>CM046661.1:26562829-28962829 GCA_025594165.1 Tamias sibiricus
CATATCATGCTATTTAAAAAAAAATGCCATCCTGTGATAAATCCAACATTTCATATTGAATTTTTAGTCTAAAACATTACTTGAGTGTAAATTATATACAAAAATCATCTGATGAGATATGTCAATTGGTTACTTACAGTCATAGACTCTCTCCTCCTTTTTTTCTAGAGTCTTCATAATGTAGTAAAAATTTTGGAAATTACTGGAAGTAGTAGAAGGATCAAATTAGTATAGAAAAGTAAAGAGGAGTTCAAAAATGAAAAGATAAAATATTGGATTAGTCTATAAAATGTCTGGGAAATTTTCGCTTGACTCAGTATTCAAACTCAAGTGACTTATTTTGTAAAATGGTAGTCAAATTGTACAACTTCAGTAAAAGCTGCTTCTGTTTTTAATATTCAAAGTGGTATTACTTATTAATATGTATTAATTATGTTTTTCTTATCTCAAGGAGTTATTATAGTGTCCTGCCTCTGGCATTCCTTTTCAGCCTCATTTCTTGTCTCTTGCTTTTAGATCTAAAAATTAGGAGCCCCCCCAGGTTCTTGTTTTGGACACATTGTGGGAACTCTTCATCTGTGGCCATGTAATTCCTTTGCCTAGGAGGGACCACCACCATCACTGGTCTGTGGAATAAACTTAGTTTATTCTTCTAAACCTTCTAAACTCCTAATTCCTGCTCTTACCTCTAGCTCTGTCTGATAAAACAGCTTATCCCCTACCCTTTAATAGCTAAGTACCTCCATCACCAAATTGTATGTATCCCTCTATCTTCATTTATTTATTGCACATTTGTCTTTCTTACCCTAAAATATAGTACAGCCAATTACAGATTAACCACAGGAATACATCTGAGAGATGCATTGCTAGGAAATTTAATCATTGTGCAAACACTACAGAGTATGCTTCACAAACTAGATGGTACACACACACACACACACACACACACACATATATGTAGCTAATAATTATTTTTTATATAAAGATCATGTAAACCTGTTACAAAATTTGGAAAGAGCCTGGAAGTGATCTTGAAAAATTATTTTTTAAAAAATCTTCCTTTACCTTTTATTTTGTTAAGTGTGAATTTATTTATTTATTTTTTTGCTTGTCGTTAAGACGGAACTCTTCTTTATAGTTGGTGACAATCGCTAGTGTTTCCTGATCTCATTAAATTTCAGGAACAAACATGGCTCCATTATGTTCTTAATTATTTCTCACTATACACTACTTACAGAATTATTAATTCTTAGGAAATCAAAATGTGATTTAATAATGTGATTCACACAATGCAATGTTGTGATTAATTTAAATATTATTTATGGCTTCCAACAGTCAGAAGGTCACAGGAACACCCCCATATTAACTCACTCACAGCATTCCTTCCACCCAGGATCCTTGACTGACGTTGTCTTAACTAAGCTTTATGGAATCACTTGTCAAGTGGTGATGATGAGACGGAAGCAGGGGAGAAAAGGAGGATGGAGAGCCAACACTACAACGCTAAATAATCCCCTCCCTTTACAAAGTGATTTCACATGCCACTTCACAACAGTTTAAGAGGTCCACATTATTCTTCTCGCTTCTCAGTAAGACATCATTTCACCTTCCAGAGCATGAGGTGCTGCATGCAGATCTTGAATCCAGGGCACTCACTTATCATTTGTAAGTTGTTTCTTCCAAACCCCATGCTTCTTATTATCTCTGAGTTAAAAAATAAATGATTGGGGCTGTGGATATAGCTCAGTTGGTAGAATGCTTGCTCCGCATGCACAAGTCCCTGGGTTTAATTCCCAGTAGCACCAAAAAAAAAAAAAAAAAAAAAAACAAAAAAAAAAACAAAACTGTATCCTGCCATTTCAAATGAGAAGGAGGATGTTCACCCTCATCACAAAATTTTATATATAAATATATATATAGCAGCATATATTATATATTTATATTATATATATATATATATACATACAAATATATTTCGGGAAATTTACACTAATATGACACTGTTACTTAATACAGAATTTGAATTAAAATTTTACTAACTGTTCAGGTAATATTCCTTATAGCTTCACTTTCTGAAATCTAGGCTACATAACCTAAAGATATGATATCTCTTTGGTCTGCACTCATTCAGAACAGTACTTCAGATGTATTTGATTTTTATATCATCCAGCCAACCTATTATGTGATCATTAAGTTTTCTTTATTTTCTCTGATGTTAAGTATACTTTTCATTAGTAATTAGGGAATAAAAATAGTTGATTTTTGTCTTCCCTCTTCCACCCAAGGAAAAGGGGGATGTGAAAGGAGTATAAGCCACACAATATACTTGAAAATGAGCATCTGAGAGAATGACTCCAGGGTGCAGGATTTGCTTCTGATTCTACACTATCCTCTGAAATGTACAAAAAAGAAACGCTACAATCTCCTGTGATGGTTTAAAAAGTACCCCAGAAGGATCCAAGATGGCGGATTAGAGGAAGCCGCACTTCAGGGCAGCTCCGTGGAAAGAATCCAACAAAGCAGATAAATTGCCTTTCATCATATATATATAGGCCGAAAATACCGATCTCCTGGATGGTTTGATTACCACTACCAGGGAGGGAGAGAGGGAGACAAGCTGTCTGCAGCGGCTGGAGCCGAGAGGCTTCTGCAGAACCGCCAGGGTGGTGCACAGGCCGTGCAAAACAAAGTCAGTGTGGGGAGACCACGCTGTGACTGCAACCCCAGCCGCACTCAGGGCACACCAGTGTGAAACCGGAGATAAAAACCAGCAATAACAGCAGTTGGAATTGGTGCTGGGGGCCACGGGAGACCGTGGGTCGACAACACCAGTTCGAATCCACACTTGACTGGACACGACCCTCAGCAGTAGGGCCCCGGAGAGAGAGGCGCAGAGACCAGCGAACAGCAAGCAGGGGCAGAGTCGGAGCTGTCCACAGTCTGAAGCAGCGCTGTCTGCACCGCAGTTACAGTTGCGGCTTCCCGGTGCCACCTCGGCAGGGAGACATCCACCCAGCGGCTTTGGGATAGATCGGCTAGGACACGGGAGTCTGCGGAGCTGCTGTTGACTGGGAGGAGAGCACCGCCATCTTTGAAAGGTGCAGTGGCTGGGCTGACCCAGACAAAAGGGGAGGAGACAGAGAGAGTGACGGCTGCAGCCATCCAGGGGCCCTCCAGCTCTCTGAAGACTGAACGCACACCTGGGTGAGGCTCAGGTGGTCAGCAGAGGAGGGTGTTCCCAGTCTGAGGCCAGCGCAGCGGCCACAAGAAGCTGCAACTGTGGGTGGGGCTTGGGGAGGGGGTGCCTTCTAGAGGGTCCCCTTCCCAGTACCATTCATCTGCTGACACACAAACACCCCTGGGCCACTCCTTCACTGAGCCGTTCAGCCACTGGCCTGGGGTGCGGTCCGTGATTCCACTAACAGGATCACAGACTGTCTAGACATGATCCAGTAACAATTGGCTTGAACTGGAAAGAAAAAAGAGGGGGGCTTCCCAGGGCCCGTTTTGTTTGAGACTTGGGGTTCGACTTTTTTTAATGTTTGTTGTTGTTGGTTTGCTTGTTTTGTTGGATTTCGGGGAGGTTTTTTGTTTGATTGTTTGTTTGTTTATTTTTCTTTTTCTTTTTTTGGCTTTGTTTTGTTCTGCTTTTTTTTTTTTTCTCCTTCCACATTGATTGTCAGTGTGTGTGTTTGCTTCTGCTCCTTTTTTCTTTCCTTCTTTCTTCCTTCTCACTCTTGCATCTTTTCTTCCTCCCTCATCTTTCATGTTTACACCCTGCAAGTGCATACTAAACAGAGGCAAAAACAAGTTATACGCAGAACTTGGGGTTTCTAGAACCGGCGCAATTGAACTGGGTAGCAAAGCGGTGTTATATATAGTTTACTCTCTATTTTCTTGATTCTCTCTCTCCTCTCTCTTACACCAATTCCTACTCTTTTATCATTTCTTTTTCTTTTCCAACATACTTTATATATAAATTGGTCTTTCCACCTAATTGTCTACTCCATTCTCTTTCTTCCCTCGTCTACTGATACTAAACCACTTCCACTAAACCACTTCAATAGAAACCTCTTTTCATACTTTCCAAGAAAGAACAATTCAAGACACTTCCTTCTTCCTAAACATAACACCTCTGTATCCAATACTTGAAGGTATGGAACCCCATCAGAAGCATACAGAGTAAATTGGAAATAATATCTGGGTTAACCAAATCTGTACATTGTGATCAAACTTGGATTTTCTGAATAGAAAGTGTTAGGATTTAAAAGTGTAAAGGAATTGTAAGGCAATCTGATAGCATTGTACTACGGGAACAACATAAGACTTTAAGGTAAAATCGAAATAGTCAAGGTCCCACAGTGCAGGAAGAATAGACACACAAGCAACATGAAAAAACAAGGGAAGAAAATGACACAAACAAATCAAGATACCTCATCAGTAGATGTCATGGCAAGCACAGTTGGTCAAATGCCAGAGATGAAATTTAGAAATTATATATGCCAAATGTTTATGGAACTTAAGAATGAACTCAAAAATGAGATGAGGGAGCAAGTACAGGAGGCAAAAAATCATTTTGACAAAGAACTCCAAAAACAAATACAGGAAGTAAAAGATTACTTCAATAGGGAAATAGAGGCTCTAAAGAGAATCCAAACAGAAATTCCAGAAATGAAAGAAGCAATAAACCAAAATAAAATTTCAATTGAAAGCATCTCCAACAGAATAGACCACTTGGAAGAAAGAACCTCAGACAATGAAGACAAAATATTTATCCTAGAGAAGAATTTAGACTATACAGCAAAACTCGTTAGAAATCAAGAACATAACATCCAAGAATTATGGGACAGCATAAAAAGACCAAACTTAAGAGTGATTGGCGTAGAGGAAGGGGCAGAGTTTCAAACCAAAGGAATGAGTAATCTATTTAACGAAATAATTACAGAAAATTTTCTAAACTTGAGGAATGAATGGGAAAACCAAGTTCAAGAGGCATATCGAATACCAAACAAACAAAATCTCAATAGATCCACACCAAGACACATTATAATGAAAATGCCTAATACACTGAGCAAGGAGAGAATACTAAAAGCCACAAGAGAAAGGAAGCAGATTACATATAGGGGGAAACCAATCAGACTATGTTCAGATTTCTCAACCCAGACCTTAAAAGCAAGAAGATCCTGGAATAGCATATTTCAAGCTCTGAAAGAAAAGGGATGTCAACCAAGAATCTTATATCCAGCAAAATTGAGCTTTAGATTCGAAGATGAAATAAAAACCTTCCACGACAAGCAAAAGTTAAAAGATTTCACAACTCGAAAGCCAGCACTTCTGAACATCCTGGGCAACATTTTTCATGAAGAAGAAGAGAAAGATGATAACGAAAATCAACAAAAGGGAGATATTAAACTAAAGGAAATACCAACCAGAAGAGAAACCAAATCAAGCTAAAGACCATAATTCAAATAAAAATGGATGGGAATAAAAATCACATCTCAATAATAACCCTGAATGTTAATGGCCTAAATTTGCCAATCAAAAGACACAGATTATCAGAATGGATTAAAAAAAATGACCCAACAATTTGCCGTCTCCAAGAAATACACCTCATAGAAAAAGACATCAACAGACTGAAAATGAAAGGCTGGGAAAAGTCTTATCACTCACATGGCCGGCGGAAGCAAACAGGGGTTTCCATTCTCATATCAAATAAGGTAGACTTCAAACCAAAACTAATCAAGAGGGACAAAGATGGATATTTCTTATTACTTAAGGGAACCATCCATCAACAGGATATAACAATCATAAATCTATATGCCCCAAATAATGGAGCACCTACATTCATCAAACAAACTCTTCTCAAGTTCAAGAGTAAAATAGACCACAACACAGTTATTCTAGGGGACTTCAATACACTTCTTTCACCAATGGATAGATCATCCAAACAAAAGCTAAACAAAGAAACTTTAAGCCTCCTTAAAACAATTAACAATTTAGACCTAACGGACATATATAGAATATTTCATCCCTCAGTAAACGAATACACATTTTTCTCAGCAGCACATGGCTCCTTCTCCAAAATAGACCATATATTATGTCACAAGGCAACTCTCAGCAAATATAAAAAAATAGAGATACTACCCTGCATGCTATCGGACCATAAAGAGATGAAATTGGAAATCAACGACAAAACAAGGAATGAGAAAACTACTCCATCAACTGGAAGCTAAACAACATGCTACTGAATGAACAAGGGGTTGAAGAAGACATCAAAGAGTAGATCAAAAAATTCCTAGAGGTAAATGAGAACACAGATACATCATATAGAAATCTCTGGGACACTATGAAGGCAGTAGTAAGAGGAAAATTCATTGCACTGAGCTCATTCCTTAACAGGAAAAAAAAACCAACAAATAAATGACTTAACATCACACCTCAAAGCATTAGAAACAGAAGAACAGACCAACACCAATAGCAGTAGAAGACAGGAAATAATTAAAATCAGAGCAGAAATTAATGAAATTGAGACTAAGGAAACCATTCAAAGAATTGACAAAACTAAAAGTTGGTTCTTTGAAAAAATAAACAAAATTGACAGACCCTTAGCGATGCTAACGAAAAGAAGAAGAGAAAAAACTCAAATTACTAACATTCGTGATGAAAAAGGGAATATCACAACAAACACCTCAGATATACAGAATATAATTATAAATTACTTTGAAAACTTGTACTCTAATAAAATAGAAAATACTGAATGCATTGACAGATTTCTAGAGTCATATGATTTGCCTAAACTGGATGTGGAGGCTATACACAATTTAAACAGATCAATTACAAGCGAAGAAATAGAAGATGTCATCAAAAAGCTACCAACAAGGAAAAGTCCAGGACCTGATGGGTTTACAGCCGAGTTCTATAAGACTTTCAAAGAAGAACTAATACCAATGCTCTTCAAACTATTTCAAGAAATAGAAAGAGGGAGCTCTTCCAGACTCTTTCTATGAGGCCAATATCACATTAATTCCAAAGCCAGGCAAAGACACATCCAAAAAAGAAAACTTCAGGCCCATATCTTTAATGAACATAGATGCAAAAATCCTCAACAAAATCCTGGCAAATCGGATACAAAAACATATCAAAAAGATAGTGCACCACGATCAAGTGGGGTTTATCCCAGGGATGCAAGGCTGGTTCAACATTCAGAAATCAATAAACATAGTACATCACACCAATAGACTTAAAGACAAAAATCATATGATCATCTCAATTGACGCAGAAAAAGCATTTGACAAAGTACAACACCCCTTTATGTTTAAAACACTGGAAAAACTAGGAATATCAGGAACATATCTTAACATTATAAAAGCTATTTATGCAAGGCCCCGAGCTAACATTATCTTAAACGGAGAAAAATTGAAAGCATTCCCTCTAAAAACTGGAACAAGACAGGGATGCCCCCTTTCACCACTGCTATTTAACATAGTACTGGAAACTCTGGCCAGAGCAATTAGACAGACAAAAGAAATTAAAGGGATCAAGATAGGAAAAGAAGAGCTCAAATTAGCACTATTTGCTGATGACATGATAATCTACCTAGAAGACCCAAAAAACTCTACCAGAAAACGTTTACAACTAGTAAACGAATTTGGCAAAGTTGCAGGATACAAAATCAATACACATAAGTCAAAGGCATTTGTGTACATCAGCGACAAAGACTCTGAAAGGGAAATGATGAAAAATACCCCATTTACAATAGCATAAAAAAAAATACCTGGGAATCAACCTAACGAAAGAGGTGAAAGACCTCTATAACGAAAATTATAGAACACTAAAGAAAGAAATTATAGATGAACTCAGAAGATGGAAAGACCTACCTTGCTCTTGGATAGGTAGAATTAATATTGTCAAAATGTCCATACTACCAAAAGCATTATACAGATTTAATGCAATTCCAATCAAAATCCCAATGTCATTCTTCAAAGAAATAGAAATAGCAGTCATGAAATTCATCTGGAAAAATAAGAGACCCAGAATAGCCAAAGCAATCCTAAGCAAGAAAAGTGAAGCAGGGGGCATCACCATACCGGACTTTAAATTATACTATAGAGCAATAGTTACAAAAACAGCATGGTATTGGCACCAAAACAGACTGGTGGACCAATGGTACAGAATTGAGGACACAGAGACTAATATCTATAATTTCAGCTATCTTATATTAGACAAAGGTGCCAAAAATGTACAGTGGAGAAAGGATAGCCTCTTCAACAAATGGTGCTGGGAAAACTGGAAATCCATATGCAACAAATTGAAATTAAACCCTTATCTCTCACCATGCACAAAATTCAATTCAAAGTGGATCAAGGACCTAGAAATTAAACCAGAGACGATACGCCTAATAGAAGAAAAAGTAAGATCCAATTTCCAACATGTCGGATTAAGCCCCAAGTTCCTTAATAAGAATCCTATAGCGCAAGAATTACTACCAAGAATTAATGAATGTGATAGATTTAAACTAAAAAGCTTCTTTTCAGCAAAAGAAACAATCAGTGAGGTGAATAGAGAGCCAACTAATTGGGAACAAATATTTAATACATGTACATCAGAGCACTAATCTCTAGAATATATAAAGAACTCAAAAAACTTTACACTAAAAAAAACAAATAACCCAATCAATAAATGGGCTAAGGAATTGAGAAGACATCTCTCAGAAGAAGATACACGATTAATCAACAAATACATGAAAAAATGTTCAACATCGCTGGCAATTAGAGAAATGCAAATCAAAACTACTCTAAGATTTCACTTCACTCCAGTCAGAATGGCAGCCATCAAGAACACAAGCGGAGATCCAAGATGGGGGATTAGAGGAAGCCGCACTTCAGGACAGTTCTGTAGAAAGAATCCAACAAAGCAGATAAATTGCCTTTCATTATATATATATGGACTGAAAATACCGATATCCTGGATGGTTTGATTACCACTACCAGAGAGAGAAAGAGACAAGCTGTCTACAGTGGCTGGAGCCGCGAGGCTCCTGCAAAACCGCCTGGGCGGTGCACAGGCTGTGCGAAACAAGGTCAGTGTGAGGAGACCGCGCTACTGCTGCAACCCCAGCCAAACTCACTGCACACTAGCGTGAAACCGGCTATAAAAACCAGCGATAACAGCCGGCGGGATTGGTGCTGGGGAGCCACGGGAGACCGCGGGTCCACACACCAGTTCGAATCCACACTCCGCCTGACGCGACCCTCGGTGTGGCTTCCCGGTGCGATCGGCAAGGATACGGGAGTCTGGGAGTCTGCGGAGCTGCTGTTGACTGGAAGGAGAGCGCCGCCATCTTTGAAAGCTGCAGGGGCTGGTCCTGACAAAGGGGAGGAGACGGAGAGCGACTGCTGCATCCACCCAGGGACTCTCCAGCTCTCTGAAGACAACGCACAATTGGGTGAGACTTGGTTGGTCAGCAGGGGAAGGCGTTTCTGAGGCTGGCACAGCGGCCACAGGGGACTGCAACTGTGGGTGGGCTTGGGGAGGGGGTGCCTTCTGGAAGATCCCCCTTCCCAGCGCCATTCATCTGCTGACACACACAGTCCCCCTGGGCCACTCCTTCACTGAACTGTGCAGCCGCTGGCCTAGGATGCAGCCTTGATTTCACTGACAGGATCACAGACTGTGATCCAATAGCAATTGGTTTGAACTGGAAAGGAAAAAAAGAGGGGGGCTTCCCAGGGCCCGTTTTGTCTGAGACTTGGGGTTTGACTTTTTTTTTTTTTTTTTTCCCTTTCTTTTTATTGGTCTGCTTGATTTTCTGGATTGCAGGGAGGGGTTTTTTTGTTGTTGTTGTTTGTATGTTTGTTTGTTTATTTTTCTTTTTCTTTTTTTTGGCTTTGTTTTGTTCTGCTTTTTTTTTTTTTTTTTCCTTCCGCATTGATTGTTAGTGTGTTTATCTGCTTCCGCTCCCTTTTTCTTTCATTCTTTTACTCCTTCTCACCCTTGTATCTTTTCTTCCTCCTTCATCTTTCATGTTTACATCCTGCCAGTGCATACTAAACAGAGCCAAAAACAAGTTATACGCAAAACTTGGGATTTCTAGAACCGGCGCAATTGAACTGGGTAGCAAAGTGGTGTTATATATAGTTTACTCTCTATTTCCTTGATTCTCTCTCTCCTCTCTCTTACACCAATTCCTACTCTTTATCATTTTTTTTCTTTTCCAACTTACTATATATATAAATTGATCTTTTTACCTAAGTGTCAACCCCATTCTCTTTCTTCCATCGTCTACTTATACTAAACCACTTCCACTAAACCATTTCAATAGATAGCTCTTTTCATACTTTCCAAGAAAGAACAATTCAAGACACTTCCTTCTTCCTAAACATAACACCTCTGTATCCAATACTTGAAGCTATAAAACCCTATCAGAAACGTACAGAGTAAATTGGAAATAATATCTGGGATAACAAAATCTGTACATTGTGACCAAACTTGGATTTTCTGAATAGAAAGTGTTAGGTTTTAAAAGTATAAAGGAATTATAAGGTGATCTGATAGCATTGTACTACAAGAACAACATAAGGCTTTAAGGTAAAATCGAAACAGTCAAGGTCCCACAGTGCAGGAAGAATAGACACACAAGCAACATGAAAAAACAAGAAAAGAAAATGACACAAACAAATCAAGATACCTCATCGGCAGATGTCATGGCAAGCACAGTTGGTCAAATGCCAGAGATGGAATTTAGAAATTACATATGCCAAATGTTTATGGAACTTAAGAATGAACTCAAAAATGAGATGAGGGAGCAGGTACAGGAGGCAAAAGATCATTTTGACAAAGAACTCCAAAAACAAATACAGGAAGTAAAAGATTACTTCAATAGGGAAATAGAGGCTCTAAAGAGAATCCAAACAGAAATTCCAGAAATGAAAGAAGCAATAAACCAAAATAAAAGCTCAATTGAAAACATCTCCAACAGAATAGACCATCTGGAAGATAGAACCTCAGACAATGAAGACAAAATATATGTCTTAGAGAAGAATTTAAACCATACAGCAAAACTTGTTAATAATCATGAACATAACATCCAGGAATTATGGGACAGCATAAAAAGACCAAACTTAAGAGTGATTGGTGTAGAGGAAGGGGCAGAGTTTCAAGCCAAAGGAATGAGTAATCTATTTAATGAAATAATTACAGAAAATTTTCCAAGCTTGAGGAATGAAATGGAAAACCAAGTTCAAGAGGCATACCGAACACCAAACAAACAAAATCTCAACAGAGCCACACCTAGACACATTATAATGAAAATGCCTAATACTCTGAGCAAGGAGAGAATACTAAAAGCCACAAGAGAAAGGAAGCAAATTACATATAGGGGGAAACCAATCAGATTATGTTCAGATTTTTCAACCCAGACCTTAAAAGCAAGAAGATCCTGGAATAGCATATTTCAAGCTCTGAAAGAAAAGGGATGTCAACCAAGAATCTTATATCCAGCAAAATTGAGCTTTAGATTCGAAGATGAAATAAAAACCTTCCACGACAAGCAAAAGTTAAAAGATTTCACAACTCGAAAGCCAGCACTTCTGAACATCCTGGGCAACATTTTTCATGAAGAAGAAGAGAAAGATGATAACGAAAATCAACAAAAGGGAGATATTAAACTAAAGGAAATACCAACCAGAAGAGAAACCAAATCAAGCTAAAGACCATAATTCAAATAAAAATGGATGGGAATAAAAATCACATCTCAATAATAACCCTGAATGTTAATGGCCTAAACTCGCCAATCAAAAGACACAGATTATCAGAATGGATTAAAAGAAATGACCCAACAACTTGCTGTCTCCAAGAAACACACCTCATAGAAAAAGACATCAACAGACTGAAAGTGAAAGGCTGGGAAAAGTCTTATCACTCACATGGCCGGCGGAAGCAAACAGGGGTTTCCATTCTCATATCAAATAAGGTAGACTTCAAACCAAAATTAATCAAGAGGGACAAAGATGGATATTTCTTATTACTTAAGGGAACCATCCATCAACAGGATATAACAATCATAAATCTGTATGCCCCAAATAATGGAGCACCTACATTCATCAAACAAACGCTTCTTAAGTTCAAGAGTAAAATAGACCACAACACAGTTATTCTAGGGGACTTCAACACACCTCTCTCACCAATGGATAGATCATCCAAACAAAAGCTAAACAAAGAAACTTTAAGCCTCCTCAAAACAATTAACAATTTAGACCTAACGGACATATATAGAATATTTCATCCCTCAGTAAACGAATACACATTTTTCTCAGCAGCACATGGCTCCTTCTCCAAAATAGACCATATATTATGTCACAAGGCAACTCTCAGCAAATATAAAAAAATAGAGATACTACCCTGCATTCTATCGGACCATAAAGGGATGAAATTGGAAATCAACGACAAAACAAGGAATAAGAAAAACTACTCCATCAACTGGAAGCTAAACAACATGCTACTGAATGAACAAGGGGTTGAAGAAGACATCAAAGAGGAGATCAAAAAATTGCTAGAGGTAAATGAGAACACAGATACATCATATAGAAATCTCTGGGACACTATGAAGGCAGTAGTAAGAGGAAAATTCATTGCACTGAGTTCATTCCTTAAGAGGAAAAAAAAAACCAACAAATAAATGACTTAACATCACACCTCAAAGCATTAGAAAAAGAAGAACAGACCAACACCAAGAGCAGTAGAAGACAGGAAATAATTAAAATCAGAGCAGAAATTAATGAAATTGAGACTAAGGAAACCATTCAAAGAATTGACAAAACTAAAAGTTGGTTCTTTGAAAAAATAAACAAAATTGACAGACCCTTAGCAATACTAACGAAAAGAAGAAGAGAAAAAACTCAAATTACTAACATTCGTGATGAAAAAGGGAATATCACAACAAACACCTCTGATATACAGAATATAATTAGAAATTACTTTGAAAACTTGTACTCTAATAAAATAGAAAATACTGAATGCATTGACAGATTTCTAGAGTCATATGATTTGCCTAAACTGGATGTGGAGGCTATACATAATTTAAATAGATCAATTACAAGCGAAGAAATAGAAGATGTCATCAAAAAGCTACCAACAAGGAAAAGTCCAGGACCTGATGGGTTTACAGCCGAGTTCTATAAGACTTTCAAAGAAGAACTAATACCAATGCTCTTCAAACTATTTCAAGAAATAGAAAAAGAGGGAGCTCTTCCAGACTCTTTCTATGAGGCCAATATTACATTAATTCCAAAGCCAGGCAAAGACACATCCAAAAAAGAAAACTTCAGGCCCATATCTTTAATGAACATAGATGCAAAAATCCTCAACAAAATCCTGGCAAATCGGATACAAAAACATATCAAAAAGATAGTGCACCACGATCAAGTGGGGTTTATCCCAGGGATGCAAGGCTGGTTCAATATTCGGAAATCAATAAACATAATACATCACATCAATAGACTTAAAGACAAAAATCATATGATCATCTCAATTGACGCAGAAAAAGCATTTGACAAAATACAACACCCCTTTATGTTCAAAACACTAGAAAAACTAGGAATATCAGGAACATATCTTAACATAATAAAAGCTATTTATGCAAGGCCCCGAGCTAACATTATCTTAAATGGAGAAAAATTGAAAGCATTCCCTCTAAAAACTGGAACAAGACAGGGATGTCCCCTTTCACCACTGCTATTTAACATAGTACTGGAAACTCTGGCCAGAGCAATTAGACAGACGAAAGAAATTAAAGGGATCAAGATAGGAAAAGAAGAGCTCAAATTAGCACTATTTGCTGATGACATGATAATCTACCTAGAAGACCCAAAAAACTCTACCAGAAAACTTTTACAACTAGTAAACAAATTTGGCAAAGTTGCAGGATACAAAATCAATACACATAAGTCAAAGGCATTTGTGTACATCAGCGACAAAGACTCTGAAAGGGAAATGATGAAAAATACCCCATTTGCAATAGCATCAAAAAAAATAAAATACCTGGGAATCAACCTAACGAAAGAGGTGAAAGACCTGTATAACGAAAATTATAGAACACTAAAGAAAGAAATTACAGATGAACTCAGAAGATGGAAAGACCTACCTTGCTCTTGGATAGGTAGAATTAATATTGTCAAAATGTCCATACTACCAAAAGCATTATACAGATTTAATGCAATTCCTATCAAAATCCCAATGTCATTCTTCAAAGAAATAGAAATAGCAGTCATGAAATTCATCTGGAAAAATAAGAGACCCAGAATAGCCAAAGCAATCCTGAGCAAGAAAAGTGAAGCAGGGGCATCACCATACCAGACTTTAAATTATACTATAGAGCAATAGTAACAAAAACAGCATGGTATTGGCACCAAAACAGACTGGTGGACCAATGGTACAGAATTGAGGATACAGAGACTAATACATATAATTTCAGCTATCTTATATTAGACAAAGGTGCCAAAAATGTACAGTGGAGAAAGGATAGCCTCTTCAACAAATGGTGCTGGGAAAACTGGAAATCCATATGCAACAAAATGAAATTAACCTTTATCTCTCACCATGCACAAAACTCAATTCAAAGTGGATCAAAGACCTAGGAATTAGATCAGAGACAATACACCTAATAGAAGAAAAAGTAAGCTCCAATTTCCAACATGTTGGATTAGGCCCCAAGTTCCTTAATAAGAATCCTGTAGCGCAAGAATTACTACCAAGAATTAATGAATGGGATAGATTTAAACTAAAAAGCTTCTTTTCAGCAAAAGAAACAATCAGTGAGGTGAATAGAGAGCCAACTAATTGGGAACAAATATTTAATACATGCACATCAGATAGAGCACTAATCTCTAGAATATATAAAGAACTTAAAAAACTTTACACTAAAAAAACAAATAACCCAATCAATAAATGGGCTAAGGAATTGAGAAGACACCTCTCAGAAGAAGATACACGATTAATCAACAAATACATGAAAAAATGTTCAACATCGCTGGCAATTAGAGAAATGCAAATCAAAACTACTCTAAGATTTCACTTCACAGCTCCAGTCAGAATGGCAGCCATCAAGAACACAAGCAACAATAAATGTTGGAGAGGATGTGGAGGAAAAAGGCACACTCATACATTGCTGGTGGGACTGCAAAATGGTGCAACCGTTATGGAAAGCAGTATGGAGATTTCTTGGAAAACTGGGAATGGAAAAATAAATAAAAAAAAAAAAAAAAGACCCTATGACCCAGCCATCCCACTCCTGGGTCTATTCCCAAAGGACTTAAAAACAGCATATTACAGTGACACAGCTATCTCAATGTTTGTAGCTGCAGCTATCTCAAAATGTTTGTAGCTGCGCAATTCACAATAGCTAGGTTGTGGAACCAACCTAGATGTCCCTCAGTAAATTTCAAAGTATTGAGTGGATTAAGAAAATGTGGTATATAGCACAATGGAATTTTACTCAGCAATAAAACCTAAATTGAAAATAAAAACAGTTAATGGCATTTGCAGAGTAAATGGATGAAGTTGGAAGGCACACTCATAATGCTAAGTGTAGTTAGTCAATCTCAAAAATCCAAGTACCAAATGTTTTCTCTGATATAAGGAGGCTATTCCAAAGTATTGTTGGATGGGTTAAATGGTACATAGGAGGATTAGAGGAACACTAGAATGGTCAAATTCCAAAGGATTGGGAGGGTAAGGGAGGGAGCAAGAGGGGAGGAGGGGGAGAAAAGAAAAAAAAAAAAAAAAGGTGGTTGAATGAGACAGATATCATTTTCCTTAATGCGTGATTGAAGACCTGGATTGTACGAATATACTTTGTATACAAATAGTTGTATGTAAAAAGATACTAAATATATGCACTATGAGTTGTACATATTAAAAATTAAAAAAAAAATCAAAATAAAAAAAGTACCCCAAATTTGAAGATAAAAAGAGTGAGGATTATTTAGACATTCTAGAAAAAATGAGATAATTTTAAAACAGCTGAATTAGCCTATATTTTTAGACATTTGTATGGATTATTGCTCTTCATCTAAAGCCATCTACATGATATTTTTAAAAATTAGAAGCATACAGTATATATTAGATTCCAAACATGAAAAATAAATAATTGGAAAATTTTTCTTTACTAGAGTCCTTTGAATGATACAAGAGGAATTAAATTTGTAAACAATCTTTAGTCTGATTCTGTCAAATTCCACTCTTCCTGGGAACTTTTTGACAGTGGGGCCTCTGCAGAAAATTTTCCTAATACCTAGTGTCTAAAACATTTTTCTCCACTCAAATCCCTTCCTTTTCTACTAATACAGCTTTCTTTTTGCCAAATGTGTTCTGTTGTTTTCAACTCAATATTCACTCCAGAACTTCTACACATGAAGGACGTTGGGGTGACTGTGATGCTAGGTTGGGAGGTGCAGTGGTGATGGACAGCAGGAGAAGCTAACTCCAATGCCTTTGCTGCTACCAGGCCACCATCTTTCCAGGCCACCACTGCAAACTGCTGCTGGTCAGAGTCAGAATTGGGTAGCCCAGACACTAGTAAGGATCATTTTAATGTTTAACATGAGCAGTAACTATAAACTGTTACACAATCTCTAACAGAGGAAGCTCAGAGGGCTCTATCATCACATCTGGGGAGCCTACACTAGAAAGGCAGAGAGGTCAGTATTTCTTTTCTCTAGGTGGTTAGTTCTCTTTAAGCTAAAACTTGAAGTGTGTGTAGGAATCAGCTAGGAATAAAGATAGGAAAATTCATTCCCGAAATTGAAATCAGAGAATAGGAAACGTAGCTAGACCATAGGAGAGAAAAGAATGTGTAGGAGTAAGGAGTGTCATATGAGAAGTGCTGGAGGCATGGGTAGTCACCAGTGTTATAGGACAGACAGATGAGGATGGTGGAAACATGAGGTTAAGAGAATAATTCTATGAACTGGGCCCACTGTGCTGACCCCTACATGCTTTCTTCCAAGAAGCAATTTACCTGCAGCCCTGCCTGGCTTCAGTGGACAGGATATGTCACATTCCTCAGCAAACCACCTGTCAACTGCAGGAGAAAAGGAGGTCCAAAACAATGTTGAGAAGAGGAAAACATGTTACCCTGAAGGAAGAGACTTCCGAAGTCTCAGATCCTGAAACTCTGGGAGATTAAGGATAATTCCTCCCAACCATAAAATCTTTTAAGAATTTATGGTTAAGAATCTATTTATAATCTGTCATTGTGGCCACGGTGACTGACCTAGAGTTGTAATGGCAGTGGGGACAGACAGGAAAGTCTGATGTCATTCTGCTGACAGGCAAAGGTGAAGAGGTGGAAGTGGGGGGACTCTCTTGAAACTTCTCTGGGATCCCCAATAAAACCGGAGTGCAGGAGAGGCACACTGTCTCTCTCCTCTCTGAGAGGACCCACTCTCTACCTTGAGAGTATCCCCTTTCCCTTTTTCTATCCCTTCAATATGCATTCATTCCTGTAAACCTGAGCAACATGTCTGAAATCTTTCTGAATTGGATCTCTAGAATTGGAGTTTGAATATGGGTCTTTGCTCTGCCTCAGTTTCCCAGAAGGCCCCAGCTTTGTAACATCAGGAACTAAAGAATCTTCTATGCTTGGTTGAGGAATTTAACCTTTATTCTGAACTGAGGAGAACACTTGTTAGTGCCAAATGGTAACATCAGTGAACTGTACAGTTCGGTCTGTACCTTGGCTGCTGTCTCCACTGAACATATTTATGTCATTATCAGGAGAATAACAAAACTTCTATGTTACATTGCCTGAATTTACCCAGCCTGAGATTACAGTACAGCAAATATTGTTTCCGGTTTGCATGCATTACAATGAAAAAGTATAGCATGTTGAGTTTTTCATAAAAACTTGCTTCTATCTTGCCAATTTTCTCTAAAATAAACATGCTTATTTGAAATATATTTTCCTAAATAAATGCTAAAAATAAATTCTTCAAATTGCTGAGGATCTCTAAGAAGCAAGCTCAGTTTATTTCTGATGATAATCTCTGCTTCTTCTAGCAAACATCTCTCACGACCATAGTTACTCAGGTGTATACTTTTTGTCTACATTTTTTTTATTTATTTTTGTAATTTTTAAATTACAAAAATGTACCTTGTTGTGGCCATTAAGGAATATTGTATTCTCTGGGAAAAGGTTTGCTTTTCCCTCTCCTAAAGGAAGAAATTATTACCAGTTTAAATCATGTGTAAGCAAGAGGCCTTTAGATAGGCCGTGTGTTATGGTAGTCAGGTATCTTACTCCTAGTTCATCCTTATATTTTTGGATCTCAGCTTCCAGGAGCACAAATATCATTGTGGGTTGAAGGACATATAAGATGTTTTAGGGTTCTCTAGAAACCTAAGGATGGATTAAAGTGTTAATTCTTTATTTGGGAATTGCAAACCCAGAGCAGTGAAGGTGAGGGAGAAAAGGAGTGAGTCCAAGAAAGATGCAAATCAGAAAAATGGCTCCAGGTTGCAAAATGAGTTGCAAATGAGATACACCCTGGGAAAATCAGCATTAGAATACACTGAGACCTAGGGCTTTCTTGGAAGGGTGGTAAAGAATTTGCATACTCCTGAGGAGAAAGGAGAGGTGATTTTTCCATTTTTACCCTTTAGTATCAAATTCTCATTAATCAAAATGCACCCCCTGGGGCATCAACTTTCCCCCCTTGATCATACTAACCACTCCAGAAGCCAGTCCCAAAACCTGCAGTGCAAGTCTGACATTGCAAATGATTCCACAAGGGGTTGATGTCATCAAAAGGAAAGAAACAGGGTGATAGAATCTGGAAGGATTTATGGAACTTTGTTTCCCATAGAGGTGAGATCTTCCATCTGGAAGGGACCAAGCAGGAAGAACTTCATGTCACACTTTTATGTGACAAGATTATTTTTTTCTAAGCATTTATTTCCCAGTTACCCCATGAGTGTTTTTCTGCCCTAACACTTTTTAAAGCAAAAACAAAGATTCAGAGGTAAACATTGAAAGCAATTTTCATCCAAATGTCAAGAAAAAGAACATTGGAGGATGCAAGCTGGTGAGGCTTTTTTTTTTTTTTTTTTCTCTTTCTTTCTTTCCTTTATTCTTTTTTCAGAAACTGCCAAATCAGGAACTGTGCAACCTAACAAGTTAGCTTGTCACTGTTTCATAAATGCTGACAAAAGGCGTAAGACCACTGATGGTCCAGTGTGTGACATAAATGTCATGTTCTCATCAGTTCATCCCAATCCCCACCCAAAAAGTCCAATGGGGCAATGCAGAGCAGCCTGGGTAGATGCTGCACATTCAGTGGGTTTGTGGGGGGGGGGGGGGGGGGGGGGGGGGGGGGGGGGGGGGTTAAAGCTGAGGAAAACCCCAAACCTACAAGGGAATTCCTAGCAAATCTAACCAGACTTTGCCCACTGAAGACATTGTGTTTATTATCTTGGCCAGAAAACAAATCTTCCCTCTGCCCAGAAAAGAGATGCCATCTGTCTTCCAAGGCTCTTTGCTATGCCAACATCCTTGAAAACAAAAACAAAAACAGTCTAGGACAATGCAAAGCTGTCGATGCACTTGCTCAGAAGTTGTAGCAAAATGTGAGAGACCCATGGAGAATTATCTTCCAAAGTAGGATAGGAAGGGGAAGAAGACAAAAACAAAACAAGAATAAAAGAAAGAGGAGGAAAAGAAAGAGGAGAAGAGGGAAGAAAAAAGTAAGTTTTTTTTTTTGGGGGGGCTTCTCTAAAAAGTGCACTGCTAGTTAGCTTTTCCTTGCTGTGATCAAAATCCCTGACGAGGTCAACTTGAGGAAAAGTTTATTTGGGGCTCACAGTTTCAGTTTCATCCATTGTTGGTGACTCCATAACTTGGGATCCCAGGTGAGGCAGAATGTCATGGTGAAGGGTGTGATGGATGAAAGCTGCTCTGCTCATGGTGACCGGAAATAGAGAGGGGAAAGGACTGCAGGGAAGATGAACTTTTCCCGAGAATGCTGGGCAGAGACCCACCTCCCCCAGTCCTGGCCTATCTGCCTACAGTTACTACCCAGTGAGTTCATTCAAACTAGGTTGGACTGATTAGGTTACAACTCTCTTAATCTAACCATTTACCTCTGAATATTCCTGCATTAGCAATAACTTTGGGGGGACACCTTGCATCTAAACCTCAGCATGCTCCATGTAGACACGATGTCATTTGTCTACTTCTAGCACCAGTCCAGGCCTACAAGAGCCTGTGTTTCTGTGTTCATCTTAGGGGATTCAGTAAATCAGTCTTCATATTACTTGCTAATAGAAACAATCACCTGACAGAAATGACAAGCACCAGAATGGTCCTGAAATAAAAATTTCCTGTTATATTAATGCTTACTAAGTTTGACTGAAGAATGATTGGATAAAATCATGAATAATGAAAACCTTATCAAAGTGAAAGCCATTATTTCAGTAGTTGGTGGCAAAAATCCCCTTCTGGATTTTTTTCTCTTACTTTTTTTTTTGGAGGACATTCATTATTTAGCTGCATTTGGTACAGAAGGGAAGATTGTTCTACAAATCGACAGCTAAAAAGTCCCAGAAAGAATGTAAAATTGTTTACTCATATCATTTCTATCACATTTGTCTTCTAAAAATTTCAAAAAACTCATTTCTGAAATAAAATATGTACCTACTGAGAAACTCTTAGAATGTGGTGATATTGTATAGTTTTTAGGAAAAAAAATAGCAAACCAATTTTTGATTAATAGAATCAAACAATTCAAAAAATTCCAATATTGGAAGCTTATACAATCTTTCACGGCACCACAGTTAGAAGTAAAGGCAGTGGAAAAGCAATTTTTATGTAAATTCAGAAGAAGCTATATTGTATAACTAGAAACCAAATCTTCAATACTTTCATCCACAGAAGTAATGAGGTCTGGGAATTATTAGCCTCTGAACCAAAACAACCAAGGGACTTATATGATGATAATTATTCACTCTAACCACTCTTGTATTTCTTTCTTTGTTCTTTGCCTTCTGATCCAAATATTGCTTGCATAAATATATAATGTGGTCAAAGTATGTGCAAGTGCTAGGCCAGGGGCCACAACTCTGCATCTCATCAAGAACTGCATTCAATGGTCTCCTTTTTTAATAGTCTTACTCATCTATATTCAGGGCTGTTAGCCTAACTTACAAATAGTACATAAAAATGACACTTTTATTCATTCATTCTATCATTCAAAAAAGGCTGTACTGAGTGCATTTATCCACGTAGAACCACGCAGCACATAAAACTTTCTATAACTTTCCACCTCAAGAGGGAGGTGAACATGAAACCCATAAAGAACAATAATCGTTAAGAAGGCGAATGGGGGATAGAAACAGGCAGAAGGAAGCATGTGTAGTCCTTTTTGGTAAATGACATTCAAACTCATGAACTGAGACTATAAAAATGCACACGGTGGGCAGATTGGGGGATGGGACAGAAGGAAACATCACAGACAGAGGAAACAACACACCAACACACATGAAGTCTAAGAAGTGGGCGGAGTGAGATGGGGATTCAAAACCTTACTCTGGCTTGGGGTTGGAGCCACTCTTGCTAAGAGGGATGGTCAAATCAATCACAGAGCTTCTTCTCAGGGGTTTTGCTATTTCCACTTCTGTGTTGCCTCTTTCTCTGCTTCCTTTGCTTCTTCCCCATATGAACCTTTGTTTCAGGTTCTGCTTAGAAAACCTAGATTTCAAAGCCTTCTTATCAAATACAATTCCAATACAATTTTGGAAAGTATATTCACAGGGCACACACATTTAGCATAGGAAATTTCCAAGCCTTTACATTAGAAAATTGCCAGCGTTGTTTTATAATTTTAGTGAGTTTTTTCAGTCTCCAAGTCACTAATAGCAAAAATGACCAGAATAATGAAAATACATGGGGCATTTTAATATTGAGATAAAACTTTGAGGAACTATAAGAGATTAAGACATTAATGACAATACCATCTGTATTATCAAGAAATAATTCAAACAACACTGTCTATGTAGGCCAGTAAAGCATAAATAGACCAGTATTTTAAATTCAAAAAATCCCAAACAGATAACATCTGCTATTCTAGCCAATATTGGTAGATGTTTGGAGAGAATCCTACCTTACAATGCTCCATTATTATTAGACTTCTTTTATATTTCTTAGTAATGTCCTGAAGCTTTGCAAAATCAAGGAGGAAATATCCATTAGCAGAAAGAAAATACAGTTTTAAAATTACATGATTAGACATTCACACACTAAAGATGATGGTACAAAATGGGGTTTTATTCATTCTCTCTTCACGCCTGCCTTTCAGTTTCTTTGATGGCCTTAGAAAGACCTTTTCTGTCATTCCCTTTTTTCCTCTCTGCCTCTTCCCAATACTGTTTTCCTAGAGTTTACACGCATAGTTCCATGAAAATAATGACAATGTCGCTGTACTGCTCTAAGCCACTGGTTAAGGCATTCAGAATAAAGATTGCACCTGTTTTCCTCTGGATGAAGATTGGTATCATTACCTGTCATTGGACCTGCACATAGAAGAAGCAAAAGAGAAAAATGGCTTGCCTCACTTAGCTTTGGAATGACAGCTATAAAATACAAAGATAAATTTGCCACTGTATTGTCCATCTTATTGCAAAATCCCTTCTATCATTCTATCTTGCAATAACTGTTTTAGCAGAATATAAAAATATAAATGAATAAGTATCCATCTCATGGAAGAGAAGGGGAGGAAGAAAATGTAGTCCTTATATAATTGTTCCCAAGTAGTCCCCTTTGGATATCCACAATAAAACAAAGTGAAACAAACACAACCCCATTAATTTCCTTAATCTGTAGGGGGCCATGCAGATTACCCTTGATGTATCTGAATTGCCTTTGCAGGGTAGGTACATCCTGCTTATTAAATGTCAATGAGATCTGGGCTGAGTCTCCTGATGCCCTCAGGCATTGGCATTTGCTCTTCATTTTATAATTCAAAATTTCCCTCTATCTTCTTACACTTTACCTCTACCATTTTTTCTTATTTTAAGCCTGAACATTTATTGAAGGGGGCCCCTCTGTGTGAAAGTAGGGATGTTTATCATTAACCAATACTCAAGGTTTGAAACACTAGACTTCTTCCCCAAAGCTGTTCACTCAGTCTCTTATTTACTCTTTCTATTTTAGTTCTAGATGGGAAAGGTAGTGTTCTCTTATGTCCTTCCTTGAGCCGCATGAGATAATATAGTGTTGACTGTGTCTTGTAGATGGAAGGTCCAGTGTCTACAGATATCCAAAGTCAAGTCACTGAGGGCTTGGCATAGACTTAAAACAAAACAAACAAACAAACAAACAATCAAACAAACAAACAAACAAACAAACCAAAATCCCAGCATTGATAAGAAAAGGCCTGATTTCCCAAAGATAGTTAGTAAAGCTGGTGCAACAAGGCAGATGGTAAGAAATCTCTTCTAAAGGTTTTTCATTATATCCTCTCAAGAACAAGGAGAACAGGAGAGGAGACGTGGAGGAGGGTAACCAAGTAAGAATCACGGAGGCAGGTGCAACCTGAATTATATGTGAGGAGACCGAAGATTTTACTGAACCCAGGAACTAGAAGCTCATCCCACAGAAGAAACAATGACTGAGCAATAAGTGTTAGGGAGAAAGAAAGGCTTCACTCAGTGGTAAAGGAATGGAGAAGCAGCAGTTTTGCTTGCAAATCAAGTTCTCAACTTCAGGGGGCTGAGGGGCTTTTGGATAGGATAAAATAATGAAGGAGGGGATAGGCTAACAGAGGGGAGGACCTGAGAATAGTGGGAGATCTTCCAGCAACTTGCATGCTACCTCTTTTTGCTTCTTTCATGATCTGGTGTTTCCCGTTATGGAGACTGGTAAGTATCATTAACTTTGAAGGAGGAGGAGAGAGGTTTGACAGGTCTAGGTTAAGTTAATCCTGCATTATAGTTCTGGACATCATTTTCCAAATGATCAACATGTCTACATGCAGAGCTGAATAGAATTTGGCTTAAAGATTAGGTAGTAAAAGAGACAGACAATATTTTGGAGATATTAAGCTTTTTTTTTTTCCCCTCTGGTCACCCACTGGACATCTGCAGGCCAAAGTGAAGAGTCAGTGTTTTCAGCAAATGCGGCCTTCAAGTCCCGGAAGAGTAACCTAGGCAACCGTTATCATAATCCACACATCAGAGGTGTTATCTACAGCAAAGCTAATGGGAGACTAATAATGTGTTATCCAGCTGTGTGGCTTCCAAAATTAGTGATTTTGAAGTCAACTAAGAGCAAGTGAAGCTACAGGGTTTATTTAAGTTTTTCCCAGTAAGAGTTTCTCTCCTTTTGCTTTTCCTGAAGAACACTAAGAAGATTCAGGACACAGAGACAGCAAGCGCAGCAGAGAGTGGGAGTCAGGCTCAGTGTGACAAATGGAAGGGGGTGTAGGCTGAAAGTCTGTAAGAACTAATTGACCCTCTATCCCACTCACTTTGTAAAAAATGAAGGTATTCAGGAGGCTGATCTTACCTAATCTCTCTCATGAGCAAGAGTCTTTCTGGGGTTATAGTATCTTAGAAAATAAAATATAAGGACTCAGAGCTTTCAGTCAGTGGAAATAAAAATGATAAAAGTGATATAGGATTTAAAATGTGAAATAATTAGTAATCTACATAAAGAAAGAATAGCCAAATCTTAGCCCCCCTACCACCACACTAACCAGAAAACATCTAAAAGTAAATATGTTGAGAGACCAGCCTTTCTCTACTTTAGACAATAGATTATAGGCTAAAAAGATAGCAAACCAAAACCAAAACTCAAATCCAGAAAATAGGGCATAGGAGTTGTGGCTTTGTTGCTGTTGATAGGGCAATATCCTTGTTTGTTGCTCAAGAGGCACCTTGTACTATTAATCATCTTCCATAATTTTCTGCAGGTCAATTTCCCTTGGATGAATCACTTTGACTTTGCCACTCATTGCAATAATTGCTTACACAGTTAAATGCCGGCAGCCTGACGTCTATCAGTGTGTGTGTGTGTGTGTGTGTGTGTGTGTGTGTGTGTGTTTGTGTATGTATGTTCTATCAATCTTGCTATTTACAAGCCCAGGCTTTCAATAGCATCTTCTTTTGTCAGCATGTCCCAGAGAGCAGAGCCACCCACTGAACTCAGTGCTCTTCTTAGGGCTAACTCCTTGGTTACTTTCGAATGATGTATCCTGATGGATATGTAATGAAACATAGTTTGGGGTTGTTTCCAAACTTACATAATGTATGCATTCTGAAATATACATGCTGCCCTGACCACTCCTGTTTTTTAATCTCTACTTTTACAGTCTGCCACATTGAATCTGGCATTGTGATGTTACTTAGTATGAACCACAAATTTACCCCAATTCTATGAGCTGTTCTAGCAACGTGTTTGCATAGTTTTTCTGGGTCTTTGCTGGTATATTAAATACCACACCTGGAGAGAATACTCTCAATAAATTATCTTTTATCTAAACTGAAGTTAAATCCCTGTTCATCCAGTAATTTCACAATTTGATCCCATACTCAGAGCTCCAGTGATGCAATCAGTTAAATTTGGTCTCATCCTTTCTCTCATAGCTCCTGCCAGTACCTACTAAGACCAGCACTTCCTCAGGGCTACAATCTCTTTCCTCCTCCTGCAGGTGCAGCACACCTTCAGCTGGACTCCACTGACTTAACCCTAGTATTGTATTGTGTAGGCAGATGTTGAGGGAGTGCATGTTTATCTTGAAGGGTGAGAGATATTTGCCTCATCCTCAGATAAATGTGCAGCACCAGCTTGCCGTGCAGGAAAGTTGGCTACTTCTGCAGATTCAGGAAAATCTGTAGATTTAAAGATTTTGATGCATCAAAGCACGTGTCAGTCTCCTGTTCTTTCACAAGCATGTCCCTGACTTTCACATAGCAAGTCCACCTTGGTTGACAGCTTAACCTTTGTGGGAGTTTTCTCTCTCTCCTTCTGTAGGAAATGAGTGTCATTTTAGGTGCTACCAAGGAGGTCTTTAACCTTGACATTTGACTTCTAGACAACAATTATTCTCTAATTTTATTTACTTTTTTTTAATCAAAGCATTAATTGAGCAGAGTAATAACCACCAAATTCTATTGTCTTCATAGTTACTCTTTCCCTCATATTTCTAAACCCTTGACAGAAATGCTGTATCCTTTCTGGAGTCCAACTGACTACAGTGGAAATTTCACTTAAAGCACCTGGCCAACCATAATGTCCAGGAAAGCACACAAACACCACCCTTCCCTTTACCTGGATCCCTCCATTTTAATCCTTTTTCCTTTTTTTCAGAGACACAGACAAAAGTTTATTTAGGAATGTCTAGACACATTCAAGGGAGAAGGTAGGCTACCTTGAAAGTGAGAGGCTTTTAGGGTAAAGCAAGGAATACCCATTCAAGACACAGAGTTCCTCAGCGGAGAGATAGCCCTCCATCTTACTCTTAGGTCTCCTGTGCATGCCAGTTCCTCAATGACATGTGCTAGATGTCATCCAGTTCTACCCCCACAGCATCATATGTTCTTTACCATGGCACCAATGCACTCCATTACAGCTGCCATCTACTCATCTTAATCCATACTCTAATACGAGTAGTCTGCCTTGCTCATTATTATAATTCTAGCATGTAGCCTACTGTTGGAATCCTAATAGAAAATCAACAAAAGTGTGTTTAAAAAATAAATATGTTAATATAGTTTGCTATTGTGGCGATCTGTTTGTTATACATGTCACTTAATTCAGTTAATAAAATAATTCATTAGATTTATTGAAAAAAATCTAAGCATTTATAGCATGACTAGATAACATGCTCTAAAGTTACTTTTATATGTGTATATATATATATATATAAATGTCATCTCTCACCATATTTATTAACTTTGCAGACTTTTAATTTAGAATATGCCAGCTTTGTCATCATTGCTTAAAAATGTACCACTCTTTGCATTATCTGAAATGGCACTATGATAAACTGGCTTTCTTACTAATTTTCTCTGACTGTCCAATAAGTCACGCAATATTTCCTGTCAAAATCTTTTGTTTCACCTTTACCAGCTAAATGCTTAAACAACTGACATTACTTATGGAAATGGAAAGATGCAGAAAGTGAGTTGAAACTTAGCAGAAACCTAGCTCATTTTCTAAGGTACAGATTATTGATGTCAACAGGAAGAATGATTTAATCCATTTATTTAATATAGCCATGTGCTCTCTTGCTTCCCACACCCACACTCTGTGTGTGTATGCATCTCTATGTGTCTCTGTGTATATATATTGCACACATGTATGCACACACACACACAAGCCTAAGCACATGGGCAGAATTAAAGTAATATTTTATTCCTTTAATATCCACTCTGAAAGCACTATTGACTGCTATCTGCTATACTGCTATCCTGTAACACATGATGAGAATATATATTCTCGTCTTGATTTTTGTACCGAACCTTCTTCTCTTTCTTTTAGGTCAATTCACCCTGTAACATTGGATTCTGGGATTTGCTTTCCTTTGTTTTCTATATATGTCCTGAGGAGAATTTCAAAGTTCATCACATCTGAAACATCATAATTGTTTTCCAGCATTTTATAGCTACAGAACAGTTAGCCACAGATTACGATTCAGGTATGCTGGTAATGAAACTGCTCAAGAAACTGGGACTGAATATAATGTCAAAAGCAATCTAAATGCATTAGACACAAAATCTTCATTTACTCTGCAGATCATCAATTTGTTCTAGCAATTGAAGCCACATCATCATCACAATTTGCTATGCCCTAAAGGGCATGTCAACCTATGTGATTTGATTTTCTACTTTGTCAGTTAAAACTTCTTTGACCAATATTTAACAAAGACCTCATCAGGCATAAAAAAAACCCCACAATTTATCTTTTATTTCTCCTTGAAATGTAACTACAAATTTAGATTAAATTAGTTTAGTTTGCTTGTTCTTCACGTTGACCAGTGAAGTCATCCAAAAAAGTAATTTTCTGTTTGTTAAAAAGCTGTCTTTTCTCTAAAATATATTTCTGGCACCTTTGTCAAATATCAGGTGGCTGTAGGTATGTGGATTTGTCTCAGTGTCTTCGTTCCATTGGTCTTCATGTGTATTTTGATGACAATACCATACTGTTTTTGTTACTACAACTCTGTAGTAGAATTTTAGATCAGGTATTGTGATGCTTCCTGGTTTGCTTTTCTTGGTTTTTTTTTTTTTTTTTTTTTTTTTTTTTTTTTTTTTTTATTGCTTTGGCTATTGGGGTCTCTTATTCTTCCAAATGAATTTAAGAATTTTTCTTATTCTCTGAAGAATGTCATTGGTATTTTGATGGGGATTGCATTGGATCTGTATATTGCTTTTGATAGTATAGCCATGCTGACAACATTAATTCTGACTATTCAAGAACATGGGATGTCTTTCCATCTTCTATGGTCTTTTGCAATTTCTTTCTTCACTGTTCTGTAATTTTCATTGGAGAGCTCTTTTACCTCCATGGTTAGATTAGTTCCTAAGCATTTTTTTTTAATTTCAATTTTTGAGGTTCTTGTGAATGGAATGGTTTTCCTGATTTCTTCCTTAGTTGAATCACTACCAGAGCATAGGAAAGCTATTGATTTGTGGGTGTTAATCTTGTATCCTGCTACTTTGATGAACTCATTTATAAGCTCGAGAAGCCTTCTGGTGGAGTTTTTTGGGTCTTCTAGATATAGGATCATGTCATTGATGAACAGAATTAGTTTGACTTCTTCTTTTCCTAGTTATATCCCTTTGATTTTCTTTTAGCACCTGATTGCTCTGGCTAATGTTTTCAGGGCTATATTGAATAGGAGTGCTAGAATGGACAGCCTAATCTTGTTGTGATTTTAGAGGAATGTTTTCAGTTTTTCCCCATTTAGCATGATGTTGGCTTTGGGTTTGTCATAAGTAGCCTTAATGATGTTGAGGTAAGTTTCTTTAATCTCTAGTTTCTCCAGCATTTTTAACATGAGCAGGTGCTGGATTTTATCAGAAGTCTTTTCTGCATCTGTTGAGATGATCACAAAATTATTTTCATGATTCTATTTAAGTGGTGAATTACATTAATTTACATATGTCAAACCAACCTTGCATTCCTGGAACAAAAATCCACTTGATCATGTGCATTATATTTTTGATGTGTTTTTGAATGCAGTTTGCTAATATTTTATTAAGAATTTTTGCATCTATGTTCATCAGAGGTTTTGGTCTGTAGTTTTCTTCCCTTGATGGATCTTTGGCTTTGCTATGAGGGTTATACTGGCTTTGTAGAATATATTTGGGAAAGTTCCCTCCATTTCAATTTCATGGAATAATTTGAGAAGAACTGGTGTTAATTCTTCTATGAAGGTCTGGTGAGAATCCATCAGGTCCTGGGCTTTTCTTTTTTGAAAGGTTTTTAATTGTTGTTTCAATTTCATTACATGATATTGGTCTTTTCAATTGTATTTTCCTGATTAAATTTGGGGAGTTCATACATGTCTAGACACTTATCAATATCTTCCAGATTCTCCATTTTATTGAAGTATTAAATTTTCAAAATAGATTCTGACAATCCTCCTTGGATTTCAGAAGGGTATGTGGTGATATCGTTTTCAAACTTGATCTTGTTGATTTGCATCTTCCCCCTCTTTCTTTTGGCTGCTTTGGCTAAGCATTTCTCAGTCTTATTTAATATTTTCAAAGAACCAACTCTTCATTGTATTATCTTTTATATTGTTTTCATATTCTCAATTTCATTCATTTCAGGTCTGATCTTAATTATTGTCTGTCTTCTATGGTTTTGGAGTTAATATATTCTTCTTTTTAATCTAATACACTTAGTCTGGAACAAAACAGTAAGGCATAAATAATGCATTTATGTCAATATTACCAACACTAACGACAGTGTAGAAAACATCTTCTCGGTCCAATTAACAAATTTCAATATAAGCAAAACCATTATTTGGAAGATAATCCTGTCAAATGGTGAATATTATAAGTCCCTTTCTGTAGCTTACCTGTCCGCTATATTGTTATGATTTCATTGAACACTAAGTGAAAAACAAAAGTTTAAATTTTCTTTACATTTAGCATACAAATAGAATTTAGCCATTTAGATAGATTTATACAGTTATATTTAATCTAGATAGTTTATATTTAAATACATCAAACTGAGTAAATCAATACATCATTTTTTAGAAATTTAATCAAGTCTCTTAAAGGTGCCAGCAACATATCCATATCTATGAGCTGTGCAATTTCCAAAGTTAATTACTTTAGTATGTTTATCTTAAAAATTAATCATAAAGCCAGGGGTGGTGGCACATGTGTAATCCCAGAGACTCAGGAGACTGTCACAGGAGGCTCCCAAGTCTGAGGCTAGCCTCAGCAACTTAGGGGGACACTGTCTCAAAATAAATCAAAAACAACATGAAGGACTGGGGATGGAACTCCATGGTAAGGCACCCCTGGGTTCAATCCCCAATTAAAAAGAAAAAAACTAAAAAATATAATCATAGAAAACAACACAGTATGCTTTTTTTTTTTTTTTTGGTACCGGGGATTGAACTCAGCGGCACTCAACCACTGGGTCACATCCCCAGCCCTTTTTTGTTTTTCTTATTAGAGACAGGGTCTCACTGAGTTGCTAAGTGCCTCACCATTGCTGAGGCTGGCTTTGAACTCACGATGCTCCTGCCTCAGCCTCCCAAAGTGCTGGGATTACAGGCGTGCACCACCGCTCCCGGCCACAGTATGCTTTGAAAGGTGTTAGGAATATAAGCTATGTGAACCTACCAATTAACAAATAATATATATATAATATGTATGTATAAATAATCTTAAAAATTTTCTTTAAAGTCTAATAATTCTTCAGAGCTCTTTGAGTTACATAGTCCTTACAAATAATTAAGCATCTGCATTTCAAAAGGAGCTTGCATACCTCTACCTTAGGTCATACCCATCTGAAAGTCAACTTGACTAGAGAAGTGTCCTCCATACAAGATGGAGACACATTAGTGTTTACAATATGTCAATAACTCCATAGAATATTAAAAGCAATTTCCTTCAGGTGTTTTAAACGTGGTTTTTGTTTAGACAGTGGAGGGATAAAAAAGACTTTGAAATGTTTTATGAGAACAGCTTTAGAGATAAGAACTAACATTCATAAAACCTTGAGCACAGAAAAAAAAAAATTAAAACCAGAGATTTATTAACAAGATTTTTTTTTTGAAGTACATGTCAAATTGAGTTTTAAATTGTCATATCAAAATGCACAGCTTCAGTCTTGGCCCAGAACAACCCTCAAAATGAAAATACAGTTTCATTCAGTTAACATTTCTATCAAAAACTGGGACAAAGAATTTTATAATTCACATAAATATGGATGTCAAATTTCATGCATTTAAATAACTTTCACATTGCAACTAGATTTGACTTCCAGTTCTTTTAAAAGTGAAATGAGCTAAAAATTTATATTCAAATTAAATATTGACTGCCATTGAAGGTGATGGAAAAAATAGTTGATGAGGAAGTAAGAAATACTTTTTCAGGAGCTGAATGGTACAACAGAAAAGTTCCACTTCCAATCATGACTTTCAATCTCAGCTAAAACTCAGGGACTGTCTGGCCAGTATCTCCAAGTCCCTCATGTGTTCTTTATACCTATGTATGTAGTTGGACCACTGATATCCTGTGACTTCTGTCCATCCCTCACCTGTGTTGACTATTCTGTATCCTATGATTCATGTTTTCTTCTCAATTTACTCCTTAAAACTTTGGTGGGACACATGTTCTAGCAATGTCCCCTCTATTCTCTTTGTTGTAGGTTTACAACTGTTTCATTCCTGCAGTTAGTAGCAGAAAAGAAATGAACATGGATTGATTCCTATTTTAAATTCTATTCCTTTCATAAATACTATTTTCAAAAGGAATGCGAAAAGCAGGCCTGTGTGGTAAGAGTAATATACCTGAGAACAGTTGCCTTTATCCTCAGTTTAACAATATAGAAAATCCTACAAATTTAAAACTAATTTATTCATTATTAAACATCTTTTCAATGTAAGAATCAAAATTACTTGAGAGGCTAATATTTGAGGGAACAGGGAATTTGAGAGTCTCCCTAAGGAGAATGAATGAAATGCAGTCTATTGATCATTGACAAAGGGATGTGCATTTTAATTTTAACTATTGTAAAGACTATAAGCATTGAATAGTTTCTACTTTCACAGTAAGGCCAGAACTGAGCAGAAATATGAACTTTAGGAAACTGAAAATGTTACATCATTTACATCTCAGCTTTAATCTTTTCGTGTTCAATTTTCTTACCTTGATTAGTAGCAGCATTTCCCCTTTCTCAATCTGTTTTTAATAGATAATGTTCACATTCATGAAAAATAGTTTCTAGATGAATAAATAGAGATTGAAAAAAGGGGCTCATACTGCTGAGAAAATTGGCATTTTAAAGCAGTTCTTAGTTGACTTTACTGAATACCTAGATAAGAAGAACAATGATGCTTTTCACAAGCTATTCACATCATTAGGATAAAGGTATTTTAAAAATGAGGCCCTGTCTGTTTTGCTCACTTTTGCAGGCTCTGAATTTGCCTGGGTGCCTCACATATAAAAGGAAGTCAATAAGTATTTGTGACTGAATGAATACTCTTTTTATTAGCTTTCAAAATCTTTGCTCTCATCTGAGGATACTACATTATATTATCTAATTTTCTGTCAAGTTTCCTTTTATCTCAATAATCAGTCTTTTCCCACTAATATTACAATCTTGGCCTTGTCCAAAACTGATTATTACTTCCTAACACATGTAAATACTGCTGCTATTACTTATAAAATTCTTAGTAAGACTCTTTCTGCTAGTAATTGATTTGTCAATCAACTGCTGGCTTTATTGTTGTCACTGCAATATTAATGAAGGAAATTCCTGCTACTAATAACGATGACAATGACTGTGATAATGATGCAGATGATGGGCAACATCACATCTTTCTTAAGCAAGGTCCATCTTACATGTTAGTACTTTTATCAAAGACTCATTGCACCTTCAATAAAGGCAAAGTCTACTCACGTCCACTTTGTATTGTTTTATATCAGTCAATATATATCATTTCAATTCATATTCAAAAGCCTCTGTCTCTGCTGTCTCACATTCTTTTCTTCTATTTCCCAATGGACCTGTGATCACAGTTTTCTTTCACTCCTTTGTTGAGTGGCAGGCTACATGCTTTGGGTTTTTCCTTTAGTGAGATCCCAAAAGGAAAGAGAAGGCACACTAAAATTGAGATCCTTCGAACAGTGAGTATTAAGAAAGCACAAAAAAGTAGAGGAGGAAATAGAGGCTAATAGTAATAGAGCTAGGACTATCTCTAAGAATTAAGGAACAGCAGCAGCAGAAGAAAGAGAAGCAGTAGCACCTTGGAGAATCAGTGACTTCAGTTGAGGGAGGCCAGAAGGCCAAGGCAAAACTCTCCATAGAGGAATCAGAGAAATAGACATTTTCCCCTCATCTTCCTTCCCCTGCCACCACTTCCCACCATGTTAACCCAAAGCGAAGCCAGACTGTGCAGGAGCTTGTTACGGTAGCCAGGACAGGACAGGCTCCTGAAGAAGAGAGTAGGGTGAAGAAGAGTAGAGACAGTGTGGAGTGGAGAGCCCTTGGGCTCAGTCCTCCATCTCTGCTCCTGGGCATTCAGGCTTATCCTCTATCCTTCAAGGTCACAAAGCCTGAAAAGCAGGGCAGCCTGTACTACTTACTGCCTGAACTTGTTGCAGGGTTCTTTCTTGCTTTGGGATCCACTCAAAACTGTACCCTCACAGGTCTCCCAATAAAATGATTGAAAAGTTGTATTTGATAAAAGGATTGAAATGGTATAATATTATATCTATTATTATATAATGTGTAAAGTTTTCCCCTAAATATTCCCAAGCTCTTTCCTTCATGATGGAATGTGCAAAGTACATCTGCTCATCTCACTTCAGATCATTTGGCCAGGGACAGTGGCATGTACTTGTAATCTCAGTGACTTGGGAGGCTAAGGCAGGAGGATTGCAAGTTTGAGGCCAATGTGGGCAACTTAGTGAGACTGTGTCTCAGAATAAAACATAAAAAAGGAGTACTTGGATGCAACTCAGTCAATAAACACCCTGGTTCAACCTTTGGTACAGTGAAAAAATGTATATATATATAGATAGAGATTATCTGAAATGCACCATGTTATGGACCCTCCAAACTTCACTAACATCAGGTTTCTGAATTTCTCCAAGGTTTTTATTTCAACCTATAGTACACATGTCTTATTAAGACAGAGAAGGTGCATGCTCCTCCTTGATCACTAGCTCCTATCAGCACAAAACCATCAATATAATGAACCAAGGTGATATTTTATTGATCACATTGTTGATCAGGTTGCTCAAGGCCCCCTTGGCTATTTCATAAGAGCACAAAAGAATAGCACAGTTTTGGCACAAGACAGGAAATATGTAGTATTATCAGTAATGTGTACATCCAAACTATACCTCTGATTATGATTAACGATTGAAGTAGAGAGAACACACTTGACAAATCAATTGCTAAATATCAGGGCTTGTCCTTAACTATGCCAGTAAACATAACATATGCATAACTGTGACTGTGAATCACATCATTACTTGGTTTTGTTCGTGATAAACCTACTGAAATTTTCCATAAGGTATCCGTGTGAGTTTTGTATGTTTGTTTTGCTGACCAAAAAGAAATGTTCAGAATTTATCAGTGATCACCATCCCAGGATCTTTAGTCTTTGATAGTGTTTCTAATCTCTGTGGTTATTATTTTTAAAAAATGGTATTACTTTACTTTTGCTACACTATCTCTAGTGGTGAGGATCTGGAAGATTTACCATGGCTTTAATTTGAACTATATGAGCCTCTATTTTATTGGTCAGTTGATGTTTTGCCAGTTACTAAGAACATCCATTCCAACTGCACATCCTGGGATTGTGGAAATTGCATGATTGACTTATAGTTTAACTCACACAAACTAGAAATATTTCCATATTCCCAATTCCCTGAGTTTTCAGATTTCTTTCTCTCATTATTCCAACATGACTGGTATATTGATTTCACTGAGTGTTGGCTATTGCTGAGTTGGCTGTACTATTTGGGCATATTTTTATTATCACTCCTGAGTGCAGGAAGCCATCTGTGAAATACATGAGGATATTCTCTCAGCATGGAAGCCAGGGAGATGGGCCTGGCATTGGGAACTTTCTGTCCTCTCCCATGGCAATAGATCATCCAATGCACATGACCTTTCCCTCTGCTCTGCTAGGAAGTCCCTCACAGTAGTTCTGGAGATGGGCGTAACCTGTTAGGAACTGAACAGCCCAACTTTAACCGTTTTTGGAGAAGATCATTATATGGAAGTCCTTTGATGTATCAGATATAAACAAAGCAGGCAAGGGTGCCATTTTGCTAGAAGCTCAATCCCTCTATAGCTTGCCCATCCTGACCCCACTTTTGAAACTACTTTTGTGTTCTGTAGTTTTTTTCACCTTTTTATTTCTCTTAGCTTTTATTTCTCAGCCAGCCCATTTCACCAAGGGGAACCCCATTCCTACCATCCGCAGGATGTGGGTGGGACCTGGGTACTTGAGCCAATATATTATATGTTGAGTCCTGATTGGGTCCACTGTGGTCAACAAATTTGAGTTATTTGAAGCTTACATTACTTCTCCCTTTGCCAGTATTCATATAGCCTTCAGCCATACATGCTCTTTCTAATCCTGCAGATAAAGATGGGGATGGTGAGGGTTTTCTTATAGTTCACTTAAGGTAGAGGTTATCTCTTCCTGAATCCACTTATTCACTACAGATCATGTTGGGATTGGCTCAAGTACAATCATGTAGGGAAAGAAATGTGATGAGGTTGAGTCTGTTAGAACTGATCAGCTTTGGAAGCTATTGATAAAGAGGGTTTTAATGCAGAGGTGGACAGGGATTTCTCAGATCAGGGATATCTTGCCACTTATGACATGACCACTTACAGGAAATCTGGATGTTCAAGCTTCTCAGCCTAAACCTTATCCAAATCTTTCTAACCAATTATCTTAGGGCTTACTCTTTCCCCATTACTTTAGTCTTAAGAGGCTTTTTGGATTCGGGTATAACCTGTTCGACTACATTGAGACCTTTCAATTCTAAGCTTGATTCTCAGGTATATCATGCAAGACTCATTTAATTTTTTGAGCCACAAGTTGCACTTGTGACTATGAGAAATGAGAGATTTCAAAATTGTTATGGAGAATGTTTGGTTCTCCATACATGCTCTTAATTTTATGGTCATATTTTTCAATTTCTCTTTGTTTATCCATATATTCTCTCTGGGGTGGTTAAAAATGGTCAGGTGATTCTACAATTACATAAGATATTTTTGTTTCTTACCATGTTTGTTGGGAAGGCCTAAGACCACCCCCTGGTTCAATAATTTACTGGAGGACCATAGGGCACATATACAGCTGCATTCATGATATGGATGTGAAGCAAAATAAGGCAAGGGAAAGACACAATGGGAATAGTACAGAGGAAACCTGTAGAAGCTTTCAAGACTACTTCGCCAGTGGAATCATGCAAGACCCTTTTAATTTTTCCAGCCACAAGATGCAATAACACATATGAAATATCTATCAGGGGAGCTTATTAGAGACTCAGTTCCCAGTGTTTTTCCTCAAGACTATACATAGGTACTTGCCTAGCAGGTAACAAAATTTCAGACTACCAAGGAAAGTAGGTGTTAACATAAAGTACGTTATTTGTACCAAGACTTTAAGCACAATGAGTAACTTTTAGTATTATTGGGATTGAGGAGAATGCTCCCCAAATCCAAATTACTGGACCCTGAATGGAAGCCAGCCTTGCAAGTAGGCCTGACAAGGACAGGAATCTCACACCTGTTATGTTTATCTTTTCCTGTACCTTATGTGACTAATTACTGTAACTAGTTGTTCTTCCGTGGCCTTGTTCTCTGCATGCATTTTATTCTGATGTTTTTTACTTGCTACAAATTACCTGTGTTTCATTTTTTCCCAGCATGGAAGCCATCCATCTGCTCCTGAAATACATGACGCACAGCACATCAGAATCCCATTTTAAACACCTGCATTTTGAGGTCACTTTCAGTAACAATGACTGTGTCACTCAGGCCTAAGAAGAAACATATGGAATCATTAAGATGGAGATATATCAAGGGGGAGGCGTTCACAAAGGGTAAAATCGCAAACATCAGAGTAGGGAAACTGTTATAAAGGTTTGTCCAGAAACAAAGAAATAGTGGCAGCAGAGATATAAACACTGCAGGGTGGAGAAACAACCACAAGAGAGGTTTTATGGACCTGGAGAGTAAAAACATCATGCTGAACAGGCAATTTTAAGAAGAGCAGTAACTTTCTGCTGAAGGCTGCAACCAGCTACAGATGAACTAGAGAGGGAAAAGTAGAAAATAACCCCTTGAGCTCTCTCTCCTCTGTCCTAAATCTCTAGCAGTACTCACAGTTAGTCAAACCCAATCAGAAGCCAGAGTATGTGGATTGCCTTGATGTAATCAATGTAGGTCAGTTTTCCAGGACAGAGGAAAATTTGGAAAACATGAAAGAATTGGACCTAGAAGGGCAAATAGAATATATTCGGCATCATTTATAAACCTTTTCCCATTTGTCAAGAAGTCAGTGTCTGTTGATTGAAATATTTTCTGACATCTCACCACCTCAAAGAATAATTGTAAAAATAAATTACATATAATGAATTTCCTTTCTCCTTCCTATCCAAATAGTCAAGTCTTATCACCCACCATTTGTCCCAGAATGTCATAAATGTTTCTTCTATACTTTTAAAATTTTGTGTTTTTAATTTCTTAGTGCCACTTTTTCTCATGTTTTAAAATTGTTCACAGTATCTGAAGGCCCTTCATATCTATTCACATCACGTTGTATAAAATACATTATATTTTTTTTAGAGCTCCTCATTGCCAAATTTTGGTATATTTTGCTAATTCAGTGAATGGAAAGTATAACTTAGCATTCTATACATGGAAAAATGATATGTATGAATTTTATTTCATTGCTGAAAATATTCTTCCATTGACTATATGAAATACTTTTGAGGGGATGCAGAAGTTTTACACCAGTTACTGTACAGAGTTGAGGTGTTACTCTGAGTCAAGTTGCCAAAAAATCAGATAATGTGATAATTTTGTGTTAGAATTATAAGCTAAACATATGCCTGAATTAGCCTTTCCTCATGATTTCAGTAAAATGATTTATTGGGTTACCACCTTAATGGTAAAACTGTTCAATTGTCTGGAACTTATTTGGTCAATTTTCACACTGTATTTTCAATTGCATCTAAGATATGCATTAACAATGTTAGGCTATGAACCCTCAATTGCATATCAACATACAAATTTCAAAGTTTTCAAGATCTTTGTCTCTTTTAGCTACACAGAGTTAGCTGCTTCTTCTGACTGAAATGGAAGTAGGATGACTTCTTTCCTACTTTTATAGTTTTTAAAAATATTTTGCCACCCACAGAATGGACTAAACCATGTAATGCATCAAAGCCCACATGTGGTTGTATGTGCAAAACAAAATGAGAGTAGAAAGACTGGAATTTATCAAAACTCAGACTAAAAAGTGAAAAGTTCCATAAAAGAAAGGAGTGCCCCTCCCTGCTCAGGAGAGAAGAATAGCAATCAGGAACGCAGAATCCCACTGCTTGATCTGTAAAAGCAGCTCCACTCTTTTCTCCAATCATAAAAAGTTAAAGTAGTTTCTTTTCCTATCATTTATTCTTTAACATGTAACAAATACACATTCCTGCATGAATGTACACACGTGTACATACAACAAATCCAAAATTGTAAAATATTTGGTAAAATTTTAAAAGTCATTCTGAGGGTATTAGCTGTCACTAAATTCCAGTATCTCAGGCACTTCAAGTAAATAGCTATATTAACCTCCAAAGCAATTACCTGGTAAAGAAGCCAGTAATCGCTTAGCCAAACAACAATTATTTTGTAGTTACTCACTTCATGTCACATACTGTGCTAAGTGCTAGAGGCATAGCAGTTAACACAAAAAAACAAATCAAAATTTAAAAACAACAACAACACAGGAGCGAATAGGAGGAATATAGAGGATTTTTAGGTCAGTGAAATTTCCTAGAATGATAGTATGATGGTAGATACATGCCATTTGCACAAGCCCATAGGATGTACACCTCCACCTGGACATGGTGGCCTGCGCCTATAATCTCAGCAGCTCAGGAGGCTGAGGAAGGAGAATTGCAAGTTCAAAGCCAGCCTCAGCCACTTAGTGAGGCTCTAAACAACTTAGCAAGACCCTGTCTCAAAATAAAAAAATAAAAAGGGGTGGGGATGTGGCTCAGTGGTGCCCCTGGGTTCAAGCCCTACCTGGTTCCAAACAAAACAAATCAAAACAAACAAACAAACAAACAACAACAACAACAACAACAACAAAAAAAAAAAAAACCCATGTACAACACCAAGAGCAAACCCTAGGGAATAATGATGTACCAGTGAGGGTCACCATGGTAGCAAAGATGACACACTGGAGGGATATCAATAATGGGGCAGGTTATACAAGTGTGAAGGCAAGAGTGTATGGAAAAATCTCTCTCATTTTCACTAGTGAAACTTAAACACACATGGGCTCAATTATCATGGTGCATCCATCTATTTAGTGAAAATGGACTTTTAATATAAATAATTGGGTTAATCATTAGGAGTTGGGAGTGTATAAATATATCGAGAAGGGCCCAACTTCATCTTGGAGAGAAGACAAAAATATTCTGAAAAGTGACATTAAGGTTAGATGTGAAGAATAAATAGCCATTGGCCTGGTAGAGAGAACTGTAGGCACAGAAAGCAGCAAGTGGGGAGACCTACAGGTTCCAGGGGCATGGCTGGGTGTGGGAGGCCAGGAGGACCACCCCCGAAGAGAATCTGGAGAGGTGAGGCCTTGGAGCCATCTTCAAAATTCAGTTTTACTCTGAGAGAACTAGGATTTATTAAAAGATTTTAACAAGTAACATCATGGCTCTGTCATGGTTTTACTAATGCAAGCACCCATCTACCCTCCCAATACACAGAGGCTAGCTGTTACTTGATTTTTATTTAGTAAAAATTTGCAGAAGACCATGTCTCTCGAACTGTTCTAAGCGCTTGAAAAACATTAATAATCATAAAGCATCTGAGGATCACAGCCATACTCACACAGCCGGAGAGGATATAGAAGCCCAGGAAGTTAATGAACATGTCCAGAGTCATATAATTAGCAAATGGTAAAGCTGAGATTCAATCTGGTCTGAGAGAAAGAGAGGAGGAGGCAACAGTGGGATGAGGGGTGGGAGAGAGAGAGAGACAGACGGACAGACAGTTGTGATAGGGAAGAATCCAGTTGTATTTATAGCTAGAATAAACATTGAATAAATAGAAACATGGCAAAAGAAGCAAGCACAAATAAACACTATGAGAAAAAAACAGAGTGGACTGTTTGGGCTGTGGTAACCCCGTGGTGAGGCATGTGCTGAGTGTGTGTGAAGCTCTGTAGGTTATGTTTCAACAGTCTTTTGAAAGAAACTGAAAGCTCAAAACATATAGGTTTTTGCTCTGACCTGAAACAGGCTTTGGAGGTGCTTGGTGTGGTTGGGCACCTCCCCTGCCGCCCCCATGTTCCAGGAAGTTCCTGTTCAGGGATGTGGCCTTGTGGTCTAGCCAGCAGGAGCAGAGGTTGGCTGCTAGGCCTCAGTTGGGATGATGGTCTCATTCACTCCCCTCCACTGTAGTGTGTCTGTGTTAGTGTTGGTATTCTGATCTATGTGGGTCATAAATTTTTATTATTTTCATCACATTAAAAATGATTAAACTATATCGCCTTCTCTGTCTCCCATTTCTTAAGTTTGATGGAAGGGCCTGGCAGACGGTTGTTTCGATAAAGTTCTTAAGAACCTTAATAAGAGAAAGCCTCAAGTTGTCGTGGTGACTAATTGAACACAAGAGATTAGTGGCATCGCTGTAGGTACACTCTGTGCCAGGCCAGTGCTTTGTGAAAGTTTTAATTTTTCATGAAGACGAATCAAGATTTCCCACTGCTGATCTCACACCCGGATGATTTACTTTTAATAAAGAAGTGAAAGTCACTAGGAAAAAAAGTAACATCAAGAGTGAATACTTTAATAAAAGAAAAAGAATGAAAGCAAACTTAAGTTACAAAATAAAGGACTTTGGAAGCCATCTACTCAGAAAAACGCAGTGACACAATATCTGTCCCTTTTCACAGTCATGGCAGACATAGAGGAACAATCATTTATTGTTTTCTGCTGAACAGAAATCTGGCCCCCCAGACCTAAAAACCTGAGAAACTGGCACTTATTGTGATATATTATGATGTTACTTTGCCACCTTGATGAAGTTGAAACTCTTCATATAAGAGAAAAGGAAACTGAGACTGGCTGCAGAAATCCAGGTTTTTGAGAAAGTCAGAACTAGAACTCACATTCACTAATGGTCCCATCTTGAGCTCCACAGAGTCCCTAACCTCATTTGATGCAACGGCTGACTTATTTTGTGGGAGGAAGATAGACATGCATGTTACACATAACTTTTCCTAATGAGAGAAAGAAATGAAATATTTCCTACTGATTGAGTCATCTTCACTCCTAATTTATTGAACTAGACTGTGCACAGGGCTGCAGAGCTGGGACTGCTATACTCATTCATGGAGGGGGAAGACGCAAGGTGGCAGTGTCAATCTGGTGCTGTCTTGATTGATTAAGGGTTGTCAGTTTGCTTTTTAGAGCTTTGGAAAAAGTAGGTTCATAGACTGACTCAACAGGGATGGTCTGTGTGATGGGAAGAACCTACATTTTCTCAGGAAAATAGAAAAAAAGACACTAAAAAGAGAAGAAAATGAAAATTAAAAAGCAGGGCACTTTAGTTTTTGCTTCATATTTTTGCCACACTCTACTTTCACCAAGTCCTGTGTTTTTACCATGAACAAATGCAAATCACAGAATCTCTTTTGGGATTGGGATTGTGGATCTCACAATTGCAAGTGACACTCATTTTATTTCAGCATATTGTGAGATTGGGGTCGTGGCAAATTACAATTTGTTTAGTATTCATCTTATTTTGGATCCATGTCATTTTATTTTCACTTATTTTACAGTACTGTTGTCCCTTTTGTTGAGACTTTTTTCTCTATTACCTCTCATTATCACTCTTAAATCGTACATTCTTTGAACCTTAGGAAAAGGATCCTGTTTTCCCTGCTTTTGATATTTTTTTTGTTTTGTTTTGGATAATGAAAATGTTCCCTTGTGCCTTAAGAATAGCCCAGAGGTAATAAATTATTCAAAACCTGTAAATAGACCTCCTCAGATTTTTTTCTAGGATAACTTTCCTATGTTCCTATTTTCTTTTTAGTATTTTGTTAAATGTATTATGATTGCAAAACATCTTAAATCATTGGGAATTTGAAGGTTATGGGCATAAATATTTTTCTTTCTAAAAGATTCTTGTTAATTTTCAGCTATTTCAGAACAACAATATCTAATAATAACAAATACTTGTTAATATTAATTGAAAGATACTAAAATAACTTTAAAATTACCTATATTTATTTATAAGTTTTGAAATTTAAAAATAATTGTATACATAGTGAAGAGTTTAACAAATTGAATCATATTAAATAGAAGTGATATAAAGCTTGAATATACAGGGTATAAATTTTGACAGGTGCAATCAGTGGTGTTTTCCTGGCAAACAGCTCATATTTCTAATATGCTCTCATTCTTAAGCACTTAGTGGTCTTTTTCTTCTCAAATTGTAATTTTTTTAAACCTAAACCTAAAGTTCAGAGTAAAAGGAAAATGACCACAAAATATCACAAAGTAGATCTTTTTATCTTCTTTAGTTGTGAGAAAAATTGTTCTTGGGTGCATTAAGTTTCAATTGTCTTTCAAAATTCTATTACTTTGCCATAAATATTCAATTTACTTACTCTACAACTGTTTTGGTCCATATTCAGCAAGCATTTCATGGGGCTACTAACTATATGTCTTAGGTTTTGTACAAACTGCTTGTCAACTCACAATAATCAGGCCATTGCATCAAGTGAGGAACCTCAGTGTACTGTAGGAAAAAGTAGAAGGCAGACTATTCATCTAAGAATTTTTAATAATGCCAGAAGCTATAAGCAATCTTGAAAATGACAAAAAATATAAGGACAAATATCATGTGATAGAAAATAATAAAACAATGAAATGAAGGAACTTCAGTTATAGGCAACAGCCTGGGTGAATCTGAAAAACAAAAAGCTCAATGAAAACAAATCTAGAAAAGATGTCTATACTATATAATTCCCATTTATGTCTATTTCAAAAGTTAGCACAACGCATAGATGTTTGGCTTATAATACTTCATGAAGCTGTGCATATTATTTTATCTTTTTATATGTATGTTTTTGCAGCAGACAAGATTTATTCAGCATGTTTTCATACAAAAATAATATATGAGTTTACTGTTTCATGAAATAATGCTATAGTAGAGTTGCAAAAAGGCTTATACTCTTTAATCTATTATTTTCCAAATTAAAGAAGCTGTTTATCATAGCATCATTTATAATAGGGAAAAAATTAGCAGCAATATAACAACCAACAATAGCCAAACAGACAAATTATGGTGATTAATTTTATGCTCAATTATATTATCATTAAATAATCATAATTGTGTAGTAATCTGAAAATAAATTATGATATTAATTTTAAATAAATACTATCTATTGCAAATGGAACTGTGTAAAAGTATGTATACATGTGGAAAAATATTAAAATAATATCAAGGCAAGTTTTGCGGGATTGAGTAATTTCGGAATAACTCTACTTTTAGAGTGTTTGTTATTTTGACACATTTGACTAAAAATTCAGTGAGGACTGAGTACAAACATATCCAAAGGAAATGAAATCAGCATGTGCAGGGATACCTATACTCCATGTTGAGTGGAGATTTAGTCACAATTTTTAAGATGTGGAAGCAACCAAAGTGTCCATCAATGGATGATAGCAAAAGGTGGTATAAAAACACAATGGAACATTATCCAGTCTTTAAAAAGAAGGAAGTCCTGACATTTGCAATGGTTTGAATGAACCTGGAGAACACTATGTTAAGTGAAATAAGCCAGGCTCAGAAAGGCAAATGCTGCATCTCACATACACACGGAATCTAAAATGTCCAACTAATAGAAGCAGAGGGTAGAGTAGTGGCTAATGGGCTGGAGTATGGGTAGGAAACGGGGGAGATGTTGGCCAAAAGGTACAAAATTTCACTTAGGCAAGAGGAATATGTTAGATCAATTGTAGTACATGGCGAAAACAGTTCATAATTATGTATTATATGTTTGAAATGGGGTCTCACAAATTGTCCAGGATGGCCTTGAACTCACAATCTTCTAGCCTCAGCCTCTTAGGATTACAGGTGTGTGCCCACCAAACCTGGCTTGAGAGTAGAATTTTAAACCACAAATAAATGAGTAAATATATGAAATGATGTATATTAACTAACTTAATTCAATATGTATACACGTTCATTGTACATCGTAAATATATACGATTTTTGTTAGTCAATTTGAAAAAATGTTAAATGAGGAATAAGAAGGTATGAGCATGAGCTCAGAGCATGAGCTCATACCTTCCAGTGTGTGGAAGCAGCCGACTTCCCAATGAAGAATGGCTGAGGAAGGGGTTCACCACTCAGGGTTCTCATTTGAATTTCTATAGCTGACTCATCCTGGCTTTAGGCTCCAAGGATGGCTCCTGTCCACCTCCAACAAGAAGTTTTGGGGGAATGGTGATCCCCATGAGGGCTGCATCCTGTTGGCGTGGAAGAGCTTTGGACATATATCTCTAGGTTGAGCAAGAGATCTGTGGACTCACTCTGTGCAGTCCTTAATTACACCATCTCTGGTTTAGACCTAAACCATCTGAATACAAGTGGTCTGATCAGTCATTCTACCTACATCATAAATCTAATCAACTGTCACAGCTAAAAGAAGCCAAAGACCCATGGTGTCCCATATATTGTGACTCATATATCTGTCATGGTCCTTGGGGTGGCTACGTTTAGCTGAGCAGCTCTCATTTGGAGTCCTTTGAGGAGTTGCAGTCAGATGATGGCTGAGGCCAGAGTTATTTGAACTATTGAATGGACAGCCATACAAAATACCTGTTCTTCACACATCTTTTAACTTAATTGTTTAAAGGAGTGAGGTGAAAAAAGGCTGTGTGTGATGGTGCACGCCTATAATCCCAGTGACTGGAGAGGATGAGGCAAGTTCAAAGGTAGCCTCAGCTAACCTAGTGAGGTCTTAAGCAACTTAGTGATATCCTGTCTCAGAATAAAAAAAATAAAAAGGGCTGGAGATGTAGTTCAGTAGTGAAGCACCCCTGAGTTTAATCCACAGTTCAAAAAAAAATGTGGCAATCATAGTGCTGAGATATAATCCTCCATGGGTCTCTCACATTTCTGCCTATCTTGCAAATGGAAGTACTGTCTTCTAAAAAATGTTTGTCTCCCTCCAGAGCAAAGGGAGGGTTTGGTTACTGCTCACTACTAGACTTGGATTCCCTAAGCTCAGGATTTCTCTTCTATAATGTAACCAGCTAGGCTTGCATGTGTTACTGGTCCTCTTCTTTATTGCCCTGGGAGTATTGGAACTCTGGTAATGGACATCAACGCTGATATTCTACTACTGCCTTTGATGTGGATACTGCAGTGTCTTTTGTCTCTAAAACCAGTCTTGCATCTTCTACTCTATTTATGAAACTATGGTAGGCTGACTTTGCTTTCAAGTAGAGTAAAATGTCAGACCCTTCACAGGAAGTTCTTGCTACACAGATAATTACTTAGAGAACTGTTGGTAAGACACGAGAAATATGAATGGAACAGGTCTACATCTATCGCTTCTTTTAACATGCATATGTAATGCTAAATAACTAGAAGTCCTGCCAGTTTATTTTAATAAATGCTTGCACTTACTTTTTCTAGGGAAATGTTATTAGATTGCCACATTAAAATTAGCATTTACTTTTACCCAAAACAAATGTTTTAAATAAAATGGAATGCTTAAAGCAAACGACAATGAAAGCACTTCTCCTTAATTTTCTTGTGTATTTTTGAGCAGCGAAGGTTACATATTCCCTCATGTATTTTACTAGTGATTAAAAAAGATGAGAATTTGACTCCTTAGATGGAGTCCTGAAAAATAATATACTACTCTACACATGGCACACTAAAATTCACAAGTTAATGTTTCACAAAATATGTCAAAGCTAAATGTATCCCACAGCACAGTAGGTATTTTAGACATGGAAATGTCGGACCAACAGGAAACCAAAATGTAAATGACTTTGATTTACTTTCTGAAAAGAAAAATGACTTGAAAATGAACATGAATATTATTTAGAATTACTTAAAACCATCAAAATAACTTCCATGAACATTATGGATGTTCCCATTTTACTCAGTGCCATTAAACACTTGGTATCTAATTAACTGTAGATATTGCCAGTGGGATTTTCCCTTAATTTTATTTGATGGCCTAATAGTCTTGAGCCAAAATGCTTCAATATCAGAAAAGTCACTAAAAGTAATTAGACTACTCCCTATTTGCCAGGGCATTATGTGCTTTTGCTGCTTACTCTCTAAATCTCCATAACAATTTTTGGGCACTATAAGGTTGGTAAGAAGAGATAATCACATCTTTAAATCATGTTTTTTTTAAACACATTTTTCTATAATGTCAGTGACTCATTATCCCTGTTGGGTAGAGAAGTGTGCTAACAATTCCAAGCTCTTGAAACTGCCTCATGGTGGTGAGGAAGGTTTGCCATTGCCATTTCTCTCAAATGTGTGCAATTGTTCATGCAGTTATCAGAAGAGAAGAATGGTTACATTGTCGTTATTGGGAAAGTTGACCAGTGATGTCTCCTGCATTAATGATGGATTTGCATTCCTTTGTTTTGTTTTGTTTTTTAAGTCCTACAACATGGAGTCTTTTCAATTAAGATTAACTTTTCATTTACAGATATTTTTGTTTATGGCAACATTACAATTATTATTTATTAAGATAAGTGGTATGCTAGGCAATTTGTTAGGTGATTATAGATTGTATCTCATTTAACAAAAAAAAATATTAATCTCACATATTTCATTTTGTGGACTAAAGTAGAAAGATCATGTGCTTCCCTGGGCCATATGCCTGTCCAGTGGGTGTTGAAGCAAGTTAAAGTTTATACCTGGTGATGGAGCAAGAGGGGAAAAGTAGACACTTGTGAGTCTGATTAGTAGTTCCCTTGGTGTTTCATCAGTCTTCCTGTCAAAACACCATGAAACATTAAAAAATAACTTAAAAAAAATTTATAGCACAACAAACATGGATTGTGAGACAAATATTACTAGATTCTTGGAGGAAAACAGGTTGATGACATTTGACTGAAATCACAAGCAACAGTCCACAGCTATGGAGAAGTGAATGTGTCCTCCTCAAAGCAGATTTAAAAACAGTTTCCCTCCTGCTCTGTCCCACCCCCTAGACATCCCCCACCATTTGCTTCCTCTCAAAAATGCGAGATTTAATGTTCTAATGCAAGAGTGCTGATTTTTAAAGCAATCAGAATGCCTCTCCTACAACTCTTTAATTTTTGCCTTTTTAAGTCCATTTAAAAATTATAGGTCCATAAAAGCTACTGAGCAGGAATCAATGCAGGAAGTGAGACATTGTGACACCCCGCATCCTGGCAAGTAAGGTCTTTGAAACAGTTCTGCATGTGCTAGAGATTTTCACAGTCTAGGTGAGCCAAGCTCTGTAGCCAGAGAAAGATATGGGCAAAGATTTTGTAGATGAAAGTCTGTCCAATAGCTAAACAGGAAAATAGTCATGACACAAGCTGTCACTCAGCCATGAACCAAGGCAGTCATTAGCGTACATGTTGACAAAGGGCAATACACCTTTAAAAGAAAACACCAGCACTGCCTATCTTAAACCACAACACAAACAGAAACAAAGTCTCTTTCCTAAGGAAGAAATGTGATTGCCAGGCACATTCTTTTCAACACCTGCCCTGTCTTATGAGGCATTGGGTTACGTGCATGTTGCAATAAATTTTTATGACTCTCAGAAGATCATTGTGTTGCTGAGTCTCTGGCAAAGAGGAGGAAGGAGAGTGCTAAATTTTTAATATAAAATGCTAGGAGAAAAATTCTGAAAAAGGAATTTTCTTGAAAGTTGATTTATGTCTAAAAGCTACTTGTGTGGGTGAAACGATTAAAAAAAGTTCTCTGACTAGAACTTAACTCATAGTTCCAGGAAGTTCCCATGTAATGTTATTTCTTTCTTTGAACATTTAAAAAGTCTGCTAAAGACACACTAATCAGACCTGTCACTCACCACACACACAGTAAATAAAACAGGGTAGGGATTTTTCTTATACTTTTGATTAGAAACAGAAATTAGATCTGGCAGTTCCTAGGGAAAAAAAAAGGCAAAGGAACATAAATGTTAGGGACCATTTGGTTAGTAAATGCATACATAAATTTGAGAATATTAATTAGAAATATTATAAAATCATCATTTTAGAGATTCTTTGTTTTTGAATTTAGTTCCATTGCAGATAAAAATTTACTGGTACATCTATTACTCGGGAATGTTTATTTTCAGAGATAAGCAGTTATTTATTTTTATCTCCTTTTTAAATATTTTTACTTGACTACATACTAATTGTATGCAGTTTTGGAATATAGTGTGCTAATTTAATAAATGCATATGATGTATGATGGTCAAATCAAGGTCATAAGTGTTTCCTTCCCCCCTAAGCATTTATCATTTCTTTATAGAAACAGAAAATGGGTTTGGAAACTGTGTGCTCCTCTTTTGTAGTTCTTTACAAAATATATAATAAATTTGCATGTATTTTAGTTACCTAGTCTGCTATAGGACATTAGAATTTACTCATCCTGCATAACTGGACTTGGGTACCCATTTTCCTACCACCCTTTTTCCCTCTTGCCACTACTCTTCCTAATCCCACTATTCTACTCTCAATTTCTGTGAAATAAAAAATTTTGTCTTTCATTGTGAGTGAGAACATGCAGTATCTGTCCTTCTGTACCTGGTTTATTTTACTTAACATAATGTCCTCCAGTCCATCCATCTTCCCATAAATGACAAGATTTCAGTCCTTTATGGTTGAATAATATTCCATTGTGTATATATACCACATTTTCTTCATCCCTTCATCCATCAGTAGACATCCCACTTGATTCCATATTATGACCGCTGTAAATAGTGCTGTAGTAAGCATTTGAGTGCAGATATCTTTCAAAAACTGGATATATAACCAGTGTTAGAAGAGATTAATCATGTGGTAGTTCTATTTTTAGTTTTTGAGGAACTTCTATACAGTTTTCCATAATGGCTACACTAACTTACATTCCTATGTACACCACATAAAGAGTTGCTATTTCTTGGGGGTTGGAAAAAAGTGTTCCCTCTTCTCCATATCCTTACCATTTTGCTATTTTTTATCTTTTTTATTATGACAGCCATCTAACAGGGGTGAGATGATATCTCATTGTGGTTTTTATTTGTATTTTTGCATGTATTTGGCTATTTGGATATTTTCTTTTGAGAATGTCTATTCAGATCATTCACTCATTTTTTAAAAATCAGAGTATTTGCTTTATTTGTGCACTTTTAACTTTTTTTTTCTTTTTGCTATTGAGTTCCTTATGTATACTGGAAATTAATCCCTTGTTGGATGAATAGTTCACAAATATTTTCTGTAGGTTGTTTCTTCACTTGTCGATTTCCACTGCTGTGTAGAAGCTTCCTATTTTGGCATAATCCCATTTGTCTCTTTTTGCTTTTGTTACCTGTGCTTTTGAGGTCTTATGCAAATAAATCATTGCCTATATCAACATGTTGAAGTGTTTTCCTTCTATTTCTTCCAGTATTTTCTTGTTTTCCGGTCTTACATTTAGGTGTTTGATCCAATTTGAGTTGATTTTTGGATATCGTGAGAGGTAGGGGTCTAATTCCTTTTTTCTTTACATGGATCTAGGTCAAATGACTGTATTACATGGATTTATTTCTGGGTTCTCTGTTCTATTCCATTGGTCTACTTGTTGATTTTTATGCCAGTACTATGCTGTTTCGATTACCAAAAGTTTGTAGTAAGTTTTGAAAACAGGTAATGTAACACCTTCAGTTTTGTTCTTTTTGTTTAAGATTGCTTTTGCTATTCAGATTCTTTTGTGGTTTCATATGAATTCTAGGATTATTTTTTCCTGTTTCTGTTAAGAAAGTAATTGGTATTTGGATAGGAATTACACTGGATTTGTAAATTGCTTTGGGTAAGATAGATGCTCTAACAAGTTTGATTCTTCCAATCCATGACCATGGAACGTCTTTCCATTTTTGTGTGTCTTCTTCAACTGTTTTTTTTTTTTTTTTTTTTAATCAATGTTTTGCAATTTTCATTGTAGAAATCATTAACTTCCTTGATTAAACTTTTTCCTAGGTCACATAAATAGAAGAGCTGTTCAAAGAAATTTTATGTAAAAAGTGCCAAATATGGTAAGAAGGATAAGGAGTTGGACGCTGGTCATGTTGAGGGCTCAATAGGTCATTGAGAAAAACTGTTCCGAATCATAAAGCAAAATGGTCAGATGACAGAAGGCATGGGAAGGAAGTGGAGTTTGGGGAAGAAAGGAAACAGCACAGACTACCTTGTCAGTAAACTAAATTTTGCCAGAAAAAGATAAGTGTCTTTGCCGTGGAATAGTTTGGGTATAGTTTGTTTCCCAAGGGATCATATGTTGGAGCTTGGTCCTCAGTGAGACAAAGCTGAGAAATGGGACTTAAAAAGGTGGAGCCTAGTTGGAGGTCATGAGAAGGCTGCACTTGGAAGTGCTTCAATAGTTCTCATAGGACCCCAGTTCTCAGGCTCCTTGCTATAAAGGAGAAAGCCTGGACCCTAACCTCACAGTGTCTTCCCAACTCACCATGGGATCTCTCCTTCTCACACTTGTTCCCTTGTGATGCTACCCACTGTGAGCTGATGTAGCTAGGGGGCCCTCACCAGAGCCAGCATGATGCTATTTAAACTTTCCGTCTTTAAAACTGTGACCTAAACAAATCTCTTTTCTATAAGCTATACATTTTTTTAATAAGTTTATAAGTCTCAGGTATTTTTACTATAGTAACAGAAAATGGACTGATATAGGCAGTTAATGTGTGTCGTCTCAGTTCTAAAGCGGTGACAATCTATGTATGGGAAAAATCACATTAAAATAATATAATTGAAAATTAGCAATTTTTGTCATCCTGTAGGAGCACTAAACTCTAAATCCTGCCCTATCATAAAGGTATCCTACTATAAGTGGCCTTAATATGTTACTTGTGCTCTACACATTTCATACTTTCTAAATTTACTAAAGAGATGTTCAGGAAGAATGAAAGATTAGATTGTCACATTACTGCCCCCCCCCCACCATATTTTGTCACATCATTTTCTATTAAAATCCTGTGACTACAGTCTCATTTTTGTGGAAACTTAAATGCTCAGTGGTCCCAGAAACATGTCTATATTCTCTAATGTTTGCACCAAGTATCAGAGGAACTTTTTAAGGGAGTGACTCTTACTTTTGAAGAGCATGAAAGGGTATATTTAGCAAGAGTCAAAATTGCCAGCATTGAATGCTCTTGTTCTAAATATTGAGATATAAGAATGAGAGATCTGAACTTTTGACAGTTTTGTGCATGGGAACTAGCTATAAAGAATGCTTCAGTTTGACTTTCTCTCTTTTTTGACAGTTTTGCTAGAAATAAAGTAAAACATTTTTCAAAATAAAGTCACTCTTTTAGCATAAAATGTGTAGATTAGTTTTTCAACAGCACACAAAAAGCCAGCAACTCTGACATACTAATAATTTTATGCATTTCTAAGCTTTCAAATTCAATTCTAAATACAAATCCTCCAACCATGACTAACCACTGACCCTCCATCCCCAGCTTTATGAATTGTAATGTTAATATGCAATCAAAAGTGTAGTTTCATTTGAATCTGCAGAAGCACTCTGAGACTTAGTATATAATTTGGATACCATTTTTCAGGATATTCAAATGATCCAGCTCCATTTATTCTAATAAAATTTTAAAAATTTAGTTAATATTAGTATCATTGTAGAACTACTAAAGAACAATATGATACCCATGAACTATATATATTTTAAAAGCAAAAATATCAACCATTAAGAAATATAACCAATCATATAGCCAAGATAATTTGTCATCATTTCTCATTAGCGGCTTAATTGTCACTAACAGTCCATTGGTGGGGATAGGATATGTTTTGAAAAATAAAATCTTTGCAAACAGCAGCACTGTTTTTTTTTTAATCATCTTTTTAAAAAAATCAGAGCATTATAGTTATACATAGTAGTTTGGTTCATTTTCACAAAATTAAACATGCATGGAATATGATTTACTCCATTTCAGTCCCCATTCCCCTTATCTCCCCTTCTCTTTCCCCCATTCTTCTTTCTCTACTCTATTAATCTTCCTTTCACTCATTTATTTATTTATTATTGGTGCTTTATATATATATATATATATATATATATATATATATATATATATAAAAAGTCAAATTCCCTGTGGTATACTTATATATGCACATAATGTGATTTTGTTAAATTCATTTCACATTCCCACCCTTTCCCAATCCCTCTTTCCTTCCTCTCAACTTTTTTCTTCTACTCCACTGATATTCTCTATATCTTTATGATATCTAACCCCTCCTTCTTCCCTTTATTTCACTCTAGCTTTCACATATGAGAGAAAACATTCCACCTTTAAATTTTTGGCTTATTTTACTTAGCATGATGCTCTCCATTTCTATTCATTTACTGGCAAATGCCATAATTTCATTCTTTTTTCTTTCTTCAAGTTGCTGGTTTAATATAAAGTATTTTTACAACAATTGTATCTTCGTACATGTATTTAGGGTAATCATGGATAACTCAGTCTGCCATTATTTCTATCCCCTTGCCCCCTCCCTTCCCTCCCTACTCTTTGTTCTATTTAAAGCTCTTTAATTCCTCTCATTCCCTCTCTCTTGCCTTTATAAGTTAGTATCTTCATATCAAAGAGATCATTTGACCTTTGGTTTTTTGGGATTGACTAACTTCACTTAGCATTATTTTCTCCAACTCCATCCATTTACCTGCAAATGCCATGATTTTATTCTCTTTTAGTGATGAGTAGTGTTCCATTGTGTATATATATACCAAAGTTTCCCTATCTATTCATCAGCTGATGGGCATCTGGGTTGGTTCCACAATCTAGCTATTGTGAATTGTGCTGCTATAAACAGTGATGTGGCTGTGTCCCTGTAGTAAGCTGTTTTTAAGTCCTTTGGGAATAGACCAAGGAGTGGGATAGCTGGGTCAAATGGTAGTTCCATTCCAAGTTTTCCTAGGAATCTCCATACTACTTTCCAGGTTGGCTTCACCAATTTGCAGCTCCACCAGCAATGTAAGAGTGTGCCTTTTTCCCCACATCCTTAACAGCATTTGTTGTTGTTTGTATTTTTGATAGCTGCCATTCTGACTGGAGTGAAATTAAATCTTAGAGTTGTTTTGATTTGCATTTCACTAATTGCTAGTGATGTTGAACATTTTTTCCATATATTTGTTGATTGTTTGTATATCATCTTCTGAGAAGTGTCTGCTTAGTTCCTTGGCCCATTTATTGATTGGGTTATTTGTTTTTTTTTGGTGTTAAGGCTTTTGAGAGCTTTATAAATCCTTGAGGTTAGTGTTCTATCTGATGTGCTTGTGGTAAAGACTTGCTCCCATTTTGTAGGTTCTCTATTCACCTCACTGATTGTTTCTTTTTCTGAGAAGAAGCTTTTTAGTTTGAATCCATCCCATTTATTGATTCTTGGTTTTAGTTCTTGCGCTATAGGGGTCTTATTAAGGAAGTTGGAGCCTAAAACAACATGATGGAGATCTGGGCTTACTGTTTTCTTCTATTAGGTGCAAAGTCTCCAGTTTAATTCCTAAGTCCTTGATCCACTTTGAGTTAAGTTTTGTGCATGGTGAGAGAGAGAGATTTAATTTCATTTTATTACATGAGGATTTCCAGTTTTCCCAACACCATTTGTTGAAGAGGTTGTCTTTTCTCCAGTGAATGTTTTTGGTACCTTTGTCTAATATAAGATAACTGTAGGTGTGTGGGTTTGTCTCTGTGTTTTCTATTCTGTACCATTGGTCAACTGGTCTATTTTGGTGCCAATACCATGCTGTTTTTGTTAATATTGCTTTGTAGTACAATTTAAGGTCTGGAATAGTAATGCCACCAGTTTCATTCTTCCTGTCAAGAATTGCTTTGGCTATTCTGGGTCTCTTATTTTTCCAGATGAATTTCATGATTGCTTTTTCTATTTCTATGAGGAATGATATTGGGATTTTGATTGGTATTGCATTGAATCTGTATAGTGCTTTTGGGAGAATGGTCATTTTGACAATATTAGTTCTACCTATTCATGAAAAAGGTAGATCTTTCCATCTTCTAAGATCTTCATTAATTTCCTTCTTTAGCATGTTGTAGTTTTCATTGTAGAGGTCTTTCGCTTCTTTTGTTAAGTTGATTCCCAAATATTTTATTTTTTTTGAGGCTATAGTAAATGGGGTGTTTCCTAGTTTCTCTTTCTGAGGATTTGTCACTGATGTACAGAAATGCCTTTAATTTATGGGTATTGATTTTATATCCAGCTACATTGCTGAATTCATTTATTAGATTTAGAAGATTTCTGGTGGAATTTTTTGGATCTTCTATGTATAGAATCATATCATCTGCAAATAGTGATAATTTGAGTTCTTCTTTTCCTATTCGTATCCCTTTAATTTCTTTTGTCTGTCTAATTGCTCTGGCTAGGGCTTCAAGAACTATGTTAAATAGGAGTGGTGAGAGAGGGCATCCCTGTCTTGTTCCAGTTTTTAGAGGGAATGTTTTCAATTTTTCTCCATTTAGGATGATGTTGGCCTGGGGCTTAGCATAGATGACCTTTACGATGTTGAGGTATGTTCCTGTTATCCCTATTTTTTCTAGCATTTTGAACATGAAGGGATGTTGTATTTTGTCAAATGCTTTCTCTGCATCTATTGAGATGATCATATGATTTTTATCTATGAGCCTGTTGATGTGATGTATTACATTTATTGATTTTCTTATATTGAACCAACCTTGCATCCCTGGAATGAAGCCCACTTGATCGTGGTATGCTATTTTTTTGATGTGTTTTTTTATTCAATTTGCCAGAATTTTATTTAGAATTTTTGCATCTATATTCATTAGAGATATTGGTCTGAAGTTCTATTTCTTTGATTTGTCTTTGTCTGGTTTTGGAATCAGGGTGATATTGGCCTCATAGAATGAGTCTGGGAGTGTTCCCTCTTTTTCTATTTCATGAAATAGTTTGAGAAATATTGGTGTTAGTTCTTCTTTAAAGGTTTTGTAGAACTCGGCTGTGTATCCATCTGGTCCTGGGCTTTTCTTGGTTGGTAAGTTTTTTATGGCATCCTCTATTTCTTTGCTTGAAATTGACCTATTTAAATTGTATATATCATCTTGATTTAGTTTAGGCATATCATATGTCTCTAGAAATTTGTCAATGCCTTCATTATTTTCTATTATATTGGAGTATAAATTTTCAAAATTGTCACAAACTTACATTAAGGGGCCAAGGTCTTTAGCCACCCCCCTTTTGGGCCCCAAAGGAGTCCCTTTCTGATCGGCAGAGAAGGGCTGGGGTAGCCTACCTGGCGAACACAGGCCGAGAGGACAAGAGTCGCCAGCGTCCCCTCCCCCGCCTGTTAGACAGACACAGGGTCATGCTGGGGAGTCCAGTCAGTCAATGCAGGAGCTCATTTATTGAAGGGGTGCACAATGCTTTATAGTGGGCCACAGCCAGTCAGTGACCAGCAGGGCCATTCTGGTTCTCACAGCCACGCCCCCTGCTTAGCCTAGGTCAGGTAACAGGGCGTGGTAATGTGGCAAGCAGCCAGAAAGCCAGAGCTTTTCCACCCCCTAGGCAGACAGTGTAAGGTCCCAACACAAAATAATTTCTAATTATCTTCTGTATTTCTGTAGTTTCCTTTTTCATTGTAGATATTGATAATTTGTGTTTTCTTTGTTAGCATAGCTAAAGGTCTATCAATTTTATTTATTTTTTTCAAAGAACCAACTTTTCATTCTGTCAATTTTTTCAATTTTTTTTTTTTTTTTAGTTTCAATTTCATTAATTTCAGCTCTGATTTTAATTATTTCCTGTCTTCTACTTCTTTTGGGGTTGATTTGTTCTTCTTTTTCTAGGGCTTTGAGATGTAATGTTAGTTCATTTATTTGTTGACTTTTTCTTTTTTGAAGGGATGAGCTCCATGCAATGAACTTTCCTCTTAGTCTTGCCTTCAGGTGTCCCAGAGATTTCGGTATGTTGTATCGTTGTTCTCATGTACCTCTAAGAATTTCTTAATCTCCTTCTTGATGTCTTCTGCAACCCATTGATCATTCAATAGCATATTATTTAGTCTCCAGGCATTAGTTTAGATTTTCTTTCTTTTTTTTATCATTGATTTCTAATTTCATTCCATTATGATATGATAGAATTTAGGGTAGTATCCCTACTTTTTTTTTTTTTATATTTTGTTTAGAGTTGCTTTATGGCATAGCATATGGTCTATTTTTGAGAAGGATCCATGTGCTGCTGAGAAGAAAGTGTATTGGCTCATTGATTGGTGATATACTCTATATATGTCAGTTAAGTCTAAGTAATTGATTGTATTATTGAGTTCTATAGTTTCTTTGTTTAACTATTGTTTGGAAGATCTATCCAGTGGTGAAAGAGGTGTGTTAAAATCACCTAGAATTATGGTATTGTGGTCTATTTGATTCTTGAACTTGAGAAGAGTTTGATTGATGAATGTAGATGCTCCATTATTTGGGGCATATATATTTATAACAGTCATATCTTATTGATCTATGATTCACTTAAGCAGTATGAAATGTCCATCTTTATCTCTTTTGACTAACTTTGACTTGAAGTCTACTTTATTTGATATGAGGATGGAGACCCCTGCTTGCTTACGTAGACCATGTGAGTGATATATTTTATCTCATCCTTTCACCTTCAGTCTATGGGCATCTTTTCCTATGAGATTTGTCTCTTGAAGGCAACAAATTGTTGGGTCTGTTTTTTTAATCCATTCCATTAGCCTATGTCTTTTAATTGGTGAGTTTAGGCTATTAACATTCAGGGTTATTATTGAGACATAATTTGTATTATCAGTCATTTTTATTTATTTATTAGTTTTGGTATTTAGTTTGACTTGGTTTTTCCTTTGGTTGGTTTGTTTCTTTATTGTAGTTCTTCCCTTTGCAGATTTTCATTATTATTTTTCATTTCCTCCTCATGGAATATTTTACCAAGAATGTTCTGTAGAGCAGGTTTTCTTGTTGTAAATTCTTTTAGCTTTTGTTTGTCATGGAAGATTTTTATTTCATCCTCAAATCTAAAGCTTAATTTTGCTGGATATAACATTCTTGGTTGGCATCCCTTATCTTTTAGAGCCTGGTATATGTTGTTCCAGGCTTTCCTGGCTTTGAGGGTCTGAACTGAAAAATATGCTGATATGCAAATTGGTTTTCCCTTATAGGTAATCTGACTTTTCTCTCTTGCAGCCTTTAAAATTCTATCTTTATTTTGTATGCTAGGCATTTTCATTACAATGTGCCTTGGTGTGGACCTATTGTAATTTTGTACATTTGGTGTTTTATAGGCCTCTTGTATTTGATTTTCAAATTCATTCTTCCTGCTTGGGAAATTTTCTGATATTATTTCATTAAAGAGATTGTTCATTCCTTTGGTTTGAATCCCTGTACCTTCCTCTATTCCAATAAATCTTATATTTGGTCTTTTGATGGTATCTCATAGTTCTTGGATATTCTGTTCATGGTTTCTTACCATATTCACTGTGAGGTCAACTTGATTTTCAAGATTATATATTTTGTCCTCATTGTCTGAGGTCCTATCTTCCAAGTGGTCCAATCTGTTTGTGATGCTTTTTATTGAAATTTTAAAGTAGCTTACTGTTTCTTTCATTTCAAGGATTTCTGTTGTTTTTTTCTCAAACTCTCTATCTCTTTCTTGAAGTAATCTTTTGCTATCTGGATTTGTTCTCTTATCTCTTTGTTGGTGTGATCCATTTTTGCCTGTATCTGCTCACTTAGGTCATTTAAAAAATCCTTTATCATTTTAATTATGTATATCCGGAACTCCTTCTCTGACATTTCCCCTACTGTGCTTTCTATGGTTTCCATTGTTGTAGTATCTTGGTTTGTTTGAGGCATTTTCCTCCCTTGTTTTCTCATGATGTCTATGTATTTTCCTCTCCTGCAAGGTAAGCCTGAGGTATTACAGCTTCTGCCCTTTTGTCTTATAAGGTCCCTCCAGGTTACTCAGAACCTCACTTTTTAGGGAAATGTCAATATTAAATCTTTCAATGTGCCCAATGTGTGTTCATATATCAGTTGATTTCTATTTTTATATTTATAGTTTTGTCGCTATAAACAGAAATGATGAGATCAGTTATCTTATACTATATAGTCTCTATGTTTGTGTGGTGGTTTACAGTATCTAATGATAGAAGGGGGGACTTAGACGTTGGCTTAAACATTTATGAAGTAAGATGTGAGAAGATAGAGGTATTAGATTATTTGACTAATGAGAGTATAATCATTAGGATTTGGCTGTTAGTAGAAGAGGCCAGAGATAGATAACCCCATGTAAGATTCCCTGTTAGTTCACAACATCATAACTGGTTGCACCTTCTGGTGCATCCTGGTTTCTAGGGACCTTAGTGATATCTTACCCGGACCTTTTTGTTGTTCCTTGGTAGTGGCGTAGCTAACTCAGCTTTGTGTCAGTGGTAGCCTCAGGCCTATAATTATATTGGTGTTGGATTGAGTAGCTACAGGATCCCAGTTTGGTGTGTCTCTCCGGGCAGACACAGGTTGCCTCTCTGATTTGCAGGCGTGGAGCGGGCCTCTCTCTTCGAATCACCTCCTGGCCACAGTGTGGTGTAGCAGGCAGTCTGGCTTTCTTATCCCCACACTCCTCCTCCTGGATCTCTTCCCAGTCTAGTTGTTTTGGTGGGAATTTTGCAGGTGGGCAGCAGGACCCTTCCACAGCATGGAGCCTGCAGTTCCTGGTCCTGGTGATGGCCTGGGCCAGTGGTTGGGCGGGCTGGTGGCTGGGCTTCTTCTTTCGATGGGTGTCTACCACTTGTTCTGTGTTGTGGCATTTTCTATAAAGCCCTCTCCTTTTTCATGAACGATATCATGGTGTTGAAAGAGTTAACTTTGACTTCTACTTGCTGTTTAGTTCTTTATTCACATGTATGGCCACCAGGTATTGCTATTTCAATTATTTAGATCCAGACTAACTCTGTACATTTATCTTTTCTTGAAAAGAGTAACACAAACCTTTTTCTATAAGTACTTAATTTCTAGTTAATAAGCTTTAAGAGTCTTTTTGTGATTAAAAATTAGTTTCTCTTACTTTTAAAGTAGATATAAATCCCTTAGAGCAAAAAAAAGTCCTTCGGCCTTGCCTCCCTCTTTTCCCTGCTTCTAGATTTTATAAACAACTGCTATAAAAGAAAAACAATAGTGCTGTGAAATCCCAGACAGAGAAGGTTGACTTTTATCAGACAGCCTAAATAGTGTTCAGAGAAAACAGTTTCAGGAAATCCGTGAGAAATAAATTCTCACCCAAACTAATTAGATTAATAATAATGAAATCATAATATGCCTAGGCAATCACGTACAGGGCCTTGAAAAGGTGCAAATGACCTCAAAACCTTAAAATATATATATAATAAAAATTTTAATATGTCTAAAATGTAATCTAAAAATTAAGTCATGTCTGTAATAAAACCACCAAAGAAACTGTAAACATTCTGTGCTGCCAAAAATTATGCTTAAAACCTATAACAAAGTAAAAGTAAAGACAGAAGATTCCACAGCCTGACTCCTGTGTCGGTGTGTTATTTTCCCCATTGCTGCTTCTCTGCCTCTGTACTTCGCTGAGCGCTCGCGTTGTACCCCCTGACTGGGGCTGGCCCCCAACAGTTTTGGTCACAGCTGGGCACATCACAGTTCCTCAGGGAATGGACGGGGCCCTTCCTCTGGTCAGGCCCTGTCTGTGGGGAGCCGCTATTCCCAGCCCCGGAGGTGATAGCTGCATGAGCCGGCAGCCAGGCCAGAATTGGGAACGAGGCGAACTGGTGGCTGGGTTCTCCATAATTTCATTCTTTTTTTTTTTTTTTTTTTTTTTTTTTTTCAAATTAGAAAATAATTTTAATTAAAACAACACAAAACGAATGAGATAGAAGTAAAAAAGAAAATTTTAAAAAATTGTATTCTGAAAACTATAAAATCTTGTTCAAATAAATTTAATAATTGCATAATTATGACTGACCCATTGTGTAAATATACCACATTGTCTTAATCCATTCATCTACTGATGGACATCTGAGCTGATTTCATTGATGGGCATCTGGACTTATTCCATAATTTTTCCATTATGAATCTTGCTGCTATAGACATTGAAGTGGCTGTATTACTGTAGTATGCTGATTTTAATTCTTTTGGACAAATACCAAGGAGAGTGAATGCCTGGGTCTTATGGTGCCTCCATTCTTAGTTTTATTGAGGAATCTCTATTACAGTACTGGTTTTTAATGTTAGAAGAGAGCAGCAAGTTAGAAAAGTCCACCTTTATGAAAAGGAAAGAAGACCAAATGGAAATAATTTATGATACATGGTATGAGCAATTTATGAGCAAATTATTATTTATCTGTTTTATTTCTAATAATCATGTTCAATATTCTCTAACATTGTTCCAGGGCAAGGTATGAACTCATTTCCAATATATTTAGTGTTACTTAAGTAGTAAATACATAAAATCTAAGTCTTTTTATATGATATTGAGGTTTTTTTTCCTTCTTCTTCTTTTAATGAGGACTATGTAGGAACATGCCTGATACTTGAAAACCTAAATAAGATCCACCAAACCAAAGCCTGATATGGATATTCAATATTCCATCTGTAAGTTTGACAAATATTTGCATCTATTATATGTCAAAGAACTCATAATATAGAAAATATCACTGCTCCTGAGTGGAACAGTTGGCAAATGGAATGTGGAGGGAACTTTACTATGATCTCTTGCATCTTTCTGCCATTTGGGTTCTTCAGACTTCTCCCTATTTTCATCAACTGTTCTTAGAAAGGCCTGAAGAGCTTACTAGAAAAGGGTTTCCCCTCTTTTCACACCCAGCAGAGACCAAAAACTACCATCTGCTTGATGAAATAATAAAGACATATGTAAAGGAGAGCCAGAAAACAATCCCAAGCCATACTGAGGGAAAGGATCACAATCCAGAGATGAAGTTTCTAGAAAATAAAAACTTTGTGTGGTACATAAGTGTAAAAATCTGTGAATGGACTGTGGAAGAAGCTAATGTCTGTGTAAACACATAGAAAGGACTCAGAATTTTGAATTAAAATATATATTCACCTCTAAAAGTCAAAGACTGATTCTTGTGACAACGATGGTGTCATAAAACTTGTATGTAACAAACACTTTAAAAACAACATCCACTGGATCATCACAATTTTACAGGTATATTAATACTTTATAGATGAGAAGTGACATTTCAGGTAATTGGGTGATTTTTCTGATGGTTGCATACTATTAAATATTATTGCAAGTAATTTAATCCAGTTTCATGTAAGTCACATAGTATGTACTTTCTATTTTCCAATCTTTCTTTCTAACCTCTGTGTTTACAATGGGCACTCAGGAATGATTGCCTTGAATTCAGTGTTAACATTCCAAAAGAATATATAAAAAAGGTAGTCCCTAACTCCAGATTCTTAAAAGTCATTAAAATTCTTGTCATTTTGTAATTCATTGAAAAAAAATTTGGGGGGCGAGCAGTAATTGAACCCAGGGGTGCTTTATCCCTGAATTACATCTGAAGCCTTTCTTAATTTTTTAAAAAATTTTGAGACAGAGTCTCATGAAGTTGTTTAAGGTCTTACTAAATTGCTAAGACTGGCTTCAAACTTGCAATTCTCCTGCCTCAGCCTCTCCTGCTGCTGGGAGTATAGGTATCTGCTACCATGCCTGGCAAGGAAAATTTTTACAAACATTTTTTTTTTTCAATATCATTGGTTTTAATGATTTATCATTTGAATTCAAGGATCCTTAAGAAAGCATTTTATGTGAGAGTAATTTGAAAATTATTTTCAAACGGAAACAAGACTGATTTTTCTTCCTTTTATATGCCCGCTAAAGAGTAATAGCAGATTGAATTCAGAGAATTTAATGCCTGAAGAATGACACAGGTAAGTTAGCTATTTAGTTATTACAATGTACTAAAAGCTGAAAGAGTTCCTTTAGAATGCTTCTTGAGATTCTTGCTAAATCAAAAGATTCTCTGTCCCCAACCATCAAAAGGATTCAGGCAGTTCTTGGGCTATGGTTTTATGTTAAAGTAAGTGTGTTATTGCCTCTTCAAGGACAATTGCCCCTTTTTCTGGTGACCTTGCCCTCTACCTCAAAAGCCTATGAAACAGAGCAGGTAACTAACTGGTGCTTTTACTTCAGCTTCCCCTTATGGAAATGGAGATGATTCCAATTTGTCCTAATTGTTGGGCACATTAAATGATATAATTTGTGGATGCCCTTAGCAGAGTGGCTGGATATGTCTGATGTAGTTTCTGTTGTTGCCATTGTTATTTTGCTCTTCTGTAGAAAATACTTACTGAGAGTAGAACATTATACCAGGACAAGTACTATGTAGCAACACGTCTAATATTTGAAAACCTTAATAAGATCCACCAAAGCCTGTTATGGATATTCAATATACCATGTGTAAGTTTGATAATATTTTTGCATCTATTATATATCAAAGCGTGTGATTCTGCATGGGTCTGAACAGTCTCTCTGCTGAGTAGCCTCTTAAAGGGGTGAGTCATATAACCACTGTGTCTTACCTCACCCATCTCAAGAATGGATTTAATGATAGTAATACCTCCCTCATGGCATTCTTTACAGGATTAAACAGGTTTATGTAGGCAAATCACATGGCAAACACTATAGAAGTTTAGTTATTACTATTTATGAATTTTAAAAAATTGATTCCCAATAACAAACATATGATTTGTTGACTTGAATTGACTGAGCCAGGTGGGGCAACCCTCAGGTCAACTGATCAATGGATATAAGGAATATCAAATATGGAATTCTAGTACCACAAAGCCTTTTGAATAGTGAAGATGTACCACCCAGTTAAATAAACAAGCACTGCAGTGAATTATCACAGGCAGTCATTCATTTAGTTTCGCCGATGCCTCTTACATGCCTCCTAGTAATCCCTTTTCCATTTGTTTGCTCTGTTAATTGCCAGCCTATTTATATTTGACTTACAAATCTCTGCTTTTTCACACTAAATTCATTTCCTCCCATAAATATTTATGAGGAAACTACTATATGCCTGATGCAAATATTACTAGATACACCCTGCTCCAAAAGGTCTCACAAGACCAAGGAGACCAAGAAATAAAGAGAGCAGGCATCTATGTGCTATGGGAGAAGTTGGCCTACCTACAGTCCTAAGAAGGTGGGGAAGAGAATTCCCTAATGTGGCCTCTAGTCCTCAATGTCCCTCTACAAATATAGCAACATTTTCAATAAAATATTACAACCATACAGTAATCTGTTCTCTTGGTAATAACATGAGAAGATAAACTCAGTTCTTCATAAAGACTCATTATTTCAAAGGCACTTTTCTAGCCATGGACTTGGACATGGAAAATACAAATCTAAATGAATCCTCATTAATCTCACAGAGCAAAAGGGTATGTCTAGAATATCAGCAGACATATATCAGATATAATAGAAATACATAACCATCCTCTAGTTCCATGAAGAATTTTAAAGTCAATATTCCCATGTAAGGAAGAATATCCTCACGTGTCTAAAATAAATATCCTGTTTTCTCTTCCTCCCCAAAATGTCCCCTGTCCCTGCTTTATAAGGTCATGTTGCACAGTAAATAAGAAGGTGGATGTTAAAACCAGATAACTTTAATTCATCTATAGCACCTCCATAAATTAAGAGTGTATTACCTTGGACATGTCATATAACTGCTCTCTCTTCCTCATCTGCCCCATCTGTTAAGGGAGAAAAATAGTACTCACTTCATGATTCGGTTTTGAGAATAAATTAAGTACTAGGTGAAAAACAGTGTTTTGAGATATAACAAACACTGTGCAATTGTAAAGTGAAGTCCAGCCACTGTCACCAGTCAACTGGACACCTGCAGTAGCTTTCCAAGCACTCCCTTGGTTCCATTCTGGTTCCCTACAGTTGAATCTCTTTACAGCAGCCAGAGTGACCTTCTAAAAACAAATCATACCCCATCACTCAACTGCTTAACTTCTAGTGGCTGCCATCTTGCTGGCATCATTATACTTGTCTAGGTAAAGAACCAATTTAAAAATTAGAATTATTTAATACACCTTGATTACTATTTCACAAATGAGAGACTGAGAGGATTGGAGTGGGCAACAGGCTCTCTGGGTCATGTTCTGCATAGGAGTTGCAGAGCTGTGACTTTTCCCCACTCCAGTGCATTTTTTCCCATAATTTATGGGTTCCACTTTCTCCTATTAGTCATAATAAGTGAAAGGCAATCTTTGAGAAATCAGAGATTAATAAATAATGAATGCCAGATAAACCTATAAAGTCCCATCATTTTGCCCATGAAAGAACAAGAATATGAGACTCAAATATAAGTCACACATAGCCTTTTTCTTCCACATTTCTTTATGGTGATAGCTTAATAATAAAAGTTAGATCATTAAAAAGGTAGCTGGAACATTAGCTACCATATTTAAGAAATTTAACGGGCAAGTTTTTTGATGTATTATTTTAGTCAATGACTTCATGGCATAGTGAATTAAATTTCCTATTTCTGATGTTTTTCTCACAGTGACAATTATCTCTATCCATGAGGGAATTAGTTTGAATATATATTTTTCAATGATTATTTTGATTCTCAATATATGCTGTAAAATTTTTGAACAAAATATTTTCAGAACACATATTAATCACATTAAAATTATAGTATACTTTGCATGTTCAAATTATCAAATCATGCTTAATATTTTAAAGTCCATAGCTAAATATCACAAAGAATCATTCATTCATTCATTCTATATACTTGAATGTGGCATTCACAAAAATGAGGAAGACATGTTTTCTGTCCTCTAAAATTTAATCAGAAAAATATACAAGTTCTGAGCTAACTAAGGAGAGCATGATTAATTCTTCCAGAAAGAGAAGCACAATTCAGAGAACCATATTTCATGTAGACCATTGCTGTAACATCTTGCATTGACTTTCCAGTCAGATCTGTGATTTTTTTTAATACCAGTGTTGAAGAAACCATGCTAATACATACTACTGAACAGATTTCATGCTTTCATTATTGCTATTGTTTGAGTTGTTATCATGAGGCTGCTAGTGCCTTTCTGGGGACCTTTTTTCCTGCCTAGGAGGGTATAAACCACCTAGGAGGGTAGAAATTTATGATGAAAAGATAAGTCAGAAATAATTAGTGAAGAAATAAGATGCAGAGTCAGAAAAATAGTTTTGAAGCAGAGTGCCTGATAGGTCCAGCCCACACTGAAGATGGAGCTGAACAATTAGAACATGGCTCTGGTGGTTTATTTAAGGGAGTACATCAAAGGCAGGGATAAGATTTCAGGGGTGGAGTCTTGCTTTGTGATGTCTGGCAGTAAACAGGTTTATTGGCATCTTGGCAGCCCTACACCCATTTCTAAGATGGGTGCCTGCAGCAGGTCACCCCATCTCTGGTGCTATGTGGGACCAGACAGAGCTGAATAGAAATTCACATGTATTTGGGTGATCTTACCCTGTGGGATTGCCACGGGAAGTTCCCAAATACCAGATGTTCCTATTCAAAGGCTACAATGCTGGTGTAGTCCACACATAGCCCATGGATGGCTCATCAACAGACAGTGAAGTATTATTTCAGCAACTTTCATTATCTTAACAGTTTCTGTCCTTTGTACAGAAAGGAATGTGCTGTCATTTGGAGCTGGGCCAGTGACTTACTGATTGATATAAATGACTAGACTTGGGATGTGATACTTTTCTCGAAGTAAGACTAATGGTCCCTGGTGAGAATTGAGAAAATCATATCAATAGCTTTCTTTCATCCTCTAAACCTAAGTTAATTTTGGAAAGTGCTCAACCTGGGGACTCTAGAACTCATTAACAGGAAAAGCCTACATGTAACTTGAAAAATTACTCAGGATCCTAATACCTGACAGGCAACCTGAAGGACATGAGTTCAATAAGACATGAAAGTTAATTAATGTTTATCTATTTAGAAATCACTATATATGATCACATTAAATAGGGAATTATAATGTCCTAGCATAGTTTAAATATAGAAATTAATGATGAATAATAACTTTTACTCCAGTTTTCAGAGTTTTCTAAAGAGTATGAGTATTCATTATGTTTTTGATTTTCATCATAAATTCCTTCCTATGTTTTTGTGGAAATTATTACCATGATGAAAAAATTAGAATAAAATTAATTTTTCTATTCACTTAAAATGTTATTGCATATCTACTCTATCCCAGGCATTATTCTAAATATTGAGAAAATAAAAGCTAACAAAAATATACAAAGATACTTTTCCTTATGGAGTTTACATTGTAGTAGGGAAGACAGGTGATGAACAAGAAAATTCAGTAAAATTACATGACATATTACATAGAAGTAAGTATTGAAAAGTGAAATCAAACAGGGAAGAGATAGAAGTAATTCTGGGGTAGCTAGGGGGTTGTAATTTTAGACAAAGGGTCCAAGATAGTTTTCAGTGATAAGCTGTCATTTTACTAAGAACTGAAGGAATGAAAGAACGAGCTCTGCGGATACTTGAGGAAGTGTATTTCTGGCAGAAACAATTCACATAAGGCCCCTGAGTCAGGAGCAGTTCTGGCCCAGGTGAGAATGGCAAGTAGGTAAATGGCTAAGATTGAACATGGGGAAAGTGCTGTTAAAGAGGAGAAAATGAAATAAAATTGACAACAGGTGACATCAAACATCATAGGTTAGTTGGAGGTCCTCAACTTTTGCTCAGTAAGATAGAAATCACTGGAAGGTTTTGAACCAAGTGCCTTGTTCTGACTTTCACTTAAACAACCACCCTCTGTCTGTTGTGTAAAGACTGAAGCTGTCAATCAGGAAGACCAGTTCTGACACTATTGAAACCATCCACACAGCAGCATTTTTGAATTACCTCCACCCACAGATCCTATTATGATTTGGATTAGGAAATGTCCCCCAGGTCTCATGGGTTAAAGGCTTGGTCCCCAGTGCAGCAATGTTCAGATGTGGGGCTCTTTGAAAGTCACTGGATCATGAGGGCTGTGACTTCATCACTGGATTAATCCATCCATGGTTTTGTAGCTGATGGCATCATTGGGACGCAGTGGAAACTCTAAGAGGTGGGACTTGATAGAGGGGAGTGGTGTCCTTGGAAGCATGCCCTTGGGGACTATATCTAATTCACACACACACACACACACACACACACACACAATCTCTTTCTTTCTTCCTCTCTCTCTCTCTCCCCACCCCCTCCCTGTTTCCTGAGGTGAGCAGCTTTGCTTCTCCTATACATGCCCTTCTAGCATGATGGTCTGCCTCGCCTCAAGCCCAAAGCAATGGAGCCAGGAAATCATGGACTGAAACCTTTGAAACTGAGCCATGATAAATCTTTCATCCTCTTAGTTGATTTTCTCAGGTATGTTTATATAGTGAAAGAAATCTGACTAACAAAGATCCCATGAAATATCATGAAAAATAACACTAACAATTCCCTAACCTAACCTGGTCTAAGTAACTGACCAGATTATAGAAATTCCCTATTTCCTTGGAAAAATCCACTATCTGGAGGAGCATGGCTGGTAGGGCTCTATTTAGTTCTCTCATGCTCTTCAGCTATCTCTCAGGTGGTTTGCTGGTCATTATCACTGGCCTTCTTCCTAATCTTTTATACTAATTTTATTAATTATGCAATGTATTTTGTATATACTGATTTATTATGAGGTTCAAATAAATATTATATAAATAAACGTGTATAAACTGAGGGTTGTTGTTTCTTTGAGAACCATGTGAAATTCTTTGGAAAGTAAGTTGCTTTAAAATTACTATTGAATTAGGTGAGGGACATCATTTTAAAAGACTGTGAGAAGGAAAAATGTTCTAGAAAGACGCTTTACTCAGATGACTTTATGAATTTCTTTTAGTGTCAACTATCAAGTAAACCAAACTAGAATTGTACATGATATGCTTGTGGTGTAGCTAGTGTAAGAAAGATTAAATGATATTCAATCAGAAGATTCATATTTAAATAAAAGGCCTTGGGCCAGAATCAAAATATTGGGATATATATGTGTATAGTAATATGCTTGAATTAAAATATCTGAGACTTATACATTTTAAAATGTTCCCTCCTATAAATATTTTTTTAAATATCTAATCTTTTCTAATTCCTTTTTTAAAAAATATTTTTAGTTGTAGATGGACACAATACCTTTATTTTATTTATTTATTTTGTGTAGTGCTGAGGATCAAACCTGATGCCTCATACATTCTAGGTAAGCACTCTATCACTGAGCCACAAACCCCAGCCTCCCTCCACTTCTGATTGTACCAGATAGTAGAACTTATAATATGTATAACTAAGTAGAACTATAAAAATTAATTGGTTTAGAATTTCTATCTGAATGCAATCATAATTGAAAATTTTCATCTTTTATAGATGAAAAAACTGAAACAAGTCTTTGCCTTAGGCTGTTATGCTATATTCAAATATGCCTTGGTTAATTGGAAATTGAACTTTAAATTAGAATTTGCAAGATTAAATCTTTCCCCCAAATATGTAAAACTAATGTCAGATTTATGAATTTAAAATTTAAAATAACTCCATTGGATATAAAAAATGCATTATATTATTATATCATTTAATGTTAATAATTATATTGATTATAATATAATTATTCAAATTATATATTTAAAAAGTATGTGGAAAATAAATAAAATAAAGGTATTGGGTCCATCTACAACTAAAACTATTATTTAAATTTAAAATTTAAAAATATGCTTATTTAAATTTGCCAAATAAGAAATAAATTAGCTTGTTTTCTACAAATATCTATATTTATTTTAGGTCAGAATTACAATTATTCAAATTATACATTTAAAAAGTATGTGGAAAATGAGGATTTTTAGAATATTGAAAGTGGCATTTCCCTGGCTAACAAAGTTTTTGTATTTTTATATGTGCTTTAATTTATCACAACACTTAAACATTATGTTAAACATTATGGTCTCACACAAATAATCTTCTTAAGTTGGTATAATTATGAAAATTGTACAAATGACCCATTTGTGATTTAAATAGTGTGCTACTGATGTCATCATCCTCTCTGACTTTTCTAGTGAATGGGTAAATGTCTTTGGTAGAATGAAACCCACCCTTTAGCCCTTTCCTAACTCTTCCATGTACTGATAATCTGGCTATACCTGTATCCTTGCTGAACTCATTGTCTTTTTCACTGTTTTTTTTTTTTTTTTTTTTTTTTTTTTTTTTTTTTTTTACATCCAATGGAGTTATTTGAGTAAAGAAATATAGAGTTTGCATAGTGCATAACAAATAATCATTGGATAAACAAGGAACACATGTGTAAATTTTATATAAATTCATCTTAATTACATGGACAGATACTAAAAGAAGTTTTAATTATATGTCAAAACTCAGAGCAGTGTAATACTGTAAGGGTGTGGGTATGGAATCCAATTCAGATTTGAACTCCTGAACCAGAAAATTCAAGCTATTTAAAACAGATTATTTGACTTTTTCTTTGTATGCTTTCCCCAGGGACTAAGTGATATAGAGAAAAAGAAAAAGAAATAAATACAACAGAGTCTAGACAGAATAAGCACTAGGAAATGATTTTTATTATCAGTATTGGCATTTATCCAGCATGGTTTTAATGAACCTGTCGATGCAGAGAAATGTTATCGTTATGATTTGGATATGAGGTGTTCCACCAAAAGATCATGTGTTAGGCAATGCAGGAATGGGCAGAGGTGAGGTGATTAGATTATGACAGCTGTAACCTCATTTGATTGGTTAACAATTTGGATGGACTACTGGATAGTAGCTATAGGCACATGGTACACTGCAAAAGGAAGTAGGTCACTGGAATTGTGACCCTGGACTACATCTTATTCCTGGCCTTTGTCTCTCCTCCTTGGATGCCATGAGCCCTTCAGTATGATGTTCTGCTTCACCTCAGGTCCAAAGTAATAAATAGACTCAGCTGACCATGGGCTGAACTTCTGAAACTGGGAGCCTAAAATAAACTTTTTCTCCTTTGAGTTGTTCTTGTCAGGTATTTTTGTTACAGTGATGAAAAGCTGACAAATAGCTATTAAGAAAGGAAAACAATGTTTCATATAAAAGGGATAATTGAATATATTATTAAATTGAATATATTATTAAATACTTTTGTACCTGAACAAGCAATATTTTCAAAGTATAAAACACAAATAAGAGCTGAATTAAAAGTCTTTAATGGGCAGCAGGCAAGGGCTCATCAGCTTGCTTGACTGATCACCTCTTGCCTATGTCACCACTGGGACTAGGAATAGCAGGTCCTGGCCAGAGGAAGGGCTGGGCTGGAAGAAAGGCCCTGCTGCCAGCCTGCCTGACCCCCACTGCCTAGACTAGGAGGAGACCCAGGAGGAGGAGAGTGGGGAGAGGAAAGCCAGACTGCCTGCTCTACCACACTGTGGCCAGGAAGAGATCTGGAGAGAGAGGCCCGCCCCACGCCCGCAACTTGGAGAGGCAACCCACGCCTGCCCAGCGAGACACACCGCACTGGGGATCTGTGGCTGCACAACCCAACATCAAGATAATTATAGGCTTGAGGCTGCCACTGCCAAAAATCTGAGATAGTGAGACTACTATCAAGGAACAACAAAAAGGTCCTGGTAAGACATCACTAAGGTCCCTGTGGACCAGGCTGTATCAGAGGGTGCTCCACTAGAGGTGCTACCAGTTGTGAACTAACAGGGAGTCTTACATGGGGATGCCTATCTCTTGCTTCTCCTACTAACAGTCAAATTCTTATGATTACACTCTCACTAGTCAAATAATCTAATTCCTCTATTTTCTCACATCCTACCTCGTAAATGTCTTAGCCAACCCCTAAGTCCCCCCTTCTACCATTAGATACTGTAAACCACCGTGCAAACATAGAGACTATATGGTAAAAGATAACTAGTCTCATCATTTCTATTTATAGTGACAAAAGTGTAAATATAAAAATAGAAGCTAACTGATATACAGATACGTTTTGGGTACATTGAATGCTGTAATATTGATCTTTCCCCAAAAAGTGAGGTTTTGGGTAGCCTGTAGGGACACTATAAGACAATAGGGCAGAAGCCATAATACCTCAGGCTTACCCTGCAAGAGAGGAAAACACATAGACATCATGAAAAAACAAGGGAGGAAAATGCCCAAAATAAACCAAGATACTACAACAATAGAAGCTATAGAAACCACAGTAGGTGAAAAGTGTCAGAAAAGGAGTTCCAAATATACATAATTAAAATTTTATTTGGGATTTAAAAAATGACCTAACTGAGCAGATACAGGCAAAAGTTGATCTCTCCAACAAAGAGATAAGAGATCTAAAACAGGCAACCATAGATCACACCAAAAACAAAGATAAGAGAACAAACCATACAGGTAGCAAAAGATTACTTCAAGAAAGAGATAGAGAGTCTGAGAAAAAAACAAACAGAAATCCTTGAAATGAAAGAAACAATAAGCCACTTAAAAAACTCAATAGATAGCATCACAAAAAGATTGAATCACTTGGAAGACAGGACCTCAGATAATGAGGACAAAATATATAGTCTTGAAAATAATGTTGACTGCACAGTGAAGATGGTAAGAAACCATGAACAGAATATCCAAGAATTATGACATACCATCAAAAGACCAAATATAATATTTATTGGAATAGAAGAAGGTGCAGAGATTCAAACCAAAGGAATGCACAATCTAGTCAGTGTAATACTATCAGAAAATTTCTGAAGCAGAAAAAATGAATTTGAAAATCAAATACAAGAGACCTATAGGATGCCAAATGTACAAAATTACAACAGATCTACACCAAGGCACATTATAATGAAAATGCCTAGCATACAAAATAAGGATAGAATTTTAAAGGCCGCAAGAGAGAAAAATCAGATTACCTCTAAGGGAAAACCAATTATCATCTCAGCAGATTTTTCAACCCAGACCCACAAAGCCAGGAGATCCTGGAACAACATATACCAGGCTCTAGAAGATAAGGGATGCCAACCAAGAATTTTGTATCCAGCAAAATTAAGCTTGAGATTTGATAAAGAAATAAAAACTTTCCATGATAAACAAAAGCTTAAAGAATTTTAATTTCTTAAAGCTTAAAGAAAGCCGGCACTACAGAACATTCTTGGAAAAATATTCCACAAGGGGAAATGAAAAACAACAATGAAAATCTGCAAAGGGAAGAACTACAATAAAGGAAAAACCAACCAAAAGACAAACCAAGTCAAGCTTAATACCAAAAATTAAAAAATAAAATAAAATAAAATGACTGGTAATACAAATCATGTCTCAATAATAACCCTGAATGTTAATGGCCTAAACTCACCAATTAAAAGACATAGGATAATAGGTTGGATTAAAAAAGACCCAACAATGTGTTGCCTTCAAGAGACACATCTCATAGGAAAAGACGCCCACAGACTGAAAGTGAACGGATGGGATAAAATATACCATTCACACAGTCTATGTAAACAAGCAGGTGTCTCCATTCTCATATTAAATAAAGTAGACTTCAAGCCAAAGTTAATCAAAAGAGATAAAAATGGACATTTCATAGTGCTTAAGGGAATCATACATCAACAAGACATATCTGTTATAAATATATATGCTCCAAATAATGGAGCATCTATGTTCACAATAATTCTAGTTGACTTTAACACACCTCTTTCACCATTGGATATATCTTCCAAACAAAAGCTAAACAAAGAAACTATAGAATTCAATAATACAATCAATAACTTAGACTTAAATGACATATATAGAGTATATTATCTGTCAATGAGGCAATACACTTTCTTCTTAGCAACACATGGATCATTCTCTAAAATAGACCATATATTATGCCATAAGCAACTCTAAGCAAATATAAAAAAGTAGGGATACTACCCTGTATTCTATGAGATCATAATGGAATAAAATTAGAAGTCAATGATAAAATAAGAAACAAAGCTACTCCAACACCTGGAGACTAAATAATATGCTACTGAATGAACAATGGATTGCAGAAGATATCAAGAAGGAGTTTAAAAATTCTTAGAGTTAAATGAGAACATTGATACAACATATTGAAATCTCTGGGACACTATGAAGGCAGTACTAAAAGGAAAGTTCATTGCATGGAGTTCATTCCTTCAGAGAAGAAAAAGTCAACAAATAAAGGAACTAACATTACATCTCAAAGCCCTAGAAAAAGATGAACAAATCAATCCCCAAAGAAGTAGAAGATAGGGAATAATTAAAATCAGAGCTGAAATAATGAAATTGAAACAAAAACAATTGAAAAAATTGACAGAACAAAAAGTTGGTTCTTTGAAAAAATAAATAAAATTGATAAACCACTAGCTATGATAATGAAGAAAAGGAGAGAGAAAACTCAAATTACCAATATCTATGATGAAAAAGGAAATATCATGATGGACACTACAGAAATACAGAAGATAATTAGAAATTATTTTGAAAATTTATACTCGAATAAAATAGAAAATATTGAAGCCATCGACAAATTTCTAGAAACATATGATATACCCAAACTAAATCAGGATGATATGTACAATTTAAATAGATCAATTTCAAGCAAAGAAATAGAGGATGCTATAAAAAAAAACCTACCAACAAAGAAAAGCCCAGGACCCGATGGATATACAGCCGAGTTCTACAAGACCTTTAAAGAAGAACTAACACCAACACTTCTCAAACTCTTTCATGAAATTGAAAAAGAGGGAACACTTCCAGACTCATTCTACGAGGCCAGTATCACCCTGATTCCAAAACCAGGCAAGGAAACATCAAAGAAAGAAAACTTCAGACCAGTATCTCTAATGAATATAGATGCAAAAATTCTCAATAAAATTCTGGCAAATTGAATAAAAAAAAAAAAACATATAAAAAAGATAGTGTACCTAGATCAAGTGAGGTTCATTTCAGGGATGCAAGGTTGGTTCAGCATAAGGAAATCAATAAATGTAATTAATCACATCAATAGACTCAAAGATAAAAATCATATGATCATCTCAATAGACGCAGAAAAAGCATTTGATAAAATACAGCACCCCTTCATGTTCAAAACTAGAAAAATTGGATAACAGGAACATACCTCAACATTGTACAGGCCATCTTTGCTAAGCCCCAGGCCAACATCATCCTAAATGGAGAAAAATTGAAAGTATTCCCTCTAAAAACTGGAACAAGACAGGGATGCCCTCTCTCACCACTCCTATTTAACATAGTTCTTGAAGCCCTAGCCAGAACAATTAGACAGACAAAAGAAATTAAAGGGATACGGATAGGAAAAGAAGAACTCAAATTATCACTATTTGCAGATGATATGATTCTATACATAGAAGATCCAAAAAATTCCACCAGAAATCTTCTAGAATAAGTGAATTCAGCAATGTAGCTGGATATAAAATCAACACACATAAATCAAAGGCAGAAAAGAGAAACTAGGAAATCTACCCCATTTACTATAGCCTCAAAAAAAAAAAAAAAAATACTTGGGAATCAACTTAACAAAAGAAGTGAAAGACCTCTACAATGAAAACTACAGCACGCTAAAGAAAGAAATTAAAGAAGGTCTTAGAAGATGAAAAGATCTACCTTGTTCATGGATTGGTAGAATTAATATTGTCAAAATGACCATTCTTCCAAAAGCACTATACAGTTTCAATGTAATCCAAATCAAAATCCCAATATCATTCCTCATAGAAATAGAAAAAGCAATCATGAAATTCATCTGGAAAAATAAGAGACCCAGAATAGCCAAAGCAATTCTTAGCAAGAAGAGTGAAGATGGTGGCATTGCTATTCCATAACTTAAATTGTATTATAAAGCAATAGTAACAAAAAGAGCATGGTGTTGGCACCAAAATAGACCTGTTGACCAATGGTACAGAATAAAAGACACAGAGACTAACTCACACATCTACAGCTATCTTATATTAGAGAAAGGTGCCAAAAACGTTCATTAGAGAAAAGACAGCCTCTTCAACAAATGGTGTTGGGAAAACTGAAAATCCTCATGTAATAAAATGAAATTAAATCTCCATCTTTCACCATGCACAAAACTCAACTCAAAGTGGATCAAGGACCTAGGAATTAAACCAGAGACTTTGCACCTAATAGAAGAAAAAGTAGGCCCAAATCTCCATCATGTTGGATTAGGCCCCAACTTCCTCAATAAGACCCCCTATAGTGCAAGAATTAAAACCAAGAATTAATAAGTGGGATGGATTCAAACTGAAAAGCTTCTTCTCAGCAAAAGAAACAATCAGTGAGGTGAATAGAGAACCTACAGAATGGGAGCAAATCTTTACCACAAGCACATCAGACAGAACACTAACCTCAAGGATTTATAAAGCTCTCAAAAATGTTAACACCAAAAAGCACAAATAACCCAATCAATAAATGGGCCAAGGAATTAAGCAGACACTTCTCAGAAGATGATATACAATCAATCAACAAATATACGAAAAAATGTTCAACATCTATAGCAATTAGAGAAATGCAAATCAAAACAACTCTAAGATTTCATCTTACTCCAGTCAGAATGGCAGCTATCAAAACTACAAACAATAATAAATGCTGGCAAGGGTGTGGGGGAAAAAGCACACTCATACATTGCTGGTAGGACAGCAAATTGGTGAAGCCAATCTGGAAAGTAGTATGGAGATTCCTAGGAAAACTTGGAACCTCCATTTGACCCAGCTATCCCACTCCTTTGTCTATACCCAAAAGACTTAAAAACAGCTTACTACAGGGACACAGCCACATCAATGTTTATAGCGCACAATTCACAATAGCTAGATAGTGGAATCAACCCCATGCCCATCAGCAGATGAATAGATAGGGAAACTTGGGTATATATACACAATGGAACACTACTCAGCACTAAAAGAGAATAAAATCATGGCATTTGCAGGTAAATGGATGGAGCTGGAGAACATAATGCTAAGTGAAGTCAGCCAATCCCAAAAAATCAAAGGTGGAATGATGTCTTTGTTATGAAGATTCTGACTTATAAAGAAAGGCAAGGGAAGGGGGGATGAGAGGAATGAAGGAACTTTAAATAGAACAAAGGGTGGGGGAGAAGAAGGGAGGGGGTAATAATAGTAGAATGAGTTAGACATCATTACCTTAAATACATGTATGAAGACACAATTGTGAAAATACTTTATGTAAAACAAGCAACTTAAAAAATTGTGCTCTTTATATGTAATATGAAATGATTTACACTCTGCAAGCACGTAAAACAAATTAGAATTCAAATAAAAATATAATAAAAAAATTAAAAAGTCTTTAATGTACACATATATACATACATATATACACTTGAATCCTCCAAATCCTCTTGAAATGAAATAATATCCAAAATATATATTTTACTTATCCCTCTCAAACTTTACCTAACTTTCAGAATCTCCTTGCTTCCACAAATTAATACTCTTTATGTAGTAGTTTCCCTAGCCCTTGTGTATACCCCATGCAACTCTTTGAAAGTATTGTGAGGGGAGAGTAAGTTCCCTTCTATTGGTTCCATTTAAAAATGAAATCATGTGCACCCACATTTCTTAATAAACTCCTTCATGTAACTAAATTTTTCTATACACAATGAGAATCATTTTCTTTATCCATAAGTTTGACTATTTCAGCATTTAACATCTTAATAATGTCTTATATGATATTTAAATAACTCATCATGGATGTTTTACATTCATTTTTAGCTTTTCTCTTATGGACTTTTATTTTTCTATTTATGGGTCATGATTTACACACATAATCCTCTTAAGCCCCTGACATAGCATGTTGTGTTTCTTCTCCTGAAATAAGTAGTTTTGTGTTAATATCAACCTTCCTTCCTTCAAAGCCCTCCGCAATATGTTTTTTTTTTTTTTTTTTTTTGCATGACAGCCTTCCAGTATGGCCCCTTATTCTCTCACTCCTACTGTCATTCCCAGAACATCTCCCTATAAACCACAATGCCATTTGTCTTGTCAATTCATACCTAAAATAAAATAGCTGCTCTACCTCACGGTTTTAAGAATATAACCATTTCTCAATAAACAGATGTCAAGTCCTGAGTTGGCTAAATTAACTAGCCTACTTGTGAGAACTGGCTCATGTGGTTAGAAAACCACAGTTCTAAGTATCTACTTTCATGCCTTTTAGATCAAGAGTCATAGTTAAAATTACAGTCACTTCTCTCTCTGGGGTGTTTTAAGCATATGTTCTGTTTCTGTTAATCAACAGTCACATAGAACTATTATTGCTCCTTATTTTCAAGATCTTTGGAGGTCATTTAAAGTAAATGTTATGGGTGCTATATTGTGTCAGTCCTTTGCAAACAAATATTCTAAATTTGATGCCAATCTTCTCAGATTAAACTTGTCTATGGAATAAATTTTTAAGCCCTCTCTTAGTGCTAGTATTGTTATATTTTTCCTAGCCTGGGTAATTGTCATCTCTACACATCAGCAGAGTATCTTTATATTTGATAGATTACCTAGAGTTTCCCAAAAGCACACTTAATAGACTTTATATATTAGTCTATATTTTAGTGAGTCTATCCCATACCTGCTCTCCAAATGGGGTAAATATTCGTATAGCTGTTTTAAAGTGATTCAGTATTAGAAAACAAAGCTCCATATTGTATATAAAAATTATTGGGTAGTAAAGAATTCAAATCTAATCAAGGAAAACTACCATTGCTTCCACTTCCACAGTTTCTTTTTATTTACGAAATAAAAGGTAGCTACAGGCACAAAGATATTGACTCTTTCTTGCTTTTTCATTTTTCCTTATATCGTTATAGTAATCCCCTTTGATTCTTTCCTCAGCTTCTTTTGTGCTTCATACTTATTGTCTTTTCATTTTGTCTTTCATTTATCTGTAATTACATTTCTAACTTTTATATAGACTTTAAAAAAAAATCTACATTTTTTTAAATGGTACTTTGTATTGAACCCAGGCCCTCATATGTGCTAGGTAAATGCTTTACCACTGAGTTACATCCCCATCCTTTCTAAAAAAAAAATCTTTATTTATACTTACATCATGTATATTATATTGTATATATTTATATTATACATATACTACACACACACACACACACACACACACACACACACACACTTTATTTATTTTGAGACAGGTTCTTGCTAAGTTCCTCAGACTGACTTCCACTTGCCATCCTACTGCCTTAGCTTCCCAAATAGAGGGGAGGATAGGCCTGCACCACCACACCTGTCTTCATGTTTTTTTGTTTTTCTTATTCATCCTACATATTCCTTACAAACTATACTTGTAAATCAAAGTTTTTATAGTCATGAAAACTATGCTGTAGGCATTATGAAATATGTTACAAACAGCAACACAAAGAAATGACTCTATCTAGCCTAAAATTATATCACAATGATTAGATCAACTTAGAAAAACAAAATATTTTGGAAACAGAAATAGACATCTTGATACACAGCAAAGAATATTATCAGCTTACTTGGGCTTATAACATTATTGAATGAATGCTGATTTTTTTAAAAAGCAGAGATGTAATTTCCCTGGCTAAAACTAAAGTGTAGAACGAAAGTGAAAAAACTCCCATAATGTGTATGCTGCAGAGAAGTCCTTAAATCCAATTTAGAAATGTGTTGGTGATGTTAAAATGAACTGTCAAAAGGCAATACAGGGTTCCAAAAAAAAAAAAAAAAAAAATTCATTTAGCTCACACAGCACATGACTTACCTATTGCCAGGCCTTTTTCACGAAGTCAGAAGGCATAGTAAAACAAAATCTCACTATTCCAGACCATTTATTTGTATATGTTCTCCTTCCTAAATTATCAAATATATTTTAAAATTGTGTAAATGTTAATGTCTCGATAGAATAAAAGACTTTTGTTACCTTACTTAAAATACACAATATGCAAATGTTTTGTAGCATGCATATTACTTGATATACTGATTAAAACTGACATAATTAAAACAAGAATCAAAGAGCTCTACCTTTTACCTTTTTTAAGAAATGTGATAGATATAGATGAGTGTATTAAATTTATTGGCTGTTTTCTTCAAAAGAATATGCCTTTCTCCGCTTAGAGACTTGAATAGCATGAAAACGCAAATAATCACAATGAAATATTTTAAAATTGCAAACAATCATAGAGGGCTAATGTTTTATTTAGGTGGTTCTCAAATTTCAGCCTTTAAGTTATCAACCAAGAAAATCCTATGCCAGTTAGTCCAGAAGAAAAAGGGAAACTAACATTTGGCAGGGCTTGCAGTGCCCCTCAGTCTTCTCTGTCTACCTGGATTTCAGCACAGCGGTGGTGGCCTGCTCCATGCATACACCAGTTTCCCACCTGTGTCACCTGCATTCTCCACAGTCTGGACAAACCACCTAGCCAACACAGGCCCAGAAGAGCAGGGCATTAGTGCCTCTGAGGACAGTCCTCACCCCAGGGTGAACACACTTGGTGCTGAATCACCCTAGCTTCCTGGTCTTTGGTGTAAAATCTCTGAAGAAGGTACCATGTTGTTTCTTAGGAGGTCCCTAGAGCAGTAAGCACATTTGTCCACAGTAGCAACCAGGTCATAAAGTTCCTTTTATTAGTTATTTCCCTAGACCCTTCTCACATGTCTCATTTCTTCACTTCTGCTTCCTCCATTCACCTGCCAAATAAATCACCTGTGGCCAAGGCCATATTTCAGGCTCTATTTTTGGTGGAATCCAAGTATCAAAAATTTCAGCAGGTTCTCATAGAATTAGAAAGACATAATACACCTTAAACTCTCAAAGGGTTTTTGCATATCTCCTCTTGAGGGAGTGTCTGTCTGTCTGAGTCAGAGTCTCTCTCTGTCTCTCTCATGCTGGACAATGTAATTCTTTTTTCTTTTCGTTTTCTTTTTTATTGGTTAATTTATCTCCTATAAATTCATACAATTAACATCCTACCTTCTAGCCCAGGTAGCTTATATTCATGCTTTTCTTCTCCCTGAAAAGAATTTTAGTAATCCTTGTGGAGAAGCTTTTCTTTTAAACATTTTCATATATAAGTAGAACTCTTAGGATAGAACTTGTTTCTTTCAGAAGCTTCTTTATTCCCTTTCTTTCCCTCAGATAATTTTAAACGTAAGTATCATACTATTTTCATTCCTTACCTGTGGCTTGATTGTAAGTTCAGTGATAACAGCATTATTCATTATGTATTAAGGAAAATAATAATCTAGTCATGCAAAATTGAGCAAAAATTTTCAACTGGAATGATACATATAATTAATTGGAAGTTTTGACCTTAATTATCGTATTGAGTAGGACAAGTATGGGTTAGCTGGAAAGAGTACCATGATCAGTTAGTGTGTCTACTAGGGTTGCAGAAAAGAAAATGCCCATAAGCTAGGTGTTTTGTTCTTCTTGACCAGGTAGAAAGAGTAGAAAGCTTTGAAATGTAAAGGAGTTTTAACCCTAACTCTGCTACTTATCATGTGATTAAGGAAAGTGCTTAAATTACATGAACCTTAGTATTTTCATTTATAAAATCAAACCAACATTATTTATTTCAGAAGAAAGATTAAATCATGTCACATTAGTGAAAAGGCCTGTCAGAGTTGTTCCTCTGAAACTGACCCCATTTAGAGTCACCTGAACCCAACACCTGAAGATGCCTCATCCTGGGCAGGTGACCCAGGCTAATGCTGTGATGCAGCTAACAATTAACATCGCAGTCACAATTTTACAACTCGGGGCTCTACAGGCAAGCGCATACCTGCCACCTGTCATGGATACCAAGAATTGCATCAGGTATTGCAGGAGAAAGAAACTAAAAACTGAATTATTTGATAAGCTTAATTCCTAAGGAGAACTTTTGCTACATTCAACTGCTTGCATTTCTGTTAGAACATCTCTCTTTAGATAACTTGCATTTTAAGGAAGCTTTTGAATGATTTCCTGCTGTGTGGTTAATCTCTTCTCAGGTTTCCAATACAAGCTCAGAGGACTTCTATTTTAAATTTCAACTTCATAAACACTTTCAGCTAACAGAACACTACAGTCCCCCCCCCCCCCCAACTACACACATATTATTTTTCAGGGCAATATATTGTTTGACATATTGGAACACAGAAAACTGAAATTTTTTAAAAACATGCTTAGTTTTTGAGCTTAGTTTCAGGTTAAGTTCACAAGCTTAATTTTCCCGTTTGTGCTCTTTGGAAAAATCTTGCTAAGAGTTCTTTTTTGTCCTCTCGGTGTCATGTGTCATTATTGATACCATTCTTTATGAATCAATAAGAGGATACATTTTTACCTTGGACATTTTTACATAGACTTTTGAAATGGTAAGTGGAGGCCACACATTTTAAGGAAGATAATTTGTTTAGTGTCAATCACAGCCCTGTCTTTCAAAGATCCAACATAAAAGATCTCCAGACATTTAGAAGACAAGAACCCTGATACAGTGCTTATAAACTCAGCTGTTAATTACAGACGGACCACATTGACAGAATTATTTATGGCATCCCCTTCCATCTGACTTGTGCCTCTGGGACCTGGGATCTGAAATCTACCAACATGATCCCTGAATGAGTCTTCGTACTTCTAGTTTAGTACACAAAGTCCCCTGGTTATCAGGGTTTCTGTACTCCCAAGCCATGGTTAAGGCCCTAGATTTACCCCTTGATTATCCAGATTACTCTGTTCCTGCTGGGTGGCAGCTACCCTCCCTGAAACCTAGGCGCCACGCCAGCCTGTAATCCCAGCTCACTGCTGCCACCTTCTGGTCCTGAGAATTAGTTCTGACTCCCCACCACATCACACATGGGCTTCAGTGATAGCCCTTTAAAACTTATTTGTACAGGTTTATCCTTGGATAAAAAAGAGATTTATTTGATTTTTAAATGAAACTTTGAATATTTAACAGGAACACATGCCCCTGATTTTCTTGACATCTTGTTATATCGGGGACTATTTTAAGCTTCAGCATACTGTAGTCATAACAATACAGCTCTCTTCTTTGCCTCATCCCTACAGGCAACTACTCTGATGTAAATACTGCTGCCTTCATTTTTAAATTATTGTACCTATTATTATACTTCAAATTTGAATTCTGTCTTGAAGACTTACAATAAGGTGCACACCACCTAGATGTGGTGGGAGGTTATAATAATGGGCTTTGATGTGGATAAGAATTTCATAGACTAAGGACAACAGCACTGGTCCAATATGCCTGTAATTAGCTCACAGGCTCAGGGCCAGTGACAGATGTGCTGTGGGTGGACGGCTAGTGAAGCTAATCTAGGCTACATCCCAAGCTTCCCACTCTCTCTGTGGAAGCAGCAGAATGTTACTGCTCAAATCATGGCTGTTTATTGCATCAAAGGCATGGAAAACATGGAAAGATAAGACAGAGAAGCATCCATAGAATCAGAAAGATTCCTAAGATTTTCATTCAAGAGTTAAACAGTGAACTTTAGCCAGGGAGAACATTTTTTTTTTCTTTTTGAGTACGGTATGTATCTCTTGCAAAATGATGAAAAACTAAGAGACTGTCATAATAAACCTTCTTTCTTCAAGAGAACTTCAGGTCCCACTGTGCCCTCTCTATACCCAGTGCAGAGCCCACATTCTACTGGCAGAGGATAGAATCCAGTCAAGACTCGCTTCATCCTCTGGCAGGAAGTCAAGGCTTCACACTGGGTCATGGTAAAAGGCACCACTGGGTTTAGTACCAGTGATTGCCTTTCAGAGTCAAAAACAAACAGGTTACAGTGGGGTTTGTAAACTCACACACCTGGAGGGACTATACTGCTAAGCCAGATCAGGGAAGCAATTTCTAATACACAGCTTGTTTTAGTCAGCTTTTTCATTGCTGTGGCCAAACACCCAGCCACAACAACTTAGAGGAGGAAAAGGTTGTTTGGGGCTCATGGTTTCAGGCTAAGAATCCATTGTTCCAAGGTGAGGCTGCACAGGCCGGAGGGAGGGACCAGGGGAGGAAAACTGCTCTCAGCTCAGGGCACAGTCAGGAAGCAGAAGTGTGGGATACAGGGAAGATGTATCCTTCCAGGGCATGACCCCAGTGACTCCTCCTCCAGTGACCCACCTCCTCCTCCTCCAGGTGAGGTATGCAGGAGGCCCCACCTGCCTACATTTACCACCCAGTCATTCAAATTAGTATGGACTATTTAGGTGACACTGTTGAGTGCCTCTCTTTGAAGGTCTGTTGTAATAAAACACAACTTGAGTTGCCACCAACGTACAATAGACCAGCACCCTTACAAGGAGTAGGTAGGGTTAAGGAGACACCATCTGAATCCAATTCAGCTCCTCAAAAAGCTGCACTGGAATTTGGGCCAAAAATCCTTATAATTACAGACACCATAACTTACTCCAGAATGTCTCCTGGGCGTTTCTTCTTCTCTTAACAGGGCAGAAGTAGTCAGCTGGTAATGACTCCAAGATTCTGTCCAGGTTGTCAGTCTTTTCTTTCATTTTGCAGCTATCAGATATTAACATCTAGATTCCACAGATAAATATCAGATTATTACGGACAATTGCCTTTCACCTATCCTGCGTGAATGATAATGTCTACCTATACCAGATGTATGATAGGGAGCAAGATTTGTGACACACAGTCTTGTCAGAATGCCAAGCCACTGTTGGCACTGTTGGTCCCATATGGTTAGGCTTGCCTGGGAGCCAAGGGAACACTCCCAAGGGACACATTCCTTGAGGAATCTCTTATGTGTCAGCATGTCTTGTTAGTGAAGTTGACTGTCTTTTGTGATAGATAATCTTTTCATGATTATTTGTCTAATGAAAAGCCTTGGAAGATAGAGACAGTGTCTCTGGAACAAACTTCGAATATGTTTATTGTACATTACACAAACACTGTGTTCCCTAAGTTCAGTGACGCAGCATGTCACACACACGTAGATATCTACTAGGTCCATTCACTTCACTCCTATGAGACTTGAGGTCGAGAAAAAGTGGGACAAATATGTTGGTACTTGTGCTGTGTACTCCTGATAAAGTCCTGTGCATACCCCAGAAGCCTTCTGCCTCCTTCCAGCAGCCTTGAAACTTGTGTTCTACATTCTCAGCTCCCAAGTGGGGCAGATACTCCTTCAACCACCCTGACTATTCTGGTTTCACTCTTGATTAATCCTCTTGGTTACTGTTTTGTGGTTGTTCCAGTCTGCCATTTCTGTGTGTCTGACCTAGAAGTCTCAAAAAGCAAAACCAAAGACAAAACCAAACAAAAACAAAACTTTTCATTGTTTGTGGAATATCCGAACAACATTCTTAGGAAACTTTCTTTGACTCCTTAGGAGTCCTGTGTCCTCAAGTCCTTTGGCTCTATTGTCCTCTAACACTGCTGATGTCTTATATTCTGTTCTGAATCTTGTAGTTCTTTTTCTCTGCTCTGGTATTAGCCCAAATATGAAGGTGAGCTTCTGAAGTTGATTTTCACTAAGCATCATGTGAGAACAAGGCACATGTATGATATTTATTAAAGGTTTGGAGAAACTTTACTGACAACAAGACATAGGGATGTGGGGATTAGGGGGTTGCTTTTGTTACAGAGTGGAGGCCATTGTGGTGCCCATTTTTAGTTTGTGCCTCTTTTAGATTCCCTCTCACTTCTTCCTGGTGCCCTCTGCTCCAGGACACTGAGAGTGACATCTTGACTCTATGGTCCACTTGCTCCCTCTTGCATTCAGTCCATAGGAGGCACCAGCCAGACCTCAGAGTGCAGGAGAAAGAGGGAAGGTCATGCATTCCCACCTCCCCATCTGCCTCACATGGGCTGGCAGAAGCTACCTCTCAAAGCCCATGAATCTCATCAAGGGGCTCTAACAGCCCCTGGCCCTTTGGGGCCTGGGAGGGGTGAGGCTAAAAGCTTCCTGTAGTTGCTAGATTCTGGATACTTCCTCATTCTGCACTGATGCCCCTGCTTGTGGCTCTGAAAATCAGCCCTTTGTTAAGCAAGCTTCAAATTAACATTTGAGGTGTCGTCTGTTCCTACTCTATGCACTTTTCTGGCCGGATACAATCGAACCTGAAAATATATTATTTCTCAGCCCTGTTTTCCTGTCTGGAAGGTGAAGCTCAGAGAGATGGAGTGACTGGCCCAAGACTACTTGTTGCTAAAGGGGAAGATAGAGGATGTAAATCAAGGATATCACTAGGAGTGAGTTGTTTCCAAAGCCTGTGCTGTTTTTATTATGTGAGGTTGCCCTTCAAACAATGTTTATAATTCAGTTGATTGGTTTCACTGATAAACCTGCTATAATAACAACCATGTAATAAATAAATAATATATAAATAAATAAATAATAAACATAGTTCTATTCCTCCTGCAAACTTCTTGATGTTTAAAAGTAATCCCAGTGACTCTGGAGTCTGAGGCAGGGGAATCTAAAAGTTCAATGTCAGTCTCAGCAACTTAGAGAGGCCCTGTATGTACCTCAGTGGTAAAGTGCTCCTGGCTTCTATCCCTAGTACTCATAAAGTAGCTATATGATTTATACAGAAATATAAATAAATAAGTAAATAAATAAAGCATTAAGTTATTGCTTTGCATTTTCACATAAAACATTTATTTCTCATTATGAATGAAGCAGACTTCTTTAAATGCAGAGTTCTGTAAAGATTTCTCAGTTAATCAAAACAAATTAGAATGAAAACTTGTTATTTGTAATTATCTCTACCTGCTCACTACTTTACCAAGAAAAATTTAAAGATCAAAAATTTAACTTCAAGCTGGGGCTGTGGCTCAGCAGTAGCACACTTGCCTAGCATGTTTGAGGCACTGCTTTCGATTCTCAGCAATGCATATAAATAAAAAATAAAAATAAAAATAAAATAAAGGCCTATCAACAACTAAAAAAATTCTAAAAATTAACTTCAAATAATTGAGTGGCAATAAAAGATGTCCTCAAGAATGCTTTCAATTTGTTTTTTAACAGGGCCTGTTGAAGTCTTAGATAATCCAGAGAAAAAACATCAAGGTTAATATTTCAGAAGGACAGGGGAAGCTTGGTCTCCTTAGCTGTTTTGGAGTAGACTAGCTTGCTCTTCTCTGCACAACTATTGAGCAGAATAGGTCTCCTGCTGACTGGCTGGCAGATACCACAGACATCCTATAGAAAAGTGCAAAATTACAATTATGCCTTCTGATTTCTTTATCATAACGAGTCTATTTTTTTATTGTACAAATATTCTTGTTTTTCTAAAAGTCCCAAGGCTATGTTTACTTTAAAAAAAGTTTTTTAAAGAAATTTATTTGACAAATTAAGCATATTAAAGAAATATTATTTTGTCCTTTTTTTGCTTCTTTGTATATCTAACATAAAAATGATGCTTCCTAATATAATTGAAGGAATAAAAACATATACCTCCCTATATTTTGGTCATAGTGCAAGTTTCATGCATATATATATATATATATATATCCCACACATATATATATATATATCCCATACATACAACTTCCTATGAAAAAAGTATCTGACTAAAATGATTTGAATAGCAGTTCTGGGCTAGATAGTTATCTGTGGGTAGGAGTGACTGACATATTTATTTTCAATAAATATGTTTTTGGGTGTCTTGAGAAAAATAGAAATTTAAGGCTATGACGTTTTTCTGAATGTCTTCTACATTTGATGGAAGGTTTATAAACCAAAATGTCCAACGATAGCAATGATGTAAGAATTTTCAATAATAAAATGGTCAAAAAGCACAGTAAAATACAGGAAACATAAAAAGGTCACTCCAAGTACCATTAAAGTATTATAAAGTATGTGTGCCAGGAGAAGTAAAACCCAAAACAGAAATTGCCTGATTCTAAGCACAAACTCAGAGGCTGGAGTGAGTCATGCCTAGATCTATCTTGAAGTCCAGCTTTCCCTGTCTGGTACATATTATCCTGACTTCCAGCAGCTGAGCTTGAAGTGGGACTCAGCCAGATTGAGATCTATCAGGTCAATGTGACAGGAAGCAAACAACATTCATTTTTAAAAGAACAACTCAGGCCCTTCTTCTCTTGCTTTTTATACTCCTAATAGAATTAAAGATTGGGCGATTTCTTCTAAACAATAACCCACAGACTGTACCTCCAAATCACCTTCCTAAGCTATAACCATTGGCACTGCTTTGTTATTTGAGCACAGTATGATCTGACAAAGATTCTTTGCTTAACAGAATTTCTCCTAGGCCCAACTGTGCACATCCTGGTAAAATCCAGTTTTAGCAAGATTCTCCTACTCTCCATATCTGGTAGCCCTTGATACCTGATTCCTCTTAATAATTTTCCATCTGCTGACCTACACTCTGCTCTTTGGCTATAAGTTCCCACTTGCCCAACCTGTATTCAGTCTCAACTCAGGACTTGAGTGGTGGTCTGTGGTCAATCTCAATGGTCATGTATAAAGTCTGCTTTACTATCCTTTAATAAGCACCATTAAATAATTTTGTCTGTGACAGATCCTTCCCCTTCCCTTCATCCTGTGAGATGGTAACTATGTGTCTATGTGCCTCTGTGCAGGAGAATTCATGAAGTATGTTCCTTTGAAAATTTACTGATGTTGGCTGGGCATGATTGCACACACCTGTAATCCCAGAGGCTTTGGGCAGGAGGATCACAAGTTCAAAGCTGGCCTCAGTGATTTAGCTGAGACCTAAGCAACTTAGCAAGAGCCTGTCTCAAAATAAAAAATAAAAAGGGCTTGGGATGTGGCTCAGTGGTTAAGTGACCCTGGGTTCAATCTCCAGTGCCAAAAAGAAAAAAAAAAAAAATCATGAATATACTTTAGTAAGCTTTCATAACTAAAAATAGACAATATTTTTTAGCTCTGGCTTATAAAGATTTTTAAAATTAAGATGTATAATCCTACCAAAGTAATCCTTATTTTTTATTTTGTTGTTAGTGTTAAATTCTTTTTTTACTCCCTGGCTCTCACTTCATTCCTCATTAGTTAGAAGGTATCTGAATTTTGTATTTTCCTCAGAAAATTAAGTACATTCATACATTCACAAATTTACAAATAATCACTGCTTACAATTGAGAAATTGCTGGGCATGGTGGCGCACGCCTGTAATCTCAGTACTTGGGAGGTTGAAGCAGGAGGATCACAAGTTCAAAGACAGTCTCAGCAATGGCAAGGCACTTAGCAACTCAGTGAGACCCTGTCTCTAATAAAATACAAAGAAAGGGCTGGGAATGTGGCCCAGAGGTCGAGTGCCCCTGAGTTCAATCCCTGGTATAAAAAAAAAAAAAATTGAGAAATCAAACTAGAAGACAAAACACAAAATATAAACAATGTTCCCTTTAGAAATGACATTACTGACTAAACTATGGACTGTAATTTGGTAAATATTTATTTAGAGCTTACCATCACTTTAGAGATTTACTTTAGATTTTGCTTGTCAGAATGTTTCTTAGAATTCCAAAATAATATTTATACACAGTTAATATCCAAAATTACTTGTTGCATTTTATTGCAAATGTAGAAGAAATAATAAACACAAGCACACATGTGATTGAAGTAAAACTTCCCAATTAAGAAAATACAAGCATATTCAGACTTTTTACATGAATACAACTCTGGGTTCCACCTGAACAAAGAGAAGATCCTTTGACACTCAATAATTTTCTATTACTATGAGCACACTATAGTCAAGTAGACGGTATATCATGCTTCCACATCAACCATTTATGGGGAAGGCCTTCTGAAGATTCATAAAGTAAACAAAGGCAAACTAAACCTTCCAGATTTAATAAAATCCCATTTGAGAATTCCCTAAATTAGATCAATCTCCTGAGATCATGATATCACATATAAAGATATTAAATTCATAGAATATAAGTCTAAAAGCCACAGTTGATTAATGTCAGTAATGGCACTACAGACATAATTTTCAAAATTCCTATTTCAGACCTTTTATTTTTATTTAACTTTGCATTCTTATTTAAATTTCATTTCTTTATTAATACATATCAATGTTCATGTATTTAAAAATAAAGTTATTGAATGTTATCTCCACTAAGAATAAGCATCTCTTCTTAATTTTGTTAAATAGTAATGAAGAACTTCCATAACAATAAAGTGCATTAAAAAGGTGAAAAATAAATTCCATAGTAAAACTAGTCACAATCTAGGTATCAATCTTGCACCTCTATCATTCATTTTCTGTCTTTGGCTCTTCATACTAAAACTTCTGGAATGGCTTTCAACCCCTGGAGCAGTTCCATAATTTCTAACTAGGACAAGTTGGCAATCTATTTGGCAGTGGTGGGAGAAATGGTCAAGAAAATATTTTACTTAAATTATGAAAGGATTGAGGAGAAGATTGCTGAGACTATAGGGTTGCCAATCTTTAGTGATTGCCACCATCTAATTCAGTTATTTTATTTTATTTGTAGTTGTGGATGGTCAACATGTCTTTATTTTATTTGTTTATTTTTATGTGGTGCTGAACATTGAATCCAGTGCCTCACATATTCGAGGTAAATGCTCTGCCCCTGAGCTATGACCCCAGCCCCTAATTCAGTTCTTTACATACCACTTTATTCAACTCTTCAGCTTTACTGAAACTTTTTTTCCATTAATATCACTTACTCTCAATATTCTCAATACTCTTCTATTGAACTATATATTACTAGGCATTAAAAAATTTATCCTGTATCTTCAACAACAAAGGCAAAACAATTTCAGCTCAAAAATTTCATTGTCACATATAATTTAAAAAATATATGCATAATTTAAATAAATATTTTTAAAAAATGATCACTCCTCAGCTCAAGAATTAGAATATTGCCAGAAGGTCCCCATATATCAGTCCCTATCCAAAACCAATTGCCTCATACATAAAGTATATACTATCCCAAAAGACAAGGAAACTCATTAATAGTCTTGAATCATTTAAAACTTTATTCACGTATTGAGAACTTGTGAAGCACATATGTGACAATCGAAGAGAGACCTGTCATATGGCTACAACTCAATGATTTTTCTGTCTTTCTTGTAGTCACATAGTGGTAAAATTCTGTGCTTATCTTATGACCTCAGGCTCTCTCTTTTCATTAATAACCAAAGAGTTCTTTGATTTTCTTTTTCCTGTAATTTCTTATCCCAATACTTTAGTATCCATTTTGGGACAGTTGGTCTAACTAACTCAGCCTATTATATTTCAAGAAAGACAAATAATCACTGCCCTTTGGGGACGTCTGGAACACACATATTAGCATTTAGTTAGGGCCTTCCGGGAAGAGTGGAATCACCTATAATTCTAACAAGTGGAAATACTGACAGCTACTGTAAAGAATTTGATATCAGAGGAATGAAAAGAATTGAATAAGGAATCTCAATTTGTTTTGGAACTAAACAGTAAGGTTTTCTCCCAGCAGTGTTGGCAACTCATAAATGGAAGCCCGAAATTCAAAGGCATATTTTGCCTCAGACTGATGATTAACAAGTCAGTTGCATTAGAAAAACAATTAAGCACTGAAAATCTCATTAATGCATAGATCTATGTTAGTACGGCAGGAAAATGAGATTTTAAAAACTCAACAGATTACAGAAAAGAACTGTAAAGGCCAAATACTGAGAAGAAAATTGAATAGAAACAAGTGTGTGAAACATATTGGAGGAAAGGGGAGACTTTTTAAAGTTCACAATCCTATGGAAAATATAGATTCATATACAAGGAATAAAAGGGGAATTTCTGATGTGATTGAGAAAGGAATAAAGGTCATTGGAGTGGGAAAGCTGAAGTTCATTGGAGACAATATATTGTTCTTAACACTATTTTTAAAAATCATAATGACAACAATATTCTGTTAAAATATCACAGGTCTTTTTGTCCATCATAAGCTCAACTTTTGAAAATGATATTTTCTCTGGCAGAATATAACTTTTTACTGTTCAACTATTTTGGAATTTAACCACCTCTGTTTGTGGCTATATAGTACACAACAAGTGTCCTGCAGACACTTTGATCATATGGATATTCTCAATGATTCCTAAAAGCTTAGTTGTATCCTATCCCATTAGTATTTTCCAAAATGAGGTAAACCAATGTGAAAGGCACACATCATGGATGAAAAACTAAGCTATTTCCAGGGGTATACAAAAATCTATATAATTTATTTGATTTGTATTATGAAGAAATGGCTTCTTAAATCCATAATTTTATTGCTTAGGTGAACTATTGATGCATTTAAGTAGAAATATTGAGTTTATTTAAACAAAAATGTTAAGCAATGCAGTTAAAGCAAAAATTATGAAAGCAGTAAATGACTAAGCCCGGAAAATGTTGAATTAAATCATACTGCCTCCTCAAATTTTGTTCTTGCTTTGACCTATGTAACATACGAGGGGAAAATGTATGTAATTTTTCATGAATGATGCATGTCCAGTGTAGAGTATATGGAATTTATTTTAAAGAAGATGACTCAGAGCATAAACTTTAACCAACTATTCTTGTTCACTCTCCCATGCAGCTAAAGTTGAGAAATGCCACCAAGGAGCTAGAAATAGAAGTTTAAAAGGTTTCACAGCAAGCACAGTGGGAAAACTGCATATGGAGATAGCTCTACGTATATGATGTGCACATGTCCAATTTTCAATAGGAACCAAAGTTAAAATAAATTATCTAGCCTTATTTAATTGCTCAGAGAAGAAAAACGAACTTTGCTATTACTAGGCATTTAAGTCAGTGCTTTATCCATTTCAGATCATCACACATCATTTCAGTGAAGACAGAATGGAAGAATAAAGAGCATGAACTCTGAAGTCAGGTGGCTCCATGCTTACTGTAGTTTCTGAAGTTCCTTAAACTTGTAGCTTGTTTTTTCATTAGTTCCCAAAGAAGGCTGAGAATAGAACCTCTTCATTGGTGTTGTTAGGAGACCGAACATGGTAACATATAAACTGCCGGTGCATTATGCTCATTATTCTGTTCACTCATCCTTTCAGTGTTAAATTCAACAAATATTCACTCAGTACCTAGAACATGTCAGGTACTATCTTGGTATTGGAGTATACATCAGGATACAGAAAAAAAAAAAATCCTTATTGCCCTTGTAGAAACTGAACTCTGGTGTGGGAGGAGAGAGAGCACATATATAATTAGGTTTATAGAATGGAAGATGTATTAGTCCATTTTCATTACTACAGTGAAATACCTGACAGAGATTAACTTTATAATGAGAAAGAGATTTACTTTAGCTCACAATTCCTAAGGTTCAAGGGCATATTACTGGCCTTAGCTCACCTCTTGTAAGTGCTTTCTTGTTTGTATCACATAATGGCAAGAGCATATATAAGAGGAAGCATTGCATTAAAAAGAAATCCAGAGAACGTAGGGTCCCACATCCCTCCTGAGGACATGGCTCCAATGACCAAAGGACCTCCTGTTAGCCTTAACCTCTTAAAGATCCACCCCCATCCCACTCCCTGCCATCACACTGAGGACCAAGCTTCCAACACACGAATGTTTGGAAGGACGAACTACATCCAAACTATGGCAGAAGGTAATGAGTGCTGTGAAGAAAATGAATCAGGCAAGAAAGTAAGAAGAGTAGGGTGAAGAGAATTGAAATGTTTAATAAGGTGATCAGAAATGGCTTCACTCAGAAGATGAGAGTTGAGCAATAGTTTCCAAACAGTGAAAGAGTGAGCCATGTGGATTGTGCAGGGAGAGCATTTCTGGTAAAGGAGAGGGCCAGTGCCAATGCCGAGGCTGGAGCATACCTGCTGTGACTGGAGCATATGTGAGAGTTGCAGGAGATGAAGGCAGAAGAACTAATAAAGGACCAGCACAGGTAGAGTTTCATTGGCAGGCATCGTAAGGACCTTTACTTATCCTTTTGAGACTGGAAGCTGTTGGAAGGCCTTGAGCACAGGAGTGATATGATTGATTCGTATTTTCTGGGGTTATTTTAAAAGATGGGAATAGTTAGGGGTATGGAAAGGAGACCAATGAGAATTTGAGTCCGGTGCAATAATTCTTAGCCTGAGAGAAGGATGCTTGAACCAGAAAGACAGCAGTGAAAATGATGACCAAATAGAATCTGAATATATTTTGACAGTGGAGCAACATAATTTGTTGATGGATCTCATGTAATTCGTACAAGAAAGGAAGAAAGAGGATAAAGAATGCTTCCTCTATATTCTCTAATAGATTAGTTATAATTATTATTATTCACCTATAATCCCCATGTTACAAGTAAAGGAAGCTAAAGCTTAAATAGATTAAAGAGATTTGACCAAAAAAGTACAGATAGTTGGTGAAGCTAGAATGACCCCAAGCAGAATCCATCTAGATCAGGCATCTAGACTCAAAGTCTGGGTTTCCTTTCCCTGTGATTATGTTGCTTCTTGATATCATGTTTATGCGAGTCAACCTTATATTGTGAGCTTTTGTTCCATGAAATCATAAAAAGCCAGAATTTCTGGAATTCAGCTGAGTCAGAACTGCCTTGGCAGTTTACTGTTTCTGCATGAGACAGTGTAAGACTATCAAAGAGTTTGCAGATCTGATAGAATACCATTTCACAGCTTATAATGCATTTGCTCAAATGCTAAGGCTGCGGAATGACTGTTACGATAAAGTGTGAATGAACCAATCCTTTCTTGAAAGAAAATGACAATTCTCAGTGAAAATGCATTCATTTCTCTCAGTTTTTATAAGCTCCATGACCATGTGAAACAAATGAAAGATACTCTGGAAAAAGCTGAGACAAACAACTCTATTAATGCAGCTGTGTGAACTCTCCTACTAATGGCTCCCCATCCAGCTCCTTCTCTCTGAGAGGGTGAAAATTCTCATTGAACTCAAGAAAGCAATTTGTCCTGAGAGTCCTTGAATTAAACCTTCAGAATGAAAGGAAGCACAGGCACTGTCTGATGAGGCTCAGGAGCCCTGCCAGCCTCACTTCCAGGTCTAAGTCAATAGGTATGACAATACATTCCCCAGAGCTTGTTCTGCGGTGGCCTCTGATTGCAGGCAGCATTCAGAGTTGAAGGGTGATGACATACTAGTGTTATAAGCATCCTAGAAGGAAGGGGGCAACCTATTTGGCTGCAAAATACACCCTCCTGGTGCAGTTAATGATCAATTGACTGGATGCACTTCAAGCTTTGTGTACTTGAGTTTGGCAGGAAAAGACCTACATTGAAGCCAGTTCCGGGAAAACAGTATCAAAAAAGGGGGTAGAGAGTGTCATTTGGACTTATATCCTGTAAGCTAACCAATAGTGTTCACTCACCTGGATTTTTTCATATACCACCACTGAGACCAAGGTCCAAATATATCCTTAATTATAAGATGACATCCTGTAGCATACTACAATCACTTGGATTCCATGGAAAACAAGCCACCAAGGAAAAAGAACAATACTGTGTGTGTGTGGTGAAAATGAGGCAGTATGGGAAAGAAACAAGATTCTTTATCATATGGAATTTATAAAGACCTATTACATCAATTTATGGTGACAACTTGTACACATCTGTTTGATGGACAGTGTAGGTAGTTGTTTGAGTCAGCCTTTTCAATGCTGTGACCAAAACACCTGACAAGAACAATTTTAAGGAGGAAAAGTTTATTTGGGGCTCAAGGTTTTTGAGGTCTCAGTTCATAGACAACTGGATCCAGTCCTTGGAGCATGAGGTGAGACAGACATCATGGTGGAAGAGTGTGGTAGTGGAAAGCAGCAGAGGGGAGAAAGAGATGGAAAGGGAGGGGAAAGGGGGAGGGGAAGGGGAAGGGGGAGAGGAGAGGGAGAGGGAGAGACTGTCTTCTTCTTTCAACAAAGACAAATATGAACCACAAAGGCATGCCCCCAAATGACCCACCTCCTCTAGTCACACCCTACCTACCTATAGTTACCATCCAGTTAATCCCTATCAGGGGATTAATGTGCTAATTAGGTTAAAACTCTCATAACCCAGTCATTTCAAGCTAAACTTTCCTGCATTGTTTCACATAAGAGCTTTTGAAGGGCACTCATTCTAAACCATAACAATAGCTGAAGAGTGAACGAGAATTGCCAGGAGTTGAAGAAATGAGTAAAAAAAAAAACTTGTAACTGTTCATAAAACACACTAGCACTGAAAATAAAAAGGATAAAAGATAAAACATAAAAGATGCCAAGATGCTCAGTTCAATGTGAATTTCAGATAACAGTAATTTTAGTCTGAATGTGTTGAAATTTTACAATGACTTAGTTTTCTTAGGGTTACATATTTTAGACGTTTTTATCATATTATTATTTTAAGTGTGCTCCAAATATTGCATTACATGGAACATTTGTTTATATTTGCGATTGATGACAACCTTAGATAGAAAGAAGGCATTCAAAGCAGCAAAGTTTTCAGGAAAATATATTTCCAGGAAAAACTTGATTCTAGTTTCAGTGTTGTCTCAAATCAGCTGTGTGATCTTGAACACATCATTTAATCACTCCAAATTTTAGTTTCCTCAGCTGCTGGTTATGTCTTTTAGAGTACTATTAGTTTCAGTTTTATGATGTATGTATTCTCAAAAACTAAGCTGTCCTGTTATAGGAAAACCTTTGGTCTAGATTTTTGAACCAGATATCACCATCTCTCACTAGTCGAGCTCTTGCGAGTGGCTTGATTGTACAAAGTCCTGGAATGTACAGTATTAACCACTTAACCCCTATGTAATCCAATAACAGAGTAACAGTGGAGGAATCATCTCCCATTTTTACTGATGAGAAAAACTCAGCTTCAAAATTTAAATAAATGACTCCTCTGAGAACATAAAGCTACTAAGTGGCTTATTCAGTATTTAAACCCAGGTCTTTAGGACATTATAGCTTCTGCTGTTCAACATTATACTAAATTCTTCCCTGTGGTGATTAAATTGGATGAAATAACTATTTCTCCTCCTCCTCTGCCTTAAATTTATTGTATAATTTGACAACCTTGGATGGATTTAAATGCACAAACAAACAAAAAACCCCACGAAGACAAGGCATTGATCTTTATCATGTATTTAAACAGAATGTACAAACAACTGTCCTTTTGCCAAATTAGTGAAGTTTCTGCAGAGTTCTTTCCGGTGATAATCTCATTTCATCAAGGTCCTCACTTTAAAGAGAAAATTAGCAACCAGTTGGCAGAGGCTAGACTAGTTTCAGTCATCTGACAAAAGCCACTGTGGAAAGACCAGAGTCGCAGTTTGCATCAACAAATATATTGCACATGCTAAGGGCCCAGTGATTTGCAGGGTGCCTAGAGGATGGGACGCATATCTTAGGGAATGTGATTGATTTAGTTCAATGATAAATCCATTGATGGTAAAGAAAAGTCACATGATCCCAAGTATCAAAATGTATTTTCTCTCCATCTACTAATGATCATAAGCACTTGTTTCATTAATTGCTACCTTTTAAGAGATGATACACAAAACATGAAAATATTCCAAAAGTAGCCTTCTATCCCAAATGTAATATAAATTACAATACAATACATTAAAATGTTATCACAACGTAACTGGGTTGATAATAATTAATCTTTTAGAAATATAAAACCTCATATGTATATTATGGCCCTTTTGGAAAAAGAAAGGTAAATAGGTAGAAAAACCACAAGATTTGAGTTGAATCTGTCCAAATTCTGTTATAAGTGAAAATCAAGGCAGGGAATGAGGCCACAAGCTTCCAGCAGATTAATGAAATGCTTCTGCTTGTTGAGGAGGAAAAGGTAAGTTTGAATACATTCCCTGACACTATGTGGTGCTAGGAGTCAAAGGAAAGAATTGATTAACTGGCCCAAGCTGTCTACCCTGACACCCAATGAAGAATGCTTAACTCCCTTGGGGTGAAGGTTGGTGGGGGATTCTTACGTGGAAGAGTAAAGGAAAACAACAGAGGTACACAGATAAGCCAAGTCTGGCTTCTTAGAAATACAGCTTGCTCTGAATAGTATGAAGTCAACAACAGCAGACACACGGCAGTGAGCAGTACTGGGACTTGGAACCAGTTCATTAGGACTGGGTGGGTTCCATCCCAGCATCACAGGAGACTTCAGATGACATACAGGATAACAGCAGTTTGTGAGGCTTCTTGGCACTCTCTCTTCTCACTGAACCTCCAGCTATAATAAGTGGAAGTAGAGGAATGCCAAACTGGTCTTTTGTGCCTAGCTATAAATCACTAGTTTATTATCTGGGCCCCTGACTCTATTAGCAGACTGCTGAAATTCAGAAAAGGTTCTGCTAATGGGTGCAACTAAATGAGTGGCTACATTAGATAAAAGAAAGCCCATAGAAAAATTAAGGGCATGTGTTATTGTCTTCAGGTCCAGAAACCTAAAGTTATAATGCATTTTGATGGGGAAATAACATTCTACAATTTAAGCCAGCTATTAACTTGTATTGTGTGACTCAGCAGTGGACAAAATGGTACCAAAATCCCAAACAAATCAGAAAACAAATTCCTAACAAGAAACAATGTAACCTCTACAGAATATCAATTTGATATCTGAAACAAGATTTGTATTCCAGAATTAGATGTAATACATCTAATTAATGCCACAAATGAGAAATGGTCTGGGCTTAATTTATATTTGCATTCTAATTTAATTTAAATATTTCAGGGTTAATAATTAATGACTCTCTTCAGGTTCCATTTTAAATATGTAATTTATATGATATTTTATAATAACTGCCTCAGAAAATTATTGGAAGATAGTTGCAGAGAACAGAAACTGCTTTAGCCAGTATGTATAAAAACTTACTAAAGAAGATTAAGTATCTTGCAAAATTGTAGGGGGAAAGGAAGAAACAAACTCTAGATTGATTTTTCAAGAAGGAAAATATCCATAATTAGGAAGACACATGGTGAATCTGGAAGCTGTTAAAAGAGAAGACAGCATTGTGATATGCACAGCAAAGTGGTGTACTGCATCTCGCCTTTTCTCACCTGATTCGGTTCCACTCCAAGTCTTAAGAAAGCATGTTTGATTGGCATAACCCCAGGGAGCAAAGGGGGAAGGTATCATCTGCCTTTCTGATCTCTGACTAAAAGTGAAAAGGAGTACATGTTGATCAGTGCTCTGATATAACTGATGTAAATACTCAAAAACTTTTATAAATACAAGATACCTTTGTGTCTTGGCAAGTCGATAATCATGTCTAATCATCACCCCATACTAATTTTATCTAAAATATTTTGTATGAAATATAAAGTCATCATAAGTTAAAAATGCTTTCTTCATATAAAAGAAGGATATTGATATCTCCTAAGAACCTCACTGATGACTAAATAATCAATTTCTGTGATCAATAAAATCTGCTTGGAATAAATAAAACATGTATAACATTTTGTCATATATTTAGAAAGAGTAACTAAATAATTTTTGTAATTAAAATATTTGTTTATTTGTTATTAAAGTAGAAAAGTTCTTAAAACTACCTAAATTCTGGAGGACTGATTTTGAAATTTGATCTTAATCTGATTTCTTATTTTAAAATATTTAATTGACAAATAAAAATTGTATATATTCAGAGTATACAGTGTTATAGTTTGTTATATGTTTGCATTGTGTACTGATTACCAGAGTCAAATTGATCTAAACATTCATCATCACTTGTAGTTTCCATTTTTGTGTGTATTATGAGAATACTTGAAATCTGTTCTTATCAAACTTTTAGTTCACAATATAGTATTATCTATAGTCACCATAATGTATGTTAGAGAGCTGGAACTTATTCTTCTCATAACTGTTGTAATAACTAAGTTCTGTTTTCTAACCTAGAAAAACACTTTGATTTGGAAGTTTTATTTCATTTTTCAAATACAGTTGTCCTTGATTTTTTGTTGGGGGAAAAAAAATCTTACATATCATGTTGATTAAATATTGTTAGTTGTTTCAAGTGAAACCTATTTGTCTAGAATTTTGTACATATACTTCACAGTTATTGGGATGTTCTGTGCAAAGTTTGATATGTATTTTACAAACTCTATTGTAAATGTACCTAAATGTACTCTTAACTGAACTTCACTCATATTTAACTTTATCTTAAACTAGTCTTCAAAACCTCAGCTATTAATTGCATTGTTCTTATTACTTTTACATTCATTTCAACAAATTACATCATGAAATTTATAATATTAAATATCATAGACTATTGGTCTTTGTGGATTTAAGACCTATTATTTTGACATGTAGTACAGTGAAACTTGGCTAAAGCTCAAATAATCATCAGAGTTGCTCTGATAAATGGTTCCTTATTTTTTTAAAAAAAGTGAAAATATCATGTGCAAAACTATGGTCATACGTAGACTTGTCCTGATTGGACAACCAATAGTTCATCATGTGTGAGTATACTTGATGGGAAATTATAGATGATAACTGGAAGTCAAAAGGGATATATCTGGAAAGTGTGGGGTTGTCCTGTTTAGCCTTCAAACATTATCATGAGGACAGTGCTGATATGATTTTAATATGTCTCTAAAAGTTCCTATATTGGAACCTTAATTCCCAATGTCATGATGTTGAGAAACAGGTCCTTTGAAAGGTCATTGCATTATGGAGACTCCACCTTTGTGGAAGCATTAGAATGCTTTTTAAAGAATGCTTTTGTAGACTAGGAATAGGACTATCATATTACTCAGTTATCCCACTCCTCAGTATTTATCCCAAAGAACTAATATTAGCCTTCTATAGTGACATAGACATATTGGTGTTTATAGCAGCATGATTCACAATTGCCAAGTTATGGAACCAGCCCAGGTACCTGTCATCAGATTACTGGATTAAGAAAATGTGGTATATATTTATAGCCATAAAGGAGGAAAAAATAAAGGCATTTGCCAATAAATGTATGGAAGTGGAGAAAATCATGCTAAGTGAAATAAGCCAGACTCAGAAAGTCAAGAATCAAATGTTTTATTTCATATATGGAAACCATAGCAAAATAAAGGGAAAAATTGGGGGAAGGCAGATCCCATGAAAACAGAGGGAATACCAATGGAGTAGAGGTAGAAGATAGGTTGGGGGTGACAAAAGGGAGGAAATGTGGAAGGAAATTGACAGAATTATGCTATGTACATATATGAAGTTACCACAGTGAACTCTACCTTTATGTATATCTATAAAGCTCTGATTAAAAAATAAGTAATTAGAAGGGGGGGGATCAGTAGAGTACAGAAAGGGGAATGGGGAAGGGAGGAGGGAAGAGAAAGAAGAAGCACCTGGAACTGAGATGTTGCAAATTAAATTCCATTCATGTATGATTATATCAAAATGAACCACATAATTATGTATAACTATAATGCACTAATAAAAATATTTTAAAAAAATGTTTTTGTGAGAGTGGGTTAGTTTTCACATGGGGATTATTACAAAAGGCAAACTTTCTTCTGCATGTGGTTCTATGATCTGCTTTTCCACAAGATAATGCAGCATAAAAGCCCCTAACCAGACACTATATAACCATGCCTTTGGACTTCTCAACCTCCATAATCATGAACCAAAATAAGATTTTATCATTAATAAATAACCCAATTTCAGGTATTCTCTTGGAACAAGAGAAGATGGACTAGGACAGTGGGAAAACATTGAAAACTATTGGAGGGGTAACATAATCATAAAAAGTGTAAACTAATTAGTGAAGGAGCCCTAATTAGGAAGGGCTGTTGTAGCTAGCTGGAAGCCATGGGTTCCACCTGATATGTATGTGACGCACCTGTAGGCACCTGCAAACCTGAAGGTATATAACCGGTGGTGAAAGCGGTCCGAGTTAGGAGAACGGAGAATTCAGTCAGCCGGGCAGTCACTCGGTCGGTCAGAAGAATCAGAGCGGCCAGAACGTAGGCAGAGCGGTTACAGAAGAGAAACCAGATAGAAGAAGTAATGACTGGCCAGAGTTAGGCCGAGGCTCCAGAGGACTGGTCAGAGTAAGGCCGAGGCTCCCGAGGAAGACAGAAGACAGAAGACAGAAGAAGGAAGAAAGAAGAGAGAAGAAAGAAGCTCTAGTCTTTCTCTAAGCTAAGCTCTACTCTAAGCTAAGAAGAAAAGCTAAGCTCTATCTTTCTTTACTCTAAGCTACTCTACTCTAAGCTAAGAAGAAAAATCTTTCTTTCCCTCTCTAAGCTCTAAGAAAGTAGAAGTAAAAGTAGTAAAAGCTTAACTCTGCCTCCGAGAATTTTCCTCCCGTGGCGGCGCCGTGGCTGGCCGTGACAGGCAGCTTACAAATTAGTGCTTTTGTTTTTAAGTATCACTCTATTGGCAGTAATTAGATAATATTTGGAAGTTTCATAGGGACAAAACTATTAGTTATTTAAATTTGATTGGAAGTAACAAAGAGATACTGGAAATGATACTATAAATATACTACTATGATACTATAAAATATACTACTATGATACTATAAATTCAAAGGGTAGAGACTCTGCTACTGAGATGAATGCGTCAAGAGATAGTATTCCATGCCCAACAAAGAATTTAACCCTTAAACTTGAATGATACTTTAAAACAAAGAGTAAAAGGGACAAAACCCCTGAACTAACAACCAGGCCCCAAGTAGGAATGACTGGGCTCCCTCAGGTCCTACTCATGGATATCCCTCTTAAGAAAAAATAGATACAACACAAAGACTGTGGACACCACACCTCTGAGGGATCTCTATCTGGATCACTCCCATACAACTTTAGAATATACAGAGTTTTTAAGTGAGGAAGAACAATCACAGAGGGTGTATTCCACACATCCTGCTGTATACAGCACAACTTTCAGATCTATAAGAAAAACACCATTTTTTAAAGATTAGAGGGTACGTGGAATCCTCAGTGTATAATGTACACTGTATCAAAATAAATGAAATATCACCATTGAACCACCTGGGAAAATGTACTACAAAACCCACTTGAAAATATGTTGAAAACGTCAAAACAATCTGACAACCCAGAACATTTTGGCAAGAGAAGGCTGTGACCCCTTGCCAAAAGGCCCACACTAAGAGTGGAAAAGAAATCCCTCTCAACAGAAGCATAAAACCCAACACAGGAGTACATGGAATATTAAAAACCACAGTAACATGATGCCTTCTATAGTTTATAATTCATCAGCAATTGAATCCAAAGACATTCAAGTAGATGAAATACTAAAGAATTCAAAAGAATAATCAATTCCAAGAGAACACAGAAAAAGAACCAAATGAATGAAGGAATTCAGTACAGGTTATGAATGAGAAATTCAATAAGGAGATAGAGATATTGCAAAAGAACCAAACAGAAAATTGGAAATAAAATACAAAATAAGTCAAATGAAATATTTAGCTGAAAGTCTCTGTAATAGATTAGCCTGTGATTCTAAGAATTGGATGACAAAGTGTCCATGCTTGAATATTCAGTCAGTATTGAAGAAAAGAAAATAAGTAACCATGATAAGAATATTCAAGAACTCTGGGACAATATTTAGAGAATAAATTTATCATTGGAATTGATGAGGATTATGAGATACAGATTAATGGCATGGATACCCCATTGAGGAATTTCCAAACCTTGAGAATGAGATGGACATCTAGATACAGGATTCATTAAGAACCCCAAATAGGTGATCAAAAAGAACATCTCCATGACACATTGTAATTAAAATGCCTAATATACAAAACAAGGATAGAATTTTTAAAGCCTCAAGAGAAAAACACTAAGTAACATTTAGAGGAAAGCCAATCAGAATTACTCAATTTCTTAGCCCAAACTTTAAAATCCAGAAGAGCTATGAATGATGTGTTCCAAGAACTAAAAGAAAATAACAATCCACCAAGATTGCTACTTCCAGCAAAACTAACTTTTGGAAATGAAAAGTAAATGAAAACCTTCCAAGATAAGCAGAAACTAAAAGAATTCATGACTACAAATCCGGCACTACTAAAAATACTTAAAGAAATATTAACACAGAGAACAAATTAAAAAAAAAAACCTAGAGCTAACAAATAGACAAATTTCATTTGAAGAGTAGCTAAACAAATGAGAAAGAGGAACAAATTAGTCACTATAAATAAATAAAAATGGCAGGAAATAATGAACTCTCTAGAATAATAGAGAATATCTCAACTCTCCAAATAAAAGACAGGATGGCTGGCAGAATAGAGTAAACAAGAAGACCAACTATATGTAGTCAGCACCTCATAGGCAAAGAAAGCTACATGTTAAAAGTGAAACAGTGGAAATTGATATGGCATACAAATGGAACATGAAAACAAGCAGGACTAGCCATTCTCATTATCTTATCTTACAATACAGACTTCAAGCCAAAATTAATCAGAAGAGACAAAGAAAGTCACTTCATACTGGTAAAGGGAACAATACAACAAAAAGATATCATGATGGTAAATATTTATGCCCCAAATATCAGTGCACCTAATTACATAAAATAGATACTATTTGATTTAAATTGTCAGAACCTAGTAAAATAATACTGGGTGATTTCAACACACCTCTTTTAATAGATAGGTCATTGAGACATAAACTCAGCAAACTCTTTAGACCTAAAACATATTATAAAATCAACTGGACCTAACAGTTGTCTATAGAATCTTTTATATAATGACAGCCAAATTTACTTTCTTCTCAGCTGCTCATGTGACCGCCTACAGAATAGATCATGTTTTAATCAGCTTTTTGCTGTTGTTACCAAAATACCTGACAAGAACAATTTTAGAGGAGGAAAAGTTTATTTGGTACATACAATTCTAGAAGTCTCAATCCATAGATGGCCAACTCCATTGCTCTATGCCCAAAGTGAGGCAGAACATTATGATGAACGTGTGTGAGAGAAGAAAGCAGTTCAGGACATGCCACCAGGAAACAGAGAGCAAGACTGCTCACCAGGGACAAAATATAAACCCTAAATGCATGTTCCCAATAACCTACCTCCTCCAGCCACACCCTAGCTGCCTAGTTACCAACCAGTTAATTCATTCAACTAGATTAATGAATTAATTAGGTTAAGGCTCTCACAGCCCAATCATTTCACCTCTACATGTTCTTGCATCATCTAATGCATCAACTTTTGGAGGACACCTCATATCTAAACCATAATAGACCATGTTTTAGGTCACAATCCAACTTTTAGTAAATACAAAAAAAAATTGACAAAATTACTTGCATCTTATCTCATCATAATAGAATGAAATTAGAAACCAACACCAAAAATAACTTCAGAAACTATAAACATATGGATATTGACCAATATAATTGATTGAATTAACAACATTATTTTGAATAATGAATGGGTAATAGAATAAATCAGGGGAGATACTACAAAATTCTTAAAATTAAATGAGAGTAGTGACAAAACATACCAGAACCTCTGGGACAATATGAATGTGGTTCTAAGAGAAAAGTTTGTGGGTATGAGTTCCTACATAAGAAAACCAGAAAGATTCCAAATAGACAACTTAATGATGCACCTCAAATTATTCCATGAAATAGAAAGCCTTGAAAAACAAGAATAAACCAACTCCAAAATCAGTAGAAGAAAGAAAATTATTAAGATCAGAGCCAAAATAAATGAATTAGAAAATAAAAATGCAATGCAAAGCATAATGAAATGAAGAGTTGGTTCTTTGGAAAGATAAACAAGATTAATAAACCCTTAGCCAAATTAACCAAAAGAAAAAGAGACTAAAATTAATAAAATTAAAGCTGATGAAGGAGAAATCACCAGAGACATTGCAGAAATCCAGAGGATCATTAAGGACTATTTTGAAAACTTAAATTCCAATAAGTTGGGAGACCTAGAAGAAATGGATTAAAAAATCTGCACAGACCAATAGTTAGCAATTAGGTAGAAGAAATAATTTTAAAACATTCCAACAAAGTAAAGTTCAGGATCTGGTGTATTCTCAGCTAAATTCTACCAGACCTTTAAAGAAGAACTAATACCAGTGCTTCCCAAATTATTCCATGAAATAGAAAGAGGTGGAGTACTTCAAAATTCATTCTATGAATCCAGTATTACCCTCATACCAAAAAACTAGATAAGGTCACATCAAGGAACAAAAACTACAGACCCATATCCCTGATGAACTTAGATGCAAAACTTCCTAATGCAATATTAGAAAAATGTATTTAACAGCATATTAAAAAGATTAGAAATCATCACTGTTTTTTTTTTATTATTATAGGGTGGCAGGGATGTTTAACATATGCAAATACATAAATGTAAGTCCACACTTAAATAGAATTAAGGACAAAAACCACATTTATCTCAATAGATGCAGAGAAATCCTTAGACAAACATCAGCACTCATTCATAATAAAAACACTAAAGAACCTAGGGATAGTAGAAACTTAACTCAACATCATAAAGGTTATATATGACAAACCCAAAAACCAAAATCATGGTTAATAGGGATAAAAGCATTTCCTTTAAATTTTGGAATAAGACAAGAAGTCAATTTTCAACACTCCTATTCAATATAGAACTAGAAATTCTAGTCAGAGCAATTAGGCAAGGGAAGAAGTTAAAAGGGATAAAAGTAGAAAAAGAGGAAGCCAAATTATTACTGTTTGCAGATGAGATGACCCTATACTTAGAAGACCCAAAAATTCCACTAGGAGACTGCTTGACCTAATAAATAAATTCAGCAAAGTATCAGGTTACGAGATCAACATACAAAAATCAATAGCTTTCCTATATATCATCAACGAATCTGCTGATAAAAAAATCAGGAAAACAATCCTATTCACAATTGTCTAAAAAAAAAAAAAAAAAAGCAAAACGAACAAAACAAAAATCAAAACAACCTAGGAGTAAATCTAACCAAGGGGGTAAAAGATTTCTACAATGAAAACTATAAAACACTGAAGAAAGAAATTGAAAAAGAAGCAAGGTGGAAAGACCTCCCATGTTTATAAATAGTCCAAATTAATATTATTAAAATAGCCCCATGAGCAATATATAGATTCAACGCAATCCCCACCAAAATACAAATGTCATTCTTCACAGAACTGGTAAAAACAGCCCTAAAATTAATTTGGAAGAATAAAAGACCCAGAATAGGCAAAGCAATTCTAAGCCAAAAACAGACACATACACAAATGGAACAGAAGACACAAGGACAAACCCACACTGATCCTTTCTGATCCTTGAAAAAGATGCCAAAAACATGTTGGCCAATGACCACCATTTAAATAAATGGTGCTGGGAAAACTGGTTATCCGTATACAGAAGAATGAGACTAGATCCTTATCTCTCACCCTGAACAAAAGTCAACTCAAAATGGATCAAACACCCAGGAAATAGATAAAAAATCATGTAGCCCAAGGAAGAAAACGTAGGGCCGATACTCCTATATATCAGCTCAGACAACAAATTTATCAGTAGGATTACTAAAGCACAGGAATTATTTCCAAGAAATTTATGAATGGGATGCCATCAAACTACAAAACCTTCACACAGCAAAGGAAACTATTAATAATGTAAAGAGTGAACATGCAGAATGTGAGAAAATCTTTGCTAGCTACTCTTCTGACAAGAGAATTAATATCCAGAATGTAGAAAGGATTCAAAAAACAAAAAACAAAAAAACCAACCAACTAACCAACCAACCAAACAAAAACAACCCAGTTAGTAAATAGGCAAATGAATTAAATGGAAACTTCTCAAAAGAAGAAATATAAATGGTCAACAAACACATGAAAATATGTTTAATATCTTAGTAATTATGGAAATACACTGGGATTTCATCTTCAGTTAAAATGGCAGCCATCAAGAATGCAAACAATAATAAATGATGGAGAGGCTGTGGAGAAAAAAAAAATCTTTATACTGTAAGTAGGATTGTAAATTGGTACAATCACTATGAAAATTAGTATGGAGGTTCCTCAAAAGAATAGGAATGGAACCACCATATGATCTGTCTATGTCATTCTTTGGTATTTATCTCAAAGAATTAAAGTCAGCATACTATAGTGACACATGCATACCCATATTTATAGCAGGACAATTCACAATAGTCAAATTATGAAACCAGCCTATTTGTCTGTCAATGGATGAATAAAGAAATGTGTTATATATGTACAATGGAGTTTTATTCAGCCAAAAAGAAGAATAAAATTATGTCATTTGCAATAGAATGCATAGAACTTGAAAACATTATATTAAGCAAAATAATAAGTCAAATTCAGAAAGTCAAGGGTCATGTATTTTCTCTCATGTGAAAACTAGGGAGGAAAAAGGAAAAGAAATGTAAGGGGCAGATCTCATGAAAATTGAAGGGAGATCAGTAGTGGAAAGGTATCAAGATTAGAGAGATGGGGGAAACAGGAGGAATTATTGCAAATGATTGGACAAATTATATTGTTATATCATGTGCACATACAAATATGCATAATTATAATGCACCAATAAAAAGTTATAAACAAAACATTGCCAAAAAAAGGTCATGTTTCTCAAAGAAATGGTAGGCATATAATTTCAAGTGTAGTCTATTCTGGCTGTGTATTTCTAATGAAAAATTAGCCAGAAATATAAAAATGAATGTGTTTTTTTTAAACTTAAAGTCAACAAACACATAAACACAACAAACACATGTAAAAAAAGATCAAGTTCTCTTATGTTATTTTTGACATAAGAAAGAATAATCATGCTTATGCTGAGGTGTTATCTTTGACACCTCAGAATAAGCATGATAGTTAATGCAGTTTAATAAATGAATTTTTAATCTTGGTGAAAAAACTTGTAGATATATAAACTAACAAAGACTTCAAAATACTTTTATAAAAAAGAGTAGAGTAAAAATTTTAAAATACTGAAAAATAAAATCTGAGAAAGCTGTAAATGATCAGAATGAGATATTGAACAGATGATGATGATGATGATGATGATGATGATAGTCAAAAGGAATCCTGAACTGTAAAATGCCATGAATGAAATGAAAAATGCAACAGAGAGCCTCATCAGCTGACTTATCAAGCAGAAAGAAGAATTTGTGAACTTCAGTAAATGTTATTTGAAAATACAATCAGAGGAGAAAAAGAATAATGGTAAGAAATGGAGAAAACAGATTTATGGGACAGCATCAAAAGCATAAAATTTCCTATTATTTGAATTCAGGAGGGAGAAGGAAATGATAAAAGGATAGAAAGCTTATTTAAAAAAATAATGGCAGAAAAGTTTCCAAACCTGCAAAAAGATACAAATATCCAGGTACAATGTCTCCAGTTTGACTCAATCTAAATAAAACTGCTGTGATATAGTATAACTAAATGGTCAAAATCAAACACAAAGAGAGGATCATGAAAGCAAGAGAGAAAGGAAGCAAACAACACGTAAAGGGGTTTGAGTACACTTCACAGTAGACTTCTCAGGGGAAACCTTAAAGGCCAGGAGCAAGTGGGATGATCTATTCAAAAAGCAGAAGGTAAAAAGCCTGCAAACCAAGAGTACTGTACCAACCAAATTGTTTTTCAGAAATGAAGAAGAGATAAAGCCTTCTGATTAAGCAAAACCTTAAAGAATTCATCATTACTAGACCTGTCTTATCAGATATGCTAAAGGGAGTTCTCACTGATAAAAGTAAGTATGCAGTGAAATTCACAATACTCCAGTATTGCAATGGTAATGTGTAAACCATGTACATCCTTTATTTAAATTTAAAAGCAAAAGTTTCCAAAATAACATCTATAATAATTTTTAAGGTATATGCAACATGAAAATATGTAAACTGTGCACAGGAACACTGGCACACTTCTATAATCCCAGCAGTTTAGAAAGCTGAGGTATTGCAAGTTCATAGCCAGCCTCAGCAATTTAGCAAGGCCCTAGGTAGCTTAGCAAGACCCTGTGTCAAAATAAAAAGTAAATAAATAAAAAGGGCTGGAAATGTGGCTCAGTGTTTAAGTGATCAGATTTCCCCCATTTAGGATGATACAGGCTGTAGATTTGTTACATACATCCCGTATTGTGTTGAGGTATACTTCTTATATACCTAATTCTTAAAGACTTTTACCATGAAGAGATTTTAAATTATATTGAGTGCTTTTTCTGTGTCTAGGGAGAGGATCATATTATCTTTCACTATGTAGATGGGATATTATTTAATCATAAAAGGTAATAGAATTCTGACACCTGCTACAACATGGATGAACTCTGAGGACACTATGATAAGTGAAATATATATGTCAGTCACAATAAAAAACCCAAAACTACGTGATTCCTCTTACATGAACTACCAAGTGTTGTCAAATTCAGACACAGTAGATAGACCTGGGGTTATCGGGGGCTGGGTGGATGGAGGACTGAGGGTTCGGTGTTTAATGGTACACAGTTTGCATTCTGTGAGATGAACAGAATTATGTGGATGGGTGCTGGTGATAGTAGGACAACAGGATGAATGTACTTCAGGTCATGGAACTGAATACTTGAAAAAGGTTAAGATGATATGTCTCATGTTGCATATTTTACCAGAATTTAAAAAATAAAAAGTAAAAATTAAAAAAAAAAGAAATATCAATGATCCAAATTAAAAGGTTTGGTATTAATTGGCTAGGGCTGCAATAACAAATTAATGCGAACTTTGTGGCTTAAAACAGCAGAAATTCATTCTCCCACAAGTCTGGAAGCCAGAACTCTGGAATCAAGGTGGCATCCGAACTGTGCTTTCTTCAGCCTCTTACATCTTCTGGTGGCCTTGGCATTCTTTAGCTAGGGGCCACATTATTATCCTTGCTCATACTGCTTCTTCCTTTTCTGTTTGTGTGTCCTTTCTCTGTAAGTCTCTTGTGAGGACCTGTGTCACTGGACATAGGACTCACCTAGACAATCCAGAATATTTTTATCATCTCAAAATCTTTCACTGAATTACATCTACAAAGACCAGCTTATCACTCTTACCAAAGTGTTAACAGTCACGCTCTCCAGCTCAAAATTGGTTTTACCAAGGTATCTTCTTCCAGACAAACTCTGAAATCTAATTTTCTGTTACCAGGCCTTATGAGTCTATTGAAAGTCTTGGTCAGTTTTTCAATTTCTTAGGTGTGCTGTTTGAATTGGAAAATATCTCTGAGAGGAAAGAGACCCTAAACACCTGTTTCACTTTCCCAGGCTTCTCATAATTTCTGCATCATCTTAGTCTTGCTGGTCCTTCCTGCCTTGAAATACATGAATCTCATATGTATATGTATAAAAATAAATATCATATACATCACATGTATATCACATACATACATATATAAATATAAGCATATGTGTATACATATCCATAGAAGCAGAAAAAAGTATGCATATATGTACATGTGTGTATATGTATGTGTATGCACATATATATGCATGCATATATATTTTTTTTCTCCTTCTGTGGATATTTTAGTCTGTGTACTTTTTTCACAGTTGCCCAACATCAAACATTCATGCACTAATTTATAAATTATAAATACAAATAAGGCAGCAATAGAAAATGACAAATTTGTAGATAGAGCATTTTATCTAAATATTTACTATATACAAGCATATGGGATAATAAAATACCAGTTTTAAGTTATCACCTTGGTAAGAGTGTATATAAGTAATTACTTGTAGCAATAAGCATTTTCTCACTATATAAATAATCACAACCATTTTATGAAACATAGATGAGGTTTTTTACATGTGGGAGGACATGAATCATAAAGAAATATTCAGATACAAATTAGGAACTTACTTCCAACTGAACCATGCTTTTATTTGGTTTGTCCTAAAACCAGTTCAGATTTGAAATACTTTTTCTCATCTACTAAAACTCTAAATTGTAATTTCTTAGTCTAAAGAGTAAGCATTGCTCCCATTCAACACTGCTTTTACAAGCTAGTCAACTTATTTAAATCTATTTTAAATTGAGGGAAAGCACACATCAAATTGAAAGACAAAAATAAGATAACTTATGTCTTAAAAATGATCAAGATATTTAAAAACCGTTAAGCATTTCACCATTCACTCAGAAATCTTGACAGGCATGGTGGCGCATGCCAGTAATCCCTGTGGCTCAGGAGGCTGAGGCAGGAGGATCACCAGTTTAAAGCCAGCCTCAGCCAAAGCAAGGCACTAAGCAATTCAGTGAGACCCTGTCTCTAAATAAAATACAAAATAGGGCTATGGATGTAGCTCAATGGTCGATTGCCCCTGAGTTCAATTTCTAATGTGGGGGGAAATGTTTTGACAAATGTGGGAGAAGAAATGCTCCTTACTGTAACTGTACTAATCCATTAGGATTTATGGATTCTCAACCTAACATTCTCACTTATTACTCAAAAAGCATCTCAAGGGAGACAGTCCATGACTTCTTAATAGAAGACTTAAAAGACCATTCTATCAAATAAGGACAGGATTGCTTCAAAGACAAATCTTACATGCTCTGAGAAATCTCTGGCTCTCAGTAGATGACACTGAATGACACCAAAGATGCCTTGAAACCTAAGATTTTGGAAGATAATTTCTAATAATCACATATAAGACTTAAAAGGGATGAAGATTATTAATAGAAAGAAATTTGCTATTCTTCAGTGTATTATTTACAGTACATCATTGAAAAAGTAAATTGAATATGAAAAGCTTAGTATTTGGAAATAAATAAATATCATTGACCTATTAATTTGTCTAAGTGAATGAACTTAGCAATTGATAGGTATTATCTTAATCTTCATAGCTTAATTAATAGATAGAAATATAATATTTTTCATATGTGTATAAAAAAAGTTCACATGTGTGAGGCTTTGTGTGTGTGTGTGTGTTTGTGTGTGTGTTGGAAAGAAAGTTTGAAAATATAAATTATTCGGACAATGTTTTCTTGTTATATAAATACTTTACTTTGGGGAGGTACAGAACAAATTACCAGTTATGGAGCTTTTCACAAATACTAGAGCCTCTCTTATGGTAGGCAGGTGCTCTACCACTGAGCTATAGCCATAGACCTTTTAATTTTATTTTGAGACAGTGTCTTGCTAAGTTTCTGAGACTGACCTCAAACTTGTGATTTTCCTGCCTCAGCCTCCCAAGTAGCTGGGATTACAGGTGTGTGCCATCATGCTTAGCTTGGAAATAGAATTTTTGTATAACCAAACATTGGTCATGGAAATTTTGAGGGAAATTGAAAAAACAGAGTACTCAAGTGTAGCAAATAAGAATTAAGAAATACATACATATATATGCATATATATGTTTATATATGTACATATATATGTTTAAATATTTCATATATGTGTGTGTGTATATCCACAACTCTATTTTAAAAGGATGTCATTTTATGTGATTGTTCAGTAGAAAATAAATAAAAGTTTCTGAGAAACTTAATTAAGCAGTGTTTATTCCAGTGCTCAGGTGACCATAGCTTACTGAGGAAAGAATCATTTATTTTCAGGTCAATAGGTTTACACTAAATAAGTATAATTTAAAAAATTATCATTAGTGATAAAATTTGAATTGCCAATTTAAAAATATCCAACATGCAACTCATGATTAATTCAATGATAGTTAAAAAGCTTTTATGTTGACTGTATTTGGTATTATAATGTAGTTGTAAGATGTTATCAAAATTTGTGCTACAATATTTTCATCAATTGTAGAACTCACAGGATGACTCACATATATTTGAGAAAAATGAAGTATAGCATGATCATCTCTTCCCTAGAAACTCAGATGGAATAGGTCACAAAGTGGTTTTCCAATATATTGTGGAACAAACTAACAGAATTGAAAAATTGAAACCTGCTGACACCCATAAAGAGACAAACCCTTTTTCAAGAAGATGTAGTTCCCTCTGGCTGACTGAGAATGAAATTCAGAACTTACCTAACCTTTGAAGGCTCCCCTAGGTACCTGAGAATTAGATCCAGGATTACTCACAGTCAGGAACATCCCTACAGGATTAAGACTCTCACAGTTCACATCAACCCGTGACTTGAACTTTCTGCCTCAGTTGTGTATGTAGGCAGAGGTTGGTATGCTTGTTTTAAAACTGCATTTTATTTATTTATTTTATTTATTTATTTATTTATTTATTTACTTGCCATTTGATTCTTTTATTCCCAATGATTTATTTTATTTTTAATTTTTTATTTGTTCCAATTAGTTATACATGACAGTATAATACATTCTTTTTCAAATTCACGTATTTTTTTATTCTAAGTTGTTAGAAATAACAGCAGAATGTATTAGATTTCATATTATACTTATAGAGCACATTTTTACATATCTCTGGCTGTATACAAAGTATATTCACACCATTCATGACTTCATATATGTACTTTGGATAATGATATCCATCTCATTCTACCATGCTTTTTTTTTCCCCTTCACCCTTTTGTAAACTGCATTTTAAAATATATTCATGTGAGCAATGATGCAAAACTCCCATTTAGTCAAAAGGTGTTGGAGCATGAAAGTAAATATTTATTATTTTATATATATTTTGCTTCCAAATATGCTTTTCATATTTTTATAATAAAATATAAGCTATTAATTATTTAACTCCCTCTCATTCATTTTTTATTATATGAATGATTCATTACCACATTTTTTCTTTTCTCAAAGATGTAGTTCATGTGTCTCATAGACTTACCCTTTCCCATAGCTTCCATGTATTCCTAGCTCATTCACAGAGGGGACCCTTTGTGAATAAATTATGAATTATAAACTATGAATTATGGTGAATAATAATATTAGTCATAATAATGTATCAATATTGGTTCAACAATGGTAATACATTTACTGTACAAAATTCAAAATGTTAATAATATGGGAAGTTGGGACTGAAGTGTGGGGCAGTGATACATTTTGTATTTTGTTCAATGTTTCTATAAAATTTGAATTTCCCTAATGAGGTTCATTATTTTTTCTTAAAAATGAAGAATATTAAAAAGGAAAATATTTGAGAAAAATTACTGTGGCAATCCAGAAGAAAATTATAACTGAAAAAATACTAATAGAAAAGACATAAGACATTTTTAGAAAATAAGTACAGGATGTAAAAATCTAAGGAAAAAGATCAGCAAACTTTATAATTATCTGAGGATTTGGTAAAGGAGATCTGAGAAAGATGAACAAGGAGAAAATTAAAATGAAATGATAAAAATTAAAAAGCTGACCTGCAATCAAGAGAATGGAATAAAAAATTTCAGAAGAAAAATAAAAGATAAATATGAGAGAAGATCTTCATTTGAGCTAAATGAAGTAACCATAACTATATTTATTGAGATTTAATGGTACTTATCAAAGATGTAGTGGACAACTATATGTAAATGTTTTAAGATATTCCAAACAGGTAGAATGTGATTTTTCTACTGAGAAAAGAGAAAGAAAGCAATTTATACTTAGACTTTCCCCCAATTTGCTACCAATAGATAGTTTCCAGACCACAGCACAGAGGGGGGTATACCAAACAGATCCCAGTGGACTGGCTGAGTAATTTACAAAGTAAATCTTCAAAAAATGAGTAAGTATTTAACATACTTGAACAACATACTCTGTTTGACCTAATTTTTATTTCAATAACAATTCATGAAAGAGCACAGAATTTTTAAGTTTACCTACAGCAATCAGTGATTTATACCTTGTTCATAACATAATATTAATAGAAACCACCTCAACACATGGAGATTCAACAATACTTTCTTAAATGAAGAATGGATCAAAGAAGAAATGAGAATAGAAATCAAGATATTCTTAGATAGGAATAAGAACAAAGACACAACATGTCAAAATCTCTGGAATAAAATGAAAGCAATTCTACAAGGAAAATTCTTAGTATTGGTTACCTACATTAAAACATTAGAGAGGACTCAAATATATAAGTTCATGTTCCACTTCAAGGCCTTAGAAAAAGAACAAACTAACTTCAAAACCAGTAGAACACAGGATATAATTAAATTCAGAGCTAAAACTAATCGATGAAATTGAGAACGAGAAAATAATACACAGGATCAATGCAATGAACACTTTTCTTCTTTGAAAAGAAAACTAAGATTGACAAACCCTTAGCCAAACTAACAAGAAGAGTGAGAAGATGCAAATCAACAAGATCAGAGATGAAAAATTCAGTATCATCACAGTCCCTTCTGAAATCCAGAGGATTATCAGAACATATTTTGAAAATTTCTACTCCAATTACTCCAATAAACTGGAAAAACAATTTCTAGACACATATGACCAGCCCAAATTGAATCAGGAAGATATAGAAAACTTAAACAGACCATATTAAGTAATGGAATTGAAACAGAAATTAAAAACCTTTCAAAAAAGAAAAGCCCAGGACTTGATAGATTCTCAGATGAGTTCTACTAGACCTTTACAGAAGAATTAACATCAGTTTTTTTTTTCCAAATTATTCCATGACATTGAAAGAAAGGGAACACTTCCAAATATATTTTATGAAGTCACTATAACCCTGATACCAAAATCAGAAAGACACACCAAGGAAAAAAACCTACAGACCAATATCCCTGATGAACATAGATGCAAAAATCCTTAACAAAATATTAGCAAACCAAAAATGCATCAAAAAGATAATGCTCCATGACGAAGTTTGTTTCATTTCAGGGATGCAATGTTGGTTCAACATACTCAAATCAATAAATGTAATTCACCATCTAAATAGAATTAAGTACAAAGATCATATCATTATCTCAATAGATGCTGAAAAAGCCTTTAATAAAATCCATGCCCATTCATGTTAAAAATGCTGGAGAAGCAGGGATCAAAGGAACTTAACCATAACATCATAAAGACCATTATGACAAACCCAAAGCCAACATCATACTAAATGGAGAAAAACTAAAAGCACTTCCTCTAAAATTAGGAACAAGACAAGATTGTCTACTCTCACCACTCCTATTTAATGTAGTCTTTGAAATATTAGCCAGAGTGATCAGGCAAGAAAAGAAAATCAGCAAGATATAAATAGGAAAAGAAAAAAGTCAAACTATCTCTTCGTTGATATAATCCTTTTCCTAGAAAATCCAAAAACTCAACCAGAAGGCTTCTAGGGCTCATAAACAAGTTTAACAAAGTAGCAGGATACAAGATCAACACCCATAAATCACCAGTTTTCCTATAATCTAACAATGATTCAGCAACAGAAGAAATCAGAAAAAACATCTCATTCACAATGACCTAAAAAAAATTAAATACTTAGGAATTAATCTAGCCAAGGAGATATAAGAGCTCTCTAATGAAAGTATAGAATGCTGAAGAAAGAAATTGAAGAAGACCTTATAAGATGGAAAGACATTTCATGTTCTTGCATAGGTAAAATTAATATTGTCTAAATGGACATAGTATCAAAAGAAATATACAGATTCAATGCAGCCCCCATCAAAATACCAGTGGCATTCACAGAATTAGAAAAAAGCAATTCTTAAATTCATTTGGAAGAGTAAGAGACACAGAAGAGCCAAAGCAACTCTAAGCAAGAAAAGTAAAACAGAAGGCATCATAGTACCTGATTTGAAATTATATTACAGAGCTGTAGTAACAAAAACAGCATGGTATTGGCATTAAAATAGACATAAAGACCAATGGAACAGAATAAAAGACACAGAGACAAATCCACATACCTATAGTCATCTGGTATTTGAGGAAAATGCAAAAAAATACATCTTAGAGAAAAGACAGCCTTTAACAAATGGTGCTGGAAAACTAGATAGCTATATGTAGAAGAATGAAATTTCCCACCTTGCACAAAACTCAAATCAAATAGATCAAAGACTTAGAAATTAGACCAGAAACTTTACAACTGCTAGAAGAAAACATAGAGTCAACACTTTGTCATATAGGTAGTGGCACCGACTTCCTTAACAAGATCCCCAAAGCTCAAGAAATAAAACCAAGAATCATAAAGTGGGATGCTATCAAACTAAAAAGCTTCTGCACAGCAAAGGAAGTGATTAAGAGCATGAAGAGAGAGCCTACAGAAAGGGAGAAAATCTTGGGCAGCTACTTATTCAATAGGGAATTAATATCCAGAATATACAAAGAACTCAAAAAATTTAACACCAAAACCCCACCAAATAACCCAATCAATAAATGGGGGAAAGAACTAAACAGAAACTTCTTAAAAGAAGAAATACAAATGACCAAGACACATACACACACACACACACACACACACACACACACACACATTTCTAGCAATCAGGGAAATGCAAATCAGAACTATACTAAAATTTCATCTCACTCCAGTCAGAATGGCAATACTCAAGAATATGAACAACAATAAATGCTGGTAAGGTTGTGGGGAAAGAGGTACATTTGTACATTGTTGGTGGGACTGCAGACTAGTAAAAGCACTCTGGAAAGCAGTATGAAGATTCCTCAAAAAAGTGAAATTGAACCACCATGTGACCTAGCTATCCAATTCCTTGGTACTTTCCTGAAGATCTAAAATTGGCATACTACAGTGACATAGCCACCTCAATGTTTATAGCCACACAATTTACAATAGCTAAATTATGGAACCATCCCAGGTGCTTGTCAATAGATAAATGGATAAGATTTTGTGGCATAAACACAAAATGGAGTTCTACTCAGCTGTAAGAGTGAATGAAATTATGGTATTTGCTCATAAATGGATGGAAATGGATAATATAATGCTAATAAGTCAAACTCAGAAACTCAAAGGTCAAATGTTTTCTCTTACATGTGGGAACTAGACCAAAATAAAGGAAATGGGCAGGAAGGACCAGTTAACAAAGAGCCAATCAAATATAAATTAATAAATGAGTGAAAGAAAGTGTAATAGAGGAGAAGAAGAAGAATGGGATAGGGGAGAGGGTACGGGAAAGAAAAGAGGGATCATGAACTAAAGTCGAATTCTATGCATATTGAGGTTGTCAGGATGAGCCCAACTACCATGTATAACTATAGAGCTCTAATTTTAATAAAAAGGAAACTCAGTGAATTGAAGAGATTTAAATTAATCTCAAAATATTTTTGCTGACCACAAAGATATTAAACCAAATCCATAACAAAAAGATATCTGGAAAGCCCCCAGAGTATTTGGAAATTAAACAACATTTTAAAATAACCTATGAGTAAAAACAAATCACAGGAGAAAGCAGAAAACATTTTGAGGTTTGCACTCATAAAAATAGCGCGTATCACAACTTTTAGCAAGCAGTTAAAACAGACCTTAGAGGAAAATATATAGGTTTAAATCCTTTTATATTAGTGGAGGAACATCTTAAAATCCATCTAAATTTCTACCCTATGTATGTAGTAAAGTAAAAGAAAATGAAACCAAAAACAGAGACAACATTATAATAAAGGTAAGGACAGAAATCAATGAAATTAAATGAAAACAATATAGTAGAAAAATATCAAAGAAATCAATTCTTTGAAAAGATCAGTAAAAATGATAAAATGTTAGCAGGAAATCAGAGAAATGAGAAAAAAGTGAAGACAGAAGTGATCAGTAATGAAAATTAGACAACATCTTAAATTATATAAATATTTAACAAAATAACACAACATTGTGCTAATACATTAGATAACTGGATGTAATGGAAAAAATACTTGGAAGACAAGAATTACCGAATTTTACTCAAAAGGAATAGATAATCTTATTAGCTTCATATGTACTAGCTTCATATATAGTAGAATATTAAATTCCAAGTTTTAAAGAACTTGACACACAGAAAGATACAGGCTCAAGTGGTCTTACTGGTGAATTCCACTAAAAAGAAATAAAATAAAAATTTATACCCTGGTGGTCCGTCCGGGGCTCGGCAGGCAGAGAAGAAAAGCTAAGAAATAAGAGCAACGAAAAAGCATAGCCTCAGACTCAGTTGAGACCAGCAAAAAGAGTAGTAAACAAGAGAGCATAGCCTCTGACTCAGTTGAGGCCAGTTAAGAATTAAGCTGAAGCAGAGTAGCCAGCGAAAAGCCGAAGCGAGCCGGCCAAAAGCCGAAGCAGAGTAGCCGGCCAAAAGCCATAAAAAATATAGAGAAAAAGCCTTGAGCTTTAGTATAAAGAAAAAAGCCATGAGCTTAAAAGAAAATAGAGAATTAAATAGCATGGTAAAAACCATGCAGAAAAAAAAAAAAAAAGCCATTGAGCTTTGGCAAGAAAGCCATAAAGAAAAATAAAGAAGAGGAGAGAGAAAAAAAAAAAAAAAAAAGTCAAAGCCGCTTATGCAATTGTGCTTAACTAGGTGCGTTAGCTGCTCCTCAGCATTAGGCTTCCTTAAAGCCACAGCACCTTCTCAAAAAGGGCTCAAATATCCACCCTTTCAAAAATAAAAGGTGAAAAGCTAGGTAGGGACAAGAAAATAAAAGAAAATAGAGAAAAATAAAATAGAGAAAATAGAACAAAAGCACCTTTTTAAACTAAAGGGAAGGAATATGAAGGAGCCCTAATTAGGAAGGGCTGTTGTAGCTAGCTGGAAGCCATGGGTTCCACCTGATATGTATGTGACGCACCTGTAGGCACCCGCAAACCTGAAGGTATATAACCGGGTGAAAGCGGTCCGAGTTAGGAGAACGGAGAATTCAGTCAGCCGGGCAGTCACTCGGTCGGTCAGAAGAATCAGCGGTCAGAACGTAGGCAGAGCGGTTACAGAAGAGAAACCAGATAGAAGAAGTAATGACTGGTCAGAGTTAGGCCGAGACTCCTGAGGAAGACAGAAGACAGAAGAAGGAAGAAAGAAGAGAGAAGAAAGAAGCTCTAATCTTACTCTAAGCTAAGCTCTATCTTTCTATCTTTCTAACTAAGACTCTAAGCTAAGACTCTAAGCTAAGCTCTATCTTTCTATCTTTCTAAGACTCTAAGCTAAGAAGACAAGAAGAAAAGCTCGCTTTAATCTTTCTCTCTAAAAATCTTTCTTTCCCTCTCTAAGCTCTCTCTAAGAAAGTAGAAGTAAAAGTAGCAAAAGCTTAACTCTGCCTCCGAGAATTTTCCTCCCGTGGCGGCGCCGTGGCTGGCCGTGACAGGCAGCTTACAATACCCATAACCCTGGATATGAAAAAGATTTCAACAAATGAAACCTGGTAATTTATAAAGTCAATGTCATGTTGCTCCTATACACAAGTCTGTCTGCTTGCTGCATGATAGGCCAGTTATCAAGAGACAATGTGCTGGGACAGGGAAAAAGACTCGATTCAAAAAGTCATTGATCAAACAGATGGAGGACTGTTGTCAAAGTCCATCTTGGTTTTTGGTCCAAAGAAGGGTTTTCAAAGGAGGGGGAGGCTTAAGAAAATGGGAGGAAAAGGGTCTAAAAAATCAAGAAGTTGGAGTCTCACTCTTGAGATTGCCAGCATTCTGCTCTGAGAATGTGTACCTTCATCTTTCATTTCTTTGCTAAAAAAAAGTAATAAATTAAATAAAATCAAGAAGTTATTTTTGCATTGCAAACCACAGGTGTCAAGAGGATTGGCTATCTCTGGTTGATGCTATCCAGACCTCCCAAGGTTTCCATACCCAGTTTCTTGCTAGTATGAATGGCCACCCTAAGCTTAATACATGATATGCTTCCTGCCACCTTTGTGCAAGAATGCAGCTTTCCTTAAGGCTGTGATTGTGTCCTGTGTTCCTTGCCATTACTGGTGAGCTATTATGTTTTAGCAAGCCTCTGGCTTCTAGGCCTAACCATCTTTCTCAATATGGAGTTAATATGACTAGAATATCATAAATAAATAGGGTTTATCCCAGAATATCATGGTTGGTTTAATACTTGAAAATTGTTCAGTATAATTACATTTAAAACACTAAAAAATAAAACTCATACGGTCATCAGAAGAGGTGACAAAAAAAAAAAAAAAAAAGCATTTGGCAGAAGTTAACATCTCTTCATGACAAAAACTAAAAATAGAAGAAAACTTCCTTAATCTTATAAAGGACAGCTATGAAAACCCAACTTCAAGTAATATATAATGGTGAAAAATGAAATGATTCTAACATAAGGGAAAAAAGCACTTTTTCTACTGTTTTTTTTTTTTGGAAGACACTTGACCCCTTTTCTTCAACATCATACTGAAGCTCCTAATTCATTCATTAACACAAGAGAAAGAAATTTTTTAAAAATTGAGATGAAAGAAATGGAGCGTGTTTGTTGGTATACAAAATGATTATCCAGTTAGAAGAATTCTCAGATATTTACAAAAGAAGATATTTCAATAAATTAGCAAATTTAGCAAGGTAGCAGGACATGTCATGAATATAAAAATTAACTATATTTTTGTGTATAAGCAACAATTTAAAATTAGATTTAAAAAGGTATCACTTAAAATCCATAAAAATATTCAGCCTTTAAGGATAAACATGACAAAAACATGCAAGACCTATGAACTGAAAGCCACAACGTATTGCTGAAAGAAATTAGGGTTTAAACAGTACACCTTAATTCCATGCTCATGTATCATGAAATTAAATACACTAATGATAGTGATTTTCTCAAAATTAATCAATATATTCAAAGCAATCTCAATAAAAATCCCAGGAGATTTTTTTTTGTCGTAACTTTCCTCCTGATTCTAAAATTCATTTTGAAAGAGCTAAGGAACTACATTAGCTATAATAATATTGAAAAAGAAGAATAAAGTTAGAGGAGATATAGAACCTAATTTTCAAGACTGACTATATAGATGCAGCAATAAAGAGAGTATGCTATCAGTATAAAGACAAATATATACATCAATGGAAAAGACAGAAATAGATGTAAATATAGATGGTTAATTGATCTTTATTTTTTCAGCACTAGGGATTGAACCAGGGCCACTCTACCCCTAGGCTAAATCCCAGTCTTTTTATTTTATTTTTTATTTTTGAGACAGGTTCTTACTAAGTTGTTAAGGCTGGCCTCGAACTTGTGATCCTCCTGCCTCAGCCTCCCAAATTGCTGAGTTTACAGGTGAGAGCCATATACCAAAATGTACCAATATCCTTCAATGGGTAAAGGATAGATTTTTTCAACAAATAGTCTTGGGAAAAATATACACACTCATAAAAAATTAACATTTATTTTAAAAATATAGAAAAAGGTATGATAGACCTCAATGTAAGAGCTCAAATACAAAACTTCTAGAAAAAAATAATAAAAGAAATGTTTAAGTCCTTGAACTAAACAAATATTTGTTAGGATACAAAGAGTACCTAGGAAGTGGACAAACTAGATACAATTAAAATTTTAAAAATATTCTCTTCAAAAGACACTGCTAGAAAATTAGAAACCAATCCACATATTGACGGAAAATATTTACAAAAGAGATAATTGTTTAAGTACTTTTACTCTGAATATAAAATCAAATTTTATGTCAGTAAGACTAGTGATTTGTAGCAAAATGAACAAAATATTTGAATAGTCATTTCACCAAGGAATGGCAAATATGCAATGAAAAGACAATATCATTAGTCATTCAATTAAGGAAAATTGAAATATCATTAAAGTACCCCTACACACCTCTTGTAATTGCTAAAATCATGAAGACTGGTAACACTGAGTATAGAGCCATTGAAGCTCACCTTGGTGTGAGGTTATACAATTGAAAAACCACCTTGTGAATAGTTTTTTTTTTTTTTTTAAGTGAAATACACATTTACCATATGACTATGCAATCCTACTCCTATTTCTCCACCTGAGGAGAATTAAATACAAGAATGTTATCAGATATTGAGCAACTTTGTTCACACCAGCTCCAAATTAGAAACAACCCCAAACCAAATAAGACAGTATATTCGTATAGTGGGATGACATTGAGAGTTTTCAAAGAAGAGACTGAGGATACAGGCAACAGAAATAGACCTCAATAATATCAGTCTCTGGCTCCAGATCCATTCTTCCTTGCTGGCTCTATAGTAATGCAGATGGACCGTACAAATGAAAGCACATGCCTATAAAAGCACACACACTGCCATTGCATTTATTTGAAATTCTAGGGAAAGTAAAAATATGGTGCCAGAAAACAAGTCACTGAATGCTGGAGATGGAGGCAAAGAAGTGACCATGAGTTGGCAAAGGCCTCTTTTTTGTTTGATAGAAATATTCTAAACCTTGATTATGCTATTAGCTATCCAAGTACAAACATTTGCAGAATCATCAAATTGTATATTTGTAATTGATGAGTTTTATTATGTATGCACTTAAAGCAAACTGAACAACCAAAAAGAAAAAAAGAAGCAAAGGAAAAATGCCTACCACACTAAACAATAAAGTTGATGATTTTATTATATATAAAGAATACCTTGAGGGCTGGAGTAGTGGCTCAGTGGTAGAGCATTTGCCTGGCACGTGTGAGGCCCTGGGTTCGATCCTCAGCACCACACTAAATAAATAAATATCCATTGTCAACTAAAAAAATAATAATAATAAAAAAGAATACCATGATAAATCTGGTTAGAAAATGATGAGGGACATAAATAAACAGCAACCTAAGTATAATTTGTCATGAGAAAATATAAACAATAATCAAAGATACAATAGGGAAAACATTCCTGCTCCAAATGAAAATTAAAGATTTTCAAGTTATCAAAAAAAAATTGTGCTGCTATAAACACTGATGTGGCTGTGTCCCTGTAGTATGCTGTTTTTAAGTCCTTTGGGTATAGACTGAGGAGCTAGCAGCAAAATTCACAATAGCTAAACTGTGGAACCAACCTAGACACCCTTCAGTAGATGAATGGATAAAGAAACTGTGGTATATACACACAATGGAATATTACTTGCAATAAGAGAGAATAAAATCATGGCATTTGCAAGAAAATGGATGGAGTTAGAGAATATAATGCTAAGTGAAGTTAGCCAATCCCCAAAAGCCAAGTGCCGAATGTTTTCTCTGATATAAGGAGGCTGATTCAAAGTAGGGTCGGGAGGGGAGGGGGAGTATGGGAGGATTAGACAAACTCTAGATAGGGAAAGGGGTGGGAGAGGAAGGGAGGGGCCATGGTAGAAAAGATGGTGGAATGAGATGTACATCATTATCCAAAGTACATGTATGAAGACACGAATGGAGTAAATATTTTGCGTACAACCAGAGATATGAAAAATTGTACTATATATGTGTAATATGAATTGTAATGCATTCTACTGTCATATATAACAAGTTAGAATAAAAATTAAAAGAAAAAAACCCAAGCCAAAAAAAACTACAAACAGAACTCTATGCCTATACTAGGGATATTTAACTTTATTGACATCATAAATCCCTTTGTGCCAGATAACAACTTATTGTCTCTCAGCTCCAAATACATCCTTTATTACTGGTTCTGCAATAATGCAGATGGACTCTGCAAATGTTTCTTTGTGAAGTGGCACAGTATTAAACTTTATCAGTAGAGGACCCTGGAGGGAATGCTGAAGAACAGACTTCTCCCCCTGTTCTATAAGCTTCTCTAGGAAAGCTCCTGCATGCAGCACATTTTTTCCTATACTTAGGTCCTTTAGCCCATGCAGCTTCTTCAGTGTCTCACCCCAGCATGGCCCAATGGCCAATAGCACCTGTTATGAACTGATTTCCTGGCACTCGATTGGATAGCTTTATGAGAGTGTCCCTGGCCTAGAAACTTCCATTAACTGCTTTCCCAGCATCCCTTAGAGGACTATGCAGCAAAGTGCTCTTATCTTGGCACCTTCCTAAATACCTTCTCTAAGTAGCCACCCCACCAACGGGGCTTTACAGGAGAGTGCCAGTAGCTTAGTAGGAAAATGGATAAACTGTGGTATATCCAGAAAATGCTGTGTTATTCACAATAGAAGAGCTATTAAGCCACAAAAAGTCACAGAGGAAACGTCAATGCATACTCCTAAGTGAAAGAAGCCAATGTGCAAAAGTCTACGTATTATATGAGTCCAACTACAGGATGTTGTGGAGATAAAACTATGGAGATATAAAAAGATAAAACTATGGAGAAAGAGCAGTTGTTGCCAGCAATTAGAGGGGAGGAAGAAATGAATAGACAGAGTGTGGAGGACCTTAAGAGCCACCAAACTACCCTGTGATACTATAATTGTGAACATGTCATTTTACATTTGTCCCAATGCATAGGATGTACAATAGCAAGAGTGAAAATTAATGTAAACTGCAGACTTTGGGTGCTAATATCTGCCAATGCAATTCCATTAATTATAACACATGTACAATTGCTGTGGGGGGTATTGAAATGGGGGAAGCAATGTAGGTGTGGGGGCAGGGCTTATATGGGCTGTCTCTATGTTTTCTATTCAACATTGCTATAAACCAAAAATTCCCCTAAAAATAGTTTATTTTCAAAAAGTGCACTAAAGTATACAGAATTTTTTTTTTTTTTTTGTACCGGGGATTGAACTCAGGAGCACTTGACCACTGGGCCACATCCCCAGCCCTTTTTTGTATTTTATTAGAAGCAGGGTCTCACTGAGTTACTAAGTGCCTCGCCATTGCTGAGGCTGGCTTTGAACTCGCGATCCTCCTGCCTCAGCCTCCCAAAGTGCTGGGATTACAGGCATGCGCCACCGCGCCTGGCTCAGAATTTTTATATTGTCTAAAACTAAGAATTAAAAAAAATGCAATATAGTAATACGTAAGCTCCTTGATACTACATCAAAGTCACACTAATTTCACATAAAAGCATAAATATTTTAAGAAATCATCAACTATAATGTGATACAAAAATATATTAAACTTTATTGTTACAAATTGCAAGTATTATTAATGCTCTCTGAAGCATTGCCTATATTCATAAGTGAAAAAAATGTTAAATTCTCTCCATAAATTAATGATAATTTAGATGTAATTTTTTTGCATCCAATTCCAAATACACTTTAAAAAATTTATTTATTTTTTATTCTAAGTTGTTATAAATGACAGCAGAATGTATTACATTTCATATTATACTTATAGAGCACATTTTTACATATCTCTGGTTGTATACAAAGTATATTCACACCAATCGTGACTTTATACATGCACTTAGGGTAATGATATCCATCTCATTCTACCATCTTTTTTTTTTCCTTCACCCTTTTGCCCTCTCCCTTCCCCTCCCTCCCCATTGGCCATTCTAGTGTTCCTCTAATCCTCCTATGATCCCCGTCCCAACCCCACTGTGAATCAGCCTCCTTATATCAGAGAAAACATTCGGCACTTGGCTTTTTGGGATTGGCTAACTTCACTTAGCATTATATTCTCTAACTTCATCCATTTACCTGTGAATGTCATGATTTTATTCTCTTTTATTGCTGAGTAATATTCCATTGTGTGTATATACCACATTTTCTTTATCCGTTCATCTACTGAAGGGCATCTAGGTTGGTTCCACAGTTTAGCTATTGTGAATTGTGCTGCTATAAACATTGACGTGGCTGTGTCCCTGTAGTATGCTGTTTTTAAGTCCTTTGGGTATAGACCAAGGAGTGGTATAGCTGGGTCATAGGGTGGTTCCATTCCCAGTTTTCCAAGGAATCTCCATACTGCTTTCCATATTGGCTGCACCATTTTGCAGTCCCACCAGCAATGTATGAGTGTGCTTTTTTCTCCACATCCTTACCAACATTTATTGTTGTTTGTATTCTTAATAGCTGCCATTCTGACTGGTGTGAGATGAAATTTTAGAGTGGTTTTGATTTGCATTTCTCTAATTTCCAGAGATGTTGAACATTTTTTTATGTATTTGTTGACTGATTGTATATCTTCTTCTGAGAAGAGTCTGTTCAGTTCCTTGGCCCATTTATTGATTGAGTTATTTGTTTTATTGGTGTTAAGATTTTTGAGTATGATTTTTATATACATTGCCCCATTTTGCTCTACAATCCTGTAAGTTGAATTTTACCCATATTTTATAGAAGAGGAAAGTGAAGTTCAGAAATGCCAAATAATTACCTAGAGACACAGTTGATATTTGGCAGTCTGGATTTGGCTTACCTAGCCAAAGATTTGGTTTCATTCATTCATTCATTCTTTCTTTCTTTTTTTTTTTTTTTTGGTGCATTATAATTATACATAACAGTGGGATTTGTTATAATATATTCATAAGCGCACAAAATAAAACAGTATAATTTGACCAATTTAATTTCCCAGTACTTCCCCTTTCCTTCCACTCCTCCACTCCTCCACTCCTCCAACCCTCTGTTCCTGTTCCCCTGCTCCTAGTCTACTGGTCTCCCTTCACTACAGTGACACAGCCACACCAATGTTTATAGCAGCTCAATTCACAATAGCTAGACTATGGAACCAACCCAGATGCCCTTCAACAGATGAATGGATAAAGAAAATGTGGCACATATACACAATGGAATATTACTCAGCCTTTAAGAAGAATGAAATTATGGCATTTGCAGGTAAATGGATGAAACTAGAGGATGTCATGCTAAGTGAAATAAACCAATCCCAAAAACCAAAGGCCGAATGTTTTCTCTGATAAATGCATGATGATCCATAGTGGGGTGGGGTGGGGGGTAGGGAAGGATGAAGGAACTTTGGATTGTGTAGAGGCAAGTGAGGGGAGGGATGGGGCTGTGGGGATGGGAAGGACGGTAGAATGAGACAGACATTATTACCCTATACACATATATGATTACACTACAGGTGTGACTCTGCACCACATACAGTCAGAGGAAGGAGAAGTTGTGTTCCATTTGCCATGTATAACTAATTAGAACAGATTAAAAAAAAAAAAAAGATTTGGCTTCTTTACCACTATAGGGAGTGGGAGACATAGAGAAAGTCATATAAAAATCAGAAAGGTGCTATAGTAATGGCTAAAAACCTTTCAGAGAAAGAACTGGTGTTTTAAATGAGCAATTATCCTTTAGTAGCATATAACTCTGATTTTGCTTTCCCGTGAACAAGTAAGAATTTCTCTAGAGAGACTGGGTTCAGCTTAATCAGCACACACTTCTTATTTATATTCATAGGAATCAATAACTCTTTGTGATAAAATCAGTTCCCAACGGGGGCTGGCCTTTACTCAATATTTTAATTAGCCTCTGAATAGTAAAATGGATGATAAAGGCTGAACCTCTCATCTCCTCTGAACTTTAGGGAATCAGACTAAACAGGAAGAACACAACCTCTGTGCCTTTGCCAAGAGTCTCTTCTGGGGATGAGCTTATTATGCAATGGCTTGTAGCCTACATGCTAGCAGATCTCTGGGTTTCTAAGTCATCCATCAGAGAAGTTCAGGGCTCATTAAAAAAAAAAAAAGGGTGGGGGGCAAAGATTAAGATGGTATTGGTTTCCTCCTGGGGCATGGAAGGTTAAGAGGAAGTAGAAGTAAACAGTTGTACACAAGAGCTCTATAACAAATTTCCCATCACTAAGCCCTCTGTTCTAGCCTCTCTCTCTCTCAACCAGATAGAACCACATCTTATCTAAGCAAATAAAATAATAAAAGAAAGAGGACATCATGCCAGAGCTCTCTCCACATTCTGCCCCTATGCATGCATGTTTGTGCATGGACATCAAGGACATTCATCAATACACTCACCTACACACAGACCACTCTATACACATACATACATGCTCATACACATAGTCCACTCATGTGTGCACTATTGGCCTTGTGGTCTCTTCCTAAAAACTCATCAATAGACATGAAATCACTCAGATCGCATAATAAAAATCAAAACTGCTACATTTTGATAACTATTAAAGACTTCACTGGCGAACAATATAATACTAAATAGGTTTGGTGTTTTGTCAGCATAGATATAAAAAGATGTGATATATGTTTATTTTATAAAATACAAAAATGCAAAAATTGTTCAATGACTAGTACTCAAGATCATTGCCATTCATATCTGGGGTCCTCGTTCCTCCTGTCTTTCAAAATAAGGACCAAGGCTCCCAGGAAGGCTGTAAGTATGTTCCTAAGTATGAGGGAGCTCCTGCCTTCAGGTGGTAAGGATAATTATGAACAATTACATAAAAGTTAACTTCTGCTGTGGCAGTCCCTTATTATTAATATGTTATATAATCATTAAGGATTAGTAAAAGTGGGTAGTGATTACTAACATTTAGTGAGAGCTTTCCTGTACATTGTGTATTTGACCACATCAAGACACAATATCCAGTTTAGAGAGTTTAATGATGATTTTTTTTCTGTATCTTTGCCATATCAGAAAAGCACCTTGATATTACCCAACAATCAGCAGGGACCCTGGGTTCTCACACATGGATTAGAAATGGTCCTGTCATTTCCAGTCATGTAGGGAAGAAGAGATACTGAAAGGCAAGTGGTAGCAGAGTTTGCTTTGTAAAGCAACAGAGCATTTTTCTTCTTCCTGAAACAGAGGTAGACTGCATTTCTCAGCATCTCTTGAGAGCAGATCTGGCTGTGTGAAAATATTTCAACTACAGAACAGGAATGGAAGAGAGGCATGTCACACCCGTGGCTGGGATATTTATGGAGCAGGTGTGTACTTTCCTTTGCATTTTAACTCATGCCTCCAACTCCATGCAGTAATCACGGAGGCTTTGGGAGACACACTGTGAAGGTAGTTGAGGAATAAACTTCCATCACCCTCAGTCATGAATAATTGCCATTTTCAAGAGAGCCGCCCATAAATCAGCAGCACTTGTTATGAACTTTATACAATCAAGAATTAAATATTTAATTCATATTTAAGCCATTATACATATTTTATTTCTTGATTAGGGCAGTTAGCATTATCCCAGCTAACAACTTGTTTACAAGATCTTTATGAGGATATAAACAAATAAACAAAAAAAGTAATGATACAGAGCAAGGCATTTATAGCTGATCCGCCTGGTTTAAACCCTAGCTTCAGCCGTTACTCACTGTGTGTGATCTTGGATGACTCAGATAATTGGTTAGGGCCTAAATTTCTTCATTGTTTGTTTGCTTTGGATGGAGATTATAGTAGCATATGCCTAGAAGACTTTAGTAAAAATTAAGTTGACATTATAAATTGCACAGAATAATGCCTGCCCCATAGCAAGCAAAAAAATAACATCCTACATGATATCAAATTACTTACGATGATAAATGTTTTTTAATAACCCAATTCAATTATACTATTTATTCATTTTATAGCTTCCTCTCTAATTCAATTATGCAAGCTTTAGCTTAGCCATGTTAACAATGTTTCTAAACAAAACAAAACAAAACAAAAAACACAAACAAAACTATCCCTGGGTTCTGGATCAAAAAGTGGAGCATTGAATGTATATAGGACTTTATTCCCAATATCTACTAAAATTACCAAATGTGAGGCAGGAGGATTGTGAGTTCAAAGCCAGCCTCAGCAATTGGCGAGGCACTTAGCAACTCAGTGAGACCCTGTCTCTAATACAATACAAAAAAAAAGGGCTGGGGATGTGGCCCAGATATCGAGTGCCCCTTAGTTCAATCCCTGGTACCAATAAAACAAAATAAAATAAAATAAATTACCAAATGGATTTTAAACCACAAATGCCTGATAACACAATTGAATAGGAAAGGAGACAACAGCCATACAGTAGTGGAGACTAGAAAGCAGATGGACTACCCTGTAAGCCAGCAGTGTGTAAAGCAGAGAATCAATCCATGAATACCACGGACCCTCCAGAGGCTTAACACCACTGACCTCTGCATAGGATGGCTGAAACCAGAACTAGTTAAGGACTTTAAAGCATTTAATTAAGTAGTCTTCCCACTGCTCTATGTATCTGAAGAAATTCTTCCAACTCACACTGAGAATGAAGGCTGAAGATCCATTTTCAAGAGGTTATAACAGAAGGCTTAATTGAGCAAGAAAACACAGTACTGAAAACAAAAGAATTAAATGAAAGACTACCAAGGGAATGTAGAGAGTTTTCTTAAGGAGGAAAAAAAAAAAAAAAAAAAAAAAAAAGAAAAAAGAAAAAACTTTCTCTACCCTGTTAAGTTCATGGTAAGGGGCATGTGAATTAAATTGACAAAAGGTAGATTAATGGGTGGGGGGACAAAAAGTTTATTCGCATGCATATGGAAGCTAAAGAAGCTAAAGAAGTAGCTAGCAATCTAAACACGTAAAGTCAGAGGTTTATACACCTAAAATTGTCAGGGAAAATAAAGAGAGGAGAAGAAACATCTACAGGAAAAACAAATATAATACTTCAGGAAAGACAAGTGAGTTTTTAGAAGAATAAACAGGAGTTAAGAAAGTTTGTAATAGTGTTTATTTTTGCAGGTGTAGTGGTTTTCTTCATCTTTTTCATGGTCATAAAAGTACCCTGGATAGGAAATCTGGATAGGAACTCCTCTCTATCTTCTTTTCCTGGGAATAGGTTTTCTTGAACAGGGAATTTATGACAGCTTCATCACCCAGAATTTGCTGCTTTTGATCAGATAATGGAAGCTCCACGTAGACTTCTTTATGTACCCATTGAATTTCAAATGTCTTCAGCTTAAAATAATCTTTATACCAATGCTGAGGTTCTAAGTTGGCCCCACATTATCATGCCAGAGACTCAGAACTCTGCCTGCCAGGTTTGTGCCACCCTCCACAGCAAGTCAGACATGACAGTATGAACAGACCAAGAAAGCACCACAAAGAGTAATGAAATTCTCAAGGACAGTCAGTGAACCTGCCCATCTGATTACATTTTGATACACAGAGCTTCTATCTGCTCTCTCCTGTCTCCTTCTCAAATAAAAGCAGAAATGGAATATTACCTGATAGTTGGAAAAAAGCATATCACATGAAATATAGAGAACAAAACAAAAAGAAAAGAAACAATTAGGGAAAAAGAAACTAAAACAAAAGAAGAAAGTCTTCAATACAGGCATTTTTGGGAGACATCCCAGATCCAAGTCATGACAAGCAGACAGGAAAAATTTCAAAAATAAAAATACTTATCATATAGTTTTTCTTTGGAAACTCCAGGAGGAAATGCTGCATGAAAATGGATTAAAATAAGAATGCCTGAAATCTTGGAAACAAAGAAGCCAAGATAAAACAAAGCCTAAGAGATTCCCTTAGCATGATGCTAAAGAAAAAATTAAAAGAATACACATGACTTTAAAAAAATCTTCCACTTTAACATGGTCAGAGATGAAAAAGCAATTGAGTTATTAAGTTACACGTAAAGGACAAGATGGCTAGAAAATATTTATATTCCAAATATTAAAGAAAGATAAGTAGGAATTTAATGTTTGTGGGGTTTTCTACTTTTTAAATGTCAAACCTATCAAAATTAAGTTCATCACCATTTGTTCTTGTTAATCTTCATTAAATCTTAAAGTAAAAATAAATAACATTAGACATCTCATTTCCAAATATAAATAACACTAGGTCATGTAGCCTCTCTAAAACTGAACTGATATCAATTTCATTTTTTCTTGCCAGCCAGTTTCATTGATAAGCAATTCTAACAATTTAAAATCTCTCTTTGTAATGCAGATAAAACCACTTTCCTATAACATCAAGCATCTGCTTCCTTTTCTGATCTGGAGTATAGTTTCTAGAAATAATGATTTTTCAGTACATAGCTGACTCCAAATGCATACCTGTCTCTTTTATTTTCTTATTTGTTGCCTGAGAATAACAACCAATTTTCATCATAATAGAAAAACAATCTAGTCTGGCTTAATACCAACTTAACTGCATAATTATACATTTTTTCTCATATACTTCTGTTCCCTCTTCCATTCTGTATTTATATCTTTAAAAAGTATAAGCCCATCAACATGGTTTTATAATTACTGCTTCATGAATTGTCTCTTGAATCATATAGGAGAAGAAAAGAATCACAAACAAAAATATGTTGCCGCCTTAGGCAACGATACTGTGGGAAAGAAATCGGAGGCAGACTGGGAATGAGTAGTAGTTCCTTTATTGTTGCTTCTTCTTCTTCTTCTCTATCTTCTCCAGTTAACGTGTCTACGTTACGATCTGGAAATCCTGCAGCCGTATTTCTACGAGCGGTTTCAACACAGAGCTCTTGGAATTGAGACCTCCAAACTAAGTATTGTCCCCCGCTCAATACTGCCTTACATAAGCCTTTCCAATCTGTAGGAGTTAAATTCAAAGTATTAAGAGATTCTAACATGCTTATGGTGAAAGGAGCTTGGGGCCCATATGTCATTGTTGCTTCTTTAAAATTTTTTATAGTTTTAAAATCTAAATATTGATGGTATCTTTGTTTATTTTGATTTTCAAACACTGGCAGATCCCCTAGTTCCTGTGAACTTTGACACTCAAGGGCATGCAAGCGCCTAGAAAGACCCCTAATAGATTCTGCAATTGAGTCATCCCATGGGGGAGCAGAAGGCACAAGTGGTTTCTCCACTTGACGGTCCTCCATCCTGGTCCTTTTTAGTTCCCTTTCGCTCATTTTATCGAAGACTGTGCTCTCAAGATCACTTTCACTTAATTCCTCCTCACTAATACTACCCTCACTAGCCCTAACTGACTCAATAACACTTTCCTGAACCCTAGGTCTAGTTGAGAGCAGGCACTCCCTAACTATCTTTAACAAGTCTTCAATAGCCTTGACAATTCGGTTCCTTGAAATTTCCAAACCCATTTTCCCTCGCCCTTAACCGCTCTGGCTAGAGACTCCTGGTGAGTTTCCTCAGTACTTACTTGTCGTGCCGATGAGTTCCCTGTATGGGCCACCACTTGTTGCCTCCTTAGGCAACAATACCGAGGGAAAGAAATCAGAGGCAGACTGGGAATGAGTAGTTCCTTTATTGTTGCTTCTTCTTCTAAAATATATATTTTTAACAACATTTTATATTACCCTAGGGGTTGTCTTTATTTGTTGAAGTAGGTGCAAGATACCATTCAGTATCCTTTCATCTCAGCCTAAAGAACTCTGATATGTCTTATAAGACGGGCTTGTTAGCTTTTGTTTATTTGGGGGGGTCTTAATTTCTCCTTCATTGTTCAAGGAGAGTTTTTGATGAATCTAGAATTTTTGGTCATAGTTTTTTTTTTTTTTTTTTTTTTCTTTCAATATGTTGAAGGTGTCCACTAATTCTTATCTTCTGGCCCTCATGAGAAATTACCTGTTCATCTTACTAAGGATTCCTCCTATGTGATGAGTGGGTCTACTTTCACTGCTTTCAAGATGTTCTCACTGTGTTTGACTTTGGTCAACTTGACTATGATGCGTTTAAATGATATATCTGAATTCATTGTACTTGGAGTTTTTCAAGCTTCTTGGATGTGTAGACTTAGGTTTTTCACCACATTTGGGAAGTTTGGGGGCATTATTTCTTCAAATAATTTTATGTCCCTTTCTCTTTCTCCTCTCCTCTGGGGACACCATTGTATCTATGTTGGTATGCTTGATGGTATCTCATAATATTCTAATGCTTTGTTTATTTTGTATTTTTTCATTCTCCACCCTCTTCCTCAGACTAGAAAATCTCCATTAACATATCTTAAAGTTAGGTGATTTTTCTTCTGTCAACTCCCATCAATTGTTCTCCTCTGGAGAATTTTGCATTTCAATTATTATGCTTTCAATGTCACAGCTTGCATTCGATTCTTATTTTATGATTTCCATCTCTTTATTGATATTCAATATTCATAATTATTATACTTTCTTTTAACTCTTTAGGAATGGCCTCCTTTAGTTCTTTGAATGCACTTGTAACAGTTCATTTAAAATGTTTGTTTACTAACTCTTTGTACCCCCCCCTCCTTTTTATGTATGTAACATACATTTTTGTCTCATAATTCTTTGTTGAACTATATATTTTGGATATGATATTGAATCAACTCTGGTATCCCTTTTCTAGCTCTAGAATTGTGGTTGCTGTCCCTATGGTTGCTTTTGTTTTTCTTGTTTAACCCAGACTTTCCTGGACTAATTCCATAGATTCTGTATTCAGAATGTGTGTGGCCACTGAATTTCCTGCTAGTATTTTTTAAGTTCTTGGGTTGAGTTTTAAACCTGGCTTCCTAAGGGTCTTCATTAGGTCACTTACAACTTGGCAGTTAGCCAGTGGCCATTCAGATTGCCTTACTTGATTGCCTGTCTACCACCTTTGCCAAGGGAATCCTCATGAGAAGTCAGGGCTTCAAATTTTAGGCAGCTTGGTGAGTGTGACCTTTTCCAAGTCTTTCCTGGGAATGCACAAAATCTGGAACATGAGTATAAGCTTCCATCCCAGGGCTATATTTAATTATTTTCCAGCTTCCCTAAGGTCACCTAGTTCTCCAGGACTTGCTTTTAAATTTTTGAGTAGGTTCTTGTTTCTTCAACTGAAATCACAGTCTTAGGCAGCTTTGATGTTGCCAGCAGGCTACTATTATTTTCAGACTTCTATTCTCTAGGGATGGGACTTTTTGCACTCTGTGAACTCTGAGTCACATCAAATAGCCTCAGCACTCTGGGAATAGAGATTTTCCGAGCTGTGGTTACACAGCTTACTTACTGACTGTGCTTTCAGGGTGGATTATAACATGACTCTAAGTGATCAGTTCTCACCCTTGGCTGCAAGACTGCTGGTTTTCATGAACCACCATACCACCCAACTAGAGGTAGAGGGGTAAGAGGACTAGCCACATGCAAAATTGCCCCGTACCTTGCTGTCTTAAGGATGTTTGCCATTTAGTAATTTCTGATTGACACATGATTTTCAGTTTGCTCAGTAGCTTTGGCTAATTTTCAAAGTTATGAAATTTTAGTTGTTTTGTTATTTTAAAATTTGTTTTTGTGGCAGAATAACTTCACCAAGGTCCCCACAGTGCTGCCTACATTTCTCCTCTTCTGAGGCACCTATCTCTTCTCTAGTATAAGTACCTCCAGTTGGCTATAAAATTGAGCACTGAAAGAATAAAAATTAAATTTGTTTTAATCACAATTTTGCTTTCAGCAAATAGCAGTGTCCTTCACATAGAAAGCGCTTGAATTTAGAGAGGGAAGTAGATAGACACACTGGTAGAGAAAGAGACAGATAGAATATGTATATGTAATACACTTCCACATATAAATAATTTCTATAGGAATATGAAGAAACTAAGTAGTGATTTCATCTGGGAAATGGCAAGCTAAGGATGCTTTTAATTTTTATACCTTTCTACAGCTTGAATTTTTGAGAGGCATGAGAGCATATCGATACAGACAGATAAATGGATTGAGGTACAGAAATAAATTCTTCTTAGAAAAAGATTTCTAGGTATTTTACTTTTGTAATATTCTCTATACAAATTCTTTTTTGTCTGTTCTTCTAAAATATGGCTTTTATAAGTCAATAAAAATATAAAAGCAAATAACATCAGACTGCCACCCCAAATAGAGTGTGATTAATTTTTCAATTTTGAAATTTAATAGTTCTATCAATGTTCTTAGTGGTGGCATTGGCTTTCATGGTAGATACTTCTAGAAAATCAAAGTGATAGGATCAAAAAGTCATTGCTTTGGAGGAAAATCAAGAACATTTAGTTCTTCCTTTGGACATCTAGACTGCACACTTTATTTTATAGTTGAAGAAAACATGGGAACATCTGCTTATTTGCTTAGAGTTTGTTGGTGAAGTGAGTTTCCACTCAGCTCGTCTTAATCATGATGTCTTTTGGAATTTTAGAAATTAAACATCTGGGAAGGACCCAAGAGATAAGCTCCATGAGAAGAGTTATATTTCATGATGCCAGTGAAATATATAAAGAGTACAGAAAAGATGGGAATGACTTTTACTTAGGGCTCAGTGTTAGACCAACTTCTATCTGTGGTGTTGTGCTCCAGAGTGTGCTACTTTGGAGTAGCAGTGTGGTCCTCGGAATCCTCCAAATCTTTCAGAGAGTAAAACTACTTAGATGTTATTTGCCATTGTGCTCTCATACCTTCTATGAGAGTACAGTTGGGTTTTCCAGTCTACATGTCATGAAATATCATAACAATTTGAATGAAGCAGCAGATATATCTGATTAGTTTCCTGCTTCTTGTTAGACTTTGTTACTTTGTTTCATTTCTACTTTTTTTTTTTTTTGAGATTTAATGCCATCTCACCTCATCATCTATTTGAAGTTTCTTTTCAGCACTACTTTAAAAGTAATTCAGGCTTATGAGTTAAAATGTTTTTGCAACCCTAACAATTAGACAACTGTAATTTTTAGATGGCAGGATCCCATGTGACTCAAAAGCTGAAAAATTACTAGTACTTTGTCTTGCATTTGGTATGCTATCTAGTTACACAATATCTCTTCTACGAGGAGCTGCCCAGCACCCATCCCCATTGCAGTGACAGGTTGCAGTGACAGGTGAGGCAGGCCATAGACAGACATGTTTTCACTTACACCACTCACCCAAGTTCATTTCCTTTGGCCATGGCTAATTGCAATCATGGCCGACTTGAAACATGTATTGAGCCAGACTTGCCCTGTTGGAATGCAAACTAAAATATTTCAAGATGATAAGTTTAGTTGCTAGAGAGAGCTGAAGCTGGAAGTCAAAGTCACAAGACGAAGTGGTAAGAACAAGCACTATAAATAACCCAAGGGAACCAGTCTGTAGAAGCAGAAAAATGGAGCTGGTAACGGAGAGAAGGGGATTGTGGGGTGTGGAAGAGAACAATAACTCTGTTCAAATTGTCCACCTAAAACTGTCTATGAATCTCTTTCAACTCCCTTTCTGGGAGCAGCTAAAATGTATCTAAACCCCCTTGTCACAGGTAGGCCGAGGGTTGAGGCACAAACCACTCCCTGGTCACAACAGACAGAAGGATAAGCTGGTAACCAAGCTTCTCTTTCAAATTAAACATAGTTATGTTTCAGATATTACCTATTTGTCGTTATTTGAACATAAAGCTAGTTCAGAATCTCCATCTGGTTTTTCCAGAAGAAATGCAGCTTTCCTGCAGTCCTGTACATTCTTGCTTACACTTGAAGCAGGGTAGACCTATATTATTTGAGCAAAATACTAAAGAGGACGGGAAAATGGCAGATATTCTCCAGATACATTAGCAGTATTGTTGACCTTGAGAATATAATCAGGAAATATCATCACCCCTGTCACAGGCTGAAAAAAGAAGCCTCTTCACATGGAGATCAACTGACTCTCATCCCTGTGCTTCAGGAACCATTGCAAGAAATTAAGACCCTCCTTCAGGGAGCTCCAGAAACATATGGGAGAGGCATTTACCGTGTTATTCAAAAAGCAAACAATTCTGGCTTGGCCGAGTTGGCAAACCAAGACTCTCAAAATGAGAGAGAAACTATGCTCAGAGGAGGCACTTTCAGAGACTAATTTTTGTTCTACTAATTGTAGAATATGTTCTTATGACAGGTCATTTTGTAAGAGCACACAAAATATAAATGTGAAGAACAGGATTAATTTTCTCTAATATTTCAGATTTTTAAAAATGAATATACCATAAAGTCATAGTTTCAAATGATGTTGGAAAATAGGTGAGGTAAACATTTAAGTACACATATGCTATGTACCCAGTAACTATTCAGATGCACCAACTACAAGCTCTTGCTGCATTGCTGCTCTGAACCACCACACAGTTGAACGCTCACTGACTTGTTTAGAGCACTGTTCAAGCTATCTAAGGAAATCAAACTTACTGTGCTGCACCTGACCTTATTTTTAAACCCACATGGTATTGCCCAGCTTGAAGTTGTATTGGTTTTTGGATATTGCTGACTTTTCATATTTTCTAAAAGAATCAGCTCTACTCTCAAAAGATGAAAATTTAAAGATTTTTTTTTTAAGTGCTATAAATTCTGTCCAGGCATGGTGGCTCATGCCTTTAATCTAAGTGGTTCAGAGGCTAAGGCAGAAGCATTGCAAGTTTGAGGTCAGTCTGGAAAACTTAGTGAGATTATTTTTCTAAAAAACTAAAAAGGGTTAAGATATAGCTCAGTGGTAGAGCACCCCAGTATCATGGGGGGGGTGACAAATTCTGAAGGTATTAACTCCAAAAGTAGTTTCTAAAATATGTTTTTTTGCAATGAGTTTCCCTAAGTGATTACTTTAAAAGGGAGAGCTCGTATGGGAGCTTAATTTTCAATGTACTTAAATCTTTGTTTTAGAAAATTAACCACAATAAAAGAAGAGCTACTCACAAAACAAATAGAAGAAATTGATATATTTCATTGCTTTGTTGTTCATGCTCTGATTACATCTTTGTGTAAGACTACTAATATACATGCCCCCCCACTCCATTACATTCACAAATACTTCTTGAACCCTGTTCTGTGTTAGGCTCAGTTCCAGGCATGGTCTTATCCACCCATTGTTCCCCTTCTGATTTTATTTGAATACACTTTACTTGCTAAATTTATACTATAATAACATTTTAAATGTATTTAGTATCTACCACATACCAGAACTTACTTCCTAGTATGAAGACTTCTAAAATGGAATCTTCCCTAAAGATTCTCTAACCAGGTAAGAAAAATAAAGCATGCCCACAAAGTCTATAAAGTACAAAAATATGACTGCCACAGGAGAGGCACCAAGAAAGGGAAGGAGGGCAATTAATTAATTTTACTTTACCATTTTGGATGGGGATCATCTTCCTTTAGTAGGGGACAATTAAAACTGCATTTTGGGAAAGTCACAGACAAATCCCTTTGATAGAAATTAGTGTTTAAGCAACGCTTATGTTTACCAAAAATTCTCCCTCTTTAGTTTTATGTATGTTAGCAAAACAAGTGATATCATGTATCTGATTCTGAATAGTGCAGCACAAAGGTACTTCCTAAAATTCTTCTTCTATAGTAAGCTTTTCGAAATTTGTGGTAAAATGAAATTTTATTTATGGGTTTCAATCTTTGAGCATTTGGATAGATGATATTTCTACCTCTGTTCAAACTTACATTCTTAAACATACCAATAATGAAAAAAAAACAAAAAAACAAGGTGTTGTTTTATCTGCATTACTTAGAATTTTTTACTTCATTTAACCACATCATAAATGTATGCTTACTTTGGTACCATTTCAGCCTGAAAAGTTTGTTGTCTAAAATTCACTCTAAAGTAGTTAAAGCTTATGCAAATTTTTGAGGGGGGAAAAAAACCCTAAAGATTTTTTGGGACAACTGTGAGGAAAAAAGAATTGTGTCACTGTGGTTCTAACAAACCTATTTCCAGTCCATAAATTCCAATCCAAATTATCGGCCCAGAATTTTGCTATTCATTTTCTCTCACACACATAGAAAGAAATGAGTATATGCTATTATTGTTGAGATACTGTGTGGGACATGGGGTAGGAGAAAATAAGAAGAATATAAATATGGGGAAAATTATTTTTGCCATATTTGTCAGATATATTCCCATTTCATGTACAGAAATCTACCCAAATTAGCTCAGTTTCATACAAAGGATTTTTTTGTCACTTTATAACCAAACTTCATCGAGGCCTGGACATAGCTGGACCACAGGTGACCGAATCAAAGGAATCTCTAAGGTCTGCTCCCTTCCCTTCTCACTCTTGGTTCTCTGTGTGACTCTGCTTTATCCAATCAATTTGATTTCTTCCTCTGGATCAGAAGCAAGAACACTCAACATCATATCAGCATTGCTAATGTTTGCTTCCAAAGAAGAACTGAAATGCTTTTTACCTAATGTTAATTTCTAAAAATCCTAGGAAGGGTTGTAATTGGCCCAAATTAGATGAGGATAGCTGTCCCTATTTAGACAAACAACAACAACAACAACAAAAACATTAGTCAGGGAATTGGGATATCACAATAGGGCCAACTTGGGTCAGGTACCACATTCTAGATCAATCAATGTAGCCATGGTCACCTCTACCAAAATCACATGATTGAAGTACCAATAAAAATATATTCCAGGGGCTGGGGTTGTGGCTCAGTGGCAGAGCGCTCGCCTCGCACGTGCGCTGCCCGGGTTCGATCCTCAGCACCACGTAAACATAAATGCATTGCATTGTGTGCAACTAAAGTAAATAAATAAATATTTTAAAAAATATATTCCAGAAAGAAGGGGAAAGAATCTGAGTGGGAAATTAATATGTCTACTACCTTGTCCTTAGCAATTAATGTAGTCAAGTAGCCACATGAGAAAATGTGCTTTTAACTTTTGGGCAGAGCATTTTAAGCCAGCAATTCATTTTCCCATACAAAATTTGTTTGGAACACAGCTATGTGCATAATATTCAAGAATGGTAATAAAGTGAATCAAGTCCAGGGTGTAGACTTATTAGAACTGCACAATTAGACAGTCTTCCAAGCATTGGACTGTGAGTATTCAATGACACAATTGCCATTTTCTCAAGACACACAATTTGACAGTTCACAAACTCCAACGCACCTGCTGTTGATGATGATCCTAATTGTCAGAGCACCACCTAAAACCACCATCAACAAATGAGGCATCAGAATTTCTCAACAGACAAACACAGGAAAGGGTTCACACAACAAAAAACAAACTGCTTATAAATTAAGAAGATCCAAGTTGTGGCATCTAAAATGGCACAATAATTCTCCCTGAATTATGTTCCAGAAAACAAATAACACTTAAAAAGAAACGTTGCATTGCCTGCAGAGTTTGAAATTGCTGCCTTCGACAGCATTACTTCCTGTTGATAGCAATTTGCCTCAGGGGCCAGATGTTTAGCCAGCAGCTCCTCTCCAACTGAGCACCCACGCTGTCTGCTTATGACCAAGGCTGGGCACACATTTTCTGATATGGAGTTGCCTTATTCCACCATAGTCTAGGGACGGCGTTTTGCTTGTAGCAAATGGCCCAGTCACTAAGTGAGCAAGTCTCCAACACAGTGCTCTTGTTTCTAAACAGATAATGTTCATGGTACCTCACACTGCTTCAGTATTCTTCACATGAGCCACCCCACCCTGATGAATACTTAAAAGCAGGAGATAGCAACCTGTAGAGGTCATACTCCATGATCATGGCCACAGCTCTTCATATCTGTTATCAATTGGTCGTAGCCACACTCATTGGCCCTTAGAGAATCACGAGCATTCTATTTCCACATTTCTGTGGGTATTCCAACTATTCCAGACCATTTGCTTGTAAAAAATCCCCAGAGGGATAGTGCAAGCTAGGCATCTTTCACTCCCTAGCACAAATTACACTGAATAGTTAAGTACCTGATCAAAGTTTGTTGCTTCCATGAATGACACTTCCAACTACGAAGAAATAACTCTATGACAGGCACTTGAGGATGGGCTCCTGAGGAAGATAGTTGACCATGTGTTCATGTTTAGGATTATGTGTTTATTATATTAAAACAATGATAATAGCTACTACTTGTTCATTTTTTTTCATTGCCTTGACTGTAGAAAAATCAGGCTGAAGGCTATTTTGGAGGTCCTGCAAGACATAACAAGGGCTTGCCTATGAAGTGGTAACACTTGAAGTGGTGAGGGGTGTGTGTGTGTGCAAATTCTGGACATGCATTGATGGTGCACACCACAAGATGTGCTGGGACTAAACACAAGGCAGGAGAGAAAACAGAGCCACAGACAAAAATATATAGATATGAAGTGACACGGAGAGAGAGAGGAAGGCAGACAGGCAACTGAGATAGGCAGCAGACAGAGACAACAGAAAATGAGATAACAACAGAGAAGTCATTGAGAAGGCATAAGACCACAAGGATGAAGAAGGGAAACATCGAACGACCAAGTCCTGAGAATTATGACATTCACGGAAGTGACCGAAAGGGAGGTACCTGTGAGGTAGGAGAGAACGAGAAAGTGTTTCTATAAGGAGAAAATAATATTTGTCAAGTATTATTTATAAATCCAACTAAATGAGAACTTAGAGTTGTCATGTTTGGGTCCTAATGGAAGTCATCAGGACCCTTGTTAAGGGTGCTTCAGAAGAGAAATGTGGAGGAAAACCCAGTTACAGTGTCTGATAAAGAGAATGAGAGTGGGGAACACCTGGGAATGTTGCTCAGCAGGGAGCCACTGCCTAGCAGGAGTGAGGCCTTGGCTTCCATCCAACTACTGCCAACAAAGAACCTGAATGTGGAGCTGTGCTGGGGGCACTGCTCAGTGGTAGAGCCCTTGAGCACTAGGCCCTGTTTCCAATCCTAGCACAGAGGAAAGAAGAGACAAGGGGAGGCGGGAAGAGGGAATTAGGTTTTAAACAATTTAAGATCATTTCTAGGGGCTGGGGTTGTGGCTCAGCGGTGGAGTGCTCACCTAGCATGTGCGAGGCCCTGGGTTTGATCCTCAGCACCACATAAAAATAAATAAATAAATAAATAAATTAATTAATTAATTAAATAAAGGTCTTGTGTCCAACTACAACTAAAAAATAAATATTAAAAAAAAGATTGATTCTAAGAGGATTGCAGAATAAGGGGCACAGCTATGTGGAGCTCAATTTTAAAGGAAGGACAGTTTACAGGATGTTTGAATGATGATTGAAACCACCAAAGAGAAATGGAGTGATGAAAGACGAAGGGACAGTGGGTGTGATTGCAGGGCTGGCTGTGAGTGGGTGTTCACTGTCAGAGGGGCGGTGCTGGGTGTCTTACTTGCATCTCATTTAACAATTGAAACCACCTCTGAAGTAGATTGTGCTATACTATTTTAAAGGTAAATGGTTTGCAGAAACTTGGCAACTTGCAAAATTCAAACAGTAATAAAGGCAGAGCCAACAGTTAAACCCAAGACTGTTTCAAAGCCCCAGGAACTGGAACTGACTGCTAGTATAAATGATGAATTTTGTCAGGCCACTAAAGTACAGCCATTAATTTTACCTGAACCCAGAGCCATAACATTCTTTGTGCAGCTTCCTAAGTAACTAAGAATTATTTTCAGCACTGAGAATCACAAAGAACAGCTTTTATAAATCTCAGCTACACGATTTCCCCATGGTTGAGTAACAAAATATACATGTATGGTTTGATCAATTTATAGGTGACTTATGTATTAATATCATGTTCAGTGATTCATCATGAAGAGTATGTTGTTCAGAAAAATATATATATTTTTTTGTAGTACAACTAGAGAGAAACTTAAATATTTATTGTCCAGGGTCCCATTTTATGATAGTGGACACCAAAGCTGAGAGAGAACAAATCACTTGTCCCTGGTTAGAATTAGAACCAGAGGAACAAGAGAAAACTCAAGGAGAAATTAAAATAAATAATTTTTTCTTTTCTCTTTCCACCTCAGTATGTTGTATACTCTTTATTTTGAAATAAATATAAATACAATTAAAGAGATTGAAATTGCATTCTAAATCAAATAAAGAAAGCAAAATATTCAAGAATTGAAACTCAATGAAGCAATAAGTTAGGAAAGATTGTTTTGGCTGTTACAAATAAAAGATCATAAGCAAAACTCAATCGTATCTTTTCTTTCTGCAGTAGTGTGTGTGTGGTCAACTCTGAACCTAGTTCTAAATCCTCTGTGAGTGACTCTGGATATTTTGCATCTCTAAGATTCAAAGTCATTCTAACACCAGAGTAAATGAGAGTACCTACCTTGAAGAGTTGTGAAGATTGGATGAGATAATTCCCATAGAGCATTCTGTTGAGCTCATACAACATACTGCATCAAGCCAACTGTTTCCACTGCCTTTTCTATTTGGTATAAATATGTCTTTCTTTGAATGCCACTGAAATTTGCAATAGATTCTGATCTTCTTGATAATAATTAAAGAGGGTGCAAATAAATGTTTGAATAATGGTTCAGAAAACTCAAAAGGCTGAGAGAACTTGGCAGAGTAGGTCTATTTTTAAATGCACATAGCCTTAGAAATGAAGATTCTTTTTTTAAATTTAAATTTATTGTTTAAATATATTTTTATTCCAATTAGTTATACATGACAGTAGAATGCATTTTGACATGTCATACATAGAGTATAACTTCTCATTTGTCTAGTTGTACATGATGTAAAGTTGCCCAGGTCATGTGATCATATATGCACATCAGGTAATAATGTCTGATACATTCTACTATAATTCCTACCCCTATCCACCTCCCTTCCCTTTACTCCCCTATATCTAGTCCAAAATACCTCTATTCTCCACCACCACTCCCTTATTGTGAATTAGCATATGCATATCAGAGAAAATATTCAGCCTTTGGTTCTTTGAGATTGATTGGGTTACTTCACTTAGCATAATATTCTCCAGTTCCATCCATTTGCCAGCAAATGCCATACAGACATGAAGATTCTTAACAAACTAATATTAGACATCTTCATGAGATATTCAGATTCATTTTAAGAATTATACAGTGGTAAAATACAGGTACATGAATATAATAGTTAGATCTCAATGTATTCTCTCCATCAGAGATGCACTTTTCATTGTTTTAACATCAGATAGTGTGTGTGTGTGTGTGTGTGTGTGTGTGTGTGTGTGTGTGTGTATACCTTCCCTATTCTAGGCAGTATGTTTCAAATAATCACTTTCTGATTACCTATTAAATTAAAAAACCTATCTTCCCAATAAAATAATCCTCTCCTATCTATAGCTTTGGTTATTCACAGTCAACTGTCATCCAAAAATACTAAGTGGAAAACTCCAGAAATAACAATTAATAAAGCTGGAATTGCATACCCTGCTGAGTACCATGATCAAATCTTGCACTGTCTTGCATCCCACCAGGATGTCAATCAGTTCTTTGTTCAATGTATCCATGCAGTATACACTACTCACCTGTTAATCACTCAGTAGCCTTCTCTGTTATCAGATTGACTGTCATGGTATCTAAGTGCTTGTATTCAAGCAAACCTTATCTTTTTTTGTTCTTTTTTGGGGGGCACCAGGGATTGAACTCAGGGGCAATCAACCACTGAATCACAATCCCAGCCCTATTTTGTATTTTATTTAGACACAGGGCTTCACTAAGTTGCTTAGAGCCTTGCTGTTGCTGAGGCTAGCTTTGAACTCATGATCCTCCTGCTTCAGCCTCCAGAGCCACTGGTATTACAGGCATATACCACAGTGCCCCGCAAAATCCTTATCTTAATGATGACCCCAAACTACAAGAGTAATGATGTTGGCAATTCAAATATTCTAAAGAAAAGTTGTAAATTGCTTATTTAAGAAAAAAGGTGAAAGTTCTTGACCTAATAAGAGCAGGAAAAAAATGTATGCTGAAGTTGCTAAGATCTATGGTAAATTATTGTTCTTACTCTCTTACTGTGCCTAATTTATAGATTAAACTTTATCAAAGGTATATATATTTAGGAAAAAGCATAGTGTACATAGGGTTTCTATAGGGTTCTGTGCTATTTTCAGGCACACACTGAGGTTTTGGAACACATTTCCTGGGAACATGAGGGACTACTGCATGACAGTTCACCTGAGGCATTTTTTTGTTGTCGTTACTGGGGATTGAAACCAGGAGTGCTTAACCACTGGGGCATATTCCCAACCCTTTTTATATTTTATTTAGAGACAGGATCTTGTTAAGTTGCTGAGGCTGGCTTTGAACTCATGATCCTCCTGCCTCAGCCTCCCAAGATGCTGGCATTACAGGCATGTACCACTGCACCCAGCCTGGGGAACATTCTTAATGAAGTTTTCCCTATATTTTCAAAGCAGAAAGAATACTTTCAGCCTCCAGATACAGAGAGTTTTAAATTCCTGAGAAGAAAGTATTCTATACCCTCGTCATTGGAGATAGAGTTTAATTTTTAATATCATTTCATGAAAAATAAAATTTTCTTCTTGTGTCTTAATGAAATTCATCAGAGTATTGTGGTTCACGGTGGTATGTTACTATTAGCACAGAGCCTGGATTGCTACTTCTTTGTAAGTTTTACATCACTGCATGATTATAACTTCGTGTATCTAAAGTGACTGAAAAATGAAAAAAAAAAATGCCCTATTGATGAGTTACCATAAAAAGAGAATAAAGGAAAGAAGACCTTAGGCAAGTAAATTTTTTACCCAACTAGCTTCACCGTTTTTCCTTGATTGAGAAAGTTTTTCTTCTCTGCTTTTCACCTGATTATGTTGATTTGGTTTTGTTTAAAATTCTGTGTTTGACACTAATTTTCCATAACTGTAGAGAATTAATTTCTCACATCGTTCTATAGCTTTTTTTCCCCCCACTGCAGAATTTATTTATCACATAGTCTACATGAACTCTAATCCAGTTGAGGGAACTCAATTTTTACACCATTTCTCATTCTAGTAATATAACATTCGGCTTGAAAATGCCTCATTACTGTAATAGGTCTCTGGATGGAGCAGGGTGAACAACTATACTTGCTCATGTTTTCCGGATTTTTATACGACACATAAGCTCAGGAGGACACTGGAAAAGACAACCGTTTTCTCCCTGCAGTATTAATTTCATCAAACAATTAAAATAAAAATTCATAAAAAATTTTCTAGATAGCCTCTTCTGCCATCTTGTTACCCCAATCCTTTTACCATCTGAACTCCTACAGTTGTTTCATGACCTGAGTGTCTCTCTGCTATGTAAACATCTAGTTTAAAAAATTGAATTTGGCCATGTGGATTTTGTTTTTCAAAGTTCTGCTCTTCATTTCAATTGTCTTTGGAGACTGAGCAAATATATTTCCATGTTCTAAATTATTTAGGGACTTTTATTATTTGTAAATATACTTTATTAATAGCTCCATGTCACCATCACCTTCTCAGTGCCTTATTTGAAATCTGAACTCCTAATCACTCTTCCCATGGTGGATTGTAACTTTGTTTAATCCTGATGTGTTCCTGAGTTTGGTGAGGTTGTAATAGAAGGCAGCGTGTGTAAGGAATTCCCTTTCCTTATGTCCAATTTATAATTAAATATTAAAAAAAATTACCATTCCAGGACTGCTTTACACAGGTGCCTTCTATAGCGTTCCACAGGTTATTTGACTGTGAATGTGTGCACCAAACAGCACATTGAGCACTGGATACTAGACACCCTGGTTTTACTCACTTTGGCAAGTGTTAATCAAAAACCAGTGAAGTCTAGCTGTCCCGAAGCACTAAGAACAATGCAAGCATCTGAAACTTGACCAGAGTTTTAAAAGCTAGACAAAACAAGAATGATGTTTGCAAAGAAGGAAGTACCACCACCAAATGATGAATGTGAAAGAAACATATGAAAGAAAGCAACCAACTGCAATAGGGGAAGAAAGTCCTGCTGGAGATTGGAGTGAGGCAGGATGGATCAGGTAAAGTGGCCTGAATGTAAATGGCCTGGAAATAAGTGAAGCATGACCATTTGTTATAATATAAATGTATATGATGTTTGCACAGTTATGAGCAGTTTTCCTTTGCCATTGCATATGAAAAAAGCAAATCAAGCTTTTGTGTAATAGAAATTATGGCAACCACCATGTGGTAGAGGCCTACCACCTTAACTCCCCTCACTCCAATTTCTGGCACAAAGAAAACCTTGGATTGGTTATTGGTCCAGTGGGTGGGCAGAGGACATCTCAGTGATAACAGGTATTTAATTTTTCACCAGTCACAAGTTTGAGCTCAAAGCAGAACCCAGATTTGATGGGATGCAATAATTCTGGTATTTGATTGTTATGAAGCAAATTTCATATCCACCAGATAAGATAGCTTGCTTCTTCTTTAAATATTACACTTAGTTCTGAGGTTATTCAAACACATGAGTCATCAAATAATGTAGCCAAGACAATATTGACACTGAAACCAGTATATTTCCAATCATTAAAAATAATCTGGTTGCAAATATAATAAGAAAAAAATATCCTAGTCATAATTTCAACAAAACACAGGAAAAAAATGAATATAAAAATGCTAAAGATGTAGAAAACATGATAGAGATATATAAAATTACATAAAAATATACTTTATAATCAACTAATTCTACTTCTAAGCATCTATCATCCAAATACATTGACTTTGTTGATAATAATGAAAAACTGGAAGCAAATGTATACCAACAAGAAAATAGCTAAACAAGGTATGATAAATTCACACTAGAAAATGCAAGGAAACATTTTAAAATTATGTATTAGTTTTATAAAATCTTCAAGATATATCACTGTGTTAAAATAATTGCAGAGTTTTATATATATATACATATATATAGTATGATACTATCTGTAAAAAATTAAAAACATTATGCAAAAGCTGTGTGTGTGTACGTATGTATATGTAAATTCTGCTAGGAAAAGAAATTCTAAATAAACGGGTTTTTATAAATATCCAAGTAGATTTATTTGGACTTCATATAGTGAGAAAGAAACAAACTGTAGTCTTATTTAAATCAATGCTCTGTAAATGTTTCTGTCATTTTGAAGCAAACAAAAAAGACCCATAGAATAGATTTCCTGAAATAACCCCATGAACATCCTCTGTGGCAACTGAATAGGTCTCCTCACACTGCATCTCAAAAACCCCAAATTACCATGCCTTTTTCCTGTATACCAAGTGGTTTTTACCAAAGCCTTTCCAGTGTTCTTGGGTTGGAAGATTGTGTTGGCACCCGTATCTGTGACTCATAATTTGGAAAACCTTTCATAGAGAGAGATGGTCTCCTTCCACAGATCTTCTCAGTACCAGCATGGGACTGAAACTAGTTTCTCCACATACAGCATGATTTCTGATGAGGGCTGTTTGAATGTACATTCGCTTTGTGTTCTCAGCATGAGATTGGGGAGGATATTTTATTCCTTGTTTGTGTCAGTTTCAATTTTTCTCAAACCAGTACAAATAAGATGCATATTTTTTTCCAGGATCATTTTTAATATTAACTTTATGGGAAAAATGGAGAAAAGATAAAAATTCCAGGTCATCTATTAATTATGCATGTCACAATGGAGCCAGTTTCTTTGGTTACAAATTTGGGACCTGTTCCAGGCAAGACTGGCATAATTTTACCAAGTTTTAAGGCTAAAACCATTCATTTGGAAACATATTCTTTTTATTTCTTCAAATAATTGAAACATGTGTTTTCATTATGCATGTTTTAGGACCAATGATTGCTGGTACTACATCAGGCAATTATGTAAACAAGTTGGAAATTTCAGTTAGTAGTTGAGCTCCAAGGCTGATACTCCTATAGGGAACAAAAGGACCTTAATAGGAAAGTGAGTTTGTCCTAGTACAACTACTGGGCAACAAAACTTTTAGGTATCAATCCAGTCTCTTTCTATTGCGTTTTCTCCCAGATACGTAGTGAGGGCTTCTGGATTATCATATTAAATTTATGAAAATCTTTTGTATTGGGAGTTTCATCAAATGTCCCTGGACAGTAACAAATTATCATATCTAACCATTAAGCATTAAAAAAATGTATACATAAATACACAAGGCAGAAGATTACACTTAATAATTTATCCTCATATAACATTAATTAGTCAATTGAAAGATATACCATTGATTATATTGAGTGATCTGAAATTTGATTTTTAGTATGTTTCTGCCTGGAAATATACTGATGACATTTTTCTCATAGTCCTAGGCTGTTAATACTGAAGGGTAAAAGTAGACAATTTAGACTGGAGGACCCTTGAAATTTTATCATCCTTGATGCATGTCTTTGGAAATTCCAGTTTCCAACAGGTCATTCAAGGATGACCTTTCAGTTCTCTTGAGGAATTGGCTCTCCTGAAACTCCTTCATCATGAAAATCCAATGTAAATATCATATATTTACACAACCCTAGCTAAAGCACTGGGCCAACTAATAAGACTCTGAGCAAAATTGGACCAATCCTAGGATTTCACCTTCCTGGTCACAATGACTGGATAAAAGGTTGGCAAGTGACATGTGCTGGGCCAGTCAGGACACTTCACCTGAAATGTTAGAAAAAGATGGAAAGGGAGACAAATTATGACGTGTAAGCTTGAAGCCCCCAATGCCACATTGCCAGAATGGGAAACTGTCACCCAAGTCTCTGGTTCCGGGTCTGAAACTTCCCTGGTTTCTGTATTATTTCAGTGTTTTAGTTAGTAGACCAGCTACATAACAAAGAAAAAGTAGTGACTTGAGAGTGACATCACCAAGAGGGCTGAATGGGAATTCCGGGGCTGTGCTACCCTCCACAGGTAGATCAGCTAGCAGCGCTCCACAAAAAGTAACACCTTGATGAAACCCTGGAAGCATAAGAACACAACTGAATCACTGCATATTCCACAGAACTGGGCAGAAGTCCTCACTAGTAGATAGGAGAAAGGGTTGTGCTGGAACTGCACCATCCCTCCTCCTCCCCTCAAGTGGCACCCCACCATGTTGGCACCCCACCATGCAGAGAGCAACCCCAGGATCCACAGCTCTGACATGGAGAAAAGAACAAACAAAAGCTTTGTGGAACTAGTCACCACACACCTGCCTTATGAGAAATGCTCCAGAGAATTCTTTGAGTTGAAAGGAAAGAACACTAATGTGCAACATTAAAACACCTGCAGATATGAAGTCCACAGGTAAAAGTGAGCATCTGGACATAAGCATGCTATCCTAAATAAGAAGGTTAAAACACAAAATCAATAAGAACAATAATAAAAATTATTTGTTAATGTAGGGGCAACATGAAAATTTGCATATTATGACATCAAAAATTCAAAACGTGGGGAATAGGAATGGAACTGAAGTGCAGAGTGTGTTTTCCTTTCCTTTTTTCTATGATCAAAATTAAGTTAATATTCATTTAAAATAAACTGTTATATGCTAAGATATTTTTAATAAGCCCCATGATAACTTCAAAGCAAAAACTTAAAGTGAATACACTAATTTTTTTTTTTTTTTTAAATCAAGGAATTAAGCTGGGCATGGTGGCACACGCCCGTAATCCCAGCACTTGGGAAGCTGAGACAGGAGGATCATGGGTTCAAAGCCAGCCTCAGCAATGGTGAGGCACTTAGCAACTCAGTGAGACCCTCTCTCTAATGAAATACAGAAAAGGGCTGGGGATGTGGCCCAGTGGTCAAGTGCCCCTGAGTTCAATCCCTGATACAAAAAAAAAAAAAAAAAAAAAAATCAAGGAATTAAAACATACTCTAGAGAAAATTAATGCCAAAAAATCAATAAAATGGCAGTATTCATACCTATCAATAATTACCTGGAATGTAAATGGATTAATTTCTCCAATGAAAAGAAATAGATTGGCAGAATGGATTAATAAACAAGGCCTAACTGTCTGCTGCCTAGATGAGACAGAAAGGATACACACAGACTGTAAGAGAATGGATGGAAAAAGATAACTCAGGAAAATTGAAGCCAAAAGAAAGCAGCTAAGCTTTTACTAGATAAAATAGACTTTAAGTCAAAAAGTATAAAGTCAGGCAAACAAGGCTGTTACATAGCAATAAAGGGGTCCATTATTTACAATAATTGTAAATGTATACTCACCTGACAATTGTAAATATGTATCTACCCATTTGTAAAATCTATATGCACTGACTTTAATAGATCTAAAGAGAGACATTGGATACAGTACAATAGTGGAAGAGTTCAACATCCACTTTCAGTAATGGACAGATCCTCTGAACAGAAAGTCAATAAAGAAGCATTGATTTCAACTGAACTCTAGACCAAATGAACCTAGTGGACATTTGCAGAATGTTCCATCGGATAGCTGCAGAATACTTATCTTTCTCAACTACACATGGAGCATTCTCCAGGATAGATCATGTGTTAGGCCCCAAAAATTACCAAAATCATGTTAGGTATCTTTTCGTAACATGATGAAATGAAACTGGAAGTCAACAAATAGAGGAACTCTGGAAGCTGGATAAATACATCAAAATTAAGCAACATGTTCCTGAAAAATGAATGATTCAATGAATAAATTAAAATATAAATTAACAAGTTTCTTGAGACAAAAGAAAATAGAAACACATTCCTCTACACAAAGGCTGCACAAAGCAGTTCGAGGAGGGAAGTTTATAGCAATATACAACTATACCAAAAAAAGCAGAAAGAACTCCAGTGGATACCTTAGAACTAGAAAAATGGATGGATTAAGCCCATAATTAGTAGAGGAAAGGAATACTAAAGATCACAGCAGAAATAAAGGAAATACACACAGAAAAATAGCACTAACAGTAAAAGGAAGAGTTGGCTTTTGGGGGAAAAAATTAAAAACCTGACAAACTACAAACGTGCAATGGAACAAATGGAAAGAGTAAAGTATATTATCACCATGAGAGAAATAAAGACACAGAGAAGGAGGAGAATTTTGCACACTGACTTTGGCTGGTGCAAGGATGCCCAGTTGCTTTTCCTGGGGTGGATTATATGAAATGCACCTGTATCCTCATAACCAACACCATTTTTTTTCTGGAAACTTTTTGAATACAGTGTTCATTAAAACCAAGTGACACCTGGCCTAGGAGTTGGTCTTCCTGGTCACTTCTCCTTCAAACCTCCAGCCATCAGTTCCAAGCTTAGGCTTTGAGTTCCTATATCTAGTGTTCCCTGTGTGTGTCATGCTGTTGCCTCTCATCTGCAGAGATTAGAACCAGAGGCTGCTGGCACCAGGCAGGACCTTCTTCATTCATTTCACTCCTCTCATCTTCCTCCCATGAGAAAACTGAGAAACAGAAAGGAAGAGACATACTGTCAGTGAAAGACGACAATGCCTCAGATAAAACCTTTCAACCTTCAAATTTCTAGCCTAGAATTGTTTTTCTCTAGCAGCTAGGTGATTGTCCCATGTACACTCGAATTTTCTGAAAAGCTCCAACACACAGCACAAAGCCTTCTCTTTGCAAACCTTTGGCTGTCAGCAGCAACCACTCAGCATCAGATCACACACCTGCTATCCCGGATGCTATGCCTTTGTCTGAGTGAGTCAGAATCTCCACAAGAGCTGCCATCCTCTTTGTGATGTTTCTGGCTCACACTTCCAAGCCTTAGTTAGCTGGCACTTGGCTTTAGATCATTATGTGATTGAAGTAGTCCTTCTGTTCGCTCTATTGTTTGTTTTATGTGTGGCCAGTTGTTCTACCTCAGCTCATAACATGGCTTCCATTGTGACACACACTCTTGTCATCACCATCCTTCCCCTGAGCAGCCCAGGGAAGATGAAACTTATCAGGTGAACTGATCCTATCTCTTAGGCTCCCACATGATCAGTTGGCAATGCTGGACTTTGTTATTGAAGATCTTTTGTTGAGATTTGACTTTAGTAAATAGTGATTAAATCATCTGAATAGCTTTTGGGGAATATCAATGTGTCCATAATGTAGAAGGCATTCCCAGCAAATTCTCTTGTTTCTCCATCTATTCATCTTTTCCCACCACATATACAGGTGCATGAGCTTATACATGAACACATGCACAAACATGAACACATATATGCACATTCCCACATAGATCTGTGTCAAGTGCATTGTAAATCAAAACAAAAGAACCAGCAACCACCTAAATTATCTGTTTCTTTTTTTTTCAAGTTTGAGGGAGAAAATGACTGTAGTGAAAATGATTTGAAAGATCACAAATTTAATTCCTTGCGTAATATTTTGTAAATTACACAGTTTTACACAAACACCACACATGTGACACATATACATATCCCATATTATTTATGTTATAGGAAAAGCTATATGGCATGCACCTGATTTAGTATTTAAATCTTAAAGGGCAAGAAAATTGCATATCAATACACTTACACTGATTGTATATTCCAGGGTATAAAAAGAGCACAGCTCCTGATATTCTCTGATATCACTAACACTCTACATTACTAGTGCAGTCACTAAGAAATTGAATTGTAATAATTAGGATGAATTTTGCATGCTGTTGCCTAACAAAAGTATAAGTGAGTTATGTTTAAACTATAACATATGCATATTTAAAAATCTAGACACAGAATTGGTAATGATAAAACTAATTAGTGCAATCTATACTTGGAAAGAAGCATAGATTCAACTGGAAGCAAGTTTTGACTTGCAACTAATACCCAGAGATCAGAGTATCCTGCCCCCAATACCCAACTGCATCTCACTCTCCAGGTGATAGAGGCCTGGATTCTGAGCCAAGGTCTGAAGACCTATTTGGTGGTCAATGCAAAGTTCCTGAAAGTATAATGGTGCCACTCTCAACGTCAATCAACGGACATGTAAGAAAAAGTTATATCTTAGTGAGGAAGGCTGTGTGCAAGCCACTAAAGCAGCAGCTCATCCCACCCAAGGGTAATTAGTATCACTATTAAGGACCTTAGGGAGTTTAAAAAATGGTTTCCTTCATCATTTCATAAATTAAATCATCAGTATGGCCACTACCAAGCAAACAAACAAGCAGATGAATTCTGTAGGACTTCCACAGAACCAACTGAATAGAGGCCAGACTGCAGCTGTTGTGCCAGATGTGTTGTTCTGGAGAAGATTAATGTGACCTTGGGTATTGGCACAGTGATTTGGCAAATATGTTATTTTCAATTCGGACCAGATAAGACAGATCAGAAACAGTTTGTATTTATATGAAATGGGAAAAATTAGACATTTACAGTTTTTCTTCAGGGTTTTGTAAACTACACTATCTCTATCAGAATGTGGTCTTCAGGGGTCTGGACTGCCAGGTCGACCCCCAGAGCATCACATTTGTTCACTACATCAATAATGTTATGTGAGTGAGGTTGAGGATCAAGAAGTGGCTAGAAAGCCAGAAGCCATGGTATGACATGTATTCAATGGAGTAGGAGATAAACCAACTCTACCAATGTTCAGTAGCCAGCCTAGCACATCTGTATACTTACTAGCCATCCATTCTTCAGGGACTACAAGGATATTACCCCAAAATTAAGGGATAAATTATTGTACTTTGTATCTCCTATAACAAGGAAAAAAACACAGTGGCTGGTAGGTCTCTTTGTATTTCAGTGTGGGTGGACATGGAATTTTTCAGCTTGGAGTAGATCCCAGAGAAAGAGAGACCTCGGTAGCAAATTCAGGCTTCAGTGGAAGTAATTGTGCCGCTTAAGCCAGAGAACCCAGAGATGCTATGATACTAGAGTTACCAATAGGGACAAAATGTGCCACATGGCACTCTGCAGTGAATCACAGCACAGGGATATGAGGTTATGGAGCAAGGCTCTACCATCTGCTGTGAAGAACTAGATATCTTTGAAAAACAATTGCTTGTTTGATACTGGATTTTGGTAGAAATGGAGTGTCTGACAATGGATTTCATGCATCTAAAACCTTTGATCTGATTTTGCCAGACACACTAAATCATGTAGTCAGGTAATTCCAATTGTTATCCACTGTAAGATGGAAGTGGTATGTCCCAAGTCACACAAGACCCAGACAAGGGGCACATGCAAGCCACATGAACAGGCAAGCCAGATGCACACCTGCCACTGCTGTATCAGTTTCCTCCTCTTGGCTCATAGCTGCTTGATACGACCAGCTTGCAGAAGACTTAGAAAAGCCCATCCTTGGCTTACAGCTGGATTATTTGAGATTTAAGTACAAGCTGGAAATGGCAGCAACTACGTAGCTGCCTCACTCAGGGAATGCCTTGAAAGATGGTGGGGAGTTGGAAAGATAATCCTCTGCATAGGCAGGGTTCAGGTGATGAATCTGGGCACTCCTGTGCACAGAGACGGGGCTGTATATAGAGCTCTAGGTAGTACTGAATGGCTTCATTGGAAGGAAAATGTTTGCAAAAGTGTGGACAAGAAGGTTTGATATGTAGACATGGAAACGAACATATGCAAATAATAAAAAAAAAAGTGAATATCTCCATATCACATGCTAACACTCACAGGAGATTATCTACCAAGTAGCAAGTAACTTTTGACCAAATGACTTCAGCCAGCATGTGTCATTGGCCATACCAGCTAGGGCATCATGGGCAAGTGAATTTAATCAATTCAGTGGCCACAGTGGAAGCACTGAAGGCTAAGCCTGGGCCTAAGAAAATGGGCTTTCATTTATGAAAGATTACTTAGCTACTGCTACAACTCAATGTTCAACCTGTCAGAGTTAGAGATGAATTCTGTGACCCTAAATAGAACTTTTTCCTCAAGGAGATCAACCACCTTTTTTATGTTATATTGACTATATCAGGCCCATTTCAACCTGTAAAGGACAAAGACTTTCTCTAATCAGTAAAGATGTATATCATAGGGAAGACTTTGCTATTCCTGCTGTCAAAATGTCACAAGTACAATATCCAAGATGGATGAAGTGTTGGATTCTCCAGTATTGAATCCGTAGCATTGATCATAGCTTCTTCACAGCAAAGGAGGTGCAGAAGTGCAGCCAGGATCATTTTACCCCCTGATGGTTTCAGACATGCACCAACAGAAGCTGTTGGCATGAAAGAGCATTAAAAAGCAATGTTAGAAGCAATATTCAACAAGGATGCACTTAAACTTCCAGGATGCAGAATACCCATTGAATCAAGGACTTTATATAGCACTATGTAGAAATAAAACATACCTAGGGAACTCTAGGAGCAGAAGCAGGAGGCTCCACCTATAATTACTCTTCATGGTCCACCATCCACTGGAGATTTTGTGCCTCCCATCCAACTCCACACTGAATGCTCAGAGGTCCTAGTTCTCAAAAGCTGCAAAGCTTGGCCACAGGGGAACAATAAAGTTCTTTTGAACTGTATGCTTATCTCTTGGTGCCCAGAGACCAGCAGATAAAGAAGAGAAATCTCAACAGGAATAATTGATAGTAAGGGGGCAGGACTTCTGTCAATGGGAACAATGCAGCATCTAGATGATCTATCTACTCTGGTGGCTAATGGGGCTCTCTTGCCCAACTGTGATGATGAATGAAAAAGACCAGTGATCGCAACCTGAGAGGGCTATGGTGAAAGGAATTCAGAGGATTCATATAATCCCAGTGGTAGACCTTCAAGACCAGCAATGATGGTCTATCTGAGGGTGATCAGAACCTATAGGGGAGATCTGAGGAGGAAGACCATCAGGACCATTATGGGTCCCAAGACCAACTGCAGTAGTTGGAGCTGTCATACTACTCGTGTTCCTCTTCTATGCCTACCTTACAGGAGAGGCCTTCTACAATCCTGGACAGGCAATTTCCCAAATGTCCTATGCAGACATTGAGACAATTTGCTCAAGGGATAGAGTGTTGTGCACATGGAGATAGATCACCACCCAGATCCCACTTCAAGGAAAGAACTGAATTTGCCTCAGCTCCTGGTGTGTCTGTCCCTTCAGAATTTGCATCAGCTGCAGAGAGCTGTGCAAACTCAAGGATGTGACCTCCCTGAAGTGGTGTGCATCCGATGACTGGTCATGAAGATGTTGTAAATGCTTGGCTATTCCCCCTAACTGTGAAATGCCTGCTCACTAAAGTAATGCATCCAACAGAGCCCCATGGAGTCAGCTGAGGCTTCTGACTTCTTTCTGTGCCCAATGCTATTTTCTTCATGCCCAACATAAGTACGGAGGCCCTTATATATTGTTTCTATTTCCAATGTGTATTTTCCACATTTCTGATTATATTCTACAGAACTTCCTCTTTTTTAGAGTAATTTTATATGCAAAAGCCTTAGGCTGTCACTTAGCAAAAGCCAAATATCAGAATTTGAGTTCCTCTTTCTTAGGCCAAGGCTTATAATATGATAAAATTATGGCTTAACTAGAAATCAAAACAAAAAAAGTGAAGCAGCACCTTCTACTGAAAAAAAATTGATTATGCCAATCAATAGAAAATCCAATTATTTTTTCCTCTTAAAATCAGTTTCTTATTTTAAAAATCAAGGGGAAAAATACAGTATATGCTTCTAGGAATGAACTATGTTTCACTTGTAGTAAATTTAAGACATTATTCAAAGATACCTAGAGTTTTGTGCTGGCTATCCATTGCTGTGACAAAATACCTGAGATAATCATCTTAAAAGAAGAAAAGGTTTATTCTGACTCACAGTTTCAGAGGTTCCAGTCAATGGTCACTTGGCCATGTTGCGTTGGTCCTATGGTAAGGGATATGATGGAGGAATCTACTCACCTCCAGGCTGCCTTAGTAAAGGGTGGGAACCAATACCATAGTATTTCTGTTCAAATGACTTTCCTTTAAAGACTCTGTGGAATCAGGCACTGTGGTGCATGCCTGTAATCCCAGTGGATCTGGAGGCTAAGGTAGGAAAATCAGGAGCTCAAAGCCAGCCTCAGCAACTTAGCAAGTCCCTAAGCAACTCAGTGAGACCCTGTCTCTAAATTAAAAAGAAAAAAAAAAGGGGGGGGGGGGGCTGGAGATGGCTCAGTGATTAAGTATTCCTGAATTCAATCCCTCATACCAAAAAAAAAAAAAAAAGGCTCTGTGGGGATGGGGAGAAATAAAAAACGGACAACAAATGTTTTATTAGATATCTAGTCTCTACATTTAACAGGAAAATCACCCTCATTTTGAAACAAACACCCCCCTGCCCCCCCCACAACAGAAGTCCCATAAGACCACAATAATGCAACAAAAACTAAAGTACCACTAACAACAGAGAAACTTTCTATTTTCCTAAATTGTCTTGGGAAGGGCAGAGCCAACGTGCATCAGAGTTAATGTTCTATCGCTTGGCAGAGCACAGAAGAGAGAGCCCCAACTTCCTAGAGAGACAGCTCTGCTAATTCTTGGCTGGATAAACTTGGGCAAATTGCCTAATCATCTGAACTCCTGGCTTTCTTGGTCATAAAATATGAAAGTAATATGAACCTCCCATGTTGTGAAAATTAAGTCAGATGGTGAGCAGAGCTGCTAGGTCACAGCTTGTAATTAATAAACATCTGGCTTCTGACTGAAGTTCCAAGTGAAAATGAGACTATCCATTGCCTCAAGAAAGATGTGCTGGGGAGGAACACGGCTTCCCACTCATTGGTCCATATCTGAGCACCTCCAGACTGGCCATATTGGTTTCGGATGCTTTGGCCCAATCCGGAATGAATCCTCATCATCCCAACCATATCAGGGCTGTTCCTGAAGCAGTGGGGGGTTGATTGGTGAATTTGTCAAAGAGGACTGATTTACAGCCCTGCTTCTGCCACTTTCCAACACCATTTAAGTTGATTTAGCAACGGGTTTGATGCATCAGTTTGCTTGTGCCCACGTTGATCATTGAATCAAAAAATGGATAAAGACCAAAAGTCGAACAACACTAGGATAGAAAAACAGATTTTGTTATGTTACTGCAACAGAGTATGGAACAAAAAGAATATGAAAAAAAAATAGACCTATAGGATCAACCAGTTCAAATTCATAGTGGACTATCAAGTGTCAGAGGCAGGAGGGCTACACAGAGGTGAGTCCTTTCATATGTGATCTCAAACGGGTTTCTAGAAGGAACTGTGCAAATTTAAACCTCCACAGCAGTAGATGAGGGTATCATTTCTCCACATCCTCAAAAGCCCTTTGTACTATTTGGAGCTCAGATCATTGTCAGTTGTGCATGAAGCAAATATCTTCTAGTTTGAAGCTTGTCATTTCACCGCCATTGTGTTGTCTTGATAAACATAAGTGCTTAGGTTTAATGAGCTCATTTATTAATCTTTTATGATTTGTACTTTTGGTGAACAAAGAATAATGGATTTTTCTTTGTTATTCAATGCATAATAATTACTGTCATTATTCTTTCTCAGTGCTAAAATTTATCAAATTTGTCAAGTGTGAGCTCCGTCCAAGCAAATCTTGCGTAATCTTTGTTTGACAATCTTATGTATGAAAAATAATATCTGTGTGGTTTCAATTTGTACATTTCTTATTCAGAATACAGCTGAAGTTCTTTTCACTTATTTAAAGGTGGTTTGTATTCTTTTCCTATCACCCATCTGCTCATGTTTTCTGCTCCTTTGTTAGAAGGGTTTATGATCTTTTTCTTCCTGATTGTTAAGAATCCTTACTAGATCAAGGAGATTAGCCCTCTATGTGCAAGGAATAAATTGCAAAATTTTCTCCATCTTGTCATTTGCTTTTTACTTTGCTTATAGTTTTGTTTTGCTCTGTTTACTTAATGCCACTAGCAAGTGCTTTCCTTATTTCACAATGTTGAATTTATCAATCTTCCTCATATTGCTTCTATGTTTTAGACTATTCATTGTTCAGAAGATGCTTCATAATTCTAGGTCCTTATAGAGCTCATGTTGGTGTGAGTTATGAATAGTTCTTACCTTTCCTCCAAATGGCTACCAGCTGTATTAACACCATTTACTTAAAGGTATCTGTCTCAGGTTTTGAGGTACTTCCTTCATCCTAAACAAAATGCCCCTGAGTACCTGGGTCAACTTCTGCTTATCCACACTGTTCTATTGATCTACAGATTTGTGTCCATTAGACACTATTTAAATATAGATTTTAGTGTGTTTGAATAACTGGCTTTTGTTATTCTGCCATGTCTGGTTTTCCATAGGAGCTTTAGAATAACATTGCCTAACTTTAACTTGCTGGGGGATATATATCTATATACCTATGTATATACAGATATTATGTATATCTACATAATACATAGAGAACATAATTTATGTGTACATAATAAACACATACATATTTGTATATGAATATCTTTACATTTTTCAAACCTACTTTTCTGTTTCTCGTGTGTCTTTTAAAGTACTCTTTGGGAATATTTTACTACTAAGTTTTTTTGCCAAAGAACAACTTTATTCTTTTGTTGATATTGTAAATGTGACTTACTCTTCCATTGTATATTTTAAATAGCTATCATTAACATAAGTGAGTGCTACTAAATTTATATGTTAAATTCATACCTAGTTTTCTTACATTATTTTATCATTTGTATCAACCTTAACATTGATCCTGTTGAGTTTTTCAGGTATAATATCCTGGTTTTCCACAAATGCAAATATTTTCCCTTGTCCTAGTCTGATCCCTAAGCTTCCAGGTATTGTCCCCTGTTCTCTTGCATTGATTAGCACCTCCAGTAAAGTAGTGAAGAATAATGGAGAAAGCTAATACTGCTTTTTTGTTCCTTACTTTAGAAAGAGTGTGTTTTATTTTTTTCCTATCAGCTTGTCTTAAAGATTGATGTATATTATTTTAAGGAATTGTCCATCAGTTCCTATAAACAAGTGTTACTATCAGAAAAAGGGACTAGATTTTGTTAAAGAGGTTTTCTGCCTCTGTGGAGATGATCATATAATTTTTTTCATTACATGTCTTATTAGAATAAGTTCTATTAATGCAATTCTTAATATCAAATCATTCTTACAATCTTGGAATAAACCTCACTTAGTTGTAATGATTTTTTAAATGTGCTATTAGATTCTCTTTACTAATTGCGCTTGTCAGGATTTAACCAAAGTCTGAGATGTGCTCTGTGTGTGTGTGTGTGTGTGTGTGTGTGTGTGTGTGTGTGTGTGTCTGCATACACAGATATGTAAGTAGAGAAGGAATTATCAGGCAATTGTAGAAGATAGCTAAGCAAGTATGTAGGGTGGGCAATCGAGATGGAAAAATCATAATCAAGTTGGAACCTCAAAGGCATGAAATATTTAGAGTCAAGCTCAGGGAAGGAGTAGTCCTTCTTTTGAAGTACTTAGATGATTAGGTCAGGCTCACCTAGCAAAATCTCCCTGTTCATTAACACAAAGTCAACTGATTAGAAACCTAAATCACATAGGGAAAATCCTTTCTCAGTAGCACTTACATTAGTATTTAATAGAATGATTAATATAGTTCAGCCTTGCTAAGGTCATAGATCAAGTAGGCACCACACTGATAATTCATTTATGCAACAAAGATTACTGCAATAAGTGGAACGGAGACTATTGTAATGTTCAGACTGAGATCCACAAGCATCTGAAAGGTGAGAGAATGGAATTTTCTTTTAGAAGGACTAGAAATAAACTAAAAAGAAAGGAGTGTGCAGGGGTGGATGGCATGTTTTAATGGGACACTTCATCAAGGCCTCTCTTCCTCCTCTATCCCTATTTGTGGTATGCATTTGCGTGTGTTTGTTATCCCTATTTTTCTTATTGCATCAGCTGGTGATTCATCTGTCTTTTTTTTTTTTTTTTTTTTTTGTAAGAGCCAATCAACATTTTTACCATTTTTATTTCTACTATTTTTTCTCTTTCTGTGTTGCTAATTTCCATGTTATCCTTCAACATTCCCTTTCCTCTGCTCCATTTTAATTTACTCTATACTTTTTCTAAATTTTTGAGTTGGGTATTAGTCCCGTTTTGTCCAGTCTTAATTATAGTGATATAGGTATTTAGGATTATAACTTTTCCTCAGTTATAACTCATTGACCTTTTTTAATATGTAAACTCTGCAATTTCAATTTATATCTCCTTTTCCCTAAATGCTATTTGGTAATCATTTTGTTTTAATTTTCAGATGGAAATAATATTTGGGGAATTGTTTTATATTTTTAATAAATATAATTTCATTCAATTTTAATGATCAAATGTTCATCTATTACCTCTACTTGGAACTTATCATGTTTTAATTTGTGAACTAATATTGGATCCATTTTTTATAAATGTCCCACGGGCATTTGAACAGAAGCAGTATCCTCTCTTATCAAAGCAGAATAGTTTAATCATAGTCATGATGATGACTAAATTATTTGCCTGACAATTCACATAATTTTAACTACCACCTTGCTTGTTGTTTATCTACTTGATATGGCTTGGATTGAGAATGCTGTGTTGAAGTCCAGCACTACTGTTTCTGCTTGCATCTTGCCTTTCCAGGGTGTCTGTGCTCAGGAGTGGTCTTCTGTGATGTCAAGTTGTACAGATACACCTTCATATTTTCTGTATGAGTTATGGCCCTTGGTGTTGTGCAGGTGCCCTTCTTGGCCTCATTTTCTTTTTTAGGTCTTAATTCAACTATATCCATAGCAACGTTACAGTATCTGAGGTCTTATTGTTTGCATTTGTCTGAGAAATCTTGGCTTTTCCCTTTATTTTTGTGCTTCTGATTCATTTTGCCCCAGGATGTCTTTTATGTACAGCAGAGAGTAGTATTTGCATTGTGAGCCAAACTGGAAACAGTTGTCATTAAATTTCATAAGTCCATATATAACAATTAATATGCTTTAATCATATTTGTGTTTTATTTTCAACTTTTTCATTCATATTATGCTTAATGTGGTTTTATTTCCATTACATACATTTTCTCAGCTCTTTTTTTGTTGTTATTTAAGAAGATTCATGCATTTGTTCTAGAGGTATCCTTTTTTATAAATAGCTTTGTATAATGTTCAGTCTCTTTTCTTAATTTAGGTTTTATACTATCCTGACTCCCAACTTTCCTCTGTATGAATGCATTCTACTCTCCTCTTTTTCTTTCCAACATTTTAGTTGTTTTATGTCCACTTAGTCATAGTCCATAATATTTACATATTTTCCCACCTGTATTCCTACCTTTATTATTACCTTAGGTCTGCTCTTCTGTATATTAGGTTCTTAGGTCCAATTTTCCTAATTATTTCTTGGGTTGGTAAAATTTATCTTTAGTGGATTCCTTAGGAAGGGTTTATCAGTACAATAACTCTTCAGTTTTGCTTGCATATTTGCGCACGCGCGCGCGCGCGCGCGCACACACACACACACACACACACACACTACTATTTTTTTAAATATTTATTTATTTGCTTTAGTTGTACACAGTTCGTTTATTTGTACATGGTGCTGAGGATCAAACCCGGGCCGCGCACGTTCTAGGCGAGCGCTCTACCGCTGAGCCACAATCCCAGCCCTATTTTTAAATGCCTTGAAACATCAAGGAGAGCTTGGATTGATTTAAAATCCTTGAGTCACATTTTCATTGGATTTCTAGAAAATTTTCTCCATAGGTGTCTTGCTTTGCATGCTGCAAGAAGAAATCTGAGTCAAATTGATTTTTCTTTCATGTAGAATAAATTTAGTGTTTTTTCTTTGATGCCCAGAAGACATTTTCTTTGACTTAAAGCCTCAAAGGTTCTTCAGCCTACCTCTCAAAGCTGACCTCCCAGGCCAATTTTAACAGGTATGTGGTAGGCATAGAAACTTAGGTCTCATTCCTGGAAACTTTCTTGGATTATACCTTTAATATTAGTTTTCTTTGCTTCTTGAGGGACTGTAATGTGATAAATAGAAAGTCCAGTGGCCCATTTTCAAAAATGCAGTATTTAGCTTTAAATGTAAAATTCCTGGGAGTGTAAATAGAAAACAGCCAAAGGGGAAATAGAACAAATGGTTACCAGTAGTTAAAACCTGAGTGTGATAGATTCACAGCCCCTTGACAAGCAGGTGAGCAGAAGGAGCTGCCCTGACCAACAAAGATAAATCACATACATAACTTACCCCAAGAAGGTCTTCCTGCCACAAGAGAACAAAGGGACATGGGGACAAGGTAAGGCTCATTTCTTTAAATAACCCAATAGCAGACAGTAAAACCTAGCAGAGGTTCAGGAAGACTGTAAACCCCTTAGTACTCAGCCAATGAAGAACTGGGGGAGGGACCTTGCAAATTAGGGAATAAAATACTGATTGTAACTGCTTTGGGTGTGCCTGCTCACCCAGATACCAGATTCTATAAGCTTGTCAGTAAAAGCCTTGCTTTCTCTATGCCTTTTGTCTCTGTCCATTCTTTGACTTTGGACAGGTGAGCTTGTTTTTCACATCTAATTGTAGGTATTTTAAAATTTCTTTGATAATCTTCTATATTTATCATTTTATCACTAGTGATTTTTGCCTTTTTAAAACTTTGCTTTTCTTCTTAGCTATTTTAATCCTCTCTTCAATGACCTTTATTATACTTAGAGTCAAATATATTCTTCAACCACATCATACTTTGGTATTCACTTTCTTTCTTTCAGTTGTATTTACTTTTATGCTTTTAAAATTTTTAATCCTGTCTTTGCAAGCACATATTTTAAGGATATATAATTCGTGTGTTACAAGTCTTGATAGAGGAGATTTCTTTATGTTCTTGACTCTTGTGATCTTATGTAATAAAATTTCAGGTAAGACACAAACTTCATAAAAAGATAGCAAACTTTATTAAGAGGGAAAGGAGAAGAAAAAAAAAAAAGACACTGTGTTTTGGTTTAAATATGAGGTGTCTCCCCAAAGCTCATGTGTAAGACAAGGCAAGAACATTTAGAGGTGAAATGATTGGGTAATGAGAGCCTTACAATCCCCTGATGGGATTAACTGGGTGGAAACTGAAGACAGGTAGGGTGTGACTAGAGGAGGTAGGTCATAAGGGCATGCCTTTGGGTTATATATTTTGACCCTAAGGAGTACAGCTTCTCTCCGCTTCCTGGGTGCCATGTTCCCAGCCACTTTGTTCTGCCACACACTTCTGCCATGATGTTTTGCCTCACCTCAGGCCCCAATGAATGGAGCTGGACTTCTATGAACTGAGACCGCTGAAACTGTGATCCCCAAAATAATGTTTTCCTTTTTTTTTTTTTAAAGTTGTTCTTACCAGGTCTTTTTGTCATAACAGGGAAAACCTCACTAAAATATACTGTCAAGGGAGAGAGTTTGTTCTCTCAGAAAGGAGAATGAAGATGTGCCTCCTTTGTATGCCAGTTTTATTGATAGTCTCAGGGATATTTCTGGGCAGGTACCAATTCTCAGCTTTTGAATGACAGTAGGATTACTTCAGATTCTCTCTCTTGCCATCTCTCTCCCTCTTTCCCTTCCTTTTTTTTTTTTTTTTTATGGTACTAGAGATTGAACCCAGGGCCTCAGACATGCTGAGACACATCCCCAGTCCTACAGCAGATTTTCAAGTCCCTCCTGCACATGATCTTACCCACAGTATGAAGGTCATAAAATATCCTCCTTTCAGGGTGTTCTTCTTATTCTTATCATGGACAGGGAAGCATCTTTAATTTCAAAGCCCTGAGAGAAAAGCGCAGAGGATAACAGGCTAGTGTGGAGGAAAATAGCGGATCCTATGGACTTAAGCCAGGGCAAGGACGGAATGGCTTTGGGTAAATTTTTTTTCTTTTTTCTTTTCCTAAAGAAAGTATGTTGGTGGAGGGGATAGGACGGTCAGCCAATATCCCCTTGACCTCAGGTTCCTACTGCTCCTGTCTCCTCCTTATCAATTTAACTTGTTTATTGGTTAGTATAGTGGGTAATAATTATATTGCCTGAAAAATACCCCATTTTTACTATGAAATAATGTTACATGAAGACATATCTGTATTTGTGTTTCTATAATGTTCTAAAATTTCCATAATGTTCCAAAATATTTGTTTTTAAAAATTTTCTAACATATTAATGTTATTCTGGTTATAATTGAGAACAAATTATAATTTATCCCATAAGACAATTTCTTGTCTCTTATTTGTTTTTTATCATTAAAAAATAAGTTGAAAGTAAAATTAATTATATCCAATCTGGGCTTATTTGTAAATGTTAAATAGGTGAAATTCCATTTTATTTCTTAGTGAACAAATGGTCATGCATTTCTTTAGATACTTGCAATTTTATTAATTATTCATGATTTTAAAATAACAGACAGCCCTAGCTCAGATTTTCATTTGCATTTTTTAAAAATCTTAATGTCAGTCTGTTATGCTTAATTGTTTAAGTTGGTAACAATCTATTCCTTTGGGCTTCTAATCCTTTAATTAATCACAAAGAAAGCTACAGAGCTTTCACCTGAAAATTGAGTTTTTATCTTATCTTAAAGAATCATCTGGAAGCCATTATGCTTGGAATATAATTACTCTTAAATGGGTAAGATTCTAACAGTCAACTACTATTGTGAAGATTCAGATATCTATGCTAATGAAATTTCTAAGCACTTTGAGAAGCATAAAAGATTCTGAGATTAGTTTGAATATTTTTTCTGTTTTAATTATTTCCATTTATGAACAAAGGACTGATAGAATTTGAAAGAAAGATTTTATTTTAAAAGGAAATCAAAATAAAGCACTCTCTCATCTCAGGGAAGCAAAATAAACTATTATCTGGTAACTGCCTAAAGAACAGAGGACAAATTTTTAAAATCTTGGAATCAGGAAGGATTTTGAAGCATTTAATTAATAAGGATTCTTTTTGCAGAAACAAGATAATGGCCCATGCATTTACATGCATGTTGCTTATACATTATCAGCAGTTAGGATGAAAGCTCCTGGAGATATGTATGTATCTGTGTATGTATGTATATATGTATCTAACAGTCTGAGTAGGTGGAGAGTATGTATCTTCAAGGGAGAAGGAATCTAATCCCATTCATGTGAATGCTATCCTAATATATATATATATATATATATATTTTAAAAAATTGAATCCAAATTTTAGAGGGTTGGCTCAATAAACCTGAGTTACTATTCATTAATTTTAGCAAGCAGAACTATAATAGTTCTAGTTCCCTGACTTTTAACTAGTAAGTAACTTTAGTGCCATTATGTATTCTACATAATTAAAATATTGAAGAAAAATTCTATTCATTGATAGCTGATGAACACACATTTTAAAATAGTGTAAGTTTTTAAGCAATAGTATAAAGATATGAGTGAAATGAAAAGTATGAAATCAGGTAAGAATAATTTTCAATAGAGGAAATTTTAAAAACTCTAGTTAGTTTTCAGTACCTTTCCTGAAAGAGGTGTTTATCTCCTCAAATTTCATCAAATTAACTGATATCCATATAAACAAATGTATTAGTAAAGGAAACTTCTTGATTCTAGATCATCCTGTGTAAACAATCTGAGGCCCATCACAGTAAATTACAAATTTAATCTATTTCTGTCATCTTTGCACAAAAGGAATTCATATGGGATTCAGAAACAACAAAATAATTGGAAATGCCATTTGTAATCATTACTTGCAGGTTGTTTATTTAGTGTTTTCAGGGAACTAAAAAACAACAAAAAATTGATCATCTGTAGGACACTGACTACATTAAATAGCCTCATTATCTGTCCAGATCCAAACTGGGTATTTAAATGCTGCTGTTTCCATAAATATACATTTTTTTGTGTGTGTGTGTGTGGTCCTGGGATCAAACCCAGGGCCTTGTGCATGCGAGGCAAGTACTCTACCAACTGAGCTATATCCCCAGCCCCCATAAATATACTTTTAAATAATGAGTCTACCAGTTTATCTTTTTATTTGATCATTTTTTAATATTGTTTACATATTTTAAATCAGTCATTTAAATGATATATATGTATATGTATTTTTAAAAGGTTTTATTCTCATTGATTTATCCTAGTCGTTAGCATATTATTTTTGTGTGTATGTGTGTTGAAAAAAGTTGTGTGTCATTTTCAGACAATACTTTCAAAGCCAAACTAACTCTCTCATCTCTAACTTGAAAAAAGAAGATAAAATCAAAAAGGGAAGCAAGACAAAGAAGAAATGGAGGAAGAGGAAGTGGAGGAAGAGGAAGGGAAGGAAGAGGAAGAACAAGAAGAGGAAGAGGAGAAGAAGAAGAAGAGGAGGAAGAAGAAGGGGAGGAGGGAGAAACTGAAGTTCGACTTTGCTGTTCCTTCTGCTCAGCTGCACTGGTTCTTATCTTCCTCTCTACACTTATTGCAGTCATCAGACCATGGCTGCACTGGTTTTTATCTTCTACTCTGCACTTATTGCAGTCATCAGACCATGGCTCTCCAGGGATTACTGTTATCTGTGCTAACAACTTCCATACTTTCTCTTCTTGATTTCTGGCTTTTCTCATCTCCCTCAATATTTTTTTCCCTTTCAGTGCAGTTACCCACTCTCATTATATCATAGGCCATTATCACAAACAATTTTATCATCTCTAAAATCTTTTTGAATATCCTACTTAAAAAACATCTCTTCCTATCTTTACAGCTCATGGATCTGCTTTCCCTCTGCTTTCAATCTTTAACCTCCTGCAGTTCCAATACATTAGCTTCATTAATCAATCACAATCCTCTAACAACCTCTTATGTTTATTTCTCTCTGCCCAGCCTAGATTTTTAGTCCAACATTGTCACTGAAAGCCCTTGAAAATGCCTTCTTCTCTCCTGTATATTCCCTTCTTATATTTTGTCTCTGAAAAACTGCACATCTGGTTGTGCCAAATGATCTGTATTCTTCTTGGCAATCAAGAAGCTTAAGGTTAATGAAGTAAAATCACACCAACAATCCAACTGACTTAAGTGTAAATCCATGGTCACAAATTACAAATGGGCACTCATACTTACTCTACAACCTACCACACTTCTGCAGTGAGATCACCTTTTGTTCTCAAAAATGTTTATTTCATATTTAATCCTCTCTTCTTATACTATTGACATCTGTTATTGCATTCTCAAACCCAACTGATTGTTTTACTTCCAAAGAAAATGAAAGTCATCGGATAGAAACTCTATTTCCTCAATGCACCAAATCTATAAATTATCTGTACATTTATTCGTCTTTTGTATTGTCAAATAAAACACAAATCTGACTTAGATAATGGGAGACTTAATGCAAAAAAAAAATGATTATTGTGATAAATGGAATGGAGACTTGTAACAGAGAGAGTATTCAGACTGAGATTCACAAGCATCCACAAGGTGAGAGAATGGAATTTCCTTTTTGAAGGGCTAGTAACAAGCCTAGAAATAAAGGAATGTGTCAGGGTGGATGGTGTGTTTTAATGGGATAGTTGATCAAGGCATGTCTTCCCTTTTCCTCAGTGATTCTGAGGAGGAGTCATAAAGGAGCTAGCTCAAGGTTAAGGTGGGTCAAAGATTAAGGACCTGGGGGGAGGAAAAGCAATTTTGGTCAAGTCAGTTAATAAGTAGATCTAGTTGTTCAATGCGTACAAACAGTTCCGCTAATCTTTGGTGAGGCAAATAATGGAAATTTAGAGGGTCTCTGACTATATCCTAGGGGGACACTGTGAGTTACAAAGAGTGTATTGTCCGTATTGTCTAAATCGCATTGGAAAGGGGTGTTTCTATAGTAATCATCTCCTAAACCACAACATGAGGAGTGTTTTTGCCATCATCTTTTTTTTTTTTTTTTTCAGGAGTAAAGGTAAAGTTTAACATTGTCACATATGTTTACATCTGTTAACATGAAAGTATATTGTGTACATCAGTCTGTGTTCTTATCACCATTCTATATATTTAACATTCTTTTGACTACCCTTCCACACCTTCTTCATAAACACCTTCCTTTCTATTTGATCATTTCCATATACTCACAATTGTGCCCAAGCATATCCAATTTGAATCAAATCCAGACTAGCAAAGTTCTCATCACTCTGGCTATCTCCACATAAGGAGCACACAACTGCTCTTTAGTGACCCCTAATCCTACAGGTCTTCCATGTCACCTCATGCTATTTCCAACATGTTACAATCTAAAATTTGCCCTTTTCCTTACCCTGAAATCAACAATAACCCCCATGTTGCCATTTCTAATAAGCATTTTCATTTTCTTATCTTTCTGTCATCAGCAGCACTGGACACAAATAGTCACTCCTTCTCTTAGGGTTTGGATCTGGTGTCCCCAAAAGCTCATGTGTGAGACAATGCAAGAAGGTTCACAGAAGAAATGATTGGGTTATGAGAGCCTTAATCCAATCAGTGAATTGATCACTTGATGGGATTAACTGAGTGGTAACTGAAGGCAGGTAGGGTATGGCTGGAGGACGTGGGCATTGGGGGCATGGCTTTGGGGTATATATTTGTATCTGGCAAGTGGAGATCTCTCTTTCTCTGTTACTGGATCATCATATGAGCTGCTTCCCTCTACCATACTATTCTGCCATGATGTTCAGCCTCACCTTGAGCTCTGAGGAATGGAGCCAGCTGCCTATGGACTGAGACCTCTGAAGCCATGAGCCCCCAAATAAATTCTTCCTCCTCCAAAACTGTTCTTGTCAGATCTTTTAGTCACTGCAGTAAAAAAGCTGACTAAACCACCTTCCTTCTTTAAAAATTAATTATCTCATCTCCCCATACATGACATTTTCTAATATTTTCTCTGATGCATCACTGGATGCTTTTTTTTTCTTTTTAATCTTCATTCTCAAATTCTTCTCTCCTGCACAATTTCCAAATACTAGAATCCTCAGACATTGTTCTTGACCCTTTTCTGTTTTCTACTTGCTCACCCCGTGACCTCCTCTATTACCAAGATTTTAAACACTTTACATATCCTACTGATTTCAACATTTGTACTTCCAAACAAGATATCTTACAAGAGCTCTAAACTAAGGAATACAACTTTTAAGTTGACATGTCTATCTGGGTATTAGATCTTATAAGAACTTTCTACACATGGGACCCAGTTTTGCTGCTGCTACTGCTCCTAAGAATTTTCAGATGTCCTGTCTACCAATGTGCCCTTATAACTTCAGAAGACTGAGAGCTTGTTTTAAAAAATCATTCTAGTGCCTAATGCATAACAACAAAGCAGAGGACCATGAGTGGAAGACCACTGGAGGCATCCTTGGATCTATTGTCTTAAATCCCAGTCGAGAGAGCCATGTTATATACTCTGCTTGAAGATGCCTGCCTTGCAATCCTACTTGCATCTCAGCAGCACTGGACACAAATAACCACTCAATAAACTCCTGATTCATCCAATTGAGCAGGATAACCTAAAAAAGAAAACTCAAATTTGTAGCAACTTTCTACCATGAGAACTAAAAGTTGCCCAGAAATTAATGATTCTGCCTTCTCTACCAAGCTGTAGCATTACCCAAATTGTCATCATGAAGTTACACGTTCTTGTCCTTTTTTCTCATGATATCATCATAGAGAAATTTGTTTCTGTTTTCCTGAGACCCAAATCTTCCATTTCCAGAGTTTGTAGATTTTAGAATTGTACTCCTATATATAATTTTTCTTCCTATCATAATCCAGTATCAGTAGACATCTCAAGGTTAAATTTGTGCAAAAGAAAAATATTCTCAATTTGTCATTACAAATATGGTCCCTCTACAGTTTTTCCAGTTTCAACTAGCCAGTTCATCTACCCAATTAATAATCACCAACATGTGGGCATCATCCTCAATACCTTAATTTCTTTTGCTTTTCACAGTAACTCATGTTATCTGTGCCTAAAAAATACATCCCTGCCTCTCTACAACTACTCTTCTAAAAACAGTTAGTGGTCCTATAAGACCGTCTTATTTTATTTTCAAACTTTCACTTCCCCTTCTCCATAACATTCCCATACAGAATCCAGAGTCATTTTTAAATATAATTTAGATCTACATAAAAAATAAACAATTGCCTACATAAAACTCAAATTTGGGCTGGGGTTGTGGCTCAGCGGTAAAGCGCTCGCCTAGCACGTGCGCGGCCCGGGTTCGATCCTCAGCACCACATACAAGTAAACGCATTGTGTACAACTAAAGCAAATAAATAAATATTAAAAAAAAAAAAACCTCAAATTTATCTGTAAGAACAAGTCTGGACTCTGCTTAATATTTCAATTATATTGCATTATATATATTGCATTATATATATTCATCTGTCCTTAATTATATTCTAATTATTTAATGTAATTATTGAGTCCCTACTTGGGAACTGAAACTATTCTGATGCCATGGAAAAAATATTCTACTAGGCTTATATATTGTTAGAGGAGACAATACACAAAACTAATGAGTAAATTATATAGTATTTTAGAAATTGATAATCTCTATAAAGAGAAAGTAAAGCAGCATAGGATGATAAGGAGTCTATTGAATGGGGTGGTAATTCCAAGGACACACCACACTGTGCCTTTGGGCTTTGTTCATCTTATTCAATATAGGATCCCTAGTTCCAACATAGTGACTGAGTTACATTAGGTTCTTTAAAAAATTTCAATTAATAAAATTGTTGAAGGAAGAAAATGCCTGTGATCCCTGTAGATTATTTATTTTCACTCAAAAATAATTGAAAGTTATAGAATATTCCAGCTTTATAATGCAATAAAATTCAAAGTGGTGAGAGATAAACTTTGTAAAAGCACCATGATGCTATTATGTTTGGTTTTTTTCCCCTGAATGCTTAGAGTTTTAATCATGACATTTGATGACCTTTTTGTATGAAAGAAGTGAAAGCAAGCTAATGGCATTTGTACTGGGAATCTGAAATATGGTGGATATGGTTCATTCACACATGAAGAGTAGAAATATATATTTTAGAATTAAATAACCAAATTTACAATGGAATTCTTAAGTCTTTAATTTCTTAGATATGTTTATGCTCAATCACTTGAAGTGAATGTTCAGTGATCAAATAGGGAATGAATAAAAATTTATAATCTCATAAACCATTTTAATCTGTCTGTATTTGTAAAATTAACAAATTGATCTCACATGAAAAGGTAATTATTTGACTAATGAATGTTATATGCTCACCTGTTAAATTTCTGAAAGCTTTTATTTGCATTTCTCTAATTGCCAGGGATGTTGAACATTTGTTTTATGTATTTGTTGATTGATTGTATATCTTCTTCTGAGAAGTGTCCATTCAGTTCCTTGGCTCATTTATTGATTGGGTTATTATTATTATTTTTTTTTTGGTGTTAAGATTTTTGAGTTCTTTATATATTCTACAGATTAGTGCTCTATCTGATATGCATATGGTAAAAATTTGTTCCCAATTAGTAGGCTCTCTATTCACCTCACTGATTGTTTCTTTTGCTGAGAAGAAGCTTTTTAGTTTGAATCTATCCCATTTATTGATTCTTGATATTAATTCTTGTGCTACTACTCTAAGATTTCATTTTACTCCAGTCAGAATGGCAGCTATTAAGAACACAAACAACAATAAATGTTGGAGAGGATGTGGGGGAAAAGGCACACTCATACATTGCTGGTGGGACTGCAAAATGGTACAGTCAATATGGAAAGCAGTATGGAGACTCCTTGGAAAACTGGGAATGGAACTACCTTATGACCCAGCTATCCCACTCCTCAGTCTATACCCAAAGGACTTAAAAACAGCACACTACAGGGACACAGCCACATCAATGTTTATAGCACCACAATTCACAATAGTTAAACCATGGAACCAACCTAGATGCCCTTCAGTAGATGAATGGATAAAGAAAATGTGGTGTATATACATAATGGAATATTACTAAGCAATAAAAGAGAATAAAATAATGGCATTCACAGGTAAATGGATGGAGTTGGATAATATAATGCTAAGTGAATTTAGCCAATCCCAAAAAGCCAAGTGCTGAATGTTTTCTCTGATATAAGAAGGCTGATTCACAGTGGGGTTGGGATGGGGAGCATAGGAGGATTAGAGGAACACTAGAAAGGCCAATGCGGAGGGAGGAAAAGGGATGGGGCAAAAGAGTGAAAAAAAAAAGATGGTAGAATGAGGTAGATATCATTACTCTAAGTGCAAGTATGAAGACACAAATGGTGCAAATATACTTTATATACAACCAGAAATATGTAAAAATGTGCTCTATAAGTGTAATATGAATTGTAATGCATTCTGCTGTCATATATAACAACTTAGAATAAAAGAGAAGGAAAAAAATTTCTGAGAGCTTACTGCTGTGTTTACAAATGATAAGTGAAGCCACTAGATTGTCATTTTTTTATCAAACAATGAATCATGTCATTAAAAAAATCAATTGAACTACTTGCTAATAAAATCTAAAAAAAGTCTCTAAATGGTCAGTTCAGTAAAACAATTAATTTTAGAAGGCATATGAGCTTCTCTTTTTAAAATGTCCATCTTTAATCTTTGTCAGCACATGAATGATGTATAGCATCAATAATAACCCGTATGTTCGCTATTTCTTGGACACTGTGAGTCAGCTGCAGCAATGAAGGCCATGTGTAACGATGTGGTTCAATTCACTGAGCTCTACCCAATGCCCCCAGTCAAAGTGAACTCTGTGACTCATTTTTCTAATGCATACAAATGTCTTTTCTTCAGAAATACAGCCAGCCTGAAATTGAATGGGTCACCCAGCATTCAGCTGAGAGAGTCTGCCTGGAGTTTTAAGCAACATTTCAAAACAGATGGCTGAGGCATCAGTGAAAACGGCACAGGTAGAAACCTAGTCAGGCAACTGTTTCTGAAAATGTTGAATAAGTCAACCTCATCCTTTTAAGATAGACACTAAACAGTTAATATTTGTAGATTGGAAACTTGGCTTCCACAAAACTTAGAATTGACCATTTGAAGACTCCTCTGTGGTTTTTCTGTCCTTTGGTGGTATTGTAGTCTATCATCTGCCTGATCTTTGGCTCTTAGTCCATCTTGCTATTCTTTTGCCTTTCTTTTAGAAGACAAATCAAAGTTGGTCTCACCTTCCCTTCTTCCTCCCAATTTTGTGTAAATTCTTTTCCTTCTAGGTTTTACTCTAATGAGCTTATAACCTTTTTTACCCCCATTTTTAGACAGCAAAAGAATTGCTGCTGGAAATTGGTAAAATTAAATAACATAGCTCACTTCCAAGTCTAGCATCTAATTAGAGTGTTTTCAGAGACCATGTATTAGCTTCCCCGAGATTTGACAAAGACAATGCCTTGTCAGCCCCTGCTCTATTGATTAAGTAGCTGGAGCCATTCATTATCTGCCCTTCTTTCTTTCTTGAAATCAGTCCCTATAGAATATGACTGGAAGACAGGCACAGTGAGCACAAATTATTTCCATTACTGTCCCACAGAAAATGTGAAAATCCTAGACACCTTTTTTAAGTCCAGAAGCTCATACTATGAAAAATTTTGATCTTATTGGTGTTAGACATTTTTTACTCTATAGTTCTTTATGTATTTCCACACTGCTTAAAGAATACATTTTAAACTCATTACAGCCTAGTACAGAAGGCTCTTTTCCAGCCTTGTCTTCCATTTTCTTGCATGAACCTGACTATAGACTGTTGGAAAGCTCCCTCTTCCTCTCACAACTAACCCCTGTTGTTTAGTGAGGCATGGCATTGGTTGAAATGTACAGCATGTTCTTAGTGATTGATTGCTCTGGGCCACCCTTCCACCGTTGCCTCTGTAATACAAATTAGATAAATCCTCTCATTTTAGATGCCAAACCATAATATCAGAATAATCACCCTCTAATTAGATAAAATGTAAGAATACAGGAGTATTGCTTCTCCTTCAATTTCTGATTAGCTACAAATACAGACCATGCACTCTGAATTCTATGAATTAATGACTGCCACACATCATTCTCAGAGAGATCTTTATTTTTTTTCCACAGTGATTGCACCTCTGAAAGTAAATGTCCACACTCCCAGCAGTAGCAAGATGCTTGATACATGTTAAGAGTTCCATGTTTGTTGGACAGATGAATAAAAAGGGTAAATGTTGGTGCTCACTGGCATTCACTGCTGCAAGTAATTAATGGAAAAACTATGGTTTGCCAGAAAGAGACCTGCTCTTTTACAGAATCTAAAGGGAAGGATCAAGCAAGGACTTGGATAGAACTAGAAATGGAAAGGCTCAAGAAGTCCCAGTTCCATATACTTAATCTTTACATCTTTCTTCCAGTGTGTTTGATTTTTCTTTGCCCCCAATTCTTTCTCTCCTCTCCCTCTGTTACAGCTTTTTTTCACTTTTCCCTTTTATATGCCTATATTAACACAGCCAATTTTTCACAGGACACATCCCAAGTACAGAAACTGATTTACTCCTCATAGGTCAATGTCTATCCTAGAAATGAACACCCTTGGCCAAAGGTTCAAGCACACATCATTGCAGTCATGTGGCTGGGGAGGTGCACAGAGTTTTCATACCTCCCCCTCTCTGGGCATACCTCTCTCCCAGCACCTTGATGTATTCACCAACCAGGAAGCTCTTTAAACTCTCCAAACCCCCACTTAGGGGTTTGCGTTATATCCCAGCCCTCTTCCCTTCTTGGAGGGCAGGTATGTATGTGTTGGGGGTCAGGGAGGAGAAGCTAAAAATTCTAAACTTCTAATCACATGGTTGGTTCCTAAGGCAACCAGTCCTTATACTGAAGTTACTGTAAACTTACGTACAAGAGTGTTAGAAACTCTGTGTCAAGAACTGGCAACAAAGAGATTTACTTAAGTTTTTTTATGGCTTATTTTTAAGCATGAACAGAATTGTTTTTATAGTCCAAAAAGAAAAAAAAAAACAAAAAACAAAAAGAAAAAAACAGAAACAGCAGTAGAAAACAGGAGGTAAAGCTATTTTGTAAAATTTCTCAAGAAGGTAAGCAGTAGAAATCAGGAGGTAAAGCTATTTTGTAAAATGTCTCAAGGTAAGCAGCTGCTAAAGCCAGAGGAAAGAAGTGTAACATAGGAGGCAGAAGAAGAAACAGGGTATGAAAATACAACTGTCAATGCCAACAAAGGGCAGTTAGCTGGATGTCTACCCTAGCTCATGTCTTTTCTATGCACGTTATAGACATCATCTTTGTTCTTACCACAGAGTTAGAAATCTCCCTAATTCAAAATGAGAAAATGGAGGTTCAGGTAACTTTCCAAGATTATGAAGCCAGGAAGTGGACAAAATTATCTTTGAACTCTGTCACTCCAAAGCCTGTGCATTATCAATACATTATCAATGGATTGTCTCATACTCCTTATTGATTTACATATTCCCATATATGCCCTGTTTCCCCAAACCCTTACTCAAGTAATTGTTCTCATTTTTCTAATTAAGTGATGTAACACCATAAATATATACATATAAAAATTAGTCATTTTTTTCTTAGTAATGCATGCATTCATTTAAAATTGGTACTGTAACAAATTACCACAAACTTGGTGTCTTAAAACAATACAAATTTCCTTATAGTTCTGCAGGTCAGAAGTCCAAAAACAATTCTCATGCAGCTAAAAATCAAGGCATCACCAGGGGCCTGGGTTTTCTGTAGGGGAGAACTTACTTCTTCCTACTTTATGGTTTTGAGAGGTTGCTACAGCTTCCTTGGCTGCAGTTTTGGGTCACCATGACCTTTGTTTCCATCATCATGTCACCTACCATGACTCTTGACTCTCCTGCCTCCCTCTTTCTAATAAAGACCCTTGTGATTACACCAGGCCCACCCAGAACATGCAGCGTAATCTCCCAATCCTTACTCATATCTGCAAATTCCTTTGGCCATGTACAGTAGCATATTCACAGGGTCTGGAGATTAGAACATCTTTGGCTAAACCATTGCTCTGCTTATTGAAATGGCATGGAAACTTTTAATAAAGCAACAGTGGTTTCATAAGCCCCACTTCTTAAGAGTATAAGTGATATGCATGTTGATGAAGCCCTTATTGTGGTTTAATATTGAGAAAGGTGGAGGCAAAAATAATGTTTAAGAAATGTCTTACACTTTTATCTGTTTTTAGAGTGAACTAAAAGAACGGCTTTTTATTTTATGTTTTTCCTTATTGACCTCTTTACAAAGTTTTTTTTTTTTTTTTCTGATTTACTCAAAAAATGCTGTAGCTTGAACACACCATCTCATCCTGTCCCACTGCTCTCCAAGATCCAATAGAGGAAAAAAATGTATGGATTTCATTGTCAGTAAAACTGACGGAGGACACAGCAAAGGTCTACTTATGCTCACTCTTCCCCAAGCTAGCCTAATCCACAGAAGGGGCTGCTAGACAAACGGAAACCTCCTCCTGTAAAAGCAGCTCCAGCTCCAATAGATGAAGCACGTGGTACAAGTGGGAGCCCCTCACCTAGCGTGATTATGGGCAAGTTGGTCCTGGGGGAAGCAGTGAGTCTGGGCAAACATGCACATTTTTACCAATTCAAAAGAGAAAAGAAGGGATGAATGAGGGCACAATCTATCTCCCCAATGTTCCCAAGAGGATGTGAATAACAATTTAGGGACAATAAGAGCCACAGAGAGGAAATACATTTTCCCCTATAGATAATGTCTTTGCCATGTCCTCTCATCACATGTGCTTCTACTCTAAACTGTGATAAAGAACAGAACACCAAAAATGAAAAAAAACATAAGGAGTCCACGACATCAACTTGAAAGCATTTGTTGTCCAGTAACTATGGGACAGACTCTTCCAGGCACCGTGAAACATGCAAATATGTCATTAAAGGGTAAGAGAGGGCCAGGCTATCAGAGTACTGAGTCCCTTGGGGCTGATCTGTAAAGCAGGATAGATCGGTGAATTATGCACAACAAGAATTTATTCCTCACAGTTTTGGAGACTGGAAAGTCTGAGGTCAGAGTGCCATGGGGTGAGGTTCTGGCGAGAACCCCCTGTCAGGTTGCAGACTGCCTCCTCTCTTTGTATCCTCACGTGGGAGAAAGAGAAAAACATGGTTTCTTCCTAAGGACATTTATTCCATTCATGAAGACTCCACCCTCATGACATAATCACCACCCCAAAGCCCCACCTCCTCATGCCATCACTTTAGGAATTAGGATTTCAACAGAGGAGTGTGGGGGGAGACAAACTTTCAGTCCATTGCAAATATCAAGTCTATCTTGGATATTCAGCATTTTTTGTACCTGGGAAGAGCCTTTGGGAATGTTGGGCAGTGGGGTGAAGATGATGAGGAGGACTGTGAATGATCTTGCCTCAGGATGCAGAGACTCTGAGGCAGGAATACAAGGAGAAAAGACATTAAATTGGTGAATGAATATAAATTAATTTCATGAAGAAATTACATACAAATCAGTTTATTTAGACATAATTTCCTTTAACTTGAGTTTTTTAAAGCAGATTCAAAATAGTTGATTTAAAATTATATTTTTAGCAAATTCAGCACCTGGGCTTAATTGGGCACAATTCCCATGGATTGCTTTTTCAGTATACAGCCCATTCTCTTTCTTTCTCTCTCTCTCTCTCTCTCTCTCTCTCTCTCTCTCTCTATATATATATATATATATATATACATATATATATATACACACACACATATATACACACACACACACATATATATATATACATATACATGATTTTTGTGTATATATAATTTTCTAATATTTACATATAAAATATATTTTTATAAATATTTATATATATATTTATTTGCAGGTCTTTTCATTTTTTGTTGAAAACTAGAAATTCTAGGTAGCATAACATAATAACTGAAAGCCTGAGTCCCTTTACCCACCATTTCGTAACGTTTTTCTGTGTGTGTTGGTTGTTGCTTGGTAAAGGACTTTTGTGAATCCATTCTGTCAAGTTTGCATGCTTTGTTGTGTGTGGTCACTGGTGCCTCTGCCTATTTAGCTTAGTGGTCATCTAATGACTGGACAGAGATTTCTTCAAATGTCTGCAGCCAAGTCTTCTAATCCTGGTCTAGAGGCTCTGTGTGCACACTGGGGCACACTTCCAGTACTGAGCCACTGGGTTGACAGCACCACCTTAACCTCCACTGTCTACTTGTGCAGAACCTCAGGGGTAGTCAAAGTTGAGGTCCTGGGGCCTGTTCAGGTGTTTCCTGAGTGTGCACATCACCTTAACTTATGCACAGCCCATCTGTGAATGTGGCCTGCTGGATGCTTCAGAGACTTTCCTTGCTTTAGACATCTCCTCCCCCAGCTTTGAAGCTGTGATTGGCCTCTTTCCTTTTAACCTTAAGTTAGCCTGTTCTTTGTCTTATTATGCAGCACTTGCAAGAATGCGAAGTTACACAGTTGCCTCTAAACTACTCATCAAATTTCCCCCAGGGAAAAATGCTTTTCACAGTATGTAAGCTCCGTGTCAGATTAAAAAAAAAAAAATCCAGCCCAGTAAATGGGGTCTTCAAGGGGACTATCAGACACATCAAAGAATGACAGTTCTCTGAGAAAGTCTTTGAAGGAGCTCTGTTCTCTCCAGTGACTGTCAGGGTGATGATTTCTCTGTGAAAAGTTGGCATGTAAGGCCATGACAGAGTTGGAGAGGAGAGACTGAGAATAAGGAAAATAAAAACACCTCGAATCTCACTGCTCTTATTGAGATTCAACCATCTTTACTGAATACATACTCTTAGATACCAGCAAAACTTTGGTTAATTTCTAGAATTCAGAGGAAATTGATTCTGATCATTGTTTTGTGCCAAGGTTTTCATCATTTTAATGGAGGAAAGACTTTTTAAGAGAGCTCTCTGCCATTTTCACTGTTGTCATACCAATATATAAGGATTAAAAGATTGGATTTGGGATGAATTATTAAAGAGGACTATTTCCATGAACATTCTAAAGACAATTAGTTCAGGAGCACACCAAAACGAGAAGGGTGACAACTTGTATTAGGACAATGGTGTCATGAGAAAAAAAAAAAAAAACTTAGCAGATGATGGCCTTAGATAAGGAATGATGGCAGATATAATCAAGATGTGATTGCTAATCATCTGACCTTAAACAGAGAGATTATCTAGGATTATATGGTGGCACTCAACGTATACACGTGTTCTCTGAAGTCAGACGAAGAGGGAGATGTAGAAAAAAGAAGACATCAAAGCAATTTGAAGGGCTGGGGTTGTGGCTCAGTGGTAAAGTGCTCGCCTAGCATGCATGGGGCACTGGGTTTGATCCTCAGCACCACACAAAAATAAAATAAAGATTTTAAAAAAAAGCAATTTGATGCATGAGAACTTGATATATGTCATTGTTGGCTCAAAAATAGAGAGGACCATGTGGAAAAGTCATGAATTCTGTCATCACTCTGAGTTTGGAAGAAGCTTCCAAGTCTCAGAAACAACCTTCAGGCCTGACTAATACCTTTACCTTAACCCAACGAGACCCTTAAGTTAGCCTGTTCAGCAGGGCATCCAGCCACATGGTGCCAGACTGCTGATCTACAGAATGGTGAGATCATAAACTGATTTTACTTTTAGCCATTGAGTGTGTGGTTCCAATGTGTTGTAGCAGCAATAGAAAATTAATTCAGACAGTGAAGAGGAGAGAACAAGGATGCAGTCTTGTTCTGTGACATGCACAGTTGGATGGAAACTGGTGCACTCTCTTATGAGATAGGAACCTTGGAAGAAGAACAGATTGGGGTGTAGCAACTACAAGGCAAGAAGCAGAAGTTCAATTTTGGACATACTCAGTTCGGGGTGACTTTGGAAGCCTATATAGATCTGGATCTCAGGAAATGAATCAAGAGTAAAACTGTGAGTTTATTAGCATTGAGTTGTATCCAAGTGAATGGATAATATTGCCTAGGGATAAGATATAAATATGAAATGAGATGAGATAAATGCTCACCTAAGCTTTGTTCACTCAGATTGCTAGGTACAAGCTAAAGCAAGGTATGTTTGACTAAACCTATACAACTGCTTTTGCTCCCCAATCCAGTCTAACATAGCTATTTGGAATTTGGAGTAAAGTCTTTCTCAAAGCATTTCAGGCAGTAAGAGTAGCCAACATATTCCAATATTCTGACATTTTACTACTGTATCCCCTAAAGACCTCTAAACATTTTAAATAGCAGCTCCACTAACAAATATCAAAGATTGCTAATTTTCCAGATGGGACTGATGAAGCTTACAGTCTCCTATCCTCCCTTAGCTCAGTAATTCTGAATTTTATGATCAATCATTGAAATATCCCACTTCTAAATATTTAATGCCTGTATATTTCAGGGCTCCATTTGAAAGATATAGAAACTTAGCTTTAACCAGCTTAGGCAAAAAAAAAAAAAATATATTGAATAGATTCATTCAATTAGCATATCTTTATTTTTGTTAATTATATCTCATAGATATTGCTAAGGTCCAGATATTTAGAGATTAAACAATAAGTCCCTGTTTTTCTGTGCTCCAAGGTAAAGTCTAGTGGGGAACAGAGACACCTTCAGTCTTTTGGAGCAGAAGGAAAAGTTGAATAATCAAGCTGCAAAAAATCAAGGATGCAGCTGAGCTTGAGGAGCAGCTGACACAGGATATCAAATCACTCCGTGAATAAGAACTACTAGGTGTCTGTAGTATGTTGGTCTCTTTTATATCCATTATCATATAATGCTCACAACAAATGTATAATAATTAAAATAGTATTAACTCTATTTTCCCAATAAGGATTCTAAGGCTCAGAAAGAGTTACAAATTGTTCAAAGTCATCTAGGCAGTAAAATCAAGACTTAAAACTCGAAAACCTCAACAACCGTGCTCTTCCAAACAAGAATCCAGAAAAATGAGGAAAGGACATTTATGTCCAATTTTCTTAAGAAGATGAAGAATGTGACAGCTTTTTCATCCACTTATGCTAGTGGCCATGTGATTCTGTGACCTCCACTTTTCTGTTTTTGACAATTTCTCTCCACAGTTGACTCTGTACCTTTGAATATATCTTAATGAATCAATAGCATGGGAATAATGTACATTCAATCTTAATAAATTGAAAATGAAGTAATCAGTGTTGCTTCATCAGTGAAGCTAAAAGAAGCTAGATCTATATTTGGGTCTGAAAACAGCAAGAAAGTAGAAGTGATATTAACAGATTTTTTAAAGGGTAAATTAAAATCAGATTATTATTATATTCAGAGTTAACATACTATGATGCCAATGGAGTTTAAATAAGCATTATTGGGCAATAGCTTATTAAAATGATCCCAACTTGACAGATTTTGTATTTTTTAAATAGCATTTTACTCACTGGCATTTCTGAAAGAAAAGCCATTTGAGATGGCTCAGCAGTAAAAAATATTGACCTCCATCTGTTGTGAATGCTGTTTCCAAATACTTCCCAAGAGTGAGAATTGTCTCCAGAGATTACTTTTGAGGAAGGCTCAATAACAAAATTTTTAAAAATTGAAAAAGGATCAACTCTCTAAACACAAATAAGCTAGTGCCCACGTTGATCTATGTCTTTCATTTTCTTCTGACAGCAACGCCAAGCACTGAAATCCCGGAATCCATCATGAATAATTCATAAGCAATATACAGGTTTTTATTTGTTGATCTTAAAAATCCTTGGCTTTAGGTTGACATTTCATCCATTGTGAAGGAAGAAAGGAACCTTCGTTTCATTAGTTCAGTGGTCTTATTTCACTGCCTTCTCACCAAGACATAGTAAACACACCTTCCCCGGTACACATGCATGTACTTCCACGTACACACACAGGAACAGCAAACATAATTATTCCAAGCTATAAATTTAAATCCCAATTTGTGAGCTATTAGCAATAATGCTTGATGGCTCAATGGGGATGATATTCATGTGACTTTAAGAAGAGAAAATTCAAGTAAAGATGTCATTGTTCCTATGTTGCGTTCACTGAAGTATATTTTCCTGGCATGATTTGCATTGCATTTGCTTGTCTAAACATAACAAATAACTCTCTATCAGAAGTGAGACCTGAGTCTGAAAGATCTTATGTACTGGAAGCACTAGAAAGAAATTGTTATCCAAGGAACCCCAAAACTTTCAACCCCTGGGTACTTTATTTCCTTTAAAATAAAGTGGTTTAATCTTTTTTCATCTCAACTACTACCATGGTTTGTATGTGGTTTGTCCTCCAACAGTTCATGTTTTGAAAATCTGATCTCTATCGTGGTGATGTTAGGAGGAGGGGAGACATTTAAGTGGTGGGTTCTAGTGGAAGGTTCTTAGAATATTAACATGGGTTCTCATGGGACCTCTGGGAGCTCTTGTGAGAGGCTTGTTGTATAAAGAGGAGGCCTGACACTTCCCCTTGCTGTCCTATGTGACCACATGATCTATCCCTCTCTCATGTGTTGTTACCAGCTGTCATGAGGTGGAGTAGCCAGGGGCGCCCTCTCCAGAGCCAACACTGTGTTATTTGAACATTTAGCCACCAAAACTGTGAACTAAATATAAACCTATATTTTTAAATAAATTATCCAGTAATAAGTATTTCATTATGGTAACAGAAAACAGACTAATACAACAGTCCTGGGAAATTTATTACTATCCCATCCTGATTATTTCTAAAGTTTTTAAGAGGAAGTTCTTAAGCATCTGTTTTCATTTTTATGTTCAGATTTAAATTCAGATTATTACTGAATGATTTGATCTTACCCTGGATAATTCCTTTGCTTTTTTTTTTTTTTTTTTTTTTTTTTTTTTTTATTATGCTATTATGCAACTCTACGGGTGAAACTAATTCCTCATCCCTCTCTCAAACCTCCATTCAAATCCTTTTTTGGGTCACCAATTTTTACTCAAGGCTTTGACATGAATGAAGAGAAGAGAGATGCTTTAGCATAGCAATTAAAAGAACAGTATTTTAGGACTTTACAGAAGATGGCAGAATAGAGAGGTCACCTCCCTGGTGGCTCCATGGTATGAAACCAAGAAAAGCAGACAGGCAGTTTTTCAGCAAGGTGGGCAAATGAACAAGAATTAGGGGGGACTTCACTGGAATTTAATACTAGATGCTCAAAAAAAAAAAAAAAAAAAACAGATCAGGGACTCAGACGATCAAAGATAATAAAATAAGGAAAAATTACACAGCTGCAGCTAGAGGCACAAGCCAGAAGTGTCCCTCCATGAATGCAGTAAAGCAAATAAAGGAACTAAAGGAACCTCCATTCTTGGGAGGGCTGAGGTGTGTGTGGGTATGGAAAGTTTTGAGATCAGGGTCACTGCCCAAATAAACAGTAAGGTGCACTGCACAATATCCTTGTAGCAGAAAGAAGCCACCATCTCTCCCCACTGCGAGTAGAAGAGAGCAGAAGAAACCATTTTTCAGCTGCAGCAAGGGAGCCAGCAGCTGGGGGAGCCAATTTCTGGCAGGCCTGAGTCTGACTCAAAAAACAAGCCTAGCAAAACTATGCTGTGTGACAGAGTGTGCCTAAGTGACCAGGGGAAAATAAATCATGGATAGAGGTTTATACAGGGGAATACTGGTCGTGGAAACCCTCCTGGCTTCCTCCTCCCCTTCCAATCCAGCTGCTTGCAGGACTGGCTAGGAAAGAAGCAGCTGACAGGGAATTCAAAAAGTTGGGCAGCAGGAGAGATCAAATTCAGAGACTGAACCAGAACCAAGGAACTGTGGGGTCTGAAGGTGACTAAGTGGGCTAAGAATAAGCTCCTACACCAAATGAGTGGAACCCAAAGGAGGTTCCTGGAATGCAGTCTTCCATCACAGACCAGCAATCGCTGGACCCCAGGGGTGCACTTATTTAAAATCTCCAGACCAATTGGCATTCAACAAAGAGACTGGAGCATACCTAAGCCTACACCCAGTTTCCAGGAGTTCTGCCTTCAGGATTAACCCTCTAACCCCCTAGCAACCCCATCCACCCTGAGGGTGGAGCAAACCATCATATGCCAGACAACCCCACCTAACTGCTGATCAGGGAAACTGAGAAACTTTTGAACTCCAACAGAAACAATTGTTCAATTTTTCATTAACATAGTTTATTTCCTTTTTCTTTTACGTTTCTATGATTTTTATGAAACCAATTATTTTTCATACATCAGTTTATTGAGGATTGGGATTTCTGAATAGTATATTGCAATTGTTTTGTATTCTTTTATTTTTACTTTTTTTTCTATTTTTAACTTTAAAAAGTTTTTACTTTGTGTGTATATATATATATATATATATATATATATATATACATATCTGTTTCCCACAAGTTGCTTTCTCCCCTTTTTCCTGCTAACAGCCAACCTCTATTATTCCCTCTTTCACTCTTCCTATATTTTTTGCTTCTATTTTTTCTCCTCTCTCTCATAAACATCACATCCTACACCACTGCCGTTCTCCATTTGTCCACCATTTGAAATTCTAAACCCTTTTGGAAACTTACCAAACACATCATTTATGTTTATTGTGACAAAACTGTAGATGTCTTAGTAGGAGATATTTGGTTTAAGGCTGTATATTGTTCGCAGTAGTTGCCATCATTATTTGTCTCCCCCTAATGGCAAGGTATTGGAAACCATCAGGGACATTAAGTCCACAGGGTGGAAACTCTACTGCCTCAAATCCACACTGCTAAATGTGTAGAGTCACAAACAACATGGAAAAAAAAAAAAAAAAAAAAAAAGGGAACAAATCACCCCAAACAAACTGAAATGCTCCAATAATTGAATCCATTGATACTATAGTGGAAGAAATGCCAACAGAATTTAGAATGTATATAATTAAACTGATCCACAAGGAAAAGGATAATGTAAGGAGTGAAATCAAAGATAAAATTCAGGAGGTAAACGATCACTTGAATGAAGACATTGAGATTCTGAAAAAAAATTAAACAGAAATCCTCAAAATGAATCAATAAACCAAATTAAAAATTCAATGGAAAGCATCACCAATAGACTAGATCACTTGGAAGACAGAGGTTCAGGCAAGGAAGACAAAATATATGATCTTAAAAATAAAGTTGACTATGGAGAGAAGATGTTAATAGACCATGAGCAGAACTTCCAAGAAATATGGGATAACATGAAAAGACCAAATGTAAGATTTACAGAATAGATGAAGTCATGGAGATACAAATTAAAGGAATGAACAATCTTTTCAATGAAATCATATCAAAAAATTTCCCAAACCTAAAGAATGAAATGGAAAATCAAATACAGGACACTTACAAAACCCCAAATATACAAAATTACAACAGACCCACACAAAGGTGATTATTATGAAAATGCCTTACATACAGAATGAGGAAAGAATTTTAAAGGGTACTAGAGAAAAATATCAGATTATATTTAGGCGGGAACCAGTTCAGATATCACAACCCAAATGCTGGAATGTAGAAGGTCTTAGAATAACATATACTGAGCTCTGAAAGCTCAGTATGGATGCCAGCCAAGAATATTATACCAAGCAAAATTAATCATCAGATTTGAAGATGAAATAAAAATCTTCCATGATAAACAAAAGTTAAAGGAATTCACAACTAGAAAGCCTTCACTACATAATATTCTTAGAAAAATATTCCATGAGATGATGAAATGAAAAAAAAGTGAAAACTAGCAAAGGGAGGACCTACATTAAAGGAATAGTCAATCAAAGGAGAAACTATTCAAATTATAAATCCAAAATAAGCAAAGTGACTGGAAATACAAATCATATCTCTATAATAACTTTGAACAAAATGGCCTACACTTATTAATCAAAAGGACATAGACTGGCAGATGGATTAAAAAACAAGACTCAACACTATGCTCTTTCCAAGAGACTGACCTCAAAGGCAAAGAATCCACAGACTATAAGTGAAAGAATGGGAAAAAACATATCACTCACATGGATCATGTAAACAAGCAGGAGTTTCTATTCTCATATCAGATAAAGTGGACTTCAAGCCAAAGTTAATTAGAGGAGAGAAAGAAGGACATTTCATACTGCATAAAGGAATTATACATCAACAAGACACAAAAATAGTAAATATTTATGCCCCCAACAATGAAGCATCTACATACATCAAACAAACCCTTCTCAATTTCAGATATCAAATAGACCACAATACAATAATATTGGCTGACTTTAACACACCTCTCTCACCACTGGACTGATCCTCCAAACAAAAACTAAACAAAGAGACTACAGAAGTAAATAATACAATCAATAATTTAGACGTAACAGACATATGTAGAGTATTTCATACATTGATGTTTGAATCCACTTTCTTCTCAGTAGCACATGAATCCTTCTCTAAAATAGACCATATCTTATGACACAAAGCAACTTTTAGCAAATACAAAGAAAGAGAGAAAGAGAGAGAGAGAGAGAGAGAGAGAGAGAGAGAGAGAGAGAAATAAGACCTTACATTCTATCAGATCATAATGGAATGAAATTAGAAAACAGTGATAAAATAAAAAATAGAATCTACCCTAATACCTGGAGACTAAATAACAAACTACTGAATGACCAATGGATAGCTGAAGAAATCAGGGATGAAATAAAAAATATTAGAAATAAATGAGAATAGCAACACAACATACTAAAATCTCTGGGACACTATGAAGGCATTTCTAAGAGGAAAGTTCATTGCATTGAGCTTATTCATTAAAAGAATAGAAAATAGCCAAATAAATAACCTAACATTACATCTCAAAGCCCTATAAAAAGGACAAATCAACACCAAAAGCAGTAGAAAAAGGGAAATAATTAAAATCAGAGCTGAAATTAATAAAATTGAAATAAAAGAAAACAATTAAAAAATTTATAAAACCAAAAGCTAGTTCTTGGAAAAAATAAAATGGATAAACCTTTAGCTACACTAGTGAATAGAAAGAGAAAACTCAACTTACTAGAATTTGTCATGAAAAAGGAAATATCACAGATGATAATCAGAAACTATTTTGAAAATTTATACTCTAATAAAATAGAAAATATTGAAGATATCAACAAATTTCTAGAGACATATGACCTACCTAAGCTGATTCAGGAGGACCTTAACAATTTAAACAGCAATTTTTAGCAATGAAATAGAAGACACCATCAAAAACCTACCAAGAAAATCCCAGGATCAGACAGAGTCTCAACTGAGTTGTACTAGACTTTCAAAGAAGAATTAACACCAATACTCCTCAAATTATTCCATGAAATAGGAAAGGGGGGAACCCTTCAAAACTCATTCTATGAGGCAAATATCACCCTGATACCAAAACCAGAAAAAGACACATCAAGGAAGGAAAACTTCAGACCAATATCCCTGATGAACATAGATGCAAAATTGTTAATAAAAACTCTGGCAAATCACATACAAAACATATTAAAAAGGTAGAGCACCAAAATCAAGTGGGGTTCATCCAGGGATTTAAGTTTGTTTCAACATATGGAAATTAATGTATGTAATTCATCACAATAGACTTAACAACAAGAATCATTTGATTATCTCAATAGATGCAGAGAAAGCATTTGACAAAATACAGCACCACTTCATGTTCAAAACACTAGAAAAACTAGGGATAGTAGGAACATGCCCCAACATTGTAAAAGCTATCTATGCTAAACCCAAGGCCAACATCATTTCAAATGGAGACAAATTGAAAGCGTTCCCTCTAAAAACTGGAACAAGACAGAGATGCCCTCTTTCACCACTTTTCTTCAACATCATGCTCGAAATTCTAGCCAGAGGAGTTAGACAGAAGAAACAAATTAAAGGGATATGAATAGGAAGAAAAGAACTCAAACTTTGCTCTTTGCTGAGGACATGATTTTTTTATTTAGAAGACCCAAAAAACAGCCCCAGAAAACTTCCAGAATTCATAAGTGAATTCAGCAAAGTAGCAGGATATAAAATTAACATCCATAAATCAAATGAGTTCCTATACATCAGTTCAGAATCATTTAAAAGAGAAACCTATCCCATTCACAATAGCCTCAATGAAATATTTTGGAATCAACCTAATAAAAGAAGTGAAGGATTTCTACAAATGAACATTACAGAAGACTAAAGAAAGAAATTGAAGAAGACCTTAGAAAATGGAAAGATCTCCCATGGTCTTGGCTAAGCAGAATTAACATTGTCAAAATGGCCATACTGCCAAAAGCATTATGTAGATTTAATGCTATTCATATTAAAATCCTGATGACATTCTCCATAGAAATAGATAAAGAAATCATAAAATTCATTTGGACAATTAAGAGACCCAGAAGAGCCAAAGCAATCCTTAGCAAGAAGAGTGAAGCAGGAGGTATCAAAATACCAGACCTTAGCCGGGCGCGGTGGCGCACGCCTGTAATCCCAGCACTTTGGGAGGCTGAGGCAGGAGGATCGCGAGTTCAAAGCCAGCCTCAGCAATGGCGAGGCACTTAGCAACTCAGTGAGACCCTGTCTCTAATAAAAAATACAAAATAGGGCTGGGGATGTGACCCAGTGGACGAGTGCCCCTGAGTTCAATCCCTGGTACCAAAAAAAAAAAAAAAAAAAAAAAAAAATACCAGACCTTAAATTATACTATAGAGCCATAGTAACAAAAACGCATGGTATTGGCACCAAAACAGACATGTAGACCAGTGGTACAGAATAGAGGATACAGAGACAAACCCACATAAATACAGTTATCTTATACTAGAAAAAGACATCAAAAACATACATTTCTTTAACAAATGGTGCTAGGAAAACTGGAAATCCATATGTAGCAAAATGAAATTAAACCCCTATCTCTAACACTGCACAAAACTCAAACTCAAAGTGGATCAAGGACTTCAGCATTAGGCCAGAGACCCTGGACCTAATAGAAGAAAATGTAGGCCCAAATCTTCATCATGTTGGCTTAGGAACTGATTTTTCCTTAACAAAGGAAGCTCAAGAAGTAAAATCAAGAAATAATAAATGGGATGGACTCAAACTAAAAAACTTCTCAGCAAAGGAAACAATAATGTGAAGAGAACCTACAAAATGGGAGAAAATATTTGCCACACACACATCAGATAGAGCACTAATCTCCAGGATATATAAAGAACTTGAAAAACTTAATATAAAAAAAACCCAAAAAAAACAAATAACCCAATCAATAAACGGTCTAAGGTACTGAACATACAAGTCGCAGAAGAAATATAACTGATCAACAAATATATAAAAAAAGTTCAATATCTCTAGCAATTAGAGAAATGCAAACAAAACTATTTTAATATTTCATCTCACTCTAGCCAGAATGGCAATTATCAAGAATACAAGTAACAATAAGTGTTGGTAAGGATGTGGGGGAAAAAATACACTCATATATTGCTGATGGGAGTGCAAATTGGTGCGACCTCTATGGAAAGCAGTATGGGCATTCCTCAGAAAGCTTGGAATGGAATCACCATTGACCCAGCTATTCCACTCCTCAGTTTATATCCAAAGGACTATACTACACACTACAGCATACTATAGTGATGAAGCCACATCAATGTTTATAGCAGCTCAATTCACAATAGCTAAACTATGGAACCAGCCTAGGTGCCCTGCAACAGATGAATGGATAAAAAAGAATGTGGTACATATACACAATGGAATATTACTCAGCCTTAAAGAAGCATAAAATTATGGCATTTGCTGGTAAATGGATGGAACTAGAGAATATGCTAATTGAAATAAGCCAAACCAAAAAAATAAAAGGTCAAATGTTTCCTTTAGAGGCTAATTCACAATGGGGGTGGGGGGTGTGGAGAATAGAAATACTTTGGATTAGACAGAGGGGAATGTAGAATAGGTTGGGGGAATGGAAATAGGAATGATAGTTGAATGAATTGACATTACTGTCCTATGTGTATATATGATTATACAACCAATGTAATTCTACATCATGTACAGACAGAAAAATGTGAAAATATAGGCCGTACATGTATAATATGTCAAAAAACATTCCTACTATCATGTATAACTTATTAGAACAATTTTTTAAAAAAGAAACCTAACCCTCTGAAAAGAGAACAGTGTTTTAAATTTGTCACCAGTTATCAGTGTCGTCAATGACATTAGATCTCCCACAGTGACCTGCCCCCCAGCTTCCCTTCATCCAAGTCTCTGTTTTTTAAATTTTTGTGTTTTCATCTTTTTCTAGCAGTCACTCTCTCCCCATCATGTCTTTTTCACATTGTGACCTCCCTTCCCTTCCTCACAATGTCCTGGAAGAGTGGTGCGGGGGAGGAGAGGTATCTTTTCATCAACTGTCACATGGTTCATGACTGAGACCCTGTAACAAAAGACAGAGTTATTGAATTTAGATACAGAGTCACAGCAGTCTTCACAAGGAAAGAGTGAGTCAAGGAAGCAGGTCAACTTGAATACTTCCATGCTTAGGTTTGATAACAAGTAGACAGTAGCGACAAAATTGATTAGAGGATGAAAGAGTTCGAGCTAATAGGGACAAACTGGGGAACTAGCAAAGCCTGTTCAGATCTTCTTGGCAACTCTGTGTGTTCCCCTTTCTTTATTATAGGTAGAGCACTTCTCCTAGGAGGGTCTTTTGATCTACTTCAGGGGAGAAAATTGAGGGGAAGTTAAGGGTGGCCTTCCTGCTTCCATTTCCTGAAATGCCAAGGTACCATATTTTGGAGAATTTTGTCTAGGATCCCATCAGCTCAAAACTTAGAATCATAACTATTTCATTAAGCAATTAAGAAAAATTTAGTTCCCCCCAATTTTTTGTCTTTCACACAGAAAGATTACTAAAATGTTTTCCCAAATAAGACCTGTGGCCTGTCGTCTCCAACTTAAAACACATAACACTGACCAAAAATTGTAGCTGAACTATTTTTTAATGTAAGATGAAATCCTTGGGCAGCTGCATTCCATTTCACAGTCTCTGAAAACATAAAGGAAGCTTTGGGAAATGGATTTTCCACATGTGCTAAGAAAACTTGAATTGTGATTGGTTATTTGATTATTTCCTACTATTTTATACGAAATGAAGTTAGGCATAAACAGCCCTCTTAATTCCAGAGAGGTCTTCCAGAAGAGGTCGATTGCAAAAAATATTTTGAAGTGGAGTTAGAACGAAAACAAAAGGAAGACATTGGGTTAGCCTAGAGAGGAATTCTGACTGCTTCTGCCTGGATGCCTTTGAATGCCTGCTTTTCACACACACTTTTCTCATTTGGGGCATAGTATCGGGGATGATGACAAAGGGGTGTGCAAAATCAGTAAAAGCCCCCACTCCCCACCCCAAAATCAGTGAGGGTGTTGTACAGTCCCTTTCATGGCATGTCCCCAGTGTCTACCACCTACAACAAGGTTCCACCTTCCACAGCCTCTGCCACCTCCTGATGGTCAGTTCAGATTAATTCCATGCATTAATCCACTGAGGAGATCAGAGGTTCACCATATAATCACTCCCCAAAACTCCACCTCTGAACATTGATGTTTTGAGGACCAAGCCTTCAACATTGGAACTTTTGGAAAACATTCCAGATCCACTCTATAACAGCAAATACATACCTCTTCCTCACCATCTTGAACAATATTATTTGTGACCTTTGAAATATTTATAATTGTATCTCTTTCTTAATTCCTTTGACTGTTCTTGATTGGCACATTTTGGTGTTAACTTGGTACCAATTTTCATTTTATTTTCTCTCTTGCAGTCACTGATTTGGAAAACAAAATATGTAGAACTTACCAACTTAAAAATTCAAAGATTATTTGTGTCCCTATTACATTAGAAAGATTGAATTTTTAAGTTCAAATTGGACTTCATTTTACAGAATAGGAAATTCACACACAAAGAGAGTAAGTAAAAATTGGCTAGAATTTCTCCATGAGAGAATTTGGCAGATTGGGGCCCAATCTTTTTTTGTTTGTTTGTTTGTTTGTTCAAATTAGTTATACATGACAATAGAATGCATTTTTACACATTGTACACAAATGGAGAACAACTTCTTCTACCTCTGGCTGTAGAGTTACACTGGTCCTGTAGTCATACATGTATATAGGGTAATGATGTATGTCTCATTATACTATCCTTCCCATCCCTACAACCTTTTCCCTTCCCTCACTCCCCTCTGCATAATCCAAAGTTCCCTCATTCTTCCCTACTCCCCACCCCCACTATGGATTAGCACCCTCTGATCAGAGAACACATTTGGCTTTTGTGTTTTAGGGATTGGCTTGTTTCACTTAGCACAGTATTCTCTAGCTCCATCCATTTACTGGCAAATGCCATAAGTTCATTCTTCTTTATGGCTGAGTAATATTCCATAGTGTATATGTACCACAGTTTCTTTGTCCATTCTTCTGTTGAAGGGTACCTAGGTTAGTTCCATAGTTTAGCTTTTGTGAATTGAGTTGCTGTGAACACTGATGTGGCTACATCACTATAGTATGCTGATTTTAAGTCCTTTGGGTATAAACTGAGGAGTGGAATAGCTGGGTCAAATGGTGGTTCCATTCCAAGTTTTCTGAGAATGTCCATACTGCTTTCCAGAGTGGTCACACCAATTTGCAGTCCCATCAGCAATGTATGAATGTACCTTTTCCCCCCACATCCTTGTCAACTCTTATTATTGTTTGTATTCTTAATTGGAGTGAGATGAAAGCTTAGAATAGTTTTGACTGCATTTCTCTAATTGCTAAAAATGATGAACATTTTTTCATATGTTTTTTGGTCAGCTGTATTTCTTCTGTGAAGTGTCTGTGCAGCTCCTTAGTCCATTTATTGATTGGGTTATTTGTTTTATTGGTATAAGGTTTTTGAGTTCCTTACCTATCCTGGAGATGATTGCTCTATCTGATGTGCGTGTGGTAAAGACTTTTCCCATTCTGTAGGCTCTCTCTTCATGTTATTATTTCCTTTGCTGAGAAGAAGCTTTTTAGTTTGAATACATCCCATTTATTGATTCTTGATTTTACTTCTTGTGCTTTAGGAGTGTTGTTTAGGAAGTTAGTTCCTAAGTTGACATGATGAAGATTTGGGCCTACTTTTTCTTCTATTAAGTGTAGGGTCAATTCTTTTGCCTCCAATATCTTACAATATATCATATTGTCCTCTATCCTATGGTACATTTAGTTAATCACACTAAGTAACAATTAATATTCTGTGCTACATTAGTCATGGGCTGATTTTCATTGTGTAACCTATTTAATTACAAATTTCCTAAGAGTGAAGTTTATGTCTGATTCTAAGATTTCTCTAGAATTTTACACAGTGATAGAGCTGAGCACATTTTTGACAATCAGTTAAAATACTTGCTGTCAATAATATTCATATATCCACTTTTTCTCCAGTATCTTTGCGAGTCTTTTTGTGAGTTGACTGAATGAGGTTAAAACTAAGATCAAACTAATTTTAGGAGTAAATAATACATCTTTTTCTATCACTGCACTAATGGAAATGTGGGAAAACATTGCTAGATCAAATAAAATCTGTAGGGAGGAACTCTAATCTTCCCTCTACTGATGTTTCCATGTAGAGGGAACTTCATTATAGTAACACCTGGGCTGCTTTTCAGTGGTGCTCTTCAATCCAAATTCAAATTTCCCCAGAGAAAGTTAAGGTACTATTTGCCTCAGGCTGGGACTGCTGTTCTCACAGCTCCATGGACGCACTATTCTCACTGTAGTCTATTTGGTTACAGTTTTCTCTACGGGATCTGATTCCATAAAGGCTTTTGTTTTGGTTTGGTTTTGTAACCCACCCCCACCCCCCAAAGTTCCCTCAGCCATGTGGTAAGCACAGCAGGACAGATAGTCCTATAGTTGAAGGGAATAAATTAATTGTAGAGAGCAACATTAGCAAACCCATTTACTTGCCTGCAAATCTAGCTATGTTACCCAGACAGCTTTCTTATTAATGAAACTGATATGTATATTTTTTATCCTGTGCCGTTTGATTTCAAACATAGGTGTTCAAAAAAGGGGCTGTTATTTATTTAGCAAGCCCCCTTAAATATCAATAATACATTGGTAAATTGCTTATTAATCCTGAGGACTGCAGATATTTCTTACCTATAGATTCTCTGAAAGTCTCAAGAGGCATTGAATGCCCACTGATCTTGGGAAGACCAATGATAAGTTAACTGTCTTCTCTTTTTCTCATACAGCAAAAGAAATCAAACATAACTCCTATTTCCAGCATTTCTGGGACTGTTGCACCAAACTGTCTACTGGTTCATTGTAACTAAGCTAATATTTTAACAGTATTGGAAGCTATAGGTTTTCACACACACAGTCTCTGTATTATTATATTTTCTCCTTAGCACAAATTCATAAAAAATACATTCTACATGAGATAACTAAGGTTATACAGTGTAACAAGCTTTACCAAGTTTGTTACCTGCCACTATAATGTGTTGGAAAATCATTCAATTAATTAATTAGTAGATTTAACTAATTAGAAACACTCATCTATTAATTAATTAAGATGGGGTCAGAATAGAATGATGTTAGGAATCGCCCCAGAGAAAGTGATAAAATAAGCCATTGCATTCAGTAAATTCATTACTGGTATATCAGGTAATTCTCAGTGACTGCCTCAAACATGAACACTTTTTCTAAAATTCCAACCTGGTATCTTGACAGCTTATATCTTCTATATTTTCTTCTCCTTGTTACTTAGCACTTATTAATATATTATTCATTGTATGTTTGATATGTTTATCAAAATATTGATATATTTATCTTTTTTATTGCCTGTCTCCACCAAATACACACTCCATGAGGTCAGGGATCTTCTGTTTACTGCTGTATCGCCTGCTCCAATCTCTCAATAAACATTTGCTAAATTAATGAATGACTATGTCAATGTTAAACTTCTGAAGAATTCCTTTCATTTTTTTTTCTTCCTTGTAGTGAAAAACAACAACAACAACAACAAAACATTGCCTATGTCTGCAGACAGGAAATCTGCTTTTCCCTGCCCAGCCTCATTCCTATAGAGCCTTATAACTCTTCCCCATCATGCTTCCTTACATCCTTTCCAATAAAAACAAAACTGACACTAGGAAAATATGGTGGTTAGTACCTAAAGACATGGATTTGTTCTATCTCTTCCACTTAGGCACAGCTTAATCTGAGCCTGTTATCTTGTTTGTGAAGTGGGAATACAAATAATGTTCATGAACATGTAGAAAACATTAGATGAGCTTTGGAAAGTGCTTTGTAAACCTCCAAACCTTATATAAATATTTATAATTACAGACCAGCTGTCATCACTATAATCGTTTTTTCTGCCAAGTAATAATTATACCCAGTGGGGTGTCTCTCCCCCACCCTGCTGTGCTATAAATAAAACTATTCCAAAAACTCTCTTCCTGAATGAATAGGTTGTCAGCCCCAGCGGTTTCTATACCATGAAACCATCTCTTTCCAACATTTGTGACTTCAGTAACTTACAGACCTGCAGTAACCAGACTGGAGCCAATGAGCCTATAGAAAAGATAATAACTATTTAAGTGTCCAGCTGCCAGAAAAAGAAATATCAGGCAAAGCAAACAAAGCACACTCATGGTAAAGAAGATCAGAAGTGCAGTAGGTAATATAATTAGAAAGGCTCTAGAAGGATCTTTTCTAATTTGCCATGGGCCCTGAAATTATAAAATGAGATATTGATTTCTTTGTTCTATACCATTTCTCTTCAGAAGTCTCCTATTACAGAGCAAATTCCACCTTAGGAAAAAAAAAAAAAAAAAAACACATAACAAACAGTATCCATCTGCAATACCTTAATATAAATTAGATTTCAGAGAGTTAGCTCTCCCATTGGAAGGCAGAGAACAAAAGTCCAATGGAATAGGAGTCATATTGAGTTGTGATACTGGGGAGATGAAAGTCCCAGAATAATTATTCAGAAGAATATATTAGCCTAGCACAAGATTCAGCAAACTTTTCTATAAAGGATTGCAGGAGCCCTGTTTGGGGAGATAGCTAAGATTGCGGTTGACTATTGGGCCATAGACATTTTTGGGCATTTCCGCCTTCCGTAGTCTCACGGGACTTGGTCTGGGATCTCGCGGGACTTGGTCGAGGATCTCGAGAGATTTGAACGGTGACTCAGCAGATCGAGCTAGCGCCATTGCTGCTCGGGCGCATGGAAAGAGACCAGAGAGAGAAAAGACAGGGTTATTGCTATTGTATAGATATATTGTAGTTTCTTGTAAGATTAAAGAATATTTTCGTCTCCATCCTGTCTCCGGACTCCTTCCCGCGGCGCTGCCGTTCCAGGCTGCAATCCCTTTCCGGCGACTACAGTTGGTGGCCCGTACGGGGAATTCAGCACGGCAGGTAAGAACTGAGAAACCTCGCAGGAGTCTCTAGTCAAAGCGGTTAAAATGGGTTCGAAAATATCTAAGACCCAAGTGTACGAGGCTCTTGATGAATTCTTTGATATAGATGAGTCTGTCATTAGTGAGGAGGATTTAGAAAACAGTGAAGGCGATCATGAAAGCGTAGATTCCACTGAGTCAACTAAGACCAGTAAGGAGAGTATTAGAAGTGTCCCCAAAATGACAAAGATCCGAGCTGCTAAAGCTATTCAAGATTTATTAGAGATACTTCAAGGATACATGGTCTCAATTGAACCTGGGACTCAGGATGTTACTGAGTCAGTTAGGACCAATGAGAGTAGTAGTAGTGAGGAGGAATTAACTAAAGGTGATTTTGAGAAAATGAACAAAAGGAAATTAAGGAAGACCAAGATAAGGGATCATCAGGTGGAGGAACTTGTGTCCTCTACTCCCCCATGGGTGAAATCGATTACAGAAAATATGAAGGGTATCACTAGGCGTTTGCATACCCTAGAAACAGAAATAAAAAGTCTTTCTGAGCGCTTATGTGCTCTCGAGGGTAACTCACAGTTACGTTGGGAACTGCCAGTATTTGAACATGAAAATGGACAGAGGGGCCACCAGCCAGTAGATTTCAAAACAATAAAAAATCTCAAAGAGGCAGTATTGACTTATGGACCCCAAGCTCCTTTCACGTTGAGTATACTGGAGTCCCTTAACACCTTTAGCTTAGCCCCCGCAGACTGGAAACGTCTATGTAAAGCAACATTAAGTGGGGAACAATACTTGGTTTGGCGATCGCAATTTCAAGAACTTTGTATAGAAACAGCTAAAAGAAATGCAGATGCAGAGTTTGGAGACCATAATATAGAAATGCTCACAGGAGAAGGGCAATTCGCAGACGTACAGGATCAAAAATATTATACCCCAGGAGTATATGCTCAGATAAACGCAGCTGCCTTAAAGGCATGGAAAACTGTACAAGGACCTGGGGATCTACAAGGTAGCTTGTCCAAAGTAATTCAAGGACCTAATGAACCATATGCTGAATTTGCTGATCAACTTTTGAGAACTGCAGGTAGAGTTTTTGGAGACATTGATCAAGTTATGCCATTAGTTGTCCAATTAGCGTACGAAAATGCTAATAAGTATTGCCAGGAAGCCATCAGGCCATGGAAAAATAAAAAGAATCTTTCCATATATATACAATTATGTAAAGATATAAATGATGCCTTTGTCACAGGGAATATGATTGCAGCAGCTGTGAGAGATGCTGCCCCTCAAAATTTTACAAGAGCTCAACATAGACATTATAATCAATCAGGATATTCTAGGCAAAATTATCATAATCAATCAGGCTATTCTAGGCAAAATCCTAAAAGAGAAATAAGACAAAATTCATACCGTGCTCCAGGTTGCTGCCCCAGGTGTAAGAAAGGAAATCATTGGGCCAATAAATGCTATTCAAAATTTGACATCCATGGAAATCTTTTGTTCAGGAATTCAAAAAACGGGGCAAGGGGCCCAATGCCCCGGGGCCCACAAATGTACGAGGCATTGGAGGAGGAGTATCCTCAAGCATCCACTCAGATGCTTCCCCAACACAATCCCTATTACCCATCCACTCCCTCGCCAGAGGAACAGGAGGAAATGCAGGATTAGACCTCTGTTCCACCGCCTGAATAGTGTTAACACCTGAAATGGGGGTTCAACTGATTCCCACAGGAGTCAGGGGACCTCTTCCCTCAGGGACTGTAGGACTTATTATCGGGCAAAGTCCTGAGAGCTTATTAGGTTTGCAAGTGACCCCAGGCGTAATAAACTCAGACTAAAAAGGGGAAATAAAAATAATGCTTAGCTCACCCCAAAGTATAAGTTCTATTAATCAGGGAGATAGAATTGCTCAGCTGCTCCTCCTTCCAAATTTACATAAGTCATTTAAAATGAATATGCCTCTAAATAGGAACAATAGAGGATTTTGTTCCACTGATTCGAAACCCATGGTTTGCTGGGTTCGGGACTGTACAAGGAGGCCTATGTGTAAAATAAGAATCCAAGGAATAGAAATGGAGGGTCTTATAGATACTGGAGCTGATTCTTCCATCATTAACTTACGTCAATGGTCCAAACACTGGCCTCTGCAAAAAGCTTCAACCAGTTTAAGAGGCTTGGGATATAATAACCTCCCAGAAAAAAGTGCGGTAATTTTAAAATGGGAGGATGATGAAGGACATAAAGGCACGTTTCAGCCTTATGTTTTACCTAATCTACCGGTTACTTTATGGGGAAGAGATATTTTACAACAAATGGGAGTACACCTTGCAACCAAACCTGCAGGTGTTAAATGTAAAAATCTACAGAGTAATCTTAACCCTATAAGAAATCATCAAAAAGTACAGGGTAAGCTTAACCCTAAAAAAAATCATTATCATATAGGAAAAAGACATTTTTCTTTGGGGCCACTGAGAAAATAATTTGAAAATACCATGGCTTTCTGATAAGCCAGTGTGGGTCCCTCAGTGGCCCCTATCTAAAGAGAAATTACAAGTGGACCACCTACTAGTTCAGGAACAATTAGAAGCAGGACATATAGAACCTTCCACCTCTCCCTGGAATTCCCCCATATTTGTGATCAAGAAAAAATCAGGAAAATGGCGATTATTACATGATCTTAGACAAATTAATAAAACCATGCAATTCATGGGCCCTACTCAACCTGGACTTCCGAATCCTATAGCTATTCCAAAAAATTTCCATGTTATTAGTCTTGATATAAAGGATTGCTTCTTTTCTATTCCCCTACATCCTATGGATGCCCCCAGGTTTGCCTTTTCAGTTCCTTCTATTAACAATAATGGCCCTGATCACAGATATCAATGGAAGGTTTTGCCATAGGGAATGGCTAATAGCCCCACCATATGCCAAATATATGTGGACAAGGCCATCCAACCCATTAAAAATAAATATCCAAACCTCATGTGTCTACATTACATGGATGATATTTTATTGGCCCACCCTAATCAAAAAATCTTATTTAATATATTCAGTGACGTGGTAGAAAATTTAAAAAACTACGGATTATATATAGCAGAAGAAAAAGTTCAAACCAGATCTCCCATATTATATTTAGGATTTAAAATCATGGATACTTTTGTTAGACCCCAAAAAATTTTAATAAAAAAAGAACATTTAACCACCCTCAATGATTTCCAAAAACTACTGGGAGACATTAATTGGCTTCGCCCTACACTAAACCTCACTACTGGCCAATTAAAACCTTTATTTGATATCCTTCGAGGGGACCCTGATCCATCCTCACCGCGAACATTGACTCCTGATGCTAGGAAAGCTTTAAAGGTAGTAGAAAAAGCCATCGAAGGAGCTCATTGTGACAGATTTGATTTAACTCAACCGCTGATATTGATTATTATTTCTTCACAATATACACCCACAGGAGTATTTTGGCAACAAGGGCCTTTATTATGGATACATTTGCCTGTCTCTCCTAAAAGCATAATTGAGTCTTATACCTCCATGGTGGCTAAACTTATTCTTCAAGGACTTAAAACTTCTACTAAAATATTTGGCATTCACCCTGCTACTATTATTACTCCCTATTCATCGTCACAGATTGAATATTTATGCTTCAACGATAATGACTGGGCTATAGCTAGATGCTCTACCTCTGCAAATTTTGATAATCACCTTCCTAAGTCTCCTATATTATCTTTTTGTATTAATCATCCTATTATATTTCCACAGGTAATAAAAAATCAACCTATTTCTAAGGCATTTAATGTATTTACAGATGGGTCCTCAAATGGTACTGCTGCAGTAGTCACTACAAAAGAAAATATGACTTACATAACTGCACACAAATCAGCTCAACTAGTGGAATTGGAAGCTGTGGTAAGAGCTCTGGAAAATTTTAGAGACCAGCCCATAAACATTTTTTCAGATAGCCACTATATTGTACAAGCCGTCCCAAAATTAGAGTTAGCAGGACCAATAGCACCTCATACTCCAGCTTTTAAATTGTTTTATCAAATACAAAAACTTTTGTGGGCAAGAAAAGAACCTCTATTCATAGGCCATATTAGAGCACATACTAATTTGCCTGGCCCCCTCTATGAAAGTAATCAAAAGGCTGATGAACTTACAAAAACAATATTTATACTTTCAGCGCTACAACAAGCTACTTTATTTCATTCCCAGTTTCACGTCAACAGCACCACCTTGCAACGTAGGTTTAAAATCACAAAGGAGCAAGCCAGAACAATTGTAAAAGATTGTAAATCTTGTATGACACATTTGCCCAATCCTCATTTTGGTGTTAACCCTAGAGGATTAATGCCCAATCATTTGTGGCAGATGGATGTTACTCATGAGCCAAGTTTTGGAAAATTGCGATTTATTCATGTAACCATAGATACATGCTCAGGCATGATTTTTGCTTCCTTACATTCCGGAGAAAAAGTTAAAGATGTCACATCTCATTGTTTACAAGCTTTTGCTGCATTGGGCATCCCCAAAATGCTTAAAACAGATAATGGCCCCGCATATACGTCCTCATCTTTCAAAGAGTTTTGCGCAAAATTCAACATATCCCATAAAACAGGCATCCCATACAATCCTCAGGGTCAGGGCATTATTGAAAGAGCAAACCGCACACTAAAAGTTATGTTGTTAAAAAGAAAGAAGGAAACTGGAAAAATCCTAAGGACAGATTGGCAGTTGCCCTGTTTACCTTAAATTTTTTAACTTTAGACTCTGATGGTTATTCTGCTGGAGACAGACATTGGAACCCACATCAACAACATAAACCTTTGGTTTACTGGAAGGATGTTCTTTCAGGTACATGGAAAGGTCCAGATCCAGTGTTAATTTGGGGGAGAGGATCTGTTTGTGTTTTTCCAAAGCATGAATCCTCTCCAATATGGATACCATCTAGATTAATAAAGCAAGTACCAAATCAAAAGGATCAAGATGAAGTTGTTGAGGAATCAAGATTAATAAAAAAGGTACAAAATCAAGAGGACCATGATGAAGATATGGAATGATTCCCTTAAAAGAGTCCTTCAAAATACGTCACAACTTAAGTGTCATCCCTCCCGGCTGGGACGAAGAGATCTCTCTTTAGTGTGCACACAATTGTATTTTTTTTTCTTTTTATATATGTGTTTATGTCTGTGTATTTGTCTAAATTTCATGTTAATGTGACGTCACAAATATATATTTGTATGTGTGTCTGTCTGTCCAGTCTGACATCAAATATAACAAAGCGCTTGTGAATATTATATATATATATATATATATATATATATATATATATATATGGATCCAAATAACTCTAATTCATTTAAGTTTAAGAGTATTCTAATTGGGTAAATAATTTAATAAGTGAAGGTACCTTCAATTTTGTTTTATAGGTGTCCCAGGGATTTCTCTTAAGCGAAAAATATGACTAGGGCTGTATAACCTGATATTTTGGTGTTTTGACATAAGGTTGCTTATTTGTTATTAACTTCATTTGTTTAATAAATGATTAATTTCAATCATTTCAACAGGTAAAGGACTGCTGTGTATGCAGAAACTCGAGAGTTCCAGCTAACAAATTATTTCTCCAAAGTGCTTTTAGTTTTTCTTTAATCTATCTTTAATACAGTAAATACCCTCAGTCTTTCTTTGTTTTGTTCTAAATATGATGTTTTGCCAGCTTAAGTTTGTGGGAGCTCAGGCTGCAATGTGTGTGAGCAGAAATCAACTTTAATTTTCTAATCTAATAATTCTATTTTTTAGTTTGACAACTCGCCTCTTGACTCAGTGCTGGAATAGCACTGCCTTTCCTTTAATAATTGATGCTTGAGTCTCTAGGGAGTGGGCCCTGAAGATTTGCCGGTAGCATTGTCTAGACATAAAAAAAGATGGCTGCTGCTACAGATGCAGGGATCGCGGTCGCTGCAAGCATCCCTGCTGCTCAAATGTCAAACAACCTCACCAGCAGTGTGGCCTCTGCTCTGCATGCATGGGGCCTCCTAGATCTACGTGTTATAACAAGTGGACATTTTGATCTTTCATTGTTTGGGACTTCATGGGACAGTACCTTGGGGGTATTTGTTTAGACAACTCAGTGTGTTACTTGATAGAACTTAAGGCAGCTGATTTGTTTAAAGAATTTGATATGCTATGCAATTTGGCTCGTCACCAAAAGGCTTGTTGCCTTAAAGCCGCAGCATCTCCCCACAATTGGACGGCTGTTAGTCATCTTACACAGTCGATCCTAAAGGGCTCCATTGGATGGCTGGTTAGCCAATGAGGGGTAAGATCCCCAGAGGGGGACAACCTAAGACAGGCACAGTCGCACGGGATAGTCTCATGTGGCCGACATATCAACCTAAGACAGGAGTCAAGGGCACAGCCTTGATTATCCGATGACGGGTAAGAATGTTGGTTGCACATAGACGTCCTAGAGCATCCCCTCTTTTAAAACAAAAGGGGGAAATGCAGGAGCCCTGTTTGGGGAGATAGCTAAGATTGCGGTTGACTATTGGGCCATAGACATTTTTGGGCATTTCCGCCTTCCGTAGTCTCACGGGACTTGGTCTGGGATCTCGCGGGACTTGGTCGAGGATCTCGAGAGATTTGAACGGTGACTCAGCAGATCGAGCTAGCACCATTGCTGCTTGGGCGCATGGGAAGAGACCAGAGAGAGAAAAGACAGGGTTATTGCTATTGTATAGATATATTGTAGTTTCTTGTAAGATTAAAGAATATTTTCGTCTCCATCCTGTCTCCGGACTCCTTCCCGCGGCGCTGCCGTTCCAGGCTGCAATCCCTTTCCGGCGACTACAAAGGATCAGATAGCAACTATTTTAGGCTTTGCAGGCTGTTCAGTTTATTGCAATCACTCATCTCTGACTTTGTAGTGCAAAAGTAGCCTAGATGATCCGTAATCAAATGGGCAAGGCTGTATTGCAATAGAATTTTACTTACCAAAACAGCCACTAGATTGAATTGGCTGGATAGCCATAGTTTACCAATTCTTGACCTAAAAAGTTCCCAAATGGGTGAGTTCCAGTCATTTATGTCTCAAAATATTGAAGGAAGGGCAATGCATATTACAAACTTCCCTAAGGTGTCTAAATATTGCCAAGGGTTTATTTTGCCATTAAATTTAAAATATGATACTAAATATTATGTTATCTCATTTTTATTCAATCAGTGTTCATATTTTTTTACAAAAGACCTGTTACTTAACAAAGATTATAATCAGTTGTTCCTTTTCTTTTGACAGGACACATCACCGAGAACAGGATAGAATATTGGTTAGGAGTGTGTATTGAAGCCAGGTTTCCAGCAGTTCAATCCTCCTCTGTCATTTACCACATGTGTGGCGTTGGACTGATGACTTAATTTCCATTTCTTCATCTGTAAAACAGGATGGTGATTCAGCCTCCTTTGTAGGATTTTTATGATTACTTCAGAGATAGGCAAAGCCCTTAGAATAATATCTGAACTCTATTAATCATTGAGTGTTAGGTATTGCCTTTATTCCTCTGTACCAAGAAAGAGGAATGATTGTCCCTCAATATATTATTGAGATCCAAATAAATAAATGTCATAGTTGGCTGATTGCTCATGCTGACTGTGTTCCTTCAGATTCTAGTTGGTCATGTGGAAGACAGTTCTGAGAACACAATGACACAAACAGGCCTCTTTTCTCTCCAGTCTCCATTCCAACTCAGAAATCTTGCTTTTCTTGAACTTGTTGCTGGCTATGATGGGTCCTAGGTATGGTATATGTCTGGGTTTTGTAGCAAGGGTGTTGGAGAGAAGGAGGGGAACTTTTCCATCCATGGCTTGGGCTTAGCTTCTGAGTCCAGAATTAGGTGGCCCTGGGTGAGAAAGCAGAAAGTGATAGATTCTGGAAAAAGTTTGGCCTGCAGAAAGCCATGAATCCCTTAGCCGGTGTGACCACTGGCTTTGTTCACAGAAAGGAGCCAAATATATATATATATATGGAACTCTTCCTACCTCCAAAACATGTAAACAAGTCTTCTTCCAGGTCCAACCTCCTGCTTGTCCTGTGCCTCTCTACACTGTTAGGCCAATGAGATTGGAAATCACTATGCTATCTAATGGAACTGTTGTGTTTTCTTAGGTGGAGTATTTAAGTTAGGTTCAGTGTGGCCAGGGGGCTGATGGCAAGGGACACAGAATAGGATGTTAGAAAGACTATTACTCACAGATCCCAGAAAGAAGAGGGCAGCCCAACTTGCAGGGTCAAAATGTGTATGCTTAGTTTTAATTTTACACTGTGTTTTCCTCTTCCCCATTTGTTATTGCAAAATGTGACCAGATTGTTAATTTGGAAATTTTAATGTATAATTTAATTCCACAAATGGTTACCATTCCTTTTCTTATTACCATGACAATAAATACTATTATTTGGCAACAAGATGATGTCTTTCCACTCACGAAGATGCACCATTTGATACTCCACAAGACACACTACTAGCTCTCTACTTAGCCCCTCTTTTGGTTTCATGTTATTAGAATTCTCCTTAGCGCAGCTATCACCCATTTCAAGAGACTTACTCAGCACTTATTTTAATATTACCAGAGTATATTGACTGCACTTACATTTTGTTTCATAAATACTATGACCTAAAATATTTTATGTCCTTAAATATACTTCCTTAGCTCTAATAGGGGAAAGTATTTTGGTGTATTCGTGCTTCTTGATCCTAACCCTCTACTACAAGAAATTGGTAGATGCTATTTTGTTGTCTTCTAGTGAAACTATAAAAACTTTAAAACATTTAAATACAGATGTGTGTTTGTGTGTGTGTGTGTGTGTGTGTGTGTGTGTGTGTGTGTGTTTGTTCATCTCAGAAAATAATCCAAAGAACATGGAAGTACATAGAGGGATAATATTAAATTGTTAACATGAATTATCTGCCTAGAACAGATTGGAGAGGTTGCTGATGAAGGTAGAGGCGTCAAGGACAAAGGAGGAGAGAGTCAACCAAAAAATGAAAGGAAAAAAAAAGATACCCCCCTGCCCAAAGAAGAGCATTGTTTAATTGTTCAAAATCATGTAGCAACATGTACTCAAGTCACTTTTTTCTTTTACATATTATATTTTTAAGAGAAAAAGAGATTGTGGTTTATAGTTTAATCTGAATCCCTAGAAAATTCAAGCAAAGCATGTTTGCCAGTACCTTTTCCTGAATCTCCCTAGGATATTTTATTTCGAGGCAAAAAAGGTTGGTCTTTCACGTCAGCCTGGACTTACTCTATCAAATATGTTTCTGGATTAGGAAAGTTATACAATTCTTTCTTGTTTGCATTATTGCAAACTGTGCTTTTATATTAAGCATATAAAAATAGTCTTAATTTTAATAGCAATGAAAAATTTCTGTCTCTCTCTTGTTTCAGGGAGAGTCACACTACCACCTCTCCACTCCCACATACACACACTGCTTCACTTTAAGAAAAATTGGGTAAAACCAATTGCCAATGGCAACCGATATTTGGCCACCCTACAGAGTAGTGAACTATAGCAAACTGGAACATACAGATACCATCCAAGGCCAGTAGCTCCGGTCCTATTCAAATCCAGACAACTGTTGTCCTAAGGACAACAGAAATAACATTTTAAGAGAAGGCAGTAGTCTGGATTTTTATGTATTCTTCTACTTTAAAGTATAGAATAGACTAATCAGATACCATTGTAGGCTGACTACTACCTATGGCCCAGCATTTCTACTTTTGATTTAGGTATGAAACTATTGCCATGGAATTTAGAAATAGGGAGATTCTCCAAGATTCACTGTGGCTGATGAGATATCTTTTAGAAAACTCCAGTTCTATTAAGTTGCATATACATAAACTTGAGTAGTAAATTACATTTAAGGTAAATGACTTGACATAAAGAGTATTGTTTTAATTGGGATCTTTCATTTAAAATGGAAACTTACACTGAACTATAATAAAATAATTTATTGGAGTTATATGAAGACTAGAAGTAGCATCATGGGGTCTGACTTCAGAAAAAGAGGCATTTCTATGAATTGGTTCATTTATTTCTTTTTCTCTCTTTCCCCATCCAACTCCTTTTCCCTCTCACAGTATTACTCCACAGTATTATTTCTCCAGAGAGACTGCTCCAACTAGTATATCTGTTCCCTTTCTTTTTGTAGGCCTCAATAGTATATTTCTTCATAACTTGGGCTGGACAGAAATGAACTCTTCAGAGAATATGTCTCTGTTACTAATGGGTCCAATTCCTTGGAAGTCTTGAGTTCACATTATCTCAAAAGGGAACTTGGTACATTCAGATCATCTTTCTGTGCTTCATTGTACGGCATATTTCAAAGGCTAACCTATAAGCATGGGGATGTTGGATCACAGAAACACTCCTGGTCCAATCACCTGGTTGGTCGGGAGATACCACACATAACACATGTGCCTGCTAAAAAGTGCAGGAGATGCAGATTCTTTCTAAAGCAGTATTTATGCATGTGTGTGAATACAAGGTAACTACCTAGATTTATAGGGATCATGATCCTTAGGAACTTAGAAGTTTTGACAGACTCTTGGTGATGCCCTAGAAAAAGTCAATTGATATATATTTAAGTGTACATTATTTATGGGGTCTTATTCTACAAGACCTCATTGAGCCCATTTTCTTGCAAATGGATATGATAAAAATTCTTCAGGTGAGATCCCAGGGGATTCTGCAACTACAGTCTGAAGAATGATTATTGTATAATGTAGCGTAAGAGAGTTTTGGATAATGAAGAGTTTAGCAAAATCCAACAACTTGTTTCAAGGCTGTACATGGAAGATACAATCTCTAAGGATGTGCTAGTCTTTGAAATGCACTATTAAAAAGCATGTTCAAGTTATGCATATTGCTTTATAGGGTTGCCATAGCAAAGTACCACAAATTAGTGGGTAAAACAAGAGAAATTTCTTCTCTCTCAGTTCTGTAAGCTAAAAGTCTGAAATCAAGGTGTTGGCAGGGTCAGACTCCCTCTGAAGCCTCCAGGACACCAACTTCCTGTGACCTTCAGTTTCTGGTAGTCCCTTGGGTAGTGGCAGTTTAATATCTGCCTCAGTCTTCACAGTGTCTTCATCTTTCTGTGTATCCCTCTGTCTCATCTTTTCTCACAAATTTATGACACCAGTCATACAGGGTTACCTACCCTGATGTCCTCATTTTAACTTGTTGACATCTGCAAAGACTATTTCCAAATAAGGTCACATTCATAAGTACCAAGAATCAGAACTTCAGGCTATCTGTTTTGGAGACATAATTCAGTCCATAACATATGGCAAGCAACAAACTAATACCAATTTCAATCTGCTGCATTGAGTTTTGAAGGCACTATTTGACACTCTTCTTATAGGCAACAACATGAGACCTTAGATGATTCTTAGAATCACTTGAGGGGCTTTCAAGCATCCTAATTCTCAAGCCTGCATCATAGAACAATTAAATTTGCATCTTGGGAGGTGGGACTCAGGCATCAATATATCTGAAAGCTCTCAGGTGATTCCAACATGTATCTAAGTATGAGAACTATAATAAATAGTCACAGGGGAAAACTAAAGATAAAAAGTAATCTACTTTATTATTGAGAAAAATAGTTTCACCTATTTTCCTCAGGAAATAATCTTTTACGTTTTTTTGCACATAAGTTGAACTTAACTCCTCAGTCAAAGTCAGAGAAGCTGGACAATTTCAGGGTACTCCCTGTGGGGGGAAAGTTGGCCCAGTTGGCTTCTAGCATTTGGTTTGCCAGCTGTAAGGTCCTGTGAGCAACAGAATAGCTAAACCAGCACACACAGAGTTTCCACAATCTCATCAATCAGATCACCTCCCTTGAAGAGTAGTGAGAGATGGAAAAAATAACAGAAAGTTGCTGCTACTCCCAACTATCAGATATCCCTTTATTTTTCTTCCCTAGAACAAGCAAATATAATTTCCAGTTACAATTGCAAGAGTGCAATGAATTGATTGCTTTCATTCCCACAAATTCTTGCTGACCTAAAACTGCATTCCTCTTACATTTACTAACGTTTTCCCCTTTTCTTATCCAATGGAATAATCCTCTGATAATTATTCCTGTACAACATGGAGCATACTACTTATTTTTGCACTTTACATGTGATCATCCATCTAAGCTATGCATTATAGGAAGGGTTTCATTATTCATTCATATGTTCACCACCTATTTCTCAAGTGCTCTACTCTATGCCAACAGAATATTTTTCTAGTCTTTATTTTAAACTTTATTAGTAAAGACAGGTATAACAAACAAGTAAGTATTTTAGGTAGTGAGGTGCTTTGGAGAAAAATTAAGCAGAATGAAGGGCCCAGAGGATTGCGTGCAGTCTGTTGGCACTCTAGACCCAGGTCCTTCTCCCTCTATGTCCTCTTGTTACAAGAGAATTGGAAGAATGTTCTCCAGACCTACCTTTTGGCTAGATCACTAAGCATGATTTAAGTACCACCAGTAAGGTGCCCTTGCATAACATGTGAAATATTCAGGGCAATAAAGGACCATTTTCCTGCACGGTGGAACCTGCTGGCAGAATTCAGCAAATAAAAGCATGTGTCCACTAAAACCTCCTTCATGGTTGTGGGGTGGTCAGGACAGCAGCCCTGGAGGCAGCAGTAGCATCAGCAGTTTCCTTAACTGTGCTGCAGTGTGACCTGAAGCCTGGGGTTGAGGAATGATCCTCCAATTTTATTTCTTCTAATGATTTTATAACCTCCTAATTTTTAAATCAAATTCCTTTCTACTCAGAATGTCTACAGTTGTTTCTGTTTCCTGCCCAGAATCAGGACAGATACCCCAAAGAGGGCATCTTAGATGAGCTGACCCTTGAATGCAGAGAAAGATAAATAAATTCTGGGCTTTCTGCATGCAAGGCCAGGGGAAGAGAATTCTTGGCAAAGAGAATAAAAACTACAATGATGAGAGTGAGTGCAATGTGTTCGCAAAACAGCAAGAAGGATAAGCAGCAGCTGGGAAGAAAACTGCAGAAGAAGAGGGTTAGCATATAATTATGGCAAGACAAACAGGCAGGATCACTTCTAGCCTCATAGGACATGGCAAGATGCTCTGATTTATTCTCAAATGGGAGGTGATAGGAATGTTGTAGCAAGGAGTGACACAAGCCCACTCTGTGCAGAGAATGGTCTGCAGTGAAGCAATTACAGAAGCAGAAAGAGCAGCTTGAAGATTATTGCTATGGTCCAAGACAGAATAATATGTGGACCAAGACAGTATGTTGGAAATGGGGAGAAACAAGTGGATACTGGATATATTGTGAAGGTAGTGCCAATGAAGACTTTTGTGTATTGTGTAGAATACTCCATGGGGTAAGAATTGGATGGACATATCATTTATTATCCAACCCAGGACACCTTGAAAATAAATGAGGACTCTTCTAAAATTTATGCTGAAAAAAAAAAAACACCATAATCTGGGATATCCCAGGCAAACTATATTTATGGGTCACCTAAGTATGAAGAAAAGAAAAACATCAAAAACAAACAAATACTTTCATCTTGAAGCACTGAATGGATAAAGTTGCCATCTTGAGAGGTAAAGGACTGAGAGCAGCAGGTTGAGGTGACAAGATTAACAACACTGACCAGGGCTGGCCCATGGATATGTGACAGATGCACAGGACACAGCAGGACATGTTAACTATGCTAGAAGTCTACTAAGCCCAGGCAAAGCAACAATTATGGAAGAAAGCAAGGGCTATGCACAAGATGTACAGGACGTCAAACCCAAATTACAATTATCTGACAATACTGTGTAACCAGCAGCCAGAGTAGTTTGATTGAGTCTCAAAAGGTTGAGCAGGAGATTCTCCTCTTGTCTGAATTAGGTCTTTGATATAGTGAGGCAGGGAAGCCCACACGTGATAGTCAATTGTCCTCATTAGTGGGACAGGTAGGAAGGACGGCCTGGGAATGGCAGAGCTTAACCTGGGCATAAAAGTGGATGCTGATATTAATATATTCTCTGCTATTAGACAGACAGACAGACAGACACACACACACACACGCACACAGAGAGAGAGAGAGAGAGCAATGCTGGAAAGGAAAGGCAAAGAAGATGAGTTGAGAACACTCATACCTTAGATACTACAAGTCACTAAATTTCATTTGGGTAAATGTAGATACAAACTTCAAATCTGATATGAGCACTTGCAAATAATTGGTTTAAAAAATTGCCTAAATTTTGCAGGACCACCCCTACCAACCCACGCCAGGAGGGTGCTCAGGCCAGGCTCAGGCCTGCCCCCATGCAGAGTGGAGGACCATGTTGCGGATCCCCATTTACCAACGTGTTGCTCCCCCAGCCCATCTCAATCATGGGACACTGCAGCCATAGCCATAGCCCTCCCCATTTTCTAGCCTCCACCTTGGGACAACAGAGAGGGCCTGGAGGCAACTTCTCCCTGTAACATGGCTCCCCACAGAATTGCATCTCTGAACAGGCAGCCTAAAGCCATTATAAGGTCTACCCTTTCAGCCCTATCTCTAAAAGTGGTTGCATCCATCATGGGACACCCCCACTGCTATCTTGAGTTACTTCTGCTACTGCTGCCATCATCTTTAGCTGGGGTCTGGAAGCCCAAATTCAAGGTGAGGCACAGGTAATCTGCAGGGACACTACAAGATTACAGGGTAGAAACTGCAATATCTCAGATTCACACTGCAAGGAAGGAAGACACATAGACGATATGAAAAAACAAGGGAAGAAAGTGCCCCAAACAAATCAGGATACAACAATAACAGAATCCATGGACAGTGCTGTTGATGAAATGTCAAAGAAAGAGTTCAGAATGTACATAATTGAAATAATCTGCGAATTAAAGAATGACCTAAATGAGCAAATACAGGCAAAAATTGATTACTCCAACAAAGAGATAAGGGAACAAATACAGGTAGCAAAAGATTACTTCAAGAAAGAGAGATTCTGGAAAAATTGCAATCAGAAATCCTTGACATGATGGAAACAATAAACCAAATAAAAAACTCAATAGAAAGCATCACCAACAGACTAGATCACTTGGAAGACAGAACCTCAGATAATAAAGACAATCTTGAAAATAAAGTTTACCACACCATGAAGATGGTAAGAAATTATGAACAGAATATCCAAGATTTATAGTATAGCATCAAAAGACCAAATATAAGGTTTATCGGAATAGAAGAAGGCACAGAGATTCAAACTAAAGGAATGCACAATCTCTTCAAATAATACCAGAAAATTTCCCAAATGTGAAGAATGAATCAAATACAAGAGGCTTACAGGACACCAAATGTACAAAATTACAACAGATCTACACCAAGGCACACTATAATGAAAATGCCTAGCATACAGAATAAGGATAGAAATCTTAAAGGCTGAAAGAGAAAGGAAATCAGACTACATATAAGGGGAGACCAATTCATATCTCAGCAGATTTTTCAACCCAGACCCTCAAAGCCAGGAGATCCTGGAACAACATATACCGAGCTCTGAAAGAAAATGTATGCCAACCAAGAATCTTATATCCAGCAAGATTAAGCTTCAGATATGATGATGAAATAAAAACGTTTCATAAAAAACAAAAGTTAAAAAAATTTACAGCAATAAAGCCTGAACTTTAGAGCATTCTCAGCAAAATATTCCAGGAAGAGGAAATGAAAATCAGCAAAGGGAGGAACTACACTATAGGAAAGGCCAATCAAAGAGAAACCAAGTCAAGTTGAAAACCAAAAGTAAACCAAAATGACCAGGTATACAAACCATATTTCAATAATAACCCTGAATGTGAATGGCCTAAACTCATTAATTAAGACATAGACTGACAGATTGGATTAAAATAAAGACCCAACAATATGCAGACTTCAAGATACTCATTTCACCAGAAAAGACATCCACAGACTGAAGGTGAAGTGGTGGAGAAAAACGTACCACTCACATGGACAATGTAAACAAGCAGGGGTTTCCATCCTCATATCAGATAAAGTGTACTTCAAACCAAAGTTAGTGAAAAGAGATAAGGAATGACATTTCATACTGCTTAAGGGATTCATACATCAACAAGACATAAAAATCATAAATATCAATGCCCCAAACAATGGGGCATCTATGTGTATCAAACAAATCACTTCTATTCAACATCATCCTTGAAACTCTAGCCAGAGCAATTAGACAAAAGAAATAAATTAAAGGGATACAACTGGAAAAAGAAGAACTCAAACTACCATTACTAGCCAACAACATTATTTTATACTTAGAGGATCCAAAACTCCACCAGAAAATTTCTAGAATTAATAAATGAATTCAACAAAGTAGCAGAATATAAAATCAATACCCATAAGTCAAATGCATTTCTATACATCATTGATGAATCCTCTGAAAGAGAAATTAGGGAAACTACCCCATTCACAATAGCCTCAAGAAAAGAACAAAACAAACAAAAACTTGGGAAGCCGGGTGCGGTGGTGCACGCCTGTAATCCCAGCACTTTGGGAGGCTGAGGCAGGAGGATCGCAAGTTCAAAGCCAGCCTCAGCAATGGCAAGGCACTTAGCAGCTCAGTGAGACCCTGTCTCTAAATAAAATGCAAAAAAGGGCTGGGGATGTGGCCCAGTGGTCGAGTGCCCCTGAGTTCAATCCCTGGTACCACAAAAAAAAAAAAAAAAAAAAAAAAAAAAAAACCTTGGGAATCAATTTAACAAAAGAGGTGAAAGACCTCTACAATAAAAACTACAGAACACTAAAGAAATTGAAGACGACCTTAGAAGATGGAATTGAAGATGACCTTAGAAGATGGAAAGATCCCCCATGCTCTTGGATAGGCAGAATTAATATTGTCAAAATGGCCATACTACAAAGCTCTATATGGATTCAGTGAGATTCCAATTAAAATCTCAATGTCATTCCTTATAAAAATGGAAAAAGAAAACATGAAATTCATTTGGACAATTAAGAGACCCAGAATAGCCAAAGCAATCCTTAGCAAGAAGAGTAAAGCAGAAGGCATCACAATACCTGACCCTAAACTATATTTCAAAGCTACAGTAACAAAAATGGCATGGTATTGGCATCAAAACAGACATTTAGACCAATGGTACAGAATAGAAGACACAGAGACAAACCCACATAAATACAGTTATTTCATACTGGACAAAGGTGCCAAAAACATACATTGGAGAAAAGATAGTCTCTTCAACAAATGGTGCTAAGAAAACTGGAAATCCACGTGTAGCAAAATGAAACTAAACCCCTATCTCTCATTCTGCACAAAAATCAACTCAAAGTGGATGAAGGATCTAGGAATTAGACCAGAGACCCTGTGCCTAGTAGAGGAAAAGGTAGGCCCAAATCTTCATCATGTAGGATTAAGTCCCGACTTTCTTAACAAGAGTCCTAAAGCATGAGAAATAAAATCAAGAATCAATAAATGGGATGGATTCAAACTAAAAAGCTTCTTTTCAGCAAAAGAAGAAATCAATGAAGTGAAGAGAGAGCCTACATTTGGGGAGCAAATTTTTGACACACGCAAGTCAGATATAGCACTGATCTCTAGGATATATAAAAAACTCAAAAAACTTAACCCCCCAAAATAAATAACCCAATCAATAAATGGGCTAAGGAGCTGAACAGACACTTCTCAGAAGATATATAATCAATCAACAAATATATGAAAAAAATGTTCAGCATCTCTATTAATTAACGAAATACAAATCAAAACTACTCTAAGATTTCATCTCACGCCAGTCAGAATGTCAATTATCAAGAATACAAACAACAATAAAAGTGTTGGCGAGGATGTGGGGGAAAAGGCACACTCAGACATTGTGATGGGACTGCAAATTGGTGCAGCCAATCTGGAAAGCAGTATGGAGATTCCTTAGAAAACTTGGAACCATCATTTGACCCAGCTATCCCACTCCTCAGTATATACCCAAAGGTCTTAAAATCAGCATAGTACAGTGATGCAGTCCCTTCAATGTTTATAGCTGCACAATTCACAATAGCTAAACTGTGGAACCAACCTAGATGCCATTCAGTAGATGAATGGATAAGTAAACTATGATATATATACACAATGTAATATTACTCAGGATTAAAAGAGAATAAAATCATGGCATTTTCAGGTAAATGGATGGAGTTGAAGAATATCATGCTAAGCAAAGTAAGCCAATCCCAGAAAAACAAAGTCCTGATGTTCCCTCTGATAAGTGGATGCTGATCCATATGGGGGGCGGGGCGGGGGTAGGGATGGGAAAATGGAGGAACTGTGATTGAGCCAAGGAGAGGAAATAAAGGGGAGAGGGCATGGGGGTAGGAAAGCTAGTGGAATTAGATGAACATCATCACCCTAGGTATATGCATGACTGCACAGATGGTATGACTCTACATTGTATACCACCAGAGAAATGAAAAGTTGTGCTCCATTTGTGTACAATGAATCAAAAAGCTTTCTGCTGTCATGTATACCTAATTATAACTAATGAAAACATAAATTTTAAAAATTGTGTAAAATCATCATAATTAAATTTTTCATCTTTTTCTTTTCAATTTTTTCTTCTTCCTTGCTTGTTTTCATTTGTTCAATATAATGTGTTTTCTCTTTGTAAAACAGCATTTGACATTGTTATTGAAAAGTAAATATGATCATTAGTATTAAAAAGAATATGGAAACTATAATTTCCACCTAATGCTTTTGCTAGTTATTTTGCACAGACTCTAGCTATAAATGAAATGTCAGGATATGAATATGAATAAAGAACAGAAGAAAACTATAGTAGTTATATCAATAATTGTTTAAATAAATATTGCTTTACTATGACTTCAAGATGAATTTTAAAAGAATAGAAGTAACCTTTTTGTTTCACACATTATGTAAAATAAAACATGGAGATTCTTTAATCCTTCCCTATCTTGATATTTTTGTCATTGAGACTATAATTTTATTATAGTTAATACATACAAACTATGAATTTACAACTAGCCGAGATGTTCAGAAACAAGAGATGTCACATTTCTTTGATTTCTATGAATTAATTTTAATGAGTTCTGGCCCTCTTTGCTGCTAAATTGGTAAGAAATTTGTGCTCAGTCTTTTTTGGGAATCTTATTCTTTCTTTGATGTCTTGCAATGTCAAGGTCACTCGGACTCATTAGTTTACCCTGGTCAAACCGCAGGCCCCTTGAGAGTGGGAAATGCTGGTACTTCTCTATCACACTTGAGCATCGTGTGTGTGTGTGTGTGTGTGTGTGTGTGTGTGGACAATTGCAGACACTGAGCGATGGAAAGGGACTCCAATGAGGTCCTTGAAGCTTGCACTACTACCACAAGCCCCATTTTAATACACAGCTCATAAATGAACCAATTCACATTGATATACAAGTCAGTTTGAACAACATCAGGACCCTTTTTGTAAAATGCTGCTCATGTCCAAATGTTTCAGTTGTTACAAGAAAATGATGTTCTAAGTATCAAAAATCAATAAGCAGCTCAACTTCAAATGAATGCAGCAGCATAGAATGTAGTCCCAGAAACTCTGGGTCAGAGAAGTCCAAATTTATGAAAAGATGCTGGTGCTCATGTTTTCTAAGGTCTACATCAATCCACGCACCAAAGAAGACTCCAGACGCCTCATTGGAGCACTTCATCTTCTGAGCGTCGAGTGTCTTGTTAAGTCCTCTTCAAATGACTCATGCTATTACAGAGCTCTGACCACTTACAAGAGAAAAAGTATGGAGAGAAATGTCAGGAAAAAATCAGCTTCTCAAGTGACATGGCGACAGTGCCTGTGATCACTTCAACACGCAGATGCCATCCACGCCTTTAATGACTGGTGATCTTTATGGTAGATACAAAATGATACAGGCACTTAGTAGCTTTTATTTCTGTTTAAAAATAGGCGGTTTGGGGATTAAACTAAATACATTCCAAATTCCAACTGATGCTGAAAATTCAACCATCTCTGAGGCTGTCTTTTGAATATTTTAATATGCTGGAAAAATCTGTAATTTTAGTGCCATAAAAAAAAACCATAAAATGTCATAAAATGAAGTGGAGTTAGCACCATAAAAAGGGACAATGGGAAATGAGGACAGTATTTAAGAATGTAAATAGTAAATAGCATAAACACTTGTTGAATAAGCTAGTCAACTTAACAGCGGAACAGAGTGGAGAAGAGCCACGAATATTTGGACTTATGAACTTGGGTGTTTGTCCGCTTGCTTGCTTGTTGTTTTAGCAGCATTTGGAAATTCCATTTCTCCACTATCTCTTTTGGCAGAAGAACTTGCCAAAGGAACTTGCAGGGAACTTTCATTCCAAATCCCACTCCCAGTTCTCATCTGAGAGAGACAGCTTTGCTTCCTGCCTAAAGGACCTCTCAATCCCTGATGACTAGCTTAAGTCTTCAGCACAGACACCTGCTGTCCCCAGCTGAAGTCTGTCTTTCTAAATTAGCTCCAGAAACTGCCACTAGAGTGTGTCTTGGACTTAGGTATTTTATAGCTGCAGTGTTTTTATTGACAGCACTTAAATCTTCTCTTTAATTAATGGATGTTTATGTCATTAGAGCAGATGAAACAAGATTGTATTAAAAGTCCTTTCTGCAGTGTTCAGCTATAACTCCAGCTCAAGGGAATAGCTGTGGGAACGACTTAACCTAGTTTTCCTGTGAGGATTGTTATGCACAGTTATGGTACCTGCTTCCTGACCTGCTCTGCAGCATGTGGCTATGAGAGGAAGTGCCTTCTCGTGCACCCCTGAGGCCTACAGACAATCCCATGCAGTTTTCTCTGAAAAGCCCTGAATATTCTTTTTAAAATATTTATTTATTTGCTTTAGTTGTACACAATGTGTTTATTTTTACGTGGTGCTGAGGATCGAACCCGGGCCGCACACGTGCTAGGCGAGTGCTCTACCGCTGAGCCACAACCCCAATATTCTGTCTTTCAAGCAATATAAAAGTTAGACTAACAAAACCGACATTCAGAACAGTCAAATCTTCTCTGTGTTTACACTGGATTTTGTGTCTGGAACATGCAATCTGGAGCTGACCTCTCTGTGAAGCCCCTCCTCTCCAAACAAGCTTCTCTATCTACAGACTGAGCAGAAGCATTAGCCTGTTTCTGTGGGCATCTTTTCATTCCCTTTGAATCCTGCCTAGTTTCTGATGTGACTGGGTGAGTGAGCATGAGTGTCAGAGATTAGAGCCCTATATTTGTTTCCAAGGACACCTGAAGCAAAACACCCAAAACTGGGTAGTTGAGAACAACAAAAGCAGATTGCCTCAGAGTTCCTGAAGCCAAATGTCTGATACCAAATTGTCCCCTCCATGTAGCTCTGAGGAGCAGTTTTCCTTGCCTCTTCCAGCTTCTAGCACCCGTCAGCAAGCCTTCACTCCTTGGCTCATCTATAGATTCATGACTCCAATCACCTGTGTCTTTACAGCATCTTCCCTGGTATGTGTCTGTTTCCATGTCCAAAATCCATTTCTTAAATAAAGAACACTAGTCTTATTGGATTAGGACCTCATTTTAGTTTGATACCTCTGTAAAGAATTCAATTCCAATCAGTCACATTCTGAAGCACCGAAGACTTCAATGATCCTCAGGAAAGGGGGCATAGTTCATAGCAAACTGGAAGGATTAATAGCCTCACATAGAAAAAGATAATGAGAGGTTTAATTTTTCTTCCTTTCTTACATTTCAGGATCTGTGGCAAGTAGAGACAGGAGCTGGATTAGCTTCACTGGGGATCCAGTTATAATCCCCACTTTAATGAAGCTGCTCTGTTTATGTTAGGAACTTAAGTGTTCCCAGGACTGATGCTCCTGTTTCCCCCCACCTGATAGGGCAGTGAATCATTTGTGGGCTATCACAGCTTTAGTGCAGTGATTCTCAAACTTCAGTGTGCATCAGAATGACCTATGTGAGATTCTGGGCCCCAACCTCACAGTTTCTGATTCAGCAGTTCTAGGATAGGGCCCAAATTAAGTTCCTCAATGCAACAGTTTCTCAGGGACCATACATTGAGAACCACAGCTTTGGTGTAGCTTTAAGAATCGTGGTTAACAAAGTCATGTTAACCATCAGCAAATATTTCCCAATTCCAGCCACTTGGGTGAAACTTTCCTGGGCATTTCCCACAGAACTTTTAACATTGACATACTGTCAAGACTGCATCATTTTCAGTACAATGTGTTTTTAATAATGTAGTCACACTGTCAGAAACAAGTACATCAAAATCCCCAACAAACAAAAAACTTGGTCTATTTTTACTCACTGCATTTACCTCCTGCAAATGCTGAGTTAACACTCTTAAGGTTTCAACTTTCCTTGGCAATACTAACACAAGTGGTGCCTCACAGTTAGCAAGACAAGTTTTAGCAATCCTATTTTTAAAAGTACAACCTGATACTGTCTCACCTCAAATTCAACAACTGGTTCCACACTGAAGTCCCCAACTTTTAACTGGTCCCTACCCTTGATAATAATCTTATAGCTATAGATCTGATACTAGGAAGTTGCCTGCTATTCTCCCACTCACATGTTCCTTGTGGTCAATCACTTGCAAGGGCCCACTGTCCTTTCTCTTCCGAGTCCAGTTCATTTCTTTCATTTCTGCTGTTGCTCTCTTCATTCAGGCCCTCAGCCCTTTCTCATGGTCTCTCACCTTTAGTGTCCCTCCACCTTTACCTAAGTCTATTTCTGCTCCTCCGTCTGACTTGTTCTTTGGAAATGTGGCTCTGATGACTTCACCTCCGGCTGGAAACTCTTCATGGTGATTCAGATTTATGATCCTCCACTAGCACTCAGAGTCCCTTGTATTCTGGCCTCTACCTGCCTTTTAAATCCTACTTCATAACAATTTTCATGATACTGTACATTTTAGAACATCTGGCTCTTCCTCCAACACAGTTCACACTTCCTCCTCTCCACCTTGACCTCTGACAGGAATGACCTCATCTGTCTGGATTACATCTTCCTCCAACCTTCTCAAGTAATGCCCACTTAACAAGATATACTCTTTGTCCTCAAAATATACATCCTTTCAGTATGCTTTCTTGAGTCACACTTCTGTAATTATTATGTATTTGAGTGAGTTATAATTATTGTAAACATTAGCATTTATCATTTTCATTATTTCAAAACTTCATTTAATGATACATTGAGACCTCTTTGGCTTATTATCCTCTAAAACACTAGTTTTTAATACAATAGGTGGGACAGTGTTTTAGTAGGATTTTTACCAAAAATCCAGAGAACACCTTACTTTTCTGGTCAAAAACTGATGAATTTGTTTTGTAAGCAGTATATAAAGGTTGGAAACTCTAAGAATAAAGAATTTAGTAAGAAGGACTGTTTGAACAATATATTCTTTACTTTCTTCCATAGATGACAATAGGTGATTATCAGATATTCTCTCTCCCCTTTTTCTTAGGCCTTTGAGCTTAATTATTTTACTTAATGGTCAAGTTTTCTACAGGGCTGAGCAGAGACTCAGGAATTGTTGAAGGATGGGCAAGCAAAAGAGCATTGTCCATAACTAAGCCCATAGGAAAAAACCTGGTGACAGCTACTCTCCTTTGACTTAATCTTTTTCTCTTCTGTCTATTCAATATGGTTGACAGTAATGATATAACAAAATCTTTCCTTTCTCATTTCTAGGCTTTGAGAATATATTCTCTCTTCTTGATAGAAAAGAGTTATTATAAAATAGCAAGCATGAAAAATATGTCACACAATAAATAATATAAAAAATTAAGGAGCATCTCATACTTTTGTACTAACCCTTTGTTATTTTAACTTAAATAACTATGGGAATAAGACAAACAACCTTTCCTGCTATACCATGCCCTATAACTGATCATTTTTTCAATTATTTATCTTCACAGATGCAGAATTGTATACATATGATATATTATGCTTTATCATAATAAAAATGTCTAAAGTACCCTGGTGCTAACCCAAGTCACTTCAGAAATTCGTCTTTAAGACTAAAGGCAAATTATGTTGCAGAATCACTGTACTTTAGTTAACAAAGATGTTTCTCACAGAGGTATGATTAACAATTCTGACTACTATACATGTATACTGAAATTAAACAATTAAGTAAATGGATGGTGGGTGGTGAAAATCAGGTGGCCAAAGTGGCTATTTACCAATAAGCAAAGGGAGTAGGTTTAAATGGTACATGTTCTAATGGATTTGAGCTATATATATCAATATGGATTCATGTTTAGTTTTGCATAGATAGATGTTTACATATAAAAAGTTACAGAGATACGTATATATCTAGATTAGTGTACACACATATATTTCCTTGTTTTGTCAGCTGAGATATCCTAGAAGCAATAACATCCCAGTGGCACTGAGCATACCCAATGCCAAGGTCTTGGTTTCTAACACCATTCTGAAGCAAGAGGAACCAGAGATTCTTGGAGAAAAGGCAGATCTTAGAATGAGGTTAGTAAATACACAAGATAAATCTAAAAAATCTTGTAATTCAAAAAGTAAGTGCATTAAAAAAAAATAGGAGTCAACTGAGACAGAGCTTAACATGGCCAAAGCTGACATACTTTTAGCCACAAAACATATCAGATATTATTGGACTGTAATCCAAAGTATAAAACAAATATCCATGAGTAAACATAGGCATAAGTAAATGATTGAATAAATAAATGAAGGGAGGAGAAGAGAAAAATTTCCCTAGCAGAGAAATTTTGAGCAATTTTTATACTCCACCTTTAAGGAAGAGGAGAATAACATCCCACTCATAAAGTATGGATTGCACATGATGACTTCTTTCCAAAAAAATACAGTATGGTAAAAAAAAAATAGGGAAAAAATAGAGTAACTGTAAGTGAAAAAACCTGACAAACACTACCTAAGCCAAGTGACTGTAGTCATAAACAGTGATAAGTTATGTTGATGTATACCCTTGACATGATGTGATGAAAATGGCACTTTAAACCTATAGTCTCCCTCCTAATAACACATGACCTCAATCTAATCATGAGAAATACATCAGACATCTTAGTAGAGAGACTTTCTAACAATATATGACTAAGACTCTGAAACTGTCACAATCATTAAAACAGTATGAAAAATTGTCAGTCAAAAGAAGCCCAAATAGACATGATAAGGTATAATGAAGAATTCTAAATGACATCCAAGAAAGAAAACAGAGGTAAAAACAAAGAGTATCTAATTAAAGTATGAACTTTAAGTTAATGATAATTTATCAATATTGACTAGTAAATTATAACAGATGAATTAAAAATACATTAAACACTACTAACAGAGGAAATTGGAAATGGGGTATAGTCATACAGAAACTGAACCATCTTCACAATTTTTCTGTAAATCCGAAGCTGTTCTAAAATAAAATTTTTTTTTTTTTTTTTTTTTTTTTTTGGTACCGGGGATTGAACTCAGCGGCACTAGACCACTGGGCCACATCCCCAGCCCTTTTTTGTATTTTATTAGAGACAGGGTCTCAATGAGTTGCTAAGTGCCTCGCCATTGCTGAGGCTGGCTTTGAACTCGCGATCCTCCTGACTCAGCCTCCCAAAGTGCTGGGATTACAGGCGTGCGCCACTGCGCCCGGCTATAAAATTTTTTTAAAAAAAATACTCTGGTCTTCTTTTGCAGACTAACAATCCAAACGTTATTAACATGAATATAATAATTATTATTTTTTTAGCTGAAATTAACTTTTATTATAAGCATGTAATTAGCACCCCAATGATCCCTAATAAACACCTGGCAAGCCTGCTAAAACGTTTTTTTAAAATTTATTTATTTTTTATTCTAAGTTGTTAGAAATGACAGCAGAATGCATTACATTTTATATTATACTTACAGAGCACACTTTTACATATCTCTGGTTGTATACAAAGTATATTCACAGCATTTGTGACTTCATACAAGCACTTAGAGTAACAATGGAGTATTACTCAGCAATAAAAGAGAATAAAATCATGGCATTCACAGGTAAATGGATGAAGTTGGAGAATATAATGCTAAGTGAAGTTAGCCAATCCCCAAATGCCAAATGCTGAATGTTTTCTCTGATATAAGGAGGCCAATTCACAGTGGGGCTGGGACGGGGAGCATGGGAGGATCAGAGGAACGCTAGAATGGCCAATGGGGAGGGAAGGGAAAGGAGGGAACAAAAGGGTGAAGAAGAAAAAAAGAAGAAGAAGATGGTAGAATGAGATGAATATAATTATTTTAAGGCCTCATAAATCTCTATAAATCTATGTATTTTAAAATCATCCAACAAAAAATAAAGCAATAATAACAGATGCCCATGTAAATTAGTAAATCTTATACATCTAGTAGAGAGTAATACAAATTATGATAAAAAATCTAAGGTTTTCATACTCAGATATTTTAACCCCAATGGCCTACAGACTCTTTCATAAGATCATTTAGTGTCAAATCCACATGTCTTCCATCATCTACCAACTCTCACCTACATCATCAGAGTCTATGTCTGATCTACCAATGAGAAGCACTGATGAAAGCAGGTGTAAGATCGCATCCCCCTTGGACCTCACCTTCTGTGTGTCTTCAGTTTTATGGGTGGTTGAGATCACAGGCATTGGTTATGCAGTTTCCTGATATTTTGATTAGTGGCAGTGACCTCTGCTCCCTTGTCTTTCCAGAGATTCTATAGGTATCCCATTACTTGTACTGAACTTCTTCCCTGTTGAAATACCTTGTGTTGTTTCTGTTGTACTAACCCAATTAGCTAACTGTTTCAACTTCTTAGTAATTTGGTTATTGTATGTGAATATCTTGTGGTCAGGGTCATTTAACTTTCAAATACATATGATCTGGTGGTTATATATACATGACAACCTAGTGGTAATTTATTGTATTGCCATGCCCGAAAAGGATTGTTTAGTCTGAGATGCAGAAACTGATATACACCATAAAATAGCTCTCAGTCCAACTTATTCTTTGGTTTCAAGGATTATTATTCTGGATCACATAAATTTGTATCCAATTTTTATATGATCATTCTGATAGGAATTGTTTATTAAGCACTATGTCTAATATACAAGAAAGGAGTAAGATATCAAACCAATAATGGAATTTTTCAGCATTTTACCACTGACAGAGGTAGGCCCAACTTGGTGCTCACTGTCTTATGGAGAAAAACCAGGCCTTTATATAAAATCTTCACTGAATATACTCCATCATTTTTTAATTAAATTAGAAAAAAATCAATGTGGATAAAATACAAATATTGAAAGAATGAAAATCAAATCAGTCCATAGCTAAGCTCTCTTTAAACTACCTTTTTATGAGAAACTCAAGTGTGTTTATTTAGTTTTCCCCAGGCATCCATAGCAGGAAATAACACGTTTCAAAATTCCTATTGTAAAGAATAGAAGTACGATAACATAGTGTTTTAGTCAGCTTTTTTGATGTTATGACTAAAAGGATCCAACCCGAACAATCATAGAGGAGGAACAGTTTATTTGAGGGCTTACAGTTTCAGAGGTCCTAGTCCATAGAAGACTGGCTCCATCCCTCAGGGCTCGAGGTAAAGCAGAACATCATGGCGGAAGAGTATGGCAGAGGGAAGCAGTTCACACGATGATCAGGAAGCAGAGAGAATGAGACTCCACTCTCCAGATACAAAATATATACCCCATAGCCACACCCCCAATGAACCATTTCCTCCAGCCATACCCCACCTGCTTCCAGTTACCACTCAGTTAATTCCATCAGAGATTAATTCACTGATGAGGTTAAGGCTATGATCCAATCATTGGCTATAATCCTCCAATCCTTGCATTATCTCACCCATGCGCTTTTGGGGGATACCGCATCTAAACCATAACACATAGTATATTGTTCTTTAAACAATAATATCCATCATTTGAAGAAAGAAATGGGAAAAGAAAGGAGTAAAGAAGAAATAATGAAACAGATTAAAGTAAAGAAAAAGAGAAAGGCTGGGGATGTGGCTCAATGGTAGAGCATTTGCCTGACCTGCAGAAGTCCCTGGAATCAACCCCCAGCACCACAAAACAACAAAAATAAACAAAAAACAAGAGTAGTAAGAAAGAAATAGAGGAGAAAGATATTTCTATTTACTTGGATGGTAGTTATGAGACACAGGTAAAGGCAGCTACCATGATAAAACACACAGATGTTGACTTTGACATTGACCCCATCTCCTGGGCTCTTCCATTTTGGAGTGGATGTTATTTGAATCATGCTCCAAACAAAATAGAAACAACAGTTCCATCTCAATGTAAAAGAGCATAGACAGAGGGTCTTGTCACAGAAGCAGAAGGTTCTTTTAATTTGTCCATCTGTTTGTTAGATCCTTACAAAAATTAAGGAATGGTGATTTACAACCAAAAGGAGATAGGAGATCCCATGTAAATAAAGGCAATACTTGATTTTTGAATTTTATTTTTGGACAAAAATCCAAGGTCTTATACCTCTATTGAAGGAACATAGAGAATAACTATATAACAAATAGTAATTTTACTAACAATAATACACAGCTATTCTCTAAGCAGGTAATGCAAGGAGTAGCAATTATAGAACCTAAACTTCTCTTAACAGTACTGTTTTTTTCTTACGAGATGTCTTTACTTGATACAAGATTCTCTCTAGCTATGACAAATATCATTAACTTCACTTCTACGGCACTATACGAATTCCTTCGAAAGATTTGCCTGCATTTAAAATTGCAGCATTCAGAATTATTTACTATTCCCTGGCAAGCAAATCATACATTATACATCAATTATAATTTAGGAGATCAGACTACTGAGAACACATCAGCTAAGTTTTACAATACACATACCTGCTACAAAGTAGGCACTCAAATATTTCAACATTAACCAACACCCCTAACTATAATATTAATTAAAATACCTAAATTCATTATATTGTACTTATTACATCTGAGATATTTTAGAATCATTATCTTGTTTTGGTCTCACATAAAGCAAATTATATTACTACTCCAATTATACAATTATGGAAATCAATACACATGGAGTTCAATAACACAGTCTCCCCATGTCTTGTCAGTCTTATTCTCTCTTTCTTGCTCTTTATTTTCTTAAAAAAAAAACCAAACAAACAAACTCTAGATGAGATGCTCAAAGAAGCACAGAGAGAACACTTGTGCCAGTCTATCCAGCCTTTGGCATTAAAATGAGATGAAATTCCATTAAACTATGTGAGACCACTAGTACATCCACATTCACCTCCCTGCTCAGTGAAGAATTTGCTGCTGCAATTCCATCTCACTGAAGACTTTAACAGTAACACAGTTAATATAAAACTAAGTAACAACCTAACCTCCTCTACATAGGAAAGTTTGATTTGATTACTCTTATTTTTTTACTCTCAGTTTAAAATGGTGCAAGTCAACTAAACTTTTTGGAAGCAAACAAAGCCTTCCTCATGCTTTCTTCTCTGTTTTTCCTAAAAGGGAATTCTGACTGGTTTCCTGGGAGAATTAAAACTATGTCACAATTTTAGTATGTTACTATGCCTTAAAACATGCATATTTCTGAGATTTGAAATATAATCAGTATTTTTATTTCTTACCTCTCCCATTTTTCCAATTCTTCTTTTCTGGGAAATAACCATTTATACCTGAGGCACCAACTCTTCTGTTTTATGCTAATTGTTCTGACTATTTGCTATTATTTATTCAAATGACAAAACGAATGATGTTTTAGCAATATATATGTATATATATGCTTATATATATGCATATGCATATATATAAATATATGCATGTGCATCTGTGTATGTGTATGAGAGACAGAATCAGGGTCCTAGACTTACTAGAGAGCAGACAATATCCTGAGATTTTCAATCCATCTGGTAACAGAATTAATGGTAATTTGTCATGCCAAAAATAGTGCACTAGCTGGGTACAGTGGTGCATGAAGGGCAAAAATCATACCGGGGACAGCCATGCAGCCAAGGGATTTATTCACCAGCCTTTATGGCTGGTTAAGTGTAGAAAAGGAACAGGGAGAGGAATCAGGGAAAGGGAAGTGTGCAAGCTCTGGTGGGAGAAAGGAGTCAGAGAGAGGGGAGTGTGCAAGCTCTGGTGGAAGAGTGTGCAAGCTCTGACTGAAAGGTGGAAGTCTGGTCGCGCTGGCTGCGGTCTCTGGGGCTATCTGCTGGGTCAGCTGCCGTCGGGCTGGAGATGGTGGGTCTAAGGCTGGTGCAGTGGCTGCCTCTTCTCCATCTCCGTGGTCTTCTGTCTTGACGTTTCTCTCTCCTCTCGTCGTCTCTGTCATCTGGCTCTTCTCGTTGTCTCTCTTCGTTGTCTGGCTCTCCTCTGGCTGTCTGGCTCACTCTCAAACTCCAAATGGATGGGAGTTTATATAGGGATTACTGGTGGGGAGGTGTACCAGAGGGAACTTTAAGCCTATTGGCTTCTACTCCCGGTGTGAGGGCAGCCTTCAAGCCTATTGGCTCCTGCCTGGGGAACAGAGCAACCTTTAATCCTATTGGCTCCTGCCTGGGGAAAGGGAAACAAGGTTGTTTCCTGCCTGGGGGAAAGGAAACAAGGTTGCTTTGCTCAGGGAAACTTCTGGGAGGGGGAGGAGGAGCCCATCTATCAGTGTACACCTGTAATCCCAGCAGCTCTGGAGGCTAAGGCAAGGAGGATTGTGAGTTCAAAGCCAGCCTCTGCAAAGGTGAGGTGCTAAGCAACTCAGTGAGACCCTGTCTTTAATAAAATACAAAACTGGTCTGGGGATGTGGCTCAGTGGTTCAGTGCCCCTGAGTTCAAACCCCAGTATCAAAAAAAAAAAAAAAAAAAAAAAAAAAAAAAGAAAAGAAAAAAAGAAAGGAAGAAAAAAACAAAAGAAAAAGAAAAAGCACTATTCTCTAGTTATGTCTTCCTGAAATATTTTATTACCACCATTAAGTTTCTCTGTAGTTAAAATATCTGGGTAGATAACAGGATTTCTATCAGCTTACCCTGACCTGCTTGTAGGAGAACATAGGTTATACCTGGATGTCTACATAAAGAAAATGTGAAGAGCAGTGCCTATAAGTAAAAAAAAAAAAAAAAAAAAAAAAAAAAAAAAATTTACAATTCTCTTCACCAACTAGGGAAAAGAAATCTTGATGTCTTTATTCATTAGAAAGTCCCTAGCACAGAATTTCTGTTCCTTTATAAAGAGGTGGTCCCAGTGGATTTCAATAACTATTGAATGACTCAGAAAGCAAGAACTTATCAGTGCTGGAGGCCTTCCCAGGAGGGAAGACATTTACACAGGCAGGTAGTTTGGAGAATGCTTGAGAGGAATGCATTCCTTCTAATTTCATCCAAATGCTTAACTTACACTTCATTTTAGAAAAAAAAAGAAAAGAAAAAAAAAACCTTTATATTTCATTGTCTCTCCTAGGTATTTCTTTATCCCTTTTCTTCCTCTTTTTTCATCCTCTTTTTACAGGCAGAGGAGTGTTAGCATTTTAGCTTTAAAAAAAAAAAAAAAAGATTGTTATGGAGGTGGCCAGCACCTGGGTAGGGGGTTCTTCTTCCAGCCAAAGAGGGTGGGTGTAAGCCACCTAAGAAATTAAGATCTAGAATAATTAGTGAATAATAAAACACAAAGTTGGAAATACAGTTTCAAAAACGTGGAGCCCCTGATAGTTTCCAGTGCACACAGGAGCTGGAGCTAGATCATTAGAAAATGGCTCCTGTTATTTATTTAAGGGGGTACATCAAAGGCAGGAATAAGGTTTCAGGGGTGGAGTCTTGCTTCCTGACATCTTGCAGTCAGCAGGTTGATTGGCATCTTGGCAGTTCACACCCATCTCAAAGGGCTGTGTGGCTACAGCAGGTCACCCCATCTCTGGTGTTGTGTAGGACCTTTGGCAGATCTGAGGGGGAAGTTCACCTACATCAGGCAGTCTATTCTTGTGGGGGTGCCAATGGAAGTTCCCAATGTCAGACCTATCCCCTCACCTATCCCCATAGTCCACATACAGCCCACAGATGGCTCTCGACACTTTATGTCAATAGAAATGTTTAATTATGTCAATAAAATATTTTTAAAGTAATTATTTTTAATGGTTTTTTAAAATGTAAGGCACTCAAAGCAATGATTGCTTGGTAATAAACATATCTACTAATACTAAATCCTTTAGGTGCCCTCTGGAGAGCCATAACTAATTTGGAAATCTTTTCATCTCTGACGTAAGACTTGGCTACTTCACTTTCCCAGAGAGCTTGGGTACTAAAAATGGCTGGGGAAAGAAAGACAGCACCCAGCCACTACTGCTCCATGATGTAAACGCATGTCTGATCCTCTCCTGAGGTTACTTCTAAGAGGCTGGTTTTGACAGGAGCAATATTTTCTGAGCAGTTAAAAATAGGAAGTGAAACATCATATGAATTATTTAGATTTCAGCTAGGCATTTTAGTTTTAGGAGCTGTGAATAGTGTCTCCCTTTTCAAGTGAGTTAGCAATTATGAAAATCAACATGTGCTCCATAGTGATGGGAAGTATCAGCACATCCAATTAATTAAAAATTGCTTTCCAGAGATGTTTTACTTGGTTCCCATTTCATAGGAGTCTCATTCTGAGGGTTACTTCAATTCTAGGGTTAAATAAGAAAAAGAAGAAAAAAGTCTGAGAAGGAAGAATGGTAAGGACATGTTAAGTTTTCAAACTTGGGAAAGAACTGATTTACATCCTCCATCCTGATGCTCCCTTTGGACAATCTTAACAAGAAGGATGAGGCCTATCAGCCTAGCACTGCTAGAGTACCAGCATGGCCAAGCCTGTGGTTCTTACTATTCCCCCAAAGGAGTTTGGTCTTAGCATATGTTGTTCTATTTTTGAAAAGGAAAAAAAAAATACTGCACATTTTTTACTTTATGTTGTTTAAAAATATTTTAAGAGAAAACCAAATAATTATCCTATACATTTCCTTTGAAGAGTAACAGAAATTAATATTGATCCTATAGATAACAGGTATTTTTGCCTCTACTTGAGGTTTATGCCACATCACCATTCATTTACAATAGATTTTATCTTTTTTATTACTCGTAATTTTTTTAAAAGTCATATCTGCCTTAGTAAAAGTAATTTTGCAGACATTCTATTCTCGAAACCATTTTTATACCAATTTAACAGCTGGTGGAACTAAAATAAAAAGAGGTTAAATGCCTTGTCCCAAAAGAATAGCAAATTAGTTACAGTCTCAGAAATAGAAACCAAGTCACATGACCCTTTATCCAGTATTCCAGTTCACATCAAAAGTCTGAATTATTAAGACAGTTCTAGGGAGGAAGTGTTCTTATGGGGAGTGTGCAGTTGAAACAGGACAGTTACCTCTGTGTTGATTTATACTTGAAAAGAACTGGATTCTCATTCAAATTATAACAAAGAAGTTAATATAATAATATAATATATATTATATAATATATATAATACTCCCACAGAGGAATATTATAAAGCTACTTAAGCATCAGCTTTAGCAGGATACCATAAAGTTCTTTTTTGAAAAATCAAAATAGCAATCCTAGTCAAAGAAGCGACAAGTAATACCTGCTATGATGATGTGTACTCAAACATGTTAAAACTTACAGAATGCAAAATCTGCTAACATGAGGCCATTCACCTTTTACAGATGAGGGAAATGAAACTCAGAAGAAAAAGATGAGGTTGAATCATTAAAGTTAGGCTGCTGGAGAACAGCATGCTTGTGACTTGAGCCTATTCTCACTTTAAGTCTGTGCTGTTATTGAGCAGAATGCTCATTTAAAATCATAAGATCAACAAATAGCAACTAGGTATAAATCATATATACACCATTGGGGCAATTCATATGTAGAGATAACATTGGAATTGCCAATGTTTGTCTAATCAATAACAGGACAGAAAAATAAAACCTTCTTTATACAACAATGCAAGGCTTGAAAGAAAATTATAGAAGCAATCACATTTCTAAAGAAAAATCAATTTCGAGTAAAGTCGCTACCTAGATGGGACATTTAGGGACATTTATTTTAACCAACATGTATTGAGCCCTGCTATATGCCAGATCCTGGGAGAGTTCTGGCCTCACGTGGCTCACCAGGCCTGTCTCCTTTGTCTTAGGCATGCAGTCCTTAGGGCATAGATCTGCTTTCTGTGTGGTGACAGGTGTGTGGTCATGGTAAGAGAAATCATCCCTAGGGAAACTGATCCAAATGAAGAATCAAGTTTCAATGGGATAACAAATAAATCAGCCAAAAGTCTAAGGAAAGAGTCTTTGCAGGCTGGCAAGGGAAGCTTCTGCAGGTCTGGAAAGCATCACAAAGTTTTCTTACCAAATGAGAAAAGCATGAAGTGGATCGGTTCAAGTTACTTAAAATTGCCATCCACAACAGAAATTACACATATTCCAACTTATTTGTTTTACTTAACTGTACATGTGTATTCATGTGTAAACTTCAGATTCTTGTGCCAAAGGCTTTCTTTAGATAAATATTCATGCTCAAACTCTTGATGTGTCTTTCTTGCATAATCTACACCCATAACATATTATCTATGATTTCTGATTTGTGGTTCCTAAAAGTGGGGCAAGAACATAAAGGTCTTTATAGTCAACCTGACTGAAAAATCCCTCTGGATTTTAGATTTTTCATGACTTTCTATTATTTGAGAGTTGTTGAACATATATCTGATTGAAAGTATTTATTAAGTTTTCCAAAATATTAAATTTAATTTTCCTGATTACGTTTTTTTTTTCCAATTCCTCTTTTACCATTTAATGTTATACTTAAATTACATGGTTGCAAGAGCAATTACCTGGCATAAGCAGATTCAATTGCTAATACGATTGACCCATGATAAGACTTATAGGAATAGAAGTGCACAGGTGTGCAGAAGTCAGATGCTAGTGGAAAGCAATCAATTTGTTATGGATGTCGTATTGTACAAAGGAAAAGATAAATTAGTCCAAATGAAAGTCTCAGCTTATTGTGTCAAGTGCAAGACACCACAAAGCGATTGTTTCCGTGGGGAAACTCATTCAACTGCAGGTTTTAATCAAGGTTGATTCAGAATGAGTTCACCTTTCTCGGGATGAATGAGTTGGAGTTAGCTTAAAGGAGCTTTAATTTTCTGAGAGAGAAATGGTTCTTTTCTCATAATATAGGCTGAAACCTTCAACCTATAAAATAAGTTTGAGGCATCTCAAAAATATGCTTGGGAAGCTTTCACAATTATCTTTTATGTTTGCCCTCAAATATATGTTCATTTCATAATTACTATATTCATACTTAGTCCATTTGTGATAACAATGTTGTGCCTGTATTTAGTATAAGGGTGAGGAATACCAGAATAATAATATAAATATATTTGTAGAGATCTTGTTCACAATATCTTTTTGGATAATAAAAGCTATTCTTATATTTTCTGGTTTAGTAAATTAAATACCAATAATCTTTTCCACCTTCCTTTCTGAAAGATTTTCAACATGACAAGAATTCTATATTGCAAAAGCTTTTAGGCAGCAAATTGTTAAACAAAATTTCTAGTATTTCATTATCTATGAAATTCTCTAAGGAAAATAGCAGTCGCTATAAAAGTTTCCTCATAAAAATATATTTCTTTGATGATGTAGTTCACAAAAGGTTGTGACTCCCTATTTCCTAAAAGGCAATCCATCAAGCTCATTATGAATATAATATTCCAGTTTTTCCTTAGTGCTTGGAAAGAGCATATTTTATTGTTTTTACATCTAACAAATTAAAAGAGCACATACATATACTTTGTAACTCTGTCAACCAGACGTATATATTGTCATTATAAATGGTCCTTCCAAATTTTATCTATTAGGTGAAATCTGCCAACTCAAGGTTATTTTAAATTGAAGTAAAAACTAAAAAGACATTTTTTTTTGTTCATTAAGCATTAAACTTCCTAAAAATATTTGAGTCTAATTTCTAACTTATCATTTTGATAAAGCATTATCTTATGCAATAAAAAGTAAAACAGCAATGTTTTTGAGGTATACAATAATGTTTGGGATTCATGTTTTAACTACAAAATATGGAATAAATATAAGGATTAAGCTTTTTGTATAGGTGCAGTGAAATGAATACATTCATTCCAACAAGCATTAATTAAATAAGCATTAATTAAGTCTATTGGAAATGTTGTAACAAGGGCTGCCTTTTAGCAATGTCATCTAATATCTGTATTCACAGGTCTGTTTTCAGCATTTGTTCACCTGAACTTTTTGTGATTCCTTTTATTATTAACAACACCCTCCTTGAGATACTGCCATCCCTTTGTTTTCATTACATAATATTCTCTTGGTTCTTTTCTTAAACTCTATTCGTTCTCATTCTCCAATCTGAATCCTTTCCCCAGCATACACATTGATACATTGATTGTTGCTGCTTTGGGGTTTATTTCTACTCTTGGTCTTCTCTTCTATAGTTTTCCCGGATGGTGTTAACAACTTCAACCACAACTCCCAAATCTGTAGCTCCAGTTTATTCTTCTCCATGATATTATTCTCAACTCTACCAGATGCTTTAACTATCTCACTCTAAATAAGTCATTTTTTTTTCAGTTTTAACATTGCAAATCTCTGTGAATTGAAAAAAAATATATATTTATTTCTTATTCATTCAGATCTGTTGTGGGTCAGTTGTGGTGGTTCTGCTCCACATTACGTGAGGTATTGTTGTGGCTTGGTTTGGGTCCCACTCAACGCTGGAGTAAGTAGGCTATGGGGCCAACACGTGAACCACATTTGAAGGAAATGACTGGTCAAGAACTTCTAAGTCCGGGAGTCCAATGAGGCAAAGCAGTGGTCAAGCTGTTTGCGGACTTGCTTTATTATGGAAATGCCAAGTGGTTATAAAGCATTATTAGCCAATCAGCATTAACATGTTTAGCATAGAATCCAATCACTTGATGCCATGGGGAACAGACACCCAGACCTCCCAATTTCTCCTTGGCAACAGCAAGTTTGCCCAGTGATTGCAAGTTGTCCAATCACTTCTGTGCCAGCCTGTAATAGCACAGACCCCAAGTCTGTATCAGCTGACAGTCTGCTTGTTAGCTGTCACCTTGGTGCTGGCAGCTTGAGGAAATGGGTTTTCTCACCTAGCCTGGCCACAAAGCTGAACACAGCACCATCCATTCAGGCTTTCCTGAAGGCTTGTGCATACATAGGTTTGCCTAATGTATTTGAGCTGTTCACAGCTATTAGGCCAAGGGCCGGGAGTCTATCCCACAAGGTATGAACCATTATGGGATGCCTGAAGAAGTAAATCCTGATTTCCAATGTTCTCATGATAGAAGGCAGGATCTTTCATGGGAAGCAATTTTCATAAGACCTCTGCTCAGAACTGGCGTCTTGAAACTCCTATCTTCGTTGTGCTGGTCCAGGAAAATCACATAGCCAACCACAAATCAATGAGAGAGGGACATACAATTCACTCACATTAAGGTATTGAACAGGATAGAAAAGAACAAAAATTGTAAGCAAATTAAATAATCTTCCACTTAAAATCTAGAAGAAATAAATCCCTGACATGAACAATCTGCCAAAATTGAATCATGAAGAAACAGGAAACCTGAACAGGCCAATAATAAGCAATGACATTGAATCAGAAATAAGAAGTCTTCCATCAAGGATCTGGGACTTGATGGATTCACTTCTGAATTCTACCAAACATTTAAAGAATAATTAATACCAATTCTTCTCAAACTAGTTTAAAAAAAAAAAAATCAAAGAAGGGAGAAGCCTTCCACTCATTCTAAGAGGCTGGAATTACCATGATACAAAACCAGATTAGGACACATGAAAACTACAGGCCAATATTTTCTATAAACATAGATGCAAAAATCTAAAAGATTATTCACTATGATCAAATGAAATTCAAGGATGAGTCAACATATACAGATCAATAAATATGATACACCAACATTGACAGAGTCAAGTGCAAAAAGTATGTGACCATTTCAATAGATGCATAAAAAGCATTTGGTAAATTCATTACCTCTTTGTGATAAAAATTTTAAAACCTTGTAAATAAATTAGATATAGAAGGATTATACTTCAACATAATAAAAGCCACATATGACTATGATAACATATAGCCAACATCCTACTGCATGAGGAATAGTAGATTTTCCTCTAAGATCTGGAAATAGACAAGGATGCCCACTTTTACCAATTTTTTTCAAAAGTACAAAAAGAACAATTTGACTTATTTTATAATCAGGATGCTCTTTTGTGTAGTTGAAATAATATTGCATATAGAAAGCCCTAAGGACTCCACCAAAAAACTAACAAATGGAGTTGGAACTACTAAATTAAGTTGCAGGATTACAAAATGGATGCACAAAAATTAGTAGTATTTATACATTTTAATATTAACATACCTGAAAAAAATTTCAAGTAAACAATCCCATTCACAATGACTACATAAAATAAATGCCTAGAAACAAATTTAACCAAAAGGCAAAATATCTCTATAATGAAAAACAAAAAAAAATGGTAAAGGAAATCAAAGAGGATGCCAATAAATGGAAAAATATCCCATGTTCATGGGTTCATAAAATTAATGTTGTTAAAATGTTCATGCTACCCAAGCAATCTGCAAAATCTATGCAATCCCCATCAAAATACTAATGTACCTTTTCACAGAACTAGAACAGTCTTGAAATTCCTATGGATCTACAAAAGACCTCAAATAACCAAAGTAAACTTGATGGAAAAAGAAATGAAATATCACACTACCAGACTTCAAAATATTTTACAAACCTGTAATAAGCATAAAAAGAATGACAGGCAGAATAAAAATAACCCCACACAATTAAAGCCAACTGACTTTTGACAAAGGAGTCATCACACAATGGGGGAAGAAAAATCTCTTCAACAAACAATGCTAGGAAAACTGGATATCCACATGCAAAAGGAAAGTGGATCCCTATATTTTCTCAATTAAAAATATCAACTCAAAATGGATTAACAACTTACATGTAAAACCCAAACTCAAAAACTATTAGAAAAAAAAATCTTGGGAAAATAATTCAGGACATTAGCTGGTAAAGATTATTTTGGACATGGCCCCAATGCATAGGTATTAAAACAAAACTTGACAAATGGATGACGTAAAACTTAAAAGTTTCTGCACAGCAAAGAAAAAATCAACAAAGCAGAGACATCCCATAGAATGAGAGAAAATATTTGCAAACTATACATATGACAAGGGGTTACTGTTCAGAGTATAGAAGGACCTCAAATAACTCAATCACTAAAAAAAAAAAAAAAAAAAAAAATTAATGGGCTAAATATTCATATAGGACTTTCTAAAAAAGACAAACAAATGGCCAACAGATAAATAGAAAATGCTTACTATTATTAGTCATTGGGGAAATGTAAATCACAAATAACAAAGAGATACCACTTTATTCCAGTTAAAAATGCTATTATCCAAAAGACAAAAACAAATTAGCAATGCTGGTGGAAAAAAACATCATATGGAAAATAGCATGCATGGAAAAAGAGGAACTCTAAAACACTGTAGAAGGAAATGTAAATTAATACAACCACTATGGGAAAAAAAAGTCTGGCAGTTCCTCAGAAAGCTAAAAATAAAGCTACCATATGATCCAACAATCCCACCAGTGGGTATAAATCCAAAGGAAATGAACTCAATATCTTGAAAAGATACCTGCACCCCCATGTTTATTGTAGAACTATTCACAATATCCAGGATATCAAGTCAAGCTAAATGTCCATCATTGGACAAATGATAAAGAAATAATGGTATATATACACAGTGGAATATTATTCAGCCATAGAAAGCATGAAATCCTGTCATCTACAACAATATGGAGAGATGGCATTATGATAAGTGAAACATGTTAGACAGCAAGACAAACATCACAGGATCTCATTCATCAGCAGAATATAAAAATGTTGATCCCACAGAATTTGAGAGTGGAAGAGTGATCACAAGAGACTGGGATGAGTAGGGGAATGGGAGATGGAAGAGGTCAGTCAACAAGTACAGTGTTATAGTTTGATAGGAGGAATAACTCCTGGTGTTCTGTGACACAGCTGGGTAAATATAATTAACACTAATGCATTGGATGTCTCAGAATAGTTTAAAGAGAGTTTTGAATGCATTCACCATAAGGAAGTAATGAAAATTTACAGTGATAGATATGCTAATTACCCTGAGTTGATCACTCCTCAGATAACATACCTGAATCAAGACATCATATTGCACCTCATAAATATGTACAATAGGTGTCAATAAAAAAAATAAACTTAATAATTATTCTTCCAATTATACTGAAGGTAGTAGTTTCAAGTTAATGACAATTATCTTTCTAAATTACCTTATTATCACTTGAGGATTCCTATATTACTATTGTTACCATCTTCCAAGTTGCCCTTCCTCCATTTATTTCACATTAAACCAGCCAACACTCCTCACTACTCCTATTTCTCAAAAGTCTACTGTAAAAGTCCATTTCTTTCTAGCTTTGTAACTACACTATTTCAGAATCTTTTCATCCTTTGCCAAACCATAATAGCAATCTATTTCATTAAAAAGAATTTGCTATCTGATTGACCTCAAAATCTCAGTGACTTAACAGAAAGAAAAAAAAAAAAAAACCACTTTTTTTTATTCCTCACAAAATGTCCAAATAGGTATTCTAATTTCATGGATGGTTCACCTTCAAATAATGTCTTAGAGACCCAGGCAACTTCTCTGTAATGCTCCACCATTCCTAATTTCCTATATCACTTCCTACGGGCAAAGAATATGCAGGATTGAAGGTTGATGGGTCTTGGGCTATTGCCACCTGCAGCTATCGCCACCTGCAGCAACGATACCGCAGGAAAGAATTCAGAAGCAGACTGGAAAATGAATAGGCTCTTTATTCTTGCTTCTTCTAACTTCTCTCTCTGGCTCCAACAACCTCTCCAACTCCAACCACCCCTCTAACCAACCTCACCCAGTTAAATACTTTTTGCCTTAACAAGTATACACGTGTCAACTGCTCAAACTTACAGGTGCGTCACATAGTGTTCACTGGCATAGAAAGATTCTTAGATAAATGCATGAATATCAGGTGAAATACTGAAACACTTCTTATGGCTCTCAGCTAGCCGCCATCTTAGCTATCTCCTTATTAGGGCTCTTACATTTCCCCCCTTTTATTTTAAAAGAGGGATAGCTCTAGGGCGTCTACATATGCAACCAACATTCTTAACCGTCATCAGATAATCAAGGCTGTGCCCTTGACTCCTGTCTTAGGTTGATATGTCGGCCACATGAGACTTTCCCGTGGATGGGTGATGACCCTCACCACATCCGGATTGACTGTGCCTGTCTTAGGTTGTCCCCCTCTGGGGATCTTTCCCGTCATTGACTACCAGCCGTCCAATCAAGCCAACCAAACATGAGGAGATGCTTTGGTTCTAAGGTGGCAAGCTTTGCGCTGATAAGCCAAGTTCCATAGCGTATCAAGTTTTTTAAACAAATCAGCTGCCCTAAGTTCCATTAAGTAACGCACTGAGTTCTCTAGACAAATACCCGCAAGGCATTGTCCCTTGCAATGTCCCAAACATAGAAAGATTTATCAAAATGTCCATTTGCTGACACGTTGATCTAGGAGGCCTCGTGCATGCAGAGCAGAAGCCACACTGCTAGTGAATTTGTTTGATGCTTGAGCAGCAGGGATGCTTGTAGCGATTGTGATCCCTGCAGCTGTAGCAGCAGCCGTCTTTTTTATGTCTAGACAATGCCACCGGCAAATCTTCAGGGCCCGCTACCTAGAAACTCAAGCATCAATCATTAGAGGAAAGGCAGTGCCATTCCAGCACTGAGTCAAGAAGTGAGTTGTCAAACTAAAAAATAGAATTATTAGATCAGGTAATTGAAGTTGATCTCTGCTCACACACATTGCTGCTTGAGCTCCCACAAACATAAGCTGGCAAAATATCACATTCAGAATGGATTAAAGAAAGACTGAGGGTATTTAGCTGACAAAATATTACATTTAAGATAAATTAAAGAAAAGCTAAGAGCATTTTAGAAAAATAATTTGTTAGCTGGAACCCCTGAGCTTCTGCATACACAGCAACCTTCCATGAATATACCTGTTGAAACAATTTAAATTAATCAGCTATTTAACAAATAAAGTTAATTACAAATAAACAATCCCATGTCAAATACCAAAATATCAGGTTATACAGTATTAGTTATATTCTTTGTTGAAGAGAAGTCCTAGAGACACCTATAAATTAAAATTGAAGGTACCTTCACTTTTTAATTGTTTACCCAATTTGAATACTCTTAACTTAAATGAATTAAAGTTATTTGGATCCATATATACATATGTATTTTTTATATAATATTAATTTTCATGAGCGCTTGGTTTTTGTTATTTGTGACGTTACATTGGACAGACGCACAAACATAAAGACATATATTTGTGACGTCACATTTACATGAAATCTAGACAAGCGCACAGACATAAAGACATATATAAAAAGGAAAAAATACAATTGTGTGCACACTAAAGAGAGATCTTCTCATCCCGGCCGGGAATGAGACTTAAGTTGTGAATTATTGAAGGAAAAAAGAAAAAAGCGCGCAGCTTAAAAGTTTCTTAGCTTTTAAATGCAAAGATGAGTTTCCCTTGCCGGAAAAGAGACAAACTTGTGCAGGTGCGCAGATTGATACCTCTTTTAAGGGAATCATTCCACAACAACTTCATCTTGGCCCTTTTGATTTGGCACTTGTTTTATTAATCTTGGTTCTGCAACAACTTCATCTTGGCCCTTTTGATTTGGTACCTGTTTTATTAATCTTGATGATATCCATACTGTTGAGGACTCATGCTGTGGAAAAACACAAACAGATCCTCTCCCCCAAATTAATACTAGATCTGGGCCATTCCATGTGCCCGAAAGAACATCCTTCCAGTAAACCAAAGGTTTATGTTGTTGGTGTGGATTCCAGTGTCTGTCTCCAGCCAAATATCCTTTGGGATCCAAAGTTTAAAAATTTAAAGTAAAAAGGGCAACGGACAATCTGTCCCTAGGATTTGTCCAATTTCCTTCTTTTTGTTTCAAAAGCATAATTTTGAGTGTGTGATTAGCTCGTTCAATTATACCTTGGCCTTGAGGATTATACGGAATACCTGTCTTATGGAGTATACTGAATTTTGCGCAAAACTGTTTGAAAGATGAGGACGTATATGCAGGGCCATTGTCTGTTTTAAGCATTTTGGGGATGCCCAATGCAGCAAAAGCTTGTAGACCATGAGATATAACATCTTTAACTTTTTCTCAAGCATGTAAGAAAGCAAAAATCATGTCTGAGCATGTATCTATGGTCACATGAATAAATCGCAATTTTCCAAAACTTGGCTCATGAGTGACATCCATCTGCCACAAATGATTGGGCATTAATCCTCTTGGGTTAACCCCATAATGTGGATAGGGCAAATGTGTCACACAAGATTGACAAGCCTTCACAATTGTTCAAGCTTGATCTTTAGTTATTTTGAACCTTTGTTGTAAAGTAGTACTATTAACATGAAATTGAGAATGGAACGAGGTAGCTGGTTGGACTGCTGAAAATATAAAGATTGTTTGAGTGAGGGCATCGGCCTTTTGATTACCTTCATGGAGAGGACCAGGCAAATTAGTATGACCTCTGATATGTCCAATAAACAAAGGTTCTTTACATTCCCATAGAAGGTTTTGAATTTGAAAAAAACAATTTAAAGGCTGGAGTATGAGGTGCTATTGGACCTGCTAGCTCCAATTTAAGGACAACGTGTACAATATAGTGGCTGTCTGAAAAAATATTTATGGGCTGTTCTTTAAAACTTTCAAGAGCTATAATAATAGCTTCAAGTTCAACTAATTGAGCTGATTTATGGGCAGTAATATGAATCATATTTTCTTTTTGAGTGACTACTGCAGAAGTACCGTTAGAGGACCCATCTGTAAATACATTTAATGCCTTAGGAATAGGTTGATTTTTTATTACCTGTGGAAATATAATGGGATGATTGATATAAAAAGATAGTATAGGAGACTTAGGAAGATGGTTATCAAAATTTACAGAAGTAGAGCATCTAGCTATAGCCCAATCATTATCATTGAAGCACAAATATTCAACCTGTGATGATGAATAGGGAGTAATAATAGTAGCAGGGTGAATGCCAAATATTTTAGTAGAAGTCTTAAGTCCTTGAAGAATAAGTTTAGCCACCATGGAGGTATAAGACTCAATTGTACTTTTAGGAGAAATGGGCAAATGTATCCATAATAAAGGCCCTTGTTGCCAAAATACTCCTGTGGGTGTATATTGTGAAGAAATAATAATCTATATCAGCAGTCGAGCAAAATCAATTCTATCACAATGGGATCCTTCAATGGCCTTTTCTACCAACTTTAAAGCTTCCCTAGCATCAGAAGTCAATGTTTGCAGTGAAGACGGATCAGGGTTCCCACAAAGGATATAAAATAAGGGTTTTAATTGGCCAGTGGTGAGGCTTAGTGTAGGGCGAAGACAATTAATATCTCCCAGCAATTTTTTGGAAATCGTTAAGAGTGGCCAAATGTTCCTTATTTATTAAAATTTTTGAGGCCTAATAAAAGTATCCATAATTTGGAATCCTAGATATAATATTGGATATCTAGTTTGAACCTTTTCTTCTGCAATGTTTAGTCCATATCGTTTCAAGTTTTCTGATATATCGCTAAATATGGTGAATAAGACTTCTTGATTAGGATGAGCAAGCAAAACATCATCCATATAATGGAGGCACATAAGCTCTTGATAGGCTGAATAACTTTATCTACATAGATTTGACATATAGTGGGGCTGTTAGCCATTCCCTGGGGTAAAACTTTCCATTGAAATCTTTGATCAGGGCCATTATTATTGATAGAAGGAACTGAAAAAGCAAACCTGGGGGCATCCAGAGGATGTAGAGGAATGGAAAAGAAACAATCCTTTATATCAAGAGTTATAAGATGGAAATTTTTAGGAATAGCTACAGGATTAGGAAGTCCAGGTTGGGTAGGGCCCATAATTTGCATGGTTTTATTGATTTCTCTAAGATCATGTAACAATCACCATTTTCCTGATTTTTTCCTGATCACAAATATGGGGGAATTCTAGGGAGCGGTGGAAGGCTCTGTGTGTCCTGCTTCTAGTTGTTCTTGGATTAATAGGTGGGCCCCTTGTAATTTCTCTCTAGATAGGGGCCACTGAGGGACCCAAACTGGCTTATCAGAAAGCCATGGTATTTTCAAAATTGTTTTCTCAGTGGCCCCTAAAAAAATATCCTTTACCTTTTTGATTATGATTTCTTTTTAGCTTAATAGGGTTAGGATTACCCTGTAGATTTTTATTTTTAACACCTGTGGGGTTGGTTGCAAGGTGTACTCCCATTTGTTGCAAAATATCTCTTCCCCATAAGGTAACTGGCAAGCTGGTTAAAACATAAGGCTGGAATGTTCCTTTATGCCCTTCATCATCTTCCCATTTTATAACTATAGCACTTTGTGCTGGGGTGTTAGTATATTCCAAGCCTCTTAAACTGGTTGAAGCCTTCTGCAGAGGCCAGTGCTTGGGCCATTGTCATAGAATGATGATGGAAGAGTCAGCCCCAGTATCAATCAGCCCCTCCATCTCTATACCTTGAATTTTTATTTTGCACATAGGCCTCTGTGAACAATCCTGAACCCAGCAAGCCATAGGTCCCGAGCCAGTGGAACAAAATCCTCTATTGTTCCTATTTTGAGCCATAGTCTTAAATGAGTCATGTAAACTGGGAAGGAGAAGCAGCTGAGCAATTCTATCTCCTTGGTTAACAGAGCAAATGCCTCGAGGTGAACTAAGCATAATCTTAATTTCTCCTTGGTAGTCTGAGTCTATTACACCAGGAGTCACTTGAAAACCTGATAAGCTTTTAGAGCTTTGCCTGAGGATAAGTCCTACAGTTCCTGAGGGAAGAGGTCCCCTGACTCCTGTGGGAATCAGTTGAACCCCCATTTCAGGTGTTAGCACTATTCGGGTGGTGGAACAGAGGTCTAGTCCTGCACTTCCTCTTGTCCCTCTGACAAGGGAGTCAATGGGTAAGAGGGATTGTGTCGAGGAATCATCTGGATGAATGTTTGAGGATATTCCTCCTCTAATGCCTCATACATTTGTGGGCCCCAGGGCATTGGGCCCTGTGCCCCGTTTTTTGAATTTCCATAATATCATAAATATCAAATTTAGATCTGTACTTATTAGCCCAATGGTTTCCTTTTTTACACTTGGGGCAGCGGCCTGGGGCACGATATGAGCTTGGTCTTATTTTTCTTTGGGGATATTGTCTAGAATAACCTGATTGATTATAATAATTTTTAGGTTGAGCCCTTTTTGTGAAATTTTGAGGGGAAACACCTCTCATTGCTGCTGCAATCACATTTACTGTGACAAAGGCGTCATTTATATCTTTGCATAATCTTATATATACTGAAAGGTCCCTTTTAGATTTTCAAGGTCTGATAGCGTCTTGACAATATTTGTTGGCATTTTCATATGCCAGCTGGACGACCAATGGCATAGCTTGATCAATGTCTCCAAACACTCTACCTGCAGTTCGCAAAAGCCTATCAGCAAATTCAGCATATGGCTCATTAGGTCCCTGAATTACTTTAGACAAGCTACCCTGTAAGTCACCGGTTCCTTGTAAAGTTTTCCATGCCTTAACAGCTGCAGCATATATTTGAGCGTAAACTCCAGGATCATACTGAATTTGAACCTGTAAGTCAGCAAACTGCCCTTCTCCAGTTAACATGTCTACATTATGGTCTGGAAATCCTGCAGTCATATTTCTTTTAGCTGTTTCCACACAAAACTCCTGGAACTGTGACCTCCAAATCAAGTATTGTCCCCCGCTCAATACTACCTTAAATAAGCCTTTCCAGTCTGAGGGGGTTAAAGTTAAAGTGTTAAGGGACTCCAACATGCTCAACGTGAAAGGAGCTTGGGGCCCATAGGTCATTACTGCTTCTTTGAAATTTTTTATTGTTTTGAAGTCTAGGGATTGGTGGTACCTCTGCCCATTTTCATTTTCAAATACTGGAAGACCCCAATGTCCCTGCGGGTTTTGACGTTCAAGGGCATGTAAGCACTCAGAAAGGCCGTTAATCTCTGCTTCAAGGGCACGCAAATGCTCAGAAATACCCCTCATGGTTTCTGTAATTGATTCAACCCATGAGGGAGCAGAGGGCACAGGTGGTTCCTCTACTTGACGGTCCTTTCTGGTCTTAACTGACTTCCCAGAGGAGGCTGTGCTTTCATGGTTATTTGACTCCTCCTCACTACTATTACTTTCCCCGGTAGTAACATCCTGAGTCCCAGGTTCAATTGAAAGTACGTATTCCTCGGCTATCTCTAATAAATCTTGGATAGCTTTAGCAGCTCCGATCTTTGTCATTTTTGAGTTCACACCAATACTATCCTTACTGTTCCTGACTCAGCGGAGGCTATGCTTTCATGATCACTTTTCTCCTCACTATCAACTGAGTCAGCTATATCAAAGAATTCTTCCATAGCCTTTATAACTCAGGTCTTAGTTATTTTCGAACCCATCTTTAGAGACTTCTCAGTTCTTACCTGCTGATTCCGAATTCCCCATACGGGCCACCACTTGTTGCGGTCTGCAGCTATCGCTGCCTGCAGCAACGATACCGCGGGAAAGAATTTAGAAGCAGACTGGAAAATGAATAGGCTCTTTATTCTTGCTTCTTCTAACTTCTCTCTCCGGCTCCAACAACCTCTCCAACTCCAACCACCCCTTCTAGCCAACCTCACCCAGTTAAATACTTTTTGCCTTAACAAGTATACACGTGTCAACAGCTCAAACTTACAGGTGCGTCACATAGTGTTCACGGGCATAGAAAGATTCTTAGATAAATGTATGAATATCAGGTGAAAATACTGAAACACCTCTTATGGCTCTTAGCTAGCCACCATCTTAGCTATCTCTTCATTAGGGCTCTTACATTGGGCGGCAGACTTGGAACTGACACACGTCACTTCTGTCCACGTCCCTTTGGCGAGAACTCAGTCACATGGCTTCATGCATCTTAAGAAAAGTTGGAATACATTTAATGTGTGCTCAGGAGGAGGAGAAAGTGAATTTTGTGCCTAGCTGTCTCTATCTTCATCTTCTAGCTGATTTCTTTGCTATCAGGAATGGCACTATTGTCAAAATTTTTCTAAACCAAAAATTTAAACATGTTCTTCTTCTTCTTTCTATAACTTCACAATGATTGAAAATAAAACCAAACTTCTTGGCAAGATGGATGAGGCACTCCAGTGAAGACAGCCTACTGTTCGGTTATACTTCATCACCTTTGGTTCTGCAAAAAGAAGATGCTGAACCCTCTCTGTTGTGCTGGTGCCAGAGCCAACCCTGCACTGTCATCTCCTCCGTCAGTATTCAAGCAGTTTCTCTTTGAGGCCCTTTGTCACTGCTTCAGCACTCACTTGAAAATGACCACTTTTTCTTTTATTCCATTTATCCTACACCCTTTTTTGACAGGAGAATTACAACACTCGATAAGCTTATTACCTGTCCTCACTATGACTTCCTTCTAATTAGGAAGAAACATTGGGCACAAATATGCTTTCACATTAATACTTAAGATTATTTTTGGCCAGCTCAGGAACAGTGAATATAACCAGGTAGATATAGTAATATTGCATTGACAGAACCCAGCCAACCTTCTAGATGGAACTAAGCAATAGCAACCACCATAAGACCACATGCAATCAACAACTTGACAAAGCTATTCAGAAAGTATTCAGAAAGGTGTAGGCTACTCAACTGTCTAAATCCTCATTCCCCCTTCACGAAAGGATGGAGATACCCATTCAATAATTCTAGCCCCATATTGAACACTTCATTTCAATAATGAAAATCATTGCTATCAACTAAATATTTATGTTGTTGTTAAAATTCATATGTAGAAACTAATCCCTAGAGCAGTGGTATTAGGGAGGATTAGGTTATGAGAGTGGAGCTCTCTGGAAAGAAATTGGTGCCCTTACAAGAGTCTGAAGAGACCAAAATACCCCACATTCTGCCACGTTTCCAGAAAGCCAAATCTATTGCTTTGGGCCCAAGGTAAGATGAAGCATCATGGTGGAAGAGTATGGCAGAGGAAAGCAGCTCAGGAAATGTCAAACAAGAAGCAGAGAGAGAGAGAGAGAGAGAGAGAGAGAGAGAGTGCTTCACTCACCAACAACAAAATACATACCCAAAGGCATGCCTCCCAAGACCCACCTTCTCCAGTCATACCCTACCTGCCTACAGTTACCACCCAGTTAATCCCTATTAGGAGACTGATATGCACTGATGAGATTAAACCTCTCCTAACCCAAACATTTCATCTCTAAACATTCTTGCATTGTCTCACACATGAGATTTGGGGGCCGTATTTCTTATCTAAACCATAACACTCCTTTTCCACATATGAAAGAAATTTAACTTCCAGATAGGATACAAGAAGACAATAATAAGACAGACTTGTACAAAATAAAAATCATAATTTTCTATGGAGCTAGTGAAAATCAAGGGACACAGAAAATATTTAAAGATTGAATTCTTGAAAGAAGTCAGTTTGTCAAACATGATGAGATAGCTGCAGCAGTTTCCCTATCTCTACGTGCCTCCTGTGAGTACAGTTGGAGGGGTGGAGCATCATAGGTGGAGACTTCAGGGGATGAAGGAAACCATCTTGCTTCAGACAAGAGCACGGGTAGGAGAAGCAGACTAGATCTGAGAGACTTCCAGCAAAGTCAGATCGTTTGGGCTGACAGTTATAAATGCCAAAGCATCACTGGATAATATATTTTGTAATAATCTTCATTTGATGTAGTATTTAATATATTTATTTGGTTTAATAAGATTGTTCAAATAAAAAATGCAACTTATGTTAAAAGCCAAACAAAATCATCCTTTAAATTTTAAAAAAAGATATGTGTTTTACATTACTAACCTATTTTTAACCCTGGAGATTATCAGTATACTTTTTTTATTTGTTCTTTTTAGTTATCAGTATATTTGAAAGACCCAATACTGTTTTTTTTATAAATAAAAACTGTTAAATATTATATCTAGGAATATACTTTTAATATCAGTTTGTTGCTTTCTTAACAGATTGAAAAGACCTGCATGTTAGAATATATCATATAACTTTCTCTGGACTCTGTCACATAATTAAGAATGGGAATCAGTATGTGTTTTAATGGACCACCAAGGAGATCAAGTGCAATTTGTGAAAAGCAAAACAAAATTCACAGAAAGAGCTCCCAGATGCTAGCAGCAGCCGTGAAGCGTGTAACTCAGCACTTTATCATAGATTCTCACCCTTGAGGGTTGTAAATGTTGGAGGATCTCAAAAGGGTTGTGGACCAAATGAAAAATAGGAAATGAAAGTTTAGAAGGCTGCTCCTAGCTCCAAAAATCTTAATGTATGAGTTCCCATATTATTACTTGATTTTTAAATAACATATTTGCTGCTGAGATAATCTAAAGGATGTTCCCTGTAAGGTGGTCTAGAATTTTGGCTGACCTACCTTAAATAATTGAGTCAATTTCTTGCTCAGTTAGAACTTTTATTCATTCTCCATAACATCAATGTACACTATAACATATTTTGTTACTTAGATAAAATAACTCTTAGCAGCTTCTTTCTTACCATTAAGTTCCATACATTTAAAAAAAAAAAAAAAAAAAAAAAAGGAAGGAAGGAAAAGCTGAGTTGTGGCAGTATTGTGTCATGAGAGGACAAGCTTTTGGTGCCTTCGTGGCACTTTCTAAGTAAACTGTGGAATTCAGTTCTGCGAGCTCTCACTGGTAGGTTGCAGCACTGGGTCATGTCAAGATTCAGGAGGAACCTCATGAGGCCTGTTTTTGGAGCAACCCCAGAATTTAATCTACCAGAATCCAGATGAGCCAAAAAGCTCAGGTGAACAGCTCAGGTAGAACACAGGATTCCCCAAATCATAGCCTTAAACCTGAAGGATAACCAAGACTCTAAAGATTTGTTTGTGTGTGTAAAATGCTCTCCTTTCCCCACAGTACTCCTTTTACCTTTATTTAGATCAGAAGATGTAACATGCTCTATGATTTGCAAAAATCATAGCATATGTTCTTGGTACTTATTGTTTTGGTATACAATACATACTATCTGCAGCATTATACACAATATAAATCTTACATAAAATGTACATTTTAGAAGCCTTCAACATAGGTGAGTAATTCATATTTAGAATTTTAATTATTAATGGCATGAAAACATTTGTTTCCACTGACATTTTATTACTATTATTATGTTTAATTATGGCAATGTGGTTGAATAACCTTCCTTATTTTTTAAAAATTGATTTAATACTTTATGATGCAGGAATATTCAGTTTCCTAAGATCAGTTTGCATGCTGGGTTTTAATGGCTTTCATGGCTGAAAATACATCTCAAAAAATTTACAAAGGTAAGAGATGTGCCATTGAATGCCTACGTTATAATTTCCAAAAATAAACTACAAGATTAAATCATGCTTTTATGAAAAACTATTATTAACAAGGACTTTGTTGTAAAAAAAGTGCTTTGTGTTTATGACAACAAAAAACATTTTTAAAATTGTTTTTTTTTTCTTTCATAATTTTAAATTAAATTTTGGGGTATTTTAATGTAGAAACTTTATTAATAAATTGTCTATATATACATTTTATAAATTATTTAAAAAATACATAAATACCCCCCAAACCCCAAAGAATGGCATTGTGAGGTGGGGCCTTTGGGAAGAGATTAGTCATGAGGGAAGTACCTTCAGGAATGGGGTTAGTGCCTTTATAAAGTTGGCCCTGGCAAACTGCTTTTTCCTTCCCAGATTCAGCAAGAAGGCGCCATCTTGGCGGAGCAGGCCCTTACCAGACACCAAATCTGCTGGAAACTTGATCTTTGACTTCCCAGTTTCTAGAACAATGAAAAAATGAATTTCTTTTTTCTATAAGTGACTCAGATTGTGGTTTTGTTCTTACAGCAGTCAAAGCAGACCAAGACAGTGTTCGTATTGAAAAATCTTGGTATGTAACTTATCTGTTGATGTATAACAGTTTTCATAAATCCAATGGCTTAACATTTTTACCTTGCAGTGCCAGTGGGTCAGGGATTTAGACACAGCTTAGGTGTCCAAACATTGTCACAGGGCTGCAGCCAAGTTGTCAGAGAGGCTGTTTTTATCTGGAGCTCAATTGCAAAAGAATCTACTTCCTAGTTTACCCAGGTTGCTGGCAGAATTTGCTTCCTCTTTTACTCAGCTTTTTTGCTGCTGTGACTGAAAGACCCAATCAGAACAACTGTAAAGAAGGAAGAGTTTATTTATGAGTTCACAGTTTCAGAGGTCTCAATCTATAGACAGCAGGCTCCATTCCTCAGGGCTCGAAATGAAGCAGGACATCGTGGTAGAAGAGTATGGCAGAGGGAAGCAGCTCTCATGATGATCAGGAAGCAGAGAGAGAAACTCCACTCTCCACATACAAAATATATACCCCATATCATGTCCTCAATGAACCACTTCCTCCAGCCACACCCCACCTGCCTCCAGTTACCACTCAATTAATCCCATCAGGAAGTAATTCACCGATGAGGCTAAGGCTATAACCCAATCATTTCTCCTCCAAATCTTCCTGCATTGTCCTCACATGTGAGCTTTTGACACTTCACATCCAAACTACAACACTTCCTAAGGAAAATGAATATAGTCATAGCAAGAAAAAAAAAAAGTTAATAGATAACTAAGGCTGGTACTTTGCTGGCTATTTATTGGAGGCTGTGCTCAGTTTATAGAGGTCACCCTCATTTTTTGCAACACGGACCACCCAACCAGGCCGCTTGATCAAAGCTATCTGGGGAAAACATATCTCTAGCAAGAAAGAAGCTACAATTTTATGCAATGTAGATATGGCATCCTATCACTGTATTCTGTTGGTGAGAAGCAAGTCTCACAGACCCTACCCACATTTAAGGGGAGCAGATTATATATAAGGGTATGGACAACCAGGAGGCAGGGATTATTTGGGGTCCTCTTGAAGTTTATCCATCAGAGTTGGATTGTTTGAGATATATATATATATATTAAAAAGGCATGGAGATCACTAATTTATAGAACAATGTGGGGTGGCATGTGTTCAACCCCAGGGCTGTAACACCCCAAGCATACTATTTACTGGTCCCAAAGAAAGAATTTGGAGGACTAAATGAAGAGATATTGGACATTTTATTACTCATTCATTCCTCCAACCAGGATACCAAGAAGGGTCATGCTGTGCCCACAAGCAGAGGAGTATACAGGACAGACTACGTTCCCACTGTGCAGCTGGATTTCTTCTGATGTTTTATGAGTACATTCTCTTACTTTACCACCAAAGTCACTCCACCTTCATACTCACGTAAAGATTGGAGACAAGGGAAGTGGCCTGTTCCCTTCTACATTTCCTTCATTGTTACAGTCTTTTTTATTCTTTTTTTAATTTATAATAGTAGTATGTATTACAATTCATAATGCACATATATAGCATCTTTTTACATACAACTGTTTGTATACAAAGCATATAAGTACCATTCAGATCTTCAATCATGCATTTAGGATAATGATATCCATCTCATTCCATTCTTTAGAGTCCTTCTTTTCTCACTGCCCAGAACAACAAGCCTCCCTGGTCACTGACTACTGTTTTCCCCAACAGTGAAGCAATGCCTACTAAATGTGCACCAGGAAGTCATGATGAATAATAACCTACCTCCCCAACCTGGAAAAGTAAGCTCTAAAGGAGGAGAGAGAAAGGAAGGTCTAATTTGATTCTTCAGTTTCCTAAGGCGGAGATCAATAGCCATTTTGAGGGATGTGGATGGGGTTCTGGGACACAAGGAATGAGAAGCCCCACTGGAGCTCACCACCTTGCAGGACCCAGTGGAAATAAGGCTGGGTCTTCCTGTGCTCCTGAAGAAGGTCCAGATGCTGTTGAGAAATTACATAGAAGTAGAACCAAAAGGGTGTCTCAGGTTGCAAAAAAAAAAGGGGGGGGCCGGTTTCAGTAGTGGGAATTAGCATGGAGCACACAGCCAAATACAGCAGGGAACAAGAATGTCCAATCAATTAACAGTATTGGACGCTGACTATGTCTGATGATATTGTCTATTTCAGGCGAGGCCAGAATAAACAGTTATTAAATAATGACCAGTTACTTCACTAAGGCTACGATACCACTTAAACTCCCAGTTCCAAGAACTCAAGTGGTTCTCTGGAGAGAAGCCTGAGGGACATACCCCAAATTAAATGAGTTTAACCTGAAACAATTATTGTTTACCTGGAAGCTTCCATCAGATAGGAGGGAAGCTCAAGAAAAGAAATTTAGTTTTGAAAAAATGTAGAGAATTATATTTCTCATGCATCTCAGTGTATAATCTTGCAAATGTTTAACCAAGTAATCACTCAAGATGGAACAATTCAGAACCGTGGGGCCTTTGTGAGAAGGCATACTGCTTATTTGCTCAACTCTGAAGTGTTGATTTATGTCATGTTTGACTTTGAAGGATGAAATTAAAAGGATAATCCTAAGAGTATAATGGGCAAATAGTTTCAATCATTGACATCACTGATTCTGTACCTAGGAAGAGTAGGTCCTACATGTCAAATTTGTGAAACATATAACATGTATGCATGCACATGCACATACATGTACATGCACACACACATGCACGCACGCACACACATTATGGTTTGCATAGGAGGTGCCCCCAAAAGTTCTTCTAAGACAATGCAAAAAAAATCCAAAAGTGAGATAATTTGATTATGAAAGCTCTGATACAGTCAGCAAATTACTCTCATTGATACTTACAGAACTACTGTACTGGGTGCTAACTGTAGGCAAGTGGGGTGAGGCTGAAGGAAGTAGATCACTGGGGATGACACTTAGGGATTATATTTTTGTCCCTGGCATGCTCCTTCTCCTTGTCACTCTCCCCTTCTCTTTTTCTCTCTTCTTCCTGTCAGGCACGAGCTGAGCAGCATTCCTGTACCAGGCCTTCCCACCATCATGGTCTACTTTATCTTGGACGCAGAGCAATGGAGTCAGTTGACTATGGACTGAAACTCCAAAATGAACTTTCCTCCTCTAAGTTGTTCTTGTCAGGTATTTTGGTCGTAGTGTTGAAAATCTGACTAACACACCCCTCTAATGCTTGCTCCCAAGAAACTTTGATGTAGTGGGTCTGGGATGGAGAATAGTAATCTGTAATTGTACTACTTTCATACTCCAATCAAAATTGATGCTAAGTTCAGAGATAGCCACTCATCCACGGTCCTTTCTTCCCATAATTCTAGAGGCCGATGGCATCCCATGAAACACTTCTCCTGGGATATTCTCTGGGAATGTCTCTATACTTGCCTTCCTTTTGCATCTTTGAAAGCACACTTTGCTTTGGTTCCCAAGCTCTATGGCTTCATGTTTGACTATGTTTTAAAAAATGTTGCCTCATTTGGATTAGAAATGCTTTTTGGAATGTTGATCTTGGTTCTTCCCTAACAATCTATAAGATGCTGCTTCTAAAATTGCTCCAACGTTCTACATGCTGCAAAAGGTCTTACAACGCAGGTTTTCCTCTTGAACTCTTGCCCCATTCCAGGAAGGAAGATCAGGAAAGGATACTTCTCTCTAAGGCACCTGAAAATAATTTGTAGGTACTAGGGGGTATTTCTTACTGATTTATGCTTTAACCATTCTGACAGAAAGTTCTTCAGTGGCCAAATGCCTTCCAGGCAATAACCTACTTTCCCAACATGCAGTCACTGAGTTAAACTCTCCTAGAGTTTTTTAGTAAGAAAAAAAAAAAAAAAATTCAGATTTCTTTGAACTCATTGACAACCGAGAAAAATAGAACTTTGTAAGTGATGTAGCATATGTATTTTCCTTAATTACTCACTTAGTTAAGTCATTCATTGAATATGTATTTCTTTAATATTTATTAAATGCCAAACATAAATAATAAACATAAAATGGGGGAAGAAAGTCAGATATCTAATAATAATTATGCAACATACCAACAACTGTATTAAAGAAACAAACTGTGATATATGTTCTTTTTCTTAAGTTGGTTATGTGTCTCTCAAATATCATTAAGAGAAGATTTCAAAGGGATGGTAGTTATTATTCATACTATTTGCCTCTGTTTCTGATGGATTTTGTGATTACATTATTTACTATTTATCAATTTTATTCTATTTTAGCATCACATCCGTGTGCTTAGTGGATAATTAATTCCTGTTCTGCTGTATTTATTGATACAAAGCAATGTAGAGCTCTTTAGTCTTTTCCTTCAGGTTTTTTAAATTTTATTTAAGATTACTTAAATAATTCATGTATTATTCTTCACTTCAGTTTTGTTCTTCAAACTGCCATACGCCATGATCTATGTATTTCCTTTTTTTCCCCCCTCCTTCTACAGCAAGGAGTCATTTGTGTTGCTAAGCAAAGACATTTTATTTGGAATAAAGTCTCATATCCACTTACTTGGTCTTTTTAACCATAAATGGTAGCATACTGGTGACTTCTGGAACTGAGAACTAGAACAGACATTTTTAATTTTTTCTCCAAGTTAAAAAGACAGAGAGAGAGAGAAAGAAAAATAGAGAATAGGCAAAATCCCTATTTTACCTGTTTGCAGTATGCAAAAAGATCCTCAGCGTTTACACTGAATAGGCTGTAAAAGCACATTTATTTCACTTAAAGAAGACATCATCAGGGAAGTCAATTCTACAAATCATATGACCAAAGTGATTGGTTGCTAAAAGCTTTTCCATTGTCACTAGAAAATGCTTAAGTTCCTATTTCTTATAGTCTAGATAAGAAAATGTGACACAGATAAAATTGACATTGAAGGATAAACCAATGAGGGCAAAAAACTTTTGACAATTTGACTGACATATGTATCTGCACTTGATGAATTATGAAAGAGACAAGTAGCTTGCATTATTTTCTGAAAATTAGTCACTAGATTTCACTGTTGTCTAAAAAGAATTGAAAAAGCAAAATCACCCACAGGAATTCTGTTTTCAATGTAAAGCAGATGATAGAAACAGTTTTGCCTAAATCCTGGCAGGGAACATCTGATCATAGTGAGAAAGGATAACACTCAACAGAAGATGAGCCATGTATTACATGATGTCATGTTAATGTCATTAGGTCCCATTCCTAAAGTCACTTCTTTTCTCTTCTAGATTGCTATGCCAATATAAAAAGTGGACACTTAGTGAAAAATAACTGAAAAATCAAGACAAATAACAATATTACAAATATCTTTGATCCCACAGAATTATAATAAACCACTTAAAGTTGTTTTTAAATCTAGTAAGACATTACCAAGCATTTACATCAATCACCTCATTTGATAGGAAAAAAAACCTAAGACCTAGAGAAGTTATGTTTTCAACTAAACACCTAACAATGACATAATTATAAATTTTCAACCTGGATCTCTTTATTCTCCACCTCCGGTAATTTTTCTTATGTTCCATACTGTAGTAAATTGAATTACTTATATTACCCATGTACTTAAGATAGTTTCTTTAGCTAATGGTATTTCTATGAATCAAAATTATTAAAGAATGATTTATTTAGAAAGCAAAGACCTAGAAAAAACAGTCCCTAAATTCATTTGGAAGAATAAAAGACACAGAGGAGCCAAAGTAATTCTAAGCCAAAAAAAAGGGGGGGGTGCAGTGCTGGAGGCATCAAATACCTAACTTCAAATTTTCCTGCAGAGGTACAGTAACAAAAACTGCATGGTACTGGCATAAAAGCAGACACATAGACCAATGGTATAGAATGGGGGCACAGAGACAAACCCACACAGATATAGTCATCTGATCCTTGACAAAGGTGCCTGTTTCAGACACCTTTGTCACTGCAGTGACTAAAGGACCCAACCAGAACAACTACAGAGGAGGAAAGTTTATTTGAGGGCTCATGGTTTCAGAGGTCTAGTCCATAGTAGGCCAGCTTCATTCCTTGGTGCTTGAAGCGAGGCTGAACATCATGGCAGGAGAGTGTGGCAGAGGGAAGCAGCTCACATCATTAACAGGAAGCAGAGAGAAAGAGAGAGACTCCGCTCTCCAGATACCAAATATATACCCATAGCCACACCACACCTGCACACCTGTCTCCAGTTACGACTCAGTTAATTCCATCAGGGAACAATTCACTGATTAGATTAAGGCAATAGCACAATCATTTCTCCTCCAAATCTTCTTATATTGTCTCACATGTGAGTTTTTTGGGGGACACCACATCTAAAACATAACAGTGCCCAAAACATACATTGGAGAAAAGACAGTCTTTTTAACAAACGGTGTTGGGACAACTGGTTATCCATATGTAGAACAATGAAACCAGACCTGTATTTCTCAGCACGCACAAAAATCAACATAAATGGAATATGAAAGAAAAGTGTCAAGAAATGCAGATAGTTATTTTTAAGCAAACCAATATGGTATTATTAAGTACAAACAAAAGGAATATTAAAGAAATAAAAATTGGTTTATAGCAAATAAATAAACTAATTGAAGATCTGTGAAGGCAAAATAACTGCCTTAGGAACATAAAAAATTGTTCTAACTCTTGAGACATATATACAACTCAGCCAGTTATCCAAGCATCTTGCCTCACCTCTGAACTTGTTTACCCACTTTTATGCTTCTCAGTGAAACTGAGCACTAAGAACTTCATATTGAACTTCACCTGCACCTAGTTTTCTGCTCTGGGCGGCTACCCTCTCTAGTTTGTTATATGCTTGAAATTGCATGTAAGCAAACTAAACAGTAAACAAAAACTACCCCTTTTTTTTCAGATTTATAGGACTGAAAAACATATTGTAAATAGGCAATTAAGATCAGCTGTGCATCATATGGCTCTAAACCCAGACCTTTCGCCTCTGTACAAACACACCGCTAGTCTGTGATACACATCCCCTGCCTATATAAACCTTAGCTCCTAAATCGGCTTCCTGGCAGAATGGACTTTGGACAAGAGTCCTCCATCTTTTCAGTCAGCCAGTTTTTCCCAGAGAAGTCATCTTCCTTGCCTCTTGATTTAACTACCCTGTCATGCAATGAACATCCAGATTTGGGTCTGGTAAGACCAAGGTTTCCAAAAACTTTAGTATGATTCTAATTTTACATAATTTTTTTATTAATTCTCCATTTTCCCCAGAGCAAAATCCACATTCATTATCCTAAATAGCAAATGGGAACAGTCACCTTTCTCTTACCCTCTACTTCCACCCTGCACCCCTGTGCTGTCACTTTCAGTCTCTTTTAAAAACTTTTTCTAGTGGCCATCTCCAAAATTCTAAGTGCCTCCCCTTGTTTTTTCATTTATAAACTTTCAACTTTGCAAATTAGCTTTCTACTGTGGAAGAATTTTCCCCCCAATGTCATTAGTTTTAGATTCAGGACCAATTTATATGGGTAACAGAACATCTGTTTTCTTGGTCTTCTCCCTGGTCTAATGTTTTTTGTATTATAGTCTTTCATGTCAAGAGGTGAGGACTTGGAATCTACAACTTAGAGAATAAATTCTGGATTTGAGTTCTCATTATCCTAACATATAAAATCATACATAATCTTAACTTGTACTACCAGCACTTTTCAATATGTAAGAGGTTGCAAACTCCACTTTATTTCTACTTCCAACCAAGTCTACCCATTATTGGTGGTGCAGGAAAGAAATATAACAACTCCTGTCTCCATAATCCCTCATATTCCTATGGCTGAGCTGTTTAATTCATTAGGACCATCATCATCCTCATTAACCATGATAACACTGTATCTTTCCATAAATACTTTGTTTCCAGGAAGTGCCACCTAACATTGTTACTGAATTATTTTAATCATGTTTTCAATAATATTGTTATTTTAACCATCATATATACCTATCCTGCTAGATACCACAACTGTTTAGGACCAGAACTATATTCTACTCAATATCTCAGAGGAATAAATTAATACTTTTGGTTATCAATTCTACAATTCAAATCCAGAATTTCTTTTCTGAGTTGTAGATTCCAAGTCCTCATCTCCTGACATAAAACACTATAATACAGAAAACATTAGACCAGGGAGAAGACCAGGAACACAGATGATCTGTTACTATATGAAGTGGATCTGAATCTAAAACTAAAGACATTTGAGGGAAATTTCTCTGTACCTACTTATATTTAATCCAGAGAAGATAGGTAAAGTGCAAGACAATGAGATTGTTGAAACAAGAAATGGTAAGAAGACACAAATGTACAGATCATCTACTGTAAATTTTTTTAGATCTGTACAAATTATTTTTGATAGGAAAATTAGCTTCCTTCTGATCGATAAATATCAAACTATTAAGAGTTTTTCATATAAAAACATGATTTCAGTTTTTTAAAATCAAAGCAAAATAAGCATTTATAAACTTTCAACTTTGCAAACTAGCTTCCTACTGTGGTAAATGAAGGTGTATTTTTTTTTTCCACTTAGAAAATGTACCACCTTCAATGTAACTTTTTCAAATATGATAATACTGAAAAATGTTTGAATATATTTATTTTGTGTTTATTCTTCTGTTGGTATAGACATTTATCTTACCTTTGTGAAATAAGAACACCAGACTTGCCTTGTTTCTAAATGTGCTTAAAACTAGAAACTCAAACTGACCTGTGGGAAGATGCCTTAGAACAAAGTAAGGGTCAAAAACTAAGTCACATGTATCTTGTGCTCTTGCAAAGCAAGTAGATTTTTGCATCTAATTTTAGAGAAGATTGGCTTTTTAAACAGTGCAATGATAAAGATTTGTTTATTTTACCTTGTATCTTGGTATGTGCTAAAAATATAATTTTCTAGGACTATCAGAGTGATAAAACAAAAATGGTAAAAGAACTCATTCCTTCTTAATATTTTATTATTTTTAATAGGAAGAAAATATTGTGTTGACTTTCTGTTTGCCTTGAACACTTACACATGTTCACACACAATTCATATTAGTATAGTACTTTTTATTATCCTGTCTTTTTTCAACTATAGCTACTCTGGAATTCAAAAAAAACCACATATAAAATGAGAAAAATATTTAAGCAATGTGTGAATATAGATTTATTTTGTGAGGGAGAATGTGATACTGGATCAATAGCTAAGGGAAAAAATCACATTACACATATTTTTTAAAAAGAAAGAAAACAGGGAGAAATGAACTACATTTTCATTTCACCAGTCACTGATAACAACTTGTGATAAAACTTGGATGAAAAGTTACTATCTAAGCAATTTCCAAGATTCTATAAGTGGAAGACCTACTGTTATGTAAGTCATCACCTGATTTCACAGTTTAATGTGTAAATGTGAGCTTTCTTTTACCAGTTTTTGAGGAGACTGTGCTAAACGTATCTTTGGGGGAATGGAACATGACAGCAGTATGACTTTATTTGATATGGGATCTATTTTAAAATGCAAATGGAGGAGACCAGGAAAGGAAATTAAAGGGGTGCTATGGAATTTTATGATTATAATAAAAACAAACACAGTATTGGAGAAGTAATATACAATGTCACAGGTCGGTTCCCTGGAAGCAAACTCTGAGCTGCATGAAAACTTAGATTGTATCCTGATAATCACCCATTGGAAAGGGAAGTGAAACAGCAGCTTTGCAGAGGGAGAATTCCAGAGAATTACAGAGATGGGTACAACCCTAATAAGGGACCCTGAAGGTAGAAACTGGGGTAGCTTTTCAGAATTGAAACAAATGTGAAGCTTCTAGAACCTCTTCCCCAGCTCCAACTCCACAACAAATACAGGGCAAAAATACAGGCCACCCAGGGAAGGGGTGTTATTGTACTGAGTTGATGAGAGAAGGCAAAGAATTGAACGCTATTGGCAGGTATCATTCCTAGCAGCTGGGAGAACAAGTCCTTCTGTTCTGGGATGGGAGCTGGATGGTGCACCACAGCAGCCAGTACTGTTTATTTTTCAGCCACTTAGCTCCTCTGGGAACCTGATGATCTTCTTTTCTCAGGGAGAAACATAGAGGGACAAGGTTTGTGTGATGATCCACAACTCACACTTAGGGAGCTGATCTCTAGACTAATATTGATTATGTCCTTCCCCTGCTATCCATTCTAGATCCCACTTACCTTCAGCTGGTATTGCTGCTAGACTAGGTGGCTTAGCTGCTGGGCATGATCTAGATTCTTATCCTTAAAGTCTGTCAACCTAGGGCCACCAGTCCTTCCTTGAGTAATGGCTGTTACACCAGTCTGTTTATTTACCATGAAAATTTTGCAAGGGAGCACCAAAAGGCACCTGAGTGGACAGTGGGGTACCAAAGAGATTGCTCTTTGTCCCTGCTATACAATGACACCACAACTTTCTACTAATGATCTGGGCCAATTATTTTTATCAGAGTGCTGTTTTCCCCTCCCCTGATTGGTGACTTGACAAGAGCCAAATAGAAGCCAAAGATTAATGTTCATTGTGATCTTTCTCCTCTTCTCTCCCATTCAAAGTTGGCAACCTTTCATGTACCCCTGAATCTTTTACCACTCTTCAAACTAAGATCTCTAGATCTGCAGAAGACCGTGTAGAGGTGGAAGTACAAATAATGGTGAGCAGGCCAGTGTCTACTTCTACCACTTGGTTCCCAGACCTATATATTCTACCTATTGAAGACACAGCACCATGTAACAGTCCTTAATGTAGCATGTATGCTGCATCCTAGAGGATGGTGCTTGACCCTTTCAGTGCATCATATCTGAGCTTGTGCCTCCCACTGATCATTCCATTGCTGTAAATATTGGCCTGTTTGGGATGATTTAGTATGTAATAGAATCCGTAGGTCTTTGGATCATATGTTCAGTGCTGTACCTCTTTTGCTGTAAAATGGGCTTTTTGATGGGATGTTATGTGGGATACCATGTCCATGAACCAAACTCATAAATCTGACTAAAGCTCTGATGATAGGAAAGGACCTCATAGCTAGAATACATGATAGATTTCTATCAAAATAAATTAATGCTTTTTGCGATAGAAGAAGACCAGTGATGTCAACTTGCCACAATATGGCTGCTTGCTCTTCTGAAGACCAAGTAGTTAGCATCAGTCGCCACTGGAGGCAAGTGGACTTTGGGCAGCGGCAATAGCTAGATCAGACAGTAGGAACCCATGCTACTGGATATCTGATCACCTTCCTCTCAATCACCATTGTTACTCTGTTCTTATGCTTATTCAGCCAGTAGTTTGGCCAATAACTCCACTGGCAAGGGTTAACTGGATGAGTCCTTCTGCCAATTTAATTGTGAGTGCTTGCTCTATGATCCAATAGGTGTTAGCATACAACACAGAGATTTTGGCCATTCAAGCTTACTATCATAGATCATCCACATACTCTACCTTGAGAAGTCCTTGTATCCAGTCTTCAAATTGTATTTGCTTTTCAACAAATAACTCCTTCCTGACCAAGTGAATGATCAGATACACAGATAAAGTTCTCTAAATTTTCAAAATATTTTCCCTCACTACTATCTTTAAAAGGCAACTCTAAGTGGAACTGAAATATATGTGCTAAAAATCTGTGACTGATACCCACAAACCAAATCAGTCCGTGTTTAAATCATACCATACTTAGACATTTTTCCTTTATCAGCTGGCAATCCAAGAATTTATTCCTTCCTGCTCCATTGTCATAGGTATGAGTTGAGAGGTGGTCACTGTTACACCATGGCAGATGACATTAAAGTCTGATCTACTTATTCATGCAGCCTATTTGTGGATTAAAACTCTGTCTATATTTGGCCTGAGAGGCACCACTTCTATATCACAATGGGCTATTGCTGGATAATAGTCTTAGAAGTTGGTGGTGAGAAAGAATCCAGCTCATTCTGGGAAGTTCTGGACACATGATCATATGATGGCCCGTAGATCAGGCTTACCATTTATTCCAGTGCCAGTAAAATTCTAGTTGTCTTGAAAAGATATATAAAATCGATGCAAGAGACACTGCCTTCTTCCATAATCCAAGAATCTGTCTTATATTTTTTGCACTGAGATTCCCATAAACTACACATATCTTAGTTTCCTACCTATAATACCATAAGCTCTGCCAGGTTGTATAACCCAAATATCAGGTCCCTTGATATTTCAGCCTGGACTTAATGCAAAAAAAAAAAAAAAAAAAAAAAAAAAAGCTTTCTTGAGTGAGATTCCCAAGTGTGGAATGTATTACTTCTGGAATTCAAAGAAACCTACTACAAATCATACTTCATTATGATGAAAGGTATAAAATGAAATGATTCGTTCTTTGAAAATATGTCCCAGCACATTAATGACACTGAACACCTGCATTTAGTACATCAGTGGCTGCTATAATGTATGTTAGGCTGTGTTGATCTGCTCTAGCAAAATCACCACATTGAGCACAGCAGTTGAAATCAGAGTTACCGCTTGTTTGGAATCATTTGGGTCATTCTTCAGAATTCATCTGTTCCAGGTGTAGTAGAGTGTCACTGGGTTCAATGTCCAGTACCACAATACAAAACAAATAAAAATAAAATTTTCTCCAACCTCATCTCAACAAAGCCCTCTGCTGCATTCCTCAAACATCCACTCAAACCAGAACGGTCTATGCTGTCTCCCATAGGGCTCAGTTATAATTGTCCCTTTTATGCTCTGTCATGCCACTCTATCCTTTTGAAATGCCTTTTCTTCTATTTCATATTTCAAGATAATCCAGACCAAAATTCACATGGTAATTTATGATTCTGCAGGGATACCTTTCTCCTCTGGATTTTATCACTTGCTCCACGTAACACCTTATTTAAAATTCTTTACATTTAACCTCTCATATCATTGTTCTGCTTTGTAATTTGCCTTCTTAAAAAATTTAGAATGTAAGTGATTCAAGGACAGGTAGTATGTTGATGCTGTGTACATTATAGTTGATGCAAGAGACACTGCCTTCTTCCATAGTCCACGAGTCTGTCTTATAATTTTTGCATTGAGATTCCCATAAACTATACACATCTTAGTTTCCTACCTATAATTACAAAACAAAAATACCATAGTGTAGCTGCCTGATGCTGTTGCTTGCAGCTATGATGCCGCGGGAGAAAACTTGGAGGAAGGATGAAAATGAAAAAAGGCCTTTTCTTCTTCTTCTCTCTCCGGCTCCAGCAACCTCTCCAACTCCAAACGCTGTAACTCCAACCACCACCTTCTTCTTCTTCCCACACACTCTAACCAACCTCACCCAGTTATATACATATAGCTTTAACAAGGACAAGTGCTTACAGCTCGAGCTTACAGGTGCGTCACACAGTGTTCACGTGCATACAAAGATTCTTTGAATAATGTATTAGTATCAGGTGGAAACTAGAACATCTTTTATGGCTCTCAGCTAACCGCAATCTTTAGCTATCTCCTTGATTATAGGCTCCTTCACCATAGGCTCTGCCAGGTTGTATAACCCAAATATCAGGTCCCTTGGTATTTCAGCCTGGACTTAATGAAAAAAAAATCAAAAACTTTATTTATTGATTTCAGTGTCAATAAATCCTCAATCAATGAATATGGAAAAATCCACACTGCAGTGTTGGTATCTGTGCCACTTTCTCATTGGGAAAGAAGCCCTCCTAAATTTAGGATTTGTCCTGTCCTAGAAATGGTAGGACTTGACACAATGCCAACTACGTTCCATCCCAACTACGTTTATTTATACCCACAGCGGGTGTTGGTAAGATTACTGTGTGAAAGGAGATCATTCTTACAACTTGGGATTCATGTAGGTCTTCTTTGTGAGAAAAAAAAAAAAAACAACTAAAAACTAGTATATTACACATAGAAGAGCTATGAAAGCCTTTTAGAGCCCATTATGAGTTAGAAAATTCAGCTAAAACATGCCAAGTAAGTAATTATCCAATGAATAAAAGATGACTGCTAAAAAAAATGAAGGCAGCTGGAGAATGGATTTTTTAAAATTGACAGATAAAATTGTATGTGTTTATTATATACAGCACGAAGCTTTGAAATGTATATACATTGTGGATTATAGTTGCTATTCCTGTGGAATACCAAATGCTTCTGGCTTGCGTGATTCATACAGAAGCATTTTCCCCCTTTTTGATTGCCAATAAATTTATGAATTTTAATTAAAAAAAAAAACACTATCTCTCTAAAATTTCCAAAGGTTGGAGCTATGAGGCGGATAGAAATCTGCATTTCACCGCACAACAGCATTCTTTGATTGCTACTAATTCTTTTAAAATTTCAGAATAGAAGTTCATGTGAACCAGATTTCACATAAACCTAAAGAAGGACACAGGACCAGAATCTAGAGTGATGATTTTCCATAGTGGGTGATTTTGCCCTCCAGAGGACATTTGGCACCGACAAGAGACATTATGTTTGTCACAGGGTGGGGGAGATGTTCCTGGCATCCAGCGTGTAGAGGCTGAGATGCTCCTAAATATCCTACAGTGTACAGGATAGTCCCCCACTGCCAAGAATTATCCAGCCTAAATATCAATAGTGCTGGGGTACAGGAACCCTAATATAGAATAAAGTGCTTTTTAAACAAGTTCGTTGCAGTCATATACTAAACAAAAGGAAGTATATCCCTCCTCTGGGAGGGAGATTGTACTGTTGAAAATTGGTTTATAATATATGAAGGCAAGAACAGACTTTCTCTAGAAGTGTGTTATTGTAGGAAGGCAAATCATGCCACCAAACTGTGTGGAATTAATCCATGGTAAAGTTTGCTTTCCTTTCTATTACTCTTAAGGGCTTTAATAGTTCAAAATGATATTTGTTCTCACAGTTGAAAATATTTTGAAGATCTTTCCCTAACCTTCCCAGGCTGGATATTTTGCAAGACATTGTTTGGATCCTTCAAAAGTATTCCAACCAAATGGTTTTGAGAGCCTGTTGCACTATAATTCCTGCTGTATTTACAGGCTTTTCATCTACTTGCATCTTCCACTCAACAATAAGAGCTCTTAGTCTGACTTGATGCTTTCAATGCGCTTGAAGTACACAAATGTAGACTGAGCATCTGCTCCATTCTGCAACCCAAAGTGTTCTCTGCGGAAATGACAACTCGACTTACTTAGCTTTCTAACCATCAATCACTTGGGCCCTTTCAATAAAGAGTTCCATATTGTTCTCACAATATTTCTCCTGATAGCTGAACAAAAAATGATAAGTGGAGTCATCTGTTTCCATTAGATGCTTCATTAGTAGCCAATTTCCTCAATGTTTATATCAATAAAATGTTGAAAGAGGAAAACAAAAACAAAAACAAAATCATATTATGTGCCTCACTATGCACACAATGCAGTTATTATTACAGGACTTAAGAAAACATTTCATAATGTGGGGAAATCATTTTACTTTACTTACACATAAGAACTTTTAAAATAAATAGAAAAATAAGTGAGTTCTTAGCATTTCTCATCTGGTGAAAACAAACAAAAAAATCAGTGAACGAACAATGTAAATTTTTACCCAACTTCTTCATGCACTTTTATTTCACATTGAAGAGGAGATGGGAAGAGTATAACGTGCTGGATTTGGCTGTGAAACATTAATGGATGTATATTGTATGAAACTGATAAGAAAAATGTTACATGAAGGAGCAATAGAGTAGTTTTATTTCAACATACCAAATGACAAAAAAAAAAAAAAAAGATAAAGAAAAGATAAGGAGATAATTTTCAACAAATAAAAGACCAGATTCTGATTGTATCTTTTAATTAATTCCTGGATGTTGATAACAACTAAAATGCAAATGGGATATCTTAGCAGACTACCACCTGAACTTGGTTAAAAGTATGCCCATGGATATTAGTAAATTTTTTTTATTGGTGCTTGCTTCTGTTAGAATGATTCAAAGTGCTAAAGCAACTTCAGAGATTTTGAAATTCCCTGTGGAATTGTTTCCTAGTATCCTAACTGTACTGTAAATTTCAGGTGGCCACATAAAATATCTTGGAATTTCATCTATAATGGAAATGGATTGTTTTTTTTTAAGACAACAAATTCATAATACTGAATCCATTACTAATTAGATAAATTATCTTGAGGCATTCAAATAATCTGTCTTGTTTCCAGTTTCTTCACATGTAAAATTTAACTATATTTAACAAATATTTATGGAGCCTCTCAACTAGTGAACATCAACAATGCAAGCAGGAAAAGAAATAGTTTGTCTTTCAAATTATGAGAAAATTGACTTTTTTTTCTTTTGAGATTTGTAAGGTGATGTAGTTGATTAGAGAATCATCCTTAAAGTATCAAAGGAAAAGATAAGAATTGAAGCAAAGAGCATGTCCTGCTGTCACAGTATAGACCACCTATGGAATCAGTAATCACCTTGGACATTCCCATTGGTTTTATTGATCAGATTCTAAGAATCCTGCCATGAATGTTGTTTACTATCACCTGCAGTATAAGCTCATTCATGTAGAAGACCAGGCAACTAGGAAGGGAAAGTAGAATGAATACTGTCCACTGACTGTTAATTAATCTTTGTGATTAAATGGGAGAAAGAATTAAGAGCAAATAAGGGATGTGGGGAAACACGGGGTTACTGATTCCTCTCCCTCACATTGATCTGCTGCTCCTTTAATTGATTGCTGTGGAACACAAATCAAAGGCTGGCTTGAGGCATTTGATATCTGAAAAAGTCTGAGCAGTTTCCTAGACTCTTAATTACATGTTATTCCAGCTTCTGTAAGTTTATCTAGACAGATCACCAGAAAGTAAACATCAAATGGTATTACCTTTGCCTCCACAGGAGTTCCATTGATAAGTTAGAATGGTATGTTCTCTGCACACAAACATAATACATGCTGATATCAAAGAGGTCATTTGGAAGCTTTTCTATAACTTTGGCAATTATCCATGAACTAATCCATGAGCTTCAACCCACAAACTTCGGATTCTTGCTAACTTCAAATATTTAACGTGGTATCAGAAAATTACAAAATTTAATGGAAAAAAAAATCTTGTCTTTCCAGGCCATATGACAGATATGGTACCTTCTTTTCTCACATTCCCCAAGAGTCTGCAATCTTTTGAAAAACACACTGTGAACAACTCACTGTGATTTTACTTCTAAGTCATAGATTTAGAAGGATGCTATATCAAAAATCCATTTTTTCCCCTGAAGAAATTTTCTCATGGATCAGAGTAAAAAAATCACTCTACATTTCTTTCACAGTAGCATAATAATAGCTTTCATGTAAGGTGTATATATCTAGGGGGTGTATGAGAAGTGGAAAGGCTCCTGCCTCGGCCTTTTCTATGCCTCCTCCTTTTTACTAATGGTAAGTGATTGCCTAATTACAAGTGGTGGTAGGATTTTCAGGTCTTGGTTTAAATGTGCAAATAAAAGGTTGGGAGAGACCCAGCTGGGATTCCGGTTTGATCTGACTTCTTTCGGTGGGAGCAGAAACTTACATCCAGTAATGACATTATAATTACATCCTGATTGATGATCGTGAATCAGCCTTCTGAATATACTAAGGCACGAGACTTTTATGACAGTTGGTGCTCTGTCAGCTAAAGAAAAGTGAAAGCAGCAGCTCTTCTCCTTTGGATCTGCGTGATTTGGCACCAGAAATCCCCTTAATTATCTAACTCAGTATTCCACGTGTGCAGTTTTTAACTGTGAAGCTTTTTCTGACTTAATGGGGTTTTTCTTTTTCTGAATGTTTGACTGGGATGTCCCTAACCATTCCTGCATTGACCATTTGATAGATTCCCCATAAAATCTGAGGATTTGCCATCACTACTGATTTCCAGAGGAATGAAGTAGGCTAGATTCTATCTCATTCTTTTTAACTCTGTGTTTTGATATCATCTTGGATGAGCTGAATGAATATTCTCTTTCCACTTTTTATAGTAAAGAGAAAGCTAAACATCATTATCACAAAATAGGATTGCCATTAGCCTAGCCCTGCTATGCGATTAATCACCACCCCAAAGAATGGCTCAAGACAAATTATTACAAAGCTCAAACCAATATTTTTAGTAGCAAACCTACAATATTGTATTGCCTTAACACTTATAGGAAAGAGTAGTATATTATTGTCTAGTTATTCTAGATTATATTCTTGGTTTGAGACATGGTTTGAATAAAACCTACCTGACAAAAATGTTATTAACCATAGACAACAACACAGATAGATCAGGGAACTAACATATTTATTGGCAGATTTGGTCCATTTATATTTATACCCACTTTGGGATAGAGGACACTTCATTTAACATTTTACAATATTTTCCAGCTATATACATAGTGACTTCAAATATTTTGGAATAAAAAGGAATATAGATAAATGAACAAAAAATAACTAATATTGATAAGTTATATCAAACTTAGCATGGATTGGGGAAGTATAAAGATGAGAAAAAATTGTGACACCCAAACCAAATACTAATAACCAATATTATTAGTCATTATAAATGAAAATAATCATTTTCTTTGCATTCATCAACCCAAGCAACCTCTCTGTGGTTGTCATTTAGACAAAGTAAAAATACTTTTAGAGAGGGGGTGAATTATTTATTACCACTTTAAAAATAAAAGATCTTTATGCTTATATCCTAAGTACACAGAGACATTTTCTTATCACATAAACTTATTTAGACAAAAAATTACTGTAAATAGTATAGAACTCTAGTCAAAGATTGTCATAGTGGAATTAAGGGGAAATCTTGAACAGTGCCTGTCACCTTTTCCCCCAAAGGAAATCTTTACATTCTTTAGCCTCTTTATTGGCATGTACATATATATAAGGAAATAATCAAGTTTTCCTTTCATTGGGCTCAGCTTTGTGTAAGCCCATATTTTTTTTTCTGTGTTTTTTTGTGGAACTGTTGGGTCTTTATCTAAAATTGTGAAGATGTTTGACAGAATATCAAAATTCTCTGTATATTGTTCAGAAAAATTTAAGCCCCAAACTGGTGAAACACGAAAGATGTCTCACCATTTTACTCTTTTAAATTTCATCTCAAGAAAACAAGAAATAGAAAAAAATCCATCTTTGATGGAATGAAAATGCATCTATATTCAAAACTCATTCAGTATGGGTGACTGGGAACATGGAAACTTTCATGGTGAGAAAAACACACAAAGAAGACTCTAGCAACTACAAATGTCAGGCAGGGAGGTTCCAAGGGGCTTAAAAGTGGTATGTCAGGAAACACGGAGGAAGACCAAGTGTATATTTCACAATATCACAGACATCAACACTGCCAATACCTTGATCTTGGACTGCTGGCCTCTGAGATTATTAGAAGCCACATTTCTGTTGTTTAAGCCCCCTAGTTTGTGGTACTTTGTTATGGAAGCCCTAGCAGACTAACACATATTCTACATGGCATTGAAGTTTTTAGACAGTACAGTGATAGATGATTGGTCAGTAGATAATAAGCAAGAAAGTTCAGAAAGTAAGAAATAAAATTGTCACCACTTGATACTTTTGTTATTGTATACATAAATTTCAAAGGAATTTTAGTAAGAAATAAAATTGTCACCACTTGATACTTTTGTCATTGTATACATAAATTTCAAAGGAATTTTATTACTACCTTATAAAATTACCAAGACAATTAGAAAACTTGCAGAATGTAAAGTGAGTGTATAAAATTTGATCTTTTCTCCAGATGCATGAATAATTAGAGTGCTTTTGATAAGCATACCATTTATATAACAAAATGACACTCAGAACAAATCTTTTAAAATAATGTGAGACCATTTCAGAGAAAACTGTTTTTAAAGTATTAAATGACATAAAAACTCAAATTATAGGTGGAAATTGTACTGTGTTCAGAACCAGGAAGATTCAATATTATAAAGATTTTTATTCTCCCAGAGTAAGATAAAGAAACAACACAATTATAAATGATTATTGTAGAACTTGATAAGTGGATTTTAAAAGTCATATGAAAGTGCAAATGACCAATGTAGCTAAAATACTCCAGAAGAATAAAAACACCAGGGAGTGGGAGGGAGTTACCTTTCCCCAATCAACATTTTCTTAAACTCAGAAAAGGAAGCACTGATGCAAATATAAATCAATAACTGAATGAAGGAGAACAGTAAGCTTACAGGCACACCAGTACATGTACAGAGATTGAGTATAGGATTGTTGGGACTATGTCTGCCAAGGGGCAAGGTTTGACTGCTTACCACGCCCTAAAGGACCGGGGCTAAACCAAGGGGTGTGGCTATGACGTAGCGTGAGAGACTGAACCGCCTTGCTTGCTGATTGGTTAGTTCTAGGCCTATTTAAGTCAATGCTTGTTCAATAAATCTGAGTTTTTCGGGCATCCCGCGTGCTATACAAGACTCCCTAGGTGTGGCGTGTTTTCTGAGGTAAGGCACCTAGCGATTTCTGTCCTTAAGATCACCCCGCCGGGTGAGTTGCAATCTTTCCTGCAGGCAGGAAAAAATTCCCTTTTAGGGCCCAAAAAGGGAAGCGCAACTTAGAGCCCGGCTCCATTCATAACTCAGCAACCCCAGCAGCCCCGGCATAGGATGAGTATAGAATACAGAGATTGAGTATAGGATGCACACATGGTGAGAAGGCGGTCAAATTTCTTCTTTTTTTTTTTTCCTTCATGGGAAACTAGTTGGTTATCTTCTTCTAACTAGTTGGTTTAATAATATAGACCTACACAACTTCTTTTTTATTTTATTTTTTTAGTTGTAGGTAAACCTAGGGCCTCACACATATAAGATGAGTGCTCTACCACTGAGCCATAGCCCCAGTAGGTCTATATTATTAAACCAACTAGTTATCCCATGAAGGAAAAAAAAAAGAAGAAATTGACTACCTTCTCACCATATGTGGAAGAAGCAGAGGCATTGGAAAAACAGGTCAATTTATGATTATAGTTAGTCCTCAATTTATTATGGTTCAATCTATGATTTTTAAACTTGATTATAATGTGAAAGTAATATGTATTCAAGAGAGACCATACTTTGAATTTAGATCTCTTCCTAGGCTAGTAACATGCAGCATGATCCTCATGCTATGCTGGCCAACTGAGCCATCCACAGCTCCTGGTCAGCCACTTGATCTCAAGGTTAAATAGCCAACACTCTTCCATGTTCTGTATTCAATAGACTATATGACATACTTGAATGTTATTATGAAACTGGCTTTGAGTTAGATGACTTTCCCAATTGTAGTCGAGGGTAAGTGTTCCGAGCACATTTGATGTAGGTTAGAATAAGCTATGACGTCCAGTAGGTTAGGTGTGTCAGATGCATTCTCAGGATAGTTTCAATTCTGTGATGAGCTTATCTGGAGTCAACCACATCGTAAGTCGAGAAGCATCTACAGTGCCATGTCAGCATGATAAGTAACATTTCTAGAACAAACAAAACAAAAAGTCCTGATTCCCCAGTCTACACTGGTTTCAAAACAATGGAAAAGATCCAAAGGTAAAGCAAATATTAGGGTATTTTGAGATTTCTTCTTGACTCCAGAAAGTTCGTAAGGACATTGTGGTAGGCAAAATTCTAAAATGACCTCCAGTGATTAAGGCAAAATTCTAAAATGACCTCCAGTGATTTTCCCTTGTAAGATCCCTCCCCTGTTAGGGCTGGGTTCCATGAATATGATGAGGCATCTCCCCAGTGAGTATATTAAATTATGTAACAAAATATAATGGGTCTCATCTAGTCAAATAGCCCCTTAAGGAGTAAAGACTATTCTAGGTTTATGGCAGAAGAGGAAGAGATTCTAAGTGCCCCAAGGACTTCCACACTTGTTTGTTTGAAGATGGTGACAAGAATCTGAGATGCAAGGTCATGAACACAAGCTGAAAACTGCTTCTGAGAGCTGAGAGCAGTCCTCCAACAACAGCTAGGAAGAATAAAGCAAACTCAATCTTACAATCTATTATATTAACAAATACTCTTAAGCTACTGAACATCACAGCTTAGCCTAGCCTATATTAAACATGCTCAGAACACTTATATTGTCTACAGCTGGACAAAAGTATCCAATACAATGTTGGTTTCATAGTAAAGTGTTGAATACAGCACATAATATTTTGACAACACTGTGTAAAGCATTAAACTTCAGTCTTACATTAATTCTGCCAATAATGTGAATGAGCTTGAAAGGACATTGTTTCCAAGGCCCTTCAGATTCAAAAGCAGTCCAGCCTGTGCTTCGATTTTGGCTTTGAGAAACTGTCAGTAAGAAAGCTGGTGCCGCAACCAGAATTAGACCTGCAGAACTGTGAACTGCCTACTCACAACTGAGTGTGGTAGTTTATGCTACCAGGTTCACAGTAATTCAGTACAGATCAATACAAAGTGAGTACATAATTACATATTCAAATAATGCCTTCTTTAAAAAGTAGCAATTCATGTTTAAAATGTGGTGCTATCTGTCACCACTTTCTAAGGCTATGCTCTTTGCAATCTTGAAAGTGTGCCTTCAAGTGCCTTCATCATTAGTTCAGTGATACAGGAGAGGAGATGAAAAACTAAAATCTTTAAAAATAATTGGTTTAAATAGTAAGCAATGGCTTTAGGCACAGATGGAAACTCCTCCTCCCCCAGAGATATTATGAAATGCTTCTGCCCATTTCGGTACACAAATGTTTGATGAGCAGGACTGCACTGCCCTATGGAAGGGCAAGGTAGGGCATTGATGATGAGGGAAAAAATAGCTCTTACCACACCCCACCTCATAAAGAGCCACCATGAAAACGCTGAGGAGTCTCTTGGTAGACATGGGATCAAGCATCATCCCCTCTTGCTTTTTAGGAAACATGTTAGAAACCAATGGATTAAGGCAGTCTGCTGGTAGGAAAAGACATAAAAGCCTCCTCAAGTGGGGGTTCATCATGAGCAGTGGGGGAACTGGAGGAGGGTCCAGGGTTTAAGTCTGGCTGTTCCCAAGGAGAGATTTTTCTAACAGAGCTTGCTGGCGGTTGAATAATGCTCTGGAGATTCTGCTGTGTGCAGGTGTTCTGTTAGTCAGCTTTTGGTTACTGTGACAAAAGACCTAAGAAAAACATCTTAAAGAAGGAAAGATTGTTTTGGGTTCACAGTTTCAGAGATTTCAACCCAGAGTTGACTGCTCCATTGCTTTTAGGCCCGTGCTGAGGCAGAAACATGAGGGCAGAAGGGTGTGGGGAAGCAGAGCTGGTCACCTCATGACAGCTGGGAAGGAGGGAGGAAGAGAGAGAGAGAGAGACAGAAAGAGAGAGACAGAGAGAGAGAGAGATAGGAAGGTAGTGCTGGGGACAAGGAACTTCGCCCAAGTGATGTTCCCAAGGACCTACACCCTTCAACTAGATCCCACCTCCTACAGTTTCCACCATCTTCCAACAGTCCATTAAATTTATGGAGCCATCAATGGACTAATAATATATGGATGAGATTATAGCCCTTATGATCCAATCACTTTCTAAAATCCCTACCTCTGCACATTGCTGCACCAGGGACCAAGCCTTCAACACATGAGACTAAACTAAGAAAACCTGCAAATCAGGAGCTCTTGGTCAGGATTTAGAACAGTAAAGTAATCACAAAAACAGCATAAAATTCTGTTACTCTGTGAGGTATTTTCTCAGTAGAGATATATCTTGCAGTGAGAGCAGAAATAAAAGTAATCTAAAAAAAAAAATATATATATATATATATATAGGATGCCCCAAACCACACAAACTGTGCATCAATTCAGGATGGATGGGTGGAACAGGAAGGCATTAAGTATACAATCAGAAAACTGAAAGAAACATAAGAGGTAAGATTACATTAGCACTCCTAAGAGAGTGAAGCCTTTTATATTTGCCAAGAAAAGCACTCAGGTAAAATTGATGCTCACATCAGTTGCTAACAAATACTTATCTTTTTTTCCCACATTTTTATTGGTGTATTATAAATATAATTACTGACAGGAAATGTTGTTATATATTCATACATGCATACAATACACAATATAACAATATAATTTGGCCAAATCACTCCCCAGTACTTTCCCCATCCCACTCACCTCCTATCCCTTGGTCCCTTTTTTCTACTGATAGTCCTTTGATTTTCATGAGATCCACCCCCACCTTTCTTTTCTTTTTTCCTCTCTAGCTTCTCATGAGAGAAAACAAACAACCCTTAACCTTCTGAGTTTGACTTGTTTTGCTTAACATAAGGGTCTCTAATTCCATCCATTTTCCTGCAAATGACATAATTTTATTTTTCATTAGGGCTGAATAACAATCCATTGTGTATATATATACCATATTTTCTTTATCCTTTTATCTACTGATAGACACCTAGGCTGGTTCCATGGTTTGGCTATTGGGAATTGTTCTGCTATAACCATGGGTATGCATATATCACTGTAGTATGATGAGTTTAATTCTTCAGGATAACTACTCTTAAGTCTCAAGATTACATAGATGTTGATTAGAGGGCTATTAATTTGTAACTCATGATCAAAATCCATGTGTGCACGTGAGTGTGTGTGTGTGTGTTCATGTTTTCAGAGCTTCTGCTTCTGCCTCCAGTCAGTTCTTTCCCAGGAACTTGGTGGGTGGGGCTGTTAGTCCTCTGACTGCTCAGTTTCCTGCTGAAGGACTCCCCACAGGTTTCAATTTCCCTTTCCTCTAGAGAAACACAACAGGAAAAAGACAGAAAGTGCTTTTATCTTTAGAAGACAAAAATTCCCTCTTACTGTTTTCACTAATCCAAAGAAATCAACTTTCCATTTACTGCTTAAGAACTTTAAAGTCCCTTTCAAACCTGTGGTTCTATCATTTTTTTTCAGTAAACACTTTTATCAGTTTTTAAGCAAGAGGTTAAGTCTATAAAATCTAAAATATATGTTATGAATATCTTTTTAAATCTTCTAAAAAATATCCTGAAATTTGTCCTCAGAGACCATCACAAATAGCTTGGGGAATGAATGAATGAGTGAACTGGCTAGGTGGGGGAAGACCTTCTAACGTGATGGCTCTACACTAATAAACATAATATCCTTCTGGTTTGTGTATAAAATTCCCCTATTGTACAAGTATTTAGGTTCTTCACCTTATAATCCCAATGCCTAGGGTTATTTACACAAAGGTCACATCAGTCCTGGTTCCCTGGTATCTTCATTCATCCCCTCCTTCATCCAGTGCACTGGACCCAGAGATGTACCACCTATACCTCTGCCTTCAGGGCTGAAGCTCTCTTCCCCCTGGTGGTAGAATATTGACAATTTTCAGATCACAGGGTCCCCCTACCAGGTGACTGCTCTCAGTTTAAGGAAACTTCTTTCCAGGGCAACTCTCAGTCCATGATTAGCTGAGGGATATAGAGGAAGACATATAAAGATCCAGCCCTCCTCCTCAACTTCCGGTAACTGAAATTTTTTCTTATTCCCTAGACATTGCCATAGGACTGGTTAATTGGTTCTATTGTGATTCCCTCTGCCCAAGCCTGTTTTCTTCCTCCAAATACGTTTGGATCCTAAGAGCACTCCCTAAAGAACTGCATGTATGCCAATCACTGTCTTACAGTCAGCTTCGCAGGGAGTCTTGTCTGTAACAATAGCAGTTTCTTAACATGGCTAGAGACATATAGTCCTGAGGCCTACTTGTCTTTAAGGCTCTTAGTTTTATACATCCTTCAGTTCCAAAGGTGAACAATAGGAAAATTAGCATAAAATATATTGTATAGAAATGCATTTTTACCCTAATCAATTCTAAGGCATTGTTATACATTTTTAAGACAAGTTATGGGTTATTTTTACTATGCTTTCCATAAAATCTGGGGGTGGAGAAAGAAGGGAGAAACTGTATGTAGTTAACTTCCCAGTGATAAAAGCCTAAGTCTCCAAGCAAAATATCTTTTTGAAATCTTTTTTGATTGTTCATTTCTTTCTACAAAGACAATACAATTTTGTTCATGCATTTTAAAAACTTTTTATGCCATAAAGAAATATTGCCAACAGAAAAGAGAAGTAATAGACTTCACCTATGAAGTTGTTTTGATATTTTGAGCATACTTTGGCCATATTCATTTGGCTTTGATGGCTCTTGCAAATTATGAGCCAAAAATAGACTATTTTGAATCTTATGAAGCAGGTAAATTATAAAAGAGAAAGAATCTTCCCTAGTCCTCATCAGTTGCTAAATCCTCAGGAAAGTTTTGAGCACAAAATAAATGCTTAATTGTATTTATTAAATAAATAACCAAATGATTGAGGAGCCTGTATGCTTTTAAAACTCAGAAGATATGATTCCATTGACCCTCATTTGGGTATATTTACATAATCAGTAACAAGATTGATATCATTCCCCCCCCTTTTTTTTCTCTCTCATGTTCTACATGATTGGTAATAGTTGATAAAGCCATAATCAACTTTAAAAGCACATATTCCTTCCTTTATTTTAGAAGCAGAGCCAAGGGAAGGAATCAAAACTAGAATGAAAGCCTGTAGTTATTAGCTTCAAAAGGAAATTTAAGACAGTTTTTGAGATAATTAATTCTCTTTGCACTAATTTCTATCACATTTTCCCCTCCATTATATCATCATAATAACAGAAAAATAACACAGATGAAGAGATTAAAAATGTGTTTCTTGTATTCTTACATTATTAAAAATACATTTACTGCACTTTTGTAGTGAGTCATTGAAGTGAACTGAAGATACAAAAATGAACTTTAAAAAGCTCAAAGAGTTTGCAGTCTAGAAAGGAAAACTATGAAGCTGCATAAACAATAACAGTGCTACAGAAAGGTAAAGAGCTACAAAGTACAGTAGAAGAGGCCAAGTGTCTTGCAGAGGGAAAGAGGCTTCCCAGAGGAGGGGGCTTCACAGCTGAGCTGATCTTGAAGAATTAGTATTCACCATGTTTAGAGTCTAAGAAACTATTCCAGAAAATAGAGAGTTATGAGAGCAATGATGGTGGGGATATGTGAGAAAAGAGAAGATAAGTGAAATAATTAGGTAATAGGCTCACTATGGCATCTTGATTGGTTGGAAATGGAGGAGGAGTGAATGAGAAATGTTGATGAGAGAAGAAAATTACCGTGAGAGAATGGGGAATAATGAATATGGCAAAATTCTAAGTCAGATGTAAACAGAAAAATTACAGAACACTGATTTTAAAAAATATCAAGGAAGAAACAACCATCTGGAGAAATACGCCATGTTCATGGATTGGCAGACTCAGTAATATCAAGATGTCAATTCTTACCAGCTTGATCTATAGAATAGACAAGCCAATCAATAGATCTGAATAGAGATCCCAGAAATAGACTCATATATGATTGTTGACATAAGAACTAAAGTAATAAAATGAAGGAAGGACAGTATTTTAATAAATGGTTATGGGTAAAAACTAAACATTCACATGCCAAAAAATGAATCTTGATACAAACTTTATATCATTTACAAAAATTAGCTCAAAATACATAACAGACCTCCATGTAAAACATAAAATTTCTAGAAGATAACATCAGAGAAAGTCTCCATAACTTCGGATGGCAATGGCTTTTCAGCTACAAAGAAATAATTCATTGAAAAAAATTTCAGCTTAACAGAAAACTACCAAACCACAAAGATAAATAATAAGAGGGATGGAAAGGAAAAAAGAACATGTTAAACAAACAGTAAACAATCAATAAAAGGACTGGAGTAAGCTTGTAACTGTCAATAATAACCTTGTGTAGCTGCCTGCTGCTGCCGCTTGCAGCTACGACGCCGCAGGAGAAAATTCGGAGGCAGGATGGAAATGAAAAGGTTCTTTTATTCTTCTCTCTTCTAACTTCTCTCTCTGGCTCCAACAACCTCTCGAACTCCAAACACTCCAGCAACTCCAACCACACAACTTCAACCACTCTCACTCCAACCACTAACTCCAACCACCAGCCACTAACCCTCACCCAGTTAAATACATTTTGCTTTAACAAGGACAAGGGTTTACAGCTCGAGCTTACAGGTGCATCACACAGTGTTCACGGGCATAAAAAGATTCTTTGATAAATGCATGAATATCAGGTGAAACTTGAATATCTTTTATGGCTCTCTGCTAACCGCAATCTTAGCTATCTCCTTAATTAGGGCTCCTACAACCTTGACTGTAAATACATGGAATTCTCTAGATACATAATATAGACTGGATAAATGGATTTAAATATCAAGACCCAACTGTTTGCTGCCTACAAGAAACTCACTTAACTAGCAAAGATACACATACACTGAAAGTGAAGGGCTGGAAAAAAAAAAATGTTCCCTGAAAATAGAAAGCTGTTTAGTCAGCTTTTTCATTGCTGTGACTAATGGGCCTGACCAGAAAAACTGTAAAGAACGAAAGAGTTATTTAGGGACTCACAGTTTCAGAGGTCTTACTCCATAGATATCCAGCTCCATTCCTTGGTGCTCACTTAAAGTGAGGCAGAACATCATGGGGGAAAAGTGTGGCACAAGGAAGCACTCACATGATGATCAAGAAGCAGTGAGAGATAGACTGCACTCTCCAGATACAAAATATATACCCCATAGCCATGCCCCCAGTGAACCACTTCCCCCAGCCACAAACCACCTGCCTCCAGTCACCACTTAGGTAATCCCATCAGGGATTAAGGCTGTAACACAATCATTCTCATCCAAACATTCTTGCATTGTCTCACAGGTAAGCTTTTGGGGACACCTCACATCCAAACCATAACAAAAGCAGGAGTAGGAATGACAGCTGATAACACAGACTTTAAATTTAAAAAAATTATAAAAAAAATTAAGTCAGTATATATTTGTTTAAAGATCAACTCGTCAAGAAGATATAACAATTGTAAACATACATGTAGAGCAAAATAAAATACCCCAAAATAGAAAGCAAATATTATTATTTTTAAAGGGACAGATAGACTTTAATACAGTAATAGTTTGGGACTTTAAAATCTTACTTTCCTCAATGGACTGATTATCCATAGAGGAAATAAAAAAAGACACATAAGGGTTAAACAAATGACCCTAACATTTAATCCAACAGCTGCAGTGTGCATATTATTCTCATTGGCACATAGATACACTGTATGTTAGGGCACTAGGAAAGTCTCAATTAATGTAAAAAAATTCAAACCATATTATGCATGTTCTCTGATCACAGTGGAATAAAACTAGAAATCAACACTAAGAACAATGAAAATATAAATACATGAAAATTGACCAACATGCTCCTCAATGAACAATGCATTATTAAACAAAAGGTTTCTTGAAACAAATGAAAATAAAAGCACAACATGCTAAAACCTATGAGATACTGCAAAAGCATTATTAGGTGGGAGGCTTACAGCAATAAATGTATACATAAGAATAGAAACATTTCAAATAAACAACATAATCATGCACCTCAAGGATTTAGATAAGCAAGAACAATCCCAGAATTAGTAGAACATTAGAGCTGAAGTAAAGGAAATAGAAACTAAAAGAACATATTTTTTAAAAATCAATAAAGAAGAGAGTTGGGAGTTGGGTTTAATAAAAAAAAATAAGCAAAATAGACAAAATTTTAGCTAGACTAACAAAGACAAAAAGGGAGCAAACTCATTGTTGGGCAGTGCTGGGGTTCTGCTGGGCAAGCACTGCACTACTGAGCTACAAAAGAGAAAAACTATATATAAAGGTTAAAGAAAAGAAGGCATTACAACTGATACCACAAAAATTCAAAAGATCATAAGAAACTTCTATAAACAATCATATACTAACAAACTAGAAAATATAGAACAAATGTATAAATTTCTGGACACATATTACCTATTGAGATTAAATTTAATAGAAATAAAAAAGTCTAAACAGACCAATAATAAGTAGCAAGATTTTAAACAGTAACCTAAAGTTTCTATTAAGGAAAAATCCTGGACCTGATGGCTTTATAGCTAAATTTTACAAAACCATTTAAAGAAAAGTCAATTCCAATTTTTTTTTTTTTTTTTTTTTGGTACCAGGGATTGAACTCAGGGGCACTCGACCTCTGAGCCACATCCCCATCCTGTTTTTGTATTTTATTAGAGACAGGGTCTCACTGAGTTGCTAAGTGCCTCGCCATTGCGGAGGCTGGCTTTGAACTTCGATCCTCCTGCCTCAGCCTCCCAAGTGCTGGGATTACAGGCATGCGTCACAGTGCCCGGCTCAATTCCAATATTTAAAATCTATTCCAAAACACTGAAAAGAAAGGAATTCTGCCAAATTCTTTTTACAAGACCAGCATTATCTTAATACCAAAAATAGACAAAGATCAAGGAAGAGAGAAAGGAAGGAAGGGAGGGAGGGGGGAGGGTGGGAAGAAAGAAAACTACAGACCAATAATCCTAGTGAACATAGCTGCAAATATTTTCAGCAAAATACTAGCAAACCAAATCCAACAGCAAACCACAAAGATCATACATGATGGCCAAATGGAATGTGTCTCAGGATGCTAGGATGATTCAACACTTGCAAATCAATAAGAAAAATATATCACATAAATGAAATAAATAACAGAAACCATATAACCAATAGATGCAGAAAAAGCATCATTAAGAGTCAGTGTTCCTCTATGGTAAAAACTCTTAACTAATTAGGCATAGAGTGAACATACTTCTATCTATGACAAATCCACAGTCAATATCACACTAACAGGACAAGCGGAACATGTTTCCTCTAAGACCTGGAATAAGACAAGAGGTCCACTTTCACCACTCTCATTCAACATAGTATTGGATGTCTTCAGAACAATGAAGCAAGGGAAATGAATAAAGGATATCCAAATCAGAAAAGAGGAAGACAAATTATCCATGTTTGCAGATGACATAATTTCATAAATAGAAAAACCTAAAGACCCCATCAGAAAGATGTTAGAACTGATAAAGTCATTTGGTAAAGTCACAGGATACAAAATACACATACAAAAATAGTAGTACCATTTCTATGTGCCAAGAACGAACCTGCTGAAAAAGAAATCGATAAAGTAACCCCACTTGTAATAACTCTGAATAATAAAATATCTATGAATAAATACAATCAAGGAAGTGAATGATATTTGCAATGAAATCATAAAATGCTGATGAAAGAAAGTCAAGAGGGCACAAAAAAAAAAAAAAAAGAAAGGTACACATGTTCATGGACTGGAAAAATTAATATTATTAAAATGTCCATAGTACTCAACATGATCTACAGAGTCAAGGCAATGCCCATCAAAATACTAATTAATTACATTCTTTACAGAAATAGAAAAACCATCTTAAAATTAAAATGAAATCACAAAAACTACAGAATAGCTGTGAAAAAAGAAAAGCTGGAAGCCCCACAATACCTAGCTTCAAAATATACAACAAAACTATACAGCAAAATACCAGCATGGTTCTAGCATAAAAACTGACATGTAGACCAATGGAACACAATAGAGACCTCAAAAATTAATCCAAGTATATTCAGCCAACTGATTTTTACAAAGGTGTCAAGAAGATACATTGGAGAAAGGATAGTTTCTTTAATAAAATTTGCTGAGAAAACCGGATATACATAACGTAAGGGAAAAAAAAAAAAAAAAAAGAGATCCTTAGCTTTCCCATACACAACAAAATCACTCCAATCATATCAAAGACCTAACTGTCAAGTCTGGTGCCAAGGTGCATGCCTGTAATCCCAGAGGCTCAGGAGGCTGAGGCAGAAGGATGGTGAGTTCAAAGCCAGCCTCATCAAAAGCAAGGAACTAAGCAACTCAGTGAGACCCTGTCTCAAAATAAAACACAATATAGGGCTGGGAATGTGGCTCAGTGGTTGAGTGTCCCTGAGTTAAATCCCTGGTATCAAAAAACAAAAAACATAAAAACAAAAACAAAAAAGACCTAAATGTCAGACCTGGATCTATAAAATTACTAAAAGAAAACACAGTAGAAACATTTTTAGATATTAGTATTAGTATTGACAAAGATTTTTTTGGATAAGATCCCAAAAGCACAAAAGTAAAAATAGACAAATTGGATTATATCAAACTGAGCTTCTGAAGAGCAAAGAAAACAATCATTAAAACAAAAAGACAACCACAGAATGGGAGAAAATATTTGCAAACTACTAATTTGTCAAGGGACAAATACAAAGAAAAATGTAGGTTGATTTTAAAATGTGCAAAGGATTTAAGTAGATAAGTCTCAAAAGAAGACATACAAATGAAAAAAAAAAAAGACATACAAATGAAAAAATGATGCACATTCCTAATCATCAGGGAACTGCAAATCAAATTTACAATGAGATATCATCTCACCCCAGTTAGAATAGCTATTATCAAAAGATAAAAAATAACATTCTGGCAAGAATACAGAAAAAGGAGAGCTCTTATTACACACCGTTGAAGGGAATAAACACATACACACACATACTATAAAAAGTAATTTGGAAATTCCTTTAAAATCTAAAGACTAAAACTAGAACTTCCATATGACCCAGCAATCCCACAACTGTGTATATAACCAAAGGAAATGAAAGCATTCTATAAAGAGACACCTGAACTGTCAAGCTTATCGCAGCAGTATCCACATGATCTCGTGAAGTCAACAAAGGTGCCCATTAATTGATAAATAGATCAAATGTAGTGTATATACACAATGGAATATTATTCAGCCAAAAAAAGAAATGAATTGCTGTCATTTATGTCAAAGTAGATGGAACTGAAAGTTATCGTGTTAAGTGAAATAAACCAAGCACAGAAAGACAAGTACAACATGGTCTCACACACATGTGAAAAATAAAAAAATTGATCTCAAAAAAAAAAAAAAAAAAAGACTAGATTAGTGATCACTAGAGACTGGGAAGTGAAGGGGTAAAGGAGATACAAAGAGCTCAAATAAGAATCATCAAAACAGGTTAGATAGGAAGAATTAGTTCAGGTATTCTATAACCTAGTATGATAATTTCAGTCTACAACAATCTATATATTTCAAAATCACTAGAAAAAATTGAAAAGGTAGTAAACACATAGAAATGATTAATGTTTGAGGAGATGGAAATTCCAGTGACCCTGATTTGATCATTATACATTGCATATGTACAATTATCATACCAGACTTCATAGATATGTACAAATATTATTTGTTGATTTAAAAAAATGAACAACAAATAAAAATAAACTGTGGTTCATGCAGAGAGTGGAATATTATTCAGTGTTAAATAAATGAGTTATCAAGTTATTAAGAGATACAGAGAAACCTTAAATGTATATTTCTAGGCAAAAGAAACCTATCTCAAAAGGCTGTATACTACTGTGTGATTATAGCCTTATGACATTCTGAAAAGGGGAAAACTATGGAGAAAGACAAGTGGTTCTCAGGAGTAAGTGGCCCGGAAGGGACAAACAGGAGGAGCTCAGAGAGTGTCTACTCTTTACTATACTATAATGGTGGGTACATGTCCTTATAGCTTTGTCCAAATTCATTTCTTGGTCTGTTGGGGCTACTATAACAAAAATGCCTTAAGTTACTTAAATTACTGGATAATTTATAAACACCTGGCTTGTATCACTCACCGTTTTGGAGCCTGGCTTGTCCAAGTTCAAGGTGCAGCTGATTCCGTGTCTGGGGAGGGCCCTTCTGCTTCACAGGTGGTGCTGTTTTGCCACACCTTCACATGGTGCAGGGACAAACTCTCTGACCCCTTTCACAAAGACACGAATTCCATTCATGAGGCCTCTGCCCTTGTTGGCAAATTCTCTAAACCAGCCACATAAAATATGGAAAAGAGAGAGGAGAACATTTCTGGATTCATGTGAATTTCTGACTTAAAACCACCTCACTCCTGCTGAAAAGAGAGCAAGCAACGTCTTGGAGTCTGATGTATCAATGCAAGCATCTCAGGTGCGTGTTCAGAGGCAGGTGAAACCAAGGGTAGAAATGTCCTCCTTCTGCAGGCGTTAAACCATGACCTACGAGAACAGCCCCACTATGCCAGACTGAGTAATTTCCCCTTGAAACTGTCTGTTAGTATAAACTAGGGGTCACAATAAAATTACTTACAAAAACTGCTCCTTTTGGCCCATTTCTATCATTTAATTGTTGCTTATCTTTTACAGAGATAAAGGACAACAGATAGCAAATTATTTGGATGAAACTTCGTGAACTTTGTTCTGAATCTAAGGGTAATTTTCACCCTTAACGTATCACTCTAATATATGAAAATGCTAAATATGTCATCGATTCCACATTTTTAAAGAATAATTACCCAAGAAATAGATTGCAACTTTTTTTCTAGAGTCAAGCAGAATGTAACCAAATAAGCACATTATTTCATTTTCCTGCTTTTGCCCTGCTCTGACTTAGCACAGGTTTTAGCCTGTTTTGAGGGCCATCCCCTCATTTTGTCCCTTGGAAACTTCTGCTCATCCTTCAAGACACAGCCCAATGTCACCTCCCACGTGGTATCGTTTCTCTGTTATCTCCTATGTATCTTGCTGCGCTCCATAATTATTTCTACAAAAGAACCTGTACTCCTGAATGGAAACCATTTATCCCTTTCTCCGTCATCTTTGCTAGACTGTGGGATTCTTAAGGGTAGATAGGTCATGGCTAAGCTATTTGTGTGTCTCCAGAACTTGAAACAAGGCCCAGAAAATGCGTAGTCAATAAAGAAAAACGTTAAGTATTCTTCTTATGCTTCTGGCTCATTAATTTGAACCAGGAGTGGAAAAGTAGTTAAAGTATGCTTAAGGGATATTGTCTCTGTTAAGGCGCCACCTGGGGAGAAAATTCCAATATCAAGAAGGTCGTGATGTGTAGAGAGATTATGACATGTGAAAACGGATGCCAGAATACAAATTTAAGGAGTAAGTGGCTTCTCGACCCCTGGAGTGAACTTAGGAGGGAAAGAATGAGTCCTCTTTCTGAATTCATCTGAGCACTGTATAGACAGCTTCAACAATTTGCCAACAAGGTACATAAGTGTACTGACAATACTTGCCTCTTTCTTTTCTTTTAAGAATCTCTAGACCTTACTGGCAATCAGACGATTATATAGAAAGAAAATCAGCACTTTAAGAGTTTTTCTGTAGCTCTTTCAACTTGGTCTTTTCAGTTTAATATTCCCATGTATGCTGATAAGTACTTCCATTTACCTAACAACAACAACAACAACAACAAAAGGCCAAGAACCTAAGAACATTTCCCTTCTTGTTTCAGTAAAATAGAACCTGTTACTTCATAAACAGAGTGTTTTAGTTCTTATTAAGACTATTTCACTTTTTTTCTCAGTCGTACATATAAAATTAATTGCACAAATGTTTTATTTTTATTCACTCAACAAAACTTAAAAAGCATTATCTCCAAATAGGATTATATAGGAAGACAATGACAGACTTGAGAGAAAACTTTAAAAATATTTTTTTCTTCCCCTTGTATGCCAACAACCAATTGTTAATAACAGTTCATAGAAATTTTTATATTATGCATGCAGTGGTTACTGCATATCATTAAAGTTTAGCTAGAACCAGAAGAAAGAAAGAAAAAAAAAACTGTAGAGTAAATGTTTTACTGAGGATTGGGAGAGGGGAGAGAACAGTAAAGTGGTCACCTTTGGTTCTGAATTTCAAGTTCTCTAGCCTGTATGTGTCTGTGTGTACACACAGTTGTGTATAAGACAGAAACTTTGTAAGACCAAGGGGTGTTGGGGTGGGGGTGGGGGCTCTAAGGCAAAATTACTTCCTTTTCTCCATATGTACCAGGGTGCAGCTGTTGTGCCCCGCGGCTTGGGACCCCCAAGAAGACCACCAGAGTCCTTGGTCAATGCAAACAACAAAGAGTCATTTATTAACAAGCTCGAGCTTGGGCCTCCGCGCACTCGGTAACTGGTGACGCTAAGAGGCCCTGAGCCCAGATTTAGCAAGGTTTTTATAATGAAATACATACAAGTTAAGAGGGGGTTTCACAGCGCTCTTCTGATTGATTAACATATAAAATTACATACAAAGCATTATTTTTAAGTTTTGGGTCAGCCTGACCGCTAGGGGAAGGGTAGTCGGCCACCCGGTTTTGTAAGCTAGACAAAATAAGGGGCAAGAATTTTTGTGGCTTTTCTAAAGACTGAGAACAGTTTTGGGAATGACTTATGTTTATACAAGCGTTTGCATTTTTCACCTTTCACAGCCACTTGAAAATAAAGTTGGCAACTTGAAATATAACTTTTTGAAGCCAGGCGCAGTGGCGCATGCCTGTAATCCCAGCACTTGGGAGGCTGAGGCAGGAGGATCACGAGTTCAAAGCCAGCCTCAGCAACGGCAAGGCACTTGGCAACTCAGTGAGACCTTGTCTCTAATAAAATACAAAAAAGGGCTGGGGATGTGGCCCAGTGGTGGAGTGCCCCTGAGTTGGATCACCAGTACCAAAAAAAAAAAAAAAAAAAAAATATATATATATATATATATATATATATTTTGAGTCCATTGGTACCAGCTTTCCAGAGGTCTTTTGCTTAAGAAAAAAATGTGATTTAAAGAAACTTGGTATAACTAAGGAATGCTACCCATCAGCTAGCAGAGGAATTTTGGTTCTAGCCTCAGAAATAGGACAAAATCGGTTTATGCTACTGTAAAGGTCTGCCTGAGTGAAAAACAGCAGGATCTCTGCATATTTTTAAATTATAAATTCACAGTATAGTTTAAATGTATGGGGTTCACAATGATGCTGTAATTTATGAATACAATGTATAATAATGTAATCAAACTAAGTAACGCGCCCTTCAGCTCAAATATGAACAACTTTTTTCTGATACGAACATTTGAAACTTACTCTTAGCAGTTTTGAAACGTACAATATCATTAGCTATGTTCACCATGCTGTGTAATAGAACTAAAAGGAAGGAGTGTTGCTGCTGACAGATTTTCAACTCTTGAAAATCTCCCCATTCCCTACCCATTTTCCAGCTCTGCGACCATCATTCTCCTCTCTGTTCCTGGGAGTTTGGTTTGAGATTTGAAATTTTCACATTTCAAGACCTGTGCACTGAAACCATAAAATATTGATGAAAGAAACAAAAACACATAAGTGAGAATATACAATGTTTGTTTCTCTGTACCTCTCTTATTTCACTTAGCGTAACATTCTCCAGTTCCATCCATGTTGTCACAAATGACAGGAAGTCCTTCTTTCATAAAGCTGAATATGATTCCATGAGGTATAAATGCCACATTTTCTTTATCCATTCATATATTAATGGACACTTATGTGGATTCCGTAAATTGGTTAACATGAATGGTTCTGAAATGAAGATGGGCATTCAAGGTTTTCAACAAACTGATTTCAAATCTTTGGGGTAAACATCTAGAAGTGGGATTATTGGATTATATAATTCCACTTAAATTTTTTAAGGAGACTCCATGTGCCCACCCATAATAGCTGTACTAATTCACATTCCCACCCACAGTGTACAAAACTTCCCTTTACTCCACATTAATACCTATTATCTTTCATATTTTCAATAATGGCCATTCTGACAGACATGAGACAATAACTTCACCATAATTTTAATTTGTTGTTCCCAAATAATGAGTGACATTGAGAAATTCTCATATGTCTACTGGTCATTTGTATGTTTTCTTTTGAATAACGTCCATTCAGTTTACTTGTCTTCTTCTTCTTCTTCTTCTTTTTTTCTTTTGCTATTGAGTTGTTGGAGCTCCTTATATATTTTGGATTGAATACTAACTCCTTACTGGGTATATAGTTTGCAAGAATATTCCCCCAATATGTAGGATGTATCTGCACATTATTCATTGTCATGATGAAGCTTTTTAGGTTTGATGTAATCCCATTTATCTATTTGTACTTTTGTTGCCTGCACATTTGTAGTTAAATAAAAAAACCATTTCCCAGAGCAATTCCATATAGTATTTTCACAATGTTTTCTTCTAATAGTTTCATAGTGTTTCGTCATATGTTTAAGTCTTTAATTCATTTGGGGTTGATTTTTGTGTATGGTACATTATAGGAGTCTAGTTTCATCATTCTGCATGTGAACATTGGGTTTTCCCAATATCTTTTATTGAAGGAACTATCCACTGCATATTGTTGACACCTTAGTCAAAATCAGTTGATCATACATGTGTGAGTCCATTTCTGGGCTCTTTATTTTATTCCATGGATTGATAGATCTGTTTTTCTTCTGGACAGTACTCCGCTATTTGAATTACTATGGTTTTTCAATACAGTTGGAAATCAGGTGGTGTGATACCTCCAGCTTTGTTCTCTTTGCTCATGATCGCTTTGGCTCTTTAGAGTTTTTTTGTGTTTTCAGATGAATTTTAGGATTGCTTTCTATTTCTATAAAAAATCACATTGGAATTTAGACAGACATGGCATTAAATCTGTAGATCATTTTGGGTAGTTTGGATACTTTGAGGTAGTATGGGAAGACATCCCATGTCTTTTTGTTTGTTTTTGTTTCTTTCATTAATATTATATAGTTTCAGTGCATAGGTTTTTTGTGTCTTTCATTGAATTTATTCCTAAGCATTTTATATTTTCTTTAGCTATTGTAAGTAAAATTGTTTTCTTGATTTCTTTTTTGATGGTGCATTGTTATTGTATTGAAATGCTAGTAATTTTGTGTTTATTTTGTGTACTGCAAATTTACTGTATTCATTTATTAGTCACAAGAGATTTCTGGTGGGGTTTTGCAGGGTTTTTTACACATAAGAAAAAAAATGGAGACAATTTTACTTATTTATTTTATAATGGATGACTTTTATTTCTTTCTCTTGCCTGGTTGCACTGACAAGGACTTCCAATACTGTTGAGCACTGCCTAGCAATGTTTTTGTCGGTGACAGACTGTATATATGATGCTGGCTCCATAAGATTATATTTTCTAGTGACACTGTATCTATCCTATCTTGTATAAGTACATGCTATGTTATTAACATAATGACGAAATCACCCAATAATGCTTTTCTCAGAATGTATCTTCATTATTGACACATGACTATACTATTTTGAATAAAAGTGGTAAGGGGGGCATCCTTATTTTATACCAAATCTGAAAGAAAAGACTTCCAAATTTTCACCATTGATTATGATGTTAGCTATGGACTTTTCATACATAGTCTATATTATGTTGAGTTTAATGAGAATTTCTATCATGAAAGGATGTTGAATTTTGCCAAATGATTTTTATGTATGTAATGAGATATTCATATTTTTAATTTCCATTTTGCTAAAGTGATATATCACATTTATTTATTTGCCTGTGTTGAACCATCCTTGCATCTCAGGGATGACTCCTGCTTGGTCATATTAGATGATCATTTTAATGTGCTGTTGAATTCAGTTTTTTTAGTATTTTGTTGAGGGTTTTTTGTATTTATGTTCATCAGGAATAATGGCCTATAATTTCCTTTTCTTGCAAAGTCCTTGTGTGGCTTTATAAGGTTTATGCTGGCCTCACAGAGTTTGGAAGTGTTTCCTCTAAGTTATTTTTTTGGAAGTAGAAGAAGAACTAATATTAATTCTTTAAAATGTTTGATAGAGCCAGGCTCAGTGGCGCACACCTGTAATCCCAGCACTTGGGAGGCTGAGGCAGGAGGATCACAAGTTTAAAGCCAGCCTCAACAATGGTTCACTTAGCCACTCAGTGATACCCTGTCTTTAAATAAAATACAAAAAAAGGCTGGGGATCTGGCCCAGTGGCCCAGTGGCCCAGTGGTCGAGTACCCCTGAGTTCAATCCTCAGTACCAAAAAATTTTTTTTTTTATAGAATTCAGCAATGAAGCTATCAGGTATTAGGCTTTCTGCTGATGAAAGATTTTCTATTACTGATTCCTTCTCTTCAGGTTTTCTATTTCTTCATGTCTTATTCTTAGTAGGCTTTAATGTTTAATAATTCACCCATTTTTTCTAGGTTATCCAATTTGTTGATGTATAGCTGTTTCTAGTAGTCTTATAATCTTTTGTATTTCCATAATGTTAATTGTAGTGTCTTATTTTTCATTTCTAATTTATTTGAATCATCACTCTTTTTTCCTCTGTCTAGCTAAAAATTCATAAATTGTTTCTTTTCAAAAACCCAGCTCTTTATAGTGTTGATCTTTGTAAGAGCCTTAATGAGGAGGTAGCTAAATGGCAGCTGGCTGAGAGCCAAAGAGGGGGCATTTAATTGTTTTCTCCTGACCTTAATGTAATCAACTAAGAATCTTTCTGTGCCCGTGAACACCTTGTGACGCACCTGTAAGTTGAGCTTGTGACACGTGTATACTTGTTAAGATGAAGAGTATTTAACCAGGTAGGGCTGGCGATAGGGTGGTTGGAGTTGGAGTTGGAGAGGTTGTTGGAGTTGGAGAGAGAAGTCAGCAGAAGAAAGCAAGAATCACTGCTCTATATGTGTAATATGAAATGTAATGTATTCTGCTGTCATTTATAACATCTTAGAATAAAAAATAATTAAAAAAAAAAAAAAAGAACCTACTTATTCCCAGTCTGCCTCCGAATTCTTTCCCGCGGTATCTTTGCTGCAGGTGGCAGGCAGCAGCTGCAGGCAGCAACAGATCTTCCCTATTGCTTTTCTTATTGCCTGCTTTTGTTCTTATTATTTACTTCCTTCTGCTACCTTTGGGCTTAGCCTTTTCTTCTTTTCCTAGTTCCTTCAAGTGTAATATTAGGCTGCTTATTTGAGATCTTTTTTTTTTTTTTTTTTTTTTGATGCAGCTGTTTATTGCTGTGAACTTTCCTCTTAGAACTGCTTTTGCTGTATCCCCTAAGTTTAGTTATTATGTTTCCATTTTCATTTTTCTCAAGATACTCTTAAATTTCCCCGTTGATTTTTTTATGGGCCTATTGATACTGTGGACCCAGGGAAATCCTTTCCATCTGGGGCTTTGCCAACACAGGGCAGAGAGAGAACAGCAACACAAGCAGGGTGAGATTATTTTTCTTACCCTTTTAATTTGAATTTCATTTAGTTCTGCAGCCCACAAGGGTATCTGAGGCTTGTCTCAGAGTGCTTCAGTTTTCAAGAGGATGGTCTCCTCAGTGGATAGCTGCAAACTGAATTTTCTGTTGGTAGGAAAGTTGAGCTGGAGAATTCCTATCCATCACCTTGCTGAGGTCATTGCTCTCCATTTTTTAGGATGAAACCTTACTAAATCAGATTAGCTTAAACATTCAGCAGGTAAGGATATTATCTTACCGAAAAGCACCTCTAAGTTGAACAAAAAAAAAAAAAAAGAAAAAAACTAATTAAAAAAAAAACCAGTGCCATTCTGATTTAACTTTCCTTCTTATTTGCCACTATTTCTTTCAAGACTCAAAGAAACACTTTCTTTCAGATGCTTCAGTTCTGATCTGTCAAGAGCTTATGAGCACTGATCTCTGCAATTTCTTTTAGAATAAACTACTCAAGGTTTTATTTCATGCTGCAGGCTGTGGTTTCAAACTCAGTTTCTTCCTCTTTCATCTATCATAGGATAAACTGCCAAAGAAAATAACTTCTCTCCTTTCTGATTATAACTTTCTTTGACTTTACTTCCAATTTATGATTCAAAAAGAAGGGTACAAGGAAAAAAGAAAATAAGCTACAGGAATGTTTTAGCTGTAAAATGTCAAAAACCACTTAGGCCTAATCTCCTACAATTTAAAATGACCCAATCATTCACAGGGAATTTATGTTTATTTCTTGCCAGCATTTCAACTCACTTAAGTCCTTGTCACCCATTATATAAAAAGTGACAGCAGTTCTGCTTATTTTGATTGAGCTACACAAGTTGTGATGGCTAGAGTTGTTGTGTATTTATTTGAAATGTTTCTTAGCTATTTGTTTAGAGCTAAATTGTAGCTTGCTGCAGATAAAGAATATAGTTTTTGTCAAACTATCCTACATATTACAATAGGGGTTAACATTGGATGATTTCAAGTGCTCCTTGGACAACATGTAAATAAACACATAGTTTAGGCTGCAGTTTCTATTAATGCAAACTCTGGTGTACTTAGCATCTTGAAAGGTGAGTTTTCAATAAAATTGAATATACTTACTGAATGAAAAAAGATACTACTGTAAAATTATCCATGAGCATAGCTAATATTTTACTGTTTCCTGTTACATTTCATACATTTGACCTGATTTTGTTTCTCTTACTGAATATAACACAAACAAAACAGACATAAGATGTTGATTTTCTTTCCTACTCCTCCTCTTCTCCCCGCCTCCTCCTTTCTCTGTGTGTGTGTGTGTGAATGAGTGTGGTATTGGAATCCTGGGGTACTCTACCACTGAGCTGTATCCCCAGCTCTTTTAATTTACAGGGTCTTGCTAAGTTGCCAAGGCTGGCCTCAAATGTAAGATCCTCCTGCTTCAGCCTCCTGAGTTGCTGGGATTACAGAAATGTGCCACTGCACCCACAAATACGTTGATATTTTTATTTCTAAAATTACTCAGCTGTGATCCATTAGCAAGGACAGAAATTTATATTTAAGGAGACTTACTCATCTCAGACTCTGAGCTCATGAATTTATTAGCCAGAGTTGTAATAAAAGATAACTAAGAAATAATTTAAAAGGTGATGGAAATGCAGTATTTCATTTTCCAAATAACATCAGAGCAAGTGTTCCCCTAAGAATGGTGGCAGAATCAAGCGTTAGCTTCAGGCTGTGGTGGTTGTGGTTAAAGGGGTCCTGCAGGCTAGGTTTCCAAGATTCCCTTGCTAGCTGGTGTTTTATCTATGGGAGAATGAAAACAGGAGGAAGGGCGATTCTCTCTGGTAACCTGGCTTCTCCTCCAGTTTCCAACTCCAATCCTTCCACTTTGTATTCAGAAACCATTTGTACCCAATTCCCTATACTGAATCCCTTTCTGCTTGAAATATCTAGAGCTGTTTCTGTTTTCAAGAGAGACACACTGAGTCACCATTAAAGACAAGGAATGACAAGTCATATTTAAAACAGTATTGATAATTTCCATTTAGAACAGCCAATCTCTTGTTGGATCTGATTTTTTTATCCTTCTTGCTACCCCATAGAGGTACTGACAAAGAGATCATTTTCGAAGCAAGAGAAGTATCCATTTTTCCACTTTTTATTCACATATAATATTTGCTTTATGGGTATTTTCTATAGTTTCTTTGTGGAAATCTTTTTAAAGACATCTGCTCATTTTTGAGACTGAGTCTAATTAATAAAAGGTAGTATAGCCTATATATCTCAGAACTTAGTACCAAACACAAAAAGCTGAAAATAAATAAATATGTGTGGGCAGCACCAAAAAAAAAAAAAAAAAAAAAAAAAAAGAGAGAGAGAGAGAGAGAGAGAGAGAGTGGACTTTCCAGTTTCAACAGTGATCACTTACGTTTTGTGAAATTCCTGATGACTTAGTATAAATGACCAGGAAAGCTATTTATGTGTAAGTCCAACTTAATAACATAAATTTATGTATAAGTCCAACTTAATTATATCCTCAGCTTAACAATTTGTTCTGTGTTTGTCATGTGCTGGGACATTATACGTCTCAACAAAACAAAAGAAAACCCCCAAAAAACAGTAGCTGAAATTTTCATCTTTCTCCATCCCTGGTATTAAAAGTTACTCTTGCAGTATTATACCAAAACATTAATACCCCGTCTTCTTAATTGCTAGCTTGCAGGGTCCCTGTTGTTCCTGGCATGTGCTGTTATACGTCGGAAAATCCTTCAGAGGTAGTTGGTACAAAAGTTAAGACTGGAGCTGTGGACTTGGGACTGAGTGGAGCCTGATGCAGATGGTAACTCTTTTTCTTTTTCTTTTTTTTTTTTTTTAAATATTTTTTATTTATTTGCTTTTAGTTGTACATAATGTGTTTTATTCAATGCGGTTTATTTGTACGTGGTGCTGAGGATCGAACCCGGGTCGCCCAGGTGCTAGGCGAGCACTCTACCGCTGAGCCACAATCCCAGCCCAGATGGTAACTCTTTTGCAATTTGCTGACTCTGGGAGCTTTGGTAAGCTAATCACTGCGAACTGCAATTCTATCATGTAGCTAATAATAGCTCTTATATAACAGCCTTCTTATAAGCAATAAATGATATAAAAATCTGTCAAATTAGCACTTAAAACTGTGTCTGACATGTAGTTTTATTTTTTTAATTTTTTAAAATATTTATTTATTTGTTTTAGTTGTACACAATGCCTTTATTTTTATGCGGTGCTGAGGATCGAACCCAGGCCGACGCACATGCTAGGTGAGCTCTCCACCGCTAAGCCACAACCCCAGCCCCTGATAAGTAGTTTTAAATGCTTACTAGATGTGACCTACAATTGGATCACAAAGTGAAAATCAGAGGAAAACAGGGAATTTATCACTTTTATCTATTATATATAATCTATGTATATATAATCTATATATATCACATGTAATCATATTATCTATGATTCTTAACTAAACAATGTGCTAGCCATTTAATATTAAACCAAGTAATATTTTCATGCTGTCTCTAGAATTGAGAAGATATGCTGTCAAATTCTGTTGGAATTAATAATTTATTTATACATATTTTTATTTGTTCTAATTAGTTCTACATGACAGTAGAATGCATTTTGACACATCATACATAAATAGAGTATAACTTCTCATTCATCTGGTTGTACATGATGGAGAATTACACAGGTCATGTAATCATATATGCACATAGGGTCATAATGTCTGATTCACTCTATTATCATTCCTGTCCTCATCTTCCCTCCCTCCCTTTACTCCCCTCTGTCTAATCCAAAGTACCTCTATTCTTCCCGAACCCCCTTATTGTGAATTAGCATACACATATCAGATAAAACATTTGACCTTTGTTCTTTTGGGGATTGGCTTATTTTGCTTAGCATAATATTCTCCAGCTCCATCCATTTACTGGCAAATGCCATAATTTCATTCTTATTTATGGCTGAGTAATATACAATTGGGTATATATACCACACTTTATCCATTTATCTGTTGAAGGACACCTAGGTTGGCTCCATAGTTTAGCTATTATGAATTGAGATGCTATAAACATTGATGTGGCTGAGTCACTATACTATGCTGATTTTAACTCCTTTGGGTAATAAACCAAGGAGTGGGATAACTGGGTTAAAATGGTGGCTCCATTCCAAGTTTTCTTAGGAATCTTCATACTGCTTGGAAATGATAATTTCTTAAGATAAAAAATATACTGGATTACATTTCACATTTATTATCAACAAAATTTCATGGTGCAAATAAAATACCCACACTTCACACTTCCCCAAAGTGAAGTAAAATAAAGTTTCTTTCCTTTGTGAGAGCTGGAGATGGCTGGGCCCCGAAAGGTCATTGCCTATTCACTCTCCAACGCCCGTCTGGGCTCCAGTGCAGCAACCCATGCCTGCCTGCTCCTTTGCTTTGCGTTCTCCCTGTGCAATTTTTCCCCTGGGTTAGAGCTTTCCCTCTTTCTGTTTCATGTTCAGATGATCTTGCAGGAATGCATGGACTTCAATTCCAACAAGAGTGACCTCACTTCAGCTTCAGATCTCAACACATTCCATAAACAAGCTTTTACCGGAGAGTCTGGCTTTGGCTCAACCCTTTAAAAATTGGTCCCCACAGAGCTATTAGTTCTCTACAATTTGTTCCATTAGTCAGAACCTGGGAAAGGATGAAAATCTTTTATAAACTAAAAGCCAAATGTACAACAGTGCTTCCTAGTCCTTTTTTACATTGCTACTGCCCCTCCCAAGAGTCTTTATAGCCTTTTTTAAAAATTCCCTCGCCATAAAATATAGATGCTCTAGATATGCTGTATACATAATTACCATATGTATATCTGTACATAAAATGAGTACAAATTTTTCATGAAGAATTAAGCTTTGTAACCTTGGGAGCAGTACTACCGCCCTTTGATAATGCTTGCTATATAGTAATTGAATATTAGTGTACTATTTTCAAGATCCTTTTCCTATATCGCTATCATTGTATATTTAAAAGCTTAAACAGCTTGCTTGAGTGTGGAGAACATTAAGAAAATATTTTCCTTCTGCATACATCACAATTTGCATACATCAATACATCAGTAAGGAAATAACTTATTTGGGCTCTCTTAGAAGTCACAGTACCTAAAGTAACTGGTCCTTGACCTTGGAGGTCTTAGGTCATTTGACTTTGGTATTTTCATTATAACAGCTTCCAGGCAAGCTAGTATTATGGAAGATAAGCCACAAGGACATGAAGGAAGGTGGGAAGGAATGGGTGAAGATAACTAGATAATAGTACATGGTAAATGTTTAATTTTCCAGTAGCCATTTTTAAAAACATATTAGTTAATAGTTTATTCATGTCTCTTTTGAACAAATCTCCTTTTTTGATAGTTGACACCTGCGTGGTATCTTTATTCCCTCAACCTCAATTATTAAAATCTCCCATCATATCCTAAAAAGAAAGTATTATTGAAATCTTGAAGCACTGAATTCTATATGAGAAAGTCAGTCATACTTTCAGGTAATAATTGTTAAAAGATTTATACTAACCTGTATTTTTTCATTTAGTTGAACTTTTCATCCTTCATATTAATTGACCAAGAAATTTTTATCATTAGCAGGGGTAGGCACATGCTTGTAATCCTAGTGACTCAGGAGGCTAAGGCAGGAGGACCTCAAGTTGGAGGCCAGCCTCAGCAATTTAGCCAGACCCTCACTCAGGGACATAGAGAAACCTGTCTCAAAAAAAAAAAAAAAAAAAAAAAGGGGTGGGGGTGGGGAAGGGTGACTAGAGATGTAGAACTCCATGGTAAAACACCCTTGGGTTCAATCCCTAGTACCAGAACAAAAAAGGAAAAGAAAAAAGTAATCTTATAATTAAAGCAACTTATATCATTATGCTTCAAACAAGTGGTAAAAAAAATGGGGATTTAAAGTGTCATATAAAATATTATTAAGATATATTCAATTAAAACAGCACAGGCAACAATATACTCTCTCATTTATTCTATCATTCATTCATTCATCCATTCATCCATTCAACAAATGCTCAATAGTTAGACTCTAACATGCCAGACATTATGAGCCAGAGAACACATATATCTCACAGAAGTTGGTGCTAAGTGATCAATTCTGCCCATCTTTGTGTCCCCTCCCTTTCAGGTAAGGTAAGAAAAGGGTTTGGTGATTTTTTTTCTTTGATAAACTCCTTACTGAAAGAAGGAAGACAAAGCATTCCCTCCTTCCTCTCCCCAAAACTTTGCTATTGTTGACAATAAATTATTAAAAACTCTCCATCTATATCTTTTGCATTCCAAAACATTTCTGCTTGGAGCATAAACAAAGCTTCTCACTGAAGCAACTCTAGCCACATAAGATTTGGGGGCTTTCCTTCCCACATTTTTTTTTTTTTTCAAGTAGAGGCTTAATCTTTCAAGGGATAAGAAAATACAGCTCGATTCAATTAGTTTCATATACAACTCAAGAGTACTTCTTTCTTCTCCCTCCTCAATGCCTTCTACCTTGACATTGGTTATCATAACATAAGATTCATGAAAAATTTATAGCATAAATTTCCTCAAGATGAAGTGCCTAAAAACTCATGTAATTGAGCTTAACTATACTGAAATCTTGGCCTACAATTGTTACTTGGAAAGCAAGGAAAAATGTATACACTTGTGGATCCATTCAAACTTCATTGTTTTCTAGTGTCTAAACCCTTTTGTCTAGAAAGAAAAAAAAATCCTCTTATTATTGCGAAGCTAATAATTGCTTAAAGTATTTCTCTATGAATTAGTGAATAAAATACAGAAAGAGCCCAGGTGGTAAACAAGAGACAGTGATGTAACCCTATGTCTGAGTTCCAGAATAAAGCCTAACACAACTGGCTCCTGGGAGCTCCTCTGCTGAAAGGGGACTACTGCTCAGCAGGCAGCTAAACCTGACATCCTTTTACATAGAAAAGCTTTTCTCAGAATCCCCTCACGCTCTGCATGCTCTTGCCATTAAGAGGGGCCCCAAACAGCATCAGGAAAGTCTGAAAGGACAACTGTATGTATCTGGAAATGGGAAACAAAATTTCTTACCACGCCTGCGCTCTTAGGCTGCAGAGATGCAATACTGACATTATTTTTACCTTTACTTACTGCACATGGTATGTGAGGTGGCATCCTGACTAAATAGCATAAACACAAGATCACTGATTTCATATATAAGAATGCTAGTTTGCAAACACCAACACGTCAGCTTTAAAAGTAACTCGCATGTACATGGATTTTGTCTACAATCCTCACTGCTCTGGAAACCTAAGGTTAAGCAAAAGTGGAACGTATGTATTTCAGTGCATTTCTATTGGGGTTGGGGGTAAGAACGTAAAGACAAATTTGAAGCTGCCTTATAGTTTGCCACTACCGAGTGAAGCTCTAGTATGGACTTTTGAAACCCAGAGTTGCTGCACTTTAGCCACTTTATAACATAGATGTTTATATTTTTAGTCCCAGGAATCAAGAACCACAACCTAAAGGGATTTATACATATTTAGAAGAACAGATTAAAGGCCTACATAAAAACTGATAGATCTGCTTGAATTTGCTTTTCTCTCTACCATTACCAAGAGCTGGATTCCTTTTCACGTATTAAACCCAAGACAATATTTTAAAAAGATAAACCCCATTAATTATTTTTGGACAGCTCTTCAAAAACTCCGTATCCAAATGTATCTGGCAAAAATTCCTTTTTAAAAAAAATTAGATTTCTGGACATGAATCCCACTGGTTGTATACCTACTCCTTGTTTTTTCCAAGTGTCTTGTTGAATATATTCTACTTATAAAGTTGAGAAATTGATTTGATGTTTAATGAAGAGATGAGTATTAGTCAAGAAAGGAAGAAAGGAATATCAGGAGAGAGGAGGTAGATGGTAAGTTTGTCAGGGACTTGGTAGATTTCTGAGTTTGAGTGAAGTCTGGAAAAGATCTATGCACAAAAAATACAATGAGTCCAACACAAAGCCTTACAGCAACTCTTGCATTAAAGGGCAGGGGGAGGAGACAGAGAAGTAGAGCCACCTCACTGTGTAATTCCAGGGCTACCATCTGTACTTTGGTGTAGGTCAGTGGCCTCTCTTGGAATTGTGCCATTGGTGGCCCATCTGAGAAAGAGCAATCAGTGAAAATGAAGAAAAAACAAGACAGTTGGATATTCTAGAAACCAAGTGAAAAAAATACAGAAATTATAAAATTTTATCAACCATGCAAAAACTGAGTGTGAAGAAGATTGAGCTTGATTTATAAGTCACAGTTTGATTTGTAAGTCACTGATGACATTGATGAGAGCAGTAATCCACAAATCAGTGGGGGCAAAAGATGGGTTAGAATAAGCTAAAGAGAAAATGGTAGAGGAGGAAATGGAGATTGATTACAAATATTGTTAAAGTAAGCGTTTTTTTTTTTTTTTTTTCCCCAAAACAAAGCCGAGAAACAAGGCAGTAGTTGGTGAAGTGATCCCTCCTCCCACACACACACATACAAAAACGATTGAAAAATTATGAGAGAAATTTTCCAATAAGGGGAAATGATGATGTAGAAAGGAAGAAGGGAGAATTGCTAGAGTGGTTCATATTAAACCAGCCTTGATTTCCTGCAATAAACCCTACTTGGCCATGTTGTTGCGCCTTTTCTTAAATATTTGCTGGATATGTATTGTTAATTCACTTTGTGAATGATATTTTTGCATCTATATTTGCAAGTGAGATCTTCCGCTGGTTTTCCTGTTTTACAATTTCCTTGTCAGATTTGGGTATCATGTTAATTTATGTCAGCCTGAGAAATAAGTGACATTGTTTCTTCTTTTCCATTTTCTGGAAAAGTTTGTATAAACTTGCATATTTCTTCCTAAAATATTTAATAGAATTTGCTGATAAAGCTATCTGAGCCTACGGTATTCTCTGTTGAATTTTTTCCCCCATTTGATTTCTATTTAATAGTTAAGAGGCTTCTCTGTTATTTTACTTTTCTTATGTCCATTTTCATGTTTATTTTTCTAGAAAAGACTTTCAAGTTTTAAAAAATTTATTGGCATGAAATTATTTGTAACATCCTCTTATTAACATATATATAGCATTATGCTTATTTTAACTACATGAAAATATTTATCAAGTAGTTTTCCTTCATAATATATAGTTAAAAAATAGAATTTCTAGGATCAAAAGTATGAAAAATTTTATACATTTTGTTGTTACTCTCCATAAAAGTTAATACTAATAGTAGTGGAGAACAATGACAATTTTTGTGGTTTCTGCCATACTCAGTATAATGATATTTGTCTTTTTTTGCTAATTTAACATACTGAAACTACTTAACTTTACTAGCATTTAAAACATTTATTTGGAAGGCTAAGCATTTTTTTGAAAATTTTTAGATTGCATACATTTTGGTGAATTGACAGACACATCCTTGGGTTGCATTTGATTTACATGATTGAACACATAAAATTGTTCCTTTTTTCATTTGTTCTTTTTAGATATACATGACTGGTGTATTTTGACATATTATACATACATGGAGTATAACTTACTCTAATTAGGATCCCATTTTTGTGATTATAAATGATGTGGAGTTTCACCGATTGTATATTCATAAATGAACATATGAAAGTTATGTCAGATTCATTCTCTTTCCTATTCCCATCCTCCTCCCTTCCCTTCATTCCCTTTTGTCTAATCCAATGAATTTCTATTCTCCCCACCCATATTGTGTGTTGTCATCTACATATTGAGAGAGAACATTCAGCCTCTGATTTTTTGGGATTGTCTTACTTCACTTAGCATGCTAGTCTTCAGTTCCATCCATTTACTGGCAAATGCCATAATTCCATTCTTTTCCTGGCTGAGTAGCATTCCATTGTGTATATATGCCACATTTTCTTTATTCATTCATCTATTGAAATGCACCTAGGTTGGTTTTATTGCTTGGTTATTATGAATTGAACTGCTATAAACATTGGTGTTGCTGAGTCACTGTAACAGAACATGGGGTTTTTAACTCAATGGAGCATAAGAGAATGAGACACTTAGAAAGGTGCTCCTCAATGATGGAACTGCTATCACAGGGATCCTTATATGGAATTTTGAGAGAAACAGGTAAAAATTGTAAGTGGATGAATAGAAAACTATACTACTGAATTGGCCTTGAACTGTTTAGTGTGTGATCTACACTAATGCATGTAGGTATTGAATATGTCTAACAGAATTAGCACTAGTGACTCTTCTTAATATATATTTAATAATTTTTGTTTTCCTAGTCTTTTTAGTAACACTTCTTTTTCTATTATTCAATTCAAACTTTTCAAAATTTTGTAATTAATCATTATCTTGTGAGGCAGATGGTGGCTATGTGCTCAGACCCCAGAGTCAGACAACTCTGTTTAGTGTCATTTCTTCAATTACTTGCTGTAAAAAATGGAACTAAATTTTTTTTCCTTCTTTGTAAAATGGCAATAGTTATTTCCTATCTGACAAATTGTTGTTAGGCTAAAATATTTAAAAGGGCAAAATATATGCCATTTTTCATGAACTCACACCTACCATAAGCCTGCCAAAAAACCCACTCAAACCATAAGCCTGAGTTATTTCATGTCTTTCTTCCTTTTCTACCCCATGCCTAACATTGCAAATCCTGTCATCTCATGTTCCTTAAACTCCCATCATCCACACTCATTTCTCTATCTTAACCACTAACATCATCCTCATCATCACTCTTATCCTACTTTTATCAATAATTTCCAAATCTGCCTTACTCCATTTTTACCGCCCCTCCATTCAATTCATTCTCTAGTAGAGTAACATTTTCAAAATATAAAATAAAACATGTCAGTAAACAGTGTGGAACCTTGTGGCTAGGGTTCTCCACTACTTCTAGAACCAAATGCAAACTCCTTAATAAAGTCCCCAAGGAGGTCACGTGGCTTTTAGTTCCTTTCCAGTTTCAGGGACTGTTTTCTTCCACTCCATTTCCCAACACTCTTCATCCTAGGCATACCTAACTGTCTGCTGGTTTCAAAACGTACTGAGCTGTTTTGCAGTTCCACACCTGTTCTCAAGTTTATCTCAGATTTTCTGTAATTCAGCCCAAGAGTCATGTTTTTTTGTGAATTATTTCCCTATCTTCTTTGTCTTCTCATCCCTACCCAAGGCGGAATTGACTTCCCTCACTTCCATGTTCCCACTATAGCCTATACCAACCTGTGTCTTTGTGGTAGCACCTGGCACCCTTGTTTGTGTGTGTATTTCCTGCTGTTGAACTCTTAAGGGTTGTATCATCTTCAACAAAGAATTTGGTAGCCATATTTTGGAATCATCTAAAATCTGACTTCTTAGGAGATTTTATTATCCTGAGGAAAAACCATTAATACTACTGTTCTAAAATGCTATGATTTCAAAATCAGAATCGAAAAGGTCCTCTTACAACCTGTCCAGAAGGTCATTATATTAAATGGAACGAGCCAGGCACAGAAAAACAAATAGTGCATGAAATTACTCATGTGTGGAATATAAGAAATTTTCATCTCATAGAAGTTGAGAGTGCAATGGTGGTCACCAGAGCCCTAGGACAGTAGAATATGAAGTGGGGAAAGGCTGATAATGGATGCTAAACTATAGTTAGATAGTATTAGGAAGCTCTGGTGTGCTATTGCAGAGTCAGGTGACTATAGATAATGATCATGTACTACATATTTCAAAAAGCTAGAAGAATTCAGATATTTTTATTATAAAAATGATGTTTCAGGAGATATATTTGATTTAAACATTACACAAAGCATACATGTATTGAACATCACATGGTACCCCATTAGCATGAACAATTTTTATATTTTTATGTGACAATTAAAAAATGCATTTTTAAAAATAAGGTTAAAAAAATTCAGCCAAAATACATTCTACTGTCATGTATAACTAAAAATAAAAATATTTTTTAAAAAAGTGAATCTATTTTCTACTGATCTTTCTAAGTCATTTTTGGAGAAACAAATAATCTGGATTTCTATGCTAAAATTGGATTATGATACCCTAGAAATACTTTCAAGTCATTAACTGGAAAGATTATCTGTCACCAATGCTGTAGCAACTATATGAAATTAGCAGACATAAACCACTCTACTTAGGTTCAGAAGGCGAGGCAGGATCTTGAATTCAAAGCTAGCCTCAGCAATGGCGAGGTGCTAAGCAACTCAGTGAGACCCTGTCTCTAAATAAAATATAAAATAGGGTTGGGGATGTGGCTCAGTGATTGAGTGCCCTGGTTCAATCCCTGGTACCCACCTCCCACCACCCTTCCCCCCCCCCCCCCCCCAAAAAAAATTGGCAAATTAGTATCTAGAAACAAGGTTTCAATGCCTGTGTTATTGATCATAGATATGATCAATAGTGCTGGCCCATGAGGAGACAATACTCTTAATAAGGAAGACCAACATAAAGCAACCAATTATAATCAAGTGTTAAGACAATGGAGGTAGAGCACTTTATGAGCACTGTCCTCTATTCTTATATCACATGCTGCATTCAGACAGAAATGAAAAACTTTTTAAATGAGCATTTGCAACAGGCACAGGCGCTTGTCCACACTGGGAATAACCATGAAGGTCTTCGTCTTATTGTGAGAGGTACATGTAAAAGTACCTGTAGGTGTTGTCCAGAACTTTAGATAAATTAACAAAAGTATTAACTAGTGTGATTGAAACCACTTTTTTGTAAGGGCAATCTATTACTTTTGCTTTTCTATAACAAACATACTTTATGCAACCGTGAGAGTTGTATCTGACAGGGCCTCTACCCAAGGAAAGGAAGTGGAGAGCTGTATTATTTAGCTATTTAGGCCATGATGTCATTCTGGTCTTGCCTCCATTTCTCTTCTAAAAACTTTTCTGAATTATTTTTCTGCATTTTGTTACTTTTTTTAAAAAAGTATTTGTAGAATGTCCTTAGATTTTGTGAACTTGTTGAAATTTCACTTTTTGTCACTGTATGGCTAGAATAAGTTCTGAAATATGGAGACAATTGTATTAAGCTGAAGTTTAAGCTGAAGGAAATGTAAGTTTTAGACTATGAAGAGAAATTGTTCTAAAAGAAAGGGACACTAAAAATTTCTCTTCATACTCTAAAACTTAAATTTCCTTTTGGGCAGAAAACATATGCTAGATATTTTCTAGAAGTCTAAGACCACTAATTATTTACTCTTACGGCTACCATCATTTGGAAGTTTTTCCTAAAAAGCCTTTTGAAACCCAACATCATTTAAGCCAAATTCTTTGAAGGTGTCCACATACTCGATTCTTACAGTCATAAAGATTCTACAAGAAATTGAAGACATCTTCATAGAATGAAATTTTGGTTTATTAACTTCATGTTTCCCAAACTCTCGTTTGTAGACATATTCTTGTGTGTCCATAATAACCACTTAAAAAAAATTGTGTATCATCAAATTTGAGAAACATTTATATATGCTACCCCTTCTTCAAAAGGGATCCTCTGTGTTTCAGCCCTTTTCTTTCTCTCCCTTCTGATATTACCAGAAACAAGATGAAAGCCACAGACCCTCTCTGCCAGAAAATATATATATCTCACAGATTCGGGAACCAAAAACTTCAGGTGTGGAACCACAAAAGCCACACCAAAGGACACAGGTTTCTCAATATAAAACAAAAGATTGAATATTTCTTCTGGGCCCATGAGCCAATAATTATGTTCTCAGCAAGATGAAGTATGTCTGAGACATGTATGCTACCATGAATTTCATTCAGCCTGCTCCCCTCTATGAAAGCATTTCCCCAAGTGTGAGCTGTGGAATTATGGTACATGCAGATGTTCCATTTGGAAAGCAATATATCATAGTCTTTATATTAGATGAAGCCATATAAAATCACCTACAAAATAGCCCTTAATTCAAAATAACACTATTCAAAAGCATTAATAAAAGTAATGCCTATAACTATTTTCTTCTCCCCTTAAATACTTTTCAGCCCATAATCTGCTGAACACATTTGAACTTACATTGTTGCCAACAAATATAGCAGCAATTACAGTAAAAAACTAAACTGTTAAAGAAAATTAATCATTTACTTTGAATGAATCAGACACTATGACAGTTTCCATAATTGTGTCTGACAGGGCCAAATCATGTCTGAGATAAAACACTGCATGACACATAATCAAACAGATATTTTGCAAGAGTAGTGGGAGGGGAGAGAACAAATGCTTCCCAGCACTCTTATATGTCATGGGAGTACATGATAAAGCATGTTAAAGCTGTACAACAGGCCATTGGTACTGAGACCATTTTAGACCATCTCATCACCCAGAATACTACAGAACACCATCATCTATCTATTACATAGTAAGAAGGCTTCCATGCTAATAGGTTTTGTTTGCATTTGTTCTATTTTATTATTATTTGGCTAACATCCCGTTAGAAACAATATTTGGCCCATCTATCCTCAATATAAAAAGCTTTTACCACATGAACAAAATCAATTTGTTCTGTTTGAAGGACAGAATAATTTGATTAACTACAAAGTACTATAATACAAAGTTTATTCCCATTTCATCAATCTTATATAAGCAGAAATGAAGGTACTAAACAACTAAAATATGCACAACAATCAGGCTTTTTATACTAGCCTTCAAATGTATATACATACAGATAGATATAATACATATAATGGTAAACATATAATTTTGTAGAATATTCAACATCTTTGTCGATTTTCTTTTTTAGTTGTTTTACCATTTGATAAACAAATTTATACCTCATTTCCAGGATACTAAGTAATTGTACATGTCTAAACCATTAATAACAATTTAGGTACCTAGTGCACAGGATTAAAAATAAGATGTTGCTGGTAGTAGCTCAAAACAAGTACTTTGGTCTAATAGACAACATTAAGGAAATGTTTTTCAACTTTAATTTCAACTACAGTACAGGAAATGTTTTTCTAGAACATAATTCACATAATCCATATCCACAAGATTTTTGACATCATATTTTTCACATCCTAATTTGCATCCATATCAGACTAGGTCACAGAATAAGAGTAAAGACAGACAGTAACTAATATTTGCAATTTATCTGAAGAAAAGAACACAAATGTGTAGGGTTTTTCTTTTTTACACTGAATGTATTAAGTTATGAATAATGCGACATTATCTGACAAGAATTCTCAAATAACTATTTTTAAATTTCCCAGCTTTCATTCTACCAAACTTATTTTTCATATTTAGACCTCACAGCTTATCAATGCTGACAAATATGCAATGTCAAAATAAATCTTTTATAAACCAGTGTATGAATACATGAATTAGATAACTCTACAAAATATTAATCTATCTTTTTAACTCTTATTTTAAAGGCTCTAATACTGCATGAACGTATTTTCCCTCTACTTACAGAAGCATATGACTACAGACTTCTGATAAATTCTAAATACCCTGAGTATGTAAAAAGAGTGTCCTAAGTAAACAATTTTCTCAAGCCTTCGTTAGGTGCATTAGATTAATACATTAGGAAAGAGTAAAAAGTAGACAAGTAAGGATTCATTTCTCTTTTGCTCAGATTCCCTGACTCGAGGTACCCAGTTGAGAGGGAATAACATTTCTGTAACAGAAGCCAATAATGGGAAATTGTGTAAAAAAACTAGTCGAAGACGTTGAAACTAGTTTGTCTTAAATTTATAAGTTCATAAAATCAAATACATATACCAGCCACTATTATTAAAAGGAAATAAATAAAAATGACATTATGTCTGAGATGCTCTCTCAATAGTATCATTGCCATTTTAAGAAACCCTCCTTAAAACATACGCTAACATTTTTAGTGCCTGGGAATTTTAATAACACCTCTTTATACTTATTACATACCTTCAAATTCCAGTGAATTGGAACTCACAATTCTACTCATTTCTTACTCACCAAAAAGACGATAATTTTAAAAAATATACATCATCACTAGCACTAACCAAGCTACAGAAAGTAGCACATGAATAAAGTAGGTGTGCGTGTAGAGGGTGAAAATCACAACGTGGATGGTAAAGTGGAAGAGAATGAAAAAGCAGGCCACATCCTTGCCAGAGAAGAACATGGGGTCCTCACACAGTGGGAAATGAGAATGAAAAAAAGTGGAAGAGAATGAAAAGTTTGTCCAAAAACAAGACTTCTATACAGACAACCTGCCGGGCTTATGATTCACATCTCTCCCATGTCCCATTAGTATTGATAACTTAGGGTCATCACTAATCATTTCACTACATAGACACATGTATACATTTTGTTATTTGACTTAACCACACAAAATATTGCTTTGATGAAATCTACTGCTGTGGTTTACATGTTTGTCCCCTCCAAAGCTCATGTTAAAATTTAATTGCCAATGTGAGAGTATTAAGAGGTGAGCCTAGGAGAGCATGCACCACTTTCTGAATAAGATTGATGACATTAAAAAGGCTTCCTCTTGCCCTTGTTTTTGCCACATGCTTATGCAGCAATAAGGCCCTGGCTAGATGTGAGCACCTTGATGCATTTCCCAGTCTCTGAAACTGTGAGCCAATACATATCTGCTCATTATGAATTACCCAGTCTGTAATATTTGGTTACAGCAGTACAGAATGGAGTAAGGCATGTCCTGTGGCTAAGTTCTAAAATTGCCTTACTATTTCTAGTAACTTACTAAGAACCTATCTTTTCTATAAAAGAAAGGAAGGAAAGAAACAGTTATCCTTCTTAATTTAAAAAAAATATTAGCTTAGGCTGAAATTTTATAGTTGGTGTCTTTCTGCTGCTCTAACAAAATCCACACTCTGGGTAAGTAATAAGCAATAGAAATTCAGATTTCATTTGTGGAGGGAAGGAGGCCAACATGATCAGCCTCTTTGGTGTCTGGTGAGGGCTGCTCTGCTTCCAAGATGGTGCCTTGTTGCCACATCCTTGCCAGAGAACATGGGGTCCTCACACAGTGGGAGAAATGGAAGAGCACAAGAGAATTAAGGCAGCCCTTAGTCCTCCAGCCTTTTATAAGGCACTAATCGACTAATGAGTGAAGCCTTCATGATACAATCACATCCCCAGAACCTCACCTCTTAACACTGCTATGATGGGGATTAAGCTCATGCATTTTGGGAGGGAAACATTAGAATCGTAGTAGTTGGATTCCTCTTTTTAAACTCCAAAGACAAATGTAGTTGACAAAAGAGAACGAAGGATATAAATTTTTTCCCCTTGTGGTTTAACTCCTCTTTTTTGTTGCCACAAACCCTACATCTCTACTGATTGCCCAATAGAACTCAATTAAGTTCCAGAGTGAATGGGCAAGAATTTGAAGAAATCAATTTTTCCTGAAAGATTTGCAGACTAAGAATAAATTCCTGAAATCATCCATCTGGCCTGTCATCTACTAAATTCAAATCTGAAGATAAAGTACAAGAATGTTATTTTTAATAAATGAGTCAGGTACTAGGCACCTCAAAGTGTCAAAAGCCCCTTATCAACTACAGGAAGAGAGGCATATTGGGCTTAAGTGGTAAAAGGTGCCAAACTAAATGAAAACATAGGTTAAAGAGAATAATTTAGTTTTATGTTTCTTTGGATATTAAATGCTGTACAGAAATTGATTTTTTAAATGCTATAGTGACTACAAACCACTTGTCGTCTTCCCATTCTTGTACAAAAAGGGTTTTGGGGTTTTCTTTTAATGCTTATCTAAAAGCATTTATTTATTTCTAATTTCATTTATTTCTGTAACTGGACATATTCTACCAACCAGAAAAAGACAATGTCATAAACTATAAAGCAAACTGCTAAAGAGAAGCTGCAAAAAACATTTTAAGAAAGAAAAATGAGGAAAGCACATACAAGATCAAGTCCAAGTATACCAAGGTGGCACTTCTCAACTTGTGCATTAAGAATCCTGCAGAGTTCCCTTAGTTTGCAGGGAAAGGTGGGACCTCAATGCAACATGAGCCCATGGATTTAGGATAAGTGTTCTTCAGATCTCTCCCATGTGCCATACAACTATTTTCTAAGTATGTTAAGGAATGAAAATATTGGGAAATATCAATTTAGTCAAAGTGCTAGCCTGAGGAAAAAACCTAGGTTCAACTCCTTGCTATCTCAGTAGCTAAATAACCTTAAATTACTGAGCCTTATGAAACTTAGTTAGGCTCATTTACTAAATGAGAAATAGTTTAGACTAATTTAGCTCTAAAATCCCATCATTTCCTGTACACTTACACTTGATGTAAAGTAACAGCCACACTTATTTAATTAAAAACTCTGAAATTGTTCAGTCATTCAATAAATATTTATCAAGCACCTAATCTGTGCAAGGCATGTGAAAATATGGGAAAGAGATATGGAAGACATAATCCCTAAATATATCTTAATGTGAAAGTGGTTAATTAGTAAAGCCTTCTGAATAGAAATCTGCATAGATAATGAAAGCTTACCTATCATAATTAATGAATATTAGCCTTAGTTATACTCAGAGGTTCTGCCAAGATGATTTCCCTCCTCTATATACTCAATTACTTTAAAAAATATATTTATTTGGACAATTACTGCTAAATTGCATTTAAGATCAAAATCAATTCCAAAAGTATGTTTAGAAAAATAGTTTATTTTAAAGACTCTCAATAGGACTTCAACATCTTATTTTCAGATTATACCAAAAAAGGCAATAGAGTGTTCAGTATATTTTAGTTCATGATGGAATGTGTTCCATATCCAAGAGTATATATTGTTCATTAGGTGGGTGAAAGCATGATTCAAAGTTTTAATTAAATATTACATAATTGGATTTTCCCCAAAGTATTTAAGCTGAAATTTTCAAACGAATACAGTTTCACAAGTTACAAATATATATCAACTTACAACTGAAACATTTAGTATTTTACAGTGTTTTTAAAAATCTAGTTCCATAATCACTTTCTTTTCCTTAAAAAAAAAAAAAAAAATCCTTAGCATATAATATGAGAAGTCTACATTTCACTGGAAATGCATACATGCACCTAATAGTAAGATCCAAAATGAGAATTACTATCTCCAGGAGTGGGTGGGGGAGGCAGTGGTGGAGGAGGGGGAGGTGGGGGCAGGGAGTATGGTAAGTTGAGCATTGGAGGAGGTGCCATGTTAGGTGCAGGCCAGCCCATGTTCACAGATGGTGGTGGAGGGAGTGGAAAGTTATGCATGTCAAACACAGGCGGAGGAAAGGGGTATTGTGGCATAATAGGATTATCTTGTCTCTGAGGTGGAAATCCCAAAGTCTCCTGAGATAACATATGTTCTGAGTTATAAAATTGCTGAGCTGGAGGCCTGCTGTGGCAAGATCGAGGGTATCTACCCCTAGAAAATCCTCGTGTGAATTCCCTGTTGCGATATCCTTTTGAATGTTCTGAAGAAGGGCTATAAGCATTCCAATTCTGATGAACTTCAGCAAAATCTTCACCTTTGAGAAGAAAAAAAAAAATACATAAAACCAAAATTAGAATCAAGTGAAATATACCAAAAAGTACCGTGTGAAATTTCAATAATGCCTTTTTTTAAATTACCAAAATATGGCAGTTAAAAAAAGTAAAGCTCGAAGTTGTCAATTTTAAATAAATTGAGAAAAGCAAAACTTAAAGCCCAAGGATTGGGAGAAAGGAAGACAGAAAGCACTGAAGGCAATGACTCCAGCCAAACACCACAGAAACAACTGTAGCACCATTCCACCTACACTCAAAAGTGAGCAGAAAGCCCAGACTTCTATCCTTGACCACCTGTAATGAAACACCCAATCATCCTGCTAGGACAGTGTCAAGGTCAGGGTGAGCATGGCACTAGTAACAAGACCTCCTCTCAGTGATGGTGGAGAGCACACAGAGCCAAAACTTCCACCTCCACCAGCAGCAGCACTGTGTTCGTCCCTTTGTGCACTGAAGTGGTATAGGAGAAGGCCCAGTGGAGCCAGGACTTTCACTCTGCTCAGTGAGAACAAGGTCATCAACCTTTACTGGAGTTAGTAGCAACACACTCCTACTCCTACCAGGCACTACAGAAAATCTAGTGGGGCGTCAGAACTTCACCCTTGTCTTACAGTAATGAGGCACCCCTTTATACTTGAGTGTCAACAGAGGCTAAGAGGAAAACCTGAGCTCTGCTCCAACTACTTCCTTTCCCTACCAGAACAGTATTTGAAAAACAGTCAAATGTGAGCTGAAACATGATTTACATAAGATCCAAAGTCTCACAATACCCAATATACCCAAGCTTTAATAAAAAGTTAACTCACCATAAAAAAACAAAACAAAGCAAAACAAACAAACAAACAAACAAAAAACCAACCAACAAACAAACAAACAAAAAAACAGGAAAATTTCAAACTCAATGAACAGGGAAAAACTAGCCAGAGCAATACAGAGATATTAGAATTAAGAAAGAAAACGCAGAGTCCTGCTGGTGTATGTTCCCAGCTCGGCCTGCCAGCATGCAATACCAGCTCAGCCTGCCTACAAGATTTCCAGTTTTGGCCTACCTGCGTGTGTTCCCAGTTTGGCCTGCCAGTGTGAATTCCAGCTAGGCCCACCTGTAAGCTTGGCCCACCCACCTCAAAGACACCATTCCTGCTGGAGATAGCGGTGCGGGGGTGGCATGGTGGCGGGATGGGGGGGAGATAAGTGCTACCTGCCTGCGTTTGTTTCCAGCTGGGTGCACCCACTCTGGAGCCACAGGTAGTTGCTGCCCAGGCCTGCAGGTCAGGGAACAGGCCCCAGGCCCAGGATCGAGGAGTATTACATGGGGATATCTATCTTTTGTTTCTCCTACTAACACCCTAATTCCCACGATTACCCTCTCACTAGTCAAATAAGATTAGAAACTAACTGATATATGGCATTATGTTGGGTACTTTGAATGCTATAATATTGCTCTTTCCCTTAAGTGAGACATTGGGCAACCTGTAGGGATCATATAAGACAATAGGACAGAAACAGTAATACCTCAGACTTATACTGCAAGAGAGGAAAACACATAGATATCATGAAAAAACAAGGGAGGAATTTGCCCCAAACAAAAAAACAAACAGAAATACTTGAAATGAAAGAAACAATAGGCCATTTAAAAAATTCAATAGATAGTATCACCAACAGATTGGATCACTTGGGAAGATAGGACCTCAGAAATGAGGACAAAATATAAAATTGAAAATAAAGTTGACCACACAATAAAGATGGTAAGAAAACATGAACAAAATATCCAAGAATTATGGGATATCATCAAAAGACCAAATGTAAGATTTATTGGAATTAAGGAAAGTGGAGAGAATCAATCTAAAGGAATGCAAAATCTCTTTAATAATGTAAGAAAATTTCCTAAACAAGAACAAATTTGAAAATCAAATAACAACACCATAATTCTAGGTGACTTTAACACACCTCTTTCATCACTGGATAGATCTTCCAAACAAATTAAACTAGAGACCTTGCACCTAATAGAAGAAAAAGTAGGCCCAAATCTCCGTCATGTTGGATTGGGCCCCAACTTTCTCAATAAGATCTCTATAGCACAAAAATTAAAACCAAGTATTAATAAATGGGATGGATTCAAACTAAAAAGCTTCTTCTCAGCAAAAGAAACAGTCAGTGAGGTGAACAGAGAACCTACAGAATGGGAACAAATTTTTACCACAAGCACATCAGACAGAACATTAACTTCAAGGACATATAAAGCTCTCAAAAACCTTGACACCAAAAAAAAAAAACAAACAACCCAATCAATAAATGGGCTAATGAACTGAACAGACACTTCTCAGAAGATGATATACAATCAATCAACAAATATATGTTCAACATCTCTTAGCAATTAGAGAAATGCAAATCAAAACTACTCTAAGATTTCATCTTACTCTAGTCAGAATGGCAGCTATCAAAACACAAACAACAATAAATGCTGGCAAGGAGGTGGGGAAAAAAACACTCATAGATTCCTTGTGGGGCTGCAAATTGGTGCAGCCAATCTGGAAAGCAGTATGGAGAATCCTAGGAAAACTTGGAATGGAATGACCATTTTACCCAGCTATCCCACTCCTCAGTGTATACTGAAAGGACTTAAAAACAGCTTACTACAGGGACACAGCCACATCGATGTTTATAGCAGCACAATTTACAATAGCTAGATTGTGGAAACAACTCCAATGCCCATCAATAGATAAATGGATAGGGAAACTCTGGTATATATACACAATGGAACACTACTCAGCACTAAAAGAGAATAAAATCATGGCATTTACAGGTAAATGGATGGAGTTGGAGAAAATAATGCTAAGTGAAATCAGCAAATCCCCAAAAACCAAGGGTCGATTCCTTTGCTATGAGGATAATGAATTATGGTGGCAAGGGAGAGGGGATGAGAAGAATGAAGTAATGTTAAATAGAACAAAAGGGAGGGAGGGAGCGGAGGGGGCAGGGGGATAGGAATAGTGGCAGAATGTGTTGAATATCAATATACTAAATGCATGTATAAAAACTCAAAAGGTATGAAAATACTTCATGTAAAACCAATGACTTGGAAAACTGTGCTCTTTATATGTAATATGAAAGGAATTGCACTCTGCAAGCATGTATAACAAATTAAATTAAATTAAAAAAGATTATACATATTTTATTATTTTTGATGCTGTTGTAAATGGAATTGTATCTTTCATTTGGATTTGTAAAAATACAATTGATATTTTTTAAAAAAAGAGAAAAAAGAAAAGAAATAAATAATTTAAAAATTTCAAAAAAGAAAGATAATGCAGTCACAGAAATTCTTCAGCAAGAAATGTTATAAACACCTTAAAAATGAAAATTAGAAAATTAAAAAATAGAAGATACAAAGTCAATAAACAAATATAAATTTTAGATATAAACATTGTAATTATCAAAATAAATAAAAGCTCAAGTGAACAATATTGTAGGAGAACAATAACACCAGAGAGCTGACACTACGCAACTTCAAGAGTTACTATGAACCTACAGTAGACGCAACAATGTGGTATGGTATAGAAACAAACAGATCAGTGAGATAATAGAGAGCTCAGAAACAGACCTACATAAATACAGTCAGCTAATATTTCACAAAAGAGCAAAGGTATTTTAATGGCCCAAAGGCAATTTTCAACAAATGATGTTGAAACAACTAGACATCCATGAAGTAAAGAAAGACTAGACAGAAACCTTAACCCTTCATAAGACTTAATTCAACATGTATCACAGACCTAAATGTAAGATGCAAATAATTATAAAACTCCTAAAAGATTACATAAGAGAAAATTTAGATGACCTTGAGTTCATGACAACTTTTTAGACAGAATACCAAAGATATATGAAAAAAAAATCACCGATAAGCTGAGTTTTCTGCTCTCTGAAAGATAATGTCAAGAAAATGATATAAAAAACTAGACTAGGAGAAAATACTTATAGACACAGCTGATTAAAAAAATTTATTATTAAAAATATACAAAGAATTCTTAAAAATCAACAATAAGCATCTGATTAAAAAATGTGCTAACGACCTTAACAGATACCTTGACAAAGACATACAGCTGGCAAATAAGCATATGAAAAGACACTGTTATTTGTCATCAGGGAAATGCAAATTAAAACAATGATACCACTACACACCTATTAGAACTGTCAAAATCCAGAGCATTGAGAACATCAAATGTTGGCAAGGGAGTGGAGCAACAGGCACTCTCATCCATTGCTGACAGCAAAGCAAAAATGGTACAGTCACAATGGAAGACAGTTTGTAAGTTTTTCTCATAACTAAGCTTACTCTTAGCATATAATACAGGAATCTTGCTTCTTGGTACTTACTCAAATTAGTTGAGGACATACCCACCCACATACCCACACACAAAAACTTGCACATGGATGTATCTATCAGTCTTATTCATAACTCAATTTTACAATGAACCTAATACTGATATGTAAAAAAATGAAAGCTAAAAAATACATAGATGGGCTCGACAACAGAATAGAGGGAACAAAGAAATATCAGAGAACTTGAAGATAGAAAAGTGGGAAATACTCAAGAAAACCAACTGGAAAAATGTATTAGGCTTGTGTTATGAAAACTACAAAATGCTACTGAAAAGACATCAAATACGGTCTAAATAAACAAAACTGTGTACCATGTTCATGGAATGTCAGCAGAGCTAAGATGACAATTCTCTCAAAATTAATCAATGAGTTTACTGCAATTCCTATCACAATTCCAGCACATTTTTTTTGTCAATACAGAGAAGATGATTCTAAAATTTGTTAGGATAGGCAAATGAACCTAGAATAGCTAAAAATAATTTTGAAGAAGACTTAGTATATAAGTACAATAATAAAGAGTGTGGTACAGATACATAAACAATGGAGTAGAACAGAGAAGCTAGAAACAGATCAATATAAATATAGCCAACTAATTTCTGATGAACCTCAAAAGGAATTCATTGGAGTAATCATAGCTTTTCAACAAACAGTGAAGAAACAATTAGACATCCATAAGCAAAAGAATCAACACCAATCAAAATCTCTTATCCTATTCAAAATTTAACTCAAAATGGATCAAGAATACAAAATGTAAAGCAGAAGACTACAAAATTTATAGAGAGAGAGAAAAAAAAAAAAGAGAAAATCTTTACCCACTATGATTTCACAAAATGAAAGGTGATAAATTTGGCTTCCTTAAAACTAAAAACTTTTGTTCTGTAAAAGACCCTTTTAAGAAGATGAAATGACAAGGTACAAACTGAACTATATATAAACTACATATCTGCCGAAGTACTGAAATACAAAAATTTATTTAAAAAAAAAAAAACTCTCAAATAATTCAAAAGGAAAATAACAGAAATACAATTAGAAGATGGGGAAAAACATGAATAAACATTACCACCAAAGAGGGTAAATCGTAGTTCACAGTGTGATTGGATGGGGGTACATAGGATTAGAGGAATACTAGAATGGTCAAAGGAAAGGGAGGGCAAGGGAGGGAGCAAGGGGGGCGGGAAGGGAAAAAAATGGTGGTTGAATGAGATGGATATCACTATCCTAAATGCATGATTAAAGATCTGAATGGTACTTATATACTTTGTATACAAGCAGTTGTATGTAAAAAGATGCTATACTTGTGCATTATGAATAAGTAAATAAATAATTAAAAAAAAGAGGGTAAATTGTTAAAAATGACACATAAAAAGATGGTCAATGTTATTAGCCATTAGGAAAATGCAAATTAAAACCACAATTAGAGATCACTTACACCTAAAATTAAAAAGGACAACACTAAATGTTGGTGAGAACGCAGAGAAGCTGAGTCACTAGTGTTATTACTGATGACAATATAAAATGGTACCACCAAAAAAAAAAAAAAAAAAAAAAAAAAGACAGTTTAAAAAACTAAGCATGTAATGCAACTATCATATAACTTAGCAATTACATCCTTGTGTATATGTTTTAGAGGAATGGAAATTTTGTTTTTACACAAAAATTTGTACACAAATATTTATAGCAGCTTTGCCCAAATGAACAAAAAAATGGAAACAACTCAGATATTCTTTAATGTATGAATGGTTAAACAACCTGTGGTAGAGTTACAACATGGAATAGTACTCTTCAATGAAAAGGAAAAATCTATTAAGTATATCTATATAATAAACGTAACAACCTGGATGGATCTCAAGAAAATTACAGTCAGTGGCAAAAGCAAATCCCTAATTTTAACATGTTATATGCCTCCATTTACATAACTTTCTTGACATGACACTGTATTTTAGAGAAATGAATAACAGATAAATAGTATGAGCTGAGGAAGCAAGATAGCAGGAAATAGATATGACTATAAAAAGGAAACCTGGGAGCTTGCTGGTGATGGAAATGTTATGTATGTTGATTGCATGAATGTCAAAAATCCTGGCTGTGATATTGTACTACCAAGTTTTACAAGATGTCACAACTGGAGGAAACTGGGTAAAAGGTATGCAGCATGTCTCCTATTATTTCTTATATCACAAAAAGTTTAATTTTAAAAAGCTATCTCTGACTATTCCCTTGTGATTCTCTCCCACCCATATCCCATGTTGCACAATTTCTCAGATGGTTCCTGGATGCCGGAAACTTAACACAGAAATTTCTTTCAATTTTATTACTGATAAACCTATATAGATCTAAATGAAGGTAAATAAAGACTATATATTATATTCACTCACCTGGCTCATTAAATTCAGATTTGAGTTTTTTCCGGCCTTGAATCTGAGATTTTTTCCTCTGTTTGGCTTCTTTTTCTTTTTCATCATCACTGAAATCTAAGGCCTTACAGATGAGAGTATAGATTTACATAACACAGATTCCTCAATTCATACTTACAGACTTAGAACAAACCTGTAAGATTTATTATATACCAACTGACCTTGAAAACAAACTTCACCTTTCAGTACTTAATATTGTCCAGTAATACCTCAATTAATTAGACATGTTAAAAAATTAAGTTTCTTTGTTTTTGACAACTGCCTAATGACTTAATTAAGACAGGCCATTAATCAAGCTGTTTAATCATTAATCAAGCTGTTAAACCATTAATCAAGGTTTGTTTAGTTCCTAGAAAGCTTTGGATAGGTAACTTTACGTCTTTAGGTATGAGCATTCCCTGGCTAGAAATCTGACCTCCAGCTTACACTTACGATTGATCATAATGCCAGTTGCCAGAGGATGCCAAAACAATGATTAGTCAAGACTAAGCAAATTTCACACATCATCAGATCCAGTATAAAAATAAGACATTGTTTTGTGATTCATTTATTTAAAAGCATACACTTACCCATTATATGCCAGTCTCATTCTACACTATTTACAGGTTTGGAGGATTAAATCTTTTTATAATATAATTTCAGACAAAGAGTAAAGCCAATAAATAAAAAAGAAGGCCAAGTAAGGGTACAAAAAATCATGAGTATGTTATGTAGATCCACCTCCACCAGAAGCAGCACTATGTTCTTATTCCCCTTTCCTAGCTTTCGTACCCAGACACAGAATTACATGACCTAAGTTCTAAGAGGAAATTATTTTAAAATTACAAGTGTAAAATCCACATCTAGCAAGAATTGAGATTCACTTTCCAGAAAATCAAGATTTATGTCATGATATCTTTAGTTCAGGCATATTATTTTTCTACTAACACTAGAAAACATAGTACCTTTCACATGTAGGCACATGTGCACACCTAGGAAGAAATAAAATGGATGTAAATGTCTCTGTATGGCATTTTCAGTATGGCCTTGCTGAAATAATATTCCAGATAAAATCCTCCATAAACCACAGTCAGTCATATACCTACCATAATCATTTTTAAACACATTAAAAATTTTAGTACCTTCAAATGTGTGATTAAGATCACTGATCTTAATGTATTAAGATTTTTAAACTCAGATTAAACCTAGCATTCACCAGACACCAGAGAGTACTGAGATCAGATAGAAGACTTTTATTTCTTTGAAACTATTTAGTCAAATGAGAAAACAGATAAACCATCAATACAATGAGTAAGTGTTATGACTTAGTGCTTTAAAGAGTATGGGGTTGGATAAACAGGAAAAAAAGGAAAGGATGGTTTCTTGGTAAAAAAAATAAATAAATAAAATAATAATAATAATAATAATAACCCAAGATAAATATCTCATGAGTTAGCTGTGAAATAAGGGAAAGGAAACCTTCAGGATATGTGCAGAGGCATTAAAGTACATGGTGAGCACAAAAAGTCCAAAGTATTCTGTAAGGCAAAATGAAAGCTTCTTATACAGCAAAATCAAAGAAGATAAAGTTGGAAAAGTTAATAAGAACATTATTGTGCCATTTAAAATACCTATGCATCATCTCAAAGCAAGAAAGAAGAAATAAATAATTTTAATTGGGAATAGTTTATTTTAGGGAGATTATTGTGGTAAAATTTTGCTAAGATTTACTTTTTCTTGTTTTCAAATTTGCATTCATTAAACATTTATTCAGCTATAAATTTCATATTTGTATGTTAGAAATGAATATAAAATAAGATGTAAAAGTAATTTTTAGGACCTTAATGCATCCCCAACATTTTCACAGTACACTCACTATTTCTCTAATTTTCTTTTATATATTAGCTTCCTATTTTCAGGGCACCAAATTTATTTCAGGCCTCACAAATTCTAATCTACAATCAATATCAGGCAATAATTCTGAACTACAAAATGTCATCAACAAATATTACAAAATTCATTCCCAACACAGTTCATGATCCAGTCTGCCACCGAAAAAAAAACAAACATCGTGAAGCATGTGGGATTTCATTTTGTAATTGATCTCTTATGAAACCATTTCATAAGCACTTAACATCAGAATTAGTAACTTTAATGCTTAGGTCTGAAAAAATAGGGATGTATTAGAAAATCTGGATTTCACTTAGTGAATGTATGAAGTCATGAATGGTGTGAATATACTTTACATACAACCAGAGATTTGGGAAAAAAAGTGCTCTATATGTGTAATATGAAATGTAATGCATTCTGCTGTCATTTATATCATTTTAGAATAAAAAATAATTAAAAAAAAGAAAATCTGGATTTCACAAGATATATTTAAAGATCTGATTCAATCTCCAAAACACTTTTAAAACAGAATTTGAATAGTAGAATGCTCTAAACCTACCAGATAATGTTAAGTGAGTGTACACAGCCTTAATAAGAACCACATGTATACATGTTAACTAGAAAACATAATCCCATTTCAATGTGGTAATAAGTGAAGATCCTTTCCTGGTCAAGTGACTCATACCTGTGAAAATTCTCTATGTGGGTATATACCTAATTTATACCTCAACAAAATTAGAAATTAATATATACCATGATCATTGCTTAAGAATATCTAAAATGATTAGTTGAATCTGCAAATACCAAAAATCAACAATATTGAAAAAATTCTTCAGAACTGAGCACAAGAAAATCTGCTTTAACATCTCCGTGGAGAGTTAAACCAAATAATTCTAGTAAATAATTCATTTACATATTACCCCCAAATTAATTTCACATCTCTAAACAGACTAGATTATCAACCCATTGTTCCATGCCTTGCTGGAATGGATATAAAAATATAAATCAAGGAGATCTTGTTTCAGGAAGGAATTATGCTGTAAAAATGGGGAAGTAGGTAGTCTCTAATAATTTTACATGAAGGGTACATATTACTAAAAGCTTCATAATAAATGTTTTCATGTCCCATTTGATGAATTTACTTAAAACAATTAAAATTTACTAAAAACAGAAACTTTTGAAAATGATGACATAGTAATTATGCCTTCACCAGTTACCAACAAAGTTTATAAAACAGGAAGCTATAATGTAAATGAGGAGATAATTATTTTTAAAAATGTATTAGACTTAACTCATGCCTACTTTGTAAAATATTCAGTAAGAAGCTTAATACTTACATCTGGTGGTGGTTCCTGATCATTCTTCCATGATGCATCTGATCCCCTATCCCTGAAAAAAGATTTTTAATAAATAAATCAAAAAAGTACTTATTAAAAAGATGCTGTTAACAGTGCCTATAGCATTAATAGTATGGAGAATAAAGTAGAAGATGAGCCCAACTGTCAATTTTGCAACACATGAAAATAGCAAAAAACAAAAGACCATCTGTGTCCTTTACCTTATGTCAGATGATATGAGAATGTCATAAGAAAAACACAAAATTTGGACCCATGTAAGTATTAGGATTAGGGAATTAAGAAGAGAAATCAAAATTGTGATGTGCAGATGAAAATGGTTTTACTTTTGTGATACCTGAAGTTTGCATAAAACTCTGTTCAGGAAATGTTTGTTTCAACATCAAGTACAAATTAGAAGCCATTCAAGCTGCTACAGATGAAAAATATGAAGAGTCCCCTTTTCCGGGATTATACAGATCTGACGCTAGATCTCCATAAGTAGCCCAGACTTATTTCAACAATTGTCTGTTAAATGGCCCAGACTTATTTCAACAGGGATTCTCAAAGCAGGGAGGGTGAAAGAAAGACTAACTTGGGGAGGAGGAGAAGGAACACTAAAAATTCTGAAGGACAGTATAATCACAGGCTTATGTGAAAGGAGTAAACAGAGCTGAAGCTTAATTACTTCTGATGGAAAGTTTCACATTCTATAAGCCCATATAATGAGTATGATTATAATTTCTTAAACCTCACTTTTAAATCTTATTAATTTCAGGCAATATCTTAGTTATTCAATTATATTACAATATTATAAAGTATTATGACTAGATGTCCTTCTTTACTGCTTTACACTAGATAATAAGTGAGGGATGTATTAGAATATCTGGATTTCACGAGAGATATATCTCAAGATATATCTAGGAATTAATGCCACTAAAATCAATGCACAGATGTCAGTATGAAGGCAAAAAATGAACATCAAGTTTACTTTAAATATTTGACTTGGATCTTTGACATTATATATGAAGTATTTTTTATCACTTAAAAAAGGCATTTATTCATTCGTCATTTTACAATCTGTGCATTTAACACAGCTCCAATATTCCTTTTTGAATATATGTCATCTCATGACCTGAAATGGCTTAGCCTGGAGTTCAAATATGTAATTGGGAAAAATTCCCCAACTAGTACATCTACCACAGGAAATAAAAAATCTACTAAAAGAAAAATCAGACAACATTTCTGAAAGCACTTTTAACAAAACAGACAGTATATGGAAAGATTAAATTAGTCTTGCTAGGCTGGTAAGCTTAGTGCACAAAGTTCCCATGAGAGACACCAAAGTGCACAGTCAATGGAATTTCTGCAGGACAGTATAATTCCCAATTCTACAGTTTATTCCTATTTAATAATCATGTTCAGAAAACCTTTCAGCTATCTACGTTAAGCTAAAATATTTATTGTTAAAGGCTGAGAATATCGTATAAACACAGCAGCATCTTAATATCCACAGCAGATGGAAATGTTAATTATTTAAAGCATTATTTTAAAACATATTAAAACCTGTATGACTTAATGTCTACTTAATTCATCTTTCCTGCCAGCAGTTATTTAGGAAAATTAACCTTACACAATCTGAAGAGATTGGACAAAATTATCCTTCCTATAATTATGTGGTTTTTAAACATGAGTTTGATCAATTAAAACTTTCACCTCTGAAACAATTAAAGAAATTCAGTGACTTGATTTAACTTGGAAGTGGAATAGAGACCTTATGCTTTTCAGCATGGACTAATACTTTGGAGGAATATTACCAAAGGTTACCCACTGACTAAATTTCCTTGAAAAAACACATTTTTCAAATTTCCAATAATAGGAGAGAGCTAAAGCTAAAATGAATCTGTGTCAAATGAATGCAAAGTCTATTATTTGGATTTATGATCCCTTGTGCCTTTTGTAGTCTTCTTCTATTCCTAATTTGACTGCATTTTTGTAGTTAATTACATCTTTCTCAAAGTATTCAACTTATTTTTATAGAAAAACCTATCCTACTTGAACTCATATGCCATGTTCAGATAAAAAATTAAATTATGGGCTGGGCTTGGTGGTGCATGCCTGTAATCCTAGAAACGTAGGAAGCTGAGGCAGGAGGATTTCAATTTGACATTGGCTTGGGCAAATTAGTGAGATCTTTTCTCAAAATAAAAATTAAAATAGGCTGGGTACCATGGGAAAACACCCTGAAGTTCAATCCTTAGTACCACCCCCACCAAAAAAAGAAATTAAAGTAAAAGAATAAATTAAATTATGTAATTATCATAGTAAGTTCTACTGATATAAATCAGCTATACAGCTAACACTTGCCACACAACACTTGCAAAATAGACAATAAACCAGTAAGAGCATAATTATGCAGAAATATTGTGACTCATTTGCTACAGGGATCATTTTGCATATGCACAGACAAAATGGAGGCTACTAATTTGTTGGAGAGGTCAACCTTTTTACCATGGCTTTATATTCAACTTCATAGCAACATATTTTGTTTCTCTCTCCATTTGCAAATTACAAGCAATCTAAAATTTACTCACTTTTTTCCTTGTGAAAATTAAAGCTTTATTGAATAATTAACCCTATGAATGTAATCCAAACAATTTTATTTAAAATCTAAAGGAACATTTTTAAATGAAAATATCAATATTGAAGTAGTTACATACAGAACACAATGGAAAAAAAAATGAACTAGAATTCAGAAAATTTACATGGTCCAAATGTTCTCCCAGAGGGCTATCATTACATTTGGAGCAAAAGATACAAATGATCTCTACCTATAAAAATCTGATAACTAATTGTAGCTCTCAGAGATACTAGTAGAAAGACAAATTAATAAGAATCTGTCATCCATGAGAATTATTCTTAAAATGTTAGATAAATGAAGAATTAATATGTCAATAAAGTACTTACTGTTTTAGTTTTTCTGTGAATATGTATTGGGTGAAATCTTTCATTGATGGAGCAAAATACATAGTCTCCTTTATTTTAATACCTTTACTTTCAATGTGATCTGAAGAATTAAACCGTAACACATAAAACGGATGTGCAACAGGTCCAAATATTTCAAATATCTACAAAATAGAAGCATAAAGGTGTGTTTTGACATGGAAATGATTTGAAAGGTTAGCAATATTTCTTTTGAAAAATGCCACTGGTAGCTGATAAAATAATTTTGTCAATGTTAGAGCAGTGAACGTATCCTTGTCCTTTTTATATACTTAGCCTTCACATTTTAATTATAAATGCAGCTCATCCCAAATTTCCTTATGAAAATTTATACTAGACTTGTTTCTTAGCCAATTAAAATCGTTTTAGTGATTACCTTACAGATGCAAATTATAAAATTTAAAAATTATTGTCCATTTAAGTTGTAAGGTACAAAGTATTATAACTGGTAACTTTTGAATTTAAGATGCTGTCTGCATTTGTAATTTTATAATTGGGAAACTAAAGTAAGCTTCTGCAGATCTAACTCTGTTGTTTCCATAGAGTGTTAAATATTTTTTAAAAATTAAACCATGACTTTTAAAAAAGCAGCTAAGTAGATAATTTTAGTGGCTATATAGCACAATTTATTAACTTGTTTTATACTGTATATTCAGGCAGCTTCCGAGTTGTCCAATAGAAAACATGATGCCACGATGTATGTCTTCATATGTAAAATTTCTCTCTAATTTTGGATATTTTCTAAAAATTGATTTGGAAGAAGTTGAATTATCATAACCAAAGTATGACAATTATTAAAGCTACTGATGTAAATTGCTAAATCCTTGGACAATTTATGCCAACAGGAAAGTGTCTGTTTTATCAAATCTTTGATTTTGATATTAAGCGTTCTCATTTTGTGATACACAGTATAGTATTCAAGCTTTTGTTCATTTTCACTAAGGCATAAAACACCTAACACAGCAAGGTACACCAATTCTGAAGGTTTTCATACCCTAAAAACAAGCAGTAGCATTAAAAGCAATTAAAATGTCAATGTATTCTGAATTAACATCAATAATTTAGAACTGATAAAAAATTTAAAAGTAAAACAAATTATCTAATAAAACAACAAGAAATCATGTTTGAGAGGGTTTATATAAACACAACAGATCTCTATCTGGCACAGTGGCACATGCGTATCTATAATCCCAGCAACTTTGGAGGCTGAGGTAGGAAAATCACATGTTCAAGGATAGCTTCAGCAACTTAGACCCTGTCTCAAAATAAAAAGACCAGGGGTGTATGTCAGTATAAAGGGCCTCCAATACCAAAAAAGGAAAAAGGAGAAAAAAAAAAAAAAGTAGATCTCTTCCTAGGAGAAATGGAAGAATAGAAGAGATGAGAGATGTTTAGCACCATCAATTTTACTGGCCTGTACTTCCAAAAATTCATTTTCTTACTTTCCCTTAAAATCTTAAAAAAAAAAAAAAAAAAAAAAAAAAAAAAATTCACACATTTTTAACTCCCTTGAAAAATATAGAAAAGCCTGATTCTGAAAGTTTGAACAGTGATAAAAAGTATCTTCAAAGGGGATTCCCGTGAATCCACCACAAAGTAAATGATCATTGTTGGCAACCTGGTACATAAAGCTGTTTCCCAGGGACGTTTTTTTCTGATTCTATTTCTTAACTGTAAAAAATAATTTCACTGGAAAAAATTATGTCAACAGGGTTATACAGAGTCTGGTTTGAACTAAAATGTAAAATGACATTCAAATTCTTAGACAATAGCAAAGTATATTTTATTAGCTGTTTGTTCCTAGGATCTGAAGTGCTTATGAGCCACAGCTATAATGGAATCCTCATGAAGTTTTTAAGTGAAATAATACCACATTCAAGAGGAAACAGAAAGTTGAACTGTGAAACTGATGTGTGGCATGCACTAATATTGACCTGCACCCTATCTCAAACAGTCACGGGAAATTTGGCCAAGTCTACTTAAGCAATTTAGCAACAGAGTTATAAAAAAGAAGAATTTGATAAAATTTTAAGTAACTGTCAACTGCAAAATATAGATATAACTGATGGCTAAGTGTGAGGACAAACTTTAAACACAGCAGAGCTCAGGCCAGACCATGTCTTCTCATACAGTTCTACGTGAGTAACTTGTATCCCTGCTTAGTAATTCCACTCAACTCTGGGAACTTTGTAATTTCCATAAAACTTGACGTAAAGCAAAAAGAAATAGTAGACTGCAAGGAGAGTGTTAAAAGCAAAATTCAGGATAGTAACAATGGAGACATTTACTTTGAGGTGGTTGAGCAGCTTTATATCTTAATCAATAGTACATATTCTGTAGCAGAAGTGCTCACCTAAAGGATTTCTGTCACAGAGGTTAACATACCATTACCACAACATGGTACAGATATAACATGGAATCTGTTGGGGAAAAACTGAGGAGCACAGTAGTAATGAAGTGTATGCAGTCCCTCAAATTCTCATTCCACAGGATAGGCTGGGCTTAGACATTTTGTATGCAGCATGGCCAAAGTCCCATCAAGTGTGTGTGCGCTGGGCCTGCCTGAGCCAGCAGACTGACAGGCAGAGACAACCCTCTAGTAGGGAGAATGAACCACACTTTCTTCTCCCTTTCTACAAACACACCATGTCACATAAGTACAAGTCAGTCTAAGAGGGGCTAGTAAGTCAGATTCTCCAAGTAACAAGAAATATATAAAGGAATCTCCTGGCCCAGGAATATCACTGGAAGACTGCATATATAAGGCCAAGATCTGCATGTTGCCATCCGGCAAACAGCCTTCTAAAATGCTGCTGGCCTCTTCTACTGAGCCAGTTTTTGACTACACTACTAGGTGAATGAAAGTGAGGAAATTAATCTCTACACCCTTTCAGAATTGTCTTGTATCAATCATTTTGTGCTTTATTAACTCCCCATTAATAAAAATGAAAAGATGCAAATAGGTAGGATATTCCAAGTCACTGGTTAAATCAAGTGATTACTTCAATCACTGTGTGTATCATATCACAAGTTAACATGAAGTATCCATGAGAACTAAGGGAGAGGGAAAAAACAACACTGTATCCATATGACATGGAGACCTTCAGGAACCCATCATATCCTATCTACAAACACTGTTAATATAAACTAATCTTTAAAGAAAATCAGTAAAAGTTCCCTATCCAATGATATTTAAGAGGGAAATAGATCCCACTACTTATCAAGGAGAATCAATCATTATTGGAATCAAAGGGCAAATTAGAAATACTAATCGTTGAGATTGTTCTTCTGACATCAGTGGGGATGGCTGTGGGAGGTGGGAAGGAAATGAAACTGAGTTCTAAGGTCAATTTTGTTCAGTTTTATCAAGTTTTCTCTCAATTTTAAAATGGAGATAATTCTATTTCCCTATAGGTGTCAGTGAATTATTTCTTTTTTCCTAAAATGACACTAAGTTTCAGGATACGTATGCCCTGGGTAGGAAGCACTAATGGATAGATATACACAAAGGTGAGAACTTTTGGATAGCTCCAGGTACGCGTTACATATATTTTAAAGGTTCCATACGCTAACATGAAATGTGAACTCAAAATACTTGCCAATGAATATTTTCATATTTTATATGGTATTGTGATTTGTGTCCTCTCAATATTTGCCAATCCACAGTGTTAAAGATGTTCTCTACACGCCTGTATCTATCAGACTAGCTTCCCTGAATGTACTGAAGGAAAAAAGTATCCTTGCTTCTGAGCTGCCATGCAATGGATGAATTAATTCTGGTAATTCCATGTGGTTTTTTAGTATAAATACCGAAAAGGTTTGATTAAGAAATATTTCAATCATCAGGTAACTTGATAATTATCAAAATACAAAATTCTTTCTGGGAACAAAAAAGATCCCAGACAAGCTAAATGCAAAAAGTAAACATTTATGATGTGGGTGTTAGTGAATTTTAAAAAGATAAAGAAGCTGGGTGTAGTGGCACATGCCTGTAATCCTAGGTACTCAGGAAGATGAATCAGGAGTATCTCAGGTTTGAGGCCAGCCAGGGCAAGTTAGTGAGATCATGTCTCAAAATAAAAAAAATAAAGAGGGCTGGGGCTGGGGATGTAGTTCAGTGATAGAGCATTTGCCTAGTATGCACAATGTTATGGGTCCGCTCTCCAATACAGGGTGGGGGCAGGCAATAAGAGATATAAAATATCACTGTGGCTGATTATTTTTGTTGTTATTTAAGAGCACAGGACAAAGAAAGCATGAGCAATGGCTTGCTATTGAAGGTAAAGCTAAGTTAGTATCTAGATAAGATAGCTAACAAGCTCAAAGTGCTTCCATTTCATATCCTGGTCACTGGTTTGTTTCACATTCTAACCCTTCCTATCACAACCACTACTTTGGGGAATCATTTCAAGGTGCTCCGATTTATAATAGAATATTTTTTAATGATTTGTCATTTCTCAAATTTACAAAGCTCCGTAGGTGTAATTAAAGATAGACTGAATTTTTGCCTGTAGGCTTATGCAATATAACTAAAGTTAGAGACCTAAGTGTTATATTTTTATACTACTCCTTTCAAAGACACAAAGATACAAGCTGATTATTATTAATCATACTTAAAGGTCTGAAAATTCAAATATATTGGGGACATAAAATGTCAGTTTAGAGGTCTTAATTAGCAAAGTGTTTGGGTATTTTGAAATTAAAATTAGCTAGTAAGAGAGAAAGGCAACTGTCATAAATATCATAATCAAAGAAATTAAGAGGAAGTGCTCAGCTTCAATAACATCATATTCAGAAAATTAACAAAAATGTTTCCCTTGCCTCTTCTCCCCTCTCCTTTCGGCTGCTCTTTTCCCTTCTCCTCTCGAGAGCAGAAAGAAAAGTTTGGTTTTTGCCAGGGAAGAAAATAGGTTTCTCCTAAAAAAGGGGACCAATGGGCATGGATACCCTTTCATACCATGATCATCTGCTCATTACCCATTCCTTTTCTCTCTCAACCCACCCTGAGGTCAGTTTATCTCCCACTCTTTAAAAAGGCATGGGCAGTAAGCAAAGTTTGTACTATATACCTCAGTACTTCTTCCTAAAAATTGAAAATACTGAGACCCACTTACAAAAATAAAAAGCCACAGCACCATCCTTTAGACACTAACAAGTTCTCTTTCTCCTCACAAAGTTTCTCAAAAAATGCCAAAAACATTAGTTCCTCACTCCAATTAATTCTTCCACCAACTGCTTTGCAATTGGGTGACTCACTGCTTTGGTAAACTGGCCAGTCAACCTAAAAAACATATTTAGGTGGTGAAAGGTAGCAGGACACTGATAAAAACCTAACTACTTTCTAACTTGTGTTAGAATGAACAGCAGAAAGTTATTGAAAACAAAAGGCTGTGTGAGTTAACCTAGTAATTGAAATATTTGTTTTTCCTGATTTCAAGTAAATTAAGTATAACTCCTGGAACAAACAAAACAAAACGGCCAATTATTGCTCATTTGGAAAAAGCTAAACCCTAATATGTTATTTCATCAGAAAATAGCTGCATTCTTATCCAATCCCCCACCCCCAAGTCAATACACATTTACTTATTATCACATATAATTTAGAAAGGACTATTTATATTGAGGTGAATAAAAAACTGTCCCTAGTGCCACATAAAAAATGAACACTTGGTTAGTACTTACATTTTTCTTTCCGGTGCTGGGAATTGAACTCAGGAGTACATTCCCAGCCATTCTATAATTCTGAAAGAGGATTTCAGTTAAGTTGCTGAGGCTAGCCCTGAACTTTGGAAGCTCCTGCCTCAGCTTTCTGGACCATTGGGATTATAGGCATATGCCACTATGCCTGATAGTACTAAATTCTTGATTTTATTAGGTTTTATGTCCTATGCTTATTGCCCAAACTGCATATGTGCTTAGTGAAGTCTGTGATTTTCCACACTAAGGATGGACATGCAGGTCATTCCACTACTTACATGTTAAAAGGCTTGGGCATGATGGCACATGCCTGTAATCCTAGTGAGTTGGAGGCCGAGATGGGAAGATCCCAAGTCAAGGCCAGCCTCAGCAACTTAGAAAAGTCCTTAGCAACTTAGTGAGAACCTGTCTCAAAATAAAAAAAAAAAAAAAAAAAAAACAGAAAGAGCTGGGAACATAGCTCATTGGTAAAATGCCCTGGGTTACATACCCAGTTCAAAAAAGAAAAATGTTAAAAGGGACCCAACCTTATGGTGGTTATGAAAATACACATATTCTATAGTGTCACTTCACTGCTGTCCCTGAAATCTTTTCCCACTTGAAATAGATTCTGTTCTTTGCTTCTACCTGAGAAATCCAAAATCTAAAAACTTTTAATAAAAGAGTCACAAACTCACTGGGACTCACAAAACAAAAATGGTTAAGAACTACTATCCTATGGAAGGTCTTCCTCAGCGTACTGGGAGGGCAGTGTCTTATTCAGTATGTACACCTACAGTCCAGCAAAGTACCTGGAAGGAAGGCAATGTGTGTATATTCTGTGACTCATGGAGCAAAGATAGCAGTATTAAACCAATTTACAGACTTATAAAGTACTAAAGAAAATCAAGAATATATTAAACATGAGAGCTCTAGTTGCTCATCTACTAAAATTAATAAACTCTTCTTAACACCAATAGGGGAAGGAAAAAAAAAATGACACACAATAATTTATAGAATTTGAATTTTACAAACCTTTCCTGCTGCCTGTCGGTCACTCTTAAAAATTACAGTCTCCTCATTAACTGGAGGTAGGTTACTCATAGATTCAATTATCACTGAAAAACATCAAAAAAATTATTTCAAGATTTAATCCAAAGATAATGTAGAATTTTGGTGAGAATTTATGCTCTAATTACAACATAATTTAAAATAGAACTTAAGGTGGGGTAACATACACCTTAGCAACTATTATTTCTCTTCAGTAAATAAAATGTAATCAAATAGCACAGGGAGCTAATCTGAAGATATTTTTGTTTAACACAAAAAGTTACAATTCCAAAAATAAAAATATAAGATATAGTGGAAAATTCGAATCGCTCAGTAAGGAGTCAACAAATACAAGTGTACATTTTGTCAATTTTTGCCAAAAATAGTACAATCACATGTAGTTACAGAAGAAATCAGTCTTGTTTCTCACTCTAGAATTATTTCCTACAAACCACTGATTATTTACTAATAAATAAAAATGTTAAATTAAGTACTTATCAAAACATCTTCTCCTGAACAGATGAAATAAGAGCAAGAGTTCACAGCAATTTTTATCATTACATTTAAGTTCCCTTATCAAAAAGCAAAAAATAAATAAATAAAAGCATTATCCCATTGGTGTATTCTTACTTGTTTACCTAATTTTAAAAGAATTTCTCACGTTTATTTTTCCTTTTTTGTGGTGGTACATCAGTTATTTAACATTTTTGACAGTGACACTTCTCTGCTTTTATCTAGATGGATACTATCTAATTAGCCCCAATTTTTTAAATTAAAACAAACAAAAAAAAAAAAAGAAAAAAGAAAAACAGCACGGCTTTTAGAACTACACAGTATAATGTCAAATTCTTTCTTTTCGTCTCAGGTCTTACTTGAATTCATAGATTATTTTTGCTTAATGTATTAATAGTTTTCCTTTTAATTTGGTCAAAATAATGTTAGATATTTTAGGCTTTCAAAACAGGTTTCATACAATAATAGCATGTGTGGATTTTGATTCATTCACTCTTTATTATGCACTAAGTTGAAAGTTTTACTAGTATATTTCATTGTGTTGGTCACAATACATTTACAAAGCATTATTTCATGCACATCATATAGTTGACTTTTTCTTGAGGATCAACACTATGACCTATAATTTGTCTGCAAACATCAAAATTAATAAAGGCTCAACTCATACTATAAGAAATGAATTAAGTTATCTGTTTGATTTATTTATGTATATTATTAAGAACCACAGGTAAACTTTAAAAACTAGTACATGTGATGACTTGGGAACAATGAGTAGAGTTTTAGTAACCCAAATTTTAATTAATAAATTGAAAACTATAAAATTAATTTTTAAAAACACTTGATTGTCATATGACAACCAATGACTTAGATAACTGGTCTTAAGAGCAAATGACTTGAATTTTTCTGTGTCCCTTAGACTCTCTAAACTAAGAGGGCTCTTGGACAATTTACTTCCTTCTCACAATTCAAAAATCTTATGATTTTTATCAGTGATATACTCTACTTTCAGGTGTGTCTCATTATGAGATTTAATGGTACCCACATGAACTTCAAGACTTTCATACACCTTCCTCCCATCTTTGAGCCAAACATATCTAAACTATCCCGTTCTTTCATATTTCATGTCATAAATATCCATATTAAATCATAGAACTTTCAAATTTACATGCTGTGAGTTAAAAATTTAAGGTGATAGACAGAATGGCTCCCCCAAAGATATCCCCATATTCCAATTCCGGAACCTATAAATATGCTCCTTAAATTTAAAACACAGACTTTGCAGATGTGATTAAATTTAAGGACCTTGAGATGGGGGTAGAATGCCATGGATTACAAAGATAGACGCAATTCAAGGAGTCTTTAAAAGAGAACCTTCCCGGGATGTGGTCAGAAAGAGAGGTAATGATGAAGAATGGTCAAAGAAAGTTGCTACATTAATTGCTTTGAGGATGGAAGACAGCCCATGAGCTAAGAAATGTGGGCTGAGTTAGGCCAAAAAGAACAAGTAAATGGATTCTCCCCAAGAGCCTATGGAAAGCAGCTCAGCCCTGTTAGACATTCTGATTTTAGCCCATTAAGATCCAAAGTCTCATAATAGATGTATGGTCATGTGTGGTCTACAAGAACTATAAGATAATAAATCTGAGCCAGGCATGGCAGCACACCCTGTAATTCCAGCTATTCTAGAGGCGGAGACAGGAGGATAGCAAGTTTGAGGCCAGCCTCAACAACTTAGCAAGACCTTATCTCAAAATAAAAGAATAAAAAGGGCTGAATGTAGCTCATTGGTAGAGTTTGCATAGCAAGCTTGGGGACCCTGAGGTCAACCCCAGCTCTGCGAAAAAACATATATAATAATAACAATAATAAAAGTAAAAAAAATTATAAGTCACTACATTTGTGGCAATGTAAGAATGGCAATATAAAACTAATAAAGGAAATTCTGAAGAGAGTATGTTGGTAAATGCAGACTTTTTAAAATTTTATAGACAAAAATGTACTTCTATATTATTTAAATAAAAATTAAATTTTATTCCTCAAACTTAATAAAACACAAAAGTTTGTTAGTCACAAAGTCCTTGATTTAACTATTAGTGTGTGCTTATGGGCACAAGTGATTTTGTTAATAAAATTGCTTACATACCTAATTGTTCAATTATACTTGAAACCATCCCAAGAGGCTTTAATTCAATATCGTCAGGCAGAATAATAGTGAGTTCTTCAACAGAAGGCAGCTCCTATAATATTTAAAGAGAGCATTAATCTTACTCCAACTTCAACAACTAAATTTTTTTTTTCCCATTTAAAATGTTGTACACATTTCTGAAGATGTAACATTAAGCACTTAAAACATCTCTATTGTGTTATCCTTTTTACTGGCTGCATGGACTTCTGATAGCACTTCTCCCATTTAAGTGACAAAAGTATCTCCACAAGTCTACAATATACACCCTACATCCAATCCAGTTAGAGTACAGAAATAAATATTCCAGACTTTCTCCAATCACACTTCAACAAGAGACATACAAACAAAGCCATTATCATTAAGGTACCCTGAGACATTCCATCAGAAGAGAAATAACTCTACTAGCAACTATAATTCCTCCACAAAGAGTTCTCTCTGAGTTGTCTTATCAACTTCGTTAATTAACTTCATGGTGACTAAACAGCACACTATACAGTAATCAATTTTCTGGGGCTGTGTGGAGAGAGAGGTGAACGCTGGCCTCTTCAGGAAAAAAGGCAATGAAAATTGTCAGTCAAACACAGAATTCCTGGAAACAGAATGTAGCCTGAGAAAGCTGTGAAGGTGTTACCTGGTATTTTCTTTATATTACAAAATAAATTTCTTATTTTTAAAAATTAAAATAAATTTTAAAAAAATTTCTCTTCTTTGACCAGCTAAAAACTATAAAAATTCAGTTCCTACAGAAACTAAATATTGAATAGAGATGAAATTGAAGAGAAATCTAAGAACAAAACTGACAATAGCCATTAAATTTAAAAAGCAGAGCTTTTTGTTCTTGACCCTTGTCAAATTAACTCTTGGAAGGAAGTTTTTCCTAAAGAAGTTTTGTTTGTTTGATTTTGGGTATCTGGGACTGAATTCAGGACACTCAACCACTGAGCCACATCCCCAGACCTGTTTGGTATTTTATTTAAAGACAGAGTCTCACTGAGTTGCTTAGTGCCTTGACTTTGCTGAGGCTGACTTTGAACTCGCAATCTTTCTGCCTCAGCCTCCTGAGGCACTGGGATTACAGGCATGTGCTGGGATTATAGGCATGCGCCACCTAGCCAGGCCTAAAGAAATTTTGAAAGTGCAAAGATCCTACTACTAATGGCATGTTAAGGAGTTAGTTTGGGAGAACTTTTAGAAGAATGTTAAAAAAGATGGGGAAACCTAAATAATAGAAAGTGTACTAAAGATGAAATTTATCAAGGGTGATCATATTCCCCTATGGAAACTTGAGACAAGTTTTCAAAAATACAACAACAAATTTTAACCAGAGCTGAGAAATACATATCTGAAATATACTTTGCTTATAGGCCAGGCCATTTTTAAAATCAGGATCTTTTATGAAGAGTCACAGTAATTTCTACAATGTAGAAGTAAAGTCAGCAACTTGCCCCTGTATAGTTAGAGCCTGACTGGTGTTGAAGGAAATAATTGTTTTACCAGTAGGGAGTGAACAACCACTTGCCAGTTTAAGATATTAAATATGAAGAGTCTTTCTGTTTGAAAGTGGTCTGTATGTGTATCAGACATGGAACAGTCTTATTAAAGATGTTCTCAGCTAAAGAAACCCCACATACCTTGTTAAATTGACTGGAAAACTATACCATTGGGGGACTGCAGAGAGGACAGCTTTAATGACATCTTAAAGGCAAATTGTGATTCTGGTTCTGACAGTGACATCTCATACACAAAAGACATCTGATAATTTTCATTACTTATAAATTTTGACAAAAACCTATTGGTTAAATAAAGTCAAGAGTGTTCAGGCAGAGAAGGACAGGGAAGTCTCCAAAGAGAAAGTGCTGTTCATTGGTTTTTGAAAACCTCTGAACTAGGTGGGAGAGCATACCATCTACACAAAATCAATATTATTCTCAAATAAATAAGTACTGTTAAACCACAGAGAAAGTTTTCAGGTTTTGTATTTTTTATTACTAAGAATAAAAGCCTTATGCTTTAATACAAATCTAAACTCTGAAACTGTTTTAGGTTTTTATAGTTTAAATTATTAAAAGAAATATTGTTCCTGATGAGTTGTTTTTGTTTTTAAGAAAAACTCAAGTAGTACAGGAAGAATCAAAGTAAAAAAAAAGGATGAATTCCCCTACTTTATCCTCTTCATCCACCCAAATCCACCCATCATGGATATCTATTCGCATCAATATGTTTATTTTTCAACTTTCAAATACATTTACTATGTAAACATAAACTACATCTCTAAATTGAAGATTTATTTTACTTAAGTAAAATATCCATATTATAATGCAGGCTACCCTTCTTACACCTATCATAACCTGCATATCTAAACAAAACTTAAATATCTACCTGATTTTAACACTCATTGAACTTTACTGTGTAGTTATACCATAATTTAATACACTGATCACCTGACACAATATTTATCTACCCTTTGAAATTTTTTCTCTTTAGAATTTCTTCTTAATGTTAAGAAAGTACACATCTCTTCCTACTTTGTAGGGTTTCTTTTAAACCAAAAATGACCACTGAATTTTATCAAATGTCTTTTTATCATTTTGAGATCATTATAACATAATTTCCTGTAGGGTAAGCAGCTCAGTCTACAGGGTCTAATAAATTCCTGATATTCTGTTCTAAGGAATACTTGCATAAGGAAGAAAAAAAGATATATAAAGCCAGAATATTTGTGATGAAGCAGGGACTTGCTCCTGTGGCCAGAAACAACACCTGGCAGGCCCCATTATTTCCTGTTGCTGCCTTTTTTCTGACCTATTATTAGAAAATTGAAATTTTAGCCATAAAATAGGGAGGATTTCTCCTTTCATGTAGAATCAAACTTAGGAAAAAAAAATACACACAGACACTGTTCTTTGTGATCATGACCATACTTTCAATTCCAGTTGAGTAACCCAAAAGCCTGTAAGAGGAACATATATAGTTTCCTGAGCAGTCCTAAAAGAGACCAGCAAAGGTATGGTAGCAGGCGTACTTAGAAAAGTGATAAGAATAAAATCTGTATTACAAATACTCTGCAGAACACAAAAGATATATAATGAACTAAATATTGTACAAAGAAACACTTCAGAGATGAGTAAATAAAACCAGCTTTGTACAATTCCAATTACAAGTTTGCCTTTGAAAGTCCTAGTAAGTCAAGTAGTATGTATTCGCTTTGAAAATGGCAGATATTTTGGAGACTGAATTCAAGGAAAGCAGACCTATTTGTTTATCATAAAGGAGCATGCTAGGAGAGGAGAAGAAATAGAGAAAAATATTACAAATTCCATCAATAGGAATTCAACCAAGAGATATGCTTTCATGAAGATTTTTGGCAGATCCTAAAATATAAAACTTTAGTAGAAGATGCAGAGGGTTCAGATCTCTCTGCAAGATTCGAAGGGGAAGTTCCTTGGGTTATCCTGTTAGATACTGTGTCAATGCCTGGATGGTAAATGTCACCATCTCTTCCCTAACCATTAAATCTAAAGTAACTGGACTACCTCCAAGCCTAGTTACTATTTACCAATTTATCCTGCTGCTTTTCTTTTATCAAAACATCTTATTGTTTAACATTTCATTTGTTTACATACTTACTGTACATTTTCCTAACTAGACAATAAATTCAACAATAACTAGGACCCAGTCAACCGTACTTATTGTAATAGCACCAGAAAGATAGCTGGCACATAGTAGTAGGTGTGCCCTACACATCTATTAAATGAACTGACTGACCTTATCAGATCAAGCTAATAAATTTCAGAAGTCATTCTTTTGTAGACAGAGAAACCAGAAAATAGAAATATAATTCAACACAGACTTTTCAAGGAATGGAAAAAGACCTGAACCCAACCTTTTCAAAAATAAAATTAAAAAGGCAGCTCTTCCAAGGAAGATTAACTGCCTAGGGTTGATGCATAGATACCTCTGGTTTGCAGTAGCAAACATTACTATAATTATTAGATTAACTTGTGGCTCCCCAATAACACAGCAGCTTCCCTTGGTACAATAATAAGTAATCTCTCAGCCACATAATCTCCTTTAAAGGAAATAAAAAAAAATCAATCACTTTGCTCCATGTGTCAGAAAAGAAGGTGTACATGTGACAGAGAAGAGAACCACAGATATCAATAATGAGAAAAAACTGGCCAGAACACATACTGAGGGGCACTACCATTTGACACTGCACAGAGGATTTAAAGAATCAGAATTAACAGGCATATTGACATACTGAAAAATTTGAAGGCGGAGATAATGAGGGAGCCCTGGGATAGAAAGACCTTCATTACTTAATAAGCAAAAAACCAAATATGCTTAAAATGTGAGATAAGAAAGCTATCTCCCTAATGGAGGTTAGGGAGATTAAGGTATTTAACCTAGATTACCCTACAACCCGTTTGAAAAGAAGGATAAATGGGTGAAAAAGACCAATTTAATTTTACATATACAATTCAAGACACTAACTACATTTGTAAATTTAATCAATTAAAATTCAGTCGCCAGTTACACTTTCCACAATTAAAGTGCTCAACAGCACTAGTATTAATATAATAGAACATGGACATAGAACATTTCCATCTCTGCAGAAAGATCTATTAGCACTGCTATACACTCTCACACATCAAGAATCCTTCATTACAAAATATGTACCAAAGTATCAATAGCATCAATGTATTTCCAGTCGTTAATACAGGTATAATTTTAAGATAACACTATAATAGCATGTACCCTAAATCTTAATGCTAACCTAAATGCTCAATTTGGGAAATACAGATTTGTGATAAATTTATATTATCATCTTGTTTTTGAAAGTTAAAATACAACTAAACACTTGTATTAGGTGTATATTGTCTGCAATTAGAATAAATGTTAATACCATCATTTAAAATTAGTATTATAAGTTATTTACTGGCTCAATATCAAAGAATAGTAAAAATTTTTCTTCTGGAAATATTCATTCAATACTTTTTACATGTAATAACAAAAAGTAGTAATGGAAAGGAAGAAAAATATTTCATTGACATTGTCAACAAAAAGAACAGAAACATGGAAATAAAAATTGCCAGCCATCACCTGGTAATTGAAATGCCAAAATTAAACATACTAAAGAAATTCAATCATTTATTTCCTACAAACTCCAAGTCAAATGTTTTTTAAAAGGCAATCTGATCCATGCAAATAAAAATTTAAGAAAGCTGATATTAGGTGATACATGCATCCTTCATCTTGACAAAATATACTACATTATTGTTATTCAAAAACTAAATAATCAGAAAGTTTAAATGAACAGAATCGAATCTTGCTACTAAAACCATGGAAATCTTAAGTATTATTTGCTATGAATCTGCCTCTCCCCACTGGTGTGTCCTCAGGCAAATGATTTATTTTCTGGTACTAGTTTTCTTATCCATAAATAATAAAGAAACTTAATAAAAGTTCTAAATAGTACAAATGCTGATACAATTTTCAAAATGTTGAAGCGCAGGAATAGAAAAGACAGTACAATTAATAAAGAAATTATATACTGGACTTGAACAAAATAATTAGTATAATTCTGTGATAAGACACCACAGTTATGGCATCCAAAAACAAAACAAAACAAAACAAAAAAATGCAAGATCTTAACCACAACTGCGAAACATACATGAAAGAGCAGTCATTGTCTGTGTTGTAAGAATATTATTAAATTCTCATTCTCTAAATATTTGTATGAGCTACAAGGTTACTCAGTGAAGTAAAATATTCAAATAAGTAGTACATAACACTAAAAATCCATCCTATTGAAAAGTAAATTATAGACATGCCAGTCAAAAATGAGTGTCTCAAACTTCCAGCACAAAAATGGAAGGAGCTATTATGTACAAAGAGGCCCTCTGAGAAAATTACATTCATACTTTATAATTTGGCCTTGACTTCTCTAGCTCTTTTGAAGGCTTACCAATTGGGCAAGGGGAGGAGGGGGCGGTCAGTAATTTGGTTATCTTCTACAGCAAAATTATCTAAAGAACATGAATTTGGACTTTAACTGATGAAAGCAGAATAAGGGCAGCACAGGGTGGTGGGTAAAGGAATCAGACATTCGAAATGGAAACTAATCCTTTTTGGTATTCATTTGGGAAGAATTGAGAAAAGTGGGGAAGATGGAATAAAATTATTTGACCACTTTTTCTCATCTTATCCAAGAATAGAGGACATGCACATGGCAGCCAATTACCTGATGCTATTAGGTGAGCCTTCACTTTTCAGATATGGTTGGAAAGTAGGATCCCATCCCTGGAGTATTGAGAGCCATGATTGGAATTTTTTTTTCCCTATAGCTGGTAAAACATATTGGAAAAAAGAATGGATTAGGTCTGTACACTTTGCGTCAAGTCTGACCACATTTAATATTTAATTTCTAATTCATCCACTTCTCCAAGGAAGAGTAATTTTACAAGTTTCCATGGAATGCAGCTATTTTTATAGCTATCACATTAATTTTGCCCTCATTTATTACCCTATTGTTTCTGACACTAAATGTAGACTGGTTCATTACATATTTTCACCTAAAAAATTAAAATCAACAATTCTCTGAAATGTCTTTATATTTTTCATTTAATGAATACAGTGTTTCCATTCTGTCATAGAATTACAGTCATAGAAACAAAGTTTATAAAAATGTCTTTAAAAAGCTGAAATAAAATTTACAGTCCATTTTAAGAAGAAAAAAATCCAACTGTAAATTTAACTCTAAGTCTACCTTTTATGTTAAGTGAGGAGTTCATATTTTATCAACTGCAAAATACCGTAGTTCACTAGTCCAAATTTCTTAGAAAGGTGAAACTGAAAATATTAGCTCTATGGATGATACAGTTTAGAACTGAAACTATTAGCTGTATGAATGATAAATGAATGAACAAATAAACATTTATTCCCTGGCTCCTACAATGTTAAATGACATTGAGAATACAATTGTCATAAGACACACTTGGTCTTTTCCTGTTAAGTCCATATGCTCTTCACTGTCACCTTAACTAGAGCCTATCCATCTTTTAATCTCAGTTCAAGCCCTCATGCCTTCCTTAATCACTGCAGTGCAAATCATCTCCCCTTCCACTTGATTCTATGGCTTCTTCCATCCTTCTGACATTCTGCATTAACTCTGGTGTTACTTTTCTTTCACCCTAAGTATGTATGCTTAGCCTCCAGCTACATTCTCTTTTAACTTACATTTGTCTTTATCCTCCACAGCAAACAGGAGATCTCACTTATTAAAATCTACTGGGAAATGGAGGAATCTAAAATAGAGAATGTTTTTGTATAGTAATAATCACATGTGTATACACAGGACATATATGGACACTACAGTAAATAAAACAGTACTTATTTGAAACTTAAAGAGCTCATCCATGCTTCCCATAAACTTTTTAGAAAGTGTTATACAGTGAAGAACAAAATTTTATTTTTAAAAAAACATGAATATTGAAGAGCACAAGTATTAATGAAAAATAATCAAGTATATATGCCATTGCCTAAATATCAGGCATTTTGAGAAGAATATTAAAATGTACCATCAAATTCTAGGATAGAATGTAAATTCCAAATTTACCTACAGTCATAAAAAGCTGAAATTTAAAGAGGCCTGCATTTAGGACAAAACTTACAAAAAAGATATCTGTCCTTGAAAACAACACATTCAATCAATATTAGGTGCAGAGCAAAGTATAATACAATTTCATAGCACTGGGAGATCAAGTAGATGTGAAATATTTTAATGAAACTTCTAACCATGTAAGGTGACCCAAGATATTTCCTAATATCCATTATCAGGATGTTTTAGAATGTGTGTCTATGCTGCAGCATCAGCAAGAGAATATATTATATAAATATAATATATATAGTGTACATCTTTTTTGACATAACACAGGTAATCTATAAATTATGAAAATAAAATTTCTCACAAATTGTTTATCAGAATTAATTTTTTTCTTCACTATGCTACATCATATGCATAAATACATATTATTATTATTATTATTATTATCCTTTTTTTAAATTCTCATAAGCACTAGGGTTATAATTTTAAAATATTAGGTAAAGGCTTTCAGGTTTTCAGAAAAGAAAACAATACACATGATTTATAAAATTCATTTCTGGTTAAGACTTCAGAAAAACACAGACCCAAATGCTTTTATGGTTCAAAATTTTCAGTTATATTTGATATATTTGAATGAAGAGTTCAGGGCATAAACTGCTGAGAAAAATTTTAAAAAGAACCTAATTTTCTAATTCATTGAAACACCAATAAATTCCATGTGGTTTAATGTAAGTCCAAAGCTGTAACACGTGCTGCCTTACAGTTACACTGTAGGTTATATATAAACCTCAGTATTAAAGAAAAGTTTATGTCTAAAAGAATAATTCCACTTGGTTAAATTTAACATCATATTATATAATTGAAGAGAGCCAATTAAGACTCCATCTTCAATGCCTTTGTGGCTCGCCAATCACTCCTTTTCCCCCCTTTCACCTCACCACCTCCTTACACATTTTTTTAAAAATTGAATTACAATCAGATCTTCTTGAGAAGACAAGATTTATTAGTTATAAGCCAGTGGGGGGTGAAGGATTATATGTAAGGTTTAATTTTAAAAGAACAATCTTACAGTTACTTCACTGTGACTCCTATGCACCTATAACTCAAGATCTGCACAGTTAATACAGAATAAGTACCTCTTATCTGAAATGACTGGTATCAGAAACATTTCAGATTTTTTTCCCCAGATTTTGAAATATTTGAATATATGACGTAATGAGATATCTTGGGGAGAGAAACCAAGCCCAAAGATTAAATTGTTTCATACATACCTTATATTTGTAGCTTAAAGATAATTTTATACAACATTTTCAATAATTTTGTGTGCGAACCAAAGTTTCATGATGTAGAATTTGGCCACTGAAAGTCTCATAGTGATGGTGTGTCTTGTTGACATTCAAAAAGTCTCAGACTATATATACACCTTCAGATTAGGGATACTTAACCCTAAGTACAATCAGATTGCTAAACTCTAACTTTCTAACAGTGAAAAAGCTTTGAAGAGACAGACCCTAAAAGGCAACATTCCTGCTGGATAAGCAAACAAAAGGAAGGTAAAAATGAAACTCAGCATCTCTAAATAACTACAGAAAAATGCCTAGAACACTTCAGAAAGACATGACATGAAACAGTTCAATTGGGCATGTCAAAGTCCTAAAGATCCCTGAAGTTCTAACACAAACTCTAAAATTGCTATTAACCATTTGGAGCATTTTAATTTACGTGTACCTTTTTGCAAAGACAACATGGCTAGAATAGTTCATTAGGTTATTAAATTAATAAGACTGCACAGAGCCAGCAGCTCCCAAAAGCCAAGTGCTACATCAAGAGTCCTAAACACAACAGCACACACTACACTGGGAAGAGCTAGTTGTAGCAAAAGAGAGGCTGCTTTCCAGGAAGAGGGGGTTGTCATTTTACTATAAGAACAAATCTAAGTATAGGACTATACCAAAGTGAGCAAAGAAATATGACACTCATCAGTTCATGGGAAAGTTGAAAGTAAAATATGCCTAATTTAGAGCCAGGGACACTGAAATCCAGAAAGCTAGAATTTAAAAGATGAACCTACAGGTAAATAGAGGAAGCCAGTCAATAAAGAAAGAATGACATGGAACAAGAATGTTCAAGAGGCACTTAAAGGAAACAGTGTGGCCAGTACTAACAGCTGCCTTAGTTCTCAGGGCTTTCCCATCCAAGCAAGTTTGCTATAAATCTTTCTGTTCTCATGAAGTAATTTGAGTCTCTTCCTCACAACCATAAGAGTCCAACATAAGTCAAACATCATAATCACTTCTAAGTATTTCCCTCTATAGAGTAATAACTAATATGCTGACTACCAACTTCCCCTAGAATGGATATAAGCTTTCCTTTCCCTGCGAGACAGAACCATTCCATATGGTTTATATGAGGCTGATAACACGCACCCCCACCCTCCTCAAAATACACACATTCACACTCCCTTCCTGTCAACTGGCTCTTTAGGCATTCCCACCCTCTCTCACTAGCCCACGAGTTCTTTTAATCTTCTACTTTCCTACACAGGCTCTCTCACTCTTTCCTACACATTAACCTACACAAACAGATTTATGCCCAAGCAATCCAAATACTCATTTCCACTGGCCTCAATGCTTTGTTCAAGGCTGCTTACCAGGCCCCCAGGAAGCTAGAAAAAGTCCTCCTCATGACTTGCACAAGTTAACATTAGTGCCCTAACTGACAGCCCTAAAGAGCAACACAAAAAGAGAGGTAGAGTATGAAAGACCCTGGAAACTTGTATGCATACCACTCTTGGTATTCAGGACCAAGTATTTCTCTTCTCTTAAACTTCAGAGCTGAAATCCTTTCAGGGCCCTAAGTCCTGAAAGCATCTCTAGGAACTCATCATACCTCTATCTGTTTCCACCAGCAGAATGGTAAAAGGACTAGAAATTTTGTAGTAAGTCTCCTTCCTAATCTTGTAAACATAAAGTGAACAACTAATTAAGAATTCAACATTAAAAACTATAATTGTTTCTTCCATCCTACCCAAAGATTCCTTGGAAGTAGCACAAAAAGGAACAGACCAGTTCACTGTTCCAAGTTTTAAAATCTAACAACATATTTTCCTAGTAAAGATGGAATTTTCTGATGAGCTGATCACACATTCACACAATTCAACAGCACTCTGGCAATTAAATTTGTGTCAGTATCCACTAGATATTACAAAAATAGAAACTGAACTGGTCTTATTTACAACCTCTAGCATATGGCAGGTGTGCTACAATTTCTTAGAAGAATGAATAATTGTAAGATCCCTATTCAGACACCCATTCTATAATCATTGCTACTTTTCGCTTAGATACCATTATCTGTAAAGCACACTCCTGGTTACAGAGGAAATGCAAAGATCAGATATGGACTCAGTTCTCAAAGAACATCCAAGCCTTTTTGTGGCCAAAGATGCTTTATAAATTTTGGTGAAAATATGGACACTCTATCCAGCAAAATACCTAAGCAGATATGGTAATATTCTGAATACATTTCTAGGGATCCCAAGGTAAGAATTCCAGACCTGGTAAGATAAAAAAGACAACGATATAAATGCATTTACAGAATACAGTGGTCTTTTATTTGTTGGTTTTTATGCACTAAGAAGGAATTTCCAAAAGATGAAACAATACTTTCAGAAATTAATTATATAAATTGGAAGCCTTTGTGTAAGAGATATTAACACACTGTGTAGCATGAAAATACAAACTTCATACAAATGCAAAGGTTTTCTTTCAATGCATAAAGCATAAATATTGGCAGAATCCAGTCATGAGAAAGATAACCTGACTGCCATTAGGTTTTTACAGGTTTTGAAGTCTAACATTTAACTATCTTTATTGATTTATGTGTTACATAATAATTATGAATACTGATCATTAAACTTTTAAATAGCATTGATAATAACTAAAGTATATGGATGAATGGAGTAAGAACATGCAGCAATTTAGTCTACATTTTGAAATTCTGAGACAAAATTTCCCCTTCGGTTATAGGTTTCAACCAGATGACTAGCATCCTCCTAGGAACAGCTTAAGAGGATATAATCTCACAAGAGCTAACTTTGCCAACCAAATTTATCAAGCACTAAAATATACCATTCTACAATAAACAAGTTTTCTCCAACAATAATTTTAAAAATCTTTAAAACTTCAAGTGAATGGAAATCCTAAAAAGCTTAACCTATTGAATTTTGCTTACTATCTCTCTAAAAACAGCCAATTAAAAAGATGTCTATTACTATTAAGGAAAATTTTCAGACTTGTGGACAAAACACAAAGCAAAGTTGTAAACCTGTATCAGTAGTACCTTTTTTTTTTTTTTTCTTTTTCTTTTGGCAGTATTGGGAAATCAAACCCAGGGGCTTGCACAAGCTACACAAGTGCTTTACCACTGAGTTACACCCTCACACAGAAACACCTTCCAAAGCAAGTGGAAAAAAACAGAAAGCACCAGAATGAAGTTGATGTTCCAACAAGAGCAATGGACAAATGTCAAAGTTAGAAGCAACCTCAGAAATTACCCAAGTCATTCCTCTCTTTTATGTAAGAAAGTCAAAGCATGGCAAAAGCATACTCAATAAATTGAGAACAGATTTCGAATTTATGGAACAGACACAGGCCAAACATAACCAATATAAGTACCATAATAATGTATTTTAAAACATGAAAATTAAATTTAGCAAATCTAAGTACTTACATTAAGAAGTAATTCATCTTTTGTTTTAAGAGGAAAATTCTTATTTTCTTTCTCAACTTGTAAATCATCATCTCCATCTGACAACACTGGAGGAAGTGAAATATGAGAGGAAGAGGAAGATGATGAGGAAGACGATGAGGAAGAGGAGGAGCTCGAACTATCTGAATCTGTTTCACTGTTGGGGGGAAAAAGTTGAAAACTTGGTCAAGCATTATTATAATGCTATTAAAATAAGATCATTCAACTACTTTACCCTGCTTACTCCAAGTCTAATTCAAAAGCTAGCATTTCAAAACTTATTATAGTATTGAGAAAGTAGTCTTTATTCTACTAATAACATTTTCAAAATCTCTGCTATAACCCAGACCCTCTTACTGCAATAGTTTCACATGTCACATGTCTGTCTGAGTAGTTAAGCAAGTGACAATCACTGTCTAAAGGGTGCTCTAGGCAGGACACCTTTCTTGGTCACCAATGACCAGACTGATTAGTTGTCAGTAAAGTGTTTCTTCAGTCTTTACACTACTGGGGAAACTTGTCTTCTCTAATAGTTGAACAGTCTCTCCCCACAATAATCACCCCTTCACCCAATACTGTTATTTTCAGAATTTTATGACCCTCCACCCTAATCAGTTCATGCTCTTGCTCTTAAAGAACTGTTTATGAATGTACATTAGATAAGAGGGAATTATTAATGTTATATATTACAGTATTTATGTATTAGTATTTTATAACAGAATTGTGTTTATGAGAATATTTCCCTTCAAGAACATATGCTGAAATATTTAAAGTCTCATGATGTCTATTAATGACTTTAAAATGGTTCAGCAACACATTAAACAGTTAAAAAATGTTAATAACTCTTAAATCAAGATGGTGGCCATACTGATTTGTACTAATGTGTGTGTGTGTGTGTGTGCGCGCGCGCGCATGCAGGCACACGTGTGTATTGGGGATTAAACCCATGGGCACTGAATTGCATCACCATCCCCTCTTATTTTGAGACAGGGTGTCAAGTGGCCCACACTGGCCTTAAACTTGTGATCATCCTTTCTCAGTCTTCCAAGTAGCCAGGATTACAAGCCTGCATCATTGTGCCTTGCTTCTTCCACTTTTCACTAGAAAATATTCAATCCTATAGAAAAGTTTTGAAAGTTTTTCTATAAATTTATAGTATATCCAAAATAAAAGACTCCACATTCTTCACAGAACAGTCCTAAAATTCATTTGGAAGAATAAAAGACAGAGAATAGCCAAAAGCAATTCTACGCCAAAACTTCAAATTACACTACAGAGCTATGTTAAACTGCAGGACACTAGCATAAAAAGACACATAGAACAATGAGCGGTACAGAATAGAAGACACAGAAACAAACCCACATATCTATAGTCATCTGATCCTTGACAAAGGTTCCTAAAACATACATTGGGAGAAAAGAGTATCTTTTTTTCCAAAAGATGCTGGGAAAACTGGTTATCCATATGTTAAAAAATGAAACTATATCCTTATCTCTCCCCTGCCACAAAAATCAACTCAAAATGGATCAGACCTAGGAATTAGATCAGAAACTAAGCAACTCCTAGAAGAAAACATTGGGTCAACACTCCAGCATATAAGCACAGGCAATGATTTTCTCAATAGGACCCCTAAAGCTCAGGAAATAATTCCAAGAATTAATAAATGGAATGGCATTGAATTAAAAAGCTTCTGCATAGCAAGGGACACAATTAGGAATGTGTTGAGAGAACTTACAGAATGGGAGAAAATCTTTGTACTCTTCTGACAAGAGGATTAATATCTAGAATACATAAAAGAGCTCAAAAAACTTCACACCAAAAGAGCAAATAATCCAATTAATAAATGACACACTCAAATTAAAAACAGACACTTCTCAAAAGAAATACAACTGGCCAACAAATATGGAAAAATGTTCAATGTTGTTAGTCATTAGGGAAATGCAAATCAAAATGCACTGAGATTTTTATCTTATACTGGTCAGAATGACAGTCATCAAGTACAGAAATAATAATAAATGCTGGAGAGGATGTGGAGAAAAAGGAACACATTCACGTTGTTGGTGAGATATTGTAAAATAGTACAAACACTACAGAAATCAGTATGGAGGTTCCTCAAAAGACTAGGCATGGAACCACCATATAACCCAGCTATAACATTTCTCATTATTTATCCTTAAGAATTAAAGTCATCATTACTACCATGATACACATATACCCATGTTTATAGCAGCACAATTTACAACAGCCAATCTGTGGAACTAGTCTAGGTGTCCATCAATGGATGAATGGAAAAAGAAAATGTGGAATACATACACAATGGAGTTTTATTCAGCTATAATGAAAAATGAAATTATGTCATTTGCAGGAAAATGGATAGAACTAGAGACCATCATGATAAGTGAAATAAGTCAAACTCAGAAGGTTGTTTTCTCTCATACGTGGAAGCTAGAGAGGAAAAAAAGGGTGGGGGCTCTCATGAAAATGAAAGGGGAGATCAGCAGAGAAAAGGGACAAAGGGGTGGGAGGTGGCATGGCATGGGGAAAGTGCTGAAGAGTGATACTGGCCAAAGTATAGTGTATTATGTGTATGCACAAATATGTAACAATAAATCCTATCAATATGGATAACTATAATGTGGCAAATAAAAATGTGGGGGGGAAAAGTTTTCCTGTAAATTTATACTGTATCCAAGATAAAAGTCATGCTCCTTAGCACAGAGATCTTAAGAATCTTAGCAATCAGGTTCCTGGTAACCTCCACAATCCCATCTCCCACCACTTCTCACATGGAGCCCACATCTAGCTACAAACTCCTAACTTTCCATATTCTCTTACATTTTCACAACATACCACTGTTTGAGCTATTTTCCTTGCCTGAAATGCCCTCAACTCAGAAAAATTCTCTTTAGAGTTTCAACTAAAATATTATCTCCTCTGAAGCCACTCTCTACTCACCAAACTTCCTTCCTTCCTTAGCTTCCACAGCATTTCTCAAATTACTACTATAGTCTATCAGTACTCTACCATAATTCTTGGAAAACCATGCTGGGTTACCAAAAACATGAAACCAAAGACCATGTATATGTATCAAAACGTTGTCTAACTAGTATAGGCCAATGGTTGCACTGCTTTTCACTTTTTCAAATATTTGGTACTACTCCCCTTCCATCATCGGCATACAGTCAAAAGTAGAGTCCTAACGTTGTTCTCTTTATTGGGATGACATACCTCAATGCCTGCCTTCAAAACTTGTTCCCAGATCATCTAGCACTTACTTCACTTTCCCAGTGACATGGACTCTGAAATCATATAAGATGATTAAATCTTAGAACTGCCAAAATATCCTGCCTGGTTTATAAATGGCTTACTTGCCCCTCTCCTCTATTCATACCTCTTTGCTCTATTCAAATCCTTCATCCTTCTCCATACCCCCTACTCTTAGTTGATATTTCCCTAAAAACTCACTTTCTCCTCTCCGTGTGTTCTCAGTACCTGCCCCCCTCAATTATTCAAATATTTCTAGATAATGTTCAATGAGGTTTAATAACAGCCCATATACTGGAATCTTCTCCCACAAGACACAGGGAGGGGGTTATTTTATAAATCGAATTTACAGCATAAAAACAAAATAACTGTTTAGATAATTTCATGAATTTGTGCTCCCTACAAGGATTCTACAAATTAACATAGTTGTGAAGAACCAACTTCAGAATACACAAAATACTTACTGATCCTCCATTCATCTGATCCAAAAACCAGGACTACACGCTAGACTTGATTAAAACACACATAAACAAACAAACAAACAAAAAACCTTGCAATTCAGATCTGACACAAAACTCAAAAGTTATAGCCACAACGGTATACGCCAAACTGAATTAGTTCCTTACACATAAAACCTTTTTGGCTATCAAATTTAGAAAAGTAGTGCGTGCTGATAAAACTAAGCGATCTGCAGCGAATGGCTAAGAGCAGAGGGCGGTCCAAACTCCAAGTCAACACGTGCGCCCAGAGTACCGGCTACCTCGCAGCCTTCTAACGCCCACCCCAGCACCTTCTGGGCTCACAGGTGCTGCTCCCCACGCGGGTCACACAAGCCCTATCCCCGCAGCTCCTGGGCTCGTAGGCACTCCACCTGTCAGAGTCTGAATCCGAGTCCGAGTCCGAGGTCTCCAAGGAGTGCGGGGTCTGTGCCAGCCCCGTGGCGGCCGGGCCAGTGACGCAGGCCCCGCAGCGCGGCAGTTCTGGCGCAGGCTGGGGCGCAGGGCTCCCGTCCGCCTCGGTGCTCAGGGAAGGCTGTGGTGGTTCCTCCCCGGCGGGATGAGCCTCCACGGCCTGCCCACTGTCTGGGCACCCCTTATGCGACTGCAGCGGCAGCTGCGACCCTAGCGCAGGAGCGGAGTCCGGAGACAGCACCTCCGCACCTTGGCCAACCCCAGAGCCGGGGCCACTGAATTTCAGAGTTTCCAGCTGAGCGGCGGCAGCCTCCACCACCTCCATCGCGCCGCGCCAGACACCGAGACGGCCTCACGTTCCCGGCCTGCGGCAATCTGACGTCTCCCGCCAAAGAAAACAGAACTTTCTGGGCGACAAACACAACCGCGCCAGAGGCGAAGATCCCGCGTACCACAGGTAACTACACGCGGAGAAGCCTGGAGACACGCCCCCAGCGTTATTCAGCGGCACTTCCGGGATAGCGTGTGACGAAACGTGACGCGACGGCGCGACGCCGTTCACAGGGGGCGGGCCCACCAGGGCCTTTGGGAACTAGGCCGCCATCCGTAGGATTCGTTACGGCTTGTGAATTTTCTCTCGTACAAAAGGCCGGAAGGCAGGGCTTTCTGTACCTGATCTGGGCCAGTGTTACTCGGAGCGCGGGTTTGAAGCAGGATTATAGAACAGGAGAGGTGCCCGAGGAGTGCTAGGTTCTGTACGGCAGACTCTTAAGCCAGGATGTAGTCGTTTTTGTTTTTGTTCCTCCCACCCCCGCCAGGGAACTAGGCATTGAACCTGGTAAACACTGAGCCACTTCCCTAGTCTTTTTTATTTTTTTGAAATGGGATCTCGCCAAATTGTTTAAGACCTCGCTAAATTTCTGAGCCTGGCCTTGAACTTTGGACCCTCCTGCCTCAGCCTCCCTAGTCGCTCTGATTCCAGGTGGTTGTTACCATGCCCGACTCAAACCTGGAAGTCTTGAAAAAAAACTTCTCATAATTTAATTGAAGTTAGACTGGTGGATCTACAGATATAAAGCACATTTATCATAGCCTCGAAAAAAAAAAAAGTTGGGCGCAGTGGTGCACGCTTGTAATGGTAGGGACTGAGGCCAAAGGATCACAATTTCAAATTCAGCCTCAGCAATTTAACAAGACCCTGTCGCAAAATAAATAAATAAATGAATAAATAAACAAACAGAACTGGAGATGTGGGTCAGTGTTAAAAGTGTCCCTGAGTTCAATTCCCGGTGCCAGAAACAAACAAAAAAAACAAACCTACAGTTATTCCGTCTCTCTTTTCTCCAAAGCACTCACAAAATAGCAGTAACAGAGAGGTTTGCTGCTTGTTGATGTTAGGTGGATGTCAATATTGTAGTAGAGTATGCTTCTTAGGATGGAATGAAACTGATACCGTGGTTACAATGAAGAGTCTTTGCTTCCCCGAGTGCTGAAGTGTAACACCTGTAACACCGGAGAAGCACGCTGAGAGGAGTGTAGACTGGAAAGTAAAAAGCTTTATTAAAGGATAGCAGAAAGACTTCCCCCAGAGGAAGAAGGGGACCTAAAGGCAGAATCCGTGCAGCAGAATCCTTGCAACTGGGTGGTCTTATCCCTTTTATAGCTAAGGTTTTCTTTTGTCCCCCCACATTCCTGTTCTTTATTTTGCTTATTTCCCTCTATCCTGCGTGTGATGGGGAATGCAGGTGGGAAAGCAGGTGGGCCTTGGGGCAATGGGCAGGGATGAGTGATCCTTGCAGGAATGGCCTTTGGTGATTTGATTAGCACCTCCCTATTTGTTGGGAGCTGCTTCATTATCAGTTCTGTAGGATGGGCCCTGCTTGGCTTTGGGGACCTTTACATTTCAATCTCTCAGGTGTAGCTCCGATTTCCTGGGGTCAGATTGGATTCCATTTTCTTTATTATGCTGGATATCAGATCGGATTTACCTAGCTACACTAACTATCTTTAAATCTGGCTTCAAAACTAACCTGGGAAACCTTTTGGTTCCTGCGTTTCCTGAGAAACCTTTAGTTTGGATTGTAAGGAGGGTAAGCAAAAAGTTCACCTCTTAAGAAGACAGAATTCTCTTGTTTCCTATTAGATCTTCAATTTGATGTATCAGTTACTCCAATAATAATCATTAGTACGATTTGCTAAGCATACATATATTATCAAGGACTGTGTTAAAGGTTTTATAAATTATTCATTGAGAATTTATTGTAGACTATCCATAGTAGTAGAACCTTCACGGAAATTTAAGGCAAATCTAATCAATCACCCTTCAGTATCCAGGGGGAATTGGTCCCCAGGGCCCTGCAAATATCAAATTTTGAGGATGCTCAAGTCCCTTACGTAAAATAGTCTAACAGTTACATATAATCTATGCACATCTTCCTGTCTACTTTAGATATCTCTAAATTACTTACAATAACTAAACAATGTAAACAGTATGTAAATTTATTATAATGCGGTATGTTTTAGAAAATGACAAGAAAACATTCAGTGTTGACAAAATTTTAAAAATATTTTCAAGCATTTGTTGAATTAGTGGATGTGGAACCTACTGATAGGTACATAATCCTAATTTTAAGGAGTTTACAATCTAGTAGAAGTAGAAAAGGTTAATGTATGGTGATAACTAGAAAGAAATTTAATAGAAGATTCAAGTGCTGTAGCAGTGGGAAGTTAAGTAGGGCTGGTGAGCTGTATCACGGAAATCCTCCCCATTGAAACAGGAATTTAAATTTGAAACATTACATACTATTGTAGTAATTGAGGAGAGTTAATGTTTCCAGATAAATATTTTTTTAATTCAACATTGTTGTATATATAACAATAGCATGCGATACATTTCATATTACATATATAGAGCACCTTTTAACATAATACTGTTTGAATACAAAGTATATTCATACTATTCATGTCTTCAATCATGTATTTAGGATACTGATATCCATCTCATTCTACCATCTTCTTTTTTTTTCCTTCATACCCCCTTGCTCCCTCTCTTCCCCTTCTTCCCCATTGACCATTCTAGTGTTCCTCTAATCCTCCTATGTTCCCCAATCCAACTCCACTATGAATCAGCCTACTTATATCAGAGAAAACATTCCACATTTGGATTTTTGTGATTGACTAACTTCACTTAACATTATGTTCTCCAACTTCATTCATTTACCTGAGAATGCCATGATTTTATTCTCTTTAATTGCTGAGAAATATTCCATTGTGGATATATACCACATTTTCTTTATCCACTCATCTACTGAGGGGCATCCAGGTTGATTCCACAACCTAGCTATTGTGAATTGAGCTGCTATAAACATTGATGTGACTATGTCTCTGTAGTATGCTGCTTTTAAGTCCTTTGGGAATAGACCCAGGAGTGGGATGGCTGGGTCATAATGTGGATCCATTCCCAGTTTTCCAAGGAATCTCCATACTGCTTTCCATAATGGCTGCACCATTTTGCAATCCCACCAGCAATGTATGAGTGCCTTTTTCCCCACATCCTCTCCAACATTTATTATTATTTGTATTCTTAATAGCTGCCATTCTGACTGGAGTGAAATAAAATCTTAGAGTAGTTTTGATTTGCATTTCTCTAATTGCCAGAGACGTTGAACATTTTTTCATGTATTTGTTGATTGATTGTATATTTTCTTCTGAGAAGTGTCTTTTCAAAAGTTCCTTGGCCATTTATTGATTGGGTTATTTGTTTTTTTTTTTTTTTTTTTTTTTTTTTTTTTTTGTGTGTGTGTGTGTGTGTGTGTGTGTGTTTTGGTGTTAAGATTTTTGAGTTCTTTATATGTTCTAGAGATTAGTACTCTGTCTGATGTGCATGTGGTAAAAATTTGTTCCCAATTAGTTGGTTCTCTATTTACCTCGTTGATTGTTTGTTTTGCTGAAAATAATCTTTTTAGTTTGAATCTATCCCTTTTATTGATTCTTGATATTAATTTTTGTGCTACAGAAAGGAGTCTTATTAAGGAACTTGGGGCCTAATCCAACATGTTGGAGATTAGAGCTTACTTTTTTCCAGATAAATATAACTGTTCAAATTTCACTTTTACCATTGTGTTCAATTTTCAGTCTTACCATTTTTAGGTTGGTGTAACTGACCTTAAGCAGGTAACGTAACATACCTAAATATCAATTGTCTTAACTGTAAAATGGAAAGAAAAATACTATCTCATTTAGTTCGGAGTATTAAATAAGTTTGTATAGAGGAAAATGGCATGTTGTGTGAAAAATTGAACAATGCATGAACCTACGGATCAAATAATATTTCATTGACAATGACCTGCAGAGGTAAGCAGGATGAATTTCAGGAGGGAAGAAATTTTAGTTAAAAGGACCCAATTGGCAACAAAATCTCTATTGCATTTTTCCAGGAATTAAGTGATAGAAGTCTGAACCAAGGGTTGAACCTGTGAAATAGAGGAAAGGAAATTCTAAACATTTGGACAAAATCAACATGCTCTGAAATTCCTGACCAATGGAACTAGAAAGTTGGTATTACCAATAAAAATAGAGAAGTTGGAAAGAGGTAATAAGCACATGAATTTGAGTTTGAGTAAAAACTGGTCAGTCACTTGTGCCATTGGACATTGAAGAACAAACTGGAATTCAATAGAAGGGTTAAGACCAGAAACAAATTTCAGGGATAATTCAAGCACTATGAACTGTACATATAGGCAGGTAAATAAATCATAGTCATCACCCTTAAGAAACTAAGCTATTTAGTAGAAAAGACAAGTTGGAAAACAAGTAATATGTACTATATTAGAGACCTATAGAGGAATGTACCTGTGGGAAAAATGAAAAAGAAAGTACTTGAAAAGCTAAGGAAGGTATCAAATACTACTAGAGATATGTCATGACTATAAGATTAATGATAGTCATAAAGCCCACTCAAGCATCTAACAGGCCCACAATACTCGTCACACAGCAGTATGATTACAAACTGGCCTCAGGGACTTCCAGGAGAAAAAGGTACCTCCATACAGATGAAACTTCCATGAACCTTATGGAAAAGTTTATCCTTAAAAGAATAGCTTTAAGTCCCTTAATGAAAGAAATACCTTGTAACTGATCTTTTTCAAAATATAGGAATAAGGAGGGGAAAAGGAGCACCAAAACCTGAGAATAGTCATGGTGAAGGATGCACCTAAGTTGGTCATGTGACACCCTTATTGTTATCTGGCCCATGCCACTGGTCTGCTCCCACTTTCCATCTTGTAGACCATAATAAACTGTTTGAGGATCACAGCCACTAAGATTCATCTTTGACTCAAATGGAACCAAAGGGAAGAAGGGGCCCCTGGGAAAGTAAACTAGAATCACCCTGTCCCCCACCCCTGCCTCTGCAACAGAAGGCTTTATGATGAATGTGATATTTGAGCTGGGACTTTAAAAAGAACCATTAATTTTTTAATCAGAGAAAGTAGGAAAACTTCATAAAAGAAAATAAATAGGATCATTTAATTTCTTGCTTCAAACCCTGAATATTTGAAATAACACTTGAAATAAAATCCAGACTCCCAGCTTTGGTTTTCAAAGATTCATCTGAGGTGGAGGCTACTTCTGCTTCTATCTTTTACCATCTCGCCCTCCTTTATTGCCTCAAGTTTACTGGTCTTGATCACCCTTCATCTTACCCCTTCATCTCACCAAGTTTATTCTTTGCATGTGGCATTTGCACTTAGTTTTTCTCTATCTGTAATGCTATGGCTTATTTACTCTTATCTCAATTTTATTTTATTTTGCTTTTATCTCTGCTCAAATATAACACTCTAGAGAGAGCTTTCCAGAATACCCAATCTAAGAGTCTTTGTTGGATTCCAGGCAGGAGGCTGCGCCTCCCAGGCAGAAGGCCACACCTCCCCAGGTGCTTTGTTAAAAACTACACCTCCCAAGATCCTCAGCATGACCAGAAAACCTGACCAGCAAGTGCCCTGTCCACTAACCTCCTGACCTCTGGTAGCCTATAGGGCAAGGACTCACTCCAAGGGGGTTTTATGACCCCTACTCTATTTAAACCAGCCCCCGACTGAAATCTCTCTCTGTTCGCGCTTGCCTCTGTTCCTGCCTGTCCCTGATCCCGTCCATCCCTTTTCCCCCTTCCCTAATCCCCTTCCCTTCCCTTCCTTTCCCTACCCTTGCCCACGTGGCACCCCAATAAACCCTTTTATTTCACTAACATGGTGTGCCCGGCTAAGTTATGTATGTTTCAGCATTTTTCTAACAGTCCTCCAATACCAGTCACTCTCTAAATTATTGCTCTTTGATTCCTTTTACATAGTACTTATCTTCAAGTTGTTGTATTTGTTTACATCTTCATTTTCTCTGTTTTCCCATAAATTAAAGTCTCATGAACCCAGGAATTTTGTCTAAATTCACAGCTGCTTCTTCAGCTCCTAGAATCATAATAAATCCTATAAAGGCTTTTGAATAGAAGAATGAAAGAAAGAAAAATAACAGAGCTTTATGGGACAATTGCAGTAAAGAAGATGCCTTACACATAAAGGTACAAAGAATATTTAATTTATCTGTTCAATTTAAACTAATATGATTATACAAGGAAGGCTATAGTTGCAGATAAAAATATTTTGTTTATGAAGTGGGGATGATCTCTGGGTTGCAGAATAAGAATAGCTATACCTATGCCTAGCTTCAAAATAGGTCACTCTTTCACAATGGGTATTTTTTCTAAGTGCTTGAATGTTCCAAAATGTCCTGAATTTACCTCTAGTACTTCAGAGCCTGCCTGTCTACTGCATTATTTCTAACAGCTGCTAAACTTAGCCTGAAGTCTTTAGCCTAAGGCTAAATCTAACAAAACTTGTTGAAAGACTGAGTAGCTTACAGGATCACTAAAATTAAAAGAGAATTTACAGTGAATTAAATTTTGAGTTAAAGGCCAGTCATATTTCAAACTGAACATGTAAAATAACATATTCTTTAAAGTTCAAAAATAAAATTCATGAGAACATATATTTGAGTTTACCAATCTCTATGTATTCTAAAGATTGAAAAATTTTACAAAAAAAGGAAAAAGACCCAATAACTTCTTAAAGCCGTTTTCACTGTTTTGGAGTGCTTCGCTACTTAAAAATGCTGTGGTAGATTAGCAGCTTTGCATCATATGGAAATATGTTCAAATGCAGAGTCTTAGGCCTTATCCACTAGACCTTTGACATCAGAATCTACATTTTAATGAGATTTCCCATGTGATATGCATGCATAGTAAAGTTTAAGAAACTCAGTCCTAGTGGCTATGTGAGGGAGAGAAACATCCCTAGACTAGCATAGTGCTTGAAAATAAAATGAAGCTAACCCTTTTGTAAAAGAGTAGTTGAAGTGCTGAACCACTGAAACTAAACTGAAAAGACAGAATATCTGTTTATTGATACCCGTAACTTGGATGCCCTACAAGTAAGATACATAAATAGTGTGTGTGTGTGTGTGTGTGTGTGTGTGTGTATGCACACATGTGTGTGCATGTGCATCAGGTACTGTTGTTCTAATCACTTTGTAAATTTAATAACTTCTCTACTCAGAACTTTAAAGTAAATATAATTATTATCCCCATTTTGCAGTTAAGGAATTTGAGGCTCAAAGAGATCAGTTTTGCATTGCTGTGACCAAAAGACCTGACAGGAACAATTTAGAGGAGGAAACATTTATTTGGGCTCATGTTTAAGAGGTTCAGTCCATGGTTGGCCAAACCTAGAGCTCTGGGCCCAAGGTGAGGCAGATCATCATGATAGAAGGTCATAGTAGAAGAAAACAGCTCAGGAGAGAGCAACTAGGGATCAGAGGGAGAGAGAGAGAGAGAGAGAGCTCCATTCACAAGAACAAAATATAAACTCCATAAGCATATCCCCGAGAATCTACTTCCTCTAGCTACACTCTACCTACACTCTACCTACCTACCTATAGTTACCACACGGTTAATCCACTGATGATGTTACAGCTCTCATATCATTTCACCTCTAAGCATTCCTGCATTGTCTTACACATGAGCTTTTGGAGGACATCTCATCTAAAACAAAACAGATTTAATGAATTTCCCAAGGTTATACAGCTGGTAAATATTTTTTTATGTTCCTCCAGAGGAAGCATGAAGATTCTAGGTGATACCGTGACTGGGCAGGCAAGACTGTCTAATTATAAATGTCCATTTTGCTACAGATTTAAAGCCAGATTCTGTAATCAATTCTCTAATCAATCAGTAATTAAGGTAACTTTTTCCCCACCCAACTATGTCTTGAGTCATATTTCCAAAATTGCTCTGCACTCAGGAGGAGAATAAAGGAATGTTATTTATTGGCTACCCAAAAGTCCATCATTTAAGACCAGAGACTAGAAAGAGCAAAGTATATAGAAAATAAGTTTTCAATAGTGAACAATACTCCACCTCTTCAAAAACAAATAACCCACATAATGTAACATTCTCCAAACGATAACATTCCAAATTAATGTTGTCCTATTGAAATCTCTGCAATCATGGGAATGCTCTATATATTCATTGCCCAATGTAGGGGCCACTAGCCATATTAACTATTAAGAATTTGAAATATGACTAAAACAATGGAAAAACTAAATTCTTCTTTTATTTAATGTTAATTACTTTAAATTTATGTGTTTCTGCAGATGAGGCCTGAAGATTCTAACTATTACAGGGACCAAATGCACAAATCTATCTAGACCCAACAGATTATTCTGCTGCAGCAGCTACTGAAGGGCAAAAATCATACCGAGACAACCATGCAGCCAAGAGATTTATTTACCAGCCTTTATGGCTGGTCTGAGGTAGAAGAAGTACGGGGAGAGAGGAGTCAGGGAGAGGGAAGTGTGCAAGCTCTGGTAGGAGAGAGGAGTCAGGGAGACGAGAGTGTGCAAGCTTTGGATGGAGGGTGGGTGCCGGCTGTGGTCTCTGGAGCTGTTGGCTGGGGCAGCTGCCATCGGGCTGGAGATGGTGAGTCTGGAGCTGTTGCAGTGGCTGCTTTCTCTCAGCAGGGAGGAGCTGTTGTGTCTGAGCTCCAGGCAGGCAGGAGCTTTAAATAGGGATTTCTGGTGGGGGGTGTACCAGAGTGACCTTTAATGCTATTGGCTCTTTTCCCAGGGAATAGGGTGAACTTTAAGCTGATTGGCTCCTGCCTGGGGAACAGAGTGAACTTTAAGCCCATTGGCTCCTGCCTGGGGAAAATGAAACCAGGTTGCTCCTCATGGAAATTTCCATGGGTGAGGTGGCCCATCAGCTCAAGCCTATCTATCAGCTACCATATTGGACTGTTGCATTTCAAACCTTTAACATCTTTTGCAAAAACTGTCAAATGTTTCTGTTAAGGTCAGTACCATTCAGAATTTGCTATGGATAGTCCTGTGGTCTACAGTTATTATGTTTTTCATCCCTATGTGATCATGGCTAGCACTGATTTTCAAACATGTGTCCCATATTGGATACAAACTTTGAGGTCAGTATGTTTGGGGCTTTGTGTCCCATGGAAGCTAGTCAATTTTCAAAATGGCTCATGCATTGGAAACCAAATGTCCAAGTTTCCAATTTGTCATTATGTTTTAACTCTAATTTTATTTGGCTAGTTTTCATTTTATTTTCACAAAAGCCATAGAATATATTTCACCTGTCCTACCCCCCAAAAAAGATCAAAAAAATAAGAGGGATCAAGTTTTCACAGATAAAGAGTGCTCCCACTGGACATATTTAATGGAATAGTGGAAGACAAAACTAAGTTGTTTTTCAATTACATGGCACGATTCCATGTTCAAAGTGCCAGTTACACAGTTATAGCCTCCAGACATCCCTAACCATCTGTCCATTGAAACCTGGAATAGTTCCCACAGCAGCATACCCTTATAGCAAAGCTAAGAACCCCACAAAACTTCGCTGAAAAGCATGCTTCTCTGACAATAGAAGATGATTCAAACAAACGCACAAAAACTAGTGCAAAATGACCCACAGCAGTGATGGAATATTAATAATCTCATCACTTTCTTGCTTAAAACCTGCCATTTTATATTTTGATCTAATTTTCCTCACTTTATACTTTGCATTATGATTTGGATATTAGGTGTCTCCTGAGAAGCACAAAACCAAAATGTTCAGAGGTAGGTAAAATGATTAGATCTTTAGAGCTGTAATCCAAACAACAAATTGATCCATTTTCTGGATTAATAATTTTTTTTGTGTGTTGGGGATTGAACCTAGGGCCTTGTGCATACAAGGCAAGCACTCTACCAACTGAGCTGTATCCCTGGCCTGGATTAATAATTTGATGGCCCATTGGGTAGTTGTAGCTGCCTGACGTACAGCCACAACGCCGCGGGAGAAAAACTCGGAGGCAGAATGAAGATGAAAGAAGGTTTTTTTTTTATTAACTATCTCTCATAACTCTAACACTGGCTCTTTCACCAACCTCTCTGACTCTTTACTTCTTCTGACTACTGACTCTTTACTTCTTTACTACTTTATTATTTTACTTTCTTTTACTTTCTTAGAGAGAGCTTAGAGAGAGAAAGAGAGAGATTCTTCTTTCTTCTTCAGCTTAGAGAGAAAGAGAGAGATTCTTCTTTCTTCTTTAGCTTAGAGAGGGAGAAAGAGAGAGAGAGTACTTTTACTTTCTTCTTCAGCTTTTTCTTTCTTCTTACTTCTTTCTTCTTTCTTCTTCGGCAGCCTTGGCCTGACTCTGACCAGCAATTTGGTTTCTCTTCTGACCGAACTCTTCTTCTGACTATGTTCTGGCTGCTCTGACTCTTTTCTTCTTCTCCGACCCGAACTCTTCTTTCGACCGACTGAGCGACTGCATGACTGACTGAATTGAATTTTGCTTCTGACCGCTTTCACCTGGTTATATACCTTTAGCTTTGCGGGTGCGTCACGTGAATTTACAGGTGCATCACGTGCATACTTATTATCAGGTGGAACTTATAGCTTCCAGCTAACCGCAATAGCCATCTCCCTAATTGGGGCTCCTTCAGGTAGTAACTGAGATAGGAATTTAGGATAAAGACAGAAAAATACCGAATCTAAAAGGAAACATCCATGAGCCATCAAGATAAAGAAGGCATATTTGTAATCTGAGCAATAGGCTCTTGGCCCATAACCTTGTAAAATGAGGGAAATACAAAAGTGCAGGGAAAACTGGCACAGAATTGTTCAGCTCCACCCTGGCTCCAGTCCAGCTCTTAATACAACCCTTCTATAAATACTGGACCCCCAGCCCAAGGCAGGGCTTCTCACTCTTGAGATAGCCCTCATTCTCCCTTAAATGTGTATCTACTTTCCTAAATAAACACCTGTTTACGCCTTTGACTGCCACATACTGAATTTCTTCTTCATCATGTATGCCAAAAAGCTTGTTGGTTCTGGGTTGAATTTCCCCTTCTCTCTAGGATCTCCTTAGACCCTTCTCCAGAGTCAGCTCTTCTCCTGTGACAGTAACTATTGGCAGGTGGGGCATGGCTGGAGGAAGAGCAATGGAGTCTACTAACCATGAACTGGTCCTCTGAAACTGTGGGCTCAAAATTAACTTTTCCTCCTTGAAGTTGTTCTTCTCAGGTATTTCACAAGGATGAAACCCTGTCTGACACATTTTGAATGTTTTGAAAATTGCCTCATACATTTATTCCAGGCCAGTCCTGACACTCAGATTCAATGCCTTGAGCAGCACACCAAGGACCTATTTCCCTCCCCAGTCACACAGGAGACCAAACACATCTGTGGCTATTGTGGAGGGATCAAGGAATAGAGGGGAGAATGACTGTGCCTTGCATGTCAGTCTCCAGTGAGTAGAGACAGTGACCCGGTTAAGAGGACCCTCAGAGACATGCTGAACAGCTACTCCCAAATCATACTCTGTAGCCTTCTTTGTTTTTTCTAGCAACCTTTTATAATTTTTTTCAATTATATCTCCTCAGATTTTGCATTCATGTGCATATATCTTTTTAACCCTTTTGTTACTTGTCCTTATTAAATAATGTCTTTTTATCCAAACTGCACATCTCAAAACTATCTTGGCTAATAGTGCTTCAGAATTTCTTCTTATCTTAAACATCATCTAACCCACCAGTGCATCCCTGTGAGCAGAGCAGCCACCCACTTGGATCACCTATGCTGAACTGAGACAGGAATAGCAAGCACAAAGGCAGAAGAGAAAACGACATTAAGACACTGAGGTTTTTATTGGAACTGCTTTAACAGAGGGTGGATTCAAAGGTAATGCATTCAACACATTTCTTACTCTTGATTTTTGTTTATTTTCAGTTCTGTCTGAAGCCAGGGTTAATGTCCCCCTTTTTCTAAATTGTAGTTTTCAAGCCAATTTTAGTATTTCTATTTGCTGTCTATAATTCAGTCTTGGGGACACTAAAATTGATTTTGCTTTTCCAAGAAAAAAATATTTTCTTTTGAATGAAGCAGTATCAAAGTTAAACAGAGGTCAATCAATCATTGAATAGTTTCATGAAATAGCCAATTAGAATGTAACAGCTGTCAACCCTTCCGATTTGGGAAAGAAACTGTAAAACAGATGTTTGTGGTTTGTTTGCTGGATCAGAGAAAATTATTTTCACCCTGCTTTGTTGAGATTTCCTGATGATTGAGGGAAAGTTCTTATAGGAAATATTTTATTTTTCCTCTATATTCTAAATTCAAATATGTCAAGGTCACTGAATTAAAGATGATGGCAATCAGTGGATTATTTACTGTATGCATCATTGGAAAGGTAATACTTGAGTGATAGAGTGAGGAAGTGGTACTTTGGCCTAATTGGCTCTGCAGTGTATTTGTCAAAGAAAGTCTGGTACTCTGATAAAATTAGACAAGAGCATTTCGCATTTTTCAGGGATCATGTGATTAACTCCTCCGTACTTCCCAATCATGCCTGAATATGAGAGTAGTTTATCCATTTTTCACTGTCCATCAGGGTGTGCCAATTTAAAGTATGTTTGCTCCTTTGGTTGTTTACTGCAGGCAACATAATTCATTGATGTAGCCAGATTCTTTTAAACTCACAAGATGAGTTTAAAACAGCACTAGAATATTTCTCAACAGAAGCTGAAAGAATATTGACAAGAACTTGATATTGCTCTGCATGGTGAATTAATAACTTCTAGAGTAGTGATCTCTAGTTTTGTTTTGTTTTTGAATGCATGTGGCCCTCATCAGAAAATGATTTGGAAGCATGTACCCCCAAAACATGCAGATTCAATTACGTGTTAGTTATATGAATTCATTGCATTAAAATTATATTAAGTGAATTAAAATTTGCAACAAGAGTGAAAATGAGAACATGATAGATTTTATTTTTTTAATTCTTTTTCATTTTGTAAGAACATGATAAATTTTAAATGAAATTTTAGGTGAAATAAAACATACTATTAATATAATGCCAATTTTAAAACAATGCAAAAATTTTAATTAGTGGTAAAAAGCAATTTTTCTTTTCCTGAACACATTCAGGGTATTTTCATTTTTGAAAATGTTTAGTCAATTTGATAAGTATTTTTCAAATACAGTTTAAAGAAACGGTTATTTTCATAGATATACTAGTACTTGTAACTGCAATAAAAATTGATTGCTAATAAACTCTGTTCTGAAATCAAAGGCAGAGTTACATATCACAATTTCTTTAGACAGAAGTTTTCTAATTTTTTTTTTTTGTACTGAGGATTGAACCCAGGGGCACTTAACCACTGTGCCACATCCCAAGACCATTTATGTAGATAGATTAGATAGATAGATATAGATAGATATATTGATATATTTATATATTTATTTATATGTGTGTGTGTGTGTGTGTGTGTGTGTGAGAGAGAGAGAGAGAGAGAGAGAGAGAGAGAGAGAGAGAGTCTAGCTAAGTTGCTTAGGATCTTATTAAATTCCTAAGGCTGATTTTGAACTCAGGATCCTCCTGCCTCAGCCTCCTAAATCTCTGGGATTAAAGGAGTATACCACCATACATGGCTTGTTTTCTAATTTTTAAATTGACAAATAAATGTTGTATATATCTATCAGGTACACATCATGTTTTGATATGTATACATTGTGAAATAGCTAAATGAGGTAGTTAACATAAAATATCTATCTGCTTACTAATTTAATGAGAGCAATGCTATTGAATGCTTTATTACTTTGAAAATATTGTGGCAACACTGTGATACTGTAAACTAAAGATGAGACTAATAGCCTCTTATCAACATTTTTACCTGTTGTATTGTGAAAAATTTTAATGGAAAAGTGGAGCAAGTACTAGAACAAAACCCTCTGTACTCTTCATCCATTTCAGTCCCTATCAGCTCATAGACATCTTTGTTTTTCTATATTCTCACATGCTCCCCGACCACTGGGGATTATTTTTAAATGAATTCCAGATGTCATGTCATTTAATCTGTACATATTTCAATATATTTCTTGAACATATGTGTTTATTAAATATACCATAAAATATTAATACAAAAATATAACAAATATTCCTTAATATTATCAAATATCCAGACAGGCACTATCTTCATTTCTTAATTACGTTTTTTACAGCCCACTAAGCTTATTTTGATACTTAATTTTCATGACTATGATAGCTAAAAAAGAGACACCACAAAAGCATAATATAAGAATATACATTTTACATTTAGAATAAGTTAAATTATGAATGATAGTAAACATGAATGCATGTTTCAAGAGCCTTCTTGATCATTTTGAACACTTTTGCCTTACCTCATAAGACCTGATTAGACTGCCGTGGTTTATCTTTTTGTAATAGTATTGACAAAATGGCATTCATAAGGCAACAGAGGTGTTCAGCTCAGTTGTCTTTTTGTTACTCACTTGCTTCCTTTACCAGTATCACTATCAGACCCAGGGTTTTGTTTTTGTTGTCATTGTTGTTTTTGTTATTTTGTGGTACTTCTTGAAAGGGAATATATATTATGAGAGATATTTTAGCTAAAAACAGATTATATGTCATATATCCACCAAATCCACTTAAACTCGGTGTGTTGTGGGATATTTCTGTGCCACCTGTGTTGTGAAGCCATTGTTCTTCCCCCAGAATACTTTGTTATAAAGAACCCAAGATGAACCTCAAAACGAATGAGAGCTCCAGGGCCAATCCATATATTTTATTTACTTTACCAAGTCTGTTTTTCCCAAACAATTCCCATGGTGTTCTATTCTGTTTTTGTGTGTTTTCTTTTTCTTCTCTTGGCATTTCTTTTTGAGACATTTCTGTCAATCTCTCTTCAAGCTCATTGATCTTCTCACGTCCAGTCTACTGATAAGCCCATAAAAGTCATCCTTCATTTCTGTTTCAGTGTTTTTTTTAAATTCTCAGCAAATATTTTTGATTCTTAGTGCTTCGCTTCCATCTTTTTCTTATCCATTTGTCTTGCATATTGTCTATTTTTCCATCAGAGTGTTCAATATATTAATCACAGTATTTTAAATTCCTAATCTCATAATTTCAAAATCTATGTCACATCCAAATTTAATTCTAATGCTTGCTTTATCTCATCAGACTGATTTTTCTTGTCTTTTAGTATACCTTGTAATTCTTTTTTTAAAAGCCAGACATGTTGTTGTGTTAGGTTATAGGGCCAGTAAACAATTTTTCAATATCAAGCGTTTTGTCACTGTGGCTGCAAATTTGACTGTGCTCACTGTTTATAGCCATAAGAGCCAAAGGCTTCACATTCCCCTGTTTTTCCCTCTCCATGTTGACTTTGGATTTTGAGATGTATTCCTTAGAGAGAGAGTCTGTCTTGCAGGCCTTTCAGCAGTAACACAACTGTTGCTTAAGGGAGTCTTGTTGGTATGTGCTAGTGTAAGAGAGGAGGCCATTTCTATAATTTTGTGAATAAATCTCAGTCTTTTTGTGCATGTGTATGTGGGAGCTCTTACTTAACTGTTTCTTAGCATCCCCCTCCCCACCACCTTATGTGAGACAAAAATGCTTGAAGGAACTGAAGTGAAATGCCTTTTCCCTTGTAGTATAATTCTCTGCTAAGTTATTTCCTGTGTAAAGTGGATCTTTGTTATGGAGAGGGCTCTGGGCATTTTTCACAATTATTGCTGTACCTCTCCCTCTGCCAAAATCACAAAAGGATCTTTCTCAACTCTTCATCCTGAGAACCGGTTTTGGAAGAAAAATCTCAGGCATTATCTCTTCAAGTGTTGATTCTGTTCCATGGCTTCTCTCCTCTCATTCTAGGACTCCAATTTCACATGTAATAGATATATTTTGCTATGTCATATATTTCATGGTTTCTTTTATATATTTTCTATCTTTTTTTGTCTCTCATACTTCAATCTGGACATTTTTATTTGGATCTATTTTCAACTCATTTATTTTCTTTTTTCAGTTTTGCTCAGCCTGTTATTAAGCCTATTCATTGAGTTCTTTAACTTGGCTACTGTATTTTTCAGTGCAAAATTTCCTTTTGGTTCTTTGTAATTTACATTTCTCTGCCAAGATGGCTATTCTGTCCTTTAACATCATGAACATATTAATCTTAATTATTTACAAATTCATGTCTGATAATTATATTACTGGATCTCCAGATTATTTTTCCTTTGGTGTTTGATTAATTATTGTCTTCTAGAATGCCTGATGATTTTTCATTTAATGTTAGAAACAATATATGGAAATAATAGATATTTTGAATCTCAAGATGATGTTATTTTCCCATAGAGATTTTACTGTTGCTTCTTTTACTGAAGTGTTAGGAATCCCAAATCATTTCAATCCTATCTGCAACTGAGCTGATTCTAATTTGCACCTTATTTTTTATTTACTCTTGATTCTTAGTGGGGGACCCTTCAGGTTCCTAGCATAAAACTTGCAGTATTTACTCCAGTTTTCTGTCACTGGAACTTCACATGTCCATAAAGTTTTACAGGCTCAGTAGTCACTTTGGAATTTGCAGATCCTGGGTTCACCCCTCAAAACATCCATTCTCTGTGGAATTTTGGTCTTAACTAATCTGCCATTTGGCAGCTTTCTTGCAGCTTCAAATAGATTTTATTTTATTTTTGTCCAGAACTTCTAGTTCTAAGTTAGGATTGGAATTACTGAAAAAAATTTTTTTTTTCCAATAGGACCATAGGGAGTTATAACATTTGTTTAGTTTTTGTATCTTAGTGATCAGAAATTTTGGTGCCACAGCAATTAAAGTATCAAATAAGCTGTGACCTAACAATGGAATACTTGCCCTTTGCACCTCCCCCCCCATAATACTGGGGGTCTAAATAACTTAGTTTTTATGATATAGTCTTTAAATTTTTACCAGAAGTCAGTGTCATATGCATGAAATTTCTTTTTGTAATTTTCCTTGCAAACACCAGTTCTGGCTAAGGCAACAGAATTTTATGGAATCTAAGAACTGCAAAGTAGCCTGTGACGTTAAATATAGCTCTCTGTGGTTAAGCAAGCTATATAGGTGATAGTTTCCTCTTTAAAGCTCTAGAGCTAGTTTGTTCAATTTCATGATTCCACAAACTCTAGTAATAACTTTAATGATTTTTACATATTTGGAGGTCATCTCAGAGGAAAATTAGTGAACTTTCCAAAATTACATTAAATAGATTCCAAACTCCTAAAGAAGATGTCTCCTCACTTTAATTAATGCCTTTTATGCTCCTTGGCCCATGCAAATGCTCTGTAAGTATTTGACATATGCATGAGTGAGTGCATGCAAACAAAATGTATTCTCCAGATTTTCAATGTTCTTCTGAAAATATTAAACTTCAAACTGAGTACAATATTCCATCTGTATTTTTACCAATATCAAGTGGAACCAAGGTATTATCTCTGAAATTTTGAGAGAATTTTAATTGGAGGAAAACATTGAAAAGAACAGAGTGCAAATAATACAGTAGTAACTCAGGTTAAAAATCAGACTAGATTGATTTTGGTTCTGGCAATTATTTGCCTTCAGGGCTTAAAATGATTTCCAAAGGTTTTTACATATGAAATCTATGGCAAATTAAGCTTATAGTATTTTCATCATAACTTATTTTTCTCTAGAAAATGATATTGCATTATCTGACATTTTTGTCCTATATACATATATGACTACATGACCAGAGTGATTCTACATCATGTACAACCTGAAGAATGAGAAATTATACTCCATATATGTATGGTGTATCAAAATGCATTCTACTATCATGTATAACTAATTAGAATAAATTTTAAAAGTGCAAAAAAAGTTGCTAAAATGGACTTCATCTTTAAAAAAAAGAATGTTCCAAAATCTAAAATTTTTTGAGTGTCAACATGATGCCACAAGTGAAAACTTTCATACCTGACTTCATGTGACAGGTGGTGGTTAAAATTATTGCATAAAATTACCATTAGAAACATAAATAAATTTCATGTTTAGACTTAAAAAAAAGAAAAAGATATTGCAGTTGTTATCATTCTATAGGATTATGGGTAAGGCAAAGATATACGAAAAATTAGATTAAATTGGGAAAAGTAGAAATTCAAGGAGCATTTAATGATTTCCAACTATATCTTTCTTCAATATGTTAAAGCTATTCATTAATCAACATAGCATTACTTCTTTGTCAAAGTTTTATTTATTATATTCTACCTACTCTTTGAAACTTTTTAAAATGATGAAAATAATTTATGAAAGAGAATGTATATGCTTGATAGGAGATTATTTAGAGTACTGATTGTTTCTATTTCTATAAATAAACATATTTACATTATAGCAACTTTTTTCTTTTTAAAGATTTATATCTAACAGCAATACTTTGAACTGCTAAATTAGACTAATTTTATAGCGTTTCCCAAACTGGCCTTAAACTTGCCATCTTTCTTCTCAGGCTCCCAAGTAGGTATGTGTCACCATATACTGCTATTAACTAGTTTTAAAAGACCTTTGGATAATGTTTGTAACTGTTTAAACAATTAAATGCCTTCACAATTTCAAGTTGTATTTATAAGTTTAATGTACTTGATTTCCTTCTGAAGTACTGCGGTTTTCTTCAAATTAGATCCTATCTGATTACTTATATAACTCTTATAAATGTAATAGATTTAATTCCTAAGAATGATGAGCCTTAACTTCTCTGAGATGTCCTAAAACTATGCACAAATTAGTAAAATTTCATCTTAAAAACAACCGGTCTAAATTATCCAGTTTTCTATATTAAATTTAAATAATGAAACTTTCGTTTTAATAAACCAAATTCTTGTTAAAATTACTAAAATGTAAGATTTTTGTGTACCCTTTCCTTCTGAACACAAAAGTATTATTTCTAATATGTTGCTTCTCTTATATCTTTAAATTCTTAATCTATCTTACTCCTGTGATTAAAGGATGCATCTTACCTATGAGAAAATAAGATCTAACTCAGTTCACTCCATTTTCCCTCCTTTATTCATTCAACCAGGATATATTTCCTGCATATCTACTATGTGTCAAGCACTGGTCTGGGTACTGTTTATAGTACGATGAGCAAAGTAGGGGAAAATGTCTGCTCTTATGGGTCTTAAGAGAGAGGGCAAATAATAAACAAAATAAATAAATACAGTTTATAGTATGCTAAAAGTTCATGGAGAAAACTAAACCTGCAAAGTGGCTTGATACAATTTTAAATATGGTCTCCAGAGATCTGAGAACTGAGGTCACTTCCAATTCCAATTTTGAGTAGGGCAAGAGATATCAATCTGCAGATATTCAGAAACTTTGGTTGCACCATCTATCATCTGAGCCTCCCTGAGGTCATGGACTACAAAATTCCTATAGGGATTGGTCTCTCAGCTTATCTTACCTAATTTTTTCTTTCACTTGCAAGCAGATCACTTCAGAGAATTTTACATATTTTTAGTTTTTAAGATGTGTCAAGTTATCCCTTCTGGTGCTACAAAGTCCTGTGGTTTCAAGTATGAGTTTATCTACCTTTAGAAACATGTGATTTTCTTTTCAAATGCACAACATATAGGTATTCCTTGAAATTGTAGTATAGATAATTTTTCCTGAGAAAAATCTGTTCATTGCATTTAAAAATGATATTTGGAATATATTTAAAATGTTAATAGTTTCCCAAAATAATTACATTAGATTCACTTAAGCAAAAGATTTTCCTAATTCATATCTAAAAATTACATTAACAGATTTTTAAATTTGATCTGACCAATTACATTGAAATAAGCAATATCTGCTACCACCAATGGAGTTTGACATGAGTATAACACAAATTTTCCATGCACAAATTCAACAAAAAGTAAATTGCCAGTATTTCTAGGTGCATTTTAAAATTTGACCATTAACTTGTTGTGTGAATTTAAGAAAATTTACAAACATGCTTGATTAATATTTGCTGATTACATTTTAGAAAGACATGATACAAAAACTAGTAGAAATCTATAGTGCACATTAAATTACACTGCTTTGGGCAGACAAGTGATGTCATTAACAAATTTAAGCTTATTCAATTTAATGTTTTGAATGGAGAAATACAGTTGTTTTATGGACAGAATATTAACTCTGAAGTAGAATATTCCTAGTACTCCTACACCAAGACCAAAATTGCATCAAGTAGCCAGAAGGAGGAAGTTGCTGGATCTGGAAAAGCTTTCCCTAAGGACTGGAGGAAGGAAAAGGCATCTGTGTTTTGTTAGTAGTTGGAATAAGGAGGTGACAAGGCCTTCAAGGGGAGATGACATGGCTTTCAGAGGGAGTAGCTACATGACACACCCAGAAAATTTTGATTTAAGATGCAGAGGATTCTAGCTGATTAGAGGTCTTCATATCCCAGCATGATGAGGAATTAGCAGAGCTTCCTGCCAGGGATCCTTTCTCATATAAAAAGTTCAATTACTAGGTTATCCTGTTCAAAACCAATTAAATGGCAAGGAGTTCTTTCTTGCATGCCAACTTAAGTTTAGGTTTTAAGATCAGACCGCTTATTATTTTCATTCTAAACAACTTTGATATTGGGTGCTTTTATCAAAATAAAAAAAAATAACAAACTCTTTTAAAATTCTTAGGGATTTGTTGATGGGCCTCGTTTTTTTTTTTTTTTTTTTTTTTTTTTTCCCCAACTGATTCTCTATTGTCAAACTACTCTTAATTTCCCATTATATCCCAAACTGTCTATGACTCCAGTGACAGTTAAGGGGAAAAGAAATGACAGGAAAAAAAAAAAAGATAGAAATAAGATGGAAGAGTAGCAAGTTACAAATAAAATAAATTAACACTGTGTTCTGGGACCATGTGTAGTCACTCATACACAGAGTTTGAAAGGGGGACTGAAAATAAAAAAAAAAGATGAACAAGAGGACTACGCTTGCCCTTCTTCCACCTCCAAATAACTAATAACTAAGTGCATTACAATTTCCTAGAAGAAAATGTACTCAAAAATACATTTCTAGAAAAAGATGTAGCATTTGAGAGAATGTTTAGTTCTCTGAAATCATACTGTCAGAATTTGATACTTACAAAGGATAATAATAATTTACCAGCATCTTTGTGAAATCCTAGCTTGAGGGTACACTTAAGTAGACAGTTGTACGTTTATTTCCTTTGTATTACTAGATCATGAAGACACTCCTGGTTACAAATAGAATCAGCTTCCATGTCATATACTTATTTAATCAGCACATTATTCTTTTTTCCTTATTTTTAGCTCTAATTATCACAAATCTGTGCTTTGCATGTATTCTTTTTAGAACTAAAAGCTGCTCTAATCTCATTAATAGCTTAGGAAAAAGAAAAACCAGAAAGTAAAATATAATTCGGACACATTTTTCCCAAAAATAGACATGCTCAAAACAGTGGTTATCTGATGACAATTCAAAATAGTTAGATTTTCCCCAGATTCAAATTATGAGAAATAACTTTAAAAAAATAAAACTTATTTGTTTCAGAAGTTTTTTATGTTTGTCACTGATTTTAGAAGTATTTAGAGAACACTAGAGTTTGCAAAATCCCCACCCCACCCCAAAAAAAAGACTTTTCATAAAACCTTAGAATACATGATCAATAGAAAATTAATGCATGAAAGGAAGGAAAATCATAACTAGGAAGGAGTAACCTTCTCACATGTCCACTTCATACCTCTTTCAATCTCCCTCATGAACATCAGGCTCATATTCAACCACCTACTTCACATCTCATCTTGCATGTGTAATAAGCATCTCAAATTCAATATATCCAAAAATCAAATACCTTTTCCAGAAGATAGGGGAAGAAAATGAAGTTGTAAGATCATGAAGACTGAGAAAATAAAAAGCTTTGTAAATTAACCTAAGGAATTTATAAAAGCCTCCAGAGAATTGTGAGCAGGAGACAATGTGATCAAAAGAAAATGAGAAAACTGGCCTCAGGAACAAGAAGAGGAATCCATAAGGAGGAGACAATGGAATTACTCTAATGGAAGCAGAATAGTTTAATTTAAATATGTTTGGAACAGAAAATCATTCAACAAGCACCTCTCTTAATGTGGATATGTAGAGTACACTAGATATTAGAGAAACAGAGATCATAAAACAGAATTTACACGTTAGTGGGAGAAAGAGCAAAAACCAAATACGATAACACCTTGTACTAGTGTAATGGTCATGACATATGATTGTAATTTTGTTGTTAGATTTCCCAACTGAACTGAAAGGATCCCTAAATCAAAGTCTTTCCCTATTTTGTATTTCTCTATCTCCAGCTTTGAGTGTAGTGAATATTATACAAATATGAATAAATGAGCAAAACTGAAGGGAATAGCAAAGATGTAGATGGGTAGTATGCAAACACAAAGGAAACAAATATCAGGTAAGATGTGAAGAAGTGGGGGCAAGTTTAGCATTTCAGGAAAATAGAACTGCTTAGAAAATTCTGGGACGCTTTTGTTTGTGGTTACAGAATATAACTTGAGATGTAGAGAAAAGAACAAATAGAGTTCAAGAAATATGAAGGCATCACATCATGTATGCATTTGTAAGCCATGTTAAGATTTATTCCACATACACATAGTGGGGAGTCAGCAGAGGTTTCTCAGCAAAGAAATGATGTGCTGAGGCAGATATGATATGGCACAGATTTGGAGAATGGATTTGAGAAAGTCAACAGGCAAGTAGCAAGATGTGTTGTTGTCCCTTAATCTGGAGTTTTAGAATAGAGGCAAACTGGAACATGACATAATGACTTCTCTTGATTATTCCCTTCCTTTGTTTTATACTTGAATTGGAGCCATTTGAATTCTATCTTCAGCACTGCCCTTGCCCCAGGACTTAGGAGAAAATCTGTCCATATTGAGAAATAATTAAAAGGGAGATCTGAGAGCCTAGAGGACAAACAAGAATACTCTTCTCATTCTGACTTCGTGCCCTAAATTTAATAGTCTGGCTGCTGCCTTGTTCTCACAATCATGCCAAAAACTCTACCTGTGTGTGCACTAGGTTTGGGGCCATGTCTCACTGTTGCTGATTACCCTAATTGCATAGCTGTCACTAGTCTACATAATATTTTTGAGTGAATTAGAAAAAGTTCTCTCAGGGAAGAAAAGCTAAGGTTTGAAACTCACAGGATTGAAATTTAGCCCTTACTGACTCCCTCACTGAATAACTTTGTGTTCACAAACTGTATAGCTGTACGTATTGGTCTTGCCTGAATCCTATGACTTATCCCTGAACCTCAACTCCATGACCCTCATGTTGCTACCAGACCTCTAACACTGTGTTGATTACCAGCCTGAATTTCTAACCATTTCCTTCTCCTTGAAACTCAGCTGAGTTTCTCCTAGCTACAGTACAATTTAGGATCTTGGCGGGTAAATGGTTTTAGTTGAACTTTTATTTTAGAGGAATATTCAATTTTTTTCAATTAGATTTAAATTCCTTATACATTATTATTAATTGATATCTGGTCTTATCATGTAGTTAAGCTTCCATTTGGTTGCAGGAGCCCTGTTTGGGGAGATGGCTTAAATTGTGGTGGACTACGGGCTTTGGCTTTCCTGTAGTCGCCTGAAGCGATGGCCGCTTGGAGCAAAGAAGCCGCGGGAAGAAGTTTTGAGACGAACTGGAAACAAACAGCTCTTTATTCTGGCAACTTTTCTCCCTGGCTCTAACTACACCCCGACACGCCGTCCACGCTCCTCTAACCTCCAAAATGGCGCAGACCTCCTCCGCAATCTCGCTCAAGTCCCTCGAGATCTCCGGCCAAGTCTCGCAAGATCCCGGGCCAAGTACGGAAGGCGCCAATGCCCAAACATGTCCAAAGCCAAAGCCCGTAGTCCACCGCAATTTAAGCCATCTCCCCAAACAGGGCTCCTGCATTTGGTAGTCTCTGTTATTTGCTTTTCTTCCTTAGGATGTGTATCTAAATCATAAATCTGTTGTTCATATATATGTGGATCTCTTTCAGTAATCTTTATTCTGTTTCATTGTCCATATGTATATTGTTTCACCAATATCACATTGTATTAACAACTTAGCTTTATAATATATATGTGAGAGAGATATGTATATATGTATATTATTCGTACTAAGATTTTATGGATTTTTGCCTGAAAGTCTACTAGTTTGATTTTAATACAGTCTTACAAACATTTTAGGTAATGTTTACATGGTATGTCTTTTTAATACCTTTTTTTCTTAACTTTCCTTGACCTTTTCTATTTTATGTAAATATCCTAGAAGCAGTATGTAGATGACTCTATTGTTACTATTGTCCAATATGGTAATCTTTGCTTTTTAATTGAAGAAATCAGTTCAATGTTATTTAAGTTAATAACTGATATGTTTGTGTTTCATTCTATCATCTTTCTATTTGTTGAGTAGTCATTGTGCTTATTTTATATTTTATTTTCTCTCATTTAAGCTAGTCAGTTGCTCCAAATATGTATGATTTCAATTATTTTAGTAGAATCCCTTCACTATAGTACCAGTGTCCTCAGAAATATAGAACTTTAGCAAATGTAAAAATATATCTTGAGTGAGATAGATGTGAAATGAACAGTGAGGGGTCAGAGGAGACCAGAATTCAAGAAACAATGGGTAGGCAGCTATAAACAAGACAAGTAAATCTTAAGAAGTAACATATATTAAATTCCAGTATTGAAGGGGCTAAGCTTTTATTTTGTTTTTTTCTTACCAGGGATTGAACCCAGGGGCACTTAACCGTTGAGCCCTATTCCCAGCCATTTTTATATTTTATTTTGGGTCAAGGTCTTGTTAAGTTGCTGAGGGTCTTGTTAAGTTGCCGAGGCTGGCTTTGAACTTGTGATCCTCTTGCCTCAGCCTCCAGAGCTGCTGGGATTACAGGCATGTATCACAACGCCCTCCTTTAAGGGGCTCAGTTATAGCTAACATAGTGTCCAAGGAGAAAATACTGAGCACTCTGGTTAAGTTTTAGGTATTAGTCAGTTTGCACTGTACATAAAACAACCCTGTAATTGCTATGTCATGAAAATAAATATTTATTCTCACACTAAAGATCATGTGAATCAACTTATAGGATCTGTAATATATGTATGTTCATTCTGGAGCTCCCAAAGTGGGAGAGGCCTGAATTATCAAGAGGAATACATAGAAATAGACAATGACATTTAAGATCTGAAGTAAAATGTGTATACTATCACTTCCACCCATGTTCCATTGACCAAAACAAGTTCCATGAAGAAGGCCAGTATCAGAAAGGACAAGGAGGTCTCTTTCTCCTGAAGAGGTAGGGAGTGTAAAGAATAAGTATGTGCTTAACAATAGACTAACCAATCTGTGTCTAACTGGAAAATGCTTTTACAGCACCCATCATTTTCTGTGCTTTCTGTTCAGGGCAGCAAAAATGTTATCCTTGAGCTTCTGTACCTTTTTTTATTTTGATCTTTATGAATCTTTAAATGAAGTCTAGAAAGCAGCTGGGTCCTTTCCTTATAAATTCAGCTTTCAATAGACTACCATACATTTCAGAACTTGAAAAAAATTATATAAGATATTTAACTCCTTTCCATCTCCCCCTACAACAGGAATTCTGTAGTGCTCTTCAGATGCAGGAAATGTCTTTTTCAGCAGGCAATTTCAGCTGGATTAAGTCTAATGTAGGACCAAATACTGAGGACAAATCTGTTCCTGGGCCTTAGGGTGTTTGCAATTATAGTGTGAAATTTTTATGTTTTGAAACTCATTAATATAATAGGCATTTGAATAAAGTAGATATTCAGAATGTAAATATAAAGATATTGTTTTAATCATCTTTTTACTTTTTTGCCTTTTTCCATGTTATATTTAAAAATTTTTAATTGATATGATATTTGTACTTATTTATGGAGCATAACACTATAGTTTGATATTCATCTACAGAGTATTATTAAATTAGGGTAATTGATATTTTATGGTTTCTACTATTAGAAAAATATAATAAATTCCCAGTGTATTAGAAATAGCATCATAGAGAGTAAGATGAAGGCACTTCCGATAAGGTACTCACATAATAATAATGTATAACACTTTCTCCTTGCTTGTATAGAGCATATAAGTATATAAAACCCCTGCATGCAATAAGTACTAGAATTAAAGACAAATGCAGAAAGATGCAAATCCAATAGAGCATGAATAAAATAAATACCTCCAGTGGAATGAATATATGTAGCAAAATGAATACAGAATACAGAAAAAGTACATAATAAGGAGGCAGAATATTGGAGCATCTATTACCAATGATGGAAGTTTCATTACCTAATATTTTTAGATAAAAGGAATTCATAGTAGGTACATTAAAAGAAATAACTGCAAAAAAGTATGACAATGCTAAAAATGACATTATAGTTATTTAAGTTATGAAAGAGCAAAACAAACTCAATGAAAGTTTTTAATGGGTATGGTTGACCCGGTAAAGCATCATTGATGCTGAAAAGTCACCAGCAGCAAAAACAGCACCAAATTAGCCATGTAGACAGAACATAAGGTATGAAGGAAACTGGAAGAGTTAGAAATAAGAGAAATCCAATCTGTAAAAAAGAAAAATCTAGAAGTTTCAGAAAAAAAAAATATAGCAAAGGAAGGAAAAAACAGTGGGAGGGAAAGAAGGAAGAAAGGTAGAAAAAGCAGGAAGGGAAGAGTTGGGTGATGGGAAGCATCAGTTAGACCCAAGGCAATCACCAGCTTTCTCTCTCTGTGCCAGAGGAGGAATGTAGATTTTTACTTTGTTATTGTTTTTATTCTATGAGAATTTTTCATTTTTTCAATCTTAAAAGAATGTTTCAAAAATACCTCTAGCATTTTATATGTGCTATACTGGAAAGGTTTCTCTGAACACTTCAACTCTTTATTGCCAGAAATAAAAGTCCCTGCTTATAAAAATCTTCATAGAGTCTAAGGAAGAAATTAGATTCTTATATTACCATACAATTTTCCAAATCTTGTCATTGATCTGAGAAGCTCAGTTTTTCTAAACCACATTCTTTTCTTTCAAGATAATTTACATACATAAATTTTTAGAATATATTATAAAAAATCTTGCCTTCAGGTCCTATAGTAGAATCCATTCTTTTGAGATAAGTTGTGTTCTTCAAGAAGCCTCCACTGTGGGAAAGGGGCACAGGGTACCATATGAGAAATTTTTGAAGGAAGATTATTTGGTGAATATTCATATTTTATTTCACTCTGTTTAGTTATGAACCCCAAATTTACAAAAAAGAATGTTCAAAACACAAAGCATATCTTGCTCTCCCTTGTGCACGTGCCACAGATCAAAGTATGGGGATTAGTGAACTTTCTTCTTATTGTTGCTTCCTCCTTCAAAAACATGGCTTCTTTGAAGCTTATCTACTTGATATACCATCACCAACTTCATTTCCGTCACAGACTATTCTCTGGATCACTCTCCTTCATTCACAGATTTGTTGAAATCCTCGTCTTTCACTGATCATTTTCAAGGTGAATGTACTGGCTTCTTGGTTCTCACATTCCATTATCTTCAATTTTCTCTACCACCTTTTCCAGACGTTTCCTTGGTTCCACTCTGCCCTAGGACCTTCCATTACCTGTAACTGCACTGTCACAGAAGTTTCTGTTTCATGTATCTCACACTTTGACCTGCTCACCCAACTTTGGTAGCTTCTGCCAGTTAATTACTCTAATAGTCCAATCTTCCCCAACTCTTTGATTTCACCCAACCTACCTTTTCAATAACCCAACTTTCTCCTTTCTTCAATGCCCTCTTTACTCGTGGTCAATGGCCATCATATCACTTTTATGCAAACACCTGAGAAATCTTTTACTTTGTCTCACTCATAGACACACTACAAAAACAAACAAACAAAATCACACCCTTTGTTGAAACCAGCTATCCTTGTTCCATTTACAGCATAAGAGAAAAAAAAATATGCCCACATTACTTGTGATTGAGTGATTATATGCTATAAAAATCATAACTGAATCAAACTGCTATTCAGAAGTGCCTAGAAATGTTTTTCTATTGGGCTAGTAGTTTTACTTTTACCTTTTCTGAGATGACCATTTTATAACTTCTCATAGGCCTTTCTTCACTGTCTTTAGTGCTGACTTCCCCACATTTTGTTTTAAAAATACTCAAAACCAAAAATAATCAATAAATCAACAAAACTACATGTATTCATATTCATATTATATGTATTTTTCTTCCTGTCACAAAGGAAAAAGTGTCGACTCCCTTTAAAAGTCAACCCTGCCATAACACACTGGATCCTGTCCCCTCTTGCTCTCTCTCCTGCAGCGGCTCTTCCTATTAGGTCCTTCCTATTCTCTTTAGAACATTTGTCTAGCTCAGCATTCTTTCTTTGACTTTGCCTTCCTTCCTAGTTGCTCTCTTTGACTTTGTCTTTTTTGTTGTCTTCTTTCCCATTTGTTCTTGAACCTACTTGAACTGGGCTTCTCTTCCCATTGAATTTACTGACATTATTTTTGTCAAAGTTTCAAATAGTTTTCAGAGTTATTGAATGTAATGGACTGAATATTAATCTTATCTTTCTGGGGCTCTCAGCAGTGTTAGATGTCACTGAACACTCTCTGCTTCTTGAAATAATATATTTCCTGTTTCTAGAACACAACTTTCTTTTGCTTCTCTTTTTGTTTTCTACTTCACAGGCAGTCTTAGGATCCTTTGCAGAGTTCATCTTTTCTAACTAAACTCTAATGTTGGAGTTCTCAGAGCTGATCCTTGATTATAGTTCTCATGAATACTCTGGTTGTATGCCTTTAAAAACATTGTATATGTTAACTTTTACATTTATATCTTGCCTCAACCTCTCTTTTGAGCTCTAAATCCATCCAACTGCCTACCTAGAATCTCCTTTTGTGTAATGTATTATTTGGAGCGACATTAGCTACTTCAATAAACTAGCCTTTCAAATTTCAGTGGCTTAATACAATAATAAACGTTTATTTTCAATTTGCAGAAATGGTACATATTGGGGTGTTTCCATAGCATCCTTCCTCATGGTAGAAATCCTAGACTCCTTCTTTCTTATGTTTTCACTCTTTTCAGGGACCTGAGGATATCCTGCATTCAGTTGATAGGACGTAAGAGTACATAAGGGATATGTATATCTGGGTTTCTGCTGCCCAGAATAGCACACAACATGTTCTTCATTATTCCACTGGTAATAAGTAGTCAATTTTCCCATGCAGTTGCAGTACAATGTCACTGCCTGAAGCGATTGCCGCTTGGAGCAATGACGCCGCGGGAATAAGTTCAGAGGCAGACTGGAAACAAACAGGCTCTTTATTCTGCTAGCTTCTCTCTCCGGCTCCAACAACAACTTCAACACCATGCACACTCCTACAACCACCACCAAATGGCACCGACCCGATCCGCAATGTCCCGGGCCAAGTCTCGTGAGACCATGGAAGGTGGTAATGCTTGAACCTCTTTATGGCTCACAGCTAACTGCAATCTTAGCTATCTCCTTAATTAGGGCTCCTACATTTCCCCTCTTTTGTTTTAAAAGAGGGGATGCTCTAGGACGTCCATGTGCAACCAACATTCTTACACATCATCGGATAATCAAGGCTGTTCCCTTGACTCCTGTCTTAGGTTGATATGTCGGCCACATGAGACTGTCCCGTGTGACTGTGCTTGTCTTAGGTTGTCCCCCTCTGGGGATCTTACCCGTCATTGGCTACCAGCCATCCAATGGAGCCCTTCAGGATCGACTGTGTATGATGACTAACAGCCGTCCAATTGTGAGGCGATGCTGCGGCTTTAAGGCGATAAGCATTCTGCTGACAAGCCAAGTTGCATGGCATATCAAATTCTTTAAACAAATCAGCTGCCCTGAGTTCTATCAAGTAACACACTGAGTTCTGTAGACAAATACCCGCAAGGCATTGTCCCTTAAAGTCCCAAACAATGAAAGATCAAAATGTCCACTTGTTATAACACATTGATCTAGGAGGCCCCATGCATGCAGAGCAGAGGCCACACTGCTGGTGAGGTTGTTTGATGCTTGAGCAGCAGGGATGCTTGCAGCGACCGCGATCCCTGCACCTGTAGCAGCAGCCGTATTTTTTATGTCTAGAAAATGCCACTGGCAAATCTTCAGGGCCCGCTACCTAGAAACTCAAGCATCAATTATTAAAGGAAAGGCAGTGCTATTCCAGGACTGAGTCAAGAGGCGAGTTGTCAAACTAAAAAATAGAATTATTAGATTAGAAAATTAAAGTTGATTACTGCTCACACACATTGCTGCTTGAGCTCCCACAAACATAAGCTGGCAAAATATCATATTCAGAACAAAACAAGGAAAGACTGAGGGTATTTACTGCATTAAAGATAGTGCAAAGAAAAGCTAAAAGCACTTTGGAAAAATAATTTGTTAGCTGAACCCTCGAGTCTCTGTAAACTTCCATTAAATTATCTGTTGAAATAACTCAAATTAATCAGCTATAAAACAAATAAAGTTAATTACAAATGAACATTCCTATGTCAAAACACCAAAATATCAGGTTATACAGCACTAGTCATATTCTTTGCTAAATAGAAATCCCTGGGACACCTATAAATCAAAATTGAATGTACCTTCACTTATTAAATTATTTACCCAAATTGAATACTCTTAAACTTAAATGAATTAAAGTTATTTGGATCCAAATATATATATATATATATATATATATATATATATATATATATATATATATATATATTTGATTCAAATATATATACATATGTATATATATATATGTATATATATATATATATATAATATATATATATATATATACATAAGCGCTTTGTTATTTGTGATGTCACACTGGACAGACGTACAAACCTACAAACATATATTTGTGATGTCACATTTACATGAAATTTAGACAAATGCACAGACATAAAGACATATATAAAAAGAAAAAAAAATACAACTGTGTGCACACTAAAGAGAGATCTCCTCGTACTGGCCAGGAGGAATGATACTTAAGTTGTGAAATATTTTGAAGGACTCTTTAAGGGAATTATTCCATACCTTCATCTTGGTCCTCTTGATTTTGTACCTTTTTTATTAATCTTGATTCCTCAACAACTTCATCTTGATCCTTATGATTTGGTACCTGCTTTATTAATCTAGATGGTATTCATATTGGAGAGGAATCGTGCTTTGGAAAAACACAAACAAATCCTGTCCCCCAAATTAATACTGGTTCTGGACCCTTCCATGTACCTGAAAGAACATCCTTCCAGTAAACCAAAGGTTTATGTTGTTGGTGTGGGTTCCAATGTCTGTCTCCAGCAGAATAACCATTAGAGTCTAAAGTTAAAAATTTTAAGGTAAACAGGGCAACTTCCAATCTGTCCCTAGGATTTTTCCAATTTCCTTCATTTTGTTTTAATAACATAATTTTCAGTGTGCAGTTTGCTCTTTCAATAATGCCCTGACCCTGAGGATTGTATGGGATGCCTGTTTTATGGGATATATTGAATTTTGCGCAAAACTGTTTGAAAGATGAGGACGTATATGCAGGGCCATTATCTGTTTTAAGCATTTTGGGGATGCCCAATGTAGCAAAAGCTTGCAAACAATGAGATGTAACATCTTTAACTTTTTCTCCAGAATGTAAGGAAGCAAAAATCATGCCTGAACATGTATCTATGGTCACATGAATAAATCACAATTTTCCGAAACTTGGCTCATGAGTAACATCCATCTGCCACAAATGATTGGGCATTAATCCTCTAGGGTTAACACCATAATGAGAATTGGGCAAATGTGTCATACAAGATTTACAATCTTTTACAATTGTTCTGGCTTGCTCCTTTGTGATTTTAAACCTACGCTGCAAGGTGGTGCTATTGAAGTGAAACTGGGAGTGAAATAAAGTAGCTTGCTGGAGCGCTGAAAGTATAAAGATTGTTTGGGTAAGGGCATCGGCCTTTTCATTACCTACATGGAGGGGACCAGGCAAGTTGGTATGTGCTCTAATATGCCCTACGAATAGAGGTTCTTTACTTGCCCACAAAAGTTTTTGTATTTGATAAAACAATTTAAAGTCTGGAGTATGAGGTGCTATTGGTCCTGCTAGCTCTAATTTGGGGACGGCATGTACAATATAGTGGCTATCTGAAAAAATGTTCATGGGCTGCTCTCTAAAATTTTCCAGAGCTCTTACCACAGTTTCCAGTTCCACTAGTTGAGCTGATTTGTGTGCAGTTATGTAAGTTATATTTTCTTTTTTAGTGACTACTGCAGCAGTACCATTTGAGGACCCATCTGTGAATACATTTAATGCCTTAGGAATAGGTTGATTTTTTATTACCTGTGGAAATATAATAGGATGATTGATACAAAAAGATAATATAGGAGACTTAGGAAGATGATTATCAAAATTTGTAGAAGTAGAGCATCTAGTTATATAGCTCAATCATTATCATTGAAGCATAAATATTCAATCTGTGATGATGAATAGGGAGTAATAATAGTAGCAGGGTGAATGACAAATATTTTAGTAGAAGTCTTAAGTCCTTGAAGAATAAGTTTAGCCACCATGGAGGTATAAGACTCAATTATACTTTTAGGAGAGACGGGCAAATGTATCCATAATAAAGGCCCTTGTTGCCAAAATACTCCTGTGGGTGTATATTGTGAAGAAATAATAATCAATATCAGCGGTTGAGTTAAATCAAATCTATCACAATGAGCTCCTTCAATGGCTTTTTCTACTAACTTTAAAGCTTTCCTAGAATCAGGAGTCAATGTTTACGGTGAAGATGGATCAGGGTCCCCACGAAGAATGTCAAATAAAGGTTTTACTTGGCCAGTAGTGAGGTTTAGTGTAGGGCGAAGCCAATTAATATCTCCTAGCAATTTTTGAGAGTCATTGAGAGTAGCCAAATGCTCCTTATTAATTAATATTTTTTGAGGCCTAATAAAAGTGTCCATAATTTGGAATCCTAGATATAATATTGGAGATCTAATTTGAACCTTTTCTTCAGCAATGTTTAGTCCATATCATTTCAAGTTTTCTGATATATCACTAAATATGGTGAATAAGACTTCTTGATTAGGATGAGCAAGCAAAACATCATCCATATAATGGAGGCACATAAGCTCTGGGTATTTATTTTTGATAGGCTGAATAACTTTATCTACATAGATTTGACACATAGTGGGGCTATTAGCCATTCCCTGCGGCAAAACTTTCCAATGATAACTCTGATCAGGGCCATTATTGTTAATAGAAGGAACTGAAAAAGCAAACCTCGGGGTATCCAGAGGGTGTAGAGAATAGAAAAGAAACAATCCTTTATATCAAGAGTAATAAGATGGAAATTTTTTGGAATGGCTATAGGATTAGGAAGTCCAGCTTGAGTAGGGCCCATGATTTGCATGGTTTTATTAATTTCTCTAAGATCATGTAACAATCGCCATTTTCCTGATTTTTTCTTGATCACAAATATGGGGGAATTCCAGGGAGAGGTGGAAGGCTCTATGTGTCCTGCTTCTAGTTGTTCTTGGATTAGTTGGTGGGCCGCTTGTAATTTCTCTTTAGCTAGGGGCCACTGAGGGACCCACACTGGCTTATCAGAAAGCCATGGTATTTTCAAAATTATTTTCTCAGTGGCCCCGAAAAAAAACATCTTTTTCCTTTATGATAATGATTTCTTTTAGGGTTAAGATTACTCTGTAGATTTTCTCATTTAACACCTGCAGGCTTGGTTGCAAGGTGTACTCCCATTTGTTGCAAAATATCTCTTCCCCATAAAGTAACCAGTAGGTTAGGTAAAACATAAGGCTGAAATATTCCTTTATGCCCTTCATCATCCTCCCATTTTAAAATTACCGCACTTTTCTCTGCGAGGTTATTATATCCCAAGCCTCTTAAATTGGTTGAAGCTTTTTGCAGAGGCCAGTGCTTGGGCCATTGCCGTAGATTAATTATAAAAGAGTCAGCTCCAGTATCTATCAGTACCTCCATCTCTATTCCTTGGATTTTTATTTTACACATAGGCCTCCTTGAACAATCCTGAACCCAGCAAGCCATGGGTCTTGAGTCAGTGGAACAAAATCCTCTATTGTTCCTTTTTTGAGTCATACTCATTTTAAATAAATTATGTAAATTTGGAAGGAGAAGCAGCTGAGCAATTCTATCTCCTTGATTAACAGAACTTATCCTTTGGGGTGAGCTAAGCATTATTTTTATTTCCCCTTTGTAGTCTGAGTTTATTACACCTGGGGTCTCTTGCAAACCTAATAAGCTTTTAGGACTTCACCCAAGAATAAGTCCTACAGTCCCTGAGGGAAGAGGTTCCCTGACCCCTGTGGGAATCAGTTGAACCCCCATTTCAGGTGTTAACACTATTCAGGTGACGAAACAGAAGTCTAATCCTGCATTTCCTCCTGTTCCTCTGCCGAGGGAGTGGATGGGTAGTAGGGATTGTGTTGGGGAAGCATCTGAGTGGATGCTTGAGGATGCTTCTCCTCCAATGCCTCGTACATTTGTGGGCCCCGGGGCATTGGGCCCCGTGCCCTGTTTTTTGAATTCCTGAAAAAATGATTTCCATAAATGTCAAATTTTGAATGGCATTTATTGGCCCAATGATTTCCCTTTTTACACCTGGGGCAGCGGCCTGGGGCACGGTATGAGCTTGGTCTTATTTCTCTTTGGGGATTTTGCCCAGAATAGCCTGATTGATTATGATAATTTTGCCTGGAATATCCTGATTGATTATAATGTATAGGTTGAGCCCTTGTGAAATTTTGAGGGGAAGAACCTCTTATTGCAGCTGCAATCACATTTCCTGTGACAAAGGCGTCATTTATATCTTTACATAGTTGTATATATATGGAAAGATCCTTTTTATTTCTCCATGGCCTGATGGCTTCCTGGCAGTATTTATTAGCATTTTCATATGCTAATTGAACAACTAATGGCATAGCTTGATCAACATCTGCAAACACTCTACCTGCAGTTCTCAAAAGTCGATCAGCAAAGTCAGCATATGGCTCATTAGGTCCTTGAATCACTTTTGACAAGCTACCTTGTAGATCCCCAGGTCCTTGTACAGTTTTCCATGCCTTTAAGGCAGCTGCGTTTATCTGATCATATACACCTGGGTCATAATATTTTTGAGCCTGTAAGTCTGTGAACTGCCCTTCTCCTGTGAGCATTTCTATATTATGGTCTCCAAACCCTGCAGCTGCATTTCTTTTAGCCATTTCTATACAAAGGTCTTGAAATTGCAATCGCCAAACCAAATATTGCCCCCCCACTTAATGCTGCTTTACATAGACTTTTCCAGTCAGAGGGGATTTAGTTAAAGGTGTTAAGGGACTCCAGCATACTCAACGTGAAAGGAGCTTGGGGCCCATACATCATTACTGCCTCTTTGAGATTTTTTATTGTTTTGAAATCTACTGACTGGTGGACCCTCTGTCCATTTTCATTTTCAAATACTGGCAGTTTCCAATGTATCTGTGAGTTACCCTCGAGAGCACATAAGTGCTCAGAAAGACTTTTTATTTCTATTTCTAGGATATGCAAACGCTAATAATACCCTTCATATTTTCTGTAATGGATTCTACCCATTGGGGAGTAGAGGACACAAGTGGTTCCTCTACTTGACAGTCCTTTCTCCTTTCTAATTTCTTGTTGTTCTTTTTATTGGAGACTGTGCTCCCAGAATCACTTTTTTAAAAAAAAATATTTTTATTTATTTGCTTTAGTTGTACATAATGCGTTTTATCCAAATGCATTCTATTTGTACGTAGTGCTGAGGATTGAATCCGGGTCACCCACGTGCTAGGCGAACGCTCTACCACTGAGCCATAATCCCAGCCCCCAGAATCACTTTTTGATTCCTCTTCACTACTATCACTTTTACTGGTATCCTGAATTTCAGCTTCTAAGGAGAGTACATATTCTTCGGCTAATTTCAATAAGTTTCTGATGGCTTTTGCAGCTCTTACTTTTGAATTTACACCACTACTCTTCTCACTGGTATTAACTGACTCAGAGGCTATGCTTTCTTGATCACTTTCCTCACTATCCACTGAGTCCACGATATCGAAAAACTCATCCATGGCTTTTATTATCCGACCTTTTGTTATTTTTGCTCCCATTTTCAGTTCTTACCTGCCGGCCGAATTCCCCGTACTGGCCACCAGCTGTCGCTGCCTGAAGCGATTGCCGCTTGGAGCAATGACGCCGCGGGAATAATTTCAGAGGCAGACTGGAAACAAACAGGCTCTTTTTTCTGCTAGCTTCTCTCTCCGGCTCCATCAACAACTTCAACACCATCCACACTCCTACAACCACCACCACCAAATGGCACCGACCCGATCCGCAATGTCCCGGGCCAAGTCTCGTGAGACCATGGAAGGTGGTAATGCTTGAACCTCTTTATGGCTCACAGCTAACCGCAATCTTAGCTATCTCCTTAATTAGGGCTCCTACAGTACAACCTGAGAAATATCTCTGGCTAAAAAGCTATTTGCCAGCAAAAACTATATTATACTAAGAGGAATACACACCTTGGATGAGCAGCTAGCCATCTCTGCCACATACTGCTTTCTTACTACTAGATAAGTGTCCAAATCCTTTCTGCTCCTACGTAAAGTACAGTCATTGCTTTTTGAAGATTGCAAATAAAAATTTCATCAGTTCCTGCATCCAGTGAAGAGATGAGTATCTCTTGGTGAAGAATGACTCTCTCTAGCAATGATGGATATGGTTCTTTGTGCTCTGAAACATATGAACTAACAGCAAAGTTATCTATCTACACTGTACATGAAAACATTGACTACATAGTGGGGATAGGGGAAAACGTAGAACAAAAGCTCACATCTGACAAAGGAAGAATGAAAACCTAAAGAGTAGACAGTGTGACTTTTTTTAACCTAGGTAAAGAGACAAATTTCTTACTTAGAGTCTAATCCTGCTTTCTAGGAAGAATTTATTTGTTCATTGTCTTCCATGACCCCTGTCTCCATGGGCCTGAATATCTTCAGAGATGTTCTATCTGGCCCATCATCTTGATGGCCACATCTGATTGGATTTAGCAATGCATGCCCTTTCTTGGGGATGGACGTCTTGTGTAGTCCTCTTCCTGGTCATGTAACTTTGAGATCTCAATAAATGTTTAAAGTTTTGATAAGTCAAAGGTTGACTACAAAGGGTTTTACTGTTATTTTTCAGTAGTAGAGATTGATCCCAGGCACATATTTCCATTGAGCTACAACCCCCATTCCTTTTAGTTTTTTATTTTGAGAGAGGATCTCACTAAATTTCAGAGGCTGGCCTTGAATTTGCCTGAGCCTCCTGGGAATATAGGTGTGCACCACCATGTCTGGCATATAAAGATAGGTTTCCTTAGTAATATGATTTATCAAAACTTTAGGCTTCTGATTTGTTTCCAGTTCTATGTACTGAAACCATATCCAAATTTATTTTTTAGACTGTAGTTCTCAGATCAGTTTTATTCATATTTTCGTGACTGAATGCTTCCCTCTTTTAACTTGGTAGTAGTCATTTTGAAGAAATTTAAAACTATATGCTTGTATAACAAATTCACATATTCAATGAGCCTCTATTACTCAGTGATTTTCAATTACAAAATTGTTTGTGTCTGAAATGGTATTTTTTCCCAGTTCTGAAATATCCTAGCTCTCTGGACTCTATTCACTTTCAAGTTTCCTTGCAAATTGGCCAATTTGGATCTAAGCATATCTCTTTCTTTTAATACCCTGCCAAACACAGACAATAACAACCAACCCACATTACTAATATGCCTTCCCAATTATTTTCTCCTATAGCAGAGGGCCTTAACCTTTTTCCTATGGATCTCTTTGGTAGTCTACAAAATTCTATTAACTTCCTCATAGAATTTTTAAAATATGAAAAGTAAATGTAGATGATAAAAAGAAAATAAATTACTTGCATATAGAAATGCAAAATATTGCAAAAACCTTGTAGTAATATATATCTTAGTTTATTAATGCATCTAATAAGATGATATGTTTAAAATAAAGACAACTTAAAACACTTTAAAGCATATTAGCATAATCTGTTGTTACTTGGCTGAAATAAGAGCATTAAGCAGCAGACTGGCTTCTGATTCATCTCTTTCCACACAATTTGTCTTTCTGTGAAAAGCTGTCCAATGCCTATATATCAATCATCCTTCTGGGTTATCTGATTCTCACATTTCATTGTCTATTTTATAATTCTTTTCTTGTAGTAACTGATGAACCTGTAAATTATATCCCTCAAAAAATAGTTCTGCCTCCATTTTCAATTTATTTCAGCATTTCCTTTACTTCATATACATTTGTGATTTTTGGACTTTTCATTTAAAGTCATTATAACATCTGCATAGTTCCCTCATTAAATAAGTAAAATAAAATCATACTGTGTGTTCAATTTTATATCTGTATGAGTTATAATTTTATGCATTAATTTAATATATAATTTTCTCATAACTTTTTAGAAAAATTATCTTATAACACAATAATCAGCAGTCATAGATAGCAAACCTTGAAAGCCAGCATGGAGATCTGTGTCACAAATGATGACACAACAAAGTGAAAAGTTGCCTGTTGAGTCACATAAAGATCCATAGAGAAAGAGGAACTTGGCTTGGAAATGATACCTATTACCATGTTTTATTTTCCATTGGTCAGAACCAATGATATAGCCTCACATAGATGAAATAGGTTGGGAAATTAAATCCCTGAGTGTGCATCTCCGTACCAGTAATGACTCACATTATATAATAAGAGGAAGAATATTTAGTGGATAGTTAATGTCTTGAGCAAGAATATATAGTGGATAATTAATGGTCTTTGCCACACATCAATTAACAGACATATCAAACCTAATACACTCTCCTGAGAACATATGATATCTGCATCCAGTAAATCAAATGTTGTTTCAAGCCTGGCAGATATTTTTATTTTTAAGGAGTCTTCTCATTTAAAAAAAACTTTATGCATCTTCAATCACTATTGAAGCATTAAAACCTTCTATTACATTTCAATGTAAAGAGATCACAGAGCAAAAGACATAAAGGTATATCAAGTTCTTTTTGTAAGTGCCATAATTAAAGAATAACCTATGACAACACAAACTGTGAAATACACAATCTTTGCAGTATTATTTTTAGGGAAATATTTCAAACTATTAAAAAAATAGCAATGGGTCTCAGGTTGCATCATTATTCAGAGCCATAATTAAGAATCATAAAAAAGTTTTTCCTATGTATACTGATCTTTAAAAAACATATTAGATATGTACTTTCCTAATTATAAATGCTTATTCTGAGATGTACTATATTATATTTGGTCTTCTGGGATAGGGGTATGCTTACCTGCATGCACAGGTTTGATCCCCAGCACTGCAAAATAATCAAAACAAAAATGTCTAATTTGGTCTTCTTTCCTAAATGCTAACCTTAGCCCAGACTATTGAGTTTAAATAAAGTTTGTGGGAGGGGGAGGAACATGACTTGAAATGAAAGCTGAATAGGAAGGAATAAAATAGATTTGTGAGATAACAGGAAGGGTAAAAATGTAAAGGTAAGGAAAGGAAGGGAGATAGGAAAGAATAAAAGGAAGAATTATAGGTGGTAAAGAATTTCCAGATAGAACCAATAGCATGTACAAAGATGGTGAATATAGGAATATACAAGTTGTGTTTCAGAGACTGAAAATAGAAGTATTTCTGGAATGTGGAAAACTTTCAGAAAAGGAAGAGTGGGGTGGGTTTCTAACCTGGGATTTTGTCACAATAGTGACATTATTAAAGTGAGGGAATCAAATCCTATGATTAAATGTATATTTTTGCTGCATTATATACACCTGGATGTCATAAAACAGACTTTGTTGTCCATTGCAATAGTAACTTAAAAGTTAATTTCATTCCTATCCCAGGATTTAGGAACATATAAATCACAGAAATGACTCAAATGTATCTAAATAAAAATTGGAATACGCATAAATCTTTGAATCCAGTTGAATAGTAATTTGTACTAGCTTCTATAAAATAGACATGTATATGATACAAAATAAAGTATTATAACGTGCTAAAGAATAGATTATTTTAAAAGCTAAAATTAAGACCCTTATGATTATACCATGACACATCATTAAAGATTTTATACAGTTCAGTAATTGATGATGGTATCAGTGATCTGCTACAACCAATTTCAAATGAAAATTCAAAGAAACATGAATATATAGGCAATAAGTAATAAATTTACAAGCAGATGTATAATAAATCTATTCACAAGCAGTAATCAATTGCATTCTACCTAGTAAAATATAATTTCTATGGGGAAAATCCCTGCATTGTTATCAATTACTCACAACTTATAAAACTATGAACTAGCACAAAGACAATGAAAGAGTGAGAAAACCTGAAAGGGCCTGTTAAAGGAAAATATTTTTGGTCATCATCAAAAGCTCTCAGAATTATTTCTATAATCCAGGTGCAGTGGCACATGCCTGTAATCCCTGCCGCTCAGGAGGTTGAGGCAGAAGGATTGCAAGTTCAAAGCCAGCCTTGGCACATGAAACTCTTGAGCAAAGACTCTAGCCATGCAGGACTACTGACTGGTGGAAAATGCAAGATGATAAAATTGTGTCAGTTCAATCTGCTAAGTCTGTGGCAAATTTTTACACAGAATATGAACCTAATGTAAATAAATACTGATTCCATTCATAGAGAATTCAAGCCTATACAAAACTGAATGCTGCTGTTAAATGTCAAATAGTGGTTCCTCTGGGGAGTAACAAGGAGGGTGACAATTAGGTGTGAGGGAGTTTCTAAAATCTGATAATGCTTTATTTCTTGGTCCAGGTAAGTGTGCTCACTTTGTGGAAATTTCTTACGCTGTACTTAAGATATATGTGCTTTTTTGCATGACTAGTTCAATTTAATAGTTGAAGAAAGATATGATTTTTCTTTCCCATGAGTTTAGATTTCAGATTCTATTGTCCAAAAGTACTTGATACTGTCAACAAATATTGAGACCTTATGATGTGCCAGGCATGGTTTAAAGGGCTTTAAATGAATTCATATGTTTTTTATATTTCAATTTTTGGTTTTAGAACCCCTTTTAATACACAAATTTGTTAATTTGATAGTCAAATGTAAAAATATTTGTCCTTGAGAGTATGATTGTACCTGGCTTAAGAGATCTTTTCCTACCATTGATGTTTTTAGAGTTAAATTAACACAGAATTGATTAAACTGCTTCCAGGAACAAGTAAAGTATTTCCTACATATGATAATTAATTTAATATACTTGATGTTTTTGAGATAAGCTCAATGTCTTTGATGTGTATGAAAAGCTGTTTCCCTTCCTACACAAAAACCCATAATTAAAGAACATTTCAAGAATTATATTGGGCCTATTTTTTCAATTTATGATAAGTGGCACCACTTTTTAGTCCCAACATACAAAGTCTTTGTTATATGACTAATCTTGCTTATAAGAAGAATGGGATATTTTCTTATTAGAATTTCTTTCCAGCACAAACAAAGAATTCATTTGCAATTCTCTAACAAGTCTCAAACATAAAATCATGGTTACTCAAGCCAACAATTCTTGCTGTGATTTCAATTTATACTATTCTCAAATTTTTAAAGATGCTGATTTATTTTTTTAAATGATTAAATAATATATTCCTGAAAATTTCTTTGCATATCACTTGTAGATGTACAGTATATATCAGAGAAAAATAACATGGATTTTAGTGGACTCTGACATTGGACTTTGTAAAAACTATTCCTTATTCATAAATAACTTAAAACTCATGTCATTCTTAATCATATGGAACAGGAGGAATATAGATATTTAAGAAAAAATTCTTATGCACAAACACTTTTGGTCAACTTTCACTAAAAAGGTAGTATATATATGACAATAGATTATTTAAGAATAGTATAATAATGATGAGGTTAATGAGAATTTTCAAAGATGTTTATTGCATGAAATACAAAGACTATTCCAACAGTAGCACAAGGAGATATTAATGTGAAAGAAAGAAGTTTTTTTCTTGTTTATTTTTCACACATATACATACTTTAAAATTTTCCCATAAGAGACCATTCTACAATGTGTGTCTTTTTATCAAAAATGACTTGTGATTTTCTTTAGTAATTATTATTTTCTTTTTCTGGTTTAGTTTAAATTCACTTTCCTGTTTGCTATCCCAAAGAATTTTGATTCTGTTTAGTCATTTTTTGATAAATAATATATTTGTTTCAAAATTTAAAAACTATCAGTGAATACAGGGAAAAATCACTCCTACACTTGTGTCCAAGATGTCAAGTCCTAAATTCCCCTCCCCTCAGGCAGTAGGGTATCATCTTTTTGTGTGTGTATTTACAAAAATATTTAATGCATATCTAAATATGTAAAGTTTTACACATATATACACACACATACACACTGTTTGCACTGTGTTATATATTATCTGTTTATATATACATATGCATATAACACACATGTTGTGCTATTTTTGTTTTTGTTTTGCTTTTAAATATCAGTATTTCTTATAGTTTACAATTCCATTATCAGTACTTAAAGCACTTTATCATCATTCATAGTGAAAGAGCATTCCTTTGTTTGTGTATGTATATATTGTAATTTTTTTCAACCACTTTCCTCTAGATGTATATTTAGGTGGTTTCTTATAGTTTGCCATTATGATGTATATGTGGCTATTAAAAATAATTTACAATTTTTCCTTCATGTGTTAATAGCTAACTTCAACTGAACACTTAGTATTATTTTAGCACCATATAAAGTGCTTTACATACATTATCTCATTCAATTACTGACTCTATAAAGGCAGTTTTAAAAAATTATTATTATCCATGCTTCACAGATGAATAAAATGAAATGTTAGCTAATTTGCCTAAAGTGGAAACTTCAAAACCTGATTGCTGCTCTGTATGTCTCCAAAACTTACATAAATATATATTGACATTGTATGTATGCAATGGAAAAATGACACAAATGGATCAAACATAGGCCTTAAAGAATTTATCATTTAAAAGTGTCAAATATAGCCTCATCATTTCTGAGTAAGTCAATTGATTAAAGCAGATTTAAATAAATTGACATACGTAAGAAACAAAGATATTTTATGAAGAAATCAGTTTATAATTATTCTCAATTTCAAATTTTATAAATTAAAGAGTACCAGATTTATTAAGAAGTAGTTACACCATTTAATAAAGCTCCAAGTCTGTTTTTAAGACAGTAATGTATACACCGAAGAGTTAAATTTCAAAGATGACTACTTTTTTGTGGTGAACTAGGAAACATCTTTAAATTATTAATTCCATCTAGAAATAAATCCCCCAACAGAGACGAACTAGACACAAATATTAAGTAAATAAATAGTTTGGGAAGAATTCTGGAAATGGATTGTCTTTTTCTAGAACAGAAGTTACATTTAATTTGATGATTGGATTTTGAAAATTTCTATTTTATTTGTTTTTACTGCTAATTTCCTTCAGGCACACAAAGATTAGAAATATCAAAAAAACATGAAACACATTTTTTTTTCTAATTGTTGGGGTATGAGTAGGAATGAAAAATGTTATGAAGAAAATTGCTTTTGAATTCCCAGCCTAGTTTGGAATTTTAAAGGAGGAAAAAAACAAACAAACAGTTGCTGTAAGAAAAGATAATACAGTTTATAGGAAGCTACTTATATTCAAAATGTATTATTGAAATTAAATAAGACTTCTCCCTCTAGTTTTGCAGCTGCCCATGCATTTACTCAAAACTTCAAAGTTTGGCCACTATATTCTTTATCTAATGGTTCCTGTAATTTGCCTACATAAAAGAAAAATTGAAATAGAATTAGCACATGGGAGTGTTTCTTACTTTCAGCCTTTGAACTAGCAACTGAATCAACAGTTATTATTAGGCTGATTCCTTGACCATTGAAATGAAGAACCCAGAAATCTGCATTTTGGTAATTCAAATATACTCGTGTTTTAGACCATAGGAAGGAAGCTGTAGGGATGACCTTGTGACCGCTCTCTTCCCTGAGGAGTTTAGAGCCAATGTGATAGAAAGTGCACCAGTTTAAGACTCTAAAAAGGTTGGCTCTGCTGTGTCTTAGCAAAATGACCTTATCCGGACATTAATGAGTCCCAGGTTCCTCTGTGACACCAGGTTCTTGTGGGGTTAAGATAATAAAATTGCACCACCCTTTATCTCCTGTCATAAAAATATTTGATGTTAATAATATTAACCTCATACTCCTAGAGTAGATTAAACAATTTCTGAAACATCATTTTATTTTCAAAAAGGAGTGAATTAAAACCAAGAAATAGAACAGTTATTAACTATTTGTAAATTTATGCCACTATTAAATACTGCTATTTTTTCTATCATGATTGTGATGTTTATTTAATATATTTTACTTGTGTTACTTTTTCACATGGAAACAAAAAGCATATTTATTTTCATTGATTAAAAATGACCAAGTTTGGCTGGGGTTGTGGCCTAGTGTTAGAGCACTTGCTTAGTATGTGCAAGGCACTGGGTTCAATTCTCAGCACTGCATATGCATAAATGAATAAAATAAAGGTCCATCAACAATTTAAAAAAGTATTTTAAAAAATGACCAAGTTTCACAGTATCTGAAGTACTACCTCCTTTTTAGTACAATGGAGCTTCTACCAAGTCCCTGAAATTTTTTTATTTATTTATTTTTTTATTTTGTATTGAGGCATGTATGCCTTGGGGATTATGGTATCTCTTGCTTTTTATTTTAGAAAAGAAGCATGACTTAGTCTGAGATGTGTGACTAATACAATCCCAACACTTGGGAAATTAAATGGTTTTCTAGAAACATCACTAAGAATACTGACTGGAATGATTCTTGTATGACATATGAATTGTTCTATTCACCTTGGCTGCAAACTGTCAGAGTGAATGAAGAATAAGATGAGTAACCTCATCTAGTTACTCAAACTGGTCAAATCATGATGACTCAGTAGACAAAACTGCAAAGTGCATAAAGCCTTTTACCATGGAAGGTCTTAAGATCCTCTCGAAAGAGGAAGAAACAGAATCAGATAACGAAGGCAGGATTAGGGTTCTGTGATGTCCCTGATAGTGATGTGACCTGGAACCAGGGATGCTTCAGTCAGAAACAGAGGGTTGAGGAGAAAAACAGAAACATCTAAAAAAAAAAAAAGAAGTGGTGAAGTGGTGAAGCATGAGGGCTTCAGATCCAGGTTACCTCTGTTAGGATTTTGGCTTTGCATTTCTAAACATGTGACTTTGGGCAGGCGACTTGTGTTTCAGGTTCTATATTTGTAAAATTGGAATAGTGTAGACAGAGCCCAACACATAGAAGCCCTCAATGTCAATTATCATCAATATTATTAAATGGATTATGTAGTTGGCCAGTGTGACCCATGTACATAGTATCTGACACTGACGTAACAGACGTGACAGAAGATTATTAATTAATGAGTGTTCAAATGAATGTATGAACTTGTTTTAATTATCTGTTATCATTGTGAGATTGGGTATAGCAATGGATAGCTTTCTGTATTTTATTTTAAATTTGCAGTCATGGGCTATTTTAAGCTTTGCTCAAAAAATTGAAAATTAATTTACATTTGAATTTTTAATAAATTTAGAAAGACAAAATGTTTCCTTTAACAATCCACTTTAATTTTTTGTTTATTTATTTATTTGCAACCATAGACTGAACTCAGGGGCACTCGACCACTGAGCCACATCCTCGGTCCTATTTTGTATTTTATTTAGAGACAGGGTCTCACTGAATTGCTTAGCACCTTGATTTTGCTGAGGCTGGCTTTGAACTTGTGAGGTGATCCTCCTGCTTCAGCCTTGCAAGCCACTGAGATTAGAGGCGTGCACCACTGCGTTTAGAGATCTTCCTTATTCTTACTCAGAAATAAATTATGCATATATTTCAATATAGTTACTCTTATCTTATTCTAGGTTTGTATAAATGAAAATTAAAAGATACCAAAGAAATATTTTAAACTTCTGGTGGGGAGGGTGGATTTATTATTACTTTTTGCTTAAGTTTTTAAGGTTAGGCTCATAATTCAAAGGCCTCCAGATAAATCTATGACATTTAAAAAGTAGCTAATTAATCTGTGTGGGATTTGTAGACTTGTGATTAAGATGGGTTGTTTTCAACAATAAATGTTGGCGAGGATGTGAGGGAAAAGGCATGCTCATAACATTGCTGGTGAGACTGCAAAATGGTACAGCCAATATGGAAAGCAGTATGGAAATTCCTTGGAAAACTGGCATTGGAACCACCTTATGACCCAGCTATCCCACTCCTCGGTCTATACCCAAAGGACTTAAAAATAGCATACTACAGGGACAAGACCACATCAATGTTTATAGCAGCACAATTCACAATAGCTAAACTGTGGAACCAAACTAGATGCCCTTCAGTAGATGAATGGATAAAGAAAATGTGGTATATATACACAATGGAGTATTACTCAGCAATAAAAGAGAATAAAATCATGGCATTCACAGGTAAATGGATGAAGTTGGAGAATATAATGCTAAGTGAAGTTAGCCAATCCCCAAAATCCAAATGCTGTATGTTTTCTTTGATATAAGGAGGCCAATTCACAGTGGGGTTGGGATGGGGAGCTTAGGAGGATTAGAGGAACACTAGAATGGCCAATGGGGAGGGAGGGAAAGGAGGGGGAAAAAGGGTGAAGAAGAAAGAAAAAAAGATGGTAGAATAAGATGGATATCATTACCCTAAGTGCATGTATGAAGTCACAAATGGTGTGAATATATATTTTGTATACAACCAGAGATATGTAAAAATGTGCTTTATAAGTATAATATGAAATGTAATGCATTTTTCTGTCATTTCTAACAACTTAGAATAGAAATAAATTAATTTTTAAAAAGATGAGTTGTTTTCAAAAAACAAATGAGATGATACTGTGAGTCCTACACTCCAGTCTCTATAGCTGAAATTCATTGGTATTGAAATATTTAAGCAACCTCATTTTTAACGGAACTCTACAAGAGGGAGGAGTATAACCACATTGCTTCTATAGTTGGATTATATAGATATACTCTGCAGCTCAGAGGAGAATAGAGAAAAAAAAACAAGCTTACTGCCACTTACTTCTCATATCTATTATACTGGCCACAATTATGTGAATGCTGCTGTAACCCCACCATTACATGTCATGATACTATTTAATGACCATGGCTGAATTCATCCTTAGGATAACATTGTCAGTGATACAAAACCTGTTCTAATTGGCATTAAGTGTCTACCAAAGGAACGTTGGCATGGCACCTGCTACTCCTTTCCAAGGACATAATCAAGAGATGGTTGGAGAACCCACACCACCCACAGTTCCCAGGTGGCTAAAAAATAAATGGATCATTATTGGATAGCTTAGCAGCATTTCATTATGTTTGAAACAAACTGTCTATGACTATTTTTCCAGATCAGAAATGTTTAGGAGCTTGTTTTTGATTTAAAATGGAGACTTCACTTAAATTATTTTCAAAGAAAGAAAGTAACCTAATGTGAGGTGGAGGCAAAACAATTTTTACTGTTTTTTTTCTGATGCTGCAGCTTCTCTTGCTTTGTCCTTGCTCTTGGCAAAGCAGATTTATTTTATTTTATTTTACTTTTTAATTTTTATTCTAATTTGTTATACATGCTTCAGAGTGTAATTCATTTCATATTACATATAAAAAGCACAATTTTTCAAGTTGCTGGTTTTACATAAAGTATTTTCACAATTGTGTCTTCATGCATGTACTTAGGGTAATGATGTCTAACTCATTCTACCATTATTCCTATCCCCTTGCCCCCTCCTCTTCCCTTCCCCCACCTTTGTTCTATTTAAATTTCCTTCATTCCTCTCATCCCCCTCCCTGTCCTTTATAAGTCAATATCATCATAACAAAGAGATCATTTGACCTTTGTTTTTTTGTTTGTTTGTTTTGTTTTGTTTTTGGTACCAAGGATGGAACCCAGGGGAGCTTAACCATTGGGCCACATCCCTAGCCCTTTCTATATTTTTAATTTTGAGACAGGACCTCGCTAAGTTGCTGAGGCTGGCTTTGAACTCATGATCCTCCTGCCTCAGTCTCCCAAGGCACTGGGATTACAGAGGTGTGCCACTGCACCGACAATTTCAGAATATTTTAATGGCCCTACAAAAAAACCCTTCCCCCATTAGTAGGCCCTCCACGTTTCTCTTCCAACCTCAGAAACAATGAATCTACCTCTCATTATATGCATTTGTCTTTTCTGATGTTTCATATAAATGGAAACATACAATACATAGCCTTTTCAAATGACTTCTTTCACTTAACACTGTTTTTAAGGTTCACCTTCTTGTAGCATAAATCAGTACTTCATTCCTTTTCATCAACAAATGATTCCTTTTGTTGACAAATGATAATCCAATGTTTGATTAAGTTTTGTCTAAACACTCATCAGTGGATAGGCATTTGGATTATTGCTACATTTTGGCTCTTGTGAATATTTCTGCTGTGAACATTGTATACATGTTTTTATGTTGGCAAACATTTTTGTTCTCTCTGATATTCCCTCCACCTCAGTATTTTTGGGGTCATTTGCTGGTGAATTATGAATTGTAGGCAGTGTTGTGTTAGCCTGTCCCCCTCCACCAGGCCCTGCCCCATCCTGGCTTCATGCACCGCCTCTCCTGCCTGGCCCCACCCAGGCACCATCTATTGAGCCATTCAGCCATGCCTCCTTCTGTGCCCATAGCTTTTCAAAACGGCCAGTGATGTTCGCCAGTGGCAGGAAGAACTGTCCCAGTTGAGGGGTGAGGCAGTCGCTTTTAAATGTTGCTATAGAAATAAAGACAGTTTGAATCTGAAAAAGAGAGAGAGAGAGAGAAATCCAGGCACAGTGGCATATACCTGTAATCCCAGCTCCTTGGGAGGCTGAAGCAGGAGGATCTCAAATTCAAGACCAGTCTTAGCAACCTAGTGAGGCCCTAAGCAACTTAGTAAGACCCTGACTCAAAATAAAAAAATAAAAAGGCCTAGGGATGTGGCTCAGTGGTAAAACACCCCTGGGTTTACCAAAAATTTTTTAAAAAATGAAATATAAAGGTGACAATGAAAATGATGCGCACACTCTCTCTTTACTTTGTTACTCCTATTGTTTCTCCTCCTTCCTTATAAATATCACATTACATTCTGCATTCTCTCGGTTCACATTTTGAAATTCTGAACTCTGTTCTACTTCCCATCACATTTTCTTTCTTCTTAATTAACTGTATTCTTGCCATCTTTTAGCACTAATTGCTTTGTATACCTCCTGTTCCCACTATTAGTATTGTTGGAATGATTACTGCTATGGATGACATAGTTGACACCTGTTGATTGCTTTAATGTTATATATAGTTCATGGTTATATATCATTTTTGCTGTCAGCAATTACTGACTCTCCCATTTCCTTTTTTTTTTGGGGGGGGGTGATTAACATTGTAAATGTCATAGTAGGAACCAATTGTTTAGTTTAATACTGTATATTGTTTGCATTGATTGTTGCTATTGTTTCTTTTCCCCTGTTTCATGAGGTGTTGGGAATCTACAGGACATGACAAGTTCACAGTAGAAATCCTTGGCTGAACTCAACTCAACCAAAAGACAGTGTACCCTGCTCCACACACAAATTAATGACACTCAATTTCAGCTTAATGCAAAGAGAGAGAGAGAGAGAAAACCCCAAACTAATGACCAGGCCACAAGTAGAAATGCGTAGGGGTGAACCTCTGGATCCTACCTACAGACATCCATTGCTATGGCAAAAACAGAGAAATAACACAAAGGCTTTGGACACCACACTACAAAGGGGGTCTCAATTCCGATCACCATAAGACATTTTGACAAGTGAAGATTGTGCTCTAAAAAGACCCACACATTAAGAGTGAAAGAGAAATTCCTTCTGACAGATGTATAAACCCAGTGCATGATGGATACAAGAAATATGAAAAAACAAGCTGTGAGATTTTCATAAATGTCCCTTTTCAAGTTGGGAACATTTCCTTCTATTTCAGTTTATCATGAAAAATGATTGGATTTTGTCAAATGCTTTTTTTCTATTAAAATGATCATGTGGCATTTGTTCATTATTCTATTAATATGATGTATCATAATTGGTTTTTGTATATTACCTGACCTTTCACTATTGGGAGAAATCAGTTAGTTGTGGTACCTAATTGTTTTTATATTTTGTGGAATCTGGTTTGTTTTTATCTCGTTGAGTTTTTCACCTGTGTTCCTAAGAGATACTGATGTGCAGCTATTTTATGTGTACAATGTCTTTGCCTAGTTTTGATATTGGAGTTAATACTGGCTTTAGATAATGAAATAAGACATGTTCTATATTTGATTTATATGTAACAGTTTGTTTAGGATCAGTGTTTTTTAAATTTCCCATGTGAGTTCTTGTTTCACTCATTAGGTACTTAAGACTATCGTTTAATTCACACCTTGTCACAAACCTTTGATTAGTTTCTCGAGTTCTGAAATGGTAACTTTGTGATTTTTACCTATAATCTGCTGTTATGAAATGATGGGATTTTGTACATCCTTAGTATACTATCCTGTGAATATTTCTTCAGTGCTTTACTTTTAAAATAGAGTTCTAACAACTAAAGATACATTTATTATTACATCGGTTTTTAGAGTATAACTATTGCAAGCCCCACATACTATTTGGTTTGTGTTTAACTTTTTAGTATGTTACAATCAGAAATAAATTTTCTTCTTGGTGGGAACTTAGAAATAAGTTGGCAATCTATTTTCAATATAACATTAATTGCTTTTATTCTTGTGAAACTAATAAACTTGTAATTATCTATCTTAAAGGACTAAATTAAAATTTTAATCTTTAAATTAAAATGGTAATATGACATTATAAATAAAGGGTCTTGTGACCATGTAGAGAAATACTAGGTTTAAAATTAATAAAACATTATGAATATTTCTTATTGCTATCTAATATACAAATTTCTTTTCTTATTAGCAGAAATCCAATATTTGGGAGGCAGGATCTCACACCCGAGCACTGAAGTGAAAGAACACCATATAACACCAAGGTCATCAACTGAAAACGGTTTGGGATTCTAAATGAGGGGTTAAAGAGGCAAAGAGGCTGAGACAGGGCTACATTCTAAGTTGTTGGATGTAGACCTCTTTGTGAGAGAGGCCATGTAATATTTCCAGACACTTGAAATAGTGGGGGAAAGTGGGTAGATGTTCAGAAATGTGATTGCGGAATCATTTCAGTTTCCTCACTGAACTTATCTAATTTACTTACTATGTTAAAAGTTAGTCCAAACTTATTCTTTTTCATGAAGCATAACAGGTTCTTTCATGAGAGGAATGAATGTTCAAATCTTCCAGTTTGTAAAGGGATTTGTGCTCTGTGATATTACATAAGAAATTTGTGAGAGAAGAGAACTGGAATAAAGCAGCACTCACAGAAGGCTGCTTGTAAACCTTACCTTCTCCTGAGACAATTTTCAGACTAATTCCTTATATCTTACTCAACTTACTCTGGATCCATGATTCTTTTTGACATCTTTTTTCCTATTTTTCTGATCATACCCAAATTTTTTACCAAAGTCTAACTTTTGGTTCAATACGATGAAATTTTATTGAGCTTATAACCATTGTAGGGATACAATCAAGAGCAATTCTGATCAAATAATTTATCTTATAAGTAGAAACATGCATACATATAAAAAAAACTAGATGTAAAATAGCCATTTCTATAAATGAAGCATGGCAGCATAGTGGAGAATGAACAGATTTACAACTAGAGAGTCTTAGCAATCAACCCTGGATGAGGTGTATTCAGACAGATCTTCATAGCTAAGTAACATTATTCTAAATTAGGAAAGAGGCAAACATGATGCATATAGCTGCATAATCAAAGAAAGAAGGTTTGGGTGTCTAAATATTTAGTTGTAGTTCAAGCCACATGAATAAAAATAAAATTCATTAACTTTGACTACATATAAGGCAAGTTCTATTATTTACACACATTATTAGTGGATTTGTTGATTTAATGCAAATTTGTGAAGTAGATATTACTAGGTACTACTACTATCTTTTTTAGGCTCTTAATTTTACATATTAAAAAGACACATGAATAAATTAAGTGATGTATTTTGGCAGGCAGACCCTTAAGTGATTTTCTGTTATCTTTGCTTTCTATGCAGTAGGACCTGTGACTTGTGACTTGCTTCTTGCCACAACAGAGTATGGCAGAGATGGTGGGATGTCACTTCGTTGATTATATTATACAAGATGAAAACTTCCATCTTGCTAGCTAACTCTCACTATTGGTTCTTTTCTTTTCTTTCTTTCCTTCTTTCTTCCTTTCTTTCTTTCTGAGATAGTGAGGATTGTCTATTGATTGTTTCTTGTATTATCCTTGATGAAGCACCTTGCTAAAAGCTATCAAAAGAAGCTGATTTCCTCTCATAACCCAGAAAGGACTAAATTCTGCTAACAACAATGTGATCTTGAAAATGGATCTTTCCTCAGTCCAATCTCAGATGTGACTGCATCCCTGGCTAACACCTTTGTTTCAGCCTTGTAAAAAGATCCCAAAGCAGGGAACCCAGTTAAGTGACACCCAGATTTCTGAATCAGAGAAACCATGAGATAATGAATATGTGATAATTGAAGCTGCCTGACTTTGTGGTAATTTGTTACACAGAGGTATATAATTTACATGCTTGTTCAAGGTCATGCAAGCAGGAAGCTAAGGATCAATGATATGAAACTAGTTAACCTGGCACTGATTTTGGAATTTTATGCCAACAGCTACAATTTTAGAAGCTTTAAAATTAAGATGCCTTTTTTATGTGCTTCAATGATCATTCCCTAATAAGTTATTATTACAGAAATTCACTATGATAAAAGCCATAAGAAATGGGTTATCAAAAACCATAAGTGTGTTAGTCAGCTTTTCATTGCTGGGGCAAAATACCTGAAGGAAAAAACGTAGAGAAGGAAAGATCTATTTTGTCTCATAGTTCCAGAGGTGTCAGTCCACAGTCAGCTGGTTCCATTGCTTTGGGCCTCAGGCAAGGCACAACATCTTAGTGCAAGGGTATGATGGAGGAAAGCTGCTTGCCACATGTCAGCCAGAAGCAGAAATAGAAAGAGGGAGGGAAGGGGCTAGAGACAAGATATACCCTTCTTGGGCATACCTCTATAATAATCTACTTTTTCCATGTTAGTCCTACCTTCTTCACTATCTCCCAATAAGGCTATCAAATTATTCATCTACAAGTGGATTAATCCACTCTTGAGGTCAGAGGCCTCATGATCCAACAGAGCCCCAGCTCTGAACATTGCTTCAATGGGACCAAGCCTTCCTTACATGAGCCTTTGTGGGAGATTCCAGATCCAAATCAAAACAATAAGTATTTGATTAGAGTAAGATACATTCATCTAGTTGAATTGGGGGGTATTTAATTGCATCCATTGATAAGTATTCTGGGTTGGGGGAAAGGCTTAGACTTTGCCCATAACTGGTATTCAGAGAAAGCCAAGTATTATGGTTCAGATATTAAGTGTCCCCCAAAAGCTCATGTGTGAGACAATGCAAGAATGTTTGGAGGTGAAATGATCAGGTTATCAGAGCCTTAATTCATCCCCTGATAGGAATTAATTGTAACTAGGCAGGTAGAGTGTGGCTGGAGTAGGTGGATCCCTGGAGGTGTGACTTTGAGGTATGTATTTGGTAAGTTGACCTTAGTTCTGTCTGCTTCCTGGTGCCAGGTTTCGGGCTGCTCTTCTGCCATGATGTTCTACCTCACTTCAAGCCCTGAGGAATGGAGCTAGCTGTCGAGGGATTGAGATCTCAGAAACCGTGAGCTCCAAAATAAACTTTTCTCTTCTAAAATTGTTTTTGTCAGGTCTTTTGGTCACAGCAAGGAAAAAAATAAAGAAAACTGCCTAAAACAACAAGTTTGATAGAAGACCCACCAGCAGCATTTGTGTGAATGGGAGATAATGGAGATCCTGACACTGGACTTGCTGTGAAAAGAGACGGTATCTAGCTCAATCATCCAGTCTTTAAGTGAGGTTCCAGAGTGAAAGCAAAGCAGGGGCTCAGAGTCCAACAGGGTGGCAGGTACCAGTTCTTTTGTTTATCTGTGTGCTTTGTGCAGAAGAGGACTGTGTGAGAGGAAAAAAAGAGCTCTTTCCATTGACTTTGGCATTTAAGCAAATTTGTGGGACCCAACTGAGGTAAGACAGAGGATAGGATTTCTTTTGGTTAGCAAGTGTGATGAGTCAGCCTCTGCTCCACAGTGCCAAGGTAAGATGATTATGTCACCAGTACATCTTCACTGGGTAGCAAGAGCAGAGGTTTCACTCTGTCTGTGGACCCAGTGAGTTGTGACAATGACCAGCAAGCAGTTCTCTTAGATATTTGAGAGGAGATGAGGAGAGGAACTTTGCAGCCAAGCAGATGAGGGTTTAGGGATTAAAATGTTAATATAGGTGTCAAGATGTTTCCTGTGTGGGCTGATGAAGCTAGGACATTTATGTTACATAAAGATTAAAAATAAATAAATAAGCTATGAAATGCCACAGCACAATCACTCACTTGCCTGTGCAAAATAGCTCCTGTACAAAATTGGTAATTACTTTCTGAAGAAACTTGTTCCTGAGTATTTTATGTTGCCATAGGATTATTTGAAAATATCAAGTAAAACCATGTAAATTATTGTTGGAAATAAAGTATATTCATTAAATCCATCTACAGACACTACTAATTAAGTGAATTAAGTGCCTCTTTGGAATTGAGAGAGGAAAAACTACTGAAGCCTAAATAGATAAGAAAATATCTCCATTAAGTAGCTTCAGACCCACTGAAACTGATGTCTTGATCATGATATTTGTCAAGTTAATGTCTTAAGACTTTCATCTGTGAAAGATAGCGAAGAGGTTATGCAAATTTATGCATAAAAATAAAAATCCCATATGTGCCTAGAGGGAGAGGTTTCCAGCCAAAATGCTAATGATAAGACACAATAATACTTAACACTTTTACATATTTTAATTCAAGGAACTCAAAATGCATTACAAATTTATTATCTGCCAAATGAGAGCAAGTAATATTATTTTCTTCTAACTCCCCAAAGTGACTATATCATAATTGGAATAAAAATATGTATAATTATAAAATCTTAAGAGACAAAACCAGAAAATATTCTAATAAACTTCTTGGAATTTTAAGACATCTCACTGACCCAGTTGAATAAAATGTATGATCAAAACTTCATGCAAATGTGCACATTATAAAGATGAGTCTATTACACATGCATGTAAGTTTATACGATGTAAACTATAATACAAAGTTCTTAAAACACTGTGAATTCTAGGTTTTTGTGAACAAAAATATGACGGCTGCTTTAAGGACTTTACTAACTGCATTAGTTTCATTTTACTACAATGAAAAAATTAACTTACCAAAAGAAAATGTTTATTTGGCTCATGGTTCTGGACTTTTCAGTCCAGGGTTGGCAGCCTCATCACTTTGGGGGCTCAGGGGACAGAGCAGCACGTCATGGTGGGATTGTATGGTGCAGCAGCCCATACATCATGAGCCAAGAAGGAGCGTGCGAGGGTCCCACAATCCCCTTGTAAGGCATGTTCCCAGTTACCTAACGACCTCCCACATGTTCTCACCTGCTATAGGTTCCACCTTTCCCAGGAGAGCCACCCTGGAGACCACCCTTGGGAGTCACTCGTCCAAACCACATCAGTGACTAATGAAGGAAATAAAGCTTGTGAACGACTCTAGATTAGCCAGATATGTGCTGAGGAGCTAAAGGAGGTACCAAGAGAATTAGCACTGGAGGGGGCCATCAAGCCAGATTTGAAGTTATAAAGGATTTCCCAAGTCAATATTGGAGGAAATAAATTTGAAGTATAGTGAAATAACATTTATGAAATAACATTAATGACTGATAAAGGGGATCAGGATATGCCACTCCTGAATAGGAAACGCTGGCAGAAAAATAATTCTGAGCTGAAACCATTTGCGTTCCTGAAATCTCTTATCTGCCTCAAAGCAAAGGCTCCCAAAAGAGCCCAAGCGTCATAAATTCCCTCCCCAGGAGCAGCTCCAAGGCTCTTAAAAGATAAAAAGTCAAAACCAGTCATGTGTCCCATCTATTCTCCTTAAGGGTCTATTTATCTTTCCAAAAACTCATTTGCTTTTTTATAAGTGTCCTTTCTCCTCCTCCCTTTACAATACTAAACTAGATATGTGGACCCTCCTATTCTAATCACCCTGTTGAGTCCTTCAGTACTGAGTGCTTCCATCTGTATGCACCCTCCCATGCTAAGAAACATCTGTTTGTTTGAAGTCTGTCTTTGTAAAGCCCCAGCCCATGAACCTAATGTGACTTGAAAAAAAAAAGAAAAGAAAATTTTCTTCCCCTGTACTGACAAACTGCAGGAACAACAAGTGCAGTAAGTGGGAAGGTGGGGGTTAGTCTGAAAAGGCAGGCTGGTGAGAGGCAGACTGAGGGAGGATTGTTTTCTTTGGGTAACAAGAAACAACTGGCCAAGTGCTTTGAGCATGATAGTAGCAAAATTACATTTGATTTTGAATGTGTTATTATAGGTCCAATGTTATAAATCCAAGGTAGTAAAGACAGTACTAGAAGCAGTTTGGAGAGGAGTAAACAAACATTTTAATTTTAGACACGGAATCACAATCAATTAGTGCGAAGCATTAGAAGTTATTTCTTTAATGCACACCCTTAACTACTCTACCTTGTTTGTTTGTTTGCTTTAATTCTGGGAACCCAGATATGACCTAGTTACCTAGTGTGTCAAAATCCACACCATGCATTGGTTGTATTTTAAGCTACTGACAGGATGTTGCAATGGAGACTTCTAGAAAGATGCTGGAAATGTGAATGTAGATTTCATAAAAGAGTTGAGAGTTAGCTTTATAGATTTGAGATTCTTTCTCATAGAATTTAAAAGAGCAGTTGTGAGTATGTGGATAGAAAAGAATAAAAGATAAAAATAAAAAAAATAAATTCTTTAGTGAAAGGGGGTCACAAGGCAGATAAGAAGGCACAGTTCTGCATTGAAGAGGTACTCTGGCACAGAACCTGGAAGCTAGGTTGTAGGACCCAAATTTGAATCCAGATGCTTCATTCTTCATGTATTTTATTATTTGGGAGGGTTGAGATGAATAACTTCTTACTTGAAGTTTATCTAAGAATGTTACATGCATTTTCTCATTAATTTCTCACCAAAAAAATCCACGAGGCAGCTACTTTTATTATTCCCATTTTATAGATGAGTAAACTGGGAGAGAAAGTTTGAGGCACTTGGCTAAATCATAAAGTTAAAGAATGTAATAGCTGGTAGTACAGTCCATCCATTCTTATTCCTGGATACTCTCCTTTTAAATCTAGGTCCTCCTTCCTGTCAGTGCTGCTGTTCTGCCATTTTTCTCATAGTATTCACTACATCTGTGTCATACCTAGATATGGGAATACTTTGTGTGTGAAAGCTATGAGAGTTAAAGCAATCAGTGTTACTTAATAAGTGATATTTTGTTTTCTTTTTCCTGTGGAGAAACATAAAATAGTCAGTTTGTTTTTATATATGAAACTAAGAATGCAAAAATTTAAGAATATGTTTTATTTCTGTATTACGGGTAGAAAAGGAAATCAAAATAAGACGAAGAATAGAGGTGTGAGGAAGAAAGAAAGATAACTTTAAAAATAGAAAAAAAATTAAGAGAGAACAACACAGACACGAGGGAAACTTGGAAACTAGACTGTGTAGAGCCCCATCCACACATCACTGCAACTGGAGGCAGAATAAGTTGGTATCCAACTTAGATACCAACCCCCACTGCTCCTGCAGTCACAGCTCACTCCCTAAAGAGAGGCTGCCAAGACAGATACTGACATTTCCAGGTACCCCAAGAGCCATGGTATTTGTATGTGACCCAATCTTAGCTAGATGACCCAGGCATACAGAGACTGATAAGGAGGAGACCTCTTTCTTACTCAGAGGCAGTTGTGGGAGATCAAGCTTGGCGTTTGGCAGCCATCTTGTCTGCTGTGCAGGTCTGTAGATAAAAGCCAATCTGAAGAAAATTGTGGAAAAGTCTTGGCTCTTCATGGCACTGTGGAGTCTCTGAATTAACACAACAATAATTATGCAACTCCCAGGCTCCTCATCTAATAAGATAATACATATATGCATTACTTTAGCTCCTTTTAGTTATTCTATTAGCATGCTCAAAGGAAATCAGCAAGGTAGATACCATCACCTTCTTCATTTAAGAAAATTGAGGTTCAGCAAATTTAAGATATGTGTCCAGTATAGTAAAACCAAACATGGCTGTGAGTCCGTAACTTAGTGATTCATCTTTTTATGTCATTCTTCCATGTGAGCAGTGACAGACATTGAGAGAAAGAGAAATGAAAAGAAGACTTTTCTACTTGAGGGCTAGCTCAAGACACTCTGGTAAGATTGTGGGTTTCAGAACCGCAGCAGTTGTTACTAAGCACTGCTTAAGCTTTACTCAAACCTCTTCTCTTTAATAAGCATATTTCTGGTCTTTATTCAGAATAATGTAGTTTACCAGTAGGAAATATTTGTTGAGTTTCCTGTTAGCCTTTTTCAGAGGTGTATTACCCAGCCTTATGAAATCAGGTAAAAGGAAAGATCTGGCCTCTACAAACCAGTTCTCCACCATGCTATTAAAATAGCCTCAACAAAGTTCCTGACTTGAAGAGCACTTATGCTGTCTAAAGTGTTTTCACCCAAATTACCTCCCTTAATAATCACTTAATAGTAAGTGTGAGAAATAATGAGGCAACATGAAGTTAAATCACTCGAGTGTGTAGAGTGTGTGGCAAAGTCAGTGTTCTCACAGAATTCCTAATGCCAACATGACAAGAGTTGTAGAGCGATTGCACATACGTCACGTCCAAAATGGAAAATATTTGGAACCATAATAATCAATTATGGGAGATTCTGTTAAAGAAGATGCTAAAAATAAAGGATGGCCAAAAATAAAAATAAAAAAATAAAGGATGGCCAAAACAAAAAAGGAGGGGGAAGAAAAGAAAGCAATCCAAGACTGCAATGGAATTTGATAAAGGCAATAAAGAACAGTCACTGGAGAAGCCCAGGCACAGAAATGTGGTTGAAGACAGAGCTAGGGAAGGGCCCTCTGGGGGGAAGGCTGCGGTCAGAGGAAGTTAATAAGACACAAATCCGGAAGGCCCTGAATGCAGATTTCCTTTCCCCTTTTGGTAGTTTAGCTGACTGTTGGCTCCGCTGCAGACAAAGCTTGGGGTGACGTCAGCATCCCTGTCAGGCAAGGCTGTTCCCAGAGCTTTTGGTGTTCAGACCTTGGCCTTCAGTATGCACATTGCCTTGTGCTATTTCTGGAGACCCTTTGATGTATTTCTTGTTACTTAGAAAAACTGGATGTTCCCCAGATCCTTTTAGATAGCCTATAAATATGTGACATAGTATCAGGGGTGTACTCGCTCTCACGCATGAGGGGCTTCTCTGGGTATGTCCAGCTTTCTGTCTAGCCCCCTGGCCCAGGCAGGTCTCTCTGCCTGCGCCTTGTTTATAGTGCATGTAGCACATGTAACCCAACTCTGCGCCATGGAACAACCTCAGGGAATTGTGCAGGGCGGTGCTTTACTTCCTCAGTGGTTAATTAGATGCCATGCCATCCACTTCAGGTGTGTATTGAGGAGTCCTTCCTTCTTACTTTACCTCATCTTCTTCTGACTCCTTTAATCTCCCTGGCCTCCCTCAGGATTCTGAATTATGGTAATTTTTTTTTTTTTTTATTTGGTTTCCATCTAGTCAATCCAAGGGAGAGTAGGCGGACACTACAAGACTCTCAAGTCTCTCAGAATTAAATGTCCAAAAGGCAAAAAGGATCTTCTGATGTGAACTGCAGTACAAGCAAATGTTTTGTCACAATTAGAAGAAACGTTATGAGAGCAAATACCATTGGGATCTGACCTGGTATAGTGGATGCTGTGGTGTGCTGTGTTACTGAGCTTTTCATCACTGAAATAGTTTTGGAGATTTCAGCCTATGAGCAGTTGACCTCGTTGCTTTTGAGCCTATAGTGAGGCAGTCAGTCCATCATGGTGGAAATGTGTGACTGATCAGAATTACTCACATCATGCCTGGCAAAGAAAGAGAGACAGAGAGAGAAAGAAAGAAGAGGTTAGGGTCCCACTATCCCCCTCAAAGTCATGCTCCCAATGACCCAAAGACCTCGTACTAAAGGCCACTCACATTAAAGGTTCCACCACTTCCCAGTTGCCCCAAAGTGGTGACCACACCTTTTAACACATTGGCCTTTGGGGGACATTCCATATCCAAACTATAGAATGTACCATCAGATCCTCTTCCAGGATGGAAGGACTGAGTCCCCCAGCCCTGAGAATACTGTTTTATTTGGAGTTGCCATAGAAACCTTCCTACCACTAGAGGCAGGAAAGAATGTGATTGGCTCTGGGGTAGCTTACTTAGGCTCTTCTTACTGCTCTTTCACCCAATTATGATGGACAGTACAGTGGCCACGGACTGAGAAGGTCGAAGATTCCCCCAAGTATCTGTGTCACAACAACAACACTGAAATAGCTTAAGGTGAGAGTGCCTCAAATAAATATGGAGGAGGGAGACGATGAATATCAGATGCAACCCTAAGATCTGCTATAGCAGTAAGGAGTGTAGTTTGTTCCTTTTGTGAATTGACTCTAGGAAAATAAGTCTACCAGAACTTATATTAGTAAGTGGATAAGAGAAGCCCAACAGATGGCCAGCAGTGAATGTGAAGGGCAAAACATCACACCGGGGACAGCCGTGCAGCCAAGAGATTTATTCAACAGCCTTCGTGGCTGGTAGCAAAACCGGAGAAGAAGTGCTCTGGTCAAAGGTCGAAGAGGTGCTGGGAGAGGGGAGTCAGGGAGAAGGGAGTGTGCAAGCTCTGGTGGGAGAGGGGAGTCAGGGAGAGGGGAGTGTGCAAGCTCTGGACAGAAGGTGGGTGCTTGGTCGCACCGGCTAGGATCTCTGGAGCTATCAGCTAAAGCAGCTGCTGTCTGGCTGGAGGCTGGAGCTGTCAGCTGGGAGCAGCCATCGGGCTGAAGGTGATGGGTCTGGAGCTGCCGGCTGGGGCAGCTGCCGTCGGCTGGAGGCGATGGGTCTGGAGCTGTTGCAGTGGCTTCCTCCTCTCTGCAGGGTCGAGCTGATATGTCTGAGTGGTTTCCTCCTCTCAGCAGCGACGAACTGATGTGTGTATCTGTGTGTGTCTGTGTGTGTCTGTCGAACAGGGCCCTATACAGGGATTTCTGGTGGGAGGTGCACCAGAGCAACCCCAATGCCACTGGCTCTTTTCCCATAGAACAGGGCGACCTTTAAGCCTATTGGCTCTTGCCCGGGGAAAAGAAACATCCTGTCCGGGGAAGAAACATCCTGCCCGGAGAATGAAACAAGGTTGCTTCTCTCAGGATGTGGAAAACTCTGGGGGGCGGGGGGGGAGGGTAGCCCATCTATCAGAATGCTCTGGCATGCTGCCCAACTCTTTCTTCAGGATTGAAAGACTTATTTCCCTGAGTTTCCTTAGTGTTGTTGAAACACAGCTTCAGGCTCAGTTTTCTTAATTAATTGTCTTCACCAAAGACAGTTGCTGAACAAATCATGTTCCAAGCATAACCTGTGGCCCCTGACTAGTCATCCTGGACGTAGAAAGGCCCTTCTCCCTCACTTCAGTCCAGACAAGATGGAAAGGCCATCCCCAGCTTCAGAGATGCTAGAATAGTCAACTGGAATCTTTGTGAAATATCATGGCAGCTCGTGGCTTCCTTCTGCTTCCTTTCTTCTCTTCCTCAAAAGTTTACTCCAAGAGCCCTTTCTAATAAACTCTTTGCACACTAATTTGATCCCTAGAGTCCGCTTCCCAGGGAACCTGATCTGCAACATCTTGTCCAAAACCAGAGATAGCTTTTTTGAGGCAGAGACCATGGCTGCTGAATTTTGCAGAGGGAATAAGAACAAGCCAAAAGAGGGGGCTAGAGCAGTTAAGCTGAAGGCAGTGGTTCTCAATAGGAGTGATTCTCTTGAACCCAAAGAGCATTTGTCCATTTTGGGTAGTTAAAAACTGGGATTGGTACTGGCATCTAAGTTAGTAGAGGATGCTGCAAAACATCTTAGAATGCACAGAGCAGCCATCCACAGCAAAGAATTATTCCATCCAAAGTGTCGATGGTACCATGTTGAGAAACCTTGGATTAAGGAATGGTATATGGAAAGGCTCTGAGGTGGGAAGGAGCCTGTGGGAAGTGGTTTGGAACCTTGGAGGAGTTAGAAACTCAATGTATTTGAACATACAGAGTAACTGGGAATGGAGGGAAGAGGAGGGAATTTGCAAAGTAAGCAATGTAAAGGAAGATGATTTTTTAAATAATTTTTAATATGTACAACTCATAGTGCATATATTTAGTATCTTTTTACATACAACTGTTTGTATACAAAGTATATTCGTACAATTCAGGTCTTCAATCATGCATTAAGGAAAATGATATCCGTCTCATTCAAACACCTTTTTTTTTTCTCCCCCTCCCTCCCCTCTTGCTCCCTCCCTTACCCTCCCTTCCCTTGACCATTCTAGTGTTTCTCTAATCCTCCTATGTACCCCCATCCAACTATACTTTGAAATAGCCTCCTTATATAAGAGAGAAACATTTGGTACTTGGATTTTTGAGACTGACTAACTTCACTTAGCATTATGTCTTCCAACTTCATCCATTTACCTGCAAATGCCATTAATTTGTTTTCTTTTATTGCTGAGTAAAATTCCATTGTGTATATATACCACATTTTCTTAATCCACTCATTTACTGAGGGACATCTAGGTTGGTTCCACAACCTAACTATTGTGAATTGTGCAGCTACAAACATTGAGATAGCTGTGTCACTGTAATATGCTGTTTTTAGGTCCTTTGGGAATAGACCCAGGAGTGGGATGGCTGGGTCATAGGATGGTTCCATTCCCAGTTTTCCAAGAAATCTCCATACTGCTTTCCATAACGGTTGCACCATTTTGCAGTCCCACCAGCAATGTATGAGTGTGCCTTTTTCCCCACATCCTCTCCAACATTTATTGTTGCTTGTGTTCTTGATGGCTGCCATTCTGACTGGAGTGAAGTGAAATCTTAGAGTAGTTTTGATTTGCATTTCTCTAATTGCCAGCGATGTTGAACATTTTTTCATGTATTTGTTGATTAATCGTGTATCTTCTTCTGAGAGGTGTCTTCTCATTTCCTTAGCCCATTTATTGATTGGGTTATTTGTTTTTTTTAGTGTAAAGTTTTTTGAGTTCTTTATATATTCTAGAGATTAGTGCTCTATCTGATGTGCATGTATTAAATATTTGTTCCCAATTAGTTGGCTCTCTATTCACCTCACTGATTGTTTCTTTTGCTGAAAAGAAGCTTTTTAGTTTAAATCTATCCCATTCATTAATTTTTGGTAGTAATTCTTGTGCTACAGGATTCTTATTAAGGAACTTGGGGCCTAATCCAACATGTTGGAAATTGGAGCTTACTTTTTCTTCTATTAGGTGTATTGTCTCTGGTCTAATTCCTAGGTCCTTGATCCACTTTGAATTGAGTTTTGTGCATGGTGAGAGATAAAGGTTTAATTTCATTTTGTTGCATATGGATTTCCAGTTTTCCCAGCACCATTTGTTGAAGAGGCTATCCTTTCTCCATTGTACATTTTTGGCACCTTTGTCTAATATAAGATAGCTGAAATTATATGTATTAGTCTCTGTATCCTCAATTCTGTACCATTGGTCCACCAGTCTATTTTGGTGCCAATACCATGCTGTTTTTGTTACTATTGCTCTATAGTATAATTTAAAGTCTGGTATGGTGATGCCCCCTGCTTCACTTTTCTAGCTCAGGATTGCTTTGGCTATTCTGGGTCTCTTATTTTTCCAGATGAATTTCATGACTGCTATTTCAATTTCTTTGAAGAATGACATTGGGATTTTGATTGGAATTGCATTAAATCTGTATAATGCTTTTGGTAGTATGGACATTTTGATAATATTAATTCTACCTATCCACAAGCAAGGTAGGTCTTTCCATCTTCTGAGTTCATCTATAATTTCTTTCTTTAGTGTTCTATAATTTTCGTTATAGAGGTCTTTCACCTCTTTCGTTAGGTTGATTCCCAGGTATTTTATTTTTTTTTGATGCTATTGCAAATGGGGTATTTTTCAACATTTCCCTTTCAGAGTCTTTGTCGCTGATGTACACAAATGCCTTTGACTTATGTGTATTGATTTTGTATCCTGCAACTTTGCCAAATTCATTTATTAGTTGTAAAAGTTTTCTGGTAGAGTTTTTTGGGTCTTCTAGGTAGATTATCATGTCATCAGCAAATAGTGCTAATTTGAGCTCTTCTTTTCCTATCTTGATCCCTTTAATTTCTTTTGTCTGTCTAATTGCTCTGGCCAGAGTTTCCAGTACTATGTTAAATAGCAGTGGTGAAAGGGGGCATCCCTGTCTTGTTCCAGTTTTTAGAGGGAATGCTTTCAATTTTTCTCCATTTAAGATAATGTTAGCTCGGGGCCTTGCATAAATAGCTTTTATAATGTTAAGATATGTTCCTGATATTCCTAGTTTTTCCAGTGTTTTGAACATAAAGGGGTGTTGTATTTTGTCAAATGCTTTTTCTGCATCAATTGAGATGATCATATGATTTTTGTCTTTAAGTCTATTGATGTGATGTATTATGTTTATTGATTTCCGAATGTTGAACCAGCCTTGCATCCCTGGGATAAACCCCACTTGATTGTGGTGCACTATCTTTTTGATATGTTTTTGTATCTGATTTGCCAGGATTTTGTTGAGTATTTTTGCATCTATGTTCATTAAAGATATGGGCCTGAAGTTTTCTTTTTTGGATGTGTCTTTGCCTGGCTTTGGAATTAATGTAATATTGGCCTCATAGAAAGAGTCTGGAAGAGCTCCCTCTTTTTTCTATTTCTTGAAATAGTTTGAAGAGCATTGGTATTAGTTCTTCTTTGAAGGTCTTATAGAACTCGGCTGTAAACCCATCAGGTCCTGGACTTTTCCTTGTTGGTAGCTTTTTGATGACATCTTCTATTTCTTCGCTTGTAATTGATCTGTTTAAATTGTGTATAGCCTCCACATCCAGTTTAGGCAAATCATATGACTCTAGAAATCTGTCAATGCATTCAGTATTTTCTATTTTATTAGAGTGCAAGTTTTCAAAGTAATTTCTAATTATATTCTGTATATCTGAGGTGTTTGTTGTGATATTCCCTTTTTCATCACAAATGTTAGTAATTTGAGTTTTTTCTCTTCTTCTTTTCGTTAGCATCGCTAAGGGTCTGTCAATTTTGTTTATTTTTTCAAAGAACCAACTTTTAGTTTTGTCAATTCTTTGAATGGTTTCCTTAGTCTCAATTTCATTAATTTCTGCTCTGATTTTAATTATTTCCTGTCTTCTACTGCTCTTGGTGTTGGTCTGTTCTTCTTTTTCTAATGCTTTGAGGTGTGATGTTAAGTCATTTATTTGTTGGTTTTTTTCCCTCTTAAGGAATGAACTCAGTACAATGAATTTTCCTCTTACAACTGCCTTCATAGTGTCCCAGAGATTTCTATATGATGTATCTGTGTTCTCATTTACCTCTAGGAATTTTTTGATCTCCTCTTTGATGTCTTCTTCAACCCCTTGTTCATTCAGTAGCATGTTGTTTAGCTTCCAGTTGATGGAGTAGTTTTTCTTATTCCTTGTTTTGTCATTGATTTCCAATTTCATCCCTTTATGGACCGATAGCATGCAGGGTAGTATCTCTATTTTTTTATATTTGCTGAGAGTTGCCTTGTGACATAAAATATGGTCTATTTTGGAGAAGGAGCCATGTGCTGCTGAGAAAAATGTGTATTCATTTACTGAGGGATGAAATATTCTATATATGTCCGTTAGGTCTAAATTGTTAATTGTTTTGAGGAGGCTTAAAGTTTCTTTGTTTAGCTTTTGTTTGGATGATCTATCCATTGGTGAGAGAGGTGTGTTGAAGTCCCCTAGAATAACTGTGTTGTGGTCTATTTTACTCTTGAACTTAAGAAGCGTTTGTTTGATGAATGTAGGTGCTCCATTATTTGGGGCATACAGATTTATGATTGTTATATCCTGTTGATGGATGGTTCCCTTAAGTAATAAGAAATACCCATCTTTGTCTCTCTTGATTAGCTTTGGTTTGAAGTCTACCTTATTTGATATGAGAATGGAAACCCCTGCTTGCTTCCGCCGGCCATGTGAGTGTAAAGACTTTTCCCAGCCTTTCACTTTTAGTCTGTTGATGTCTTTTTCTATGAGGTGTGTTTCTTGGAGACAGCAAATTGTTGGGTCATTTCTTTTAATCCATTCTGATAATCTGTGTCTTTTGATTGGCGAGTTTAGGCCATTAACATTCAGGGTTATTATTGAGATGTGATTTTTATTCCCATCCATTTTTATTTGAATTATGGTCTTTAGCTTGATTTGGTTTCTCTTATGGTTGGTATTTCCTTTAGTTTAATATCTCCCTTTGTTGATTTTTGTTATCATCTTTCTCTTCTTCTTCATGAAAAATGTTGCCCAGGATGCTCTGAAGTGTTGGCTTTCGAGTTGTGAAATCTTTTAACTTTTGCTTGTCGTGGAAGGTTTTTATTTCATCTTTGAATCTAAATCTTAATTTTGCTGGATATAAGATTCTTGGTTGACATCCCTTTTCTTTCAGAGCTTGAAATATGCTATTCCAGGATCTTCTTGCTTTTAAGGTCTGGGTTGAAAAATCTGAACATAGTCTGATTGGTTTCCCCCTATATGTAATTTGCTTCCTTTCTCTTGTGGCTTTTAGTATTCTCTCCTTGCTCAGTGTATTAGGCATTTTCATTATAATGTGTCTAGGTGTGGATCTGTTGAGATTTTGTTTGTTTGGTGTTCGGTATGCCTCTTGAACTTGGTTTTCCATTTCATTCCTCAAGCTTGGAAAATTTTCTGTAATTATTTCGTTAAATAGATTACTCATTCCTTTGGCTTGAAACTCTGCCACTTTCTCTACGCCGATCACTCTTAAGTTTGGCCTTTTTATGCTGTCCCATAATTCTTGGATGTTATGTTCTTGATTTCTAACAAGTTTTGCTGTATGTTCTAAATTCTTCTCTAGGACATATATTTTGTCTTCATTGTCTGAGTTTCTTTCCTCCAAGTGGTCTACTCTGTTGGAGATGCTTTCAATTGAACTTTTATTTTGGTTTATTGCTTCTTTCATTTCTGGAATTTCTATTTGGTTTCTCTTTAGAGCCTCTATTTCCCTATTGAAGTAATCTTTTACTTCCTGTATTTGTTTTTGGAGTTCTTTGTCAAAATGATCTTTTGCCTCCTGTACCTGCTCTCTCATCTCATTTTTGAGTTCATTCTTAAGTTCCCTAAACATTTGGCATATGTAATTTCTAAATTCCATCTCTGGCATTTGACCAACTGTGCTTGCCATGACATCTACCGATGAGGTATCTTGATTTGTTTGTGTCATTTTCTTTCCTTGTTTTTTCATGTTGCTTGTGTGTCTATTCTTCCTGCACTGTGGGACCTTGACTATTTCGATTTTACCTTAAAGCCTTATGTTGTTCCTGTAGTACAATGCTATCAGATCACCTTATAATTCCTTTACACTTTTAAAACCTAACACTTTCTATTCAGAAAATCCAAGTTTGATCACAATGTACAGATTTTGTTAACCCAGATATTATTTCCAATTTACTCTGTACGCTTCTGATAGGGTTTTATAGCTTCAAGTATTGGATACAGAGGTGTTATGTTTAGGAAGAAGGAAGTGTCTTGAATTGTTCTTTCTTAGAAAGTATGAAAGGAGATATCTATTGAAGTGGTTTAGTGGAAGTGGTTTAGTATCAGTAGACGATGGAAGAAAGAGAATGGGGTTGACAATTATGTGAAAAGATCAATTTATATATAAAGTAAGTTGGAAAAGAAAAAAAAATGATAAAAGAGTAGGATTTGGTGTAAGAGAGAGGAGAGAGAGAATCAAGGAAATAGAGAGTAAACTATATATAACACCACTTTGCTCCCCAGTTCAATTGCGCCGGTTCTAGAAATCCCAAGTTCTGCATATAACTTGTTTTTGCCTCTGTTTAGTATGCACTGGCAGGATGTAAACATGAAAGATGAAGGAGGAAGAAAAGATACAAGAGTGGGAAAAAAGAAAAGAAGGAAAGAAAAAAGGAGCGGAAGCAAACAAACACACTAACAATCAATGCGAAAGGAAAAAAAAAGCAGAACAAAACAAAGCCAAAAAAAAGAAAAAGAAAAATAAACAAACAAACAGACAAACAACAACAACAAAAAAACCTCCCTGCAATCCAACAAGACAAGCAAACCAACAAAAAGAAAAGGAAAAAAAAAAAGTTGAACCCCAAGTCTCAGACAAAACGGGCCCTGGGAAGTCCCCCTCTTCTTTTTCCCTTCCAGTTCAAACCAATTGCCATTGGACCACGTCCAGACAGTCTGCGATCCTGTCAGTGAAATCAAGGCTGCATCTTAGGCCAGTGGCTGCATGGTTCAGTGAAGGAGTGGCTCAGGGGTTTTGCGTGTGCCAGCAGATGAATGGCACCGGGAAGGTGACCCTCCAGAAGGCACCCCCTCCCCAAGCCCTCCCACAGTTGCAGCCTCTTGTTGCTGCTGCGCTAGCCTCAGAAACGCCCTCCCCTGCTGACCACCCGAGTCTCACCCAATTGTGCGTTGTCTTCAGAGAGCTGGAGAGACCCTGGATGGCCGCAGCCGTTGCTCTCCGCCTCCTCCCCTTTGTCTGGAGCTTTCAAAGATGGCGGTGCTCTCCTTCCAGTCAACAGCAGCTCCGCAGACTCCCGTATCCTCGCCGATCGATTTCAAAGCTGTTGGGTGGATGTCTCCCTGCCAAAGTAGCACCGGGAAGCCACACCTGTGACTGTGGTGCAGACAGCGCTGCTTCGGACTGTGGCCCGCTCGACTCTGCCTCTGTTTGCTGATCGCAGATCTCTGCGCCGCTCTGTCCGGGGCCCCACTACTGAGGGTCGCGTCAGGCGGAGTGTGGATTCGAACTGGTGCTGTGGGCCCGCGGTCTCCCGTGGTTCCCCAGCACCAATCCCGCCAGCTGTTATCGCTGGTTTTTATCGCCGGTTTCACGCTGGTGTGCTGTGAGTTTGGCTGGGGTTGCAGTAGTAGCGCGATCTCCCCACACTGACTTTGTTTCGGACGGCCTGTGTACCACCCAGGCGGTTTTGCAGGAGGAAGATGATTTTTATATTAATGGAAAGCTGTTGAAAGTTTCTATGCTACGGACCCATATGATCAGATTTATGTTCTTAAGAAACAACTGAGCCTGGTAATGTGTAATGAGTTGGAGGAATGCAGTGAAGATGTCTAAAGATCATGCAAAATATCACAGTAGCTTGAATTAGTGTGATAGCATGGGAGACAGAGGAAAATGGAAGAATTGAAGAGATACATATGAGGAAGAAGTTAGAAAACATGATCACAGGTTGGAGAGGCAGCATGGCATCAGGTTAAAATGCATGGACTCTGGAGCCAGGGGATATGAGTTCAAGATCTGGCTTTGCCGTCTACTAGTTTTGCAACCTTTAACAGTTATACATATTCCTTGGATTTTGACCTGGTGTCAACTATAGAATAAGTTAATTTGTTGTAAAGGAGTGCCCAGCACATGGTAAATGCTTTGTAGGTCTTCTCAGGTAAATTCAAAGACACAGGTGTGCCTCCATCTGTTCTGACTTTTCTGATTTGTGTAGCTATTGGATAATTATGCCAGTCAATGAAATGATGAACCAGGATAAGAGTCTTTTGGTTTTGTTTTGTTCTTGGGGTTTGGAGGAGTGATTGAGATCATGAACAGGAGAGGGTAATTAGAGAACTAGAGTTATTAACATGGTCAGAGCTGTTGAGATGTCAAATAAGATGACAGGGGAATTAGAGAACAGTTTTTACAAGTACATTCCTAAATATATGAATAAAATCTGAGGTCAGTATGAGACAAATTGAGTTACTGTACCAGTAAATAGTGCTCCTCTCACTTTGCATTGCAATGAATAAGATCCTCTAGGCTTGATTTGCCTTCTTCTCAGTAGGTAATTAAGCAGTGAGCTAACATTGATTCAATTATTTTTATGACTTTGTGACATTAAGTGTTACTAGTCTTGGTTATCAAATAAGCTTAAGAAATTCTTAAGCACCAATTAAATTCTTAAGCACCAATATATTGAGAATTCTAACTTCTGAAGAGAGTTTTATGTCTCCAGGTTAATTATCTTTTTCTTACAAAAAAAAAAAACCCTTGAATTGTTTCACTTCCTTTACATGTATAACTACCTTGTACTCTTCAAAGCTCAGATTCTAACAAGAGTAAATTTATTACAATTGTGAATATTATTACAGCTGTGTGTTTGGAGGCAAATCTAAATTTGCAAAAGTATCTATGTTGTGAAGACATGAAAGATAAATTTGAGAAGTCAACTATCCAAAATTATAAAGCTAAGGATCACATAAGTTAGCCTATAATATTTCAGCACAAAGAGCTAATAATCTTTGTACTTCCCAATGATTTATTTGTAGCATGGTTTTTCAAAGCCAGGGGAAAGATTATAGAAGAATCATCTCTGGTAACAATCTGTTTCTGCTTCAGAAAATACATTGGTTAATTGCATTGACTATTGATATGAACCTTTTTTTTTTAGAAAGTCATACAGGGCTTGGGGAGGTTGTGTTATAAACAGTAGTCCTAGAATTAAAGGAGAAAAAAAAAAAAAAAAAAAAGAAAGACAGAAAACCCAGTGGTAAATTTGAAGTGTTAATTGGATAGAAAAAAATAGAAATTGTTTTACTTTTATAAGAAGTCTAATTCTGGAATTTTGTGAATTTGCACAAGGTGAGAAAAAGAAAATTGCTTCCAATGTTCCCTTGAGCATAAAGTGAATCACCATTGCACAGGCCACTTATATCCTGATTTCACATAGTCTTTATGGTTTAACAATCATTTTCATAAATATTATCTTATTTTGTTCTCAGAAGAATCCAAGGTTGCATGTATAACAAGGTATAATAGCTATAATAGCTACTTTACTGAAGCAGTAACCAAGAATCAGAATGGAAGTTCACATGGTGAGTCATAATTAGAATACACATTTGATTTCATCTGAATCCAACTCCCTTGACTCCAGAACCAGAGCTATTTTACTTTATTCTGATTTTCATTATGTGTGTTTTCTTTATTTGATTCAAAAAGCTTAGATCTTTTCAGAGGCCCAAGGAACTGGGTAGGTCACCAATAAAAATTCTACTTATATTTTTGGAAACATCTCAGAACTTAATGTAGAGGCCGTGCACCAGTTCAAGTTAAAGCCTTAGTCATTCTGTTTTCAAATATCTTTTTTTTTCAAGTAACAAAGATATTGTTTACATTTTAATTCATCTTCCAGAAAGAGGACTGTATGCTGTGAATGGGGGTTGAGCCTGCCTGCAGTTCATGAGGCATGTGGCAAGGTATTTCCTTACCAAATGTGAGGATTGAAAAATCTGTGAATCAAGCCCGGACAGAAGTGCCAGGTGATACAGTTATTATGCAGGGCTGAAGTCATTCTTATTTTTAGGGTTATTTGAAAATCTGTCTGTTCTGGGCAGCAGCCATATCTTGTTCAATATTGCATATCTAAGCTGAGTATAGTACCTGGGACAAAATATGTACTTAGTAAATATTTGTTGAACAAATGAATAAATGGGTTTAATCATTCTCAGGAGGCCTCCAAACTCATAAAAACCAACAAAGCTTTTAACATCCAATTCAGCAATTGTCCATTCAGTTAGTCAACAAATATGCATTGAGCGCCTTCTGTGTGTCAGAGTATTTTAGGAGCTGGGCATAAGTGAGTTAAAAAAAAAAAAAAAAGTTCAGTGAATTTATATTTTAGTGGCTAGAGACAAAAATATGAAGACAGAATTAAAATATGTAAAATATCATATGATATTAAAGGCTAAGAAAAATATAAGTCAAAAGATAGGGATAAGGAATGTTGGATTGGTTTACATAGAGTAGGCAGAATAACCAAAGGGAGGCTGGGGCAGGAGGATCATGAGTTTAGCCTTAGCAATTTATCAAGGCCCTAAACAATTTAGCAAGACCCTATTTCAAAATAAAAAGGGCTGGGGTTGTGGGTCAGTGGTTAAGTGCCTCTGTGTTCAATCCCCTGTACCAAAAACAGAATGTCTTTAATCTGTGAAAACTATTATTTTCCCTCTGTGTTTTCAGTCACTAAGCTGGGTATCTTGAAATCCACATCCCTTTTCATTGTACAGATTTATAAGTGAATGCTAATTGTTTTACTAGCCACCTTATGCATGCATAAATGCCATCAAATTCGCCATCTAAGGAATGTCATTTTAAGGACTGCTTCCCAATTTGGGTGAAGGCTTTGTAGAATGTATGGTGCACATTAGACACACTCTTGATGTGAGGATGGTGTCCAAGTCAAAGCTTAAATACTTTAAATACTTTAAAGCCCACAGTCCCAAAGAGGCAAACCAACCCCCACCCTGACAATAAATGGAAGTGATTTGAAGCCTTCACAGAGAATGTTTCCAACATAGAATGTCAATTCATATACTTTTAAATGATGAAAATGATTTTCCACTTTTAAAAACCTTGGACTTTTAGAGTAGAAGAAAGGGATTGAGAGGGAGGGAGGAAGGAGAGAGGGCATGGGGAAATACTAGGGAATGCAATCTACCAAATTGAGGTAAGTCCATGTACAAATATATCACAATGAAACGTACACACACACACATACACACACACACACACGTAAGTATAAAATCTTAACTCACTAATTAAAATAATAATAATAACAACAGAAAGGAGATAAGTAGAATAGAGCAAACAGATCAGAGGCAGGAAGGAGGAAAGGGAAAAGGGAAGTACTTGCTTGGGAATGAGATTGATTAAATTATGTTATGCGCATGCACGAATAGGGCAAAATGAATTCCACTATTATATATAACTATAATGCACCAATAAAAATAAATAAATAATTGTTTTTGAAAAAAAAAAAAACTTTGGAGTTCAAGACAACTGAAGAAAGAAAAAAGTGAAATAAAGTTTTAGTCAGTGATTCTTTGAGAACACAGCAATGGTTTGGCTGAATGTTTGTACAACACCAGCAATTGAACTTCATGAGCCCCCTTGCTGAGTCACTGCAATCAGCAAGCATGGTTTTGTAGAATGGTTTTGTGAAGCAATTTTTGGAAATTGGACTTAAATAGAAAACTTGCAGAACACAGAAAGAACTATGTGAAAATGCTAAATTGAATAATTAAGAAAATACTTATTAGAAACAGATTTTAGAATTTAATATAATCATGATTAAAAAGGCGGGAGAAAACAAATGTCTTTTATCTTTTAAGACATCTTCTTTTTCTGTTTTTTCTTAAGGGAGGCAGACTGGATGTTTATTTGGAGACATTTATTCTATAAATGGAATAGACAAGAGTTCTCCAAAAGTTTTCAACAGTTCTACTCGGTTAAAATATTAAGCCTTGATCGCTCCATAAAAAATTTTATTGGAAATTCTACTACAGAGCTAAAGTAACAAAAACTGTGGGGTACTGGAGTAAAAACAGATACATAGACCAATGGAATAGAAGACACTGAGACGAACCCACACAGATACAGTCATTTGATCCTTGACAAAGGTGCCAAAAACATACATAGAAGAAAAGGTTAACCTTTTAAACGTAGTTCTAGGAAAACTGGATATCCATATGTAGAAGAATGAAACTACATCCCTATCTCTCACCTGGCACATAAGTCAACTCAGAATGGATCAAAGACCTGAGAATTAGGCCAGAAAATGCAATTGCTAGAAGAAACATAGGGTCAACAGTCCAGCAGATAGATGCAGGCAACAACTTCCTCAATAGGACTCCTAAAGCTCAGGAAATAATACCAAGAATTAACAAATGGGATGGCATCAAGTAAAAGCTTCTGCTCAGCAAAGAAATCACAAATGTGAAGAAAGAACCTATAGAATGAGAGACTATCTTTGATGTTTTCATTATATTTAGGCTGAATCATACGAAAGAGCTGATATGCTATATGTAAAAATGGCTATTTTCTATAATTCTACCACATACTAGTATATCATTACAGATGCTTTTGAAAAGAATGCAACAAAAAATAAACATGAGTGGTTTATTTTTTCATGCCTTCCAGTGACTAGTTTTCCAAATTGTAAGGGTTCATTTAGAATCCATTGTAATAGGGCTTTAAATACTGCATGGTGCTATGGTAGCGAGTAGCTCAGGTAAGCTCTGTTAAGTGTATCTCCCACCTGGAATTTCACTCATCCTCTTTTGAGTCTAATGAACTTTACTATTCAGTTCACATATATTGCTTCCTGTAAAATTTCTTTACTAATTAAAATGACCTTCCCAGGGGAGTTACATCTAGACTCTCCTCTTTATCCCTGCCTTCTGCTTTCAGGGAAGAAGACAGGATGCTATTCAAATCATGGCAGCTTTTACCTTACATCACAATTTTGGAAAAAAAAAAAAAAAAAAAAAAAAACTTTTGTGAACCATTTGTTCAATCATCTTGAAAAATTAGAAGATTAGTAAAATGATTTAGGGAGAGGGAGAGGTTGATTAATTAGCACCTAGTTATAGTTTGGTAGAAATAGGAAATTCTGGTACACTATTATTGTTCAGTAGGGTGACTATAGCTAACAGTAATGTACTACATGTTTCAAAAAGCTGGAAGAAAAGGTTTTAAATGTTTTCAACATGAAAAAGTGATAAATATTTGAGGCTATAGATATGTTTAATTTGATTAAACATTGCCAAGTGTATACATATATCAAAAGACAACCTGATACCCCATAGATATGTACAGTTATCTGAATAAAGTTAGTTTAAATTTTAAAATATTGTGCAAAGACGTGGAAGAATGTATTTATTAAGGAAACAGACAATAATGACAATTATTTTAAAAGACTTTTTATGATACAAGGACTTGAAGAAATCTGACAATTCTTACAAAATACTTTAACAATCAAGCACAAGTCTATTTCCGGCAGGGTTTTCCTCCCACATGGGCACAATCTGCATTTCCACTACTGATTCCCCCCTCCCAACCTGTCTAATGTAGTTATTTTTCAGGATATGTGTGTTAAATGCTGTTTACCCATGGAGATCTTAGCTGAGCCCCCAGACCCTGACTATGTAGCCACTTTCTATACATTAAATGTAACCTATAGTTTTTCTTCCTACCACCTGATTACAATTTCTAAAATTATACGAATTGTTCACTTAGTGGTAGACTCTCCCTCATTGACCAGTAACATCCCATGGTGTCAGAGATGATGTCATGCCAAACATATATTAATTAATAAGTAATTCTTAAATGATGAGAATATCTGACTATATGACTATGTGTTTTGCAATTTTGTAATTATAAGATAAAGTCATAGACTCTGAACACATTAAAAAAATGCCACTAATGGAATAAAATAAAAGTGTAGGAACAATAAAATAAAAATCATTCAGAAAGATTTCAAATTTCATTTTCATACTATTTTAACATTTTAATCTTTAATTACTGAAACAGTAAGAATAGTAGTGAAAATTAAGTTGATTCAATATTGGGAGACAACATGAAATAATCTATAGAGTAGGTAAACAATTACAAGGAGTTATCTAAATAGATTCAGGGCTGTCTTAAAGGTACGCTTAACTTTTTTAAAAGCATGAAACATCTGTGATATCTATTTCTGTAGTATTTTCATTACATATAGGAATATTAAATATTTCTTCAAGATGAATACATTAAACTGCATTGATTGACTTATACATTTCCTCTTACATCCCCCCAAATAATAAATAAATAAATTATTAATTAATTTAAAATTCTTCCCTTATCATTATATTACTGATTACCCTTCAGTTTATTCTTTCCCTTTCAATTCAGAATTCACTCTGATTTGCATTTATGATCATAATATATAAAATATCCAAATAAATCTTCTTCAAACCACAAGAAAAATTTTGATCATATTATTTTTGAAAAGAACACTTATAATTTGTTTTCTATTTTTTCAATTTGTTCATTTTAGATATACATGACAGTAGGGTGTGTTTTGACATATTATATGGAATATAACTTCTCATTCTTGTGGTTGTACATAATGTGGAGTTAAACTGATTTGTGTATTCATGTATGAACATAGGAAACTTATGTCCAATTCATTCTATTGTCTTTCCTATTCCCCTCCCCATTCCCTCCATTTGTTCCCCTTGGTCTAACCCTATAAACTTCTATTCTTCCCTTCCCAACTCCTTATTGTGTGTTAGCATCAGCATATGAGAGTGAACATTCAAACTTTGGAGTTTGGGGATTGGCTTATTTCACTTAACATGTTATTCTCCAGTTCCATCCATTGACCATTAAATACCACAATTTCACTTTTCTTTAAGGTTGAGTAATATTCTGTTGTGTATACATATCACATTTTCTTTATCCATTCATCTGATAAAGGGCACCTAGGTTGGTTCCATAGCTTAGCTATTATGAATTGAGCTGCCATAAATATTGATATGGCTGTGTCAATGCAGTATGCTGATTTTAAGTCTTTAGGCTACATACAGAAGAATGGGATAACTGAGTCAAATGATGGTTCCATTCCAAGTTTTCTGAGGAATCTCCATCCTGTTTGGAAAGGGGTTGCACCAATTTGCAGTCCCACCAGCAATGTATGAGTGAACCTTTGACCCATATCCTCACCAACATTTATTGTTACTTGTATTCTTGATAATTGCCATTCTGACTGGAGTGAGATGAAATCTCAGTGTAGTTTCCATTTGCATTTCTCTAACTGATAGAGATGTTGAACATCTTTTCATGTATTTGTTGACTGATCATATTTCTTCTTCTCTCTAACTGATAGAGATGTTGAACATCTTTTCATGTATTTGTTGACTGATCATATTTCTTCTTCTGTGAAGTGAATGTTCATTCCTCTGCCCATTTATTGATTGGGTGATTTGGTTTCTTTGATTAAGTTTTTTGAGTTCTTTATATATCCTGGAGATTAATGCTGTATCTGGGTGCAGGTGGCAAAGATTTTCTTTCATTCTGTAGGCTCTCCCCTCATGTTCTTGATTGTTTCCTTTTGATATGAAGAAGCTTTCTACTTTGATACCAACCCATTAACTGATTCTTGATATTACTTCTTGTGCTTCAGGAATCTTGTTGAAGAATTCAGCTCCTAAGCAGACATGATGGAAAGTTTGGCCTACATTTTCTTCTAGTAGGAGAAGATCTCTGGTCTAATGCCTAGGTCCTTGATCAACTATGAGTTGAGTTTTGTGCAGGGTGAGAGATAGGGGTTTAATTTTATTTTTCTACATTTGGATTTCTAGTTTTTCAATCACCATTTGTTGAAGAGTTTATCTTTTCTCCTATGTATGTTTATGGCACCTTTGTCTACTATAAGATAACTGTATTTATGTGAGTTTATTTCTGTGTCTTCCATTCTGTTCCATTGATCTATATGTCTGTTTTGGTGTCAGTACCATGCTGTTTTTTTTGTTACTATAACTCTGTATTACAATTTAAGGTCTTGTATTGTGATGCTTCCTGCTTTACTTTTCTCACTGAGGGTAGCATTGGCTATTCTGGGCCTCTTATTTTTCCAAATAAATTTCATGACTGCTTTTTCTATTTCTATGAAGAACATCATGGGAATTTTATCAGTAATTACATTAAATCTATATAATGCTTTTGGTAGTATGACCATTTTGACAATATTAAATCTGCCTTTCCAAGAACATCGAAGATCTTTCCATCTTCTAAGGTCTTCTTCAGTTTGTTTTGTTAGTGTTCTGTAGTTTCCATTGTAGAGGTCTTTCACTTCTTTTGTTAGATTGATTCCCATGTATTTTAATTTGTTTTGAGGTTATTGTGAATGGGATAGTTTTCTTAATTTCTCTTTTAGTTGATTCCTCACTGATGTTTAGAAATACAATTGAATTATGGGTGTTAATTTTATATCCGGCTGAATTCATTTATGAGTTCTAGAAGCTTTCTGGGGAGCTTTTTTTTGGGGGGGGGAAATTTTAAATATAGAATTATGTCATCGGCAAATAAGGGTAGTTTGAGCTCTTCTTTTCCTATTCATATCCTTTTAATTTCTTTCTTTTGTCTAATTGCTCTGGCTAGGGTATCAAGAACAATGTTGAATAGGAATGGTAAAAGAGGGCATCTCTTTCTTGTTTCATTTTTTAGAGGGAATGCTTTCAGTTTTTCTTCATTTAGAATGATGATCTCCTTGAGTTTAACATATATAGATTTTATAATGTTGAGGAATAGTCCTACTATTCCAGTTTTTCTAGTGTTTTGAACATTAATGGATGCTGTATTTTGTAAAATGCTTTTTCTGCATCTACTGAGATAATCATGTGATTCTTGTCTTTAAGTCTATTGATGTAATGAATAATGTTTATTGATTTCTGTGTCTTGAACCAACCTTGCATCACTGGGATAAACCCCACTTGATCTTGGTACACTATCTTTTTAATATGTTTTTGTATGCAATTCACCAGCATTTTATTAAGAATTTTCACATCTATGTTCATCAGGGATATTGGTCTAAAGTTTTCTTTCCATGATATGTCTTTCTCTGGTTTGGGTATTACAGTGATTCTTACTTCATAGAATGTGTTTGGAAGGGTTCCTTCTTTTCCAGTTTGTGGAATATTTGAGGAGTATTGATGTTCATTCTTCTTTGAAGTTCTGGTAGCACTTAGCTGAGAATCCGTCTAGCCCTGGGCTTTTCTTTTTTGGTAGGCTTTTGATGGCATCTTCAATTTTATTGCTTGCAATTGATCTGTTTAAATTTTCTATGTTGTCTTGATTCAATATGGGCAGATCATATGTCTCTAGAAATTTATCGACATCTTCAAGGTTTCCTATTTTATCATGATATTTCCTTTTTCATTATGACTTATGGTAATTTGTGTTTTCTCTTTCTTTTTGTTAGCTTGGCTAAGGGTTTATCAATTTTCTTTATGCTTTCAAAGAGTCAACCTTTTGTTTTGTCTATTTTTAAAATTTTTGTTTGTTTCAATTTCATTGAGTTCAGCTCTGATTTTTATTACTTCCTCTATTTTATTGCTTTTGGTGTTGAGTTTTTTTTTTTTTAAGGCTTTGAAATGTAATGTTAGGTTATTGAATTGGTAACTTTCTATTCTTTTAATGAATGAGCTCAATACAATACACATTTCTTTTAGAACTGTCTTCGTTGTATCCCAGAAATTTTGATATGTTTTGTCACTATTCTCATGTCTATGTGTTTTTTTTAAATTTCATCTCTTATTTATTCTGCTATCCATTGGTCATTCAATAGCATATTATTAAGTCTCTAGGTGTTAGTTTCTATTTTTATTTTTATCATTGATTTATAATTTTATTCCATTATGATAAGATAAAATGCAAGGTAATATCTATTTTTTTTTTTGGTATTTGCTAAGATTTGTTTTATGGCCTAAGATATGGTTTATTTTAGAGAAGAATCCATTTGCTGCTGAGAAGAAAATGTATTCAGTCATTGATAGATGAATTATTCTATATAAGTCTATTAAGTCTAAATTATTAATTGTATTTTTTATTTCTACAGCTTCTTTATTTTGTTTTGTTTGGAGGATCTATCCAGTGGTGAGAGAGGTGTAATAAAATCACCCAGTAATATTGCGTTGTGGTTGGTTTTGATTCTTGAAATTGAGAAGTGTTTGCTTGATGTATGTAGATGCTCCATTGTTTGGGGCACAAATATTTACAATTGTTATGTTTTTTTGAGATATAATTTCCTAAACACTATGACATGTCCTTTTTTGTCCCTTCTGACTAACTTTGGCTTGAAGTCCACTTTATCTGATATAAGGATAGAAACCCTTGCTTGTTTACGAGAGTCATATGAGTGATATGTTTTTTCTTTAGTCTTTTGAAGTCTTTGACTATGAGGTGAGTCTCTTGGAGACAGCATATTGTTGGATCTTGTTTTCTAATTCAATTTGTCAGTCTACTTCTTTTGATTAATGAGTTTAAGCCATTTACCTTCAAAGTTATTATTGAGAAATGATTTTTATTTCATAGTTTTGGTTTATTTTTGGTTATTACTTTGAATTAGTTGTTCCTTAGATTGACTATTCTAGTGTGCTTCCTCCCTTTGTTGGTTTTCACTTTATTTTTTATTTCTTCTTCATGAAATAGTTTCTTGAGTATATTTTGTAGTACAGGCTTTCTAGTTGTGAATTCTTTTAACCTTTGTTTATCATAAATCTTAAATTTGGACTTTTCATGTTATCCCATATTTCTTGCAAGTTCTGTTCATGGTCTCTTAACATCTTTTCTCCATGGTCAACTTTATTTTCAAGATTATATATTTTGTCTTCATTGCCTGAAACTCCATCTTCCAATGGTCTAGTCTGTTGGTAATGCTTTCCATTTGTGTATTTTTAACTTGGTTTATTGATTCCTTCATTTTGAGGATTTCTGCTTAATTTTTTTTTCAGAATCTCTCTTTATGGAAGTGACCTTTCACTTCCTGTATTTTCTCTCTGATTTCACTCCTTACATCATCCTTTTCCTCGCAGATCAGTTTAACTATGTATATTCTAAACTCCTTATCTAGCTTTTCTTCCACTACAGTATCAGTGGATTCTGTTATTTACAGCCTTGGTTTGTTTGGGGTAATTTGTTCTCTTGCTTTTTTATGTTGTTTGTGTGTCTATCCATCTAACAGTATGGCACTGAGGCTGTAGTTTCTACCCTGTCAACTTAGAGTGTCCATGAAGTTTTCTAGTACCTCACTCTTTAGGGGAGATAAATAGTAACAACAACCAATGCAAAAAATAATGATATATATATATCATTAAACCAAATTGTTTTTGCTATGACATCCATAATGTTAATTGTCACAATAAACAGAAATGATGTGATCAGTTATTGCCCACAGTAATAACAGTAAGTTTGCAAAAAGGGTTTACAATTTCAAATGGTGGATAGGAAGAGAATAAATGTGATATAAGATGTGTCCATTTTGAGGGAGAAGGAGAGAAGATGGAAGTGAAAAATTAAAGGAAGAGTTAAAGAAAACAATAGAGATTGGCTGTTAGCAGAATAAAAGTAAGAAAGAGAATCAAGGGAAACAGGCAAGTGAGAGAAAAAAAAATACATATGAAATAAAAATTTTAAAATAAAAATAAAAGAATACAAAACAAAACTGACATATACTAATCCAATATCCTAGTCCTCAAAATACTGATCCATGAAAAAAAAAAAAACTGGCTTCAAATGTGCTAGAAATTATTAAAAAATGAGTATGGATAAATGTCCATGAACCATTAAGGTTAAAATTAAATAGAGAAAAGAAAAAGAAAGAAAGAAAAATTATTGATGAAAATTTATAGAATTGTTTCGTTGGAATTCAAAAGACTCTCACCTTCCCCTCTCAGCAGTGTTAGGTGGGTGTAAGAGCCTTAATGAGGAGGTAGCTAAGATGGCGGCTGGCTGAGAGCAAAAGAGGAGGTGTTTAATTGTTTTCTCCTGACCTTATTGTAATCAACTAAGAATCTTTTTGTGCCCGTGAACACTGTGTGACGCACCTGTAAGTTGAGCTTGTGACACGTGTATACTTGTTAAGGTGAAGAGTATTTAACCAGGTAGAGTTGGAGTTGGGTGGTGGTTGTTGGAGTTGGAGAGAGAAGTCAGAAGAGAAAGCAGAATAAAGAACCAACTCATTCCTAATCTGCCTCCGAATTCTTTCCTGCGGTATTGTTGCTGCAGGCGGCAGCAGCTGCAGGAGGCAACAGGTGGGGTCATCCTGAGTGTGACAATTTCTCCACCCTCAGTGTGGGGTTGCTGGAATAAGAGGGAATCCTGTAGGTGGAACTCTTGGAGGTGAGGTTTATGCTTATGTAGGCTCTAGGTTCTTTGCTAAATGCAAAGTGGTCTGGAGGTTTTTAAATCAGCACATCTTCAGGACCTTGCAATTGTAGGTCCATGCTGGTACACTGTAGCCCAGGGATCTCCCCTGAGTTCCACTTGTGTGGGGGGATAAGCCAATTCTTAGTCCACTCTGTCACTGTCAAACCTCACAGTTCCTGGTCTCGGGTTTAGTTTCCAAACTCAACCTCTCCAGACCATGCCCTTTGGAATTCCAGGCCAGCCATGTCTCTCCCAGCTAGTTCTGCAAGCAGCCAGATTGAAGGGGGATGGAGAGGGCTGGGTGGGTTGCCACAACCAGTATTCCCCTGTGTAAACTCCTTCACATTTGATGTTCTCCTAGTCACTTAGGCCCACTCTATGTCGTGCAGTGTGGGTTGGCCAGGCCTGTATTTCAGGCCAAACTCTAGTTTGTCAGGAATTGACTTCCTCATCTGCTGGTCCCTGCACAGGGCTGCAAAATGGTTTCTTCCTCTGTCCTCCTCATAAAGCCAAGAGAGATGTGGCTTCTTTCCTGAACAAGGATATTGAACAGAAATCTTTTTAGTTTAGTCAGGCAGTGTCTTTAATCTCTGATCTCACCATACCCTGACATACCTCAGACCTCTTATAAATGAGGGTTCCTTTAAGTCCTTTATCCCTCCACAGTGCTTACAGAGGACTGCTGCAGCTGGTGACTCCAGCTGCGGCAGAGGTGGTGGCACTTGGGAAATATTCTTTATTTTATTATATCTTGAGTCCCTGATCTGCTTTGAATGTTCAGTATTAAATTCCAGTCAAGTCCCTCCTTGTTTTCTATTCACCCACCTTGCTGAGAAGCTGCTTATCTGCTTTTTTGGTTTCAAGCCACAGAGCAACCAGAAAAGTGACATTCTCTATTCTTCCATCTTGAAATGCCTGAATGCTTATAATTTTTATTGAGTATCTGTTATGTGCCAAACTGTTCTTGGCACCTGGGTTACATATGTGAACAAAGCAAAAACACCTGACCTCATGGAATGCACATTTCAGCAGGTAATATTTTCAAGTGTATTTTAGTAATCTGAATTTTTAATCCCAGGGGATATTTTTCATATTTTATAATCAAGATTTGCTTGATAATAAATAATTCTTGAAATACAGCCAAAGAGAAAAGCCATACACGTTGCAGAAAGTTAGGCTTGACTAAAAGTACCATACGTGATATGATGACAAAATATAAAGAAAATCTGCTAAATATCAAACAATAGGACATCAACAAAATAAACTGGTTTTATGGGTCCATGGATTTAATAAAAAATAAAAAGGGTCCCTTCATGTAGAACTCAGTAGTATTTTAGAGCATTTTCCCACCAAGAATAAATAGGTTTAGAATGTCTAAATAGGAACAGAATAGTAGTGAAATGCTATATTTAAAAATCATTGGGTGGAGGGCAGGGGGAGAAAAAGAAAATCATTAGACTGTGCCAAGAATAACAATGAAATAGCAAGGAAACCTTTAAAATATTATTTATTAGAAATTAAAAACATTCAAAATCTTATGGTATTATGTCTTAGTGACTATGACTAGCATTTAATTTGAGAGAAGTAAATCAAAAAGAATCATTTTTAAGAAGACTTTCTTTAAAATCAAGCATTATCATTCATAATCACCCAGCATTTAACAACTAATAATTGGCAACTACATATATTTAAGTGTCATAATATTGTGCCATATCTATCTCAAAACATGGCTGATTAAACAAGAGGAAAATGACTGGTTTTGTCAAGTGCATTCTTAGGTTGGAATGTGATTTAGGGATTTTGAGAGCACAATTGAAAGCCAGTTCTTTCTCTCTACTTGAAGAGCTCCTTCCTGGGCACCAGGTATGTCCCTGAGTGTCAGCAAACCTCACTGCTCTGAAGACTCATAGCATTGAGTAAAACCCATTGGTTAAAAACAAAACAAAAGAATGAAGAGGGAGGGAGGGAGGGAAGGAAAAAGAGAAAGAGAGAGGGAGGCAGAAGGAGGAAAGAAGAGGAGAGAAAGACCACACAGCATCTTCTAACTTGCATTTTTGAAAGCTTCCCTGCCCCCATGGCTTCAATGCCAATAGGCCCTCCAAAGATACCTAATACCTGATCAGCCCTATTGCACACACTGTGAAACAATGTTTTCCTTTTCAGCTGTTTCCACATTAAAGACAACTCTAGGAATAGTGGTATTTCTTTCTTCCCATTCCAGCTTGTGCCAAATGATTGTTTTATTTGGAAGGTTACTGACGTTTTCTTTCTTTCAAATTCAGAGCATTTTGTTTTCAGAGTAAATATTACAGGGTCTATAACCTTTTCATCATTCAGGGAATTTTTTAAAAGTTTTAGCTCACTGCCCTTTCTGAATCTCTTCAATACTCACATATTATTAGTTGTGTTTCATGTTCTGAATAAAGTGTTTTTAATTTTAAAAAGACAGACTTCTGTGCTGTTTATGCATTTGTAAATAAAATTATACATTTTTAAAGAATAGTTAAATTGCAGATGTGTAGAAATTGAAACTTTTTGTCCAGTGACATTTTACTTATTTCTAAAACCATTTATTTAGTACCAGTTTATTTTAAAAATAAGAAGTTAAATATAAATATTATGGTGTACAAATGTAAGTGAACTCTATCTTATAGTTTTAAAATCCCTTGGGAATTAACAAAAAGAAAAATCATAGCTGCTGATGTATTTGTTCATGAGTTACAATGTGTTTTCTAGTAAGTGAATATTTCAGTCTCAGGTCATGAAAAACAGGCAGAAAATTATGAATGAATTAATGAAGAGAATGTTCTAAGAAAAAATTATACTTAATAAAAATGGAATTTTCACTAAAACTTCAACCAAGATGGTGCTCAGATTATTATTAACATACTAGATGACATTTGACTCTGCTAGAGAGATGTACCCTCTGGTAGTGTTTGAATTGACACCCATTTGTCATGGCTCAAAAGAAATAGTAAAGTGCTTCTACAAATTTATTTTGGGTTTTTTGTTTAGCAACATTGCCTTAACAAATTTTATTTATATCATCACAGACTTTATATTTTAAACTAACTTGTTTGGCTTATGCATATCACCCACACCATTTTACTCCATAAGGTGTTATTAAACTGAAATATCACCACTGAAGAGAATAGGATGACTTAATCCTTTTTAAGTCCACACTTCCTAAATTTCTTTTACAGTTTTTTTCTGAAATGTTGTGTTTTATGCATACAAAAAATTCCTCTGGATTCTCATTTCTAAAACTAATGAAGCTAATTCACAAACATTGGAATCACTTGGGTGATTGATGGAGTTTAATTATATCAATGGAGCAAAGAAGCAAAATGCAGCAACAGTAGCTGAGGGTTGGAGTGAGTCAGAGGGCTAATCAGAGCATGCAGCAACCTGGGACGCAGCAGGCACACACCATGCAGGAGCAGGGGCACAGCTGCAGAGAGCAATAACACTAGCAAAGCATGGCTTCATTCTGTTCTGTGCCAAGGAAAAGTTGCTGGCCATCCGGGAGACCCTGGTTCCTGCACAGCCGCAGTTTCACTCAGCACGGTTATTTCTGGATTCAAAGAAATCAAAATACATCAACAAAAAACCAAGCAGCAGCAACAACAACAACAAAAATAAGAATAAATTATACACTAATTCATTTTTATGCACTGCTCAGTCAATAATAATTTCCCCCCCTTGAGAAAAATCAAAGTTGTTTAATTTATTTATTTATTTTTATTTTATTTTATTTCTTTGGTACCAGAGATTGAACCCAGAGGCACTTAACCACTGAGCCACATCCCAGCCCTCTTTGTATTTTATTTAGAGACAGGGTCTCACTGAGTCGCTTAGGGCCTCACTGAGTTGCTGAGTCCCACTTTGAACTTGCGATCCTCATGCCTCATCCTCCTGAGCTGCTGGGATTACAGGCCTGAGCCTTCACATCGGGCCCATTTTTTACTTTTCATTTTTCAAGACATTGGAGGAAGTGAGCAATGTGTGATTTAGGTGGACTGCTGAGTAGAACCGTGACCTTCTCCCTTGATCATTTTTAGATTCACGCTTTTCAATATTTATCAATTTACCCTTATCATAGCCTCTGCACTCTGTGCAAAGTTATAAGAACAGAGTAGTCAGTGCCCTTACAAACTCTGCAGGCCATTCTAAGGCAATCTTATCCTACAAACCAATCTCTAGTATTTAATAACTGTAAAATAATAATGGCAAAATGTGGCCTCCAAAATGAAATTGCTAAACTTTGTATCCTTTCTTTTCTATTCTTTCATATTTTATATTCTTATTCAAATACTCAAGTCAGGTGGTTCTTCTTTCCAGTGATCATCCTTCTGTTATAACACTTATTTAACTCTGTCATAACTTTACCAAATTATGAAAACCCTACTCTGAGAAAAATAACCAATGACATATCTTTATAATATGCAAGGTCATCTTCATGGTCACCGAGCTCAAAGATAATTTTTCAGGATTGGATCCTATTCATCACATTTGTCTTGTGGCTTTTCATGGTCATTTCCTTTGCTCTCCATCTGATTTTCCTGACAATAGTATCCAACAAATAAGTGTTTATAATAAGTGGTGCAAACAAATAAGTGTTTGTAATAAAAATCATTACATGGTAATTCTACTCATATGTATCACATTTAAAATTCAAAATCAAGTGTGTAAGTGTCCTTGGCTAAAAGAGCAATACACAAAATAAAGCATTTTATCTAAGGGAATTTCCTAGGCAGTATCCTGAAAGTACAGCTACAATGAAATCATTATCAAATTCCAGAGGAAATGAATTGAAACTCAAATAACACTGATCAGCAAACAATTATCTGGTCTGTAAGAACAAAAGAAAAAAAGAGAAACAAAGACCAAGAGAGAAGATTACATTTTCAAATCCTCTCATTTGAGTGTAATGCTAATGAAACCATAGACACTGCTTGTTCATATTGGAATCAATAGTCTCTGACCTTGAGAGGCAGCTCTGATAAGGAAAGAATTAGGAGGAGGAGGAGGAGAAAGTTTCTGGTGTTGTTCTAATTGGCATCGATCTGTGTCTAGAGGGAAATTTTCTATTTATTTTGAACACGTATTTTTGCTTCTGCATATAGCCATGAATACTATAGATAATGGCTTTATATTTCAGAACCAGGGTATCATCTGCAAAGTGATAGTCTTTATGTGTTTACAACTGATGCGATTTGCAGAAGTTCCATGGTGACAACTATCGCCTCCCTTCACCTTTTTTCATTCTTTCTTCAAGCATTTATTTCCTTCTTATTTGGGAACTGAGAACACCAGGTAGCCCAAGATGTAAACAAATAAATACAGGAGGAGTTGAAGAAGTGATTGATTTTGCTTTTAGGGATACAGGGGAGGGCAGAAAAAGTAGGAGCAGTCTGACCTAGTTTCAGGAAGGATTTAGTTTGCCCAGAAGATGGAGATGGGCGGGGAGAGAGATATCCAGACAGAAGGAATGAGTGCAGAAGCTCAAAGGTGTGAATGAACAGGTTTGGCCAGACAGCTGGAAACAGAAACATTCTGCTGGAGCACAACGTTCTAGGCAGTGAGTTGCTATTAAGATAAGCTTGAAGATATAGGCAGGAACCAGACATTTGTATCTGAAACTAAAGAATTGAACTTTATCCTGTTGGCTAGCGATTTTCTGTAGCTTGTATAAGAATGACCTGGGAAACTGTTAAAGTGCCAAACCCTACAAGTGCTCATTCAGTGGGTTTAGGGTGAGGTCTAGAAAATCAGTTTTAGCAAAAATACCGAATAACATTTTTGAAGGTGGTTTTTGTTTATATCTTGAGGTATCCCTTAATTCACATATGAGCAAACAATTAGGAACTGTGGGCGTTGAGCCAGAAGCACTGGGCAAGATAACTGGGATGAGGAAAAGAAAGGCATTGGAAACACTTGATTTGATTTGAAAGCAACATTTTCTTATTGTTGTTGTTTCGTTTTTTGTTTGTTTGTTTGTTTGTTTGTTTCATTTTGTTTTGTTTTTTGGTAAAACCCCTAGTCTGGGATTAAGGAGACCTGGATTCCTGTTCTGACTCAATCATCGGGCTATGCTTCTTCAGGGTACTTGTCTAATTTATCTTATTCTGATTTACACTTTGCTTCTAAGGAGATAAGTAATTAGAGTAAATATGCTTTTAAAATGTTCTCTGATATGTAGATACTAACCCACAGCAAGGGAGGGTGGAGAGGGGAAAAAATAGAAGTTCATGGGATTAGACAAAGGGAAACAAAGGGAAGGGAGGGGCCCTGGAGGGTAACAGGAAGGACTGTAGAATTAATCAGACATAAGTTTCCTAGCCTTGTATTTGAATAAATGACCAGGGTTACTCCACATCACATACAACCACAAGAATAGGATCACAATTACAATTACTTTTATTCCATGTATGTATAATATGCCCAAATACATTCTACTGTCATGTGAAACTAAAAAGAACAATTAAAAAAATAAAAACAAATGTTTATGGTACTAGAATGGAATTTTTATAATTATAAACTATGCAAATGTTACCGAGTAACTGAATCAAGTATATGCCCTAAATTAGAGAATATGAAGTTATTAGTGGATTCCAGTAACACATGGGTTTATGTTTTTGAACAAATTATGTCATTTTTTATATTGTAAATATCAGTATAGACTTTAAGGAAAAGAGCAAAATTGTTAATGCTAGTTAAAAATCAAGGTAAAAATTTTATCCTTGTTAACTTTCTTATCTATGTTTCATTTATGATTATCAAAGACACTTGTAATTATTTGTAATAATTTTTAAGTGCTCAAGTAGTTTTGGTGCAACAGCTTTTTGTTGTTTATCAATGATACAGAGGAATACAAAGAATTTCTTCTCATTATCAATGTTGCTTATCTTTTCTGACCTTTGGTTCACTTTTTATATAGCCTGGCAATCTGCAAGAGAATGTCTTAGGCAGGTCTTGTCTTAATATATATGAAAATATTGGGAGACTTATTTTTAAATTCCTGAGTAAAATTAAAAAAAAAATTAGGCTCTTTTCATTTAAAATTCCTTGTAAGGCATTGACAGAGCAAAATTGGTGAATGGGTCTTTTAAATTTTAGAAAAAGTGTCTAATCTCTTAAGACCTCAGTTTTTTACTTAGTTGTAAATAAACTTCCAGTAGATTAAAAACAAAACTGGCTGACTTAGTTATTTGTAATCATATTAATGAGTTTAAAGCCATGTGTTTTTAAATCACATGAAAGGTGGGGTTCTTTTCTATTGTTTGGTTTATTGTTTTTCAAAAGCCACAGATTTGAAAACTGCTTAGCCATCTTTTAAATTCATCTATTGCTTTTCAGAGAATTTATTTTTAAAAAAACAAAGCTACTGGAATAATTGGAAAAAATCAGGAAGCCTTATTTTTTGCTCTAGCCACCTTTATGCCATGAAGAAAGCAAATTATCCTCTTTTTTTTTTTTTTTCCCTTCACCTGATTGTAATATCACAAGATTGGACAAGTCAGCCTCCATAGTCCATTTCAGTTCTAAAATTTTATGATTCCCTAATTATGAATAAAAAGTGTTGCTCATCCCTTGAATTAAACATGAATAATGGATCACCAGAGGTCTGAAAAATATGCCTTTAATCTCACATAACACCTCCAGCTCCCAGTATCACAGGAAAGTTATATACCAATCACATTTGGTTGCTTTGCTTATGTAGTTTATGGCCAGAATTGGTTTGCTTTAGATAACACACTCTAGTGCTGTGCCACTGTTGCTAAGATACAGTTTTGTAAATAAATGTTATTTTAAATATACATCCTGGTATGGGGAGAGGGAAATGTGGAAAGCAGTTGGCCAAGGATTTCAACTCTCTCTTGAGAAGATGAAGACTATGTGTTAGATAAATCTTCAAACCCATTTTGAGGGCATCCTAAAATAATTTCACTTTGCACTGAAACTTGATGGAGAGGGACATGAAGGGCCTAGGGAGAATGGTGATCTAGTCAAGGGTTAGCAACAACGATGAGTTGTTTTGCAGCCCTGGTGAATGACCAGTTTGTAAAGACACTGATATTGTTGTGCAACAGCTTCATAAGGAGATTTTTCCTTGACATTTCTGCCTCAGCCTTTACACACACACACACACACACACACACACACAGAGAGAGAGAGAGAGAGAGACACACACACACACACACAATAAATAAATAAATAAAGGTGGGGGATAGTAATGAACTTAGTGGTTACCACTCACAATGGATTTTTAAAAAGACCTAATTTCAGGAACCATTATGGAAGACTGAAGGGATTCCAACTGGATGGCCCTGTTCCAGAGAGTAGTTGGCATGAAGGCAGGCTGCCTAATGGACGATGGAGAGAGGTTTCCCATGTGCTGGGCTCTTAGGAGGGCCAAAAAGCCTGTCAGCCCTGGTAACTCTTCCACCAAAACCTGAAAACCCACAGTTAGACAACAGTATCTCAAAGCCCCAATGAGTTTCGCTCTTCTGAAGGTCGGGCCAAATGGAAGTGCTTCCGAGAGGAAGGAGTGGAGTAGAGTTGCTTGTTCTTCAGCTTGTGCTTCAGAAGGGGACTTCCAGATAAAGAGCTGCCAACAAGAAAAAGGGTGGTGAGAGATGAGGGATCTGAAGAGTACCTTGGTTGCCAGGCAAGGCAGAAAAGGAGCTGGAAGTATACTGTGGGGTTTCAAAGTCAGACTTTGTCAGCTTCAACCATTTTGCCAGCCCAGCTTCCCCACTCCTCTTTGGTTGTGTGAATGAGGTCTGCTCCATTAGCTATTTTACGTTGCTTTTAGGGCTCCAGACAAAATCTTTAAGTGATCACATTTTACCTAACACACTTAACACACCTTTTTCTGTCATTCTCCAAGTTTGAGCCAACTTGTCTCCCAGCCTGTGTATATTCAGGAAATATAATTTAATTTTGTGAATATTCATCCTAAATCCTGTGGCATCTGATAAGCTTTTGTGAGGGGATTTAAAATGTCATTTTACTACTAGACCTTGTCAGGTCTTTGGAACATTGACTAATTCCAAAGGGCCACATTGAGACCATACTCTGTGACCCTTCCCTAACCAACAGCAGCTTGCCAATGGGGAGCTAGCTCTTACACAAATGAGTCATCACAATCAGTTCTTCTCTTTCCTCTTTGGGGACCACTGCCTTCAATTGTCACTATCATTATCATTATCACTGGTATTATGACATGTCCAACCTGGTAAAGATTACCAGGCCTATGGTGTGTCCAGTCTCAGAATCATGTGCCTGAGTATAACCTCTCACCCCAAGATCCCCACTCCCACCTCCCAACTTCTCCTGGGCCTGAATCAGAATTGGCATATGCTTGGCTCTTAGTGAATACTTCTTAAATTAAAACAATTGAGTAGGAGAGCATTTCACCATTATCTGAAATAACATTTGAAGGTAACAGACAGTAAGATTTCCTTCAGTTTCTTGGCGGGGAAAACAGGGCTGAACATCTAGATCACAGTTTGTTTGACTTTGTAAGTGTTGCTCTGAGTAATGAGGAGTGTAGATCTGCTCACAGGAATGGGAGCTCAAAAGTAGTAGGGGGTGAGCTTTATTCAAGCCCACTGTTTTTAAAATCATGGTTGTCTTTCATTGGCTTTGCCCCAGAATGACCTTATTCTTCTTTCCCTTTCATCTGGCTCAAGATCACCTGTCCTTTTGCCTTTTGGTTCATTTCCCTTCCCTGGCTTGTGAAAATAAGTAAATAAAACAGAGGAGTAAAGAAAATTACCATGCTAGTTAAAAAAAGTTACCTTGGAAATTGCTGACATTCAAACTTCCTAGTTAACATAAGGACACCAACCATATACTTCTCTTGTAGATGCCCCTGGGAAAATCCTGTGAGAGTGTTGAAATGTGGGATTTGGACTGTTTCACAGAAACAGAACAAAAAATAAAACAAGTGACTCTCACTGCCAAAGAAAAATGAGGAATATAAAGCTTGCCAAAAAGGGACACTGAGACATCAGGCATTTCTTAGTGTCCTTTTTTGTTTTTAACAACAAACTCAGGAGTGCAAACTTAACCATCTTTGAGTAATTCCATGATTCTAATGATGTAGAGATAGTACATGTAGCCATTTTTTTTGAATCTTAACTATCTCACCCTCTATGGATGTGCAAGTTCAAACGACAAGACATTTGTAGTCAGCCATGCCCATGATGGAGATGTCACTCCACAATCTAGTAGTTTTGTGGCCTTAGGATTTTTAGCTCTCTGAACTTTATTTTGAGAGAAGTCAAAATCATACTTCAATTAGTTGTTGTGATGTATGAAAGTGCAAGATTAATAGAGCAAAGATAAAGTGCAAAGATTAAGGGATAGCTGTTTTTTATCTGAGGTGATTAAATAGGAATTGAGCCCCATATTCATCAGGCTCTGTGCTATTTATTATTTACATATTGCCTCACTGACTCTTCATATTACCCTACAAGGGAGGGATGAGGCCAGGAGGACTGCTTGTACATTTTTCAGATGAGATAGTTGAGATGCATAAAGTTAAGTCATTCACCCAGGGTTACACAGATGGGAAGTGGGAGAATTAGGATTCAAGCCCAGGCAATGGGCTCAAGAACCCACACTCTGAACCACTATTCTTTAAATAAATATGATTGCAAAATCTTAGGAATGGAAGACACGTTAGAAATGGTTCAGTGCAACTTGTCATTTATAAATGAGAAATCTGGACTTCAGAGACTTTAAGAGCCTGGAGTTACCAGTGAGTGATAGACCCAGGAGAAGGAGCCAGCTCTCCTGCTTGTCCATATCTAGAATGGTGCATATCTCATGTGGCACTGAAAGAGCTTTCCCTACCCAGGGTAGACACTTGTTGAGTTGTCCAAGCATTTTCAGGAAAGCAAACAAAAGAGTATTTGTTTTAAGAAAAGCGTTTTTTGTATGGTTTGGATAGTTTATATAAACTAATAAAACAAATTAAACCTGGTCTACAGGAATTTTCATCTTCAGAATTAAAATGAAAGATAATAAAGCAGAAGGGAATAGAGAAAAGAGGAAATAATAGAATTAAATCTAGTTCTGATTATTCATCATGTCTCCAATTATGGGAAAGTATGGCCATTGGATTTTCATGTTCAGTCTGTCACTTATTAGAGTTTTTTCTATATAAAAACAAATGACAGGGCTGGGGCTGTAGCTCAGTGGTAGAGTGTCTGCCTCGCACATGTGAGGCACTGGGTTCAATCCTCAGCACCACATAAAAATAAATAAATAAAGATATTGTGTCCATCCACAACTAAAAAAAGATCTATTAAAAAAATGACAACATACAGAAACCTTTCAATCTGGACTCTTGTTTTTGTGTAATTTGGGAGATGTGTTTTTTTCCCTGAGTTATCACTGCTCTTCAATTGGATGAATCACAACATTGCTAGGGTCGCTTATTAGAATAGCTCAGAACTCTTCATTCCATGCAATTTTTTCCCCATTACCATTCTGGGAGAGATGAAGTGGGGATTCAATTGTGTCCTCTTGTTGAAGAGGAAAATGGGGCGGGCTCAGAGAAGATAAATAATATACATACCATGTCCCTGCATTGACATTTTGATGCCCATAATCTCTTGGAGGTTAATTTTCCTGACCACAAGCCCTTTTTTTTTTCCTCTCAATTGTGGTGCCCATGGCCCATGAATGTACTATAATTTATATCTACACCTATCTCTGTAGGCAGACAGTGCTATAAATTGCAGTGTAACATTTATAGTGTGTGTGTCTCCATCCTATTGACAATAAAGATGGAAAAATAATAGCAATGGGAATCACTCCTGCTCAAAAGGAAATTTTGAGTTTATAGGATTAGAATATAATTGCTGTGGTCCCCATCACAATAAGGGCAATCAATGTTATATATATCCAGGACTCAAAGGGCAACTCAGAGTTGAGCAGTTAACTATCTAATTACTGTAGAACTATATACCAGCACAGAAATATAAGTGAACAGGAAAGTTCTCAATTTATAACTCTATTATGTCAGTATATACCATACACTAGAATTAGCTCAAACCTCATCTACCCTCAGACCTCTGAGCAATAAACTACAAAGGAAAGGAAAGAAGATAGAGGTATTAATGTTATTGGTCCAGCAAATCAGACAAATTCCTATGATACAATATTAGAGGGTCAAATTTTGGAGCCATCTCTACTTTCCTTCAGAAATAAGAAGAGTTTTTAACAGAATTGCTATAATAATTTCCTGAATGCTTAGGAATAGGTAAATGGTTGTTATCTGAGACAGCTAGTGAACAGTTGACATTGTTTTGAGGCCTTAAAATTTTTTGTTTTGTTTTGACACATTAATCATTTAAATCATCTTGAATATGGCACTTTTATATGTCAGGGTACAGCCTAATTTGCTTCAGTAAGGACATCCCAAAATACTTTAAGCATTTTATTATGCTCACAGGTGCTATGGATCAGGAATTTGAACAGAACAGAGATGGCTTGCTTTGTTCCAAAATATCTGGCACCTCAGTTGGGAAGATTTGAATGTCTAGGAGTGATTAAATGACTGGGGACAGGAAATTTCTGAGGGTTTCTCTAACGGTATGTCTGCACCTGGGTAGGAGGACTTGAAGGCTCAGCTCCTCTGGAGCCATCAACCAAACACCCTCACATGGCCTGTCCTTGGGGCTTGGATCTAACATAGCAGGGTGATGGGGTTATAGTGGGGGGCAGCCTGAAGTTGAGCCTCCTGAGAGAACAGATGGAAGTCACATAGCCTGTTCTGGCCAAGCCTTGGAGGTCACATAGCATTATTCTAACATCCCCATTGGCTGGGAAGTCATAAGTGTTGGATTCTAGGCAGAGGCCGCGCCTCCCAGGCAGAAGGCCACACCTTTCCAGGTGCCTTGTGAAAAACTACGGCTCCCGAGATCCTCAGCGTGACCAAAACCTGACCAGCAAGACCCTTGTCCACTACCACTACCTCCCCCCATGACCTCTGCTGGCCTATAGGACAAGGACTCACTCCAAGGGGGTTTTATGGCCCCTACTCTATTTAAGCCAGCCCCGGACTGAACTCGCCCCTTTTCCTTGTTCCTGCTCTCTGTTCGTGCTTGCCTCGGTTCCCCTCCATCCCTTCCCTACCCCCCTTCCCTTCCTTTCCCTACCCTTGCCCATGTGGCACCCCAATAAACCCTTTTATTTCACTAACACGGTGTTCCCAGCTAAGTTAACTATGTTTCAGCAGTTTTCTAACAATAAGCCCTTCAATGGGGGTAGGGCAAAATTTCCACCTCATGTTTTAAAACTGTCAGAAGGTGTTCAGTAAAGAAAACACCCCAAAGGTGTACATTTTAGAGTTGAGGGTGGCTTTTCTGTCTTCAGCCTATAGTTTTCTCTGATTATCTCCATTTTCTAGATGTTATGAAGAGAATGGTACAGAGTAAGCTTCTGTGAAGAAATACCTGGAAATCGCCTTCCTTGGAGTCTTACATGCTCATCAGCTTCAGCAGTCACATGAGTTAACATGACTGCAAGAGCCCAGGAGAATAGTACATAGCTTGCAAGGAGGAAAAGGATACCTAAGCCCAGGGAGAGGTTGGGGAATTCTCTTGCTAGAAGTAGATAAGGGGAAACTGCAAGGCAGAGGGCCTTCAGGCCTTCGTCTGCCCCTCTTACTTTTCTTCTTGTCCAAATTTTATACACGCATTCTTCTTTCCATCAATATGACTCTCACTTCCTCTTCTTCAAAAATGATAGCCCAAATTTTTGTTCAATTTCTTCATGCAGCACAAAGTCAGAATTTTTGTGTGCTGTTTTGTCTTTTCCATCAAGCCTAGCTATGACTTCTCTAGTCTGGTGGAACACAAACCAATAAATAAATAAATAAAACAAGTAAAATGTGTCAGTGGCAGACCCTCCCAGCTGGCCCTAGACAACCCACTTCTAATTATTGCGTGATAGAGAAATAAACTGCTCTCTTTTTTAAAGCCACTATTGGGTTTTTTTGGGGGGGATTTTTAAAAATATATATTTGTTTGTTAACAACAGCAGTTGAGCTTTTAGCTAAATGAATATAGCATACCCCACAAAATCATTTGAAATTTCTGTATTTATTTTACTTTTATATGTAAAGACGACGTCTTACAAAGCACGTTTAGATATTTTAGCAATTTAGGACTCAATGAAGTAGAGTTTTATTTTGCTTATTCTCATTTATCTTGTTCAATGATCTCAACACATGCTATAATACAGAGCACAAAGAGAAGAGCAGATGGCCTAGAAAAAGAATCAAAGCAAATTTAGCTCTCATTGTGACTGTCATTGCCACTTCTTTTGCTTTTAAATGAGAAAAATCATTATAGTTAGGTTTTGGAAATTTTCCCACTGACTTAGTAAAACCTAGAGATGTTTTAGTAAAACCTGAGATGGAGATTAGAAAAAAATCCTCTCATGCTTACCCACATCTTGTCCCATTGACTAATGAGGCCACCTGCGTATTATTATTGTATGGAATAATTAGGTAAAGACAGTATATCCATCAATTAACTTCTGTAGCTCCTACTTGACCTCTGACTATCTAGAGAGGATTCAGGCATTGGTTACATTTGATAAATTTATGTTTATTATTTGGAAGTTTGTAAGTGTTTATTGACTATTTCTAAAGTCTTACATTTAAGATTCTGAGATCACTATGATACAATAATGCTTGATTAGAGTTATTTGCTTGAGTAAGGGATAGTATCGGTAACTGGAGTTTGACAAAACAAAACATTATTTCAAAAACTGCTATTCAAAAATGTTTAGAAATTTGTTAATAAAACAGGTGTAATGGTTTGGATGTGAGGTGTCACCTAAGCACCTAGATTAGTAAGGAAACATTGAGAGGTTAAATGGTTAGATTATGAGAGCTGTAATCTAATCCATCCATCCTACTTTGAATCAACTAATTGGGTGGTAACTGTAGGAACGTAGGGTGCGGCTGAGAGAGGTAGGTCACTGGGGGTGTGCCCCAGAAAGGTTCATCTTCCCTGAGGTCCCTTCCTACCCCACCCTCCAGCTCCTGGTATTTATGAGCAGAAACAATGCTCTTCCACCATGCTCTTCTGCCATTATATTCTGTCTCATCTTGGATCAAGAGCAAATGGAATCCCCTGGCCATGCACTGAACCTCTGAAATCATAAGCCAAAATAATCTTTTTCTCCTCTGAGTTGTTCATATCAGGTATTTTGTTCACAGCATTGAAAAGCTGATTAACAACACTATAGGATTTCCATTTAGAACCTAATTTTAGCAACACTTGCCCTAAGCCTACCTGGAGTAAATCTATCTAAAGCCAGAAAGAGTACATGCTGCCTCCCCATAAGCAAAGTATCTTAAGAAAGAAAGACCATCAAAAGGCATAGGTCAAGGCCTGGGCATTTCTGAATATAATTCTCTAACTGTCCTTTAGTTCTATATTCATGAACTCACACTGGAGTCCACAGCAGGAACTCAATAAATCTCTCACCTTCCTAGGCATTTCCTCAGTGCCTCTGAGGCATCTCCACATGGATCTCTCACAAGCATTGCAAATTTGCCTTATCTGACTCCCCTAGTTTGACTAGCTTCTACCTTGCATGCAAACCCAAATCTGCCTTTCCAATTAGTTTTCTTTGTCTCAGTGCAGTTGTCAATTAAAAGAAATAGAAAAGAGAGTTATCTTTCCAATAAAAACAGGGGGAAAAAAAATAAACAAAGAAGATCTGGGAAATGTCTACATGCCTGGGTTTCAAACTTGAGGCAAAGCAAGCATCATAGACAATAGCACCCTTCCTTCTGGGAACCTGCAGTTTCTGCTGGACATCAGTAGACGTTAGTGTCACTAAGGCTGCCTTAATATTTTTAGCTACTTGCATGCAGAAATTCAAAAATAATCATTGTAACCTGTTAAGTAAATATCATAAAATTTAAATCGAAATTCTGGTTTTGCCATACAAGTTATGTCAATGAATTTTTTAGTAACAAATATCAAATTATTTATACAAGTTTTTCTGATACCTATTTTTGTTATTGTTATGGTATATATATGAGGTTCCCCCCACCAAAAAAAAAAAAAAAAAAAAAAAAAAAAAAAAAAAAAAACCTCATGTATGAGACAATGCAAGAATGTTCAAAAGTGAAACAATTAGATTATTATGAGAACTGTAACCTAATGGTGGATTAATTCACTGACGTGGATTAGTTGGTTGGTAACTGTAGGCAGGCAGGATGTGGCTAGAGGAAGTGGGTCACTGGGGCATGACTTTTTTTGAGGTATATATTTTGTCCCTGATGAGTGGAGCTCTCTCTGCTTCCAGGCTATCGTGTATGAGCTGGTATGAGCTGCTTTCATCTACTACACCCCTCACCATGATGTTCTACCTCCCCTCAGGCCCAGAGCTATGGAGTCAGCGGGTGGTGGACTAAACTTCCAACACTGTGAGCCAAAATAAAATTTTCTTCCTTTAACTTGTTTTAGTCAGGTTTTTGGTTGCAGCAAAGCAAAAGTTGATTAAAGCAGTTAGTGTCCTGAGCATGTGCTGACGATAATCCAAGCTTTTAATAGTGTCCCTTTGGAGGAGAGAGTTGAGCATTAGTAGGTTGCAAAGACAACCTTTGAAGCAGCCCCAGTTAGGGAGATGGCTATTGCGGTTAGCTGGAAGCCATAAGTTCCACCTGATAATAAATATGCACGTGATGCACCTGTAAATGCACGTGACTCACCTGCAAAGCTAAAGGTATATAACTGGGTGAAAGCGGTCAGAACGAATTCAGTCAGTCAGTCGTGTAGTCGCTCAGTCGGTCAGAAGAAGAGTTCCGGTCGGAGAAGATGAAAAGAGTCAGAGCGGCCAGAATATAGACATAAGAAGAAGAAATAAGAGTCAGAGCGGTTAAGAGTTCGGTCAGAAGAGAAGGCTGGTCAGAATCAGGCCCAGGCTGCCGAAGAAGAAAGAAAGAGGAAGCTCTCTCTCTCTCTCTCTTTTTCTCTCTCTAAGCTGAAGAAGAAAGAAGAAAGAAGAATCTCTCTCTCTTTCTCTCTCTCTAAGCTCTCTCTGAGAAAGTAAAAGAAAGTAAAGTAAAGAGTCAGTAGTCAGAGGAAGTAAAGAGTCAGGGAGAGATAGTTAAAGCTAAAGAATAAAAAAAAAAAAAAAAAACCTTCTTTCATCTTCATTCTGCCTCCGAGTTTTTCTCCCGCGGCGTTGTGGCTGTATGACAGGCAGCTACAAACCTTGTTTAAAACAAAGACCCTTATGCCACCAGAAGGCATCAGAAGAGACAGAAATCTCAACCAGACAAGCTGGAGCAGGAGAGGGGAAGCAGGGCAGGTATCACAGATGGTCAGGAGGACTAGCTTGTCCAGTATACTTAGGAAGCCACCTACAGCCTCCCAGAACTATTCTAGAAGGATTTGTGAAGACTTTAGAGCTTCTCAATGTGCAATTTAAGGAAGAGAGAAAAACGAGTTCATAATAATAATTATGATTCTGTCTTTATTTCTTTGTGGATATGATCTGTATTACATCTATATAAATGTGAATAAAATATTTGTGTGATAGAGTATATTGCAAATAATTGAGTCTTGGTGATTGAAAGTCTTAATACTATAATCAGAAATCTTTGAGCACTACTTGTATTATAAATTAGCATAAATGTAGAAGAAGAATATGGAGGCAATTGTATTTAAAATGCAAAGTATCATAATGTCTTGAAAATTATTTTTCTTATATTTAATTTTCTATAATTTTGCTTTTGTTATTCAGGGAAGCTAAAAGCATTTCTATTTATTATTAATCACAATTTTGAGGCCAGTATTAGCATTTCAGTTCAATTCAACAAACATGTATTGAGAACTTGAAATGTGTCAGGCAGAATCAGGATACAAATATAATTAACACATAGTCTCTGTCTTCCAAAGTCTTATGATGAGAATATGTACACATAGATGTATAGTTAGAGAAGGTATAATTAAATTGCATCATATATAAGTAGGAGATAAATAAAAGTAACCACAGCAAAGCAGCAGCATACAAAAAGAATACTTAATTTTGCTAGGATATGTAGAATTTCAATGAGAAAATATTTCTGACAGTGAGTAGCAAGTAATCCGTCCAGGGAAAATATAGAAATACAGTCAACAGGCAATTAAGTAGGAGTGGGGAGCCATGAAATTATGAACCCAGTAGTAGATACAGAGACATAGGAACATTTGGCCTATGGAGAGAATAAGTGGGCCTTGCTAAGGCTGAAGTGAAAGATATGTGTGGACATTTGGGAAGGTAAATCTTGCAATGTAGCCAGAGTTTGAACTTTGTCATAAATGTATGTGTCGTGTTGCTAAAGAAATGAAGTAACTGAGTAGCATGATAGGATTTGCATGTTAGGAAATTCATCTGGTAGCTGTGAGGAAGGTAGATTGAAAATGATAACTAAGACACGGTTAGAAGTCTAAACAAGAAATGATAAGAGTCTGATGTAGGGCCTTGTCACTGAAGTAGAAAAAGAGGGAAAAAATAAAAAATAAAATTATTTCAGAGGTAAAATTTGAGGGACAGGAGAAAGAAAATTAAAATGATAATTATTTTTTCCTTGTAATTGGCAATTGAACTAAACTGAACAGAAAAGCATGTTTGGGTTTGTATGCAAGGTGGCAACCAGTGGAACAGACATAGAAGGTAGATTTGCATTGCTTGTGAGAGGTCCCTGTAGAGATGTCCAAAAGGCATTTAGAAATGGAGATTTAAAGATAAGAAGTCCAAATTGGAGAGTGATATAACTGACCTTGTTTACATCTCACATAGATTATCTCCTACACTATATTCATCTGTCATCAAAATGTAAAATTTTTCTTACTTCTCATTCTGTTGAATATAAAACACCACATCATGTTTTTTTATAATATAGTAAGAGCCATGTAAATGATCTAACAATTAAAAAGTCAGTTTTAGAAGTGAAAAATGGAAAAATGATGCATAAAGAATTCTTCAAAAGCCATATTTAAACAGAATATTTCCTTCAAAGAGATATTTTCAAGTATTCCATCCACATTGCTAAAAGGCAATGTGAGATAGAAGCTGAGGTGTTTTCTGGAATGAACTGAATGCTTTACTCTCAGTTCCGTCTCTCCATGGTTGTGTGATTTTGAATGATTAACTTAAGCTGTCTGTATTTTGTGACCTCACATGTAAAATGAACATGATAATTTGGGGATAACTAACTATAGCAGGATTTTTCTAAGAATAAAATGTGCCATTACAAGGTAAGCATTTAAAAGAGAGTTTAACATATAGAAAGTGTTCACTATGCATTATTTAAAATGAACAGTAGTTTTGTTACTCTGTCATGAAGTCCTTAGAATGCCTGGAAGACAAGTTTCAAATTTTCTTTTATATCTATAGCAAGTGAACCCAAAGTAGGCACATGGTCTAAGTAAAATTTGGTTTATTTTGATGAGTTTGAAATAAGGGGAATACATGTGATTTTTTTTCCTAGAGAAATACAAGTCTTCATCATATAGTAAAATAATAGTATTTAGTATTTTAAAAAAATTCAACTGGGTATAATTTAACTGTTTGGTAGTACAGTAAACAACCAGCCACCAATATGGGTTTTCCTGGCAATGCTGATAAAATCCTGGTCTGTGTGGAGGACAAAAGGAGAGATCATAAAAACTGGAAACCAAAACAGTCTTGACTCAAATGTAATTAAAAAGTCTTAATTGCAAGAAGCTGAGGGAAAGATTTGTTTTGGGGGGCTTTCTTGCCATACATTCTAAACCAGAGCAAATTAGCTTTAGAGAGTCAACTCACCATGTGCCAAAGAAGATGTGGGTGGCGACCTGCAGAGTCAGAGGGAGGGAAGGGGAATTTCAGAAAATGAGAGGATTAAAAAATAAAAGATGTCAAATCAGAAGTTTCAAGTAAAAAACAGAGAAATAGTTCCCCAACCCTTTCCTCCCTCTCCCTCTTCCTCCTCCTCCTCCTAAAACAAAACAAACAAACAAAAAAAAAAAACCCCGACTTTATCTTCTGTTAAGGGAAAGAAAAGAGAACTGTGAAATCATTTAGGAGCAGTATCACCCCCTGAGATGTGATGCTGGGTTCAGTTTATGGACTACAAAAGCGACCTGATTCTTTCTCTTAACTTTCTAGATATTTATATGCCTCCTCTGAACTGTCAGCTATTCCTTCTTAAAGCTTTTTTTTATGTCTTAGATTATAGTTTTCTTAAAATAAGCACCATTAAAATTATGTATTTTAAAATACAAGACAGCCCCCCATTTTGTTTTCTTTTCTACCTGCATACATATTATACATTTGATGAATTCATTCCTGATTGAAGCTTTACTAAAAAAAGTATGAAAGACAAATTGACAAGGCACAATGTGGAGGATATTTGAAAGGAAAAATATAAAATGACAGTAAGGGCCTATTGCAATCTCTTTAATATAACTTCTTATATAAGGTACAACAATGAGATACATCTTTTGGAGGAAAATAGCATGAAAACAACAATGACGAAAACAAACCAACCATGTAGCACATTGTGCTCCCAGGAAACCACCCACACTTCTCAGTTTGGAAATATATCCTTGGGGCATTTTTTTCCAGATATAATTTAATCTTTTCCATATTCACATGTTTGTTCAAAGAAATCTTTCTCTTTTTCCCCCTATATTTTAGAGGGAAATTTGAACTTATTATTTGGACTTGAGACATTCCCCTGGTCTAGCCTGTGTTCTAATGCATTTTTTTTTTTCCCCATCGGCAAGATCCAACCCAGTATTTATTTTCATTGGTCTCATAAAATTGGTCTAAGTGGAGTCAGAGAGTGTTGGCTAAAGATAACTTCCTCACAGTGACAGCCTGGGCTGCCAGGTTGATATGTCCTCAGGTTGGATAATATATTCTACTTCAGATTCCAAACTCCTGAGAGAGACAAAATAAGGGGAAGAGCTAAGGTCATGTATTCATCTTTGGTCCATCCACTTGTGAATACAGTGGAGTTAGCAGAATGTCATATACTGAAAACATGCTTTCTGGAAAGGTTGGCTATGGGCTGAGGGAGCACTTCCAAAATTAGCTATCACAAAGCTATCAACAGGGTTTATCTAGCAACAGGGTAAAAAGGATTCAGTGATAAAATTGTCTGGAAGAGGTACACTGGAATAAGATAGAAAAAAATTTTAAAAATGAAAGAATTATTGAATTACTGTCCAGGTTTTGAGGATATGGTATTGTGCTTATGACAAAATAGAAAACCCAAAGCTATCTTATCTCAGCTGCAGGCTAGATAGCTTTTTCTTTATCTCAGATCAGGGAAAGGCAGTCCTTTGATGACTTCAGTCCTCTCACAAGGCTACTGTAACCTCAAACAGAAAAGAAAAATGATATTTTCAAAAACTATGTTCTGTTACCAAATTTTGCTGTGTTTTTCACACATGACCAAGACAAGATGCAATGATTAGTCTTTTCTGTATTTTCTCAAGCAATGGTGGTTATAAGATGCTACCAGAATTCTACATGTTCCTAAATGCTCTATTCTTGAAAGCAGACTTAGAGTAATAGGAGCACAATTTTTTTAAACAAAGGTAATCACTACATCCTCAGTGGGAGATTATCTTCTATTTAATAATAATAATTATAATAAGAAAGGAAATATCTTGGGGCTGGGCTTATGGCTCAGTGGTAGAGCTCTCACCTCACAGCGTGAAGCACTGGGTTCTATCCTCAGCACCACATTAAAAAAATAAATAAAGTTATTGTGTCCATCTACAACTAAAAAATATTTTAAAAGAAAGGAAATATCTTATGCTTAGCCATTACTTTTAAACAAAGTTTCTATAATGATGTAGGCGGACAATCCAGAAAAAAAGTTTGTGAGTTTCTTATAAATCTAAACATGAAATTATTTTACTATCCAAAAATTGCACTCTTGGGTATTTATACCAGAAAAAAGTAGAAATTTATGTTCACATGAAAAACCTATACACAAATGTTCATAGCAGCTTCATTGATAATGACCCCAAATAGGAAACATCTGAGATATTCTAAAATGGCTAAATAGTTAAACCAACTTGGATACCTCCATATCAGAGAACACTTTTCATGATACAAAAACAATGAATTATTGATAAGCATAATTGCCTGGAAGAATCTCCAAGAAATCATACTGAGTTAAAAAAAAAAAAAAAAGCCCAATCTCAAATGATTAAAACACTGTGTCTTATTTATGTAATATTCATGAAAAAAAAAAAAAGAAGAAGAATTGGAGAATAGATTAGTAGTTGTCATGGGCTAAAAACAGGTTGGGAAAAGTGGGAGAGAAATAGGTGAAGTTACAAAAGGGTTGCGCAAGTTATTATGTGTGCTAGAACATATGATAAAATTGTCTATAAATACACACACTCACACACACACACAAAAAACTGGTGAATTCTGAGTAAAATGAATGGATTGTTTCAATAGCATCTTCCTGGTTATGAAAATGTACTATAGTTAGGGTACACATTACAGTAGGGGACAATTGACAAAGGTCATGTGTGTTTTTCTACATGATTTCTTATCACAGCATGTGAGTCTTAATTTATCTAAAAAGTGTTTTTAAAAATCAAGTTCATTTCCTCAGGGGAAAATTTATCATAATGTTCAGGTAGACAATAGAAAATACTTAATCTATAATCAAGTGCTATCAGGTACATTTATATGATATTCAATTATACATTTCTTGCCCACACAGGCAAGATATGCTGTGTTCCCCTATGTGTTGTGAGTTGGCTGCGAAATACAATGAAAAAGCAGGACACAAATAATTTTGGAATCAAGGGTGGGATGGTTTTGAGACCTTAAGGATCCTGCTGCCACACTGGAAGGAGAGAAAGAGAGTGAGCTCCCATTTGGTTTATTATAAACAGGGATATCAAAGGCAGGAATAAGGTTTCAAGGGTGGCATCTAGCTTCCTGATGTCTTGTGGTCAGCAGATTGATTGACATCTTGGCAGGCCACACCCATCTCAGGTACTGTGTGGGATCTTAGGCAGGGCTTGAAGGGGAGGTTCACCTGCATCAGGCGATCATTCCCTGAGGGGGTGCTACTAGGAGTTTACAATACCAGACCTATCCCCTCAGGAGGCTACTATGCTCAACAGTCCACACACACACACACACACACACACACACCTCATGGCATGCATTTATAAATGGGGCATCTGGTGACTAAACTAAAAGGAAACAGTATCTTTTGAAAATATGTGAGTTTTGCTTTTGTTCAGTAAAAGAATTATTTATATCTCTATGGTTCATTATTACCTGTTTTTTCACAATAAATAAAAGAAAGTTTATATGCTAGTAGTCTCTCACATAGTTTCAGAAACTTATACCAGATTAAGAGTTGATAACATAATTATTTGTTCATTAATGAGCCTGCTTCTTCATGTGTCCAGGTGCTAACTTGTCCAGGTGGTTTGTAATTTTGATTTTTTCTTTTAGATCCTGAAGCAGTTTATTGAGAGTATCCTAAGTTGTGCGACTCTCAAAGCTCTTCCTAATTATTCGCAAATTGTTTTAGTTTAGGTTAGAAAGCAGGGTAATTCTTCCTTAAAACCTCCAATTTCTTTGTTCAAAGGTGAACGAGGGAAAAGAGATATTCCAAAGCTCCAGGCAGAGATTTATTCCATTCATTATTGTGGATGAGAAACTAAGGAAACTATGGTAGTAACTACCCAAAAATTCATGGAGTACAGAGTGTCTGTTCAGTGGAACTGAAGAAGATAGTGAGAGGACCAGATCTCTTCAGAACAAATTTATCCCAGAGCATTGCGGTGGAATTCTATTGAAGGACTTCTGTGAAGTTTGATAACATTATATTACTATATATGTATTTACACACACATGTATATATGATATATATATTTTTAAAATTGTAGTTGTAGATGGGCAGAATGCCTTTATTTTATTTATTTTTATGTGGTGCTTAGGATCAAACCCAATGCCTCACACATGCTAGGCAAGCACTCTGCCATTGAGCTACAGCCCCAGCCCTACTTATTGGTCCATTATACATAATATACATAATAATGGAATTCATTATGCCATATTCATACAAGTATATAAGATAATTTGATCAATCTCATACCCAAGAACCTCCCTTCTCCCCTCCTTCTCCCTTCCCCTGATTTCTTTCCTCTACTATCTCCCTTCTGTTATTATTGTTGTCATTATTTCAATTAGTACATTATAATTATATATACAAGTGGAATTCATCATCATATATTCTTACATGGATATACCATAATTTTGTAGATTTAGTTCCCCAGTACTTTCCCATCTCCTCCCCTCCTCTCTCTCCCTCTTGATACCCTTCCTCTATTTGATTGGTCTCCCTTCTATTTTTCTGGGATCCCCTTTTTTATTCCTCCCCACCCCTAGCTTCTACATATGAGAGGAAACCTTTGACCCTTGGCTTTCTAAGTCTGGCTTATTTCCTTTAGCATGATATTCTCCAGTTTGCTCCATTTACCAGCAAATTACAATTTCATCCCTCTATATGGCTGAATAAAAGTCCATTGTTAATATGTGTGTGTGTTTATATAATATATAAAAATATATATTTTATATAAATCTAAAATTTATATATATATATATATATATATATAAATACACACACACACACACACACACACACACACACACACAGATATATTCTTTATCCATTCATCTGATGGCTGGTACCTAGGTGGTTCCATAACTTGGTTGTTGTGAATTGTGCTGCTAAAAACATAAATATTTATATCCAAGTATTACTATAGTACACTGATTTTAATTCTTTTGGGTCATATGGTGGTTCCATGCCTAGTTTTGTGAGCGCCCTTCATACTGCTTTCCAAATTGTTTGTGCTAAATTGCAATTTCACCAACAATGCATAAGTGTACCCCACACCCTTTCCAGCATTTATTGTTATTTCTATTCTTGATGATTGTCATTCTAACTGAAGTGAGATGAAATCTCAGAGCAGTTTCAATTTCCCTATTTGCTAAGGATGTTGAATATTTTTTCATGTATTCAATGGACATTTGTATTTCTTCTTTTCAGAAATGTCTGTTTAGCTCTTTTGCCCATTTGTTAATTGTCTTTTTTTGTGTGTTAATTTTTTTTTTACTTCTTTTTATATTCTGGATATTAATCCCCTGTCAGAGGAGCAGTTGTAAAGATTTTTCTCCCATTCTGTAGGCTCTCTCTTCATGCTCTTAATTGTTTCTTTTGCTGTGAAGAAACTTTTTTAACCTGATGGAATAGCACTTTGATTCTTGTTTTTATTTCTTGAGCTTTAGGGGTCTTATTAAGGAAGTAAGTGTCTCTGTCAATATGGTGGACTGTTGATGCTATGTTTTCTTCTAGCAGTGGCAGTGTTTTCTGTTCTAATCCCTAGATCTTTGATCCACTTTGAGTTGGTTTTTGTGTAGGGTGAGAGACAGAGATCTAGTTTTATTCTTCTACACATGAATATTTTCCCAAAAAGCTGTTTTTTCTCCAATGTATGTTTTTGGCACCTTCATCAAATATCAGATGACTGGGTCTATGTGAATTTGTCTCTGTGTCTTCTATTCTATTGCATTGGTCTTCATTTCTGTCTTTATGCCAATATCATGTTACTTTTGTTACTATAGCTCTGTAGAATAATTTCAGATCAGGTATTATGATGTCACCAGCATCATTTATTGCTCAGGATTGCTTTGGCTATTTGGATCTCTTATTTTTCCATATTAATCTTACAGATGTTTTCCCTAGTTCCCTGAAGAATGTCATTAGAATTTTGATGCCAATCACATTGAATATGGAGATTGCTTTTAGTGGTATGGCCATTTTTACATTATTAATTCTGCCTATTCAAGAACATGGGAGGTATTTCCACCTAAGTTTTACAATTTCTTTCTTCAGCATTTTATAATTTTTATTGTGGAGGTTTTTCACCTCCTTCAATTTTTAAAAAATATTTATTTTTTAGTTATAGGTGGACACAATATCTTTATTTTATTTTATGTGGTACTGAGGATCGAACCCAGTGCCTCCCGCATGCTAGGAGAGAGCTCTACCTCTGAGCCACAATGCCAGCACCTCATCTCCTTAGATTTATTCCCAAGTATTTTACTTTTTGAGGCTGTTGTGAATTGTTTTCCTGATTTCTTTCTCAGCAGATTTGTTAATGGATATAGAAAAAAAAGCTATTTATTTTTGTACATTGATCTTGCATCCTGCTACTTTGCTGAATCTGTTTATTAGCTCTAGGTGAAGTTTTTTTGCATCTTTTAAGTATAGCTTCGTGTCATCAGGAAAATGATAATTTGACTCCTTCTTTTCTTATTTGTATTCCTTTAATTTTCCTTTCTTTCCTGATTGTTTAGCTAGAATTTCAAGAACTTTATTGAACAGGACTGGTGAGTTGATGTGTATTTTTAAAAGATCACTTTACCTGAATTTTGTGTAGTAAATGGAAAAGGGTCAAGAGTGGGTGGGGAGACTTTTGATATAATCCTGGGAACAAACTAGTTAGACAGAAATAAAGTGATCTAGGCTTCAGAATAGGTTTTAAAAACTTAAAGATATTTAGAGATAATATAATTTAACTTGGCTTACAAAGTTAATTGTTTATGTTTAACACAGATAAAAACACATACTTTTTTTACTTCATCTAAAGTTTTTGAAGACTGATAGAGTGGACTTTATATTTGTCCCAATCTTTGTGGAATTGTGCTTATATAGTCAATTTGGCCTAATTTTGAGGGCATTTAAAACAGGAAATCTTTGGAACATCATGATAAAAATAGCATTTGTTGAGTATTTTTGAGGAATGTGCACTTAATTTGCTACTCTAAGCAATCTTGATTGTCTTCTTGCCCACGTGACCAACAGAGAGATGTGCCTGGACCACAAGATTAAAGTGTTGCCAATATTCTATTGTGAGAAGCATTGTAAAACACCAACTTACAAAGCTCACTGATAAACCACTGTATGTCATTACAATTGTTGTTTCCTACAAAGACTCCTTCCATTTTATTGAAAGTAGAAAGTCAATCTCACAGAAGGAAGTGGAATAGTGGTTAATAGACACTGGAAAGAGAAGTGAGGAGGGGGTCTGGAAAAAGAGACTAGAGTTGGAGTCTACAGCAATCTCCGATATATTTCAAAACAACTAGGAAAAAAGAGTACAAAGAGTTCCCAACACAGAAATGATAAATATTTGAGGAGATACAAATGCTTATTACCCTTATACATTGCATACATGTGCCAAATTGTCATGCTGTACCCATAAATATGGAACATATTATATTTTTTTAACATATAACATTTTCATTTGTTCTTATTAATTATCCATGAAAGTAGAATGTATTTTGACATATTATACATATATAAAATATAATTTCCCTTTCTTCTAGTTATACATGATGTGGAATTACATTGGTCCTGTATTCATATATGCTCATAGGAAAGTAATATCTGATTCATTCTACCATCTTTCCTATTCCCATTCCCTCTCCCTTGCCTTGATTCTCCTTTGTCTAATGCAAAATACTTCTATTCTTCCATACTTCACCATAGTGTGAGTTAACATTCACATATCAGAGAAAACATTCAACTTTTTGGGGGATTGGCTTATTTCACATGGAGGCTTTCTTTACTCCAATGAATGTTTATCTACTATGAGATAATTGTATTTATGTGGGTTTTTGTGTCTGCCTCTTTTATTTTGTACCATTGGTCTACATGTGTGTTTGGTGCCAATATCATGATGTTTTTGTTAATATAGCTCTGTAGTGTGATATTGTGATGCCTCCTGCTTCACTTTTCTTGCTAAGGGTTGCTTTGGTTATTCTGGGACTCTTATTTTTCCAAATAAATTTCATGATTGTTTTTTCTATTTCTACAAAGCACAACATTGGGATTTTAATAGAAATTGCATTAAATTTCTATAGTGCTTTTGGTAGCTTTTTGAAAATGCTAATTCTGCCTATTCAAGAATCTAGGAGATCTTTCCATCCTCTAAGGTTTTCTTCAATTTCTTTCTTTAGTGTTCTGTAGTTTTCGCTGTAGAAGTCTTTCACCTTTTTTTTGTTAGATTGATTCCTAAGGTGTTTTTTTTTTTGGCTATTGCTGCTAATGGGGTAGTTTTCCTAATTTCTCTTTCAGTTGATTAATCACTGATGTATTCCTATACATACAGTTGATTTATGGTTGATACTTTTATATCCTGCTACTTTGCTGAATTCATTTATGAGTGCTAGAAGTTTTCTGATGGATTTTTTTGGGAGGGTCTTCTCAATATAGAATCATGTCATTGGCAAATAGGGATAGTTTGAGCTCTTCTTTTCCTATTCATACCCCTTTGATTTCTTTCTTCTGTCTAATTGCTCTGGCTAGAGTTTCAGGGACAATGTTGAAGAAAAGAGGGCATCTCTTGCTGGTTCTAATTTTTAGAGGGAATGCCTTCAGTTTTTCTCCATTTAGAATGATGTTTGGCCTTGGGTTTAGCATAGATAGCTTTTACAACGTTGAGGTATCTTCCTGCTATTCCTAGTTTTTCCAATGTTTTGAACATGGATGGGAGCTGTATTTTGTCAAATTCTTTTTTCTGCATCTATTGAGATAAACATATGATTCTTGTCTTTAAGTCTTTTGATGTGATGAATTATGTTTATTGATTTCCATATGTTGAACTAATCTTGGACCTCTGGGATGAGCAAAACTTGAGCATGGTGCACTATCTTTTTAAATATGTTTTTGTATGTGATTTGCTAGAATTTTTTAAGAATTTTTGTGTTGATGTTCATTAAGGGTATTGGTCTGATATTTTCTTCCCTTAATGTGTCTTTGGTTTGGTGTCAGGGTGATTCTAGATTCATAGAATGAGTTTGGAAGGTTTCCCTTTCATGGAATATTTGGGGAGTATTGGTGTTAGTTCTTCTTTGAAGGTCTGGTAGAACTTGGCTGAGAATCCATCTGGTCCTGGGCTTTTCTTAGTTGGTAGGCCTTTGATGATCTTCTATTTCATTGCTTAAAATTGATCTGCGTAAATTGAGTATGTCCTTGGTTCAGTTTGGGTAGGTCATATGTTTCTAGAAATTTGTTGATGTCTTGAAGATTAACTTTTATTAGAGTATTTTAATAGGTTCTGATGATCATCTGTATTTCAGTAGTGTCCAAAAAATGTGATATTTCCTTTCCCATCACAAATTTTCGTAATTTGATTTTTTTCTCTTTCTCTTCATTAGCTTGGTTAAGGATTTATATATTTTATTTATGTTTTCAAAGAACCAACTTTTTAAAAAAATTTTTTCTATTGTTTCAATTTCATTGATTTCAGCACTGATTTTAATTATTTCCTGTCTTCTACTGCTTTGGGTATTGATTTGTTCTTATTTTTCTAGGGCTTTGAGATATAATGTTAGGCTATTTATTTGGTGAATTTCTATTCTTTAATGAATGAGCTCAATGCAACCAACTTTCCTTTAAGAACTACCTTCATGATTTCCCAGATGTTTTGATATGTTGGGTTGGTATTATCATTTACCTCTAAGTATTTGTTTAATTTTATTCCTTGTTTCTTCTGCTATCCATTGGTCATTCAAGCATATTATTTGGTCTCCAGGTGTTAGAGTAGATTCTGTGTTTTATCATTGATTTCTTTTTTTTTAATTTGAAGTTGTTGTATATATAACAGTAGAATGCATTACAATTCGTAATACACATATAGAGCACATTTTTACATATCACTACTAGTATACAAAGTATATTCATATCATTCTTGTCTTCAAAAATGCATTTAGGGTAATGATATCCATCTCATTCTACCATCTTTTTTTCCCCCTCTATATCCCCTTGTCCCCTCCCTTCCCCTTCCCCTCCCTCCCCATTGACCTTTCTAGTGTTCCTCTAATCCTACTATACTCCCCATCCCAACCCCATTGTGAATCTGCCTCTTTATATCACAGAAAACATTTGGCATTTGGATTTTTGAGATTGGCTAACTTCACTTAGCATTATATTCTCCAACTTCATCCATTTACCTGTGAATGCCATTATTTTATTATCTTTTATTGATGAGCAAAATTCCATTGTGTATATATACCACATTTTCTTTATCCCCTCATCTATGGAGGGGCATCTAGGGTGGTTCCACAACATAGCTATTATGAATTGTGCTGCTATAAATATTGATGTGGCTGTGTCCCTGTAGTATGCTGCTTTTAAGTCCTTTGGGAATAGACCCAGTAGTGGGATGGCTGGTTCCATTCCCAGTTTTTTCAAGGAATCTCCATACTGCTTTCCATAATGGCTGAACCATTTTGCAGTCCCACCAGCAATGTATGAGTGTGCCTTTTTTCCCTGCATCCTCCCCAACATTTATTGTTGTTCGTGTTCTTAATAGCTGCCATTCTGACTGGAGTGAAATAAAATCTTAGAGTAGTTTTGATTTGTATTTCTCTAATTGCCAGAGATGTTGAACATTTTTTCATGTATTTGTTGATTGATTGTACATCTTCTTCTGAGAAGCGTCTGTTCAGTTCCTTGGCCCATTTATTGATTGGGTTATTTGCTTTTGTGGTGTTAAGATTTTTAAGTTCTTTATATATTCTAGAGAGATCAGTGCTCTATCTAATGCACATGTTGCGAAGATTAATTCGCAATTAGTAGGTTCTCAATTCACCTCACTGATTATTTCTTTTGCTGAGAAGAAGCTTTTTAGTTTGAATCCATCCCATTCATTAATTCTAGATTTTAATTCTTGTGCAAGAGGAGTCTTATTAAAGAACTAGGAGACTAATCTGATATGATGGAGGTTTGGGCCTACTTTTTCTTCTAATAGATGCATGGTCTCTGGTTTAATTCCTAGGTCCTTGATCCACTTTGAGTTGAATTTTGTGCATGGTGAAAGATAGAGGTTCAGTTTCATTTTGTTGCATATGGATTTCCAGTTATCCCAGCACCATTTGTTGAAGGGGCTATCTTTTATCCAATGTATATTTTTGGCACCTTTATCTAAAATAATATAACTGTAGTTGTGGGCATTAGTCTCTGTGTCCTTAATTCTGTACCATTGATCTACACGTCTATTTTGGTGCCAGTAACATGCTGTTTTTGTTACCATTGCTCTGTAGTTTACTTTAAGGTCTGGTATTGTGATGCCCCCAGCTTCACTCTTCTTGCTAAGGATTGCTTTAGCTATTCTGAGTCTCTTATTTTTCCAGATGAATTTCATGACTGCTTTTTCTATTTCTATAAGGAATGTCATTGGGATTTTGATTGGAATTACACTGAAACTGTATAATGCTTTTGGTAATATAGTCATTTTGACAATATTATTTCTGCATATCTAAGAACAAGGAAGATCCTTCCATCTTCTAAGGTCTTCCTCAATTTCTTTCTTTAGTGTTCTGTAGTTTTTATTATAGAGGTCTTTCACGTCATTCATTAAGTTGATTCCCAAGTATTTTATTTTCCTTGATGCTATTGTAAATGGGGTAGTTTTCATCATTTCCCTTTCAGAGGATTCATCACTGATGTACATGCCTTTGAATAATGGGTGTTGATGTTGTATCCTGATACTTTGCCAAATTCATTTACTAGTTCTAAAAGTTTTCTGGTGGAGTTTTTTTTGGGTCTTCTAGGTATAAAATCATATCATCAGCAAATAGTGCTAGTTTGAGTTCTTCTTTTCCTATCTGAATCCCTTTAATTTCTTTCATCTGTCTAATTGCTCTGGCCAGAGTTTCAAGTACTATGTTAAATAACAGTGGTGAAAGGGGGCATCCCTGTCTTGTTCCAGTTTTTAGAGGGAATGCTTTCAATTTTTCTCCATTTAAAATGATGATAGCCTGGGGCTTCGCATAGATAGCTTTTATAATGTTGAAGTACATTCCTCTTATGCCTAGTTTTTCTAGTGTTTTGAACATAAATTGGTGCTGTATTTTGTAGAATGCTTTTTCTGCATCTATTGAGATGCTCATGTGGTTTTTATCTGTAAGTCTATTCATGTGATATATTACATTTATTGATTTCAGTATGTTGAACCAACCTTGCATCCATGGGATAAACCCCACTTGATCGTGGTGCACTATCTTTTTGATATATTTTTGTATTCGATTTGCAGAATTTTGTTGAGAATTTTTGCATCTATGTTCATTAAAGATATTGGCCTGAAGTTTTCTTTTTTGGCTGTTTCTTTGCCTGGCTTTGGAATTAATGTAATATTGGCCTCATAGAATGAGTGGAAGAGCTCCTTCTTTTTCTATTTCCTGAAATAAGTTGAAGAGTATTGGTATTAGTTCTTTTTTGAAGGTCTTGTAGAACTCGGCTGTGTATCCATCCAGTCCTGGGCTTTTTTTTTGGTTGGTAGCTTTTTGATGGCATCTTTATTTCCTCAGTTGAAATTGATCTGTTAAAATTGTGTATAGACTCCACATCCAGTTTGGGCAACTCATATGACTCTAGGAATCTGTCAATGCCATTGATATTTTCTGTTGTATTAGAGTACAAATTTTCAAAATAATTTCTAATTATCTTCTGTATTTCTGAGGTGTTTGTTGTGATGTTTCCTTTTTCATCACAGATGTTAGTAATTTGAGTTTTTCTCTCCTTCTTTTCATTAGCATGGTGAAGGGGGCCTGTCAATTTTATTTATTTTTTCAAAGAACTAACTTTTAGTTTTGTCAATTTTTTGAATTGTTTCTTTAGTCTCAATTTCATTAATTTCAGCTCAGATTTTAATTATTTTCTGTCTTCTACTGCATTTAGTGTTGATCTGTTCTTTTTCTAGGGCTTTGAGGTGTGATGTAAAGTCATTTATTTGTTGGTTTTTTTCTTCTTTTAAGAAATGAAATTCATGCAATGAAGTTTATCCTCTTAATACTGCCTTCATGGTTTCCCAGAGATTTCAATATGATGTATCTGTGTTCTCATTCACCTCTAGGAATTTTTAAATCTCCTCCTTGATGTCTTTTGCAACCCCTTGTTCATTCAGTAGCATGTTGCTCAGTCTCCAGGTATTTGAGTAACTTTTTACATTTTTTATTTTATTATTGATTTCTAATTTCATTCCATTACGTTCTAATAGAATGCATGGTAGTATCTCTACTTTTTTATATTTGCTAAGAGTTGCTTTGTGGCATAATATATGGTCTATTTTAGAGAAGGAGCCATGTGCTGCTAAGAAGAAGGTGTATTTGTTCACTTAGGGATGAAATATTCTATATATGCCCTGTAAGTCTAAGTTGTTAATTGTATTAATGAGGTCTAAAGTTTCTGTATTTAGCTTTCATTTGGATGATCTATCCAGTGGTGAAAGAGGTGTGTTGAAGTCCCCTAGAATAATTGTGTTGTGGTTTATTTGACTCTTGAAATTGAGAAGGGTTTGTTTGATGAACGTAGGTGCTCCATTATTTGGGGCATATAAATTTATAATTGTTATAGCTTGTTGAGGAATGGTTCCCTTAAGTAGTAAGAAATATTCATCTTTGTCCCTTTTGATTAACTTTGGCTTGAAGTATACCTTATTTGATATGAGAAACGGAAACCACTGCTTGCTTCCACTGCCCATGTGAGTGGTAAGATTTTTCCTAGCCTTTCACCTTAAGTCTGATGATGTCTTTTTTTATGAGGTGAGTTTCTTGGAGATAGCATATTGTTGGATCTTTTCTTTTAATCCAGTCTGACAGTCTGTGTCTTTTGAATGATGAGTTTAGGCCATTAACATTCAAGGTTATTATTGAGACATGATTCATAATCCCATCTATTTTTGTTTATTTATGCTATTAACTTGATTTGGTTTCTCCTATGGTTGGTGTTTCCTTTAGTTTAATATTTCCCATTGCTGATTTTCATTGTTATTTTTCTTTTCTTCTCCATGGAATATTTTTCCCAAGTATGTTCTGTAGTGCAGGCTTTCATGTTGTAAATTCTTTTAACTTTTGTTTATCGTGGAAGATTTTTATTTCATCTTCAAATCCAAAGCTTAATTTTGCTGGATATAAGATTCTTGGTTGACATACATTTTCTTTCAGAGCTTGAAATATATTGTTCCAGGATATTTTAGCTTTTAAGGTCTGGGTTGAAAAATCTGCACATAATCTAATTGTTTTCCCCTATATGTAATCTGATTCCTTTCTCTCATGGCTTTTAATATTCTTTCCTTATTCTATATGTTAGGCATTTTCATAATAATGCGTTTGGTGTGGATTTGTTGTGATTTTGTACATTTGGTGTTTATAAGTCTCTTGAACTTGGTTTTCCTATTCATTCCTCATGTTTGGAAAAATTTCTGCTATTATTTCATTGAATAAATTACTCATTCCTTTGGTTTGGAACTCTACGCCTTCCTCTATTGCAATAACTCTTAAATTTGGTCTTTTTAAGCTATCCCATATTTCTTGAATGTTCTGATCATGATTTCTTACCATTTTCACTGTGTGGTTTACATTTTTCAAGATTATATATTTTGTCTTCATTATCTGAGGTCCTATCTTCCAAGAGGTCTAATCTGTTGGTGATGCTTTCAATTGAACTTTAATTTGTTTTATTGCTTCTTTCATTTCCAGAATTTCTACTTGGTTTCTTTTTAGAACCTCTATCTCCCTATGGAAGTAATCTTTTGCTTCTTGTATTTGTTTATGAAGTTCTTTGTCAAAATTATCTTTTACTACCTGTATTTGATCCCTCAATTCATTCTTGAGATCATTGAACATTTGGATTATGTACCTCCTGAACTCCTTCTCTGTCATTTCATCTACTGTGCTTGCTATGGAATCTACTAAGGAGGTATGTTGATTTGTTTGGGACACTTTCTTCCCTTGTTTTTTCATATTGCTTGTGTGACTTCTCTTCTAGTGCTGTGGAACCTTGACTTTTTCATTTTTACCTTAAAGCCTTATGATGCCCCCATAGTACAATGTTATCAGATCCCCATATAAACACTTTACACTCTAAAACCAGACATTGTCTATTCAGATAGTCACAATTTGGTCACAATGTACAGAATTAGTGAATTCAGATATCATCTCCAATATACTCTGTAGGTTTGCATAGGGGTGTATAATTTCTAATATTGGACACAGAGTTGCTATGCTTAGGAGGAAGGAGGTAAGAATATTGAGTTGTTATTTCTTAGGAAGTGTGAAAGAGAAATCCATGGGTGTAGTTTAATATCAGCAGAAGAGAGAGGAAATGAATTGGAGTGAACAAGTTAGTGGGAAGACCGATGTATATATAAACCAAACTTATGTATATGTTAAGAGAAATTAAAAAAAAAAAATAAAAGTAGTAGAAATTAGTAAAAAAGAGAAGAAAAATAAAGTGAGTCAAAAATAGAGAAGGAACTATATATAACACAGCTTTGATGTATTATTCAGTTGCCCCAGTTCTCAGAATCCTAATTCATGTATAAAACTTGCTTTCACCTATGTTGAGAGTGTGAGGGCAGATTGTAAGTAGGGAGAGGAAAGATGAGGGAAGAAAAAAAAAAATAAAACAATAAAAAGAAGGGGGGAAACAAGACTAACCAAACAAAACAATAAGAATAAATGAAAGACAGAAAAAGGTGCACACACATGCACACACACGCACACAAACACGCATGCGCGTGCACACACAGTTAAAAACAAACAAACATAAAGTCAAAACCACAAATAAGTCACAGCCAAGATATCTTGAGGCTAGGTTTTCTGGTTTCCTTCACATCCAGTAGATGCAGATGTCTGATGTCAGTTTTCTGGATTTTCTTGCCACCCTCCAGATGTTGGAGTTAACCAAGTATTCACAGAACCCACCTGGCTGAGGATTGGGGGTGGAGTTATTGTCTGCATACCTGGTTAGTGGGAGATTGGTGCTGGAAGTTGGCCTGCTTGGTGAATGGCGCTAAAAGATGATCTATCAAGTAGGCGTCTACACTTCATGTCACTCCACAGTTGCAGAGTTATGGGGTCTGGTACGCTGGATTCAGATATGAGTTCCCCAGCTAACTGTTTGTGGCTTATGTAGATGTAGGTTGCCTTCAGAGCCTGTGTAAATTTCTCCGATGTATGCAGGGTTCCGTGTGCGCAGGTGATTCCCCTTTTTTCTTTGTCTGCTGTAGCCACTTTCAAAAATTGTGGTGATCAATCCCCCTGGGCATAATGGAACCACCCAGGACCTGAACCTGCCAGGAGACTTGGGTGAAAGCAAACTGGGCAGCCAAGCTATCTGTGTCTATCTTTCTGCGCCGTTCCATATTGGTACTGCCACCGGGGTCTTTGTTCTTCCGTGCTGTTCCCGGCTGGTTCCACTGCTGATTTCCCTGTGCTGCTGTTTGTCTCCTGTGTGGGGTCTACCCGAATCAGCATTTTGGAGACCTACCCCCCGCTGTAATCTGCCGTCTCAGTGCCCCAGAGAAGCACGAAGGCCTTGGCTCCCCCCACCCTCTGCAGTTGCAGGAATATCACTGGTAACTCAGAAGTATTCTCATTACTTTAACTCCATTTATTGACTGACACTTAATGTTGCCTCTCTCTGGTCCACCATCTTCTGAGCATCACCATCATTGATTTCTAATTTTATTCCATTATGATCTGATAGAAAGCAAGGTGTTATCTCTATTTTTTTGTATTTGCTAAGAGTTGCATTGTGGCCTAAGATATGTTTGATTTTAGAGAAGGATTCATGTGCTGCTGAGAAGAAAGTGTATTCAATAATTTATGGATGAAATACTCTATATATGTCTATTAAGTCTAAATTATTGATTGTATTATTTAGTTCTATAGCCTCTTTATTTAGGTTTTGTTTGGGAGACCTATCCAGTGGTGAAAAAGAGGTATGTTAAGGTCACCCAATATTATTGTGTTTGTGGTCTCTGATTCTGGAAATTGAAAAGGGTTTGTTTAATGCATGTAGATGCTCCATTGTTTGGGGTATAAATATTTACAATTGTAATGTCTTGTTGATGTATAATTCTTTTTTTTTTTTTTTTTTTTTTTTGTCCCTTCTGATTAACTTTGGCTTGAAGTCCACTTTATTTGATATGAGGTTAGAAACCTCTGGTTGTTTAGGAGATCCATGTGAGTGATGTGTTCCCCCCCCCCCCATTCTTTCACCTGTGGTTCGTCTTTGCCTATGAGGTGAATCTCTTGGAGATAACATGTTGTTGGGTCTTGTTTTCGAAACTAATCTGTCAGTCCATGTCTTTTGATTGATGAGTTTAGGCAATTTACATTCAAAGTTATTATTAAGATATGATTTGTATTCCCAATCATTTTGGTTTATTTCTGGTTTTTACTTTTAATTAATTTCTCCTTTGGTTGACTATTCCTTAAGTGTTTTTCCTCCCTTTTCTGTCTTTCACTTTTATTTTTCATTTCTTCTTCATAAAACAGTTTGCTGAGAATGTTCTATAGTGCAGGCTTTATAGTTGTGAATTCTTCTAACTGTTGTTTATCATGGAAGGTTTTTATTTCATGATTAATTCTAAAGCTTAATTTTTCTGGATGTAGTATTCTTGGTTGGCATCCATTTTCTTTCAGAGCTTGCTATATATTATTCCAAGACCTCCTATCTTTAAGGGTCTGGGTTGAGAAATCATATGAGATCTGGATTGGTTTTCCCCTAAATGTTACCTGCTGTTTTTCTGACATCCTTTAAAATTCTGTCATTTTGTATGCTAGGCATTTTCATAATAATATGCCTTGGTAAATTTTACATTTGGGGTCTTATAAGTCTCCTAAACTTGATTTTCCATTTCATTCTTTAGACTGGGGAAAATTTCTGATATTATTTCATTGAAAAGGTTGTTCATTCTTTTGGTTTGTATCTCTGCACCTTCATCTATACTGATAAATCTTAAATTTGGTCTTTTCATGTTATCCCATATTTCTTGGAAGTTCTGTTCATGGTCTCTTAACATCTGCTCTCCATGGTCAACTTTATTTTCAAGATTATATATTTTGTCTTGGTTGCCTGAATCTCTTTCTGCCAAGTGGTCTAGTCTGTTGGTCATGCTTTCTATTGATTTTTTTTTTATTTGGTTTATTGATTCCTTCATTTTGAGGATTTCTGCTTGACTTTTTTCCAGAATTTCTATCCCTATTGAAATGATCTTTCACCTTCCAAATTTTATTTCTGATTTCCCTCCTTACATATTACTTTACCTCATGGATCAGTTTAACTACATACATACTCTGACATTTCTTCCACCGTGGTGTCAATGGATTCTATTGAAGTATCTTGGCTTGTTTGGGGTGATTTGTTACCTTGTTTTTTATGCTATTTGTGTGTCTACTCATCTAGCAGTATGGATCTGAGACAGTACAATGTCTATGAAGTTTTCCAATGCCTTGCCATTAAGAGGAGACAAATAATAACAGCAACCATTGAAAATAATATACACTCTTAAACCAAATAGCTCCTGCAAAGACATCTATAGTTTTGTCACAATAAACAGAACTGATATGTTCAGTTATTGCCTACAATAAAAACAACAAGTTTGCCAAAGGTTTTACAATTTTGAATCGTGGACAAGGAAAGAACAGAAGTGGTGTAGAATGTGATGATTATGAGGAAGGATGAGAGGAGATAAATGTAAAAAATTAGAGGAGTGAAAGATTTAACAACAGAAGTTGGCTGTTATCAGGAGAAAAGAGAGAAAGAGAAACAAGGGAAACAGTGAGTGAGAGAAAAAATATATATGTAAAGTAAAATTTTAAAAAAATTAAAAATAGAAAGAAAAAAGTAAAAATAAAAGAATACAAACAAAACTGAAATATACTAATCAGAGCTCCTCATTCTCAATAAACTGATCCATGAAAAATAATTGGTTTCAAAAATGGTAGAAATGTGAGAGGAAAAATATATCTTGATGAAAAGTTGAAGAATTATTTCCATAAGTGATCAAAAGATTTTCAGCTTCCCTTCTCCACAATATTAGATCTGGTATATGGTGCTTGTTCCACCCTCAGGTAGGGTTGTTAGGGTGAGAGGGTTATTCTTGGAGGCAGAATGTCTGGAGATGGGATGTAGGCTTAGGTATGCTCCAGTCTCTTTGCTGGTTGCCAATTGGTCTGAGGATTTTAAATCAACACACCTCCAAGGCCCAGCAATTGCTGGTCTATGCTGGAAAATTGCCCCACAGAGGTCTTCTTTGGGTTCCACTTCTGTGGTACAGGAGCCAATTCTTGGTCCACTATGTCACCTGCAAACACCTGATTCCTGGTCCCAGGTCCAGTCTCCAAACTCAATCTCTCCCACCCCCATGCTTTCAAATTCCTAGCTAAGTGCTTCGCTCCTAGCCATCCTTCAAGTAGCTGGATTAGAAGGGAGGGGAAGTTGAGTAGGTTTCCATGACCAGTGTTCCCCTGTGTAAACCTCTCTACATGCTTGATTTTCTCCTAGTCACTTAGGCACACTAAGTGTGTTTGCTGTGCTTGTTTTTAGGGCCAGACTCAGGTCTATCAGATATCAGCTCCCTCAGCTCTTGGCCCCTGTGCTGCAGCTACAAAATGGTTCCTTCCTCTGTCCTCTTCATGTTGCCAGGAGAGATGTTTCTTTCCCATACAAGGATATTGTGCAGTGAACCTTACTGTTTAGTAGGGCAGTGTCTTTGATCTCTAAACTCTCCATACCCAGACATGCCTCAGTCCTCCCAGGGATATGGGTTCCTTTCATTCCTTAATGGCTTTATTGCATTCACAGAGGGACAATTATGGCTTGTTCGTCTGGCTGCTGCTGCAGCTGTGGCATTAAGAATTTCTTTCTTATTTTATTATATTCGATCTCCTGAGTCTCCAATCTGTTCTGACTGTCTAGTATTAAATTCCAATAAAGTCCCCCCTGATTTTTGTTTGTTTACCTACCTTAAGAAGTGACATGTCTGCTGTTCTTGGTTTCATGCCATGGAGCAACCAGGAAATGCAACCTCTCTATTTTGTCATCTTCAGTCTACTCCCCCACATAGTATGTCTTAATTATAAGAAAGTAAAATTATATATCTTAAAAGAAATGTCCTGCTGATATCAGTGCAATAAATGAGTTTCTCTTACAAATAGTTGCTATTCTTTTATAGACCCTAAATCACTACATATTTTTATTGCTGAAGATGTTTATGCCCCTTCTCTCAAATGTGCAGAAATTTATGGAAAAAAATAGTACTTATATTACTTTCTCTCAAGGAAGTGATATTGGTTCTATTTGGTCAGGATTCCAGACTCCTGAGTACTCAAGACAGAGATATGGAAAGATATGCATGGATTCCACATGGACATGCAGTTTTGACCTCTGAACCCCTTGAACTATAGGGGGAACATGGCTGAAAGGGTTCTTATTAGCCAAGGCAAGCCCTGGAGCAACCATAGTCCAGTAGCTGAGCCCTGTAGGAGAGACTGTCTGATGGCATACCAGAACATGAACTTCAAAAATGGGCCAATACTAACATTTCTAAGATGTGTCTTCAGTCACTGACAAAACAGTCTTCCTGGGTTCATATCCATACCCAAGAAAGCCATGAAAAGAGACCATTACTGATTCAAATCCCCCTGGTGGAAAATAAGCGATTCCTGAAAATTGAAAGAAGTAAATAGACTTTGGAATATAGGTCCAAAGCATTTTACTTCATTGTTTATAAACCTGTTATTTGTGTTCACTGATCTAGGTACTAGAAAAGTAATGTGGGTGTAAGGCATAAGGCTGGAGCATATATGCACATTAAGAGGTCATTGTGTTGCAGGTCTGGAATGGAATTTGCAAATCTCATAATAAGACTAAATGGATGTTAGTTTAAAAGGGTCAGTTGGTATATTTAATCCAATGAATATGAATACTTAGCTTTAGGTTCATAAACCTCAGTGAGAAAGATAAATGCTCCCTTCTGAATGAAAAGAAATGAATATAAATGGAATACATTAGGTCTGTGTTCAATCCGTGTTCTAAGTCTGAACTAATTTGAGTAGGGTATCTTAGTCAACCAAATGATTCAGACATAGCAGGGAAGACTAAGGACAGCCACAGAAAAGGGCACTAGGGTCAAGAAAGCCATTTTATTTAACTTTTTGAGATTTAAAGACTTCTTTGAGATTTCTGATAAAAGCTGAAAATTCTTCCTCTTAAAAATACATGAGTACTATTCTATGTGTACATTTAGAGACTTCTACTCCTAGAAATAGTACCATGTACTCATCATTCCAAGGAGCCCAAATTGGAACCTCTGATCATCCATTCTTTTCCATTTTCAGTATCAGCATCCAAATTCAAAGACAATTTGATAACATTTCTGATCTATGCTATTCTTGCCCAATATCTTCTGTTGAGTTTATACCAGTTGAATATGTCCCCACTCAACTTAAAATGTTAAATAACCTTCCCTTTGCTACTGAACAAAGTGCAAACTGCTCAACCTGCTATTCAGACCTCTTTATGATCTGATCACTGTTTATCTTATCTCCTTACAAATCCTACTTTTGTACTTGCTTTATTTCTCAAATATACATAATAGAATTTCTGCACCATGCTTTAATTTGTAAAGTTGTCCCTTTTGGGGTGGTGTGGGGGTGTAGCACATTCTTTTCCATCTCCACTTATTGATCTGAAGACTCAACATTCATGACTCTTCAATGTTTCCTTCACATTTTTCTATATTCTTTCTATATTGCTGTGATATTGAGTTTACATCTCTCATATAGTATTTGGCATATGATTATTGATATTGTAGTGAGTTGCGCATATGATTTATCTCCTTTTAAGTCAGTGCTCTGGTTTTAGGATGTGGTTTGTGAGTCCAACAAATTAATAATACAGTTTCTTACCTTTTCAAAAGTCACTAGAAGATTCTAGGAAGATTATGGCTTGAAGATGACTGCTGATGTCCTGTAGCTACGAATGCATAACCTGAAAGGAGCAACTGTTGGGGCTGAGGTCAGACAGAGTTAGAAAGTGGGAACATGGCCTTGTTGGAATTCTGAATGAGAGTGTAGCTACTGACATTTTCCCCTTGAGGTTAGATAAGAACCAAGATACTGGAGAAAATCAAGATGCTAGGGAAAATATATGAACCATTCCCAAGGCAAAGGTAAGATTCTTTCTTAGAAGACCCCCAGGTCCATCTGACCCACTGGAGAAGGAGAATGTTGTGCATAGTCCTCCAACCTGTGAGCCTGGGAGAAGAGGAAGGGATGTTAGGTGTACAGACAAGCAATGTCTGCTATAGGGGTGGATCTTGCAGTACACCGCTTCCATTTTGAATTAGTAATGGTCCTTAAAATAGAAAATCTACATAAGGAAAAGACTGAAAAACCCAAGCATATTTAGAATTATAAGTATAAATTCACCTCAGCTAAAATCTACAATTAAGAGTATCAAACCACTTCTAGTACCACCATGTTACAGCTACAGAAACAGGCACAGAGATAGCAAATAACTTGGCCTAAATTCACATAGCTACTACCTGGTGGGGATGATGTTTAAACTCAGGCAAAGAAAACAATGCTGCAAATTGTTTACAGTGATAAAAGACACCTTGGGTTTTCCAGTTACAAACAGTGGTCTTTGAATGCAAGTTATTGGATCTTCTAGGCTCTAGGTACATCATCTAGAATGTGTGGTGTGCAAAGTAGGTGATTCTTATGGTTTCTTCTACCTCCAACATCACATGAGAACACCTACTAATGTCCTCAAATAAATAAGCAGTATGTGTTTGACATAGGAGTCATGATCTATTTACAATTTATTTTTAAAACTAAAAATTTCTTAAACTGGGCTTTTCGCCTTCTAAATTAGGAACAAAATTTTAGTCACAATATATAGCATCAAAGGGGATTTTTTATCAACATTAACTATCTTGAAATTCTTCTGTGGCTTGAGACTAAAATACTTCTTTTTAAAAAAATGAGTTATTTTAGTTAAAGTAAAACATGAACCAATATGAAGGGTTATATACCTAAATCATGTGAATAGAAGACTAAATTAGTGGAAAAATATATTTAACATTTAGTGAATTTCTTATTATGCTAATATTGGAAATAATCTAATCTACCTTAGCTTTTTGATTGTGCCAGTCTTGGGCTAAAATATTTGCAACAACAGAAGCTAAAAGACACGTTGCACTAATAATGACAATTGACCATACTCTTAATAGGACATGAAGTAATGTACAAAGAGTGTGGATTAATGTTTACTTAGTTAACATCTTTGAGAGTGATTTTTAAAGGCTTTTTATTTGGAAACAATTATAGATTTATATGAAGCTGCCTTTCAGCAAATTTTCCCAGTGTTTACATCTTATGTAACTATTGTACTATATCAAAGTCAGGTATTTGACATTGGTACATTGTGTGTTTATAGTCTCAAGAGTTTGTCTTAATCCTTAGAAAAATATGCTGTCAGTTCTTCATAATTAAGGTGACTTTCCACCTATAATTTTGGCTGAAATTTTCTTTCTGGGCTGAAATTTTAACAAGATGAAAACTGTATTTGGATAATAGGCTTGTTTTATGTTCTTGTTGCCTTACTTAGCACAGCTTAAGATATTTTCAGCATTAGTAAAATTTTATCATTTGCCCAACATCCAGAAATGCATCCCATTTTCATAGCTAAAGTTGCTGCAAAGAAAAGTAGTTGAGACAGCCATTAAATTATTTAAAAAAAAAATGAAAATTAGTACTTGAGAATATGTGTATTGACATCTGAACAGTTGTTTCAAGAAATTCTATGTTCTCTAAATTTACAATTTTCTTTTCTTTTATTTTACCTGTTGGTGGATCTTGTCTGCTTTAACATTGTTTTGAGCACTTTCTCTGTACGCCATGATCCGGATAAGTCTAGTGAGCTGATTTTATTATTGTTGTTGGTCTGAAACTCTGGTGGGAAAGGCAATGCCTGAGTTCCCTCTGACATGCACACACCACAGCGCATGGTTCCATCATGTGGTGTGGAAGGACTGGGTTGTAGAAGAGCTCAGACTGGAGCCCTAATTCCACTATCAGTGTCACTTTGTAGAGTTCTACTTAGATTCTGTGGAGCCTCTGTTTTCCATCCTGAAAAAAATCTAAGTTAAAAAAGTTCAAAGACTTCAAAGATATCTATTTTATTAATTTGATATTTCTGTGATTCTCCAGTTCAGCCAGGGCATGTAAATTCAATCCCATAGCCAGCGTTCCCTAGGATGTTATCAGCAGGAACACAGTTTCATTTCTTTGAAAACAAGGGAACTGATTAGCTTGAGGCATCAGTGCTAGCCTGGATGAATGACCAGAGAATCTTTTCATCTATGAAAGTCTGGCCTAGCCATGTCCTGACCTTCACACACTCCAGGCAAGGCAACCTTTGCCAGGCTATGAGCTTTGCCAAAAATTGAAATTCCACTCTTTTACCAAAACTCCAGAATAATGGTAGATACGTGGTGCAATATAGGATCATGAGATTTGGAGTCAAACTTGGTTTAAATCCCAAACCACTTCTTTTTAGTTTGTGATTATAGATAGATAAGTGAATCGAACTGTAGGAGGACCAGGGTGGGTGAACTCCAGACAAGAATAGAAACAGTTTTCCTCTATGCTCCATTTTAAATTTCCTCCCTGATGGAGGTGCTCCTTAATCTAAAGATATGAATTCCAACCAGGCAGGAATCAGAAGCCTGAGAGTGCATCCTGTCCTTAAGAAATGAAGTCAAGAGAGGATAGATGGCCTCACAGCAGATGTGTACAAACAATGAGCACAAAGAACTCTGGAATCACAGACCCTCTGTTTTGGGAAAGGACTGTCACTTAAGGACCTAGTCCTTAATATCCTACAATCTCCTGGCCAGCAGTTGTCCACTCTGCTTTAATATATACCTCATGGTAGGTGGTTCACCATCTCCTGGAACAAGGCGTTTAATTTTCTCCTTTCCTAATTGCATTGTTGTCTGTGGACTATTCTTGATTTTCTCATATTTTTCTTGTGTAATAGTTTAAGAGGGAAGTAAAATCAAAAGCAGAAGACAGTTGTAGCTCCTGCTGAACCCTTGGTCTAATGGTTTGACAGTAACATAGTTTTATTAGTTTTATTTGCAGGAATAATTTAACCCCAGTATCCGTGAATTGCTATGGGAAAGCAATTCTTGGTGAGCAATACTTAGTATTTCCCTTCGGACTTATTTTGACTTTTATCATTGTAGAGAAAGCTATTTCATATTTCTCAAAATTTCACATTATTGTGACCAACTTTGGGGAAAAAAACTGGTTTCCAAAGTAGAAACAAGTGGTTTCTCTTAAAAATCTATTTCAAGTACACTGTTTGGTGTTTTTTCCAAGCTCTTGCTTAAAGTGTGAAATAGTTCCCACAGCTCTGGTAATGCTTCTTAAATTTCTTATTAAAAACAAAGTACAGAAGTATACTGTATGGAAAGAAAGTAACTTTAGTAAAAATAACTGATCTTAGATAGACCCAGGCCTACAATATCTAGGTAATAGTCATAGCCTTCCAATGTGGTTCATGGAAATCATTTTTTTCCCCTCAAAGTGGACTGTTCTTTTGCATCATTTCTTGTTTTCTTAAACCCATAGGGATCATATATGAGGAGGATCAGAATGATTTATTAGTATTGTATTTCAGAGAAATAATTTGTGTTGTCTATGTTTCCATTTTAATATCTAATGTACTGTAATCAGGAACTTGTTTTCACTATTCAACAATTTAGTCTTTATACACCAGAAAGAATGAGCATTATTAATTTCTCCACATATCTGACTATGAAAGAGGGTTATAAAGAAGTGAAAGAGTCTCACTTTGAAGTAACCATTAATCTAGCAAATTTTTAAAATTTCAAGAAACATTAATACTTATAACCTAAACAGCGCAAATTGTCATAAAGTAATATAAAAAAGACAGCCTATTAATGGAATATGACCAACTTCATCTAATGAAATTTACTAATTTTTAGACACAAAAACAGAGCAGTGCAGAATTTAAGAAGTTTAAGAAGCTGCAGAGCTAGAGAGTACTGAGTTCATATTTTGGTTTCACTCTTCACGTTTACCATGAGCAAGTTATTTGTATTGATATTTAAGCTTATAATTACCAATAAAGCAAATATGAATTTTAAACCTCATCAAATTCTTGTGAGGAATAAATGAGGCAATTCACACACACACACACACACACACACACACACACACACACAAAACCTCCTATAGTACCTAAGACATACTTGACACAAAAAATATTAAGTACTATTACTTTATGGTTTAATCTTGCATTCTAGGACAATTTGTTGTGTCTGCTATATTTCAGACCACATGCGTGATTCTAGGGGTGTGAAAGTCTGACATTCTTGACTTTATTGGCTCTTAAAATCTTTATTGGCTCTAAAATACAACCAAATGTCAGCATACGGTAATTTCCCTTTATCTGAGTCCCTGAGTGATTGTCTGAAACCTCAAATAGTACTGAACCCTATAGATACAAAGTTTGTTTTATCCTGTACACATACACAAAAATTTCATACTTTTTCCACCTTAATTAAGCACACATCATGCATTGTGTCTGCATGTTTGAAGTATGACAGCAAAATCAACGTGATTCTCTTTTTCTTTCTTCATACTTTCCTGGATAGAAGATTTATTCTTACTATACACATTAGCAGCCTTATTATAGTTTTTTTTCCTTAAGTTGAAAATTTTCCCCTTTTGACTTGAAAAAAGCACTTTGTGGCTTTTATGTGGCATATTTTGATTGTCAGCCTCACTACTCCTGGGCTCTGGGGCCATTATTAAGTAAAATAAAGGCTACTTGAGCATAAACACAGTGAGATGGTGACAGTTGATCCTATAACTCAATGGCTGGCTACTAAGTGGCTACTGGGCAAGTAGTATATACAACTTGGATACACTGGATAAAGAGATGCCTCACATCCCCAGTAGGATAGAGTGCATGTTGTGAGATTTCACCATGCTCCTCAGAACAGCATTCAACTGAAATTTTAAGAATTGTTTATTGCTAACATTTTCCATTTCAGAATTTTGGAACATAGTTGACTGTGGGTAACTGAAAGTGTGAGAAGAAGAACCACGGATAAGGGAGGACTACTGTATTGTAGAAAGTGCAGTGGCAAAGAGACATGGGTACACAGCCTGGGGTAAAAAGAGACATCACTCTAGACAATATTAAGCTTTTAGAAGACTATATAATTGAAAGTGTTTCCATTCATGCACGTTTTCAGCAATGTTTATCATCCTTTTTTAACCAACACCAGACTCTCTATGGATAAGATTTCTGGGAATAGAAATTCTGTGCTTCTAAAACCTGTCGTCATTTCTTCAAGCTTTGGAGGAGTCCACCTAGGTGCTATTCTAGAAATGATGAAGTAGAGAACTGAAAGCACATATGTGACAGGAAGTTCTATGGGGTTTTGAGGGACCCTTAGCTGATGGGAGGGAACATATAGTTCACATATATAGTGGTTTCAGTGTGGCCTGTGGACACAGACTCTTGGGGTTGGATTCTGATACTTCCACAAGCAGCAGATTACTATGTGCAAAATATTCAGATTTTCAATGCCTTGATTTCTTCCCCAATGTGAAGAAGGGGAGCTAAATGTTTTTTATTTTATGAAATTTTGTGAATATTAAAGGAAATAATATCTATAAGGACCTATCTGTAAGGTGAAGTAATAAATGAATATCAGATATCATTGCACACAGCTGAAGAGTCAGAAACTTCTCTCATTCCAGGAAAGTCATCTATTTTTGTTTGGCTTGATAGGACCATGACCCACCACTCACTTCTTGGTGAAACAGAAAAAAATAGAGGTGTTGGAAGAAACACTTCTATTTGTTATTTAGTTAATTTCTATTTCACTGGATGGTGAAGGGTGAAGGATTCTGTAAGTGTCAGATGAGATAAGAGGCTGGTTTCCATTTACATTGTTATGATAGCTCTATTTTCTGTGTGCTCGTTCATAATGTTCTCATTTAATGTGTAAATATGTTTTAGTCCTGACATAATGTGCTCTTGGTTTTATGACCAAATCTGTTGCCATGCTGCACATAATTTTATTTTTTATATTTTCATACTAGTCCATTGGCTTATCCTTTTATCAGATGCTTCTTGTGAAAGGACTCATGTGAAAATCAGCTAGAGTTTAATAACAGCCCTTTCCAAATAACTAAGACAACAAAGAAGTAATCGGGGTCTTAGAAAGGAAGACATGTCATCTATAGAAATATTAATAATAGACTCTAAACACAGGAAGTGGTGGGAGTGTAATTCATACTAAAATAAACATGCTGATTAATTAAAATCTCACTCACCATGCCTTGCCTGCAGGCTCTTCATTGTTATTTCCACCAGCAGTACAGCTGTATTGTCATTCTCTAATTTCTAGAGATTATTATATGGAATGTTTTATTTAAAACTAAAAAATGCAGCCCCAGAATTACCATACTTATGGGTACGTACAATTACCCATACATATATATCTACCATTTCAGCATGAAACCGAACTTACATAACTTATATGATTTATCACTTTCAATTCCTAACCCTAAAATCAAATTATACTCAAATGTATTTGTAATAAACACTTCATGGGATATTTTCTGCTTCAGTGGGTTTATTATAACATTTTCAATAATGTGAAATACAATACACACATATGGAAAAGTATATAAAACATAAACAAGATCACAATAAATAATTGTAAAGGGAACACCCAGTAGGAGAAATTAAATATTGCTGCACTGTTAGAAGCTCTTTATGCCACTATGTTTCTTCTAGATTTTACTCTTTTTGTTTCCTTCTTGAGGCAACATTGTGTTGATTTTACAATAACCATTTTCTTCAGTTTCCCAAATATATGCACATCCCTAATAATGTAGATCAGTTTTGTCCTGTTCTTGAAATTTTGTTGCTGCCTGAAGCGGAAACCGCCTTGGAGCAACGAACGCCGCAGGAAAATTCGGAGGCAGGATGAAAATGAAAAAAGGTCTTTTATTCTTCTTCTCTCTCCGGCTCCAGCAATCACTCCAAACGCTCTAACTCCAACCACCACCTTCTTCTTCTTCCCACACACACTAACCAAACTCACCCAGTTATATACATATCGCTTTAACAAGGACACGTGCTTACAGCTCGAGCTTACAGGTGCGTCACGCAGTGTTCACGGGCATACAAAGATTCTTTGGATACTGTATTACTATCAGGTGGAAACTAGAACATCTTTTATGGCTCTCAGCTAACCGCAATCTTTAGCTATCTCCTTGATTATAGGCTCCTTCAAAATTTATGCGAGTGGAGCCATACAAAATGTACTATATGTTCTGGCTTCGTTTATTCTATAGCATCTTTGGAATATTTTGAAATAGAGCCAGACTTATCACATTTTATAGTATAAAATGTTCAATCTATAAATATACAATAGTTAGCCATTCTACTGTCTTTGAGCATTTGAATTGTTTTTTAGTTTCTGCTAATTAGTAACAATGCTATAGACATTCTTTTACATATAATGTATTCTGGTCCACATGAACAGATTTAATGAGTTCTATTCCTAGAGTTGAAATTGTAGGATGATAAGATATGCATATCATCAACTTTACTAGCTAATTCCAAACTGTTTCCCAGAGTGGTTAAATCAATTTATACTCCTACTATTAATGTATGCAACTCATGCACTTTGCTTGGACATGGGATCTTTAATGGAATTTTATTATAGTCATAATTTGCTTTCTCCTGATTACTAATAATGATAAACAATACTTACATGTTTAGCAACACTTTGAAAAATTTCCTTTTGTTTTTGTAGAATTCCTGCTCAGATATTTGCCCATTTTTTTCTACTGAGTTTCTTCTGCTTTTATATCATAATTTGTTCTAAAATCTGTATGCAAATATTTTATCTATTAAGCATGTTATTTGATGGGTAAGTGTTCTTATTTCAATGATTTCAGTTTAGTTAAACTTACTGATTTGTTTTCTTAAATGTGCTTCCTTGTGACTCATTAAAGAAAGAAATCTTTCCCTAATCCCAAATTCTTGAAGAGAGTCTCCAAAGTAATCTTCTAAAAGTTATAATTTTATCTTTTAATCTAAGTCTCTAACCCACCTGAAACTATTTTATGATTTGAAGTAGGAGTATGTGTTAGTCAGCATTTCACTGCTGTGGGCAAAATATCTGCCAAGAACAACTTAAAGGAGGCAAAGTTTATTTTGGGCTCATGGTTTCAGAGGTTCAGTCCACGGTTGACCAGATCCATTGCTCTAGGTGTGAGGTGAGGCAGAACATCATGGTGGAAGGTCATGGCAGAGGAAACCTGCTCAGCTCAGGAAACAGAGAGAGAAAGAACAAGGAGCCAGGGACAAGATATTGTCCAAGGTCACACACCCAATGACCTACTTTTCCAGCCATGACCCACCTGCCTAGTTATTACCAAGTAGCTCATTCAAATAATTCCTCAAATGATGAGATTAAAGCTCTCATAGTATAATTATTTCACCTCTAAGCATTCCTGCATTGCCTAACACATGAGCTTTGGGGGATATACCTCATATCCAAACCGTAATAGGGCACAATTTATTTATCTTTGTTTTCGTCTCCTTTTAAATCCAGGAAGCATTTTCTTTTCATATAGGCAATTATATTGGAAAGATCATCCCTTACTCATTTGCTTTTTTTCCCAGACTTTGCTATTTTATTTATTTTTTTTAAATTTTTTTATTTATAGTAGTAATATGTATTACAGTTCATACTACACATATAGAGCATCTTTTTACACAAAACAGTTCGTATACAAAGTATATTCATAGCATTCAAGTCTTCAATCATGCATTTAGAATAATGATATCCATCTTATTCAACCTTTGTTAATAGTAATAATGAGAATAACAACAATGATAGAAAATATGGTGCTCATTTCATATCTTCATTTTTAGATACTCAAATATACTCTTTAAAATATGTAGATCTCTTTCTTGGATCTTTCTCTAGTTATAGTGGTGTATTAGTCTTATGTGTTCATTTTTTCTATTTGTGTACCCAACACTGTCTAAAATATTATGACTTTATATGTGCCTTGGATGTTTTAAGTCATTATAACATAAAAATGTATTGATGGTATACAGGATAGTAAAAAAACAGATATCTCTTCATCAAGTTTCATAATTTTTTAAAGGATTCCATATTTTGTTTATTTATGCAGTGCTGGGGATCAAACCCAGTGCCTCAGATGTGCTAGGCAAGTGCTGTACCACTGAGCCACAACCCCAGCCCAAGTTTCATAATTTTTAATGGTCAAATTGATGATCACAATCCATGTAAGATGTTTAAATGTAGTTAAGTCAAGAAGCTATTTTTAAAAGATGATGAATGATTCTTGTGATAATCCTCAAGAAGATAATTAATTATAAAGAATCAAGTGGGTAAGCAGTAGGTCTTAAATAGGGGTGCACATTATAATAAATTGTGGATGCTTTCAAAGCTCACACATAGTTGCTTTGTCCCAAGGAAGTACAGAATATAATTTAGACATGTGTACTTTTATGCAGCTCTAAATGTGATTCCAATCATCATTCATGTTGATAATTATCCCAAAGAATCAAAAGGTTAATTTTAAGTGTCACATCCAACATCAGTTAGCTTATTACTTTGAATGTATTATTTAAACTTCCATTTTCCTCAACTGTAAGATGGGAGTGAATGACATCTACTTTAATGGATTTTTAAAGACTGACAAACATCAATAAATTTTATTTCTCTACCTCCTTTAAAGTGGATTTTCTGATCTGTGAAATGGAACTAATAATTGTTTGGTACAAAGAGTTATCAAAGTACCTAAATAAAGCAAATTACATGGAAATGGTTTATGAACTGCTAAACATTTTTTAAATACAAGATATTTTTTTACCTAATACAAGATATTTTACCTAAAGATCTATCAGGTCAAGGATAGGCTAGGAAACAGGGGAAAGTGAATTTACGTAGTACAGGGATTAATAAAAACTTTAAGGCATTTAGTGTCAGTTTCTAAGTGACACTGAAAATGGCCTTCTGTGCCTCTCTGAGGCACCACTTTCTTGTTCATGTGGCCATTTGTCAGATAATATAAATAACAGTGGGAAGAGTGGGAATAATTGTTTAGCCCTAATATCAAATCAATCATGTTATGGATCTCCCTAAGGCATCTCACTTACAGTCTCTGCCCACTTGGTCTTCTCCTGGTTTACTTAGTTATTATTTGGCAGCTAAAGTGGCTTGGATGGAGAATTAGAATTAGCAAAGTTAAGTGCAAGTCAGAATAGTTAGAAATAGTAAACTCACTGCATACCCCCCATAGATTCCTAAGAAAGTCTTTTCTTATTAATGAAATTCCTAAGAAAGTATTTTCTTATTATTTTCCCTATTAATGAACTGGCATCTATACCAGTTCATTAATTTGAATAAAAAAGAATTTCTACTTGAAGTTAAAAAAAAGTGTACTTGGCCATCACATGTACTCATCACCTTCAGATTTCTAATGTAAATAATAGATACCCACAATTAAAAAATCTTCCTCAATCAGCCCAAAGGTATTTAACATACTGCCGAGTCTCCAGCACTGTCCTAGGTGCTGTTCATGAGCCAACAGCTATATTCAAGGAAGAACCATTCCAAAAATGATTGAATGTGGAATCAACCAGCTGAAAAGAAAAGCATGATTCTCAGACGTGATAATTATTTTTTCTAGCATTATGAACATTAGCCAACATTTGATTACACTTATATGTGATTAATGTTAGTTCCTTTCTCAGCTAAAATGTTTCTCTCGTACCTATTAAATATTTAAAGTTAATTTTTGCTTTAAAAGCACAAGTTATGTCTAACATATACAAAGCTAAAGAGTAAAAAAGTTTTAAAATTTTCTTGTATGTTAAATACCTGGACAGTTTAAGATGCTCTATAATTATTCCTGTTATGAAGTAATAGGAGATTGTAAGAGCCTTTAATGAGGAAGTAGCTAAGATGGCAGCTGGCTGAGAGCCAAGAGGAGGCTTTTACTTGTTTACACCTGACCTTAATGTAATTGACTAAGAATCTTTCTGTACCCGTGAGCACTGTGTACCGCACCTGTAAATTGAGCTTGTGACACGTGTATGCTTGTTAAGGTAAAGAGTATTTAAAGAGACTGTGGGGGAGTCAGGGGGACAGAAGAGAGAAGATAGAGAAGAAGAAGAAGCAACAATAAAGGAACCACTCATTCCTAGTCTGCCTCCGATTTCTTTCCCGCGGTATCGTTGCCTAAGGCGGCAACAGATCTAACTTACTTTTAAGGCTTGGTACAGGTGCCTCTTATGTCAATTTTCAAGAGACTTTCTTCAGTTCTGTCTGAGCTAAGTGCCTCCCAGAACACAAGGAATAACATGTAGGACTCCATCTGCCATGTGCCACATATGAAGCAATATAATTCTGTACATGTCTCCCCATTGAAGTTAATGCCTATCAGGAGTAAGGAGTCTCCTTTTTCTCCCAGCATGTTCCACAGAACTTGCCATGAAATGTCATTTGAATGGAATGTAGCTGATTCTACCCTATGAAAAAAATCCATTCTTCTATTTAGATAAACTAATAGTGGGATGAATATATTCTGCTAAAAAAAGATTGGATAGGTTTTTAAGTTTATAGTCTACTATTTCTCCTTTACCTGTGCTGCAGACAAGAATGCTGAATAAGCTGTTGGAAGCCCCAGAAAAAGCTGGCCGGCAAGGGAACATTATGTCCAAATTACAGGAAGCATGAAAAAGAAATAAAATAATTTTTAGAAGTATAAAGTTACTGTTAAGATCACTTGGAAACCAGGAATAATGGACATATTTTCAAAGTACGAAGTTTGTGATTTCCTGAAAAAGAAAATACATGAATAAGACTCTTAATTATATAATAGCTTCTAATATATTAGCTTTGGACAGTTTTATCTTTCTTATTTGACCTATTTGGAGACATTCTAGTAATGCCTAAGTATTTAGAATATTAATGTGGCTATTTAATTATAAATTATATTTTCTTTCAAGGTACAATTTATAGTCTTTCAAGATATAATTTATAAATGTATTACATTGTTTAATTATATTCAGGAACATTATTTTTATAAAAAATATGTAAGCAGAAAAAAAACATTTATTTAAAAAATGTACACATTTTTGCAAAGTTATCTTGTGCTCTAATTTTGCATTAAATATGGACTAAATCAGTATCTTGAGATTGATTTGAAAAAAAAAAATAGACTAGTTGTGTAGATGTGCCCAAGCTGAAAGCCATTTATGCAATTTTTCCATTTATGCAATTTCTAAAATTTCCATTGGGTGCTAGTGGGAAGTGTAATATTTCAGGGTTTAAGTAGATGTGCTTTGGAGTTACTCTGATGTGGGGTTAAATTCAACTGCAAATTACTAACTGAGACTTTGGGGAATGCTATGTAATGTCTTTGAGATACCACTTTCTCATCTGCAAAATAATAACACTATATACTTTATGGCTTGTGAGCTGCTAAATGCTCAACTGGTAGCTATTAGTATACCCTGTATGAAATAATTTTTATTACTACTCACTTAATGACAAAGGATTTCTTTTTCTGTAGCCTGTTTCCTCTGTTCTTAATGAGGCTGTTTTATTGCTATTGTTAGTGTTGTTTATTGTCATGTTGCATTAGTAATTTCTAATCAGATGTTTTCCAATTTCAGTACTTTTAAAGGAAAGACAGAGCACTGGCTTCCTACTTCATACTAACAGTCATTTTGTTTTTCCTACCTCCTCTCTGAATTTGAATTTCACTTAGTTAATTCGTTTGGCCAATTTGCTTTATTCTCTTCAAATCAGCCCATATAATAGGAAAAGAAGAACTCAAATTATCACTATTTGCAGATGATATGATTCTATACAATGAAGATCCAAAAAGTTCCACCAGAAAATCTTCTAGATCTAATAAATGAATTCAGCAAAATAGCTGGATATAAAATCAATGCCCATAAATCAAAGGCATTTCTGTCTACCAGTGACAAATCCTCATAAAGAGAAACTAGGAAATCCACCCCATTTGCTGTAGCCTCAAAATAAAAAAAAATTTGGGAATCAACTTAAGAAAAAAAAGTGAAAGACCTCCACAATGAAAACTACAGCACACTAAAGAAAGAAATTAATAATTAATGAAGATCTTAGAAGATGGAAAGACCTACATTGTTCATGGATAGGTAGAACTAACATTGTCAAAATGACCATTCTCCCAAAAGCACTGTACAGATTCAATGCAATACCAGTCAAAATCCCAATATCATTCCGCATAGAAAAATAGAAAAAGCAATCATGAAATTCATCTGGAAAAATAAGAGACCCAGAATAGCCAAAGCGATTCTTAGCAAGAAGAATGAAGGGGGTGGCATTACTATTCCAGACATTAAATTGTACTACAAAGCAATAGTAAGAAAAACAGCATGGTATTGGCACCAAAATAGACCAGTTGACCAATGGTACAGAATAGAAGACACAGAGACGAACCCACATACCTAAAGTTATCTTATATTAGACAAAGGTGCCAAAAATGTTCACTGGAGAAAAGACAGCCTCTTCAACAAATGGTGTTGGGAAAATTGGAAATCCTCATGTAATAAAATGAAATTAAATCTCTTTCTCTCACCATGCACAAAACTTAACTCAAAGTGGATCAAGGACCTAGGAATTAAACCAGAGACCTTGCACCTAATAGAAGAAAAAGTAGGCCCAAATCTCCATCATGTTGGTTTATGTCCCAACTTCCTCAATAAGACCCCTATAGTGCAGGAACTAAAACCAAGAATCAATAAATGGGATGGATTCAAACTAAAAAGCTTCTTCTCAGCAAAAGAAACAATCAGTGAGGTGAATAGAGAACCTACATAATGGGAGCAAATCTTTACCACAAGCACATCAGATAGAACACTAACCTCAAGGATTTATAAAGCTCTCAAAAGCCTGAACACCAAAAAAACAAATAACCCAATCAATAAATGGGCCAAGGAACTAAACACACACTTCTTAGAAGATGATATGCAAACAATCAACAAATATATGAAAAAATGTTCAACATCTCTAGCAATTAGAGAAACACAAATTAAAACTACTCTAAGATTTCATCTTACTCTAGTCAGAATGGCAGCTACCCAAAAAACAAACAACAATAAATGCTGGCGAGGATTTATTGCTGGTGGAACTGCAAATTGGTGAAGCCAATCTGGAAAGCAGTATGGAGATTCCTAGGAGAACTTGGAATGGAACCACCATTTGACCCAGCTATCCCACTCCTTGGTCTATTCCCTAAGGACTTAAAAACAGCTTACTACAGGGACACAGCCACAACAATGTTTATAGCAGCACAATTCAAATAGCTAGATTGTGGAACCAACCCAGATGCCCATCAGCAGATGAATGGATAGGGAAACTTTGGTATATATACACAATGGAACACTACTTAGCACTAAAAGAGAATAAAATCATGGCATTTGCAGGTAAATGGATGGAGTTGGAGAAAATAATGCTAAATGAAGTTAGCCAATCACAAAAAACCAAAGATCGAATGATCTCTTTGATATGAAGATACTAACTTATAAAGAAAAGGGAGCGGGGATGAGAGGAATAAAAGAATTTTAAATAGAACAAAGAGGGGGGAGGAGGAGGGGGAAAGGAGATAGGAATAATAGCAGACTGAGTTATCCATGATTACCCTAAATTCATGTATGAAGACACAATTGTTGTAAAAATACTTTATATAAAACCAGCAACTTGAAAAATTGTGCTCTTTATATGTAATATGAACGAAATGTACTCTGCAAACATGTATAACAAATTAGAATAAAAATAAATAAATTAAAATAAATTAGCCCATATACATTTATGAATATCTTGCTCAATTTCCAATTGCAAAATATCCTTCATGGTCTTTAAATGTATTGTCTATTTTGAAAATGATGTGTGTTCTTTTAGGTAGCTCCTTCAAATTCCCTGCTCCTCCTATCCTATCTCAGTTCCAACCAAACGTGCTTCCCTTTGGTCACATTTTCACCTTGTGCATATTTCTCTAATCTGTGCTTACATATGGCATAGGTTTCTCCCAGATTTACTTAAATAGAATCACAAATATTTGAAACTACTCTCTATCATAGATAGTATTTAATCTAATTTTCTCATTTTGTAAATGATGGTGCTGAGGCCTAGAGGCATTGTAATACATCCAGGCACTGCCTGATTTTCTTTCCAATTATAAGCATTCCTCAAGAGCAAAGATTACATTTTATGCATATCTTTATGCATCTATAAAACCTAACTATGCTCTGGAGCTGAGAAAATAATGAACAGTCTATAAGATTTTGGTATAATTGTAGAGGCTGCATATCAAAACACTGTGGTTGAAATATATGGTGCTGTGGTAGTGCTTAAAACCAAAGGTGACCCAAAATCTTTTCCTGTGCCATTTTTCTGTGATTGTCCTCTGTCATCTGTTAGGCCTTTGGATCAATTCAGTGGCCATAAGGAACAGTGTTATATACAGCAAAGAGATTGTGGACTTTGGGGTTGGGCAGACCTGGATTTTCATCTACTACTTTACTAGCTTGGTTAACTCACTTAATCTCTCTCTGGGCCCCATTTTGGACAATACCATGAACACGAAGTGAGAATTAGATACAAATTTTAATAACTACCTACCACATATGTGTTTCACAATTATCAGCTATTATTAAAGTTTATTGGATATAAGTATGGACATATATTCTAGGATAAATACAACAGTTTCCAAAGTCACATTTCAAAGGGAAATAAGCAATAAAACAAAACTGATGGAACTAGAGAAAAACTGCTTGATATTGATGATAGAGATTTAAAAAAAAAAAAAAAAACACAAAATACTAAAGCTCAAGATAAAAAAATAAAAAAAATAATGGTGTAGGGTAAGGAGACTAAAGATGATGGTATGCCCATATAACTAGTAAAACTTGGTTTTAAAAAACAATCAGTTTTTATTTTCCTACCTACCTTCCTTCATTCATTCCTTCAGTCATTATGGGAAAACACAGTACTTTATTTGATTGCATTTACTCATTTTTTTTGCAGTAGTAGTTTTTTTTTTTTTTAATATTTATTTATTTGCTTTTCGTTGTACACAATGCATTTATCTTTACGTGGTGCCGAGGATCGAACCCGGGCCGCGCACGCACTAAGCGAGCGCTCTACCGCTGAGCCACATCCCCAGCTCCAGTAGTAGTTTTGATATATGGAACATAGACAAAAGTAAGTAAATTGTATGTTGTCAATTGCTCACTGGTGTAAAGATATAGAAGAAAAACCCAGGCAGTTTTTGCCTCATAGGTCTACATTGAAATCATATCATCTCATGTTTGAATAGCATGATGTAATATAGAAATAAAAGCATCTGGCAAAAATCCTTGAATCAGATATATATTTTATTGCAATATTCCCAAGAGAAAAAATTTTAAAATGCTTCTCTTCTACTTGCCTTGGGAGTATATGATGCAAATGCAAGGTCTATTATTGACACAGGTCTGTGGCTCTGTGACTGTCTCCAGGGGATATTTAGTGCATACCCGGTGAATGCATATGAGGCATTAATACAGCCACTTTCACTGAGAAAAGTTTAAGCATTACACAGAATTCTCTCACTAAAGGCAAACAGTAATCAGCTGGATAATTTTGTTCTGACCAAGTTTAGAATGTTTAGAAATGAGAGGACATTGATAGGCTGGAACTGGCACAAGCTGTAGAGCCAAGCACATGCAATTAAATCCCTGCTTTGTATTTTATGAACTCAGTGAATTTGGAATTCTGGTTGATTTTCCTGAGCCTCCATTTCCTAACCTGTGAAATGAGGATAAGAAAGGTGACATTGCATTTTGTGAGGATCAAATGAGATAGCATATAGAAAATGTCATGCACATTGTAGGTACTCAAAGGCTAGTTCTCTCTTGGCGTTCTGTACCTTTTTCATTTTCACAAGTCACTATGAAAATGAAATTAGATTTGAATTATAATTCAGAAGACTCATGTCAGTTTCCCTCCTAGAAACTTACATTTTTAAATTAAATTGTTAAAATTAACCCTTTCATAATTTTTATCCCAACAAAAGTGAGAGAAAATATTTGCCAAGGATATATCTAATAAGAAACTAGTATCCAGACTATTTTAAAACAAAACAAGCAAACAAAAAGCTCTTACAACTCAAAAATTAAAAAAAGAAATAATCCAAATGAAAAATGAGTGAAGGATTTGAATAAACATTTCTCCAAAGAAAATATGTAAATGTCCATCAAGCATGCTCAATGACACAGTCATTAAGGAGATGTAAATCAAAATCACAATGGACTACTACTTCACAGCCATTAGGATGAGCATAAACCAAATGACAGACATTAGTGGAGAATTGGAACTTTCATACATTGATGGTAGGAATGTAAAATGTGCAGCTGCTTTGGGAAACCAGTGGTAGTGCCTCAAAATCTAAGCAGATAGTTGGCATGATGGCATGGCAAATTCCACACTTACTATAGATCCAAGAGAAAGGGAAAAAAATTATGCACAAATGTTCACAGCAGCATAATAGCCAAAGTAACCTACATGGAAGTATACTAAATGTACATCAATGTGTGAATGAATAAACAAAATGCAGTGTATCCAGACATAGAAATATCATTTACAAGGAGAACAAAACATTGATCTCCATAAACCCTACAAACATGTGATCTGAATGAGATGAGTCACAAAAGTTCACATCTTCTTTCATTGATAGGAAATATTCAGAATAGGTAAATGTATAGAGACAGAGCATGGAGTTTGGTTGCCTGGGAAAGAGAAAGGATTGAGAAGGGTAAGAAGTGACTGCTTGTGGGCATGTTTTTTTCTTTTCCTTGTAAGTAGATTTCATTTTCTAAAGCAGGTTTAGGTTCTCCGAGAAGTGGAACCCAGTGTGGAGATGTCCCCATATGCCCCTTGCCATGCCCACATGCACAGTTTTCCCACCCTCACCATCTCATGCTGGAGTGCTATATTTGTTACAGTGGTGGACCTTCATTGAAATATCCTTGGCACCCAAATTACACAGTTTACATTAGGATTCACTCTTGGTGTTGTATGTTCTATGTGTTTAGAAAATGTATAATGACATGTATCCATCATTATAGGGTCGTACACAGTAGTTCCACCGCTCTAAAAATCCTCTTTGCTCTGACTGTTCATTCCTCATCCTTTCTTACTCCTATAAAACACTGAATTTTTTAGCATTTAGTTTTGCTTCCCCCAGAAATATTATATAGCTGGAATCACCCACTGGGTAGCATTTACAGATTGGCTTCTTTCATTTAGTGAAATGCATTTGAGATTTCTCCATGTCTTTCTTTGGCTGTTATAGCTTATTTCTTTATAGCATTAAATAGTATACCGTTGTCTGTATATACTGCTATACATCCATTCACCTGAAGGATACCGTGGCTGCTTCCAAGTATGAGAATTGGCAATATTATTTCTCATTGGCAATTATGAGAAAAGTTGCTATCAATATCCATATGCATTTTTTTAGAGGCATAGGTTATCAGCCTATTTAAGTAAATACCAAGGATATGATGGTTGGGTCATCTGGTATGAGTTTGTTCAGATTCGTAAGAACTTCCACACTGTCTTCGAAAGTGACTATAGCCTTATTTATTCTCACCAGAAATGAATGAGAGTTCTAATTCTGCTTTATCCTCACCAGCATTTAGTGTTGCTAGTCTTTTGCATTTTGACCATTATAATAGGTATGTTGTGGTATTTTTTTTTGTTTTAATTTGCAATTCCCTAATGATATATGAATCTGAAAATTTTTCATACACTTATTTGACATTTATATAATTTCTTGATGAGGTATCTATTCAGGACTTTCTTGTATTTTAGTTTATTGTTTTCTTATCACTGGGTTTTAAGAGTAGTTTATATGATAAGGTAAAGTCTCCTACAAGATATGACTATTGAAAATATTTTCCCCAGGATTACGACTTCTCTTCTCATCCTCTTGTCTATGTCTTTACCGGGGCAGAGTTTCATTGTAATGAAGGCCAGGTTATCAATTATTTCTTTCATTGCTCATGCTTTTGATGATGCATCAAAAAATTCATCACCATACCCAAGGTCTTCTGGATTTTCTTCTGTTTGATCTTTGAGAAGTTTTATAGCTTTGCATTTCATATTTAGGTCTATAATTCATTTTAAGTTAATTTTTGTGAGGGATGTAAGATGTGTCCTTAGAATTTTGTTTATTGCTTGTGGGTGTTCAGTTGTTCTAGCACCATTTATTGAAAATACTGCCTTTGCTCCATGGTATCAATTTTTGTTCCTTTGTCAAAGAGTAGTAGTTGACAGTTTATGTTAGTCTATATCTGGCCTTTATTCTGTTCTGTTGATTGATTTACCTATTCTTATTTTTTGGGGGGGTGGGGGGCGGGTACCAGGGATTGAACTCAGGAGCACTTGAACACTGAGCAACATCCCCAGCCCTATTTTGTATTTTATTTAGAGACAGGGTCTCACTGAGTTGCTTAGCACTTCAATTTTGCTAAGGCTGGCTTTGAACTTGACATCCTCCTGCCTCAGCCTACTGAGCCTCTGGGATTACAAACATGCACCACCGTGCCTGGCTGACTTGCCCATTATTTGGCCAATATCACATTGTCTTGGTTACTTGAAATTTATGTTAAGTCTTGAAGGAGGGTGGTGTCAGCCTTCTGACTTTATTCTTCTACTGTAATAATGTTTTGTCTATTCTGAGGCTTTTGCCTCAACATAAGGACTTCAAAGTTAGTTTTTTAACATTCACAAAAGAACTTACAGTTATTTGGGTTGGAATTGTATCAAATTTATAGATCAAATTGGGAAGAACTGATACTTTTAAAATAGTGAGTCTGCTTATCCATAAACATATATATTACAATGTAGCTATGTTATGACAGCTATATGTTATAATATTTATCTATCTACATATACATATTTAGAACTATTTTAGTATAGTTTGCAACATGCATTAATCTAAGCCCACCTTCAATAGCATTCTACTGCATCATAGGTAGTGTATGTGTAATAATAAAATAATACTAATTCCTGCCTCTCATCACTGTATTGTTGCCGTCATTCATTTCACTTTTGTATAAGCATACATGAGCACGCATGCGTGTGTGTGCGTATGTGTATGTGTGTATGTGGATAGATAACTATTGTTATGCATTGCTTAACAACAGGAATGTATTCTGAGAACTGGTCATTAGACAATTTTGTTATTTAAACAAACATGAGTTTCTGAGGTTGCTGTTCATCTAACAGTACTTTGTTTAATAGTAAACGACTTTTTTTGTGAATTAGAGTACACTGTAAAATACTGACTAAAACATAGTAGTAAGTATATAAATCAGAAACATGGTCATTTGTTACTACTGTCAAACATTTTGTACTATATATAATTCTATGTGCTGTACTTTTATAGGGCTGGCAGCGCAGTAGGTTGTTTACACCAGGATTATGACAAATACAGGAGTAATGCATTACACCATGACTTTCTAATGGCTACAACATCACTAGAACTAGGAATGAATCACTTCCATTATAATCTTGTGGTACACCATTGTGTATATGACCCATCCTTGACCAAAGCATTCTGCAGCACATGACCATATACATAATTGAATAGATTGCTGCTATTGATACTTTGGACAAATAGTTATCAGACAAATAAAGAATAAGAAAAATAAAAGTTTTAAATTTACCTTTACTTATTTCTTCTTTGAAGCTCTTCCTTTCTTCATAGAGACCTGAGTTTCTGATTTCTATTACTTTCCCTTTCTCTAAAAAATTTCTTTTAACATTCCTTACAAGGCAGGTCTACTGGCAAAAAAATACCCTGTCTCAAAAGTGTTTATTTCTACTTCACTTTTGCAGGGTAATTTTCAAGGATGCAGAATTCTAGTTATTTTCTTTTTCTTTCAACACATTAAATATTTCCTTTAGTCCCTTTTTTGCTTTTATGATTTCTGGAAATAAGTCAAATACCATTTGTACCTTTGTTCTTCTGTAGGTATGGTATTTTTTCCCTTCTGGCTTTTTTTGGGACTTTTTTCCTTTGATTTTTGTTAGTTTGAAAATTATATGCATAGGTATAGCTCTTTTTAATTAATTAATTAATTTATTTATTTTTTATGTGTATCCTGCTTGGTGTTCTTTTGAGTTTCCTGACTCTGTGGTTTGGCACTCACATGGATTATCAGTATTATTTCTTCTTTTCTTTCCTGTCCTCTAGCTTCCCATTCTGCCTATGTCATGTCTTTTATAATTGTCCCATAGTTCTTATACATTCTGTACTTTTTTTTTTAAAAATCCTTTGTTCTCTTTACTTTTCTGTTTTGGATGTTTCTATTGACATATGACCAGCTCAGAAATTCTTTCCTTAGAATTTGTCCATTATATTAATGAGATTCCCAAAGGCCTTCATTTTTGGTAGTGTTTTATTCTCAACAATTTCTTTTGATTCTTTCTTAGAATTTCCATCTCCCTGTATTTGCATTTCCCATCTGTTCTTACACACTGTTTCCTTTATCAATTAGAATGCTTAGAATGTTAATCACAATTGTTTCAAATTCCCTGATAATCCCAACATCCCTGTCTGGTTTTAAAGGTCTTTGTTTCTTCAAAGTGTGCTTTTTGCCTTTTGGTGTCACTTACAATTTTTTCTTGATAGCTGCACATGAGGTAACTCGATAAAGGAATTGCTATAAACGGGCCTTTAGCAATGTGGTGGTATGATATGGGGATGGGGAAACATGCTTTAGTTCTAAATTTTGATCTCCAACAGTTAGGGAACCTCTGAACAGTCAACTTCCCAAGTGCTTCTGTCTTTTCTCCTCACTTAGATGGGATAAGATGCTTGGAGGAGGCCATAGTTGAGTATTTCCCTTCTTCCAGGTCACTTAATACCTAACAGTTTATATTCTAATACAATGCTTTCTCTTTTGGGCCGACCTTGTTAAAAAGAACACTCTGGCCTATTTAAAAATGGCTCCTTTTCTCTCTCTCTCACAGCCAGAAGCACAATTGGATTTTTTTCCCTTGGTACCGCGAAAACTCAGTTGAGTTCCTGAAGTGTGGGAGCCTATTTCCTGGTGGCCCTGGAGTTTTTAGTTCTTGGACTTGTCCCAGGTTTCTGCACAGGGGTTCTTGCACTGGTGACTTGTGATTCTCAGTATTGGCATCTCCTCCATTTAGGGTTTAGCAGTTTTCCCTGTGACTCTCTCAAAAATCTAAGAAGAGGTACTGATTATTTCAGTTTGTTTAGCTTTTTACTTATTAGAAATTGAGCGGTGACTTCCAACCTCCTTACCTGCCAGACTGGAAACTGAAAGTTGGGGTTTTCTTTTTGGGGTGATGAAAATCCTCTGGAATTATAGGAATGATGGTGCAACAATTTCACAATACACTGAAGAATCCACTGAATTGTATACTTTTAAAAAAAGTAAATTTTGCCGGGCGCGTGGCACACGCCTGTAATCCCAGCACTTGGGAGTCTGAGGCAGGAGGATCACGAGTTCAAAGCCAGCCTCAGCAATGGCGAGGCACTTAGCAACACAGTGAGACCCTGTCTCTAATAAAAATACAAAAAAGGGCTGGGGATGTGGCCTAGTGGTCGAGTGCCCCTGAGTTCAATCCCAGGTACCAAAATAAATAAATAAATAAATAAAATTTTAAAAAATAAAAAAAAAATAAAAATAAAAAAGTAAATTTTATGGCATATACCATTGTATTTCATCAATAAATTATGGAAAAGTTTGGCTGTAAATTTGCATGACCCTCACAACTTTTCATTACTGATGATAAAGCAAAAAGAAGCTTAGGCAGTGCTATTTTTGACAAAAGCAGGACTAACATGTGGTTGTTGTTTTGTTTTTCAAAGCCTATGTTACAAAACACAGTCCATGATGCAGTGCTGCTAGGTGACAAAGCAGTTGTAATCCCATCAGTTACTCAGCTTCAGCATGCTTTTCTGCTTAAATGAAATACTGTTCACCTTTAGTCAACAGTTTTGACTGCTAACTCTGTTTGTTCTTTCCTAGATGTAGAAGTCAGGCAGGCAGCAAGCCTTGTTATAAAACTATTCACAGATGACAGCTCTCTACCTATGGGCTTGAATAGGAGACCATGCAGCCGCCAACGAAGACGCTTAATAAAACTAAATGTGTTCAAAGCCCCAGTCACTTATTAGAAAAATGTTCCCCAAAGATGACTCAGGCCTTGGCTAGGAAACTAGAAAGATTTTGTATTTTATAAAGCGAGGAGGGCAGAGGAAATAAGAACAATGGGAAAGAGGGAACAGATTTACAGTGATAATCCTTGGTAAAACAGATGTGTCTCAATCTGGAACTGTGCCTAAATCACCATGATAGGAGTGTATGTTAGGCTTCAATTTTTTTTAAGTCTTTCTGACATTATTAAGGATTGAAGAAGACATGGAATGCAGATGGGATCATAAGTGGATCCACTAGTATAAGACAGGAGAGGCAGATTAGGAAGATTAGGGCAGAGGCTGGCGGTGGGGAAGGTTTTCAGTGTGTGCTGATTAAAGACTGCATACCAAGAGTCAGAAATCAAACTGCCTGGATCTGCATCTTGCCTCTGTGATTTACTAGTTGGGTGATATTGGGGCAAGTTATATAACTTCTCATACTCAGTTTCCTTATCTATGAAATGAGGAAAAAAAGAACTGTTTCATAGGGTAGCTTTCTTAAGAAAGAAATGAATAACAATGAAAATTAAACCATTGAAGAATTATATGCAGGGCACAGTGGCACACGCCTGTAATCACAGCAGCTCAGGAGGCTGATGCAGGAGGATCGCGAGTTCAAAGCCAGCCTCAGCAAAAGTGAGCCACTAAGCAAATCAGTGAGACCCTGTTTCTAAATAAAATACAAAATAGGGCTGGGTGCCACGTCTTCCTCCTGAATCAGGATGCAGCAAGGCTCTCCTGATATGGATGGTGGCCATCCTCTAGGGAAACGTGGCATAATGAAAACATTAATTTGGCTCTTGGGATTTTAATAGTTATAGGAATTGTGCTTTCCTCTCATATGACCATTAAGTCTGTAGGAATTGCCTTAGGAAACAGGTCATTGTGTATTAACTGCAATAATTCTGAATCAGAATTAATCATAACCTTAAGCAGGGAAGTTTCTCTTGAAAACTCAAATAGAAAGTTTTTTGATAAACTGAAATAAACAATTATAATAACGCCACAGATTACTACTCCAGAAACACCTGAAGTTCTCCCTGTTAAAGTTAAACCAACCAGGAAAATTAAGAAACCCAGGCGTTTGGTGCCCGCAGTCATTGGGACCATTTGAACCTATCTGATTAGAGGCAGGTCTTGATACCCTCCTAGAAGCCCTGGCCCCAAGCCAACTCCATCATTACCTCTCTGGTTTTGAATAGGCTATGTAGATGAAAACAAGGGCCCTGCAGTGGGAATAAATAATAATTGGGTAAAAAGTGACACCTTAAGTACGTAGGAATTAGGAGGAGTGGGACCCCATGGTGCATAAAAGGTTGGCAAGAGAAAAAAGAACTTTGATCAAACAATGGAATAGGTATTATAGGAAACAATGTCCCCATTGCCCCTGGTTGGTAAGAGATGAAAATAATATAGATTAAAAAATAATACAAAACACAGCTGAACCTGATATGAACTAATGACCACATAGCTTGACCACAGTTGTCGCATTGAAGGTTGTGAGTCAACTATCTGGGTTAATTATAATCATTAGAAAAGCTTAGCACCAAAAGGTAAAACTTCTGCATTGCTGCAAGTTAATAGTTATTACAATACTTATCTGATGAAACTTAAGAGTTATTTAGAACTTGTTTTTGTACTTCTCCATGTATTTTTTCTTCTACTTCCTTTTTGTAATCACGAGACTCTATGTTCATGCCAAAAAAGCATAGTATATAGATAACCTAATTTTGAGTAAAGATTAGATTGAGCAGCCTGACTCTTGTGTCAGTGTGTTGTTTCTCCGCCGTCCCTCGCTGACTCCTCACTCTCCACCCATGTCTACACACCCCCTGCTGGAGCTGGGGCAGCTGGGGATGTGGTTCGGTTGTGGAGTGCCCCTGAATTCAATCCCAGGTACCTCCCCCAGCCAAAAGAATTATACAAATTACACACACACACACACACACACACACACACACACAATCCATACAATGTGTGGCATGTGTTCTCTTCTTAACACACACATAAATTAGTAAAGGAATCATCAGATGAATTAAATCTGGGAAACAGATTTTTCTTGGTAAATTATGCTGTTATTCTCATTAGCTCAAGTACTTAAGTCCAACACATTGTTTTATAGATCACAGGAATAAAAAAAGAAATATGGAGACTGGCAATAATTTAAACTTCATTGAGAAAGTACCTTAATTCCAGAAGAATCCTTGATTACTGAGGAAAGAAATTTTGTGCCAAAAAAAAACTAGTAGTGCCGCCAACCTTACTGAATTTCAGTGTTGGCACAAGGCCAATCTTATCTCTAGACCCTCAGCTTAAGCCTGCCTCTCTCTGCCACTTTTACTGTGTGTGGATAAGTATTTTCATTGTCACAGTATCTAATTTATTTGGCTGCCAAAGTTTGAAATTACAATATGATATGTAGTTTTATTTCCTTGGAAATTTTGTGAAATGCAAAAAGGGAATGAGACCATTCAGTTAACAAAAAAGAAATTAAATTAATATGAATGATCAACAGTTATCTAATTCAGAATTGGATTATGGATACACATAATCATCTTGGCCATTTTCTTTCAACTGTTCTACTTCATTCCATTCTTTTCTGCAGTTTTCTGCCTTAGGGTATTGTTATATTCTTGTCATGTGACTTGTGAAGAGATGGGGAAATATTTTCTAAAACTATATCATAAATATTTGTTACTAGTTTAATAACACTGAACAAATCTGGATTTGATTCCTACTCCAGTTATTTCTTAGCTCAGATCAATACTTCAACTTGAACTATGGTTTTCCCTCAATCATTATACCCAAAAAGCTATAATTATGATCTCCTACTAAACTAAAAACAATCTATTTGTTCTTGGATTTAAGACAAACCAACAATTCTGAAGTTTGTATCTAATGTGATAATTTATTCCTTTTTACACTGGTGCTGATCCTAGACTTAACTATTTGCTAATTGTCATCTTTGGATAAAACAGAATTTACTATTCAGTTCATTATTTATGTATAGTTGAGGAATCAGCAGCTTATACAATTGAGTGGGAATCCTTGAAATGGCCATCTCAGCAAATGTGCTGATAAAGAAGCACCTACATGTGAAGACTGTTCCCAAGTAGCAATTTGTTTCTATGGCACCTAAGTAGAGAAAGTAAGAATTAGTCCCTGAAAGCAAAATAAATAAATAAATAAATAAATAAATAAAATAAAAGTAGTCAAAAAGCCCACATTTAGGTAAGAAAAGGTAATGATATGTTCCAACAAACAGTTAAAGTTGGTTAGAATGGTATTTTTTCTTTATTCATGTAACTAAAGGACATTCTTCAGCTATGATTTAATTTCATATTAACATTCAATGTAAAAAGTTAAGATATTTGACTTACAAGGCTGATGACACAGGTTTCCAAGATCTATAATGTCACTTTTGCTTCACTGAGGGATAAAAATAATACAGTAGAAGAGAAAACACTTTCTTGGTAAACAGGAATTTAGGAAGAAGTAGCCAAGAAACATCAGGATGAGGATTCACTATGATCATAAATGGGAGGGAAGGAAGAAAATTTGGTCTTTCATTCATTCATTTTAGAAAGACTTTTTGAAAAACTTCTAAGTATTTGGTCCTGTGCCATATGCACTGGGGACGGTCACATTAGATAGTCCTTGCCTTCGAGAAGCTTTCAATCTAGCAAGGCAGGGTGATTCGGCGATAAGTGGTTCTACCAGAGTAGAAAAATGTCTCATTTATCAAGCTGAAACTGGGGCAGTGGGGACACTATGGGAGTGGTCATGGCACGAGAAAAAATGAAGCTGAAGACAGAAACAATAGACCCCCCACCCCAGGAAAAGCAAAAACAATTTTAACGGAGAAAGTGTTTTGCCCTTCTTTTAAATAAAACACATTTAATACTTTGTATAATACATTGAAAATATGACTTGTTCTTCAAAATGTCTTTTCTCCAAATGATTCTGAGGCTCAACCGTGATCACAAGATACATAAAATTAAATATATCAAGGTGACACAACTACTCAGTACTCTATGTAGTACATGATTTATAAACTCCACAAGTCACACAGTTTATACAAGTTAACATGGGCTGTAAGAAGTGGTTAAGTATTTATCCCTGCTAATTACAGTGAATATCCTTTTAACATTGTCCCTCGGTGTCCTCTGCTTTGAAAGATGTATAGAGAAACTTAAAAGTGGGCAACTATTAGGCACTGCTGTGAAGAAAATACATTGTAAGCTGGAAAAGCCTTTTGAATTATAAGTTTATGCCAGAAAACTTGACAAACACTGAACAGTCTGTAAGGAATGTAAAAACTCTTCACTCTCTCTTCAAACGAATATAATTTAATTATTTGTAGCAGTATTAATTTATTTATTAAACTATTTATCCTGAAATGTTTTGGTTGTCAGGCTCCAAAATAGTTTTGAAATTAGGGAACCATTTTTTCCACTGATTCTTGTGGGTGGTCCAATTCCCTATGATATTCACAGCTCAAAAGCATTTGTGTATTCTCATCTTAATTTAAGTGATACTTCATTAGGAGGAGCAAATTAAGTTCTCTCTTTAAAAAAAAAAAAAAAAAGCAGATTAAAAAGAACAAATCACTCCTGATTAGTTTCACCTCTCTTTTGGTTCGACATCCTGAATGTAGATTTTTGCATGCTGTCACCTGTGTAACAGACTAAGATGACACCTATCATTAAATGAGGGTGGCTCCATCTACTGACACTCAGAATGGCCCAATGTAATGAAGGTATCAGTCGTTAGGGCTTCTGAAGTTGGTTCATAGTAATACTTTGAAGAAATTCCATTCCAATAAATATAGTCTAAAAGTTGTTAAATGCATAATTCCACAAAAAGCACTTGAAGAAAGTCTGGTCAAAATGATTACCAGGAGATTGCCAAAACCCATACATTTTGTTCCAAATGTAATTGTGACAACCATAACAAAAGCCTTAAAATGCAAGACAGGGAAATCTCAGTCTTTTTTAAATGACTACAATCCTGTTTCATGGAGAACAGGTAATGAAATTACATGTCTGGCTACACTTGCTTTTAAACAGATGTCTTCTGGGATCATCCACTTCAAGGAGTTTCAGATTTTTTCGTTATCATCATTATTGATTTTTTTAAATGCGACTGGGCTTGCTTGTTTCAAAGAAGTCTTAGAAACATCCGTGTGCATGGTGGACATGGCTATTGTCTCATAGTCATCATCCCGAGACCGGAAATCACAAAAGTTAAAGAAGAACTGCAAGTCTCTCTGGAAGTTTTTGTTCAGGAATCCATAAAACACAGGGTTGACGCAGGTGGATATCATTGCTGTGAGGTGGCAGAGCAGGAATAACAGATTGTGGTTGCATGTGGCAATGATCTGATGATTCCAATCAAACACAGTGTTAAAGATGGTGAGAGGCAGCCAGCAGACTGCAAACGCTACCACGATGGACAGCAACATGATGTTGATTCTTTTGGTTTCACTTGACCTGTATTTATTGTCTCTCATCTTGTCCATCATGTTGTTTCTCCTTTTTAAGCGAATGTATATCTGTAAAGAAACAAAGAATGAGTTCAATAGAACCACTTGTTGAATGAGGAATTTCTGTGCCAAGAAGTTAAAAAAGGAGATGATGGGGAGGAAGGATTTTCTTACCTTGAAGTAGCATATAAATATAAAGCAGAGTGGGCCAAAGTACTGCAGCACCAAGAGGAGAGTGGTGTAAGACAACCTATGAGAGTCCGAGGGAAATTTATCAAAGCACACGTACTTGTCTTTGAATGCATCCAGTGTCACATTTTGGAAGGGCTCATCGGTCAGGACTTGATAAATCAGGAAGGGCAGAGAAGAAGCCACAGCCAGGACCCAAATGACAGCAATACCTATGTAAGCATGTCTGTTACTTGGTCTCCACCCTCGTGGGTTGATTATCAGCTGATGGCGTTCCACGGCAATGAGAACCAGAGAGAAAATGGACACCGTGATGGAAACGCACTGCACGAAAGGATTCAACTTGCACATTGCCTCACCAAAGACCCAGTGGTCCATCAGCGTGTAGACAAATGTGAAGGGGAGACACATGATGGCGACGAGCAAGTCTGAGAAGGAAAGGTTCACAATCAGGATGTTGGTGACGTTCCTCATCTCCTTCTGCTTCAGGATGATTATGATCAAAGCCAGGTTTCCAGAGACCCCAAGAATGATCACAGCTCCATAAGCAAGAGCTAAGGTAAATATCACAGCCAAGGGCAGGTGACAATCATCGTTTTCAAAAGCCAAAAATGGGGAACTCTCCTCTGACAAATTATAGTGCACTGAATGATTTTCAACCTGAGAAAGTAATGTTGAATTCATTTTGATTGGTTTTGTTTTTACGAATTGCGCAAGAGGACAGTATGTTTCTTCAAAACAGGTCAACTGTTCAGCTTATTCTTATGCCCCATACTGGAATCCATTTATCACAATTATTCTGAATTCTTCATTCCCTTGAACTGAACAATCTGTAAAGAGAAAATGATCAATTGCGTTACAAAATTTTTTGAGGACAGTCAAAATATAATTCTGACTCATCGAACTCTTTAATGTGAAGACACTGAAATAAGTAAACAAAATGTAATCTTGTAAATATATTTTTAAAATAGCAGAGGCCAAGCAGGCATTTTGAATTTTTAAAAATCTGGAAATATTTTTCACTGGTCTTGCTTGTACATTGAATGTCAGTAGTCTACAAGTTAGTAAAGTGTATATAAATTTCATGCCTCTAAAAATCTTATACAAATACTATCAGCACACTCCTAAACATGGTGAGAATGCAAACATGTAACAACTTAATGCACAGATTTAAACAGAAAATATGGAACAAGCAAAGCAAAATAACAACAACAATACATAGTTTTTTCCTACTATGGAAAGAAATGGGTTAGTGTAGAGGTCTAAAGTAGCAATAACTCAACATATATTGGACTGCTTCTTACAGCAGAAATTTATTTAGCACAAGTATATTCAAAAGGAGATGAATTTTTTTATTTGTTCCAATTAGTTATACATGACAGCAGAATGCATTTTGACTTATTGTACACAAATGGAGCTCAACTTTTCATATCAGAGAAAACATTTGTGAAATTTTATCACATGGTGTACTGTTGAAAGACCAGATAATGCTTAATGCAGAAAAATAATGGTAGAGATGTTATCTCATATTTTAATGGTGGCCTGTAGAAAATAGGGAACCAGACTGAGAATATTATGTCTACTATACGACTTAGAGGTAGGACTAAGGGATGCTGCTATTTTTCTTAAAAGATCACATCATTACAAGAAACGAAACTTTAATCAAATGAAATAAACCATCTTCAAAAGCAGCAGGTACTCCATGCATAAAAGTTTATAACCACTACATGAAAGACCACTTTGAGAAGTTCTTGCATTGTGCAGGAGACTCTAAGCCTCTATAATGTTTATTAATATAGCTTTCAAAGAATTTCTAAGGTGTTATCCATGTAAATATCCCCCCTTTCCCATAAGACTTATGTGTCTCCAGAGGAAGGGTCTAGATGTTAGTTGTAGTATCAACTCTCATCACACTCTTCCTCTTGAGAATTCAAAAGGCAGAGAGAGTGACTGGTTAATGTCAGTTGGAATGTGAGAACAAACCTTGAAGAAGCAGCCAATTATTTGTGATATAGATATTCTTCTCTTCCTAACGTGACGAGTCACAGACAATAATCTTGTAGAGGTTCAAAGCTAATTTTTTAAAAAGATCTCTGATTTCTCCTAGATTACAAAGTAAATTTCTAAGGTGATATTTCTTAACTAACAGATCTTCATGCATGAATTGAGTTTCTTTCTTACATAAGAAAAACAAAGAATATTGCATAAATTTACTTCCATTGAAAGAAAAATAAGAAACAATGTATAAAAAAAGGTATTTGCCTTTTATATGATGTCTCTAGTAAACCTTTCCTTTAGTGCTTTTGTTTTTTAGAATATGGGATGTTTATCTATTATGAAACCACAATTTGGCCTTATAAAACCGAAGAAGGTAAAAATAAAGGTTGCTATCACTAAGTAAAAAGAAAGCATTAAGTCATGGTCCTGGAATGATTTTGCATGTTGACATCATGAGAAACATGGCTCTCTCTTCCTTTATGAAACAACCTATTACTTAATGGGTAATTACACTTGTCCTCTTAAGAATTCCAAAAGCAGTGAGCATGACCACTTAATGTCATTTAGAATGAGAGAACAAGCCTGAAAGAAGCAGGTAATATTTTTTAAATATTTATTTTTTTAGTTATAGTTGGACACAATACCTTTGTTTAATTAATTTATTTATTTTTATGTGGTGCTGAGGATTGAACCCAGGGCCTCGCACATGCTAGGCGAGCACTCTACTGCTGGGCCACAACCACAGCCCTGAAGCAGGTAGTAATTTTAGTTTTGAAATCTCTTATTTCTTAGAGAATTCAAGAAAATTTAGCATCATATTTCATATTCAAGTTACTATAGAGATATTTAACATTGCTTATCAGTTATGAATTTTCATTATTTAAAGTAACACTTGCACAGTAGCAAAATGTCTCCCTATTATCTATGGTTTCTCATGGCTCCCTGTTGCCAAATTCCACCATGAATGAGGATCCTGGTATGAGAGTCTTGAGGCATGGACTGTTGAGTGTATTCCTCAGCCTGGCAGTTAAAGACCTCTTCCTATGTTAAACCTTCCTTCCACTCTTTGCTCTAATAACCCAATGTGAATGCTGTGTTCTGGGCAGGTCAGATGAATCACAATCTCTCAAATACAAACTGTCTTCACATATAGCTCTGCCATTCCTCTTCTGGGTGTTGTCTCTCACCACCAATCCAAATTCTACCCACCCTTCAAAGCACCATTTAGTCCCTTGAAGCCTTAATTGGTGCCCATCCATTTCTATATAATATCTTTGAGGGCTGACATTGTGCATACTTCATAGTACCTTGAAATATTAGATTTAGAATAAAAATATGTTGACTGATAGATGCAGAGCTGGAATAGTAGGTTTTTGTGTAAATTAATCTTATAGCAATGGTTCAATCTATCAACATCTTTTTACATGCAAAATGAATGTTAGTTATAATAGTCATTCTGTTAGGTCAAGTACAAAGTAGAGAATGTTACGCTTTGTATAAAAAATAATTGTTTATGAAAGAATTTTCATTTTTCCAATGAATAATTATTTAATACTTATTTTGTCAGATATAGATTTAGTTTAGAGAACAGTGACCCTTTCGTTGCACTTGAAATTTGGCGGACAGAGAAAGAAAAGAGAAAAATAAATTAATAGAAGGTATAGTATACTAGATGATAATAAGTGCTGTGGAGAACAATCGATCAGGGAAGGGAAATTGGGATTGTCAGGAATTAAAATGTATTACTGTATGGTGGAGAAAGGCCTCTGACTGCCTGAGAAAATGGCATGTAAATTAAGACCTAAGAAAGTTGAGTAAGGAAGCCATGTAGCTATCTCAGGGATATTTAAGAAGGAAAAGAAGAGACATTTCTTAGGGGCCTAGTCTAATAATCCAGACAGGAGGTAATGGGGGTATTAGTTGAAGATGTTTGAAGTGGATAGGAAGAAGAAAGAAATTTTATATCTGCTGACTTACTTTGACAATTATTGGAATTTGTGCAAACACTTATTAAATTATTTCAATCTATGGGCTACAAAGAGACTTCTTACAGAAGAGTTTATGTAAATATAATGAAACTCTATTTAGATACCTTTGGAATTATATTTGATATGCATGCCCTATAGGGAACAGCAGTTTTCCTACTCAGTAGAACCTAATTTAGCTATACAGAAAATGAAAACTTCTTAAAAAAGTGTTTCCAAGCTTCTTCTGCTAAGTGTAGGGTTGGTAGCCATTGCATTTGGGTAAATGAGTTTGCATTGGATAAAATGCATATTTTGTTTTACCTTCATATAATTACAGGAAAAATAATTGTTAGAAAATAACAGTATTAAAAGAAAGTTTACATGCCTTATCTTTGCAAAAGTAAACAATACACTTACTATCCCAATGTATATTTATAAAATAAGCTACACAACTACAGACATTGCAAAAATTAGTGAGACTGTTAAATTTAGCTGTCATGTACCTTTAGAGACCAAATAGAGACCTACAAACATCACCACTTGGCAAATTAGGCCCCTCACAGAGGGAAATTCCCTTATCCTTCTTTTCAAATAAAACCCTGGCCTTTCACTGCCTGCTATTCGCAGTGCTATTCCCATCTGAAAATACAGCTGTCCGGGCATAACCTGCTGCAGATTTATTTCAAATACCCGGATTGTCGGTTCACCACAATTGTTTTGGAAAAGAAATGTCAGTTGTGTTACACACAGCCCCTGAAAGTTACTGCTAGTTTATCTAAACGAATTACATAATTCTCCGTGCCTTCTCTGAGTGAGGAGAGGGCTTTTTCAACAGACAGCAGACTTACAACAGTAAGGAAAGGCTAACATTAAGGTAGTAGCCAGGAAGAGCCCTCAGTGTGGTTATTCATGGGCTGGGAACTGGGCCCCAGAGCTGTCTATTCTCTCTTGTTTCACCAGAGAACCTGCTCAGGGTCTTGGGAAATGAGGGCTACTGTTCTCAGGTCCAGTGCAGAGAGGAGAACTCTGCACTTGCTCCTGCCTGTGTGTGCCAACCAGGAGCTATGCTTTCTCAGAGGATCCAGGTGGACATGGCAAATTACTAGACGCTCAGGGAAAAAAAAAAAAAAAAACAGGAACATGAAACATACTCCCTCTCCCCTCTCTCTCTCTCTCTCTCCCCTTCTCTAGGTTTTCCTGTGCTCTAGGAGTTACCAAAGAATGAAATGGTATATGTTCAAAATTTTTGTGGCAGGCTTAATCACCCACCCTTTTCATATTGTGTAACTAGGAGAATTGCCTGGATCTTCCCCATTCCTGACCCCCCCCCCCCCCACACACACACCATGGCTCAAACCCTAAGTCATTTCTCCTTAGCCCAGTATCCGTCCTTAAAACATTCTCATCTCTGTATTCCATCTGGGGATCAAAAAAACACTTACAAGTCACCTCCACTTAAGTCCATCCTAATTCGCCTAACCCAGCACGTTCGCTCATTACCGGTCTAGAAAAAGGAGCTAAAGAGTTCCACTATTAAAACTCCGAAATATCACAGGGTTCAGGGTGTCTACCAGAGCGCAGCAACAGACTTTAGGGCCAACTACCGGGGGATCCAGGGTCTATTCCAGTCCAGACAAGTGGGGCAGGAGCTGGGATCCGCGCCCCAGGGGCCAGCAAGGGCCAGCGGGACAAGTGCTGAGGGACTGGGGCGAAGGCGCACGCCTCGCGAGGCCCACCGGGTTCAACGCACCCCAGCCGGTTCTCCAAGGAAACAACACAGCCGCCCCCTACAGCGGATCCAGCCAGCTCCAGAGAAAGGCGAAACCTGCGGGATGTGCGAGGAGATAGGGCTCCTTCCCGCTCCCTCCCTCGGCCTGCTTAAGAGAACCCGAGGAGAGGAAAACTTGGATCCCCGTCCGGAGTCTCCCGGCAGCAGGGCGCGGGGAAGCGCGAACGCGGGGTAAGGTGCCCTCTCGGTGGCCAGCGTCGGCCCCAAGCCCTTCGGCAGGAGTCCGGGAGCGGTCCGGTAACCTGGAGCATCCTGCCACCTGCCCGCGCTGGACACCAAAGCGAAAGGCTGACTCCGCGCCGCACCTCGGGTCCCGCACAACCAGTTTCCAGCGCTCGCATCCCTTCCCTTCCTCTCTCATCCCTCGCCCCGTCAATGGGAGATTTCTCAAAAGTCCTTTAAAAAGCGTAAACTTGAAACTTACCCTCTTTCGAATTCGTCTTTTTTCTGGCCCCTGTTTATTAAAGCGGGAAGGGAGTCACGGAAAGGAGCAGAGAGGGGAGGAAAGATCCTCTGGTATTTCCCCTGCTCAAATCCTAAAGATTGATGAAGATAGGAAGAGACGCCCCCTTAAAGCCGAACTCCACCTCATCCCGGATCACGTGACGGCGCCCCGCAAAGAGCGCCGGAGGCTCCCCCACAGCCCCCAACACCTCACCTTGGATATACACCTCGAGGGTACGTTGCCTAGGAATTCTGGAGAGAAAGACAATGAAACATAAACCCACGTTGTCAGCCACAGACGCACGGTGCCGAGGGAAGCGAGCCCTCATCCCCACACAGTCCTTGACTCCTAGTTGGCAAGGCAATTTTACAAGGCTTTAAAAAAGTCAATGCCACCGTGATTTCTTTTGTTTGCAGGTCAGTGCCATCTTGTGGCCGAAGTCGTACTTGGCCTAAAAGCTCCAGCGCAAGCTCAGCTCTAGAATGAAAGGACTGGTTATTTACGGGAAAAGGAAACGTGTAATTCGCCGCAACGACGCCACTAATATGTTTTTTACTTTCTTTTGTGACGCTCGAATATTCCTCAAGCTGGTGCGCAGAAGTTATTTTCTTCAGTTTATAAGTGAACAAAAAGAAGACCTTTAAAAGGCCAAACTAACAATTCTGGGATGAGTGTCTGGCTTTTTCACCTTCCTTCCTTTCTACTGAGAAAATAATACATGGAGTTAGATTTGTTCCCAGCACTTAGCTGCTTTTTATAGTTTTGGGGGCGGGGGCACGGTGAAGCGAACGTTTCCCTTGTGGTCGCAAAGAGGCAATGCAATTCCCTCGGCACGGTAAGGAACATTATGAAGAAAAGAAAGTACAGAGAGGACTTAAATGGTGCAAGGTGGTGGTGGTGGTGGTGGTGGTTCGGGCTAACTACTCACACTGAGATATTTTACGTGTGTCTATTCTAGTTTTAAAGTCAAGGTTGTATAATAAATACGCGCGCACACACACACACACACACGATTTACTGATATAGACGACTGGAATGTCTTCCAAGTCAAACTCAAAAAAGTAAATGCCATTCCAATAAAGGTATGGGCATTGCCTAAAATATGCATCACCTTCTGTCTTCAAACTAAAAGCAAAATAAATTTCACAACAGATGGTATCACCTGAACTATACACTGTTTGAAATGTTTTCTTTTTCTGATTGTCAGCCTGAATAAAAATTATTTGAAGCTCAATATAAATTCATTTATTTATATAGATAGTAATGCACACAATATCTGGGGGTGTTTTTTCCCCCAGAAAAGCTTTCTAAAGTATTTGTCACTATACCCACTTTACATAGTTGGTAAAGGACTATGATCAAGAATTAAAATTCTGTGATCATGCTGTAAATGTCTTATGTGTACATAATAATGGATGAGTATACACTTAAAAGATCCCACTTATTGTTAAACAGAGTAAAATGACAGACCCTAACTGATATCATTCTTACAGATATAATACACACACACACACACACACTCACATACACCAAGGATGAAAATATAAATAAAATTTAGGAATTTCAAAGCCTTTAAAGAGCAATAGCATACTTATTTGTGTTCATTATATTTCTATCCATGATCTGTCAACTCCACTCCCTTTAGTCTTATGTTCTTGAAGTTTCCTCTAATGCTTTTGATCATCACATTGGTTAGTTTTAGCCTAATGCAAGAAATAGAAATGAAATGACATGATTCTCTACTAAGAATATATTTCTATGTAAAATTCTTCATTGTATCAGCAATTGTTTTGGATTTGAGAATATAGTTTAGACTCAGGTACTTTACTTTCTGTATTTTCCATGCTAATACAAAGGTCTGCACTAATATGGCCATTGTATTTTCTCATTTTAATAACTGTTTTTAGGGAGTATTGCACTAAAGCAAATCAATAAAGCTGCATCCTTGAGATATTAATTAATAACAAATACTGATATTTGAAAGATTTTTGGTGTCAAAGCCCTTTTTCTACATGATAGTGATACAAAGAGAAGTTGTGAAAATCGAAAACAAAATTCTATAGCTCTCTTGAATTATCACTTACTGAGGAGTCATTCCACTGTGTAAACTAGAGAAATTAGATATGGTATAATGACCAAATACAAAATAAGATCCTCTTATAATGTAATTTTTTTTTGGGGGGGGGTACTGGGAATTGAACCCAATGGCCCTTTACCAGTGAGCTACGTCCCTAGCCCTTTTTTATTTTTAATTTGAGACAGGGTCTTACTAAGGTTCTGAGGTTCTCACTAAATTGTTGAGGCTGGCCTCCAGTTTGCAATTCTTCTGCTTCAGCTTCCCCAGTTGCTGGGATTACAGGAGAGCACTACCATGCTGGGCAAGATCCTTTCACAATGTCATCTTTTTTAAAAATTGTTTTTAGTTGTAAATAAACACAATACCTTTATTTTTATGTGCTGCTGAGGATCGAAGCCAGTACCTCACATGTTCTAGGCAAGTGCTGTACCACTGAGCTACAACCTCAGCCTCTATAATGTAATTTTATGGGAGGTTTGAAATAAAGTAATCTGAGTTCCTCAGAAGCTATAGGTTAAATTTCAAGATCACTTGCTTTTCTTCTCTTTAGTGAACTGTCAGTTGGATACTTTCCTATTTGGGTTTCAGACTAGATAAAACTTCACCGTTGCTAGGGAGAGAGAAATGTTTTGAATTCTGTGTGTTTCCTTATAAAATTTCATAACAGCCTGACCTATAAAACCATGACTAAGATAAATAAATTAATGATGTATCTTCATTTTCTCTTGAGCAACAGTCTTGCACTGTCATTTGAACTGAAGGATATGATCTAACATTAAATCAAAGCAAATCTTAGTTTTTATCATCTAAAAAAATGGAAAATTTTTATAGCCTGGTTCAGCCTTTAAATTCCATGATCCAATTCTTGTTGAGATAAAAGGGTGTTTCTCAGACTATAGCTTAAACATTGTAATTAATTTATTAGTCTTGTGATAAATTTCTGCTGCAAGGGTTAAAGTTTCTAAAATACTACTAGGCCCTGATACAGGGAAATCATAATTTATCATCCAGAAGAATCCGGATAGGTATTAACGCTCCACATGAAAAGTAAAATGGGAAGGAAGAAATTCCATTGGGGTAGAGCTTACTATGAAGCATACTGCCAAATCCATTTATGGCCTACACATTGATTTTGCGTTGCTTTTCCATCTTTCTATAAATTACTTATTGCATTTCTCTTAAGTCGATGGTGTCTAAGGATGTAAAATGACAATGTTATTTTATGGAATAATATTGATGGCATGAAAAAATAAGAGAAAATGCTTTGGGAAAGCAATAGCATACCATCAGTTTTAAAACAACTGCAAAGTATTAAGATTTCTTTTTTAAAAGTCCACATCTTAGAACTAATGCAATATAGTTGGTACATAGCTTTGACTACATTTGTAAGTACAATCAAGTAGTCAACACAATCATTTTATTCAATTGTATTTTTGAGAGAAACAACTAGGAGAATAAATAACAATTTAGTCAAAATATGAGTATACAAGTACCTAGACAAGCAACTCAATTATCTCCCATGTGTAGAAATGTCAAATACTATCTGCATATTTATTCTTCATGTGAAAATGCACTTCAATAAAGTTTTCATTTGGTTACATAGGCTACATATCTAAGTCATTTTTCAGCCCTGTTGGAATAATATTCTAGAAAAATAAGGTCTTAAAATTATTAAGTAAATATCCAAAAAATTTTTCTTCAGGACTCATATTGTTAGACAACCTTTAGACATTCAACAAAAGTGCAATGCCACATTACAATATTGTAATATTATGTGTTCATTACATGGTACAATGAAAAGAGATTGACCATTGTTAGCATTATTGCTTTTAATAATCATTATTACTCTTCCCTTCACATATTCTGTCAAAGAGATGGAATAAGAATAGTGAATAGGTCTAGCAAGCACAAATTCCTGCTGGACTCCACATCATCTATGACAAACATCTTTAACTGTTCATCTTGCCCCTTCCCCTGACCCCCATGCCCATAATCTCAGGCTTGGTTTTAAGACTGCTTCACAACACAGTACTTCAGGGACCCAATAGCAGTAGATCAGACCTGGCCCAGGATGTGAAGTTGTGATAGGACAATTTTTTCCCAAAGATAGGAGAAAGATTCCTTATGTATATTTAAATAATATCACAAACAGGTACAGACTGGTCATCATTTTGCTAAGGAAAGTATCCTGTCTTTAGCCCTTTATTTAAGGTCTAGTTGTTATTTTTTCCCAGATACATTTAATACTTGAAAATATTCAAATATCCAAGGATGCTGATAATGTAATCAGATTCCTGTGAACTCAGATCATTAGCTACCACTCTCCACTAGCATAGCTTGTGGGCAAAAACAACTAACTCAACTGCACAGATTGTTACAACTACAAATTTAAAACCTTAGTTGAGCCTTAAATATCACTCAGAAATTCTTGAGACTGAGTCACTCTGAATTCCTCTCCTCTTCTAAACTATTCTAAAATTTCACTCCTTTCTTCCAGCCTCCTACCTCAAACCCTCAGTCGCAATGGAGTCCTTCTTTTTCAGATGAGTAAAGGCCATCACAGATTTACTCCCTAACTTTCATAACCCAAGTTTTAGAAATGGTTCTTCCAAACAGCTGTTCCGCCCCCAGATTTTGAGTCAACCTGGTCCACTGAGATTTCCCAGCTAAGGCTCCAAACACCATGAGACAGAGACAAATCATCTCCACTGTGCTCTACAGAGGTGCTGACCCACCCAACCCAGGACCATACCAGCTGTGAGCTGTCATATTCCATGAAGTTTTGTTGAGGTTTGTTAAACTATGACCTGGTAATTGTCACATTATTAATTTAATAATTCACTTCTTTTATTCTGTCTCAGCACTGAAATAAAAACAAAAGCAAAAAGAAAAGACAGTGGAATGAATCTGACATAATTTTCCTAGGTGTATATGTGAATACCCCACAGTGAATCTCACCACATTCACAAGACTGGGGTCCTAATTAGAATAAGATAAATTCCATGCTTATATAATTTTATCAGAATGGACTCTATTTTCATGCATAACTAAAAAGAACCAATTAAAAAAAAAACAAAGCAAAATTGCTCACCTCTTTCTCAAAGTCACTACCTTTCCAATGTCACATCTTCTCTAATTACCTTCTCTTTCCTGGTTAAATTCTCCAAGAGTAAGGTACATTTACTGTCTTCTCACTGGCTCTTCAAATACGGACTAATTGAACATGATTCTTCACAGGACACCAATGACCAAAGCAGTGGACACATTTCAGATTTTATTATGTTTATTCTTTATGTTGCCTTGGACCCACTTGACCATTCTCTCTTCTTGGAGTCTTCTTTTCCTTTAACTTTAGCTTTTTCTTTTCCTTACTGGATATGCCTCAGTCTTCTCTACCAGGATCTAGGATCTCCATCAACTTCTGATTTTTTTTTTCTTTCTCTCTAGGATCCTGTTATGTAGAAGGGCAGAGATAGCCCCTATGTATTAGCCTAAACTGGTCCCCAAATTGTTTACTTCTTCACATTAGACTAGGGCCATTAGCCCAAAGCCTGCCAACAGCAACTCAAATCCTCTCACATCTAATTGCTTTAAATATAATAAAAATAAACATGACTTAAGCCCCTTAGAACATACCTACTTTAGATGTCCTCCAACTCAGCTTGGCATCTGTTCACCATAAATAAGATCATTCCTCTATAAAGAACACCAAACCATTATGGGTACTTCTTAGATTTCTCTGACCCAGAAGTCCCTACCTTTGTGCTGAGGGATGTCACCCAGACAAGTAAGTTCTCTCTCCATTTCCCCTAACCCAAGAGTGTCTTTGTCCTAACCCCCTAGGGGTGGTATCCTCACCCTGCTATTTCTGTAAACTTCTCTTCCTAGGAGACACTACCCCTGTCTTGCAGTACACCTTCCAAGACCAGTCAAGTAAAGCTTGAGCCTGTCGTAGTCCTGTTTCTTTCTTTGTTCAACCCTGAAATCAAACTTTCTAGAGATGCCAATATTAATCTTCTCCTTTATTCAATATTAATGAATCATATTGTCTGCCATCAATTATGTTCCCCAAATCTCTACTAAAATCTACCCAAATCTCTACTAAAAGTACTAGTCTTCTTCAAATTTGCTTGACATTTGCTTCTTAGCTCAGGGATCTGACCTCAATTAGCATCATCCTCCTTCTCCCTCACACCAAAATTTAAGAATTATCCCGAGTATTTCCTTCTCTCACACTCTGGAATCCAATCCATTATAGATTCTCATTTTTAAAAAATTTTTCTGAATGTTTCCCACGTGTTCTTTCACTTCCACCAACCTCTATTTATTATGCGGTTGTTCTTCCAGATGCCTCAAGCAAAGTGTGAACAATGTCCTTTATCAACACTTTCAGTGTCAACATTCGAGTCACCCCGGTCCACTTGCACTTCTCTGAATGTGACACTCTCGCCCCTTTATGTTACTGACCCACGTCTCACTTGCCCACTTGATTGTCTCCTCCATCTGCCTGTTAAATTCTTACCAATCCCTCAAATTTCAGTTCAAGTATCTTCTCAACCATAAAGCCCTCTCTCATCTCCGTCTCCCCAATTCCCTTCATAGGCTGAGTCTACATTCTTTTTCATGGTCCTGCAACAATCTAGGTTGACTTCTAATGCAGAACTTATCACATTGTACTGTCATTAATTATATGCCCAGACCTACAAATACACTGGTTTTCCCCATGTCTTTAAAATTAGAGACTAGACTATTACCTGTATACCAAATAAGTTTTGTTGAAAGACTGAAAAAGTAGGAACAGGGTAGGACCACAAAAAATTTGAACATCATAAATCAAGCCCTGCTGGTCCCACCTCCCCTGGCCATAGGTATAAAATTGACCAATGGACCCTTGCTGCCTTTGAAAATGCTTATAATCTGTGCTGGAAAAATTACCTCACATTTTTCTACCTACTGAATAACATATTTATTAAAGTTAAATTACCCATGGAAATGATAAGAGTAAGAATATGGTAACATGGATTTTGGAAGAACATGTTATCCAATGATGTTAACTTCTAATTCTGAGCTTAGGCTTTGGACAATTCTCTAAAAAGTCTTTTTCAAAACTAACCAAAACAAACCAACATACCGAAAATAAATAAATAAATCCTTCCCCTTTCATTTCCACTTAAATATAGTAAAGCTATGTTTAGACTTATAACTAGAATTAAACTATTAGCCATGAAAATCAAGTAGCAAATAAAAAGTTTATTTAAAAAACTATAAGAGGACATTTTCAACAACACCACTGTTTGAGAGGAGCTTTGATCTGCCAAAGGAAAGAATTATATGACATATATGGATTTATGTGATAAAATATTATGATTCAAAAGAAATCCCTCCATGTTCTCTTCCTTTATATATATTTTGCACCACAAAGTTGTAAAATAATATAATTAGATAAAGGATGATCTGTTGATATGTAAGACACCCACAACTTTTTGAAAAGAATCAAATCTAGCTGTATAGTTATTACTAGCTACAGAAAAGAGAATATAAGAGTAATAATGGAAAAACTCTGTTAACAGTATTTTATTCCTACTCTTTTCTTTTTCTAATATGGAGGGGCAGCAAACAATACTTATGAACAAACAATACTTATGACTATCAAAATTTTCTTAAGATAAGAAAGATTGTTCTTCCACAAATATGCCGTTAATGCCTATATGTTAATGAGATAAAGTCATAGATATCCAGAGCTTAAAAGGGCTTCAGATCTGTGTGCACTCACACACACACACACACACACACACACACACACACACACTGTAAACACTAAACAATTAATTGCCTTGTCTACATCCACACTATTAATTTGGGATAAAACCTGGCAGTAACCCAGGTGTTTTAAATTGTTTATTATTCAAATGTATACGTGATGTGTGATTGTATAACCACAGACATGTATGTCACATATATGTGTGTAGGTATTTTTTACATATAAAATTATTTTTTCAAAAAGAATTTTACATTCTTTCTGGAAATCAGTTACTGCTTTCTATTTAATGGTTTAATCATTAGGGCATCAAAAGGAGAATGACATATTGCTTTAGGAGCTCAGTGCGTATCAGAAGTCTATAAGGTGTTTATGGTGCCCTCTTCGACCTTCAAAATTATCACTGAAGTGCTTGAGAAAGTGACTCTATACTAATAGTACTCTGGGTTAACTTTAAAAAAATATTTTTTGTTCCATAAAAGCAATTGGATGACTTTGACTTTCACATTAATAAGTTCCTCATTTTAAGGACCTGAAATGAGAAACTTCATTAATAAGTTCCTAAATACTAATTTACATGACAAACTATTCCTATTCCAAAGGAATCTAGACTAAAAACAGAACCGGAACAATATTTTTGTTAACACACAGGAATGACCTTTTCTATATCTTTATGCATTAAGGACTTAAATTCACCATGGTAGAAATAGTGGACACAAATATTTACTCTTAATGAATACAACAAAAATTCTTAGAGGAAAAAAATGCATCTAGTAAAAATAATACTATTTTCTCTAGTTTGCGCCTATTACCCTTATAACTAATATATTTGAATCATATATCATTTGAGATTTTATCAAAGCACTTCAGCAACTGTCCTCCACAAATGGTAGCAATTATCAAAATGGAGCAATAACATTGATAAAAACAAGACATGTTCCTCAGCAAAATGTTACCCCAGGCACAATTGTTTAATAATTTGTCTTAGGAGTCCCAAGTGTTCTATAACTTTTATCTTTACAGATAAGCTTTCTTTCATAACTGATAACGAGTCATGAAAACTGGGAAATAGCCAGTTTAGTTTTGTAACATGCATAAAATCCAACTTAATTTCCCAAGTGAGCATTTTATAAATAGTGAGTAGGAAAAATACTTATAGCAGAGGTGGACATTACTATTTCTGTTCCCAGAGGTGGTAAGCTTTGCAATCCTACTCCATAAAACACAAACCAAATTTTTCTGTTATGTGCTACAAAGAGTCATGATGATCAGTCCCGAATCTCTCCTGGGAAATTTTAAGGCAAAATCACACTCATTGTTTCATCTTCTTCTTTATGCAACATATTGTTGATTATTTTTAACTGATGATTCTTTCAAAATAAAATATTGTTAATAATTTGTTCACTCTATGGAACCCTAAGACTGTGTGTTATAATGAATATTTGAAGAAGAAATTATCACTCCCCTTTCTGAGGTTTTTTTTTGTGGGTGTGATGGGAAGAGAAGACAAATAGGTTAAGCAGAATATTCATCTCAATGACACAAGGGACTTTTATTTCCAGTATTCCAATAATAACAGTACTTCAACCTACAGGTTGATATAGTAAAAAAATGAATTTGATAAAGAAAAAATGAAATTTGTCTTGTAGTTTTAACACTCAATAGCATGTAGCATAGATTGGTTTTTGAAGATAGTCATGATGGGTTTCATCTGGAAGCTGTTTTAAAGTCAAGGTGTATTTGAAGGGTGTGTGCTATCTATGACCATACAAGGGATGGAAGGATGGAAATTTATGTGGCAATGTGTAGTACCCTAATTGTATAGAGGTTGGAGTTAAGAGAGTCTGAAACCAAGCACTTGTTTTCTCAATATCGTCACTTTCAGCACCTCCATTTCTCTTTTCCCCTACTGCAGAATCCCATGGGCCTGCTCAGATGCCTCTTGTAGCTAAGCTATTAGAGAGAATACCGTGATTCAGAACCAGAGCACAGAAGAATGAAATGGGAACTCTAGGTCTTGAGGCATTTAGAATTCCTTATGAAATGGGAACTCTAGGTCTTGAGGCATTTAGAATTCCTTGGATGACTACGGCTGATAGAACGACAAACAATATAGCCCCCGTGAGTACTCAATGCTAAATCAGCAGAAAAGTGGCACAAGAATTGTGTCTGACCTTTGGGGTAAGAGCAATTGCTGGCCCAGAAGTTAAGTTTACAAGTTGCATTGTTCCCAAGGAATAAAGTTGTCTTCAGTAGACTGAGGGCCAGTTCCACAGGCTTGTAACCATCAGGCCATGCTGTGATTGTCACATAATAGTTCTGGTTTTAAGAACACAATAAATAGTGCCCTTTCTCACCGCTTGGCTGTGTCCAGCCAGAGACATATGGACACCTTTCTCTCCACGCGCCCCCCAGCCTAAATTATCTGCCAACTAATAATTAACTAACACTAAGGTAAAACTGCACAATACAAATACAAAATACAGATTTGGAAATATTAAGGTGGGAAATTATCTTGAAGAGGAACAGATGAGAGTTTTCTGTTTGTTTTTTGTGGTGTTTTTTTTTTTTTTTTTTTTTTTTTTTTTTTTTGTCTGATTTTCAAACCAGTGTCAACTCTTAAACGTCCTCTTTTTTGTCATTGAATATCGTCTTGAGAAGCGTTGTTCCATTTCCATCTCACTCCCCAGCTCCAGGCTGCTAGCCCACACCTGTAACTTCCACTCCAACTCCCTGGTACGCCCTGCAAGTTCATTGCTATCTCCCGCCTAGCCTAGCCCAATCCTCTTGCTCACTTCAAAAAGGTGCAAGAAAGAGAGGTATTGTTTCGTTTTTGCTTTAGTTATCTCCGAACAAAGAGAAAACCTGGGCCTTGAAGCTTTTTCTCTGGAAGTCTAAGCTCTTAAGAGCTATACCCACTTCCACACAGTTCACCACAGGACCGGGGAAAAAATCTATTTTCAGATTTTTTAACCAAGTTAACTTGGTTCTGGAACCAGAGGCCGGGATGACTGAGCGACATCCTGAAGCCCAGCAAATTCTCCCTAGGACTCCTAACAATCGGGCAGAGACTGCGATGCCCCCAGTCCCCAGCGTTGGGAAAAACTGGAGCGAGCAAGCGCCCTAGAGCAGGGTCTCTGGGGTCCCCGCAGCAGTCACGTGTTCCTGAGGCGCCTCTAAAACCCTCGCGGTTCTCCGCCCCCTCATCCCCTCCGCCACCTCCAGGTCCTGCTCCTGCTGCCGCTGTCACAGCTGCTGTTGCCTGCGTGCAGAAGCCACCGAGCTCGGCCGCGTCCCCGAGAGCCGACGCACCTGCAGCGCCCGGGACGCCCCGAGGTACGGGCTCCAGATCCCCGCCACCCCTCTTGGTGCCAGGAGGGCCTGCACCGAGTGGCCCTGGCCAGTCCTGTAGCGGGCGGCCAAGTCCGCACGGCCCGGGCTCCTGTACCCCTGTCCTCGGTCCTGGAGTGCTGTAGGGGTTTCCCAGAGAGTAGGGTGAGGAAACTGGAGGCAGCGCGGCTGGAAAAATGGGGGGTTAGAGTGGCAGCACAGGCAGTTGTCAGGCGTGGAAAGCCGGGAAGGGATCGTGCTGAATTTTTTCTTGCCGGGCAGGTATCTCTTCCAGTCCCCAACTCACCCGGGGTGGAGCAGGCACTGGCCAAACCCGGGAGGAGAATGTCCGGGATCCACGCAGGAGCCTCCTCGGGAGGGCGGGGAGGAGGGTGGACAAAGCTCTCCCCACCGCTGGCGAGCCCAGGGTGCAGCGAGACCTGCGTCGGAGGCCGGGGAGCCGCACCCCGCGGGGTGCCCGGCCAACTCTAGCTCCCACGGTGCCCCGGGGTGCAGCGGGTGGAGCGCCACTCGGGCCGTCCAACTGTCGCGCTGTCCCGCAGCTGGCCCGAGACCCAGAGGCAGCTTCGCGCCTAGGTTTGCGCTCCTGTTTGCAAGGTGGCCTCCTTTGACAAATGCGAGCAATAAATATGCATCCCTACGCCTCGAATTTCAGAAAAGGGAATTGTGATCCCCAAGTTTACAGACCTTTTAGTTTATCTTTTAAAAGAACATCTTGTTAGATTGAGTCTGGAAGGATTTTGCCATAGTCTAATAGCCTACGGCTCTTTCTGGGGAATTTTGCAGCCTGAATGTAATGTTAAATTTCAGATTTTTCAAGGGAAGAGAAACTCTGCTGGTAGAATTGAGAAGAAGCTGGTGCGTTCCTGCATGTTTTGTTGGCTGAGCAGAGCTGTATTTATCTGTCTAATTCCAATTTTGCCAAATTCTGGCTTTAGGAATAAATCATGGGAATATTTGGAAACTTGGAATCTCATCATTGTTCCAAGATCACAGCAATGTAGGCAATAGTTGGTATTTTATCATTGCTAGAAGAAGAGCTTGCATATATTTTATTCTTTTATGTGATTGACATCTTTGTGAGAAGAATGATGTGTATTTTCATAAGGCAGGAAATTATCTTAACAAAGAACCCATATTTAAATGCATGAATCAACCTTTTACTGTTCTTTGAGACCCCTGTTGTTCCTCTTATTCTTTTAAAGAAATATCTGCTTTCTTAAAATACTTAAAGTTTATTCAGAAGGCCATTTGTCTAGGTGTCAGATATGGATCAACAAATAGGGAAACCACAGTAAATCTTTCCAAAGACTTTCCTGTTTTTAAAGTTGCCACAAGTTAACCAAGAACTTATGTATTTTTCACTTTTTAAAAAAATCTGAGAATTAAAGTTCATTATTTCAGCTGGAATTGCTGATGATGGGAGATACAACCATACATAAAAGAGAAGAACAATATATAGTAACTAGGCTCAACAAAGCTTTCAGTCTGTACCAGATTTCTTCTTGAAGCAATATTTATTTATTTCATTGTTAAAACTCTGTCTTTGGTTACATTTCATTATTTCTATAGTAATCTGAGATGAAATAAATTTCACCTATGGCATTTTTATTTTTATACATAAAGTATTTATCCTGCATAAAATTGTACAGCATTCACCATAACTTCTTGGAAAATAAAATTATTAAACAGATTTACATTTTCACTATAGGTTTCCTCATTGTATTTTTCAGGAAGTGAAATGATTAAGTTTAAGAAAATAAATCATTTATGCCTTTATTTATTTATTTGATTTCAAAATAGCTCCTCTACCTTAGATTTTCAATGTTTCAATAGGAACAAAATTTCCCTAATGTTTAAACTGTCCCCTGATTACATGGAGGAGCTAATTAACATGTTCACCCCACCCCCAATAGCAATACCTATTACCTAGTTAGGAGAAAAAATATTTATGGGAGCAAATTAATATTTTGTGCAGAGTATTATGTCAGGTGTCGTGTGTGTGTTTTGTGTTGTAGATGGAAGGGCTGGGGCTCGAAGGAGAAGAGGAGAAAATTGACTACACAGTCAAACCAAAATAATATGAAAAAATAAAATTTGAACAAATGAATATTAGAAGGGAAGAAAAAAGACAATTTAATAATCAATCAATAGGTACTGTTATATTCACTACCTATTATATACATGTATATATATAACAGATTTATACATATATATATGCATATATATATATATATATATATATATATATTTTCCCTAATCTGTTATATTTAGCAGTGGTACAAGTGTTTCTGCTGTAATGAAAAGAGTGCATCACCAGCAGCCAGAATATGCCATTCATTCATTCATCACCCATTTAGGAACTTTTGTATCTCAGGCAGTCTTCTCACTATGTGACCTGGACTTAATCCCTCATAGAATATGCCTTTCATAATTAGTCATATATTTTATTAGTCATCTTTAAAGCAGAGCAGAACACCTTGCACATTAGATGTTCAATAAATGATTATTAAATAAATAAATAAAAGGAAGGAACAATTAATCTTATTTAGCTATTCATTAATGAAAGCTGCCTCCCTGTTGAAATTATACACAAACTACCTATTTATTAAAATACTTAAATATTTTAGGGAAGGAAAGAATGTTATTCTCAGTTTTCCCAGTGTTCAATGAATGGCATTTCCTTCATCTACTTACCTAAGGAGAAGGTGATTTTTTACAGTTCAATGAATTCAATATTTTAGGTACCTACATTTAAAATTGGAGAGTTTAGTAACAAACTGTCCAATAGGATGCACTTCTTTTTCAATGAAATAGAAACGTGGTAAATTTGTTTTTTTTTTTTTTTTTTTGCAATTTTCGTTTCATGTTTGTTAGGCATAGCCTTGATCAATGAAGATATTCAATTTAAAAAGTTGAAGTGCTAAAACATTATTTTTTTATTATTTATTTACCTATTCATCATGCACAAGTATAGTATCTTTTTACATACAACTGCTTGTATACAAAGTATATAAGTACCATTCAGATCTTCAATCATGCATTTAGGATAATGATATCCATCTCATTCAACCACCAATTTTTTTCCAACCCCCCCCCTTACTCCCTCCCTCCCCTCCCTTTCCGTTGACCGTTCTAGTGTTCCTCTGATCCTATGTACCCCCTTCCAACAACACTGTGAACCAGCCTCCTTATATCAGAGAAAACATTCGGTACTTGGATTTTTGAGATTGACTAATTTCACTTAGCATTATATTCTCCAACTTCATCCATTTACCTGCAAATGCCATTATTTTATTCTCTCTTATTGCTGAGTAAAATTCCATTTTGTATATATACCATATTTTCTTTATCCACTCATCTACTGAGGGGCATCTAGGTTGGTTCCATAACCTAGCTATTGTGAATTGTGCTGCTATAAACATTGAAGTGGCTGTGTCACTGTAATATGCTGTTTTTAAGTCTTTTGGGAATAGACCCAGGAGTGGGATGGCTGGGTCATAGGGTGGTTCCATTCCCATTTTCCCAAGAAATCTCCATACTGCTTTCCATAGCGGTTGCACCATTTTGCAGTCCCACCAGCAATGTATGAGTGTGCCTTTTTCCCCACATCCTCTCCAACATTTATTGTTGTTTGTGTTCTTGATAGCTGCCATTCTGACTGGAGTGAAATGAAATCTTAGAGTAGTCTAAAACATTATTTTCACATAGTATCTCCTCATTTTATTTGGGGGACTTTTAAAAACTTCTGCAATTTCAGTGGTTCCCTATATACATACACATAAACAAACATGTACACATACATGTACACATATGCATGTGTACACACACATATCCTGAATATTCCTCTGATGATTCATTTCTGTTATTTTAAGTCTGGGAAAAATTTAAGACTACTTTTTCTAAAGTAATTAGTAACAAATATTTACTTAGTATCTGCATATGTATAATATTCTATTAATCACCTCCCCACAATCAAAATTATTAGGACTTTTCCCTTATCTCCATTAAGATCTAATCAAGAGAGTAGAACCCAAATCTTGGAGATAAGCTGAAATTTAATTCAAAACCACATTGTTTCTATTGCCAAAAGCTCTGCTGAATTTCTTCATCTTCAAAAAGTGTTGGACAGCAATTTTACAATGAGTCTTCTATTTCAAGAGCACAAAGCCATTGCAGAATGGGATGTCTAGTTTCTCACTTGTCCTTGTCTTGATGGTAGAGAAAGGCCACCAGTAACACTGTCCTACAAAGTCAGGAGAAAGGGAATGAATCAAAGAAAGTGAATCAAACGAACTCATTCAAAAGAATCAGGAGCACAATTATAAATAGCCTGTACACATTATCAGTGTAAATAGGATCGTGAACAAGCTAGACCCAGCCGGGGGCGGGGGTGGTCATGGGAACTCAGGAATATTAGGCAAAAACACCAGTCAAAGCTGCTTTCTTTAGAAGCTCACTGACCTATCCAAGGAAGTAGCTGGGAGGCTATTGCCCAGTGATATGGTGCATAAGGTGATACAGGAGAATCAGGATGATTCACTTTTGTACCAGTTATCCTCTGTCCCTCAAGGCAGAATCAATGTAAATTGCTGCCTATGGCCTAAGAACAAATGAATGTGATCTGGGTTTTGAATTAATTTATCTTTAAAGGGATATAACTGGCATCAGAAAGTAATTCAGTCAACATGTAATTAGTGGAAGAAGTTGTGGAAAACTTTTCAGCTTTTCTCACAGCACAATGATGACTGTATCCTGTTTAAAAATAGCTGTAAAAAAGCTAAAAGTAATCTTATTTATAATGCATGTATGTACACAAAGAATTTCTTTTTTTTTTTTTTTGAAATGTAATGAACCAGGATCTGTAAGTCTCTCATAAATTGAAGATAACACTGTTCACTATTAATTTAAATATGAATGTCTTTTTTTAGTTTTAAGTATAATTATTCAATTATAGATCTAGAGCTAAGAAGAGAAATATGTATTGATATGTAGCAAAAGTGCTTTTTTAGCAAAACATACACACACACAGAAAGAGAGAAAGAAAAAGAGAGAGAGAGAGAGAGAGAGAGAGAGAGAGAGAGAGAGATCTTTAACAGTATGTTCTCATCAGAATTCATTAGCTATTATTGTCTTGAGTTTCCTATAGGAAATTCTTGTTTGAAAAAATAGAAGTGTTAACTTTCATTAAAAAGAAGTAGGGGTTCCTTTCGCCTCTTACCAATATGTTATAGGCAATTTAGTGCTTCATTAAACAATATGACAAAAAACTCTAAAATGTAGAGGTAGAGTTGTAATATCACTGTTATATGACAAAAAATTTATTCAAAATGAAAAAACTTATTATGAAGTGTTGTGTTAGCATCACTTCTACATTTAACTTTGAAATATAATGTTTTCCTTAAACAATATGAATACATGAAATCGTTCTAAAGCTGACATTTATATGAATGGTATTTTTTAGCTTAAAATAAAAGTCATATTTAACCAATTTAGTATTTTTACCTAAAAATTTAATAAGCAAAAATATTTTTCCTGAAGAATGTTGTAATTTTAAATTAATAAGTAAACAGATAAACTTTGTTTAAAACAATACCAACAGTATTACTGGTAGTGTGATCGTCCCAATTCATGATAACCTAGCACATCTCAAAGGACTGAGAATCCATCACTAAATGACTTCATTCAGCACTTGTACAGTGTAGCTTGATAAGCACTTATTGAATGCTTACTATATATACCTAGGTCCTGGAACAGTATTCTACATTTGAGGAGCTTGAATGTGAACACTGCCTGAACTAGATTATATTTAGGTTACTTGATTTTTGTTTGGATTTTTTCTTATTTCCTAAATATTGATTTAACACCTAGAGTGGGTGAAGCTACTGTGCCGTGTGTTGTGATGGATGCCATGGGAAATAAGTACTTTAGCATTACTTATAAATAAATAAGGGAGACTCGTAGTCATGATTGCAATGTAAAGCAAATGGTGACAGACAGCATCAGACTGCTATACTCAGGTTATTATGGGAGTTTTGAAGAGAGATCACATCCAATTTGATAGACCAGAGATAGCATAGGTGACTTTTATATTTGGCTTTGATTCAGGTAGGAAAAAAAGGAACTTTTTAAGGTAAGATTATGTCATGATACCATGTACCAGGTATCTTGACTAGAGAATAATAGTATTGAGCTATTATAAATGATGTATTTCAAGCCAGGCGCGGTGGCGCACGCTTGTAATCCCAGCACTTGGGAAGCTGAGGCAGGAGGATCGTGAGTTCAAAGCCAGCCTCAGCAATGGCGAGGCACTTAGCAACCAAGTGAGACCCTGTCTCTAATAAAATACAAAAAAGGGTTAGGGATGTGGCCCAGTGGTCAAGTGCCCCTGAGTTCAATCCCCGGTACCAAAACAAACAAACAAACAAACAAACAAATAAATAAATAAATGATGTATTTGGAAGTTTTAATCTTCCCTTTCCCTACATTACTTCCACCACAAATTTAAAGGACAAAAGTCTGCTCCTTTAGCACAAGTTAACACGGCATAGAAGTGATGATAGAGTTAAATTTACTGTGTTTTTATTGGCTGAATTTGCACTGCATTTGGAACCAAGTAAAGACCTCACTGAATTTTCTTAGGAGATAAATAGGGTAATGGGAGCAAATTGTAAAATACAGTTTCCCTCTGGATGGATTGTGTTCAGTAGTCATGTAATGTTTTTTATGTTTCTAATGAATGTCTCTTTCTTCCAAGCAGGACTCTAATATGGATTTAGAACTCAAGGAGTATTATAACAAGACACTTGCCATGGAGAACAATACTGCTGTCACTCGGAATTCTGATTTCCCTGTCTGGGATGACTACAGAAGCAGTGTAGATGACTTACAGTATTTCTTGATTGGGCTCTATACATTAGTAAGTCTTCTTGGTTTTATGGGGAATCTACTCATTTTAATGGCTCTCACGAAAAAGCGTAATCAGAAGACCACGGTAAACTTTCTCATAGGAAATTTGGCCTTCTCTGACATCTTGGTTGTGTTGTTTTGCTCACCTTTCACACTGACCTCTGTCTTACTGGATCAGTGGATGTTTGGCAAAGTCATGTGCCATATTATGCCTTTCCTTCAATGTGTGTCAGTTCTGGTTTCAACCTTAATTTTAATATCAATTGCCATTGTCAGGTATCATATGATAAAGCATCCTATATCTAATAATTTAACGGCAAATCATGGCTACTTCCTGATAGCTACAGTCTGGACCCTAGGTTTTGCAATTTGTTCTCCCCTTCCAGTGTTCCACAGTCTTGTCGAACTTCAGGAAACTTTTGATTCAGCATTGCTAAGCAGCAGGTATTTATGTGTTGAGTCCTGGCCATCTGATTCATACAGAATTGCTTTTACTATCTCCTTATTGCTAGTTCAGTATATTCTGCCTTTGGTTTGTCTAACCGTAAGTCATACCAGTGTCTGCAGAAGTATAAGCTGTGGTTTGTCCAACAAAGAAAACAGACTAGAAGAAAATGAGATGATCAACTTAACTCTTCATCCATCTAAAAAGAAAGGGAATCAACTGAAACTCCCCAGCAGCCATAAGTGGAGTTATTCATTCATCAGAAAACACAGAAGAAGATACAGCAAGAAGACGGCATGTGTGTTACCTGCTCCAGCAAGACCTTCCCAGGAGAACCCCTCAAGAACACTTCCAGAAAACTTTGGCTCTGCAAGAAGTCAGCTCTCTTCATCCAGTAAATTCATTCCGGGGGTCCCAACCTGCTTTGAGATGAAACCTGAAGAAAACTCAGACGTTCATGAGATGAGAATACAACGTTCCCTCACAAGAATAAGAAAGAGATCTCGAAGTGTTTTCTACAGGCTGACCATACTGATATTAGTGTTTGCTGTCAGCTGGATGCCTCTGCATCTTTTCCATGTGGTAACTGATTTCAATGATAACCTTATTTCCAATAGGCATTTCAAGCTGGTGTATTGCATCTGTCATCTGTTAGGCATGATGTCCTGTTGTCTTAATCCAATTCTTTATGGATTTCTTAATAATGGCATCAAAGCTGACTTAATGTCCCTTATACACTGTCTTCATATGTCATAAATCTCACTATTTACGAAGGAAAGAACAAATGTTGAGGTCATCTAAAAGATCATTTATATTTTCATGATAATGATGTATTTATAATGAATTTTGATAACATGTGGAATCTAAATTGAAGAACTCTGGATTTTAATGTCAGTTTGTAATATATGGAAGATAATTTTAATGTGTTCTAACATGAATAATTCATTTAGTTGTACAGAGTCAGTGTTATTCCCATATGTAATTTCATTTTTAAAAGTAGTTATATAGTTGTTATATTACCTTTCATTTCATGTTATCTATAATAACGAATGGTATTTTTTTCCTTAAAATAAAAGTGATATCTAAACGAATCAGTACTGTTTTTGTTTGAAGAAGCAAAACTTATTTTTTCTTCAGAATATTTAATTTCAAATTTAAGGAGTTTCTGTTACCTATCTTCATTTCTATTCCACAGGCTTCTTAATGCTTAGTTGGTGAAAATACAGAAAATATTTAATATGCCTGGAAAATCATGATTAAATGACAGATGTATGCCTAGTGATCATTGTCATTTTAAACATTGGGTACAATATTTGGAAATCCTACAGGAAAATGATTATCTCATATTATTGAGAATTGGTAAAATGATCAGTTTAGCTCTACTGTCCTAATAATAAGCTATTTTAATTTAGCAAATAAAAAAGATTTTAATCAGAACACCCTTCTCTAACTGTAATTTGTTAGTATGTAGGGGCTCCCCAGGCAATTTGGATATATTCCCTCGAGACAGAACAGTCCATAAATTGAAAGAGTAGAGCAATTATACACAGCAGAGAGACCAATACCTTCATATGTTTTCCCACTGTGCTCTTCATGTTTTGAGAGGTATTTACTTTGCCTTCTACATAGTCAGTGTGCTATAGGGGTTAAAAGACTCTTCCCAGTTCTGAAATCTCTTTAAATTTTGTCTGGTCTAAAACTGAGCATTTATTTTAAAAGATTTGGACCCATGCTTATATTTTTTCCTTCACTATTCTTCCATAGTCATGCCAGAAAACCCAGAAATCTGAAGACAGGACGAGGAAGGAACAAAAAATAAGAAATGCCTGTAGATTAAGATGAAAACATTTTTTCCCTAGGTTTGAAATAAAAGCCATGTCTAATAACATAGTGAAAAAAAAGGTTTTAAATCTTTTCCAGACTTATACATAACATTAAATATTATCAAATATTTTTTAAAATATTTATTTATTTGCTTTAGTTGTACACAATGCAATGCATTTATGTTTACGTGGTGCTGAGGATTGAACCCGGGCTGCACACATGCTAGGCGAGCGCTCTACCACTGAGCCACAACCCCAGCCCCTTAAATAATGTTTATATACAACTTTTATATTCTAAAACAAGACGTCTAAGTGATATGTTTCCAGTTGTTGAATAATTTTAAAGACAATTTTAAGTGTTCACAGAAAATAAGGTTAATTTATTTGCCCCAAATATAGAATGATTAATATACTTTGTTATTTCAATATGACATGCATATGAAGTCTCATATGCTGTACTACTAAATTGAGGTTGAAGTAAAACTTTTCAACTATTTGAAATTTTTGCTCATGTTTATTTTTACCAGTTTTTTAAAATATTGTTTTAGTTATAGATGTACACAATATCTTTATTTTATTTATTTATTTTTATGTGGTGCTGAGGTTCGAACCCAGTGCCTCACGCTTGTTAGGCAAGCTCTCTACCACTAAGCTACAACCCTGCAAGAGCCCTGTTTGGGGAGATGGCTAAGATTGCGGTTGACTACGGGCCATAGAGATGTTTGGGCATTGCCGCCTTCCGTAGTCTCACAAGACTTGGCCCGGGATCTCGAGAGACTTGGGCCGAGATTGCTGATCGGGTCGGCACCATTTGGTGTGTGGGTTTTTAGTGGTACATGTTAAAGTCGTTGTTAGAGCCAGAGAGAGAAGTTATCAGAATAAAAAGCCTGTTTGTTTCCAGTTCGCCTCTGAACTTCTTCCTGTGGCTTCGTTGCTCCAAGCGGCCATCACTTCAGGCAGCTACACAACCCTGGTCCTTATTTTTGCCAGTTCTTAAAAGAACTAAGTCGCTTAAAAAAAAATTGCATATTTGCACATGTACAAAGTATGCAAAGTAATACTGTTATCTTCAGGGCCTATAATTGATTTAAACATTATATATATAGGTACACACACACTCCTACTTATGAAAAGGAAAAACAATAAAACAGAAAAAACAAACCCTTTAAGTTTGTAGTAGGTGATTATTATACTTAATCAATTGAATGTTCACAATCTCCGTGGGGTTTTCTTTCTGCCAAGTTCTCCTCGCCTGGAATGTGTGTACCTGGGGAAGAAGTTCATGGGATCTCATACCATGGGGGAAACGGTGCTGGCCCACAAGGTATCTTCTGCTGGCTCTTGTTGAACTCTAGCTGAGGAATAATAATCCTGCCTGGTTTCCATGTTACATAAGCCTCTGCCTCTGCTCTGTAATGCATGCTCTCTTAGCAAAGTCAGGGCCTAGGAGTCAGCCCAAGGTCCTCCATCTTTGCTGACATGCTATAGGACTTAATCTTTCATTGCTTGAGTTTCCACCACAGCCTCCATTTTGTTCCCAGGTGTCTGTCTACCCCCTGGGGTTGCTTTGTTAGTGATGCTGCACCTTGCCAAGTCTGGGAACTACTATTGGGGCACTTTACAATTCATGGCTGGGAATTCTGTAGGAATTTATGACATTCTGCTCCTTGTGTAGGTCACGAGGAACTGAGACAAGCAACATAGACTTACTCAGGCTTTCTGTTTGCCCAACACAATCAGCTGCCACATCTACTTTATGGTATCTACCTCACATTGGTACATGAGTCCTCTGGTTTCCAGTCCCTTTCTGGGTTTTCAAACACAAATCTAGTCACAAGCCCACTCTGCTCTTAAACTCTCTCTAATCTCTCTGGTGCTATAAGAGTCCTCCCCCAAGTGTTTATATTGTAGCTGGAAAAGTGAAGAAACATAGTTCATTTTTGCTTTTCTCTTTTTAAATCTCTCCTATTTATGCCAAGGCTTTCTACGCATTTCTGTCTAGAAATAACATTCCCTAGTAATATCTTGCCCTTTCTCCGCACTATGTATGGCTGATCCTAAAGCTATGTTCAGAACAGCAAGGGTTGCTTTTGGAAATTGAGGCTATCATATGAAAACTTTTTACCCTTTCAATGCAGGGATCCAAGACTCTTGTCTCACCATGGACCCAAAACAACAACAACAAAATCTCTATGCTACAGAGTGACCTCTTTTTTAAAAGCAGTAAGCATGCCCATTTTCATTAGGGCCGTTAAGTTCAAACTTTATATTTGATAAGGACAAATATAAATACACAGGGAGATATTTTATCCAGTTACAGTAAGGAACATTTAGCAAATGTACAACAACTGTCAAACTTCATGGATTTTATAGTTGTTGATAGCTGAACTTAGTTAAACTGGATAAACTATAATTTGGTGCTCTTAAACTATTGAACTTAAAGGAAGCAGTTAATCTTCCTTAAGCAGAAATGATGGAATGTTCTTAATAATTGAAAGTTGAGAGGTTTGAATGGGTTGCTGGATAGAAGCCATTAAGGTTGGGATTAATAGTTTTTAGAAGATTATTATGAATGATAATTTCTTCCATGGAGACTTGCTTAGTGAGTTAAACCATTTATGTTCAGTCAACTCTTCATTGTTCAAGGCCTGATTATATAATTTTGTTTCTATTCTTTCCTGGTGTCTGACATGATTAGTTGTCCAATAGCACCTTCACAAAAGCATGGCTCAGGGAACAAGATGGAGATAAAATTAAAAACTGTCAACCTCATTGCTTTTTAACAATATTTAAGAATATTTAATTCTGGAAGAGAGGTTAAATTGGGTTTTAGTGGTTATTTAAATTATTCCTGATAGCTATGTTGTCTATTACTGTGAATAAGAAAACACAACATGGAAAAAAAATTTTTTTAGCTGGGGGGAAGTACAAAGAGCAACTAAAATGATTAAATGATAAAGAAACTTATATTAATATTATTTTAGTCAACCAATAACCTATTGAATACCTACTACTATGGTTAGACTGTCACTTCCAGATTCAGGTTGAAATTTAATTGTATAGTCATTGCATTAAGAGTTGTATCTGTCGGGGGGCCACCCTGAACAGGAGCTGAACAGGCCCCCTTAGCCTTGAGTAATGGGGGTGTGGAACTGGCATTGCAGTGCGATATCTTCACTTGGCAAGGAAGTGCAGCTTTGGGATTGAGTATCACCCAGTGGGACTGGGCCACACACCCCTGTTTGTTGTAAAACAATCCCTTGCCTTATTTGGGTGGAATATTCTATGGAATGTCTTCTCCCCAATAAATAGGGGGGGGGTTGGGATGTGCTCGCTCTCTTGCCTCTTGCCTTCCTTGCTCCTCCTGCCCTCCAGCACAGGAGCTGACCCCCTGAGGCCACACAGCAGTCCCTGACCCCCAAAAAGGTATTTTGTGTTTATGTGGTCTTTTTGTTGCCAGCCCAATTCACGGGAAGTGACCCTGAATACATCGCCCCTGCGGGACGTGGGCAACATGGATCCTAAGAGGTGATGAAGTCATGAGGGCTCTTATTGCAACACTGGCTTAGCTACTGTGAGAGAGGGTCTCCATAAAAGTGTGTTCAGCTTCCTTGGCCTTCCCTAGCTTTCTGTCTCTTGCTCTCTAGCGTATTCTTCACCACGTGATATTCTACCATGTTATGGACCAGCAAGAATGGTTAGCCCTCACCAGGTGCCAGCACTTTGATGAGGGACTTACCAGTCCTCCAGAACCATGAGAAATAAATTTCTCTTCCTTATAATTTATCCAGTCAGTGGTGGCATGCGACAGCAGCAGATACTGGGCTAAAACACTATGTGACAGGAACTGTTCTTGGTGCTGAGGATGTATCAGTGAAGAAAACAGACCCAAAAGACGCAGCTCATGTGATGCTTGTCTTCTGGGAAGTAGAGTCAGTGACAAAAGGTAGACAAACAATAAGCAATAAGAACAATAAAAAATGATTATATAATAATGATCCAGTATATACACATATGCATTGCTTCCTAAGCTGCAATAACAAAATACTGCAACTTGGTGGTGGCTTAAAACAACAGAAAGGTATTATCTTACAGCTCTAGAGACTGGAAGTCTGAGATCTCTGTGTTCCTCTGAAGCCATAGAGAAACATTCCTCACTCTTTTCCAGCTGCTGTGGTTAGCTGGAAATCTTTGGTTCCCCTTGCAGTTACATAACTCCTGTCTCTGCCCTCCTAGTCCCAGTATCTCTGGGTCCAAATATTCCTTTTTTTTTTTTTTTTTTTTTGGTACTGGGGATTGAACTCAGGGGCACTCAACCACTGGGCCACATCCCCAGACCTCTTTTTGTATTTTATTTAGAGACAGGGTCTCACTGAGTTGCTAAGTGCCTTGCCATTGCTGAGGCTGGCTTTAAACTCACAATCCTCCTGCCTCAGCCTCCCAAGTGCTGGGATTACAGGTGTGTGCCACCGTTCTCAGTCTAAATATTCCTCTTCTTATGAGGACACCACTTGTATTGGATTGCCCCCAACCTCGACTCTAGTAATTTGATTATATCTGCAAGAGCCCTATTTAAGGTCACATTCTGAGGTACTGGGGGTTAGGATTTCAATAGATACATTTTGGGGGGTGGCACAAAACAATCCATAACCATATTTTAATGATTGGTATTAATGATAAGAATCTTAGAACCATATAGACTAGTGTCAGAAAAGGTGTGCATGAGGCAGGAGAAGAAGAAGACTTAGACGTAATTTCAAATGGGATGGCGCCAAAGCTTTCATTGAGAAGATAACTTTTATGCAAAGACTTGAAAAACGTGAGGAAACTAGCTAGCTGTATGTATCAGAGAAAAGCGCACTCCAGGAAGAAGGCACAGCCCCTGTGAAGACTTCCAAGAGGGACCACAATTTAAGTGTGAAAGGAACGGGAAGGGAATCATTGTAGCAGAAGTGCTGTCATCAGAAGGAGCTGAGTCAAGGACAGTTCTCACAGGTTCTTGAAGGCGTTTGTCAGGATGCTGACTTTCTGTTAGGAAAATGGGGCTCCATTGTGCGTACTGACAAGACATGGAACACAGTTTCACTTATACTGAAAGGATCACTTTAGCTATGAGGACAGACTGTGTTCTTCTGTCTTCTGTCATGTTGTTAACAATGATGGATGCTTTTGTCTATATATATATACATAAATCACTGGGGGTGGCAAAATGGTAACATTTTAATGTTATCATCTCTTTTACATTTATTAGACTAAATACATTGTTTTAAAAATACTCTTCTTTAATCTTATTATTTGGTTACTCATTTGTACAATTCTAGGAAAGGATGAAAGTTTGGTAGTATATGAAAGGTGATCCACATCTTACCTAGTGGGAGGGAAGCAAAAATAGAGCCCCACTGGTGACTGCTTCAAACCATTCTCTTGACTTATCTGTTCATGATCTCTAGTCTCATTTAAAAAAAAAAAAAACTGAATTAAATCTAACACTTAGAGAACACTACACTAGCAATTAATATGATAAAAATACGGAGTTTTTTTTGTAATCATCATTGTTGTCTTCATTGCCAATGGACACTTGTGGTTTCCTAGAAACACTGAAGGCATTTGACAGTCTCATCTGCATACCTGCATTCAAGGACACTGCTGACTGGTACTGCTTTGGGACAGTGAGTCCTTGCTGCATTTTGTAGACCTCCAGGTAGCTCCTGGAAGTGTTTTGGTTCATTAAAATTATTAGTCATTAATAGTTGCTATTTAAATGTCTATTAAAATACTATTTATTAGTATTTAATCTCCCTTCTTTAACCAGTTTTGAGTGTCCATATGCATGTTTAGCCAAAGAAAGTGTAGTTAATGTAGAAGAGCATGCTGGTGAACCAATAACTCAGTTGCTATAGCACTTAGCTAAACACTGTAAAACGCAGTGGTACTTTAGACCCTTATAAAGTTTGTGATAGTTTTAATTCATAGTCTTGGGTTATGTAATGTGAATTACCATGTCATAGGAAACATGAGGAGGCTTGTGTTGAACTGTAAATTCATGAGGAGAACAAATGTGGTAAGTGATCTATCTGAAAATTTGTCCTAAGATGTTACTCAACAGTTTTAGAAGTTTCCTTATCTAATTTAAACATTTATAGAGCATGCTAAGATTCTCTATATCTAACAAGAACATTGTTAAAATAAGCAAATAATTGGACTTATTTGGTTTTTGATTTCTTGGTCATTCAAATTTATAACAAAGCTTTAGAGAGAGATGTTCTATAAATTAAAGCCTAAATTTCAGTATATTTAATCATTTAGAATTAAAATGCAAATTTTTAGTTTGAGTTTACAATGTGTAAAATGAAGTATTTTCAACCATTGGATTGTAAAAGCAGGTTTGGGGTTTTGTATTTTTGGCATATCATTGACCTCATAAATATTTTGTTGCATTTAAATCTATAGTTTAAAATATACAATCAAAAATATAATTTTTATTTGTGAATTTGTGAAATTATTACAACTCATTTTAAAGAAAGCTAGTATGTACAAATGTAAAAATGATCAAAATCCTTCTACATATATAGAGAACATTATTAAAGTTTATTTAAAATATTTTACCCCTCATTCTAAAATTAAAAAAATATATACTATATTAAGCAATAGCTTGGATAGTCTCAGTAGATGTCTTTCTTGTGTATCTTGACATGGTCCTGAGCTAGGAAGTTTGGGGAAAATTTAAGAGACAGGAAATAATCAGGCAGAGGAAGTTCAGTGTATTCTTAAGACTTGATTATGCCCATTGGTTCTTGGTCTCTGACTGCTCTTGGTCTAAGTCAGTTAGACTTCCATATTCAGTAACCAGTTTAAACAGTTCTTCCCCAATAACCGGTCTCACCTCTATTTTGCCCTATAATTAAACAACTACATTTCACTGAATTTTTTTCTATTGTCTTCCCCACATCTTCTAATTTTTTTTCCCCTATTTTGCACCCTGATTGGAACTGGGCACATTACTCCTTACCCTTGTTTTTGATGATTTTTCTTGAAAAAAAAAAAAGGAATTCTTATCAGAGTTTCCTGTTTTGACTTCTTAAACATGATAATGGAGAGATGTGTTTCTTGTTTGAACCTGTTTCCATGGGAGGTCTCTGGCACAGGCAGGGACCTTTATCACCATATTGGTCCCATCTGCTTTTAGGCAGCATAGACCTGAATTTAGATTCTTCCTCCAATTCCCAAATCCTTCTAAATATATATATTTATATACACTTTTTCTCCCTCTCCTTTACCAAAACTCAATTGTCTTTGTTTCTCTTCTTCCAGTGAGACAGATCACTTCAGATATTTCCAAATATTTTAAAAGCTATAGTAGTTCAGTATGTGATCAAAGGAACAGGAATGGGAGCCAGAGGAATGACACAGATAATCCAAATAAAATGTGTGGTTAACTTGGCTCTGCCTTTGTCACAGTGGAAATTTTACTTTTTTTTTTTTTTCTTTTAACATTTTCACTTAGGCTCTGGAGTTTATTAACTTTAATACACTGTCAGGCCTCAGTAAGAGTGGCAAGGAAAAGTCCTCCTACTGCATAGGTTGGCGATGAGGGTTTATAGAGATCAACATAAGAAACTTATACTTTCACTCCATATTTTTCACAGAAAGCTTTGAATTGCCTCAGAAGATTGTCAGATTGTCTTCCTCTCATTCTATCAATCAGATTAAGATCTGTTGGTTTATCAACAATAAGTGTTGGAGAGAATGTGGGGGGAAAAGTCACACTTATACATTGCTGGTGGGACTGCAAATTGGTGCAGCCAATATGGAAAGCAGTATGGAGATTCCTTGGAAAACTGGGAATGGAACCACCATTTGACCCAGCTATCCCACTCCTTGGTCTATGCCCAAAAGACTTAAGAACAGCATACTATAGGGACACAGCCACATTAATGTTTATAGCAACACAGTTCACAATAGCTAAATTATGGAACCAACCTAGATGTTTTTCAATAGATGAGTGGATAAAGAAAATGGTATATATATATACAATGGAATATTGCTCAGCAATAAAAGAGAATAAAATCATGGCATTTGCAGGTAAATGGATGGAGTTGTAGAATATAATGCTAAGTGAAGTTAGCCAATCCCAAGAAACCAAGTGCCAAATGTTTTCTCTGATATAAGGAGGCTGATTCATAGTGGGGTTGGAAGAGGGAGTATGGGAGGATTAGATGAATTCTAGATAGGGAAATATAAATGGAATCATACAACATGGGTCTTGTAAAGATGATCTCACTCAATAAAGTAATGTTTTCAAGGTTTACCCCTGTGCTATCAAATACTTTACTAATTTTTATTGTCAATTAATATTCTGTGGTATTGACACACCACATTTTATTCATCTGTTGATGGAAAAATTTAGGTTGTTAGCATGAGGTGATATTGTTGATGGTTTTGACCAACGATGTTGAGCAGTTTTCATGAGTCTATTGGACATCTGTGTATCTTCCTTGAAGTCTGATCTATTCAAATGCTTTGTCTATTTTTAATTGGGTAATTTTTCTTGGTATCATTGAGTTGTAAGAGTTCTTTCCATATTCTGGACAAATTCTCCCAGACATAGGATTTGCAAATGGTTCTCCCCTTCTGTGGGGTGTTGTTTCACTTTCTTGACGGTGTTCTTGGAAGCAGAAAGATTTCTAATTTTGATGAAGTCCAATTCGTCTGGTTGTTCTTCACCTCTTCGTCTTTTGGTGTAATATCCAAGAAACCATTGCCTAACCCAAGTTCTCAGAGATGTGCTCCCAAGTTTTCTTCTAAGAGTTTGATAGTTTTCTGTCTAACATTTTGATTTATAATCCACTTTGTACAGTTTTGAAGAAGAGGCTCAGCATCATTATTTTTAATGTGTACATCCAGTTGTCCCAGCAACTGTCATTAATGAGATTTATTGAGACAGTTTCTTTCATGGATGAATGTGTTTGTTCATTACTAGTACTGACTGCTTGACTAATTTTCTTTTACCTATTGTTGCCTATATTTTCATACATTCCTCCTGCTTACTTTTACTTATTTTGCTTTTTTGTTCATTGCAATAAGCTGGCTTGTCGTTTGATTAAAGGAAAAATGGACCCATCCCTCTTGGAGAAGGATCGTCCTTGAGGTTAAATTGTCACCAGGTACTGGGTAACTGGGTCACTCTGGCTGGTCATAGAGCACTAGAATGAGCCTGAGCCTTTTCCCATAGTTTCTTCCCAACATTAGTGACAACTATGACAAGAAAAAGGTATAGAAGCTGGAATTGTCATGAATGACCAGAGAACCTGTGAAAAGGAGGAATTCATTCTCCCCCAACTCAGAAATATATTTTTGGACTTACTTAACAAAAAGAATCTTATTTGGACTCCAGCCTTTTTTGATGTACTTTCTACCACACTGTGATAGACTCAGGAGGCTACCCATTTCAACATTCAAATTCAAATTTATATTTAGATCCACTGTTTTATTGCAATGCCATTAACTATAAGGAGAAGTAGAACCTAGTGCCAGTATATTTCCTTCTATGTGTGAGGAAACCATATATTCAAAGAACCAGATGTCAGTCTTCAATATTATACAGAAACCAGTTGGAGGTGCTACCCTAACACTGCTGAATTTTCACTGTTTTTGTAATTTTGGAGGGCCAGCAATTGGACCAGTCCTTGTACATGCTAAGCACATGCTAAACACATGCTAAGCACACTGAGCTATACACCTGGCCCCTGCAGGGGTTTTGGATGCTAATCTTTCTAAAGATCACATTATTATTTCTAAAATACATTTGAACATATTTCACATCCTAGCATCAGTTTTCAGTTTTCATTTACATCATTCACTCCCCAACGTCAGGAATTTCTTATTTCATACTCTTTCCTTTCCAGAGGATTTGTGTTAGGTACTTTTTTACTTTCATTTGGTATTTTATTTTATTTTATATTTTTTAGCACAAAGCATATAATGACCTCAAAAATAAATTTTCATGCTAATAAGGATGTAAAGAAGAAATTTCTTTGTATCTGTACACAGAGAGAAAAATATACTGTTTGACCTATTGCATTGCCAATATTTCAATCATTTTGACCAATATTCAGCCATTCCACTAATACTCAATATTCAATCGTTCATGGTATTGGCACAGCTTTACCTTGTAAAAAAAACTGGGCTGTCTGCCTGACAGCAAGCAAGCCCAGAACAATGATAAGAAGACAAAGAAGATTCCAGACTGTTCAAGTCTATTTTCTTCCACATCGTTACCTTTGTGTAGTGTTTTATCTAGGTTTCTTTGCTTATAAAAACTCTAAGTTCTATTAAATAACATGGAGTTCATTGTAAGGGTACCTGGCACAAGAGAAAGCTAGGGACTCTTGAGACCATTCACTAGAATATAATCTCTTGAAGGCAGAGATCTGTCTGAATTAGTCATCATTATGTTCTCAGTCTATTTGGGGGGCTTGAAACAGAGCAGGTGATCAAAAATATAAGAGTATTTTAAGACAAAATCTGAGAACACACACATAGCAAGGTCTCCCAAAGAATTACATATATTTGGAGAACCTAGTGGGGGGTGGGAGCTCAGTCACAAGGCACTATGAATCCAGTAACTGAGTCCGTTTAATTATTTCCAACGTGTCTGCTTCTGTCTGTGAACTATCAGCTCTTAATGTATACAGTCTCCTCTATCACCCTCTTCTCTTCCCTGCCTGCTTTCTCCAAAATTCCACTGACCATTACCATCCCCTCTTCTCAACAAATTACACCTCAGAATGCCAAACATAAAATCTAGGCTCTCTTAATTGCACCCTTTTAGCTTTCTCTACATGGCTAAACTGCTTCATTTTTTCATAATTAGGACCAAGCATAGGACCTGTAAAGTACATGGTATTTTTAACCAATGTGGACTAAAAAATAGTCAAGCACAAAAACATATGTATTGGACAATTTTATTATCCTTGGTCTAGAGATAAAGGGGCCCAAGAATGAAGTCCAGTGATGAGAAGAGAAAAAAGTTGGTGGTAGGGTCATCTCAGCAGGGAGGGGGGACCCCAAAACAGTGAAGGCCATATTCAGCTTCCTGTTGTCTGTGCTGTGCTATAATAGAGCCTTCTTCCTCAGAACCACCTCTCCCCTTGCTGCAGGGAAACCTACAGCACACACTAGGATTGGCTCACTTTGGGGATAAATGAACTGACCTGCTACTTCATGTCAGGGAGGTCCCAGGCATAGAAAGAGAGTAGCAGCTACAGAAGCCCAGAACAATGAGAAGAAGACAGGCCACAGTGAGAGGCAGTTTTCAGCATGTATTAATCGAAGAGCAGAAGTGAGAGGGGGAAAGAGCATCTTTGGCCAAATACAAGATGAATGCTGCCTTTGAAAAGGCTACACTTAATACCAAATGCTCCTTGTGTTTAGCACTGGTGGTTGATAGAGTTTTAGTCACCCCTTCCAATTTTACTTCAGCTCTCCTCATTTCTTCCTCATTTTTGATGTCCTCAGAAAAGAAAAAAAAAAAAAAAAAAAAAGTCTCCTGCCAGCCCAAGTGAAGCTCCTCTCTAATGGGAAAAAAGGATTAAGCAGTTTTATTATTAGAACATATTGAACCAGATTGCAATTCCCATCACAGGAAATTTGCTAAAGAGATTGTAAGGACAGGAAGAGAGCTCACCTTTTTATAAAAACAAGCAGGTGCCACCCTATGATCCACATGCTCTCAAGATAAATGAAACCTGTCCATAGGTAAGAGGACTTGACAGACCATTTGCTGTGCACAGTTCATCCTAAATGCTCTTGGTACTACTGTATGGGCATCTGTGTTTAGCTAATCTTTATCAAAAATAAGTGCCTTATGGCTCTATAGCAAGCAGGTAGTTATAACTTGGAGCCAGGCATCTGGGGTAAACTCCCACAGAGAGAGGGACAAGGTGTTCTATTTCCTGAATGCATACAATTCAAAGACAAGGCTCCAAGCCCCTTCAGGAAAATATCCCAGGGCTATAAAACTGTCAAGAGGTCCTTAATTTTTAAAGACTTACATACAATTAGAAGGAATAGAGAAAGAACATATAATTACATGTTTCCTAAAGGAAATGATATAAGGGGGAATAAAGGGATATCTCTTCTTTTGGCACCAAGTTTTTCAAAAAATGTTTTTTTTTTCCTTTTATTTTTTAGATTTTTTTTTACTCTGCTGCTGCATAATAGTTTTCAGAAGGAGGCAGTTTTACCCTTAGGGGTCCTTTGACAATTTCTGCAGATATTTTTGATTGTTATAACTAGGAGGAATGAGGCCACAAGCACCTAAGTGCATAAAATCCAAGGATGCTGCTAAAACATTCTACAAGTCACAGGACAGTCCCCACATCAAAGAAATACCCAACCCAACATATCAACGGTGCTGAGGTTGAGAAAACCTGCTCTAAAGGGAGAGTTGTCATGTACATCATTTAAACTGGGACATTTTTGAATGAAAAGCTGTGTTGTTGATAAATAGGCTGGGAAGCAGACACACACATGCCATATACTCACCTTGTCTGTAAACCACTTGTCAGTAATTTGACAGTCAAGAATTATCCTCAGCCAGGCATGGTGGTGCAAGCCTGTAATCCCGGCGCCTCAGGAGCCCGAAGCAGGAAGATCCCAAGTTCAAAGCCAGCCTCAGCAATTTAGTGAGGTCGTAAGCAACTTAGTGAGACCGTGTCTCAAAAAGAAAACTAAAAAGGGCTGGGGATGTGGCTCAGTGGTTAAGTGCCCCTGGATTCAAACCCTAGTACAAAAAAAAAAAAAAAAAAAAAAAAAAAAAAAAAAAAAAAATTTAGAACACATGTTCTTGACAGAGTCTCTCAGGATGAACTACTAAACATTTAACAATTGACTTTCTATGGGAGAGTGGAGTGTCCTGATTTATATATTTGTGATTTTGTATTGCTAATTCTGCCAACACAGTTGATTAGAAGCCATTAACAAAATGCCACTAACTGAGGAGATCTAGCTGCACAGCAGTACGCTATTACATAGTATTTCCATCATACTGAATACAAAAGATGTAAATGACCTCAAGAGCAAAGAAAATAGTAAAATGTAGCAAAGTAATTAGGAAGTGCTGAATTTGCAATACTCCTCATCTTTGTTTTTCATATGGCCCATCTACTTGTTAGTTTGTATAATTATTAATAATGAGCATTTTAAACAACAGATTTATAAAGTTCCTGCAAATAACATTAGGGTTTCATGAAAGGGTACAAACTGTCTCCAACCACCTCTTATTTTATGATCAACGTAGAAAGGAGAACTCTGGGCTCTTAGGGTATATAAAATAAACACAAAAGGAGAGGATGCGCATTTGCTCTTTCTCTCAAACTAAACACATCACTACCCAGATCTTATTTCCTTCTCCTACCACTCCCTCAAAGGAAGAGCATTCACTAATGGAATTGTTTAGAGCTCAGGGTACATGCTGAACCATGCTTCCTTAGTGAGAAGAATCATCTCAAAAGCAGGAATTCAGACTCTGCATTAGTTCTGCTGCTTCTTGCTTCTCTGGAGCAAGTAGACCAAAATATGACCTTGCCTCTTGGATCATACTCTTTCACTCCAAAAGCTACAATCAAGAGTCAACCATTCACTCTCCCCCCACTGCAAGTGCCAGTGAGCTTGCTTATCTTCAAGATGAACTAAGTAAGGCATAGGAGAGAAGGTGCTGAATAAAGCCATGACCTTGGTGACAGTGCAATTCAATTCAGACTTAATTTGTGATGCCTTTGCTAATATTCTGATAATAGGGCTACAGTCTTAATTCCTGTCAAGTGTGCTGATATAGGGACACCATTCACAGAAGCAACTATTGAAGCAGTTTTTTTTCAAACCTGTAAGGCTTCAAATCATAGGAATGTCTGTCAGTTACAAATATAATTAAAAAGAAAAACAGTAGAAATTATATACCCTTCCACCTCCCCTATCAAGTTGGCTATGTCTGGATTAATTTTTACCCCCCCAGGAGTTTTCTAAAAGCAGTCAGAAGAAGCCAGCAAATATCAGACTTTGGATTTTTCCCTACCATCTCCCATCCCAGTTGACACATAGTCTTCTTCCCAAGTAGGTGGAAGATCATTTAACTAAATAATTTGCCTTTGCCTCATATGGGTCATTAACTTTCCCACTTGAGATATCCAATTATTCATCACCCATTTATTTCAATTATGACAATGTCACAGTCTAGTTTCATTGCCTGTGTTATACTTTTGGATACCCTTCTGTGTTGTGTAGAAGTGGACTTTGGCTAAGAGTAATTAATAAAGATCTGAATAATGGTGAGTAAAATAAGCATTACAAAATCTCTTTCAAGTGCAAAAGATTGAAAAACAGGGCTATTAGTGGCTGTGTTTAAGATCTCAAGAACCCATTGTCCCCTTTGTTGTTCTGCCACCTTGTCGCGATGGGCAGAGGTGCCACTTGTGCAGTCGAGGGGGAGAAATAAAGAATGTCCATACGCTGCTGCCCCTTTCAATGTTTTATTCACTCATATCACTCAATACAATTTCACTTAATAGGTTCTTAATCAAGAAAATGACAATCCTTAATGCTGGGCACTGTGATAGACATACTCAATTCAAAGCAAACAATTCTAAGTTAACTCCAAGCACTGCAAACACACGTAATCATGACAGACTTATTACCGACATTCCCTCTGCATGCTAAGTTCAAGTGTAGATCTAGAGTCTCAAGTCTTAGGCCTTAAGTCCAGCAGATGCACACTCACTCAGACCACAGCAATCAGGTCAGGAACAAATGGAGGCTTTTCTGGTGTGGAGTTGACGGCTGGTTGAGGAGAGGTTTGTAAGGAGACGACGCTGTTCTCACCAGAGTCAAAAGGCTGCTGTAGGGTTTGAGAGTGGTGAGGACGCTGCAGAGGATCAGGCAGATGATGAAAGACTTGGGATATCAATCCAGGTCCTCATCAGGCTCTCCAGCAAGTGGTTAGCAGTGTCAGCTGGTGCAAATGTCTGTTCATTTGCTCCACCATTTATAGTATATTTGTGGGCTTCTGCTCACCCTTTAGGTCCCTATCAGCTGTTACCAGGGTTCTTAGTGACATCTTAAATTTTAGAGCCAGGACATATGGCTTGGTGATTTCCGCCCTGATCTTACACCTCTAACTCCTATCAGGGTGAAGGCAAATGACATGTGACTCCACCCTGACTCTTATCAGGCTCCTGGAAAGTGACTCGTTTTTATCAGACTATGCCCAATGGCATATTGGAGGGCTCTTTAGACTTGTGCCTGGTGGAACCACAGGTTTATTTTAAAATGGAGTTGCTTTGGCTAAGGCCATCCTTACAGTTAGGCTAAGGGTATCCTTACACACCTCCAGTCATGGCAGGGAGGCTTGTCGCATGATTAAAGATGGCAGCCAGAATGCCAGTCATGGGATGGGCCAAAGAGCATGAACCAGGTAGCTTTAAACTAAGGCTGACACATAATATTTCTGCTTAAATTCTGTAGTAGATTAGATTGTTACTCAACAAATATTCAGTATCCAACTCCCTTCATGGGAGAAGTGTTATTGTAGTGAATTTTAGATGTCAACTTGACTACCAGAGTAAGGAATACCTAGAAACCTGGAAAAGTATTATTTCAAGGGTATCCACGGAGGAGTTTTCAGAGAAGGTTAGCATGTAAGTTTGAGTGGACTAGGTGGAAAGACCCACCCTCAATGTGCCCAAGTACTATTCAATTAGCTGGGGATCAAGAGAAAACAAATAAAGAAAGTAAATTGGTATCAACCCCTGAGAGTTAAGGCTTGTTTGCGTCCTGCCTTGGACATCAAAACACCAGGCTTGCTGACCTTTCAACTCTAGGATTTACACCAGCAGCCCCCTCCCAGGCACTCAGGCTTTCTGTCTTGAACTAAGTTACACCTTTGGATTCCCAGGTGCTTAGGCCTTTGGATTTGGAATGAATCACATTACCAGCATTCTAGGATCACTAGCCTGAGGATGACCTGAGACTTCTCAGCTGCCATACTTGTGCGAGACAGTTCCTTAATAAATTCCCTCTCATATATCCCAATGCATATTCTATTAGTTATGTCTCTCTGCAGCTGTCTGTCTAATGCAAGTACATTTTTTTTTCCATTGACATTGGGCTTGCCCATGTGACTTGACTGTGGCTTCATAGCAGACAGAGAATATTTCTCTGCTACTTTACTTTAGGTTTGACCATATGACTTGCTTTGCCAGTAGAATATTAGTGGATGCGACATCAACTCAGACTTGAATGGTGCTTTATGTGGTTGGACTTGTTCCCTTGGGCTCTGTCCCCCCCCCCCCCCCATAAGAAGAGCCTGCCTTCTAGAAGTAATGATCCAAAGAGAATGAGCAACACATATTACCCACAGCTTACAGCCAAGTCCTGTAAGCCATAGATGGTCCCATATCAGCTGGATATGAGGTGATGTTACAGATATGTGAATAAGAAATATATGCTTATTATAACCACTGAATTTTAGGGTGGCTTATTGCATATTTTATGGCAACAACAATGATCCTATTAGCCAGAGTTCTGTCTGATGATGGCTTCTCTCCTTAGAGGCTGTTAAGTTAAAAATAAATTGCCATATACATTTTTTTGTTTTGTGTCTTCATAAATGTACTTGGGGGTAATGATGACCATCTCATCCCACCATCTTTCCTGCCCCCTTCCCCCTCCCCTTTACCCTATCTAAAGTTCCTCCATTTCTCCCATGCTCCCCCCACCATCCTCATTATGGATCAGCATCCTCATATCAGAGAAAACATTCGACATCTGTTTTTTTGGGGGGATTTTTCCATATAATTTATTAAAAACCATTTTTAAATTGATAAAAAAAGGATAATAAATTTTGGTGACAACTAGCAGTGTTAATTATAATTGCCACCTTTTAAATACCATCTATCTTCCTTGTTAATTAGATTTACAATGGTTATGCAGTCCTATATAGGAACAAAGATGTTTGTCTTCTATGGTATTTTGAAGTCTTGTGGAAGCTCCTTATTGTCAGATGCTGAATATAGCCACTCAAGATATGGCTACAGCTATAGCAGAATTTATTAAATATAAGCATTATCCTTTGAAAGAGTCAATTTAACTAATAACTAACAAAATCTAAATGTTAATCTGTGTCTTAACAGAAAGTTTGTCATAAAATCCTGGATATGTTTACAAGTAAAATCATGTTTGAAACATCTCTCAAAACTGGTAGTATTAATTTAATCAAATGACCTAAACAGAATCACTGGATTTAACATTATTTAAGAAGGGATCTATTAAATCTTCTAGCTTAGAATCAGGAAGATGCTTTAAACAGAAGTGACATATAATCTGATATTCAATTCATGTTGCCTGGCTTTATTTTAAGTGTGCATGTAACAACCAGAGAGCACCGCAAAGGCATTACATATTTTGATTGAGCCTTTTGAGCAAGACAGGCAACTGAAGAAATTTAGTCTAGAGTAGGTAGAATAAAAACCACTGTATGCCTTCCCCTTCATTCCACTGGAATTCTGTATAGCCTGCAGACTGTGCTGGGCAGACTCCCTTAACCATAGTCCTGCATAGTCCTGTAGATGAAGGAACTGAGAAGAAAAGAGTGGAATGGAAAACTTGAATTCATACATTCCAAGGGAGTTGAGAAGCCCAGGGATCTTCAGTATGATTGTGGCAGCTAGAAGGGTGGGTACACTTGATTCCTCTGAGGGTATAAAACAGATTAAAGATCAAAGTTGTCTGAAGAAACTTGACTCTCTTACTACAAGAGATCCAGAATATTTCAGTACCAAAATCATTCAGTTTATCTAGCTATGTATTTTTAAGGCATTTCAAAATTTAGTATGTTTCCCTAATTAGTCTTAATTATGCAAGGATTCTTATCTATTATAATTTGATTGCTCAGATGGACTTTATAGTTGATTTATAAAATTAAAATACTGATATAGATTTTGATAGAAACGGCATCAAATGTAAAAATAATTTCTGTAAATCTGAGCTTCTCCTTCCAGGAATATGGTATTTTCTGTACTGATACAATCTTCAGCAATCTCTCTCACCCCCCCTCAAAAACAAAAAAACAAAACAAAACAAAACAAACAAACAAAAAAAAAAAAAAACAAGACACATCACTCAAGTGAGATGCAGTGTGACTCAAAAGAGCCTCATTTGTTTGTGTTTGATGATTGGCAATTTATTTATCTCTGCTTAGCTAATTTCAGTCAGTGTTGAAAAGTTAGTTTAGGATTCCTCTCTCACCTCCAGCCTGCCTCACCTCCATTCATTTTTTTTCTGGGTTCTCTGGTAAAAGGATTACTCAGGTAGGTGTCTTTGTGGTCCCTTTTTACCTTGGCTCACATTATCATTCTTTGGTGTAAAACAACTAAAATGAATTTTCTTTATCTTTGTATGTCAGTGTAGCTTAGTGATTTCATGATGAATATAGCTATCTTATTAACTTTATAGATCCAGCTAGCACATTTAGACTATGGTAATGGATGTCTGTATCCCTAAAAGTAATGCAGTCACCATTATTATGGTTTTTTTTTCCTGGGTAGGTTTAGCCAGTCAAGTTTATTGAAAAGACTACAGACTTTGCGCCTTTTGGATCATTAGCTCATCGGGGTTATCAAAAAATGTGCAGATATTGAACTTCAGTATCTTCATTTATTAAGTATAGAGAAGAGCAAAACTATAGTTCAATGAGTTTTAATGAAGGTAACACAATAAAGTATGTAATATAATGTTCAAGATAACAAGTAGGACCCCCTAAATAATCTATTATTAATGGCAACAGCAATGATAAGATATGTCTGCATAATGTAATATAATAATTACCTAATTCAGGCTGAATAATCATATAGATGGGTATTTAAATCTTTGTTGCACCAATTCTGAGGCATGTAAATACACAGAATCAGTTTACTCTCTCTGGCAAATTGCTTAAAAACTTCTAAAAAGAAGTCCCCACATCTGTAAAGTCATCTGATGGAGTTAAAATTTAAATAAATGACATTGCATATATATAGAATTTAGCACAGTTTCTAGCATAGGAAAAATCTGCTATCAGTGCTATCAACTATTGCATCTTTCCTGATGTTGAACACAAAGTGAGCAAGCATGCAGAAAGCCCTGAGTAGGAAGCCTTAGATGGGAAGCACTAATACTGTGGTAATTACCACTCCCATCACCATCCTCCTTCACCACCAAAGACTGACCCAGCACTTCCAAACTTCTCAAGGTCAGATTGAACAGCTAATGATAATAACTGGAGGGTGTATGAGACAAAAGTATTCTTGAATATTTCCACAGTCCCTGTACACGCACCTTCATGCTGTGTATTGACTTCTTACACATAAATTTATTAACTCAACATGTATTTTGTTTTGTTTTTAAGCTCAGACCTAGAAAAAATATCACATCTGTTTGTTGTCTAAAAAAGAGGACTTGAACTTTTCTTAAAAGAGCTATTCAAAATCTGGGTAAGCAGGTGTTCTCCTCCAAACCCAGCAAGACTATGATTATTACTATTCAGAAATGTTAAAGCTCCTGCATTCCTTTCTCTTCCACGTCTTTAACCTGCTGGTGATTATATTGTCTGAATTCCAGTCAGCCCCTCTGCCTATTATTTCAAAATCTGCTGCCTTCACTTCTTGAACAAGGGGTAGACATACATCAATGAATTTTACTCATTAGAATACTTGAATTATTTTCCTTAGAAACAGATTCAGTATCTGAGAGAGAACCACAAAAGACATCTTCCTCTTTCATGCTGTGAAAATAAATGCAGTCTTTATTACCAGGAAGTTACAGAAGGACTTACTTAGGAGCGACTGAAGGAGACTGCACTGGCCCTTCAGAGAAACGGCCTGTCCCAGTGGCCATAGAAATGGACTGGGAGGTGGGAGATGTGGTTTATTTTACTTGGATGCTTCCTCACAATCTTGATAATCTGATTTTAATTCCTCACTACTACATCATATTATTTTCTTACCAGCATATTGGGATTAATCAGAATATGAAGAGAGAGAGAAAGATTAAGATAAACTTGGTATTTTAACATTGGTTGCTGTTGTTTATTATTGGAATGACTCTGGGTCACCACCTAAGTGGTGTTATTCTGAGTAAAGAGTGTGTTAAAAAAAATAACTTCCAGATTAAGGGGCCCCTCTCAAGCTCCATTTTGTAAGGGCTGCTGTTTAGCTGATTTTCTGATTCCAGGGCATGAAAGTCTGGATGCCTATTATCACTTGGGGAGTGTGTCTGTTCTTAATACCTGCGGGGTTCCTTAGTTACAGTTTTACACTAACAACATAAAGGCCTCATTGGATTGAGCTGTGCACCATACTATGCATTTAGATCCCATTGTTTCGCTTATTTGAAAGAATGGCCTTTCTGAAAAAAGACAACCTATGATGAAAGCTTATTATCTTGTGGGCTTGATAAAATGCACGAGGATAGGTCTGGTTCAGGTGTCTAATTTAGTAAGTCTTTATTAAAAAGTCTTTATTATTAATGAAATATGGCCATGTGTGTTACACAGTATTATGTTCTAAGATGTTCAGCTGTAAAGTTTTCAATGACATCGTGTTTAATGTTCTTACAGGTTGTATCAAAGTAATAAGATTTTTGGTTATTTTTTTTACTTTCTTCTTTAGCTTTTCTGTAGTACTCGAATTCTTTGTAATGAGCAGGTATGATTTTTTTTAATAACTCATGTAGTAAATGCTATCAAAACAATATATATGGAATCAATGGAATTCAATTTTCTAAAATGTTTCATGTTATTAAAATGCTAACAAAGTAATTTTAAAAGGGAGTAAATACTCCCAAATACATTCTATAAAATTGTTATAACCCTGATACCAAAACCAAAGATGCATCAAGAAATGAAAATTATAGACCAATATACTTGATGAACATAGGTACAAAAATTCTTAATAAAATATTAGCAAACTGCATTCAAAAACATTAAAATATAAACACCGTAATCATGTGTGTTTTGTTCTAGGGATGCAAGTTTGGTTCAACATATATATATGCAAATCAATAAATATGCTTCACCACTTATATAGAATTAAGGAAAAGAATCACATGACCACTTCAATAAATGCAGAAAAAGTCTTTGATAAAATCCAGCACCCATTCATGTTAAAAACACTGGAGAATCTGGGGATCAAAGGAACTTACTACAATATCATAAGCCATTTATGAAAAACTCAAAGCCAACATAATACTAAATGGAGAAAAACTAAAAACATTTCCTCTAAAATCAGGAACAAGACAAGGCTGTCTACTTCACCACTCCTATTCAATATAGTTCTCAAACTATTAGCCAAAGAATTTAGGCAAGAAAAGGACATCAAAGAGATACAAACAGGAAAATAAGTCAAACAATTTCTGTTTGCTAATGATATGATCTTGTATCAAGAAGACCCCCAAAACACTAGAAGACTTTGAGAGCTTACAAGTGAGTTCATCAAAGTAGCAGAATACAAGATCAACACCCATAAATCAATAGCTTTCCTGTAGTCCAACAGTGATTCAGCTGAGGAAGAAATCAGGAAAACCAACCTATTTGCAATAAACTCAAAAATGACAACAACAAACCTTGGGAATTAATTTAACCAAGAGCTCTGCAATGAAACTTAAGAACACTGGAGAAAGAAATTGAAGAAGACCTTATGTTCTTGGATAAGCAGAATCAATATTGCTAAAATGGCCATTCTACCAAAAGCAATATACAGATTCAATGCAAAACCTGTTAAAATACCAATGACTTTCTTCACAGAAGAAAAAACAATTCTTAAATTCATTTGGAAGAATTAGAGACCCAGAGGAGCCAAAGCAATACTAAGCAAGAAAAGTGAAGCAGGAGGTATCACAATACCTCATCTGAAATTAAACTAAAGTGCTGTAGTTTAAAAAAACAACAACAACATGGTATTGGCATCAAAATAATCATGAAGGCCAATGGAACAGAAGAGAAATACAGAGACAAACCCATATACCTATAGCCATTTGATATTTGAAAAAGGTGCCAAAAATATGTTTTGGAGAAAAGACAGCCTTTATAACAAATGGTGCTGGGAAAACTGAAGAACTATATCTAGAAAAATGAAACCAGACGGCTCTCTTTTACCATGCACAAAACTCAAATAAGAATGGATCAAAGACTTAGGAATTAAACCAGAAAACTTACAACTGCTAGAAGAAAACATAGAGTCAACACTCCATCATATAGGTGTTGGAAACAACTTCCTTAACAATACCCAAAGTACAAGAAATAAAGCCAAGAATCAATAAGTGGAATGCCAAACTAAAAAGTTTCTACTCAGTAAAGGAAATGATTAAGAGCATGAAGAGAGAGCCTACAGAATGAAAGAAAGTTTTGGCTAGCTACCTCTCCAGTAGGGCTTTAATATTCAGAATATACAAAGAACTCAAAAAAACTTAATACTCAAAAAACAAATCAATAAATGGGCAAAAGAATTAAACAAATACTTCTGAAAGGAAGAAACACAATGGCCAATAAATATATGAGCAATATTCAACATCTCTAGCAATTATGGAAATGCAAATCAAAACTACACTAAGATTTCATGTCACTCCAGTCAGAATGGCCACGATCAAGAATACAAATGAAATAAATGTTAGCAAGGTTGTGGGGTTAAACTGAGAATATATAATTTGGAGGAGCCACAATCAGTCCCTTCTAAAGGACTCTCACACCTTAGTCTACTCCAACTTGAACATGGGTACTGGGTAAACACTGAGAGCCAACTGGTAGTCACAGAATAACTGAACTTGCCTTACAGCAAATCATGTTTCTAAAGATTTTTTCCCCTGTATTTATTATGCTGAAATGATAATTTTGTTTATGGTTGAAAATAAATGATGTCCATTAATTTAATCTGGAGACCACTTTCTTCTTCCCCCTGCCTCAGTGGTAATATGTTTTTATTAACTTATATCGTGTGTCCTTTGGTGACCTCAAGTAGTGTTCTGTATTTACCTGTTTCTATGTTATGCTAACCCATAAATGAAAGAGCTAAGAGACCAATAAGAAATAAATCAAATAGGCTAGGTTGATCTGTATAATAAGGGGCTAACTTGGAGAAGAATGAGACCAGAAGCCACAGAGGTGAGTTTAGATAATTATTTGGAGGATTTAACATTTGAAAGGCTTCAAAGTCCCTGTAAATAGGTATATGTATATACATGTATGTAGTCGCCTGAAGCGATGGCCGCTTGGAGCAAAGAAGCCGCGGGAAGAAGTTTTGAGACGAACTGGAAACAAACAGCTCTTTATTCTGGCAACTTTTCTCCCTGGCTCTAACTACACCCCGACACGCCGTCCACGCTCCTCTAACCTCCAAAATGGCCCAGACCTCCTCCGCAATCTCGCTCAAGTCCCTCGAGATCTCCGGCCAAGTCTCGCAAGATCCCGGGCCAAGTACGGAAGGCGCCAATGCCCAAACATGTCCAAAGCCAAAGCCCGTAGTCCACCGCAATTTAAGCCATCTCCCCAAACAGGGCTCCTGCACATGTATATATGCATAATATCTGCAGGTCCTGCGTTTGCATACTCAACCAACCATGGATTGGAAAAAATAAATTGTACTATACTGAACATGAACAGACTTTTATTTATTGTAATTATTCCCTAAATAATACAGTACAACAACTATTTGCATAGCATTTACATTGTGTTAAGAATTATATGCAACCCAGGGATGACTTAAAGTATACATGAGGATGTGCATAGGCTATATGCAAATACTATGCCATTTTATATAGGGAGCTTGAGCATCTGCAGGGAGCCCTGAAACAACTCTTTTAGATATATGTTTATGCATTTTTATGCATAAGAAACAAATGAGCTTTATAAACCATTGTTGGTCATAAAATGATAGCATTTCATGTTAATGCTGTTTAAAGGACTCAAGTAAATGTTAATATTTCCTGCTGATGACCATTGACTTTCTGGAGTGTGCCTCTGTGAATACCATTCTGTGCTGAGTCATAAGGACTCCTAACCTATATCCAGTTGTAAACTCGATAAATTTAGTGTTTTACAGATAAAACACTTCTCTGGTATTATTAATAAACCTTATTTAAAAGAGAAATGTTGAGGCTGGGGATATAGTTCAGGAGTAGAATGCTTACCTAGCATGTACAAGTCCCTGGGTTCAATTCTCAGTACTGGAAGGGAAAAAGAAAAAAAAAAAAAAAAAAAAAAAAAAAAAGGAAGCATCTCTATTCTGATTTCTTTGGATCTTCTTATCTTATTTATTCATCTATTTTGCTAGTATTCTGTGATAACTTCATTAGGAAAGTCACTTTCTTTTATTAGGACTTTTGGCTTATCCCAGAGGCTCTGAAATGTCTCTTTTCATCTCTTTTTAATTTTTTTTTTTTTTTTTTTGCTTCTGGATATTGAAGCCATGGCCTTGCATACACTCTTCTCCACCGAGCTACACCCCAGTCCCTCTTTTCATGGCCTATTTATCAGCTTTCCTTCTGTAGCTCTAATTACTGTTGTGAACCTGGGTGATGCCTGGTGTGCAGGCAGTGAGAATTCACCAGGGCAAAGAGAAGCAGTAAAGAGTTTATTGGAGGAAAATAAGCTTTGAGGGTGCAGCAAGGACCCCCACTACAAAGACGTCTGCTCGCAGACTCAGAGGGGCTTTGGGCTTATATGCGCTTCTTCCTTCTCTGTTCACATTTGTAGGACTATTTGCAAGCTATGGTTTATGCTAAGAATGAGTGATTGACAGATTCCTGTGCCGTGCCCATAATGCCTTCTGTGTGTGCACCAAATGCTCATTTCATTTTACATTAGATGCATTAGACACAAGTCATATATGTGGGATTTTCAACAGGGGCTCTCTCAGGTTATTCTAGGTCAAATGGGGGTCTCTGCGCATGTGCCTTGGGGATGTTTGGCCAATCTTTTAAAAAACAGAATCTTACTGTTTACACTTGACAAAGTGTTGTATAACTGGAAGCGTCAGGATGAAAGGAAGGTTCTCAACATGGAAACTCATTTATCCTGACTCAGTAATTGCTCATAATTTACTGCTGTAATGATGGATTCAAAACTGAGAAAGCCTGTCAATATTTTTATTTTTTTATTTGTTTTTTTGCTATGGTGTATCTATTGCTATGTGGTCCAGGCTGGCCTTGAACCCATGATCCTCTTGCCTGAGCCTCCAGGAGTAGTGATAATTATAGACATGAGCCTGGCATCCAGTGGCCCTTCAGCTTTAAAGAGGACAGAAACCCTGAGGTGACTTACCAACCAGAACTCGGAAAGCCACTACATTTTCAAAGCATGATATCCTGTCCTTTCATGAAGACAGAGGTGTCAGATGAGGACTTCCAGTTTCTATTGAATAGAGAAATAATAAACAAATTACTTACTTACTAGTCTTCTTTTCAGGTGGGGTTTTTTTTTTTTTTTTTTTTCCTTTCCCCTAACAGTACTGGGGATTGAACCCAGGGCCTCAAATATAGTAGGCAAGAGTTCTACCACTGAGCTACAACTTGAACTCCTTTGGCCTCAGCCTCCCATGTAGCTGGGTTTTTTTTTTTTTTTTTTTCTTTAAATACATTTAATCCTGTCTTTCTCTAGTCACAGCGTTTTCTCTCCAACTCTCCCAATAGTCTCCCAGTACAACTGGCCCTGTAGAAAAATCTAAACTGATAATCTGCATTTGGATTTGGATTTTGTCATTCTTTGAATAGAATAAACATAACTGTGTTAATAGATGATTCTTTCTGAAAGAAATATGTGATTCTGATGTATTGCATTCCATTGTTTTTATATAAAGTCCCTTGGACAATGTGTACTTTTTTGATAAAAGAAAACATTTATCAGTTCCTTTTCTGTTGTTTTCAGGTTATTTTTTTTTTCCTACAATGAACTTTGTTTTAATGTTTCATAAAATAAATATTGAAAAATAAATATTGAATCATACTTACTGAGTTATTTTCAGTATTTTTCTTGTGAGGCAAATGAATTATCAGTAGGTTTTGAAATGCATGCACACCAAAGAGTCATATGTCTAACATTTCAATTAAATATACAACGGCTCAAACTAAAGTCTGTAGTTTAAAAGTTCAACAGGATGTGGACAAATTAACTGCTTATCATGAGGCTTTTGTTCAATGTGGATGTCTTTGTCTATTTGGAAAAAGGAAGCATCAACTACTATTCTATTAGAGTCTTCCTGTTTGTCTTGCAACTTTCATCTCAAGTTGTTCTTGTTTTGTCTCTCCTAAAAAAGAAAAAAAAAAAGTCTTGCTGGCTTTTCACTTCTTTGGCATCAAAGCTTAAAGAAAGTTCTTAAAGAAAGAGGTCATGCATCACCCTAGCAACCAGGTTTGAGGGAAGTGATGCAGCTAAGACATAATGAGGCAAAACAATCATCTGGCAGATTTATGGTAGCCAGGCACTTTTCTTAACTGGTCATGCTGTCCTGGCAAGAAGAGAATAATGTTAAGGTGTTAGGCAGCATCTCCTAAAAGTATTATGTACCACAGTAAAATCAGCTAATTATTCCCAGGAGAGTGTTGGTAAGTAACTACTAAGTTAGCAAGAGCTATCTTCTTATTTCACCGGTATTTGGCAAAAAATGAAGTAACTGTCAAAATATTCAGGCTGTTTATGAATAGGTACTGCTTGAGACTTCATGAAACTATACATGAAACCTGAAAAGAAGTTGCAAACTGAATGTTCATGTTGCAACCTAGGCACACTATCTCTTTTTGTTCATTATTAAGGAATTTAAGGGCTTACCTAAGGCAGCTACATACAGACATGTAAATAATACAAAGATGCCATAATTCTCCTCCCTCTAGAGTCTCGTTTTGGGACTGTGGCCTATGAATGTATGCATTTTCCCATCAGTGAAAGCTTTAAATCATAAATTGATACTTTTTCCCCTGAATCTTCTGCCATTTCCTGATCAAGATTGAAACCAAATATTTTTACACACTTATACACCAATTGTTACCAAAAAAAATTAAAAATACTTAACAGAGCCACCAATTAAGGTAGAAACTTTCTTAACATTGAATATTATTCCTATTAGTATTTTCATTTTCTCTTTCTCATAGGATTTCAGCCTGGTCCCAAAGAAAGAAAGCAAATAAACAAAGAAAATTCCAGTTAGATGAAAGAGACATGTTGGGCTTGTGACAACCATATTATTGCAAAGCTAGCAGGAACCAGCTCTCGGTAGCTTTCTATATAAATCACCTCAAAGTGATAATTGTCCAATTTTCCCTACACTAAAGAAAGGGTTCTGTTATAGCAGAATCTCCACTGAATTCCAACAGTAAATCACTTTTGGCCAAAAGCTAAATGGACTCTTAACCACCATCTTAGCTAAGTAGCTTCATTACTGATAGACTACTTTAGAGAAAGGGATGATGGGAAACTCTCAGAATTTGTTTTATTAGAAGCAAAATTTAAGAGTGAGTGCTCATGTTCTTGCTTCTAGGATAATTGCATTCTGGTTATTTCGATGTTACAAGATGGAACTGTTAGGAGAAAAGATTTTTTTTTTTTTAGGATTCAGCAATACAATACACTAGTGAACAGCACATGGAGCCTGTGTTCTCTACGATCTAAAGACCAACTGCAGGTCCTCTTTCTGCCTCTACCACTACCCACAACCCAATTTTCTTTTCTTCCATACATTGGTGTCTCTCCTGTGTCCAATACTACTAATGCTCAAAATGTACAACTGATGATTTAAATGTTGTCTGATAACTCTTGTGTACTTCTCAAAGGACTTTCATTCCATAAAGCCTGTGGGACTAAAATTAGGCAATAGACTTCCAAAGCTTTAAAAAGTTTCATTGTTTTTGATCCATAAATTTGACTCTATGGAATTTTCTAGTAAGGAAATAATCAGGAATGTGCTCAAAATTAGCAGTAGAACATGTATGGAAGGCTATCTACAGTTTAAAAAGCTCAAATGATCAAAATGTCCATCACCGAGGAATTGTTACACTTAAAGGTATTATCAGTACAGTGAAATTATATGCAGACAATAAAAGGATATTTTAATAATAACAAGATTTCAAGATAATCTTATTACATAGACAAAATAAGTCACAAGCAGGAGACACATTGTAATGTCTTCTAGGTATATATGCAAAACAAAGCAGCAATAGCTACAATATGCATCCAAAGGCTAATAGTGCTCACATACATGATGAGGTTATGATTCACACACACACACACACACACACACACACACATGCACACACACTCACAATCATATACTATTCTTTAATTTTCATGACTGAATAGGCATTACATAGATAACTAAAGACGACTCTAAATTGCTGTTTAAAATGAGCTAAAAATACAAGCTGTATTTCTTTATAGACATTTATATTTAAAAAGAATCAGCACCAATGAAGTGTTACTCCTTATTTTAAAAAGAAAGCAATTATTAAGAGGTCAGACTATCCAATTCACTCTCTGCTTTAGGAAATCAAAGAAAGACACACACACACACACACACACACACACACACACACACACACACAACTTTATTGTATCCCACTACTCAAAAAAATCACCTAATCCCATCATGGGGCATGTAGATGGGATATGCTGCGTGTTTAGCCAAGGGTAATATTTGTCATAGACAACAAGAGTTAGTACTAGGGAACATTTTTCCAAGTGCTAGGGAACATCTTTATTTTGCAGGCTGAGGGAGTTATAAACAGAGGGGAAGGAAAATGCTCAATTGGAAAGACAGAAAGAAAGAGAGGAGAAAGAAGGCAAACTTGGGGAATCATACTTTGTCTATGACTGAGAGGCAAATGCAGAATGTCAGGGAATTTAAAGTATAATCACATCAACAGTGATACCACTACACACCCACTGACGTGACCAACATTCAGAACACTGACAACACCCAATACTGGCAAGAATGCTGAGCATCTTTGGGGTGCTGGTGGGAATGCAAAATGGTATGGCCATTTTGGAAGACAGTGTGGTATTTTCTTATAAAAAACTAAACATATTCCTACCATACAATCCAGCAACTGCAATTCTTGGTACTCCCCAAAGGATTTGTAAACAAATGTTCACACAAAAACCTATACGCTGCTGTACCTAGTCATCATTCGGTAAATAAATAAATAAAATTATTGTGGTACTTTCAGACGATGGAATATTACTCAGTACTAAGAAGGAAATGAGCTATGGAGCTTTGAAAAGACACAGAAGAAACTTAAATGCAAGTTATTAAATGAAGAATCCATGTGGGCGCGGTGGTGCACACGTGTGAATGGGAGGCTGAGGCAGGAGGATAGTGAGTTCAAAGCCAGCCTCAGCAATGGCGAGGCACTTAGCAACTCAGTGAGACCCTGTCTCTAAATAAAATACAAAAAAGGGTTGGGGATGTGGCTCAGTGGCTGAGTGCCCCTGAGAGTTCAATCCCTGGTACAAAAAAATAAAAATAAAAATAAAAATAAATTAAAAAAAAAGAATCCAATCTGAAAAGAATACATAGTATCCAACTACAACTATATGACATTGAAAAAGGTAGAATGATGGAGACAGTAAAGAGATCAATGTTCTCCAGAGGTTAGGGGGAAGGGAAGAATAAATAAGAGGAACATAGAGAATTTCCAGGGCAGTGAGGCTCTTGTGTATGATGTTACAAGGAAAAATATGTGTCATTATACACTTGTCAACACCCATAGAAGGTGGGACACCAGGAGTGAACCCTGACACAAACCATGGTGTTTCGGTGACAATGATGTGTCAGTGTGGGCTCATAACTGTAACAAATGTACCATTCTGGTGCAGGGTGCTGATGGTGGGGGTGGCGGTGCACATAAGGAAAGAGGATATTGGAAATCACTGTACCCCCCATTCAATTTTGCTAGGACTCTAAAATTGTTTCCCAAAGTAAAGCCAACTTAAAAGGAAAAATATGTATGTAAGGAGTGTTATACAATGTTGAGAATATGGTTTGAAATCTTCATAAAGGAAGCAACAACATAATCAGAAAGAAGGAAAGTCTTCAGATACAGAGAGCTGGGACAAGATAAAAGAAGTAGGAATTTTCCCCCTAAAGAGAGATGCTTTCATAACTGATTGTTATCAAACATTTATTTGTTCTACGAGGCCATGTGCATATTTGCCCTCAGTGGATTTTAGGTTGCTGGATCACTTCCTGCTCATCGCCTCATCTTCTTTCATGTTCTCCTGTACTTTTCCATGTATTCACCCTGCTTTTAGCTTGGCTTGTCTGATTTCTATGTACTTTCATTATCTCTATTCTCCGGTATAAAAGAAATGGTAGATACAAACTGAAACCTGAAAACTTGGGACATGTGGCTTCCTGGAATAAATGCTTCATTATAAAGCACTCATGAAAAGTCTCCAGTCCAACTACGGCTTTAGGTTTCTAAGCGTGCAGAAGCATATGGAAAATCAGCATTACATTTAAAGACAAAATTATCAGCATTATTCTGGCAGGAGAATATTTGCTGCTGCCTACTGTTTTTGTTTTAATGGGAAGACCGATTCATTTAACAGGTTATTCTGTTTAGAAAGCACCGAGATGCCAGCTGAACAGAGATGGTGAGAGGATGTGATTCGTCACATACAAATAATAACTGACTTATTTCTTCTTTACCTAAGGAAACAAAGAAAATGAAGATTTGACATTCTCAATTACTTGAGAGAGGGTACCAAATCCTATTGTTAGACAGGATGTGATGTAGACAGGACAGAGGTGAGCATAGGCAGGAATCATATGCCCATGTGTCCCCACACAGTTGATGCCGTGGAACGTTCAGTGTAATGGTGCATCCTCTGTGCCCTCGGGCTATCTGGGAAGAGCATGTGAAGAGAATCAGCACGTATGTTATAGCACAGGGGTCATCAGCACAGGACAATGATATATATATATATATATATATATATATATATATATATATATATATATATACGGATTTACTTTAGGGAATTGGCTCATGTAGTTATGGAAGGTGGCAAGTCTAAAATCTGCAGGGTGGCAAGTTGGCTGCCTTTGAAGAGTTGATGGTTGTAGTTCAAAGCTGTGAAGGTTAATCTGGATTGTAAAATTGATTGGATTGAGAGATTTCTAGGAAGTGTTTGGGATTAAAAGATTTCTGGGTGTGTTTATGAAGGTGTTTCCGGAGATCACTGCCACGTGGGACAGCAAACTGACAAGGGAGAGCTACCCTGAATGTGGGTAGCACTGTCCAGTAGGCTGGGGTTCCAAGTTAGAAGAAGAATAAGGAAGGGCGGTGGATTGAAGTTTGATTCTTCTTGAGTGGGTGCATCTCTTACTGCTACCATTGCCCAAAGACACAAGATACCAGCCCCTTTACTTTTCCAATGTGACTCTTACCAGTGATTCTCTGGGGAGCTTCCAGACCTTCAGTCTTGGACTGGGGCTACATCATTGGTCCCTCTTGTTCTGAATCTCCAGCTTCTTGGACTGAGTAGTTCCTGGTTCCTCAGTGTACAGATAGCCATTGTGGAACTACCCAGCTTCTGATTGAGTAAGCCAATCTAATAAAATCCCCTTTTGTAATAACACATAACTAGCCTGTTCGTTCTGCTCCTCTAGAAAACCCTGACTAATACAAATGCCAAATGCCATCTGCTGGTGGAATTCCTGCTTGCTCCTGGTAGGTCAGTCTTTTGTTTCATATAGGCCTTCAACTGACGGGAAGAAGCCCACCCACACTACAGAAGCCAATTTGTTTTAAAAATTCCATAATTTAAATGTTAACCACTTCAAAATGTTCTCACAGAAACATCCAGAATAATGTTTGGCCACATATCTGAACACTTTGGTCTTGCCAAGTTGACACATAAAACAAACCATCAACATAGGTGACCCTCCAAATATAGATTTCTTATTCATTTCTACACATTTTTTGCCAAATCATTTTCATAACCTTCTCCCTGTGATGTGCTCAGGTCTGGTATCAGGACTAGGCTAGAGACTCCTGCCTAGTCACCTACTAAATGAATGAGTCATACAGATGCCAGACCAGCCATTGTATTTTCTTGACCCAAGATGTCATAAGGCATGTGCCCAATCCTGACCCACCCCATACCAGTGTCCAGATCTTCCTGGCTTGGAGAGTGACAGAAGGATGCAGAACCAACACAACTTGTATCCCTAGGTGGATGTAATGGTTTAGATATGAGGTGTCCCCCAAAAGCTCATGTGTGAGACAATGAAAGAATTTTCAGAGGTTAAATGATCAGATGTTTTGAGATGTATAAACGAATCAGTGAATTAATCCACTGGTGTGGATTAACTGGGCAGTGACTATAGGCAAGTAAGGTGCAGCTAGAGGAGACATATGGCTGGGGGCATGCCTTTGGGTTTTATATTTTGTCCCTGGTGTGCAGAGCTCTCTCTGCTTCCTTGCTGCCATGTTCTGAGCTGCTTTCCTCCGCCATGCCTTTCCACCATGATGTTCTGCCTTACCTCAGGCCCAGAGCTATGGAGTCACCCATCTGTGGACTGAGACTTCTGAAACCATGAGCCAAAATAATGTTTTTCTCCTCCGCACTGTTCTTGCCAGGTCTTTTGATCACAGCAATGAAAATACTGAAACAGTGGAGGACAACAGCAATGATGAGGAGAAAGCATGATAGGAGAGTTGGGAGAGGAAGGGATCCCTGGACCTAAACCAGATTTGGAGGAGGCAGAGTGACAACGTAAAGGAGGACCTGTGAGCCAAGTTTCCAAGTCCCCTTGACATATCAGACCTCATTTACAAAACACAAATCAAAGATAAAAGTATTAAGGAGTTGTATTTTAAGACAGGGTCCACAAAGCTCTCAAATGCAGAGCCCTTGTGCAGGTGAGTTCCTATGTGACTACTGATTCCACGTCCATGAAGGATACTCCAGCACACATGGAGACAGACAGAAAATTCTTGGAGGAATGTGTGGGATCCTTCTGTTTGATTTTATTTTCTCAATAGAATAAGGTAATCAACTGACGGGGAAGAGTTGGTGTTAATTTCAGGACACAGAAGATGAAATAAATGAAAAGAGTAGAAGAGAAAAGAATTTCTGGGTAGCTCAAGGGTCTCACTTTAGTGTGAGTCATAAATTTAAAGAAAGACCAAGAAGCAAGATGGTATGATTTTTCTCCAGCCATATTCATATGTATAGGTACAACAGGAGTATGTGAAGAGCTGGATTTAAGTGGGATTGGAATTTTTTCAGGCAAGTGTGAAAAATCAAAAAGGGCTAAGGAGTTGAGTTTGCATGTAAAAAATTATTAGACTGTCAGAAAAATGACAAAAATTATAGAGTTCTTAGCGAATTCCACTTTGTGCCAGATAGATTATTTTCATCATCTCATTTAACCATCAAACTAGTATTTATTATACTTATTCATTTTATCCAACAAATATATTTTTTGAGCTCCCATTAGATACCAGGCACTTCTCTGTAGCTATGGATCATTCACAAAGAAGGTTTGTACTTTCATGGAGCAGGAAAAATGACAATAAGCCTGAAAAAATGAACAAGAAAATTTCAGGTCATAGGAAATGCCTTGAAGACAAGACCACTGGATAAGAAGATGGAGACCAATTGAGGTTGGAGGGAATACTACATCAAGTGTTTAGAGGGAGTCTTTCTGAGATCACAACTGAGCTGAAAGAAGGATGAAGATATACATGCCAACACATAGAGATAATAATAGCAGAGGATAAAGATGTAAATCTTAAATCCACAGAGCTGCTGAAATGCAGTTAAGCAGGTATATGCAGTCACAATTTATCTCACACCCAGCCTGGTCTATGTGAATGGTGACCCCCCAGAGATGTGTGCTGCAAAATCTGCTTTTAAATCCTAACTGAAGGAACTTATCATTCAAACTACAGTTATGGAGCACATCATTTGCTGAACTCTCCCCTCCAACTGCTAACACATAATTAGTGTATATGTAGAAATCACTACTATATTATACGAGATAATATATGATATATATGAGATACTATATTTTTATACATAGTGTCATTACCAATAGATTATATATATAATATTTAATATATTACATTATATATAAATATTATATATTTCATATATATATATATCATTACCAATAGATGTTGATTTCCATTTCTCCCAGAATTAGAGAAACCCCTTACCCTCTATCTGATACCTATTTTTCTCTTTTGTTGCCAACCCTGATAATTCTCATGTGTTCTCTTCCATGCTTCTCCCACACTTGTCTATGCTCAAACACCATTTAGTTTTAGCAGAGAGATTATTGAACTCTGTAGAAAACGTCCAGTTTCTACCTCTACTACTACACAAGGTTCACAGAAAGTGCCGTCTCATTACCTATTGTATTGTCTGTGAGGCTTGGATTTTCTTCTCTGTGCTCTGCAAAATACCTGTGCCAAGTTGGTGATCTATGATCTGAGTAATTTCTCTCTTTTTGGCCAGATGTCCTAGTGTTCTCTATTTTTTTCTGAGCTGCTAGCATGGGATGAAATTTTATTCTCTCCTCCATTATATCAAAGTTTGGCATACAGAATAATTTTCTGATTGAGTATGAATTGAAAAGAAATCTCTAGAGGGTGAAAATATGAATATCATAATAGTTACAATATTATCACATCTCCTAAATCGTATCTTCACATGGGTCTTCCTGTCTGACTCTTTAATGACCATTGTATCACAAAGTGGCAATAACAATAGATTAGGAATCAGAAATTCTGGGCTCTAGTTCTGCTGCTGATTCTCACTAGCAAATTACTAAACATGGTTATTCTTATTTTTTTCTCTTGAAAGAGGTGTGCTGATCTGGGTCTCACCTATGGTGTTCTTCTGAAAAGTAAAGACAGAATGTAGACACAAATGCCTCGCACACCAGAAAAGTACTTCTAGAACTAAAGGGTCATTATACAGGTAATTTTTCTGGTTGCTTTTGTGTAACCTGTTTATTTCAGGATTATGATTAAGAAAGGTCAGAAAAGGATACAGATGAAATTATATCTCTGACTGAAGATAGCATTATAGAGCATTTACATATAACACTGTCAAAAGTCAGCAAAAAGATTTTGCCCTGGAAAACTTATTGACTGTCTAGGAGATGGGATTAAAGATATTCACTGTAATTGAACTTTTTGTGGATGTGAGTCATGAGAAATTGAACTGCCCTAATGTACTAATGACTTAAAAGCCTATAAACTGACCAAAATACATACTTACACATGAAAAAGAACATTACGGCCTCGTAAAGTGCTGGGTTCATGCAGCTACTTTGAAAAGCACCCAAGTGGAAGCTGTGGTACTGCCTTTCTTTCTTTTTTTCTTCCTCCTATTTATTGGAGGAAGTTCATTAACATATTATTACCAAAATTAAATGTTTCAATGAAAAATTGATACAAAGAAAGATTTGGAAGGATCATAGACAGGACAAGAGTTCCAGAAAAATAAATTTAAAAATTGATTTTTGAAATGAAATAACTTTTTTAAATAAAATAAACTCAGAACTTTAGCAGTCAGCATTGATTGGCATAATCAGCAGATGAAGTAGCATTCTGTCTTGATTTTCACCTTTTCTCTTGGGTTCTCTGCGCTTCCTACTACCTCAATGTGTCAGTCCCTAGGGATTCCTCTTAGAACATAAACATCATTGTTTGATTCTTTTAGCTTGAATCCAAACTACTAAGCTTTAACCTTAACTGACAGCCTCAAGTTAAATTTGGAATCTCAGAAGCAGTTATTGCCAGCAGTTTTCACATTCTTGACATCACTGGTCACAGTCTAAGCACAAGCTCCTAATTTTTTCCTTGATCCAGCTATCATTTCTACTCTGCCCAAGAGATCATTTGTTTATATCTTAAATGTCTTCACAGGATATTTCCTTTTCCTGTCAAGATTTAGCAGAAATTTTCCCTCTCCAAGAACATCACATTCATTCCCTGAAGTCATCTCAGTGGAGACCACTCATCTTCTCAGAGTCAATATACCAAATATGTCAAAATACCAAAGAGTGGAGAATTTTAATGTGAGTAAGGTTAGAAGCCAGAGAGTTTTGGACAAAGAAGTGATCTGATCTGTTAAACATCTGGGAAAGTCCACTCTGGATGACAGGAGGGAGCAAGAAGAAAAGCAAAAAGGAAGTTACTGAAATGTCTGTCGAGTTGATTGACTTAGTCTCTTGGACTACAGCATCAGTGATAGAGGGGATGAAACACAGTGAGACATAGATTTTTTAAAAAAATAGAACTAACTGGACTTGTAGAATAGGGTGAGGATGTAAAAGAAGAGAAGTTCAATGTGTTTCTTAGATATGTGTGCGCGTGCATGTGTATGCATGTGTGTGTTTCCCTAATTAGTTGAATGAAAAACATTGTCACTGAGGTGGGAAAAACTGGGGAGAAGAGAGGATTGTTTAGTAGGGGTGGTGGTAGAGATTCAAAAATTCTGCTTTGGACATGGAAATTTGAAATGCCAATTAGACATTTACATAAGGAGTGTCACAAAAAGCAACTGATTTTTGAGTCTGGACCTTAGGGGAGAGGATGAAACAAGATAAATTAATTTGAGTTTTTTTGCACAGAGGTAGTATTTAAAGTCATGAGATTGGAGGTTAGCCAGAAAATGAATACACTTAGAGAAAATTACTGGACACATCCTGCAGAAAAGATGTGGTAGAATAACAGAGACACTGGGAAGGGGCAGTCAGGGAAGTAGAAAGAATGAGACGGAAAAAAAAAAAAAAAAAAAAAAAAAAGCATTACAAGCAGGAGGAAATGATCAATCACTGCTGACAGGTCAAAATAAAATGGAGTAAAAGATATTTCCAGAAAAATATTTCTTCATCTTTGAGTTTTTCACATGGAAATCTCATTTCTTGTTTACTTGAAAATCTTAAGTTACCAAAGAACCTAGATGAAAATCTAAGTAAGGGGCCTGGGTTTGTGGCTCAGTGGAAGGAGAGCTTACCTAACATGTGTGAGGTACTTGAAAAAATCCAAGTACGAATGATAATCAACAGCAGCAACAACAAGAAAATATAATTAGCAATGAACAAATATTGTCCTGAGTGAAACAGCTTCACTAAGGGATATGATGGTAGGCAGAAAAAGGGCCCTCCAAAGGCAACTATTTCCTCATTCCTAGAATGAATGAACAAATTACCCTGGAAGAAAAAAGGGTCCTATTTTGCAGATATGATTTTATTAAGGATCTTGAAATGGGCAGATCATTCTGGATTATCAGGGTGGTCTCAGAGTAATCAAAGGAGGTAGGGGGATCTAAAGGAGGCAGGGGGATCAGAGTGGAGAGAAGGATATGTGATGACAGGAACAGAGGTCAGATGGTCACAGGGCTACCAGGAGAGGGATGAATGCAGGCAGCCTCTAGAAGTTGGGAAAGAGAAGGAAAAAAAACTTCTCCTCTGTAACTCTCCCAACTCATTCTAGACTTCTGATTACAAGAACTGTGTGATGATAAATTTGTATTGTGTTAAGCCATTATGTTATAGTAATTTATTATGACAATAGGAAACTAATACAGATTGTAAGACTTGAATCAGTAAGAAATCCCTTATCATTCATAGAGATATATCTGTGTATTCCCAGAAAAGGGAGCATGCCCAATTGGGTAGTAAGACCTGGAATAGTCTTAGGGGAAAACATTTTATTTCATCTTTTACCCTCCTGTGCTATTGGATTTTTCTTTTTAATAAACCATCTGTGTGTGTGTATTTTTTATAAAATTTTTTCACATGTCCCAAATGGGATGAATTTGAACCAATTCATTTCTAGTCAATGCACAAAGTAGTTTCTCCTGCCATTTGTGGATCATAATGTTTCTGCCACTGGGGAGGAGAAGGTTTGAGCAAGAAATGCATGGACAATTAGTTTGTTTTGATGCTCTTTAAAAATAATTAGTCATGTCTTACACTCCAGCACTGAAATATATGAAACATAAAATCACAGAGAAAATACAGCTGAGGTTTATAAGCATTGCCAGACACTCTGTAGTTCCAATAATAAGGAATCATCAAATAATAGTGTTCTCCTACATTTAGAAATGATAATGGCTTTGAGGCAAATTTCATATGTCTACTGGGTAATGTTCATTTCTTCCTAGAAAAAGGATTGAAATTAGTGGGGGGAAAATTGATATAAAGGTCCATGAATAATAGCTCAATGGCTTACATGGAATGAGGTTTTGGTAGAGAACTGCTGTTATTTGGTGTATTGTATTTTGCTTGAATGGTAAGTGAGTGATGTGCAAAAGGGCATAAATGTGGCTGTTTAGCAAGTGGCATGTTTTGCTTAATGCAAATCACTCAGATAGAAATCCTTTCTGCAAATCACCAGCATGTCCCTTTCATTATAAAATGATACCACTGACAACAATCAAAGCAATAACTGTGTGTAAGACTGAGAAGAACCAGGTGCAATCAACAGGGTGTCCCTATTTTGGGAAAATAAAATGATTTACAAACTACTATTTGCTTATTCTAATAGTTTTTCTTGATTTTTCAACCTAGTCTGATTGCTTCCCATTCATATTAGGCTAAATATTATTCTTTCAGAAGGACAATTCTATGGTACCCTTTGCTGTTTATATTCTGCTACTATTTCCTCTGGTTATCTCACTTTGGTTCCATACAACAAATTATCTAGGATGGTCTAAGACTTTGGTCTTATTTGGGGATGTATATTCTAAATTTATGCCAGTCCATCACCTACTACCATGTTCCCTAATCACCACTTTTTAAAAAAAACTTCTAATACTTCTTATAACCAAATATAATTTTAGTATATTAATCTTACACTTTAAAATAAAGAGGCTTCATGAGATTTTATAAAAGTGGATTAAAAGGTCATTTAAAAAATATTGAGAGTTCATTTGAATTAAAAATACTCTGTGTTTTACACCAGCAAAGTAAAATCCTTAATTTTATCCTATTCACATTAATCTTTTTCATATTTCCAAAAGTTGTCCTTTAAAGCTAAGAATTAAAAAATCTATAAAATAGCAGTCAAATGATAATTAGGTAGAAACAGAACCTGGGGATGTTAATAAATATGATGTTAAGGAGAGTGTTTTGTCCCTTACAAAATCTAGCTGCATCTCTTCTTACAATGTAATTCCAAGAGAAATAAAATAAAGAAATGGATCCATGCTCACTTGGCAGGGGTTTTTGGTGATGTTTATTTGGGTTTGTACAACAAGTGCTTCACCCCTAATCAGGAGGTGTTGCCATCAGGAGGATCAAGGCCCTGCCTGCATCTCCTCCATCCACAGCATTCACTGTGGGAATTCTAGAACAGGAGGATTGTGGCTGATACAGTGTATTGTACTCAGGATCTTTGCTAAATAAGTAGAATGCAGCTGCTATTGCCACACATGTATACACACACACACACACACACACAAACACACACACACGAAGCCTTGTGAGAAGATGGACATGCTAATTTGCTTCACTGTAGTAACCATCTTACTATTTATATGTATTTTATGATATCAGGTTGTACATCTAAAACATACACAAGAAAGTCTAGATTTACAACATTTTACACTTTCCTTTCAATGATATTCATGAAAACGTAAACCATATACCCATGTTGCCAAATACATCGTCTATCATAAAATAATACTAAGATGTGCAAGTTTTAGAACAATCATGGTTCCAAATTTAGTATTTTAAATATTCTCAGTCATTGCTAATGTGATGCTTAATTCTTCCAGGGAAAAATACATCCTGTTAATGTAGCACTCGGTAGAGTATAAGACAGACCTAGTTCCTTCTCTCGTGGGGCTTTTTATTCTAATGATTCAGACATGAAACAATTCTGCTTTGTTGGCCTTCATGTTTCTCTTTGCCAGAGGCTGCCTTGAACACTTGAAATGCTGAATTTTCAATACGAAGGGGAACAAAATTTTTTGTTGTTGTTGTTGTTCTCTTTACATTTCTCTTTCTTAGAAGGGTCCCAAAACAGATTACTAGGACCCTAATATTAAGTTATACAGTTTAGTTAAGCAGGTATTTTCATACAGATGATCTTTTAACACAGTTCTTAAATACATGAATTTCAGTTATCACAGTTTAGCTAAGTACTGCTAGCTCCCCAACATAATTAAATTTCATTAACCATGACCTATTAACTGTGAGTAATTGCCTAAAGTACAAATTTCACTACTAGCATTTTAGTCCACAATTACTAATGAAATAACTTGTGTGCATTGACAGATCACACCCCTCACTTTCAGAGTCTATTGGTGATTGGCAACTGAAGCTGTTATTTGGTTCATGCTCAGACACCAAGTAAGTGACTGCTTTGCCTCTCTGTCTCCCAATGATAAACATCCATTAAACACACATGATATTTTAAACACACACACACACACACACACACACACACACACACACACACACGGAACTGACCAAAAAAGTCTGAATGTAGCAAAGAAACAAAAATGATAATCCTGGGACTGAAATCAAATAAAATCTAAATGGAGTCATAGCAGAAGCTGTCATACTGTGATAGGATTGTCAACACTGTTGCAGTCTGAGACTCAAACTAGCCAGAGGAACTCAGTAAAGTGAATTTATTCACATAAATGATAAAAGTGGCTGTGAAGAAACCCGGTGGACGTGACACTGGCAGCAAACTTACAGAAATCCTCAGAGATATTTCATGACTCTGAAAGGACAAAAGATATAATGTTGGAAGCTGATCTCAATTTAGAAGGATTTTAAGTTACAGAATGACGAATAAATACTATTTTTCAATTCCTTATACATTTACAATGGATTGTAGAAAATCTTAACATTTTGCCAGGCACAGTGGTGCATGCCTGTAATCCCAGTGGCTCGGAAGGCTGAGGCAGGGGGATTGTGAGTTCAAAGCCAGCCTCAGCAAAAGCGAGGAGGTAAGCAATTCAGTGAGACCCTATCTCTAAATAAAATACAAAATAGGGATAAGGATGAGGCTCAGTGGTGGAGTGCCCCTGAGTTCAATCCCTGGTACCCGCCCCCACCCTCTGCCAAGAAAAAGGAGAAAAGAAAAGAAAAAGAAAATCTTAACATTTTGAGAAAAATTTTTAAAGATCACAGTACAATTGTGATTTTCCTGATTTATTATTGCATTGCTGAGATTGAACCCAGGGCCTCGTGGATGCTAGGCAAGCACTCTACCACTGAGATACACCATCAGCCCACATATTAATTGTTAAGAATTCCTTGTATGATTTCAGCTTGAAACTATTTTCATGGTCCTGTACTATTTCTTGCATGTATTATATCCCACTCCCTTCATAGGATCCATAATACATGTGAAAGTTAGTCCAGGGATGGTTTTAAGTATAGCTATCAGACTCAAAACTCATATTCCTTTTCAGTGATTAAACAGCATTGATGTTTCTTGGATTTTTTTGCAAAGAGTTTCATTGAGAACTACACCATTGTGGTAGGCATGAAAAAGTGCCTGAGCTGTAGAAGAAAACAAAGCTTAGTGATTTTTCCAGGAAGTTCCTGTTTCAGTGTACACGTGACTCTGTCTAGACCAATCTCAGCAGCTCTTGCAACATTCCTAGTCATAACTTAATCCACGACACTGATCCAGATGAGTTCCTTGTTCTGTAAGGAAAAAGCTAACATGAAAGGGGAAAGTATTCAAATGATGTAAAAATGTGCTAGTATCCTACCTATCACTGCAAAGCAGTTCTGGCACTATGTACTTTGAGAACAGCAGAGAAATATATTTGTCTTTAGGTATTAGGGCAGAATGATTTTGATTTTTTGAATGCAGCGCTACTGATTGAGAAAGTTGACTCTTAAAGAAATGGTATTTTCATAATTTATGGTGAATATTTTTTTGTATTCCTACTCACCACTGGAATGAAATTTATGTCTCATTTTCCAGTGCCAGAGCACTAAAAATAACTTTGTAAAATAAAAATAGAAGAAACTGTCATTTCTTTTTATTTGCACTTATTTTTATTTACCCTTTACAAAATGGGGCAAAAGCAATGTATTTCTTTTCTCTAGCTAAGGATATTCATATAATTCCACTTCTTACAGAGATATACCACTAGTTTCTGTTTTATTGAAAGTCATATTTATATGCTTGATTTTGAATGTGTGTTTGGATGTGCATCCTTGAGAAAGATTACATACAAAACAATTTTCGATGGAGATTTGGTGGTGGAGGTCACACATTTTAACATATGAGGCTTGTGGCTGGTTGCTATAGTTGAGAGGCCTAGAAATGAGTTGTGCTGGATGACAGTTGCATAAGTAAATAAACAAGGCCAGATCTGCTCTGCAAAGCTCTGAATCATCAGTGAAAGGACATTAAAAACAGCTTCAACCATCCAGCTCCTATTTTTCCAAAGAAGCAGCTGGAAAGAGCACAAAGCCTCAAGTTTTTTCAATGTGGACTGAACATGACTTTTTTAAACAAATATTTGTAATATACTGCATCATAAGTCATAAAACATGAATCCAAATGAATAAGCTATGCTTTAGATAATCTGGTTAGTGCTAATATTACTCCAGAACTGAAGAATAAGGAAGGTGTTTTGGAATACATTATTAAACATCAACAGAAATTCATAGACATTTAAAGAAAAGAATCTGTCCAAAATGTATAGGCAATACATAGTCTACATAAATTCTCTACTTTTTAAAATCAAAATTAAGTTAGCCGAGAGTGTGGCTCAGTGGTAGAGTGTATGCTTAGCAGATACAAGGCCCTCAATTTAATCCCTGGCACCACAACCACCAACAACAAATTTAAATTAAAATAAATAAAAGCCTGTGTTGAGTCTAGCTATATTCATTAAATTTTGAAACTCCCTTTGTCAACAATAGTATGTACTTTTAAATTAGGACTCTGGGACACAAGACATAAAACAATGAGAAAGTTCCAAATTCTTGGCCTGACTTTACCACTAATTAGAGCTCTTGAAAGAAAAAAAAGAAAAAAGAAAAAAAAAGAATTACCCTAATTACCTTTTACTGAAGACTTACTCCATGTCATTTACTGACCAGCCCTGGTTCAGACGTCTCATTTAGTTCCTACAAGAATCTTTTGAGATAAGCATATTTATCTTCATAGGACAACCAGCAAGCAGAAATTCAAGACTTCCCAAAATATTCAGGCAGCCTGTAAGAAGAGGTAGACCCAGAATTATAAAAGTTGATCTTATTCAAGACCATTGCAATAAGGGAAAAGAGACTTCAATATAAAACTGGGCTCAAGGGCTGGGGTTGTGGCTCAGCGGCAGAGCACTCACCTTGCATGTGCGCAGCCCAGGTTTGATCCTCAGCACCACATAAACATAAATGCATTGCATTGTGTACAACTAAAGCAAATAAATAAATATTAAAAAAAAAAAAACTGGGCTCAAATCTGAATACAGCATGGGCAGATGGGAATTTATAGCCAAGGAGCAGGGTCAGGGTCAGTGAGTGGAAAATTGCTGAAGTAAACTCAGGAGTAAGTGGGCAGGGATTCTGGCTGAACAGAGCTAATGGGATTCTTGCTGAAAGAGGCTGGGATGATCAGAAATCATCTGGAGGACCGTGGAGGATGAAGAACCTGATCAGATATAAAGTGTGATTACATTACAAGGTATTCTTGCTAACCTGAAAGCAGGATTCTGGCTAAAAGTGGATTTTGAAAGAAAATGCAGGGGTGAGCCTAGAAAAGGTTCAGGGACATGACTAAAGTTTAGACAAGAAAATAACCTTTGTCAATTGCACGTTAAAAATCGAAAGTATACCTTTCACCATACACTAAACTTCATTCTCCCTCTAATGATCCAAACTGCAATGTGTTATTTTTCCTATCAACTCAATTTTAAATACAAATCCAGCTTCCCTCTTGACATTGACAAAACTGTCATTTCTCACCAATTCTCTTCCATCACATCACACTATCACCAGTATTTAGTCAAACATTCCTATCATTGCCTTTCATATGTTTTTACTTTACTCTAAGTGAAAATGGTATACTAGTAGCTATTGGCAAGTATTAATAAGAAAGTCACTGGAGATAACAAGCATTACAGGGTTTTGCAAATTTAGCTCATAAGTATGTTTTCATTGCAGAACACAAACTTAGAAACTATACCAGAGGAGTATGCAGCTATATCTTTCATTCCATACCAAGAAAATATACTAAAAAAGACTATGTGTATGAGGTCATCTGCTCAGAGTAAAAGGGAAAATGCAAATTTAAAAAGGGAGGCTTAATTCTCCCTGTTGAACATAAAGCAAAAGATCTAAACTCAGTAAGTCAGAAAGCATTTACTTTAGAAAATTTGCAAGTTCCTTCTCCACTGCTTTGAAATTTATGCAAATGTTTTTAAAGCTAAATAAGACTCTTGCTAGCATTATGGCCACAAAACATCTTCCTTAAGGACTTTTGGATCATTTCTTTGAAATGGATCATTGAGGAACAGAGTAGAAGCCTCTCCTTTTGTCTGTGGGAGAGTAGAAAGCTATCTTCTGCTAGCACCTCACTAGCACCTCACTATGACTCTCCTGTCATGAGATATGAGATTTTATTTTTCCTTTGGATAAAGCCGGTTAGTTGACCCACATAATCACCGCATTTACCAAGTGAATTGAGGATGAAATATATATAACAAATAGGGTGGTCAAGTCCGCTTACTTGGGGAATAATTGTTATTTATTTTGAAAAGATGGATGTAATAAGTTGCATATGCTTGACTATGTAAAAGATATTTCTTTCTTTCTTGACAATTTCTTTGTTCATTGCCTATGTTATGATATGTTATTATACCATTTACTCTGGTATAATGCTTATTCAATAATAAAATTATTTTCTTTCTCTTCTAAATAAAATTTTCTAGCATTAGAAACAAAAAAAAAAGCAACAAAACTTTTGTTTTGTTGTTGTATTTCCCCAACAAGAGAAAATAATCTTCACAGAATCAGAAGTCCTTATAAAACTTGAATCTTGAACACTATTATAAAACGAGATATCCAAGGACAATAAGCAGTGAACATTTTGTCAGTGAAAATTTGAAAAGATACATGTGACTCACTCGTAAGGGAAATCCACACTTAATTATTCTTTTTTATATTGTATGGGCAAAGAAAAATTTCTTCTTGGTCCACTGAAGGTTCACTGGCATGAACCAAAAAAGATTAAATAGGAGGCCTCAGGGCAAGTCTGAGGGAGGGGTAAAAAAAGGGAGAAAGAAGGACAAGCAAAGCTGACAAGGTTACTTCAGAAACAGCAGAAGAGAAAGTCAGACTGAGTTAAGCTGAAGCAAGAGTTCCTCTTGGTAGGCAAGAGTGCCCAGTTTCTCTTATTCTCCTTGTAGGAAAAACTGTGATGAGTACCCATTTTGTAGAAACCGTGCCTAAGCCAGCCATTCTGGAAGGAATTAAATCTCTATAGCTTCATCCCATCTAGAGATGCCAGCAAATACTATCATAGGGAAAACCTTTGAAACGGACCATCTGAATAATTTCTGTAGTAGGTTCACTGAAAGCTGAAGGCTCCTGATCCCCTACTCCCACTCCCTCATACACACAACTGACAACAGGATGCATGCCTCTGCCATGGGCTAACTGTACCTCTACCACTGGGTCACTGCACTTCTACTGGTGGGCCACATACTTCTTCCCTAGGCTGCTACACCCCCATCCCAAAAATCACATGGGCAAGCTCACACCTGCTTGGAGAGCTACAGGCACTTACAGAATTTCTACAGGTGGGCACACAGGCTATAGTCCCAACCAGGGAGATACCTGGCTGCTCAGCTTCAGACAAACAGGAGTTATTTTTTGTGACCCTCCACAGAGCTATTAGGTAGCTGGACAAGATAAGAAATGGTGGGAGCTTCCTAGGTTTGCACTAGATGTAGGCAGAATGAGGTCTGTGTGGATAAGTGCCCAAACCTGAGTTATTCACAGTTTTTGAAGCAGAAAAGTGAACCACATTGGGGACAAAACACATTACAGCTTCCCAACCCACCATGGAGATGGCTGGTTGCTACCTCTATTCCTAGAGCAAATTAGAGGAAAAGCTGAGGGACTACGGGCATTTAATACACCTCTCAAAATCTGACAGAATCCAAAGATGGAAGCCCACTAAAATCATCTCTGTTATTCATTTTTATACTCAACTCTTTCATCTCTCTTTTTCTTATTGCATTATCTGCTTCTGTATCACCTCCCTTTTTTTTTTTTTTTCCTGCTTCTTCTTCTTGACTTTTCCTTTTCATATCCTATATAGCTTAATACTAATTTTACTTTCTTTAAAATGTAATTTTTCAGCCTATTCTGGACTATTCCTCCCCTTTTCCCACTTTTGGACTAAAGGAGTTGAGGAGAATATTCTCAGTAAGTTCTTATTGTTTATTGGTATATGGCTTGCTTGGTGCTGGGGACTAACCATAGTACTGTGGTCACATTCAGTGGGTGTTTTGACACTGAGATACAACCCCAGTGTGGGACACATAGTACAAAGAAAGCATTTAATTAGAAAGAACTTCATGTGATAAAGAGATATCCATTCTAGCAGATACACAAATGTCAACCTAGAAATACAGAAAACAAGATAATGTCATACTTACCAAAGTTCATGACACTTCATAATAGGTATCAAAGTGGAAGAAATTTCAGAGAACAAAGTTTTAAAATTGATTGTTAAAATAATCAATGAACTACAAGGTATGAAAAAATGAACTAAAGGAGAAGAAAATGCCAGAATGGAAAGAGAATTTCAATAATAGATATTCTGAAAAGGAACCAAACAGAAACGTTGGCAATGAAAAACTCAATCAAATAAAAAATTCAATGGAGAGTCTCACCAACAGACTAAGATATGCAAAGAAAGATTCAGATAGTAATAAAGAAAATATTAGAATATATAATAATATGAAAGAGCTCTGGGACAATACTAAAGGCCAAAATTAAGACTCCTAGGTCTTGAGGAAGGAGAAGTGATAAAGACTAATGGCATGGAAAACTTATTTGGCAAAAAACTGTTGGAAAACTTCCCAAATTGGGGGAAGAGACTTACATGCAATTACTGGAGGCATTTAAAATTCCAAACAGACAGGACCACAAAAGAAAGAAAATAATTTCTTGAACTTTTTCAGACCATAAAGAAATGAAATTAGAAATTAACAATAAGGAAAACTACAGAAATAAAAAATATGTGGAGATTGACTTTTGAACACAATTGATTGAAGAAATTAACAGAAATATTTTTTTAATTTTGGAGTAAAATGAATATAGAGAAAATATAACGGAATCTTTGGGATCCAGAAAAGGCAGTTCTAAAAGGGGATTTTATAGATATAAGTACCTACTTTAAAAAAATAGACCTCAAATAAACAATCTAATTATGTCTCTTAAGGCCTTAAAAAAAATGAAGAACAATCCTAAAAGTAGTAGAACAAAAGAAATAATAAATATTAGAGCTGAAATGAATGAAGTTGAAACTAAAAGGACAGCACAGAGGATTAATAAAACATAGAATTTGTTGTTTGAAAAGAATCAAGCAAAATTGAAAAAAAACTAGACAAACTAAAAAAAAGAAAAAAGAGAAGACATAAGTTGATTAAATCAGAGCAGAAAATAGGGATATCACAGCAGACACAACTGAAATCCAGACAATTAGAAACAATTTTGAAAATTGGTATTTCAATAAATTGGAAAATTTAGAAAAAATGGATAAATTTCTAGATATATAAGGCTATCCAAAACTGATCCAAAAGGATATGTAAAAATTAAACAAAACAGTAACAAGGAATGAGATTGAAGCAGTAATAAAACCCTTCAACTAAGAAATTTCCAGGACCATACAAGGTTCAAAACTGAGTTTTACCAAATAATTCAAGAACTAATACCAATACTATTCCATGAACTTGAAAAGAGGGGTATATTTCAAACTCAGCATGTATCACACTGATACCAAAACTAGATAAGAATACTTCAAGAAAATGAAACTATAGGCCAATAACCTTGGTGAAGCTAGATGAAGTAATCCTCATAAAATATTAGTGAATCAAATTCAAAAATACATCAGAAAAATCATACATCATGATCAAGTTAGTTTCATCATGGGTATGCAAAGGCTTGTTCAATATACCCAAAGCAATAAATAAATCAAGATAAAAAAAATCACATGATCATCTCAATAGATGCAGGAAAAAGACTTCAAAAAAAAAAATTCAACACTCTTTCATGATAAAAACCCTGAAGAAACTACGTAATAAAATCTATGTATGATGAACCCAAAGCCAACCTCATACTGAATAGGAAAAACTGAAAGTATTTCCTATAAAATCAGGAACAAAGCAAGGATGTTCACTCTCACCACTACTATTCAATATGTTACTTGAAATCTTAGCCAAAACAATTAGGCAAGAAAAAAAGGGGGGGGGGTTACAAATAAAAAAGGAAAAACTCATATTATCCCTATTTGCAGACAATGTAACCATATATTTAGAATATCCTAAGGGTCCCACTAGAAGACTTTTAGAGTTGACAAAAAAAAAAAAAAAAAAAAATTCAGTATAGCATAATAAAAATCAACACAAAAAGCCAATAGCTTTTCTGTACAGCGATGATGAATCTGCTGAAAAATAAATCTAGAAAACAATTTCATTCATAATGGCTTTAAAAAGAATAAAACACATAGAAATAACCCTAACTAAGGAGGTTAAGAAACTCTACAATGAAAATGACAAAACACTGAAGAATATTCTAGAAGATGGCAAGGCCTTTCAGGTTCAATCATAGACCAAATTAATATTTTTTAATGGCTATAATACCAAAAGTGATCTACAGTTTCAATGCAACCCTCTTCAAAATACCAATATATTCCCAAAAATGGGGGGGGGGGGGAGAATCCTAAAATTTAAGGGAAGAACATAAGACCCAGAAGTCTGGCACATCAACAATGCACGACAAAAGACTAGAAAGACTTGGCTAAGGCTGTGCTTCCAGGTCCTCTGTTCATAAAGTGGTGTGCATATTTTACTGATGAGTGCCATATGCAGGCAGAGAGAAACCGCTCTGTTACTCCTCCCATACCAATAACTTTTGGGATGCTAGCAGGAGTTAATGACCAATATGCCACGGACATTCAACAGGCAGCAATACCGGCCCCTTACCAGGAGCAGGTACGGGCTTTAGGGCTGGCAGCATGGAAAAAGCTAGAAGAAGGCCCTACAGAGCCCTCCTATAGCTGGAATCACTCAAAAAGTTAATGAGGATCTGGCCACATTTATTGAGAGAGTGGAAAAAAATCCTTCAAAGGAAATTTCCACCTGGTACTCTGAGAGATCAATTTGCTAAAATGCTGGTTTGGGAAGGAATGACTACAGATCACAAGCTAGCCTGTGCAAGATTAAAGGATAGATCTATGGGGAGATGGATTATTGCAACCAAAGATGTCGGTCCTCATACCCATCAATCTCAATCCTTAACAACAGCCCTTAATGCCCATACTGAGGTACTAGCAACAGTTTTAAATGGAAAAGGAACCTGTTTTAAGTGTGGACGACAGGGCCATTTTAAAAAAGGACTGCCCCAATGGCCTTGGTCGGCCTCCAAAATGCTCCCCTGGCCAGACTCAGAGTCCAGCTGCCCCTAGAACACTTTGTCCTAAATGTAAAAGAGGGTATCATTGGAGAAAAGATTGCAGATCTAAATTTGATATTCAGGGGAAACCTTTAAACTCCTAAAGGGGCATCCTCCAGCCCCGTTACACCAAGGAGGTTCCCCTGCTCACAGTCCCCCTAAGGTCCATTGGACAGTTCCTGTTGTTCCAGGGATTAGACCAAAGATGGATATTTATATATCAGGAAAAAAATTTCGTTGCCTGATTGATACTGGGGCAGATCGTACTATACTAAGGAAGGAAGAGATCCCACCTCAGTGGAAACTAATTCCAGGGCCCCAATTACTCAGGGTAGGTGGAAACACTAATTCAGAGGAAACCAGAGATTGACTTAGATGGAGAGACATAGACGGAAATCAAGGGGAAGTTCGCCCCCTTGTGGCCCCTAGATTAACCTCTAATTTATTAGGCCAGGACATCTTAGGAGAAGCTGAAGCTTACATTACTACAACCCATAGAGAGCTTCAGGATGATATATTAATTAAAGATACAGGGAGGGAAACTTCCAACCATCAAGTAGGGTCTCACCCACAATCCTAAGGGCCACTGCTCTCCGAGTTCCTGCTATTCAATGGCGAGATGGCCCCCCAATCTGGGTCGAGCAGTGACCCCTTCCTACTGAAAAACTAAACAATTTGAGGGCAATTGTCCAAGACAGTTAGCCCTAAGACACATTAGACCCTCTCTTAGCCCATTGAACTGTCCTGTTTTTGTTATACAGAAGGCCACAGGGAAATGGAGGATATTACAGGACCTCCAGAAAATTAATGATAGGATGTTCATTGTTGGCACACCTCTGCCTGGCCTCCCCTGGGTCCCTTCTATTTCAAGAGATTTAACCTTAATTGTGATTGACATTAAAGATTGTTATTTTTCTATCCCTCTACATCCGGATGATTATGAAAAGTTTGCTCTTTCTGTCCCTTCTATCAATTTTTATAGGCCGGATGAATTATATGAATGGATAGTTCTTTCTCAAGGTATGGCTAACAGCCCAGCTTTTTGTCAACAATATTATGTTTTTATGTCTCCTGTCACCATTAATAGAAAAATCACAGCTCACCCTATATGTTTATATGGATGACATCATCCTGGGAGCTGCTGATGTCCAGCAACTGGGCTCAGCTTACCTGGCCCTTCGAGAGCTCTTAGAAAAAGGGGGATTACACATATCCAGTGACAAGGTCCAAACTGTACCTCCCTTCAAAATATTGGGGACAAAACTTAGCCTAGACTCGGTTTGCCCTCTCAAACCTCAACTAGTCATTCAAAAATCTTATTCCTTGGCAGAGTTACAGAAGCTATTAGGAGAGCTAAACTGGTTAAGACCATGGCTTCATATCTCTTTTGAAGATTTATCACCTCTTTTTGAGTTGCTACGGGGAAAATCCCCCTCTGATGTGATTATACTAGAAGAAGGTCATCTGTCAATATTACAAAAAGTCCAAGATGCCCTCAATTCAGCCCAATTGGCTTGGTACCAACCAAAGAAACCTCTATATCTGTGGATTTTCTCAGGTGCTAAGCTCCTTACAGCTGTTCTCACCCAGATGGGTAACCCCTTACAGTGGATACATTCCTCTGTGGGAAGAGCACCTCGAGTTTATTCCCAATTAGATCAATTAGCAGATCTTATAATAAAAGGAAGAGATACATCATTGAGGCATTATGGAAAAGACCCAGATGTTTTCACAATTCCTTACCGTTTGTCAGACTTTGAGTGGATACGGAGAAACAACCCTAGAGTCTCCTATGCTTTAGAGGGATTTTTAGGAAAGGTTGACTGTCATTATGGGTCAACCAAATGGACCTCTTCTTTTCCCAAGCTGGAGTGGACGCCCCCCATCCTTTTTTCCATCAAGCCACTCCACAAGGCAATAAATGTCTTCACAGATGGAGGAAAAAAAGGATCAGCAGTTGTAGTTTTTCATCCATCCTCAGGCCAAAGGACACAATACTTTGAAGCAGTTACTGGTTCTACTCAATTTAAATAATTACATGCTATTGCATTAGCCTTGACCCATGTCCAAGAGCCTATGAATCTTTTCTCAGATAGTTTATATGTAATTAACCTATTACCTACTCTAAATGCATCATATATAAAGATAGATAATAATCCTATAACTCCTTTAATGATTAAAATATGATCCCTGTTAAAGGGGCGTAATGAGCCTAGTTTCCTCCAACATCTTAGGGGACATCAAGGCTTATCTGGGCCCCTCTCTGAGGGAAATCAGGCCGCTGACCGTTTGGCCACCACAGGTGTATTAACAGTTACAATTCCATATCAACAAGACCTTCAGTTAGCCCAAGGTCTTCATGACCTTACTTATTTAAATTGGAGAGAACTACATCATAAATTTCCTTTGGTTCCTATAAAAGATTTTAAAAAGATTGTAAGAACATGTAAGTCCTGTTTGCCCTTCTTACAGGTCCGACCTCTCCAGTCCCCTGGGGTAAATCCAGAGGCCTACGGCCCAACGCTGTCTGGCAGACTGATGTAACCCATTATGCGCCCTTTGAAAAATTAAAATATATATTTATGTCCATAGATACTTATTCACATGCTTATTGGGCCACGGCACACTCTGGAGAAAGGGCTAAACATGCTGAAAGTCACTTTTTACAATGCTTTGCTATTCTTGGATTGCCAAAACAGGTTAAAACCGATAATGGACCCTGTTTCGTGAACAAATCATTACAAAAGTTCTTCCAAAGATGACATATTAAACATACCACAGGGATCCCATATAACCCAAAAGGACAAGCCATCATAGAGAGACATAATAAAACCCTAAAGGACCAATTAATAAAACAAAATGGGGGAAGCAACCCCCATGACCAGTTAAAAACAGCTATGCTTACTTTAAATATTTTGAATTTTTCCAAACAGCACCCTCTGTCTGCGTTTCAAAGACACTGGTCTAACCAAACGCCTTATGTAAAGGTTGAGGTCCGCTGGAAGGACCCATTGACTGGATTTTGGAGAGGTCCAGATCTGTTAATAAGTGCTGGTAGAGGTTTTGGATGTGTCTTCCCAATGGGAGAACAAAACCCTATATGGGTGCCTGCCAGAGATCTCAAATATTGCCAATCCAACCAAAATGACTACCCAGGAGCACATGCTCTTGAGAGGTGATCCTTTCTTTTTTCCACAGAAATGAGAAGAAAAAAAAAAAAAAAAAACACCGTGACAGATCTCCTGTCCTGTTGTGATTAAACTTCTCATCACGTCCATTCCAAAATTCATCAAGAACACTGTCTTAGACTCCTTCTTTGTCAGTATTTCAACCCTCTGCGATGAGAGAAGAGGGACTATGCTATTCCTGTGACAATTGTCCGGACTTTGTGCTAGAGAGAAGAGTGCTATTCCTGTGACAATTGCCGGACTTTATGCCAGACAGCTTCCTTTAGACTGAACTGAATGGGTGGACCTTCTCCCTTTGGTGAAATCCCTGATTGTCATTGTCTTTGTGTTCACTTTTGGGCCCTATGCAATCAACAAATTTATTCAACTCCCCTTTGACTGACCAAATTGATACAGCTTGGTGGTCTGCTGTCAGCAATGCTGAGCTAGAGCCCTGCAGGCTTGGCCATGGTCCTTAACAGGATGTGGAGGTTTAAACCAGCCATCTTTGAAAAGCCTTCCCAAAGGTGACTGTCCTTTCCCGTATCTTCCCCTGGCCACTTGCTGGCCCTGGGTGTGTCCACCTAAAGTGCTAGGGTGGTAGCCAATGACGGGTAAGATTTTTCCCAGAGAGGAAAAACAACCTAAAGCAGGCACACTCTCGAGTGAGATGGACACCCTAATTTTCAAAATACAGAATGAGACATCCCATTTTTGAAATAAAAGGTGGAGAAGCCCCATTTTGAAAAAACAAAAACGGGAAATGTTGGGACTTTCTGGATGCTGTCTGCCAAGGGGATGGAAAAATCTCTGGCTCTGGTTGTTTACCACGCCCTGTGGAGGACCAGGGCTAAGCAAGAGGAGTGACTATGACATATCGTGAGAGTCAGAACCACCCTGCTGGTCACTGATTGGTTATGTTTAGGCCTTTATAAGTACGGTCTACCTTTCAATAAATGAGTTTGGCACCGCTTCTGACTAAACTCCCTGAGTGTGACCTGGTGTCTGTCAAACCGGCGGGGGGAAAGGGTACTCCGGCGACTTTTGCCCGCTAGGTCTGTATTCGCCAGGTAGGCTACTTTAATCCTTTCTGCTGGTCAGAAAGGCCTCCTTTTGGACCCCAAAGGGGGGTGGCTTTAGACCTTGGCCCCTTTAATAAGTAACGCGGCAATTTCTGTTCTCTCCCTGTTGACCATTCAAAATTGTAAAGCCTTTTGCAAACTTAACTGTTTTTACTGTACACAATAACTAATCATATCATTTCTATTTATTGTGACAGCATTGTAGAACTACTATTAGCATAGTAGAAACTAGTTAATTTAATGCTGTCTATTAGTTGCATAGGTTCTTGTTATTATTTGTTTCCTCTGAAGCTATGAGGTACTGGAAACCTTCAGGGACACTACAAGCCAACAGGGTAGAAACTCTACCTCAGATCCATACTGTTAGGTGGGTAGACACACAATAACATGAAAAAGCAAGGGAACAAATCACCCCCAAGGAAACCAAGATACTTCAGTAATGATACCACAGTGGAAGAAATGTCAGAGAAGAAATTTAGACAGTACGCAGTCAAACTGATGTGCTAAAGGACAATGTAGGTTGTGAAATCAGAAAGAAAATATAGAAAATGAAAGGTTACTTCAATAAAGAGATAGAGATGCTGAACAAAATTCAAGCAGAAATGCTCAAAATGAAGGAAACAATAAACAAAATTAATAATTCAGTGGAAAGCATCACCAACAGACTACATCACTTGGAAAGACAGTTTCAGGCAATGAAGACAAAATACATAATCTTGAAAACAAAGTCGACCATGGAGAAAAGATGTTAAGAGACCATGAATGGAACTTCCAAGAAATATGGGATAACCTGAAAATACCAAATTTGAGATTTGTCAGTAAAACTTGGAGATATACATGAAAGGAATGGTCAATCTTTTCAATGAAATAATATCAGAAAATTTCCCAAACCTAAAGAATGAAATGTAAAATCAAATACAGGAGACCAATAGGATGCCAAATATACAAAATTACAACAGATTAAAAACAAGGCATATTATAATGAAAATGCCTAACATACAGAATGATAGAATTTTAAAGGATGCCAGAGAAAAATAGCAGGCAATATTTGAGGGTAACCAAACTGGATCCCACCTGATTTCTCAATCCAGACCCTTAGAGCTAGAAGGTCTTGGAATAATGTATACCAAGCTCTGAAAGAAAATGGATGCCAGCCAAGAATACTTTACCCAGCAAAGTTAAGCTTCAGAATTGATGAGGAAATAAAAACCTTCCATGATAAAGAAAAGTTAAAAGAATTTACAACTAGAAAGCCTGCACTAGAGAACATTCTCAATAAAACATTTCATGAATAAGAAATGAAAAGTAAAAGTGAAAACCAGCAAAGGGAAGAAATACACTAGATAAATAGTCAATCAAAGGAGAAACTAATTCAAAATAAAAACAAGAAATAAATCAAAATGACAGGGAATATAAACTATTTCTCAATAATAACGTAAACTAAACTCATCAATCAAAAGACACAGACTGGCAGATTGGATTAAAAAACAAGATCCAACAGTATGCTGTCTTGAAGAGACTCACCTCATAGGCAAAGACATCCACAGACTGAAGGTAAAAGGATGGGGAAAAAAACATATCATTCACATGGATCTCCCAAACAAGCTGGATTTTCTATCTTCATGTCACATACATTGGACTTCAAGCCAAACTTAATCAGAAAGGACAAAAAAGATCATTTCATACTGTGTAAGAGAAACAAATATCAATGAGACATAACAATTGTTTATGCCCCAAATAATGGAGCATCTACGTACATCAATCAAACCCTTCTCAATTTCAAGAATCAAATAGAACACAACACAATAATACTAGGTAACCTAATATGCCTCTGTCACCACTGGATTTATCCTCCAAACAAAAATTAAATAAAGAAGCTTTGGAACTAAAAACCACAATTGATAATTTAGACAGGGTATCTAACATAAAGCATGCTTACAGAAACAGATAAGAAGAAATGGCTCTTTTCACAGGCATCTGTTACATTTCAAGAGGGAGTAGCCAGATTCCTAGGGCAGTTATTTACAACCCAAAAGGTAGGGACTCAAAGTTAAAGGCAGAGAGAGGGGAAGGGAACTGACCCTATCCCCAGGCATTGGTTTCTTATCATAATATTTTTACAATTTCATTTCACCACCAGGTCTGGTTTTGCCAACAGAATAGGGCATATGGTACTTTAGTATAATGGCAAGTCTAGCAAACAAATACACCTTTCCCATTCCATGACATTGCTGTGGAGATGATGTTCTTTCCTCCAGTAAGCAATAAACTCAGCCTTGTTTTATGGATGAAATGCTGATTATATTTGTGGTTATAGACTTAAACAAGAGCTAACCAATGCTGCTACTAATTTAGTCTTTCAAGAAGCACCTTTGATTCAGATGCTATATTGTGAATTAGTAATGAGAGGTCTGTGCATGATTTGGGGGAATGCCCAGAAGTTGCAACAAAGATACAGCAGGAGATGAGGTCAAAGAAATGGACAGCAAAGCCCCAGCCTGCAAGAGTTCCAGCTAGGCCCTCCCACCTCAGAGATGCCATCCTGGCTCAGGACGACAAGGGAACAAGCCCTGGCCTGCAAGAGTCCCAGCTCAGCCTGCCCACCTTGGAGACACCATCCCAGCTCGGATGGCAGGGGAACAAGCCCCGGCCTGCAAGAGTTTCAGCTAGGGCTTCTGGCGTGCTTTCCCAGCTTGGCCTGCCCACCTTGGAGAGGCCGTGCCTGCTGGGGACAGCTGGGAACAAGTCCCAGCTGGCAAGCATTCCTGCTAGGCCCCCCTGCAAGGATTCCAGCTCTGCCCGGCTACGTGCATTCCCAGCTCTGCCCACCCACTGAGGAGCCACAGGTATTAACCACCTCTGCCTACAGTTCAGGGAACAGGCCCCAGGCCCAGGAACAGGGAATATTATATGGGGATACTTATCTTTTGTTTCTCCTACTAACACCCTAATTCCCATGATTACCCTCTCACTAGTCAAATAATCTAATACCTCTATCTTCTCACATCCTACCTCACAAGTGTTTTAGCCAACCCATAAGTCCCCCCTTTTGCCATTAGATACTGTGAACCACCACAAAAAAATACTGAGTAAATGGTAGAAGATAATTGATCTCATCATTTATGTTTAAAATATCAAAATTGTAAATATAAAAATAGAAACTAATATATGGCAATACGTTGGGTACTTGGACTGCTGTAATATCAATCTTTCCTTTAAAACTTATGCATCAGGTAATCTGTAGGGATGATATAAGACAATAAGACAGAAACAGAAATACCTGAGACTAACTCTTCAAGAGAGGAAAACACATAGATATCATGAAAAAACAAGGGAGGAAAATGCCCCAAACAAACCAAGATACTACAGCAATAGAATCCATAGAAAGCACAGTAGGTGAAATGTTGAAAAAGGAATTCCAAATATACATAATTAAAATGATTTGGGATTTAAAAAATGACTTAAGTGGGCAGATACAGGCAAAAATTGATCTCTCTAACAAAGAGATAAGAGATCAAATACAGGCAACCATCGATCACACCAACAAAGAGATAAGAGAACAAATACAGGTAGCAAAAGATTACTTCAATAAAGAGATAGAGTCTGAGAAAAAAAACAAACAATAAATACTTTAAATGAAAGAAACAATAGGCCATTTAAAAGACTCAATAGATAGTATCACCAATAGATTGGATCACTTGGAAGATATAACCTCAGACAATGAGGACAAAATATATAATATTGAAAATAAAGTTGACCACACAGTGAAGACAGTAAGAAACCATGAACAAAATATCCAAGAATTATAGGATACCCTCATAAGACTGAATATAAGATTTATTGGAATTGAGGAAGGTGCAGAGAATCAATCTAAAGGAATGCAAATTCTCTTTAATGAAATAATATCAGAAAATTTCCCAAACAAGAAGAACGAATTTGAAAACCTAATACAAGAAGCACATAGAACGCCAAACGTACAAAATTACAACAAATCTACACCAAGGCACAATATAGTGAAAATGCTTAGCATACAAAATAAGGATATAATTTTAAAGGCCATAAGAGAGAAAAATCAGATAACCTATAGAGGAAAACCAATTCACATCACAGCAGACTTTTCAACCCAGAGCCTCAAAGTAAGGAGAGCCTGGAATAACATATACCAGGTTATAAAAGATAAGGGATGCCAACCAAGAATCTTATATCCAGCAAAATTAAGCTTTAGATTTGATGATGAAATAAAAACCTTCCATGATAAACAAAAGCTAAAAGAATTTACAACAAGAAATCTGGCACTATAGAACATCCTTGGCAAAATATTCCATGAGGAAGAATTAAAAATAACAGTGAAAACCTTCAAATGGAAGAACAACAATAAAGGAAAACTAATCATAGGAGAAATCAAGTCAAGCTAAAAAATTTTTTTTAAAAAATTAAATTAAATTAAACTTAATGTAATTTAAAATGACTGGTAATACAAATCATATCTCAATAATAACCCTGAATGTTAATGGCCTAAACTCACCAATTAAAAGACAGAGGCTAATATATTTGACTTAAAAAAAAGACCCAACAATATGCTGCCTTCAAGAGACACATCTCATAGGAAAAGACGCCCACAGACTGAAGGTGAAGGGATGGGATAAAATAAACCACACACATGGACTAAGTAAGCAAGCAGGGGTTTCCATCCTCATATCAAACAAAGTAGACTTCAAGCCAAAGGTAGTCAAAAGAGATAAGGATGGACATTTCATACTACTTAAGAGAATCATACATCCATAAGAAATAACTGTCATAAATATATATGCCCCAAATAATGGAGCATCCATGTTCATCAAACCCTTCTGAAGTTCAAGAGCCAAATAGACCACAACACAATAATTCTAGGTGACTTTAACACACTGCTTTTACTACTGGATAGATATTCAAAACAAAAGCTAAACAAAGCAACATAGAACTCAATAATACAATCAATAGCTTAGATTTAACTGACATATATATATAGAGAGAGAGAGAGTATTTTATCCATCAACAAGTCAGTACACTTTCTTCTCAGCAGCACATGGATCATTCTCTAAAATAGATCATATATTATGTCATAAAGCAACTCTAAGCAAAAAACTCTATATAAAAAAGTAGAGATACTACCCTGCATACTATTAGATCATAATGGAATGAAACTAGAAATCAATGATAAAATAAGAAACAAAACCTACTCAAACACCTGGAGACTAAAAAATATGCTATTGAAAGAACAATGGGTTTTCCCAACCAGCTCATCGTGGAGATGCCATCACAGCGCGGGAAGGCAGGGGAAAAAGCCCCAGCCTAAAAGCTTCCCAGCTAGGTCCTCCAGCAGACTTTCCCAGCCAGCCCACCGCAGAGACACAATCCCAGCACAGGAAGGCAGGGGAACAATTCTAGGCCTTCAAGCTCTCCAGGTTCTCTGTGACTGCCCGGACGAGATCCAGGACAACCAGCTTAAACTGGAAGGGAAAAAAGAAGGGCTTCACAGGGTGCTGTTTGAGATTTGTTCCTGAGATTTATTCCTGGTTTTGAATTTTTTTTTCTTTCTTTCTTTCTTTTTTTATTTTCTTGCTTGAATGTGTGTGTGTTTTGTTTGCTTTTATTCCTTTTTTTCTTTCTTTATTTTATTCCTTCTCACTTTTGTCTCCTTTCTTCTTCCTTCATCTTTCCTATTTACACCCTGCCATTGCATTTTCAACAGAGGAGAAAACAAATTATATGCAGAAATTGGGATTTCTAGAACTGGGGCAACTAAACTATACAGCAAAGCAGTGTTATATATAGTTTATTCTCTCTTTTTTTTTTTTTTTTGACTCACTTTCTCTTTCCTCTCTTTTAAACTAATTTTCTACTTCTTTGTCATTTTTTTTCTTTTCCTTCTTTCTTTCTTTCTTCTCTCAATGGTTGCATAAGTTTGGTTTATATATAAATCGGTCTTTCCACTAAATCATTCACTCCATTCTCTTTCCTCTCTCGTCTGCTGATATTAAACCACTTCCACAGAATTCTCTTTTCACACTTCCTAAGAAAGAACAACTCAATACTCTCACTTTCTTCTTCCTAAACATATCACCTCTGTGTCCAATACTTGAAACTATAAACCCCATTACAAACATACAGAGTAAATTAGAGACAATATCTGAGTTAACTAAATGTGTACATTGTGATCAACTGTGGTTATCTGAATATAAAAATGTCTGGTTTTAAAGTGTAAAGTATTTATAAGGAGATCTGATAGCATTGTACTACAGGAACATTATAAGGCTTTAAGGTAAAAACAAAATAGTCGAGGTTCCACAGTGCTGGAAGAAAAGTCACACAAGCAATATGAAGAAACAAGGGAAGAAAGTGACTCAAATAAATCAACATACCTACTCAGAAGATTCCATGAAAGCACAGTTAGTGAAATGCCAGAGATGGAATCAGAAATTGCATATCCCAAATGTTTATGGAACTTAAGAATGAACTAAAAAATGAGATGAGGGAGCAAATACAGGTGATAAAATATCATTTTGACAAAGAACTTCAAAAACAAATACAGGAAGACAAAGATTACTTCAATAAGGATATAGAGGTTCTAAAAAGAAACCAAACAGAAGTTCTGGAAATGAAAGAAGCAATAAACCAAACTAAATGTTCAATTGAAAGCATCACCAACAGATTAGACCACTTGGAAGAAAGGACCTCAGATAATGAAGACAAAATATATATAATGGAGAAAAATGTAGATGCCACAGCAAAAGTGGTAAGAAATCAAGAACAGAACATTCAAGAAATATGGGACAACATACAAAAAAAAAAAAAAATTTAAGAGTGATTGTGGTATAGGAAGGTGCAGAGTTCCAAGTGAAAGGAATGAGTAATTTATTCAATGAAATAGTAGCAGAAAAATTTCCAAACTTGAGGAATGAATGGGAAAACCAAGTTCAAGAGGCTTACCGAACACCAAACATACAAAATCACAACAGATCCATGCCAAGGCACATTATAATAAAAATGCCTAATATACTGGGCAAGGAGAGAATATTAACAGCCGTGAGAGAAAGGAAGCAGATTACATATAGGGGAAAACCAATCAGACTATGTTCAGATAATTCAACCCAGACCTTAAAAGCTAGAAGATCCTGGAATAGCACATTTCAAGCTCTGAAAGAAAAGGGATGTCAACCAAGAATCTTATATCCAGAAAATTTTGGCTTTAGATTCGAAGATAAAATAAAAACCTTCCACGACAAACAAAGGTTAAAAGATTTCACAACTTGAAAGCCAACACTTATGAACATCCTGGGCATTCCACAAAGGAGAAAAGAAAAATAATAATGAAGATCAACAAAGGGAGATATTAAACTAAAGGAAATACCAACCAGAGGAGAAACCAAATAAAGTTAAATACATAAACAAACAAAGATGGATGGGAATACAAATCATATCTCAATAATAACCCTAAATGTTAATGGCCTAAACTCACCATTCAAAAGACACAGACTGTCAGACTGGATTAAAAGAAACAACCCAACAATATGCTGTCTCCAAGAAAACCACATCATAGTAAAAGACATCAATAGACTGAAGGTGAAAGGCTGGGAAAAGTCCTATCACTCACATGGGCTGTGGAAGCAAGCAGGGGTTTCCATTCTCATATCAAATAAGGTAGACTTTAAGACAAAGCTAATCAAAAGGGACAAAGATGGATATTTCTTACTTATTAAGGGAACCATTCATCAACAAGATGTAACAATTATAAATCTAAATGCCCCAAACAATGGAGCACCTACATTCATCAAACAAACCCTTCTCAAGTTCAAGAGTAAAACAGATCACAACACAGTTATTTAGGGGACTTCAACACACCTCTCGCACCAATGGATAGCTCATCCAAACAAAAGCTAAATAAAGAAACTTTAGGCCTCATTAAAACAATTAATAAGTTAGACCTAATGCACATATATAGAATATTTCATCCCTCAGTAAGCGAATACACTTTTTTCTCAGCAGCACATGGCTCCTTCTCCAAAATAGCCCATATATTATGCCACAAGGCAACTCTCAGCAAATATAAAAAAGTAGAGATACTACCCTGCATTCTATCAAACCATAAAGGGATGAAATTGGAAATCAATGACAAAACAAGAAAAAAAAAAAAAAAAAACCTACTCCAACAACTGGAAGCTAAACGACATGCTACTGAATGAACAAAGGGTTGAAGAAGACATCAAGGAGGAGATTAAAAGATTCCTAGAGGTAAATGAGAACACAGATACATTGTATAGAAATCTCTGGGACACTATGAAGGCCGTATGAAGAGGAAAATTCATTGCACTAAGTTCATTCCTTAAAAGAAAAAAAATAAATAAATGACTTAACTTCACACCTCAAAGCACTAGAAAAAGAAGAACTGACCAACACTAAGAGCAGTAGAAGAAAGGAAATAATTAAAATCAGAGCTGAAATTAATGAAATTGAGACTAAAGAAACAATTCAAAGAATTGACAAAGCTAAAAGTTGGTTCTTTGAAAAAATAAATAAAATTGACAGACCCTTAGTGATGCTAACAAAAAGAAGAGAAAAAACTAACATCCATGATGAAAAAGAAATATCACAACAAACACAATAAAATAGAAAATATGGAAAGCATTGACAGATTTCTAGAGTCGTATAAATTGCCCAAACTGGAACTGGAGGCTATACACAATTTAAACAGATCAATCTCAAGAGAGGAAATAAAAGACGCCATCAAAAAGCTACCAAGTAGAAAAATCCCAGGAACTGATGGATTTACAGCCAAGTTCTACAAGACCTTCAAAGAAGAACTAATACCCATGCTCTTAAACTTATTTGAAGAAATAGAAAAAGAGGGAACTCTTCCAGACTCTTTCTATGAGGCCAATATTACATTAATTCCAAAGCCAGGCAAAGAAACAGCCAAAAAAGAAAACTTCAGGCCAATATCTCTAATGAACATAGATGCAAAAATCCTCAACAAAATTTTGGCAAATTGAATACAAAAACATATTAAAAAGATAGTACACCACAATCAAGTGGGGTTTTATTCCATGGATGCAAGGTTGGTTCAACATTCAGAAATCAATAAACATAATACATCACATCAATAGACTTAAAGATAAAAACCATATGATAATCTCAATAGATGCAGAAAAAGCATTCAACAAAATACAACACCCCTTTATGTTCAAAACACTAGAAAAACTAGGAATAATAGGAACATATCTCAACATTATAAAAGTTATATATGCAAAGCCCCAGGCTAACATTATCTTAAATGGAGAAAAATTGAAAACATTCTCTTTACAAACTGGAACAAGACAGGAATGCCCCCTTTCACCACTGCTATTTAACATAGTACTTGAAACTTTGGCCAGAGCAATTAGATGACAGAAATTAAAGGGATCCAGATAGGAAAAGAAGAACTCAAATTAGCACTATTTGCTGATGACATGGTAATATACCTAAAAGACCCAAAAAACTCTACTAGAAAACTTTTACAACTAGTAAATGAATTCGGCAAAGTAGCAAGATACAAAATCAATACCCATAAGTCAAAGGCATTTTTGTACATCAGTGAAAAATCCTCTGAAAGGGAAATGATGAAAACTACCCCATTTACAATAGCATAAAAAAAATACTTTGGAATCAACTTAATGAAAGAGGTGAAAGACCTCTACAACGAAAACTATAGAACACTAAAGAAAGAAATTATAGAAGACCTCAGAAGATGGAAAGACCTACCTTGTTCTTGGTAGGTAGAACTAATATTGTCAAAATATCCACACTACCAAAAGCATTATACAGATTTAATGCAATTCCAATCAAAATCCCAATGACATTCCTCAAAGAAATAGAAAAAGCAGTCATGAAATTCATCTGGAAAAATAAGAGATCCAGAATAGCTAAAGCAATCCTTAGCAAGAAACGTGAAACAGGTGGCATCACCATACCAGACTTTAAATTATACTACAGAGCAATAGTAACTAAAACAGCATGGTGTTGGCACCAAAACAGACTGGTAGACCAATGGTACAGAATTGAGGACACAGAGACTAATACATACAATTTCAGCTATTTTATATTGGACAAAGGTGCCAGAATAGTACAGTGGAGAAAGGATAGACTCTTCAACAAATTGTGGTGGGTGTTGTGGCATTTTCTATAAAGCCCTCTCCTTTTTCATGAAAGATATGGTGTTGAAAGAGTTAACTTTGACTTCTACTTGCTGCTGTTCAGTTCTTTATTCACATATATGGCCACCAGGTATCCCTATTTCAATTATTTAGATCCAGACTAACTCTGTACATTTATCTTTTCTTGAAAAGAGTAACACAAACCTTTTTCTATAAGTACTTAATTTCTAGTTAATAAGCTTTAAGAGTCTTTTTATGATTAAAAATAAGTTTCTCTTACTTTTAAAGTAGATATAAATCCCTTAGAGTAAAAAGTCTCCCATGAGCTAACATGCAGCCTTGCCCTGCTTCTAGATTTTATAAACAACTGCTATAAAAGAAAAAACAATAGTGCTGTGGAATCCCAGACAAAGAAGGTTGACTTTTATCAGACATCCTAAATAGTATGCAGAGAAAACAGTTTCAGTCACGTACAGGGCCTTGAAAAGTTGCAAGTGACCTCACAACCTTGAAATATGTATATAATAAGAAATTTAATATGTCTAAAATGTAATCTAAAAATTAAGTCATGTCTGTAATGAAATCACCAAAGAAAGTGTAAACATTCTGTGCTGCCAAAAAAATTATGCTTAAAACCTATAACAAAGAAAAAGTAAAGAGAGAAGATTCCACAGCCTGACTCGCATGTCAGTGTGTTATTTTCCCATCGCTGCTTCTCTGCCTTCGTACTTCGCTGAGAGCTCGCGTTGTACCCCCTGACTGGGGCTGGCCCCCAACAATTGGCGCCCAAGATGTGGGGCAACAAACCGCAACAGAACCGGTAAGTTCATTTACCTTTAAAGTATTTCTAAGGAGATGTAGGCAGAAAACAAGCTTCTTACCTGAAGTGCCGCGGACTTCTCAGTAGAGATAGGCTGAGTGAGGAAGGGTAAGATAATCACAGAACTTTGAGAAGCCATAAGCCATAAAGAAGTCTAAAGAAAAAAGATTCTTTATTGTTAAACAGATGTTTGATAAGAGAGGTGCCGCTGTTACTTCTAAGCAGCTGAGACAATTTATTATCCAAGAGTGTTTTTCTCGGTTTCCTGAAGAAGGAACTTTAAGTTTAGATACATGGATAAAGCTGCGAGGAAAAATAAAACTTTATTATGATCATCATGGGCCAAAAAGGGCCCCAATAGATGCCTTTCCCTTATAAAATTTACTTAAAGATATTTTAAATCCTGCTATTAAAGCACTTTGTCTTATAGATAGGATAATAAAGCCAAAACAACTTCTCTTGAGAGAGCTGCTTTCCTTTAAAATGGTTAAAGAGTTCAAAACTGCAATTAAAGATTTTGGCTCGACTTCCCCTAATACTTTACAAACTAGTTGATTCTATTGCTACAAAATAAATAACTCTTTTTAATTGGCAACAAGGCTTGTCTTTTTCTATGTTGATAAAAGTGAAACTTGATTTACGCCGCAAATCTAACTCTCTGCTGAAAGTTGCTCTAAGATAAAGTTACTACTAAACAGACTTTTCTTTCTAATGTTAGACAACAGGTTTATAAATCTTATGAGGATTTTGTTGCTAGATTAGAAAATACAATATCTAAAGCAATTCCTCATGCAGAGGCCGCTGATCTGTTAATTAAACAGTTAGCCTTTGAAAATGCAACACCAACCTGTCAGGCGCTGATTCGTCCCATTAGAAAAACAGGGACTATAACAGATTATATTAAAATATGTATAGATTCTACTCCAGCCCATATCCAAAGCATAACAACTGCTGCTACTTTAAAGGGCCCAACCAAAGAACAGGAGATTCTTCCAGTAGACACCTCTGATAATAAACTTTCAATTAACAACTTGGCCAGGGCAACTGAGGGTAGTGTCGGATTAGACTTAGCTTCTACTATGCAATTCTGACCCCAGACTCTGAAGTTACTCTAATTCCAACAGGAATTTATGGTCCTTTACCAGAAGGATTTTTTGGTTTAATTATAGGGAAAAGTTCTTCAACTGTATAAGGAATAGTTATGTTACCAGGAGTAATTGATTCTGATCTTACAAGAGAAAAAAAGATAATGATACAGCTTCCTGAGCATACGGGCAAATCAGACCACAACAACGTATTGCTCAAATTTTATTGATTCCTTATCTCATATATTCAAATCCAATTCTTATGGAAAAAAGAGGTGATCAAGAATTTGGCTCCAGTGATGTTATGGCATGGGTTCAAAAAATTGAACAATCCAGACCTATGAAAACTATTTTAGTGGAAGGTTTAAAAATTAAGGGAATCGAGGTGGATCCAAGATGGCAGATTAGAGGAAGCCGCACTTCAGGACAGCTCCGTGGAAAGAATCCAACAAAGCAGATAAATTGCCTTTCATTATATATATATATAGGCTGAAAATACCGATCTCCTGGATGGTTTGATTACCACTAGAGAGAGAGAAAGAGACAAACTGTTTGCAGCGGCTGGAGCTGCGAGGCTCCTGCAAAACCGCCTGGGTGGTGCACAGGCCGTCCGAAACAAAGTCAGTGTGGGGAGACCGCGCTACTACTGCAACCCCAGCCAAACTCACGGCACACCAGCGTGAAACCGGCAATAAAAACCAGCGATAACAGCCGGCGGGATTGGTGCTGGGGAACCACGGGAGACCGCGGGTCCACAACACCAGTTCAAATCCACACTCCGCCGGACGCGACCCTCAGTAGTAGGGCCCCAGACAGAGCAAAACAGAGATCCGCGATCAGCAAGCAGGGGCAGAGTGGAGCGGGCCACAGTCCAAAGCAGCGCTGTCTGCACCACAGTCACAGTTGTGGCTTCCCAGTGCCACTTCGGCAGGGAGACATCCACCCAAGAGCTTTGAAATCGATCGGCGAGGATACGGGAGTCTGCGGAGCTGCTGTTCACTGGAAGGAGAGCACCGCCATCTTTGAAAGCTGCAGTGGCTGACCCAGACAAAGGGGAGGAGACGGAGAGCGACGGCTGCAGCCATCCAGGGACCCTCCAGCTCTCTGAAGACATCGCACAATTGGGTGAGGCTTGGGTGGTCAGCAGGGGAAGGCGTTTCTGAGGCTAGCGCAGCGGCCACAAGAAGCTGCAACTGTGGGTGGGCTTGGGGAGGGGGTGCCTTCTGGAGGGTCCCCTTCCCAGTGCCATTCATCTGCTGACACCACAAACCCCCTGGGCCACTCCTTCACTGAACCGTACAGCCACTGGCCTAAGATGCAGCCTTGATTTCACTAACAGGATCACAGACTGTCAAGACGTGATCCAATAACAATTGGTTTGAACTGGAAAGGAAAAAAAAGAGGGGGGCTTCCCAGGGCCCGTTTTGTCTGAGACTTGGAATTCGACTTTTTTTTTTTTCCTTTTCCTTTTGTTGGTTTGCTTGTTTTGTTGGATTGCATGGAGGTTTTGTTTGTTTGTTTGTTTGTTTGTTTTTCTTTTTCTTTTTTTGGCTTTGTTTTGTTCTGCTTTCTTTTTTTCCTTCCGCATTGATTGTTAGTGTGTTTGTTTGCTTCCGCTCCTTTTTTCTTTCCTTCTTTTCTTTCTTCTTACTCTTGTATCTTTTCTTCCTCCTCTTCTTTCATGTTTACATCATGCCAGTGCATACTAAACAGAGGCAAAAACAAGTTATATGCAGAACTTGGGATTTCTAGAACTGGCGCAATTGAACTGGGTAGCAAAGTGGTGTTATATATAGTTTACTCTCTATTTCCTTGATTCTCTCTCTCCTCTCTCTTACACCAATTCCTACTCTTTTATCATTTGTTTTTTCTTTTCCAACTTACTTTATATATAAATTGGTCTTTCCACCTAATTGTCAACTCCATTCTCTTTCTTCCATCATCTACTGATACTAAACCACTTCCACTAAACCACTTCAATAGATATCTCTTTTCATACTTTCCAAGAAAGAACAATTCAAGACACTTCCTTCTTCCTAAACATAACACCTCTGTATCCAATACTTGAAGCTATAAAAACCTATCAGAAGTGTACAGAGTAAATTGGAAATAATATCTGGGTTAACAAAATCTGTACATTGTGATCAAACTTGGATTTTCTGAATAGAAAGTGTTAGGTTTTAAAAGTGTAAAGGAAATATAAGGTGATCTGATATCATTGTACTACAGGAACAACATAAGGCTTTAAGGTAAAATCGAAATAGTCAAGGTCCCACAGTGCAGGAAGAATAGACACACAAGCAACATGAAAAAACAAGGAAAGAAAATGACACAAACAAATCAAGATACCTCATCGGTAGATGTCATGGCAAGCACAGTTGGTCAATGCCAGAGATGGAATTTTGAAATTACATATGCCAAATGTTTATGGAACTTAAGAATGAACTCAAAAATGAGTTGAGGGAGCAGGTACAGGAGGCAAAAGATCATTTTGACAAAGAACTCCAAAAACAAATACAGGAAGTAAAAAGATTACTTCAGTAGGGAAATAGAGGCTCTAAAGAGAATCCAAACAGAAATTCCAGAAATGAAAGAAGCAATAAACCAAAATAAAAGCTCAATTGAAAACATCTCCAACAGAATGGACCACTTGGAAGAAAGAACCTCAGACAATGAAGACAAAATATATGTCCTAGAGAAGAAGTTAGACCATAAAGCAAAACTTGTTAGAAATCAAGAACATAACATCCAAGAATTATGGGACAGCATAAAAAGACCAAACTTAAGAGTGATCGGCGTAGAGGAAGGGGCAGAGTTTCAAGCCAAAGGAATGAGTAATCTATTTAACGAAATAATTACAGAAAATTTTCCAACCTTGAGGAATGAATGGGAAAACCAAGTTCAAGAGGCATACCGAACACCAAACAAACAAAATCTCAACAGATCCACACCAAGACACATTATAATGAAAATGCCTAATACACTGAGCAAGGAGAGAATACTAAAAGCCACAAGAGAAAGGAAGCAAATTACATATAGGGGGAAACCAATCAGACTATGCTCAGATTTTTCAACCCAGACCTTAAAAGCAAGAAGATCCTGGAATAGCATATTTCAAGCTCTGAAAGAAAAGGGATGTCAACCAAGAATCTTATATCCAGCAAAATTAAGCTTTAGATTCAAAGATGAAATAAAAACCTTCCACGACAAGCAAAAGTTAAAAGATTTCACAACTCGAAAGCCAGCACTTCAGAGCATCCTGGGCAACATTTTTCATGAAGAAGAAGAGAAAGATGATAACGAAAATCAACAAAGGGAGATATTAAACTAAAGGAAATACCAACCAGAAGAGAAACCAAATCAAGCTAAAGACCATAATTCAAATAAAAATGGATGGGAATAAAAATCACATCTCAATAATAACCCTGAATGTTAATGGCCTAAACTCACCAATCAAAAGACACAGATTATCAGAATGGATTAAAAGAAATGACCCAACAATTTGCTGTCTCCAAGAAACACACCTCATAGAAAAAGACATCAACAGACTGAAAGTGAAAGGCTGGGAAAAGTCTTATCACTCACATGGCCGGCGGAAGCAAGCAGGGGTTTCCATTCTCATATCAAACAAGGTAGACTTCAAACCAAAACTAGTCAAGAGGGACAAAGATGGATATTTCTTATTACTTAAGGGACCCATCCATCAACAGGATATAACAATCATAAATCTGTATGCCCCAAATAATGGAGCACCTACATTCATCAAACAAACGCTTCTTAAGTTCAAGAGTAAAATAGACCACAACACAGTTATTCTAGGGGACTTCAACACACCTCTCTCACCAATGGATAGATCATCCAAACAAAAGCTAAACAAAGAAACTTTAAGCCTCCTCAAAACAATTAACAATTTAGACCTAACGGACATATATAGAATATTTCATCCCTCAGTAAACGAATACACATTTTTCTCAGCAGCACATGGCTCCTTCTCCAAAATAGACCATATATTATGTCACAAGGCAACTCTCAGCAAATATAAAAAAATAGAGATACTACCCTGCATTCTATCGGACCATAAAGGGATGAAATTGGAAATCAACGACAAAACAAGGAATAAGAAAAACTACTCCATCAAGTGGAAGCTAAACAACATGCTACTGAATGAACAAGGGGCTGAAGAAGACATCAAAGAGGAGATCAAAAAATTCCTAGAGGTAAATGAGAACACAGGTACATCATACAGAAATCTCTAAGACACTATGAAGGCAGTATTAAGAGGAAAATTCATTGCACTGAGCTCATTCCTTAAGAGGAAAAAAAAAACCAACAAATAAATGTCTTAACATCACACCTCAAAGCATTAGAAAATGAAGAACACACCAACACCAAGAGCAGTAGAAGACAGGAAATAATTAAAATCAGAGCAGAAATTAATGAAATTGAGACTAAGGAAACCATTCAAAGAATTGACAAGACTAAAAGTTGGTTCTTTGATAAAATAAACAAAATTGACAGACCCTTAGCGATGCTAACGAAAAGAAGAAGAGAAAAAACTCAAATTACTAGCATTCGTGATGAAAAAGGGCATATCACAACAAACACCTCAGATATACAGAATATAATTAGAAATTACTTTGAAAACTTGCACTCTAATAAAATAGAAAATACTGAATGCATTGACAGATTTCTAGAATCATATGATTTGCCTAAACTGGATGTGGAGGCTATACACAATTTAAACAGATCAATTACAAGCGAAGAAATAGAAGATGTCATCAAAAAGCTACCAACAAGGAAAAGTCCAGGACCTGATGGGTTTACAGCCGAGTTCTATAAGACTTTCAAAAAAGAACTAATACCAATGCTCTTCAAACTATTTCAAGAAATAGAAAAAGAGGTAGCTCTTCCAGACTCTTTCTATGAGGCCAATATTACATTAATTCCAAAGCCAGGCAAAGACACATCCAAAAAAGAAAACTTCAGGCCCATATCTTTAATGAACATAGATGCAAAAATCCTCAACAAAATCCTGGCAAATCGGATACAAAAACATATCAAAAAGATAGTGCACCACGATCCAGTGGAGTTTATCCCAGGGATGCAAGCCTGGTTCAACATTCGGAAATCAATAAACATAATACATCACATCAATAGACTTAAAGACAAAAATCATATGATCATCTCAATTGATGCAGAAAAAGCATTTGACAAAATACAACACCCCTTTATGTTCAAAACACTGGAAAAACTAGGAATATCAGGAACATATCTTAACATTATAAAAGCTATTTATGCAAGGCCCCGAGCTAACATTATCTTAAATGGAGAAAAATTGAAAGCATTCCCTCTAAAAACTGGAACAAGACAGGGATGCCCCCTTTCACCACTGCTATTTAACATAGCACTGGAAACTCTGGCCAGAGCAATTAGACAGACAAAAGAAATTAAAGGGATCAAGATAGGAAAAGAAGAGCTCAAATTAGCACTATTTGCTGATGACATGATAATCTACCTAGAAGACCCAAAAAACTCTACCAGAAAACTTTTACAACTAGTAAACGAATTTGGCAAAGTTGCAGGATACAAAATCAATACACATAAGTCAAAGGCATTTGTGTACATCAGCGACAAAGACTCTGAAAGGGAAATGATGAAAAATACCCCATTTGCAATAGCATCAAAAATAAAATAAAATAAAATAAAATACCTGGGAATCAACCTAACGAAAGAGGTGAAAGACCTCTATAATGAAAATTATAGAACACTAAAGAAAGAAATTATAGATGAACTCAGAAGATGGAAAGACCTACCTTGCTCTTGGATAGGTAGAATTAATATTGTCAAAATGTCCATACTACCAAAAGCATTATACAGATTTAATGCAATTCCAATCAAAATCCCAATGTCATTCTTCAAAGAAATAGAAATAGCAGTCATGAAATTCATCTGGAAAAATAAGAGACCCAGAATAGCCAAAGCAATACTGAGCAAGAAAAGTGAAGCAGGGGGCATCACCATACCGGACTTTAAATTATACTATAGAGCAATAGTAACAAAAACAGCATGGTATTGGCACCAAGACAGACTGGTGGACCAATGGTACAGAATTGAGGATACAGAGACTAATACATATAATTTCAGCTATCTTATATTAGACAAAGGTGCCAAAAATGTACAGTGGAGAAAGGATAGCCTCTTCAACAATTGGTGCTGGGAAAACTGGAAATCCATATGCAACAAAATGAAATTAAACCTTTATCTCTCACCATGCACAAAACTCAATTCAAAGTGGATCAAGGACCTAGGAATTAGACCAGAGACAATATACCTAATAGAAGAAAAAGTAAGCTCCGATTTCCAACATGTTGGATTAGGCCCCAAGTTCCTTAGTAAGAATCCTGTAGCGCAAGAATTACTACCAAGAATTAATGAATGGGATAGATTTAAACTAAAAAGCTTCTTTTCAGCAAAAGAAACAATCAGTGAGGCGAATAGAGAGCCAACTAATTGGGAACAAATATTTAATACATGCACATCAGATAGAGCACTAATCTCTAGAATATATAAAGAACTCAAAAAACTTTACACTAAAAAAACAAATAACCCAATCAATAAATGGGCTAAGGAATTGAGAAGACACCTCTCAGAAGAAGATACACGATTAATCAATAAATACTTGAGAAAATGTTCAACATCGCTGGCAATTAGAGAAATGCAAATCAAAACTACTCTAAGATTTCACTTCACTCCAGTCAGAATGGCAGCCATCAAGAACACAAGCAACAATAAGTGTTGGAGAGGATGTGGGGAAAAAGGCACACTCATACATTGCTGGTGGGACTGCAAAATGGTGCAACCGTTATGGAAAGCAGTATGGAGATTTCTTGGAAAACTGGGAATGGAACCATCCTATGACCCAGCCATCCCACTCCTGGGTCTATTCCCAAAGGACTTAAAAACAGCATATTACAGTGACACAGCTGTCTCAATGTTTGTAGCTGCGCAATTCACAATAGCTAGGTTGTGGAACCAACCTAGATGTCCCTCAGTAAATGAGTGGATTAAGAAAATGTGGTATATATGCACAATGGAATTTTACTCAGCAATAAAAGAAAACAAATTAATGGCATTTGCAGGTAAATGGATGAAGTTGGAAGACATAATGCTAAGTGAAGTTAGTCAGTCTCAAAAATCCAAGTACCAAATGTTCTCTCTTATATAAGGAGGCTATTTCAAAGTATTATTGGATAGGGGTACATAGGAGGATTAGAGGAACACTAGAATGGTCAAGAGAAGGGAGGGTAAGGGAGGGAGCAAGAGGGGAGGGAGGGGGAGGAAAAAAAAGGTGGTTGAATGAGACGGATATCATTTTCCTTAATGCATGATTGAAACCTGAATTGTACGAATATACTTTGTATACAAACAGTTGTATGTAAAAAGATACTAAATATTTGCACTATGAGTTGTACATATTAAAAAAAAAAGATGTAAAAATAAATTAAGGGAATCATTGATACTGGGGCTGATGTCTCTTGTATTGCTGAAAAAAATTGGCCATCTTCCTGAATGACTACTAAATCCCCCTCAACCCTTATTGGATGGGGGCTTGCATCTAATGTTGCTAAAATTTCTCAGATTTTACATTGGAAGTTTGAGAACACTGGAGGCACTTTTCAGCCATATGTTATTCCTTCTCTCCCTTTTACATTATGGGGAAGAGATATTTTACAGCAGATGAACTTGGTTTTAACTGATCATGTCATTTCTCCAGAACAGCTTTTTTCTCAGTGGTGGCTACTGTCTCCTTAGAGGCAGATCCTATCATATGAAAATCTGATAACCCTGTATGGGTAGATCAGTGGCCCCTGACTAAAGAAAAACTGGACATTGCCTCTCGTCTGGTACAAATTCAATTACAATTAAGACATATTGAGCCATCTAATGGCCACTGGAATTCTCCAATCTTTGTGATTAAAAAGAAATCAGGAATATGGAGACTTTTACAAGATTTAAGAGCTATTAACAAAACTATGGAAACTATGGGAAGTTTACAACCCAGTCTTCCTTCTCCTGTTGCAGTCCCTAAAGATTACAATATTATAATTACTGACTTACAAAATTGCTTTTTTATTATTCCATTATGTAAACAGGATTGTAAGAGATTTGCATTTAGCCTCCCTTCACCCAATTTGCAAAGACCTTATCAGAGGTTCCAATGGAAAGTTTTACCTCAAGGGATGAAAAATAGTCCCACTTTATGTCAAAAATATATTGATAATACTTTACTTTTACCAGACAGAAATTTCCTGATTGCTATATGATACATTATATGGATGATATTTTATTAGCGCATTCTGACTCCTTGACTTTACAGAAAATATTACATTATATGATAGAACAGTTACCAAAGTGGGGGCTTACTATTGCTCCTGAAAAGATTCAAACCCAACCCCCCTATTCTTATTTAGGGAGATTAATAAATTCTGAAAATGTTACTTCTCAAGCTATTCAATTAAGAACAGATAATTTGCAAACCTTAAGTGATTTTCAAAGAATTCTTGGAGATATTAACTGGATTAGACCTTATTTAAAGCTAACTACTTCAGATTTGAAAACTTTATTTGAAATTTTACATGGAAATTCTCTTCCTACCTCTCCTCGTGTTTTAACCCCTCAAGAGAAGGAAGTTATACGAAAAGTAGAAGAGGCTATTATGGGACATTATTTGCAACGAGTTGACTATTCTAAACCTTGGCTTTTAGTTATATTGCAAACTCCATTTACTCCCACAGGGTGCTTATGGCAAAATGATCCTTTAGAATAGATTCATTTACCATCCACTCCTAGAAAAATTAATATTTCTTATCCTACTCAGGTCTCTTCTTTAATATGCAAGGGAAGACTTAGAAGTAGAGAGTTATTTGGATAAGACCCTTCTTCTATAATTATACCATATAAAAAAGATCATCTAGACTTTTTACTAAATACTAATGATGATTGGCCAATAGCATTGCAGGGATTTTATGGAGAAATTTTGTTTCATCTACCTAATCATCCATTGTTACAGTTTATTTCTAAAGCTAAATTTATATTTCCTAAAAAGTATTCTCAAAAGCCAATATTAGATACATTATTAATATTTACTGATGGATTATGTAATGGAGTTGCAGTTACTGTTATTGACAATAATATGCCTATAATGCAACAAACCTTTGAGACTTCGGCTCAAAGAACTGAACTTATAGCAATCATTACTGCCTTTGCAAAGATGCCTCAAGCATTTAATTTATATACTGACTCTCAATATATTGTTAACTTGTTTCCTGCTATTGAGACTTCTACTTTATCATCTCAGTCATTGTATAATATATAGTCTTTTAAAATTACAGTCTTTAATTCATCAAAGAGTAAATAATTCTTTTATAAGATATGTCCGGGGACATTCTAATCTCTCTGGTTCTTTAAATACAAAAGATGCTTCTGCTTACCATCTAACTAAAAGATCAATGTTTAATATTATAAAACTAACCAAAAAAAGCAGTTTTCCCACCCTTCCAGACCTCAACCAAAACTTACATTGAAGTGCAAATGGAAAAACATCAAGCTTAAATCCTAAAAGAAGAAATAAGGTAAAAGTGTCTTTTTACCTGAGTTTTTGTTACCAGCCGATCATTTTTCTGAAGACTCTTACTTTTTTCTTAAATTCACTATATATATTTTTTGAGCTCATAATTTTAATCTTATACACCTAAGTTGATATTGTTTAAATCAGTTTTATTTTTATTCAATTATAAAGTTTTGTACATCTGTACCATTGCAATGGATATTCATCTACAAAAAGCTACAAGGTTTTTGCTATTGTGTTATGTGTGCACACTTGTGTTATATGTTGTATGTCTATGTCCATGTGTCATAAATGTAATATAAGATTGATAAATAGATAATGAGCGCTCATCAAAAATCTCTATAAATGGATCCAAATACCTTTAATTCACGTGATTTAAAAGGTTAAATTTATATTAGATAAACAAATAAATATAAAGGTGTCTTTAAAATAAAGCTTAACTCACAATTCTCTCTAGGTGGTCAAAAAACTAATGTTAAGTCTAATATCCCTTAGTTCTAAGACTTCTCTTCAACAAGGAAAAAAACGGGTAATAATATTCACTACACTTGTCTGATATTTTAGTAAAAGTAAAGCAAATTTAACATAAGATTACTCATCTATAAGTAACTTTGTTTAAGGTTAATATACTATTAAATATGCTAACAGGTAACATTATTAGTTGTTTTCATAAGTTAAAAAATTAAAAATAAGAGATTTTAAGTTACTTTATCATCACTGAAAAAGGTTAAAGTTCCAACAGATATAATTCTATATACTTAAACTTTGTGTTCTTATAAAATGGTTAACAGATATATATATATATATATAATTCTATATATAAAGGTTATAAAAGTTTCTCTATATACAAAGGCTCAAGAGTTTCAACTGTTCCAATTAAGAGTACTGTAAATAACTAACAAGCCTCTAGTAAAATAAAAAGGCTTTTTAATAAGTCAATAGAAAAAACCTGATGTCCTTTTGACATCCGGTCGGTGGAGGCTATACTTATATTTTTCTACAGAAACTTCAACACCTCTATGGATCCCTGATCATCTTCTGAGACATCATAAATCAGCCCTGGCACAGACGGAGATTTCAACACCAGCCATACCCACGGAAGACACCCCAAACGCAGGAGCAAAACACAAACATCGACACTGCCTTCTTGGAGTCAAATAAAAATTTAACCACCTAGGCACAGTGCCTGGTTGCTGCTCAGAGGTTACCATTTAACCCTTAAAAAAGTGTTTCTTGCTATTTATGTTAATAAAACTCTGGCTAAGGCTATTAACCCATATGAGCTAAAAACTAGTAAAAAATATTTTTATTACTATAATATAATTAATCCTTAAGAAAAATTTCCTCATTGATTTAAATATAGTTTTGTAAAAAAGACAAGTTTTTCAACCTATGTCATCTAATGCTAATATATTTGGTTGGTCAGCTTCATCTCTAGATTCAAATTATAAAAGTCATTTATAATCTAGTACTAACAAATTTATTCAGACTAAAGAAATTCTTGCTGATGCTCCCATTCATAGATGGTTCTCTTCTAGATATATCACTCCCATTTTTAAGAGTAAATTACCCAATGGAAAAACAGCCTATTCTCTAAATCTACTTTGGCTAATCACAGCTACTAATATGGTTTTATTAATTAGACCTGGCTCAGCACCTAAGGCTTTTAATGTCAAAACTTATATAAATACTCTTTATATCATTTTAATAAGTAATAATCAATCTATAAATAAAATAATTAATGATATATATATATATATATACTGATAATTACAAACAGTACATTGGTAACAGACTACTTACGAGCCTCTTTGCCTAAAAACTTTACTACTTTTATATTAAGATATCAACCTACTAATGTTATACTTCCTATAATGTTAAATAAAAATTATTATTATGATAAAGATACTTAATTTTTAAAAAGACTTAACAAACTGTTTAGGTCAAAAAGATTTATTGCTATTATAATATTAATAATAACTACTCTTATAAAAATTATGAGCTCTATTGCTGTTTCTTCTACTGCCCTAGTTAAGGAAATTCATACAGCTAATCATGTAAATACTTTATCCCATAATGTTTCTACAGCTATGGCTATACAGAAAAAATATAGATAAAAAAATTAGAAATCAGGATAAATGCTTTAGAAGAAGCAATTCTCTATATCAGCAGTCAAATCCAAAATATAAAGACTCATATGACAGCCAAGTGTCATATTAATTATAAGTGAATTTGTGTTACTCCATTAAGATATAATGACTCTGAGCATGATTGGATCAAAGTCAAATCCCATTTGATGGGAATCTGAAATAATTCAGATATTGCTCCAGATATTAACTCTTTGCAAAAGCAAATAAGTGATATCAGCCATGCTTGTCTGACTACAGATTCCACTATAGACTTCGCTACAGATCTGTTTAATAATATAAAATTAGCCATTTTTAATAGTTCTTGGTGGTCATATATTATAAATCTTAGTTTCACTGTCCTGTTTATGATACTTTTATGATTTATTCTTCCAATCTTCTTCAGACTTTTCTATTACATCTTAGTGACATCTTCCTTGAGAATAAGGCAAGATCAGTACAGCCTATGATGGTCCGCCAACATTATGCTGCCCTCAGCACTGATGATTGGGAGCCCTATGAGCTAGGCCACGGTCCTCAACAGGATGTGGAAGTCTAAATCATCCATGGGAAGCCTTCCCAAAGGTGACTGTTCTGTCCCATGCCTTCCCCCCAGCCACCGCGGCCTGGCCGGCCTTGGGTAGCCCATCGGAAGTGCTAGGATGTTAGCCCATGACGGGTAACGCCTTCAGAGGGAGGAAACCTAAGCCAGGCGAGTTCTCGAGTACAGTCGGGCTCTCCCATTAGCGGAAACGGGGAAAAGAAATGTTGGGGACACTGAGAACACGTCAGCCAAAAATATGACTTCCTGATTTATAGACTTAGCCTGGCCCAGGGGTGCTGCCTGACTTATGACGAAGAATCAAACCACCACAAGGATTGGCTAATGGCTGTTACTCCAAGGTGATCTGCTCATATTCTCTATGCTTCCCTATACACTTCTCTTAAAAAAAAAGGGGGGGGGGGGAATTGTTGTGGCATTTTCTATAAAGCCCTCTCCTTTTTCATGAAAGATATGGTGTTGAAAGAGTTAACTTTGACTTCTACTTGCTGCTGTTCAGTTCTTTATTCACATATATGGCCACCAGGTATCCCTATTTCAATTATTTAGATCCAGACTAACTCTGTACATTTATCTTTTCTTGAAAAGAGTAACACAAACCTTTTTCTATAAGTGCTTAATTTCTAGTTAATAAGCTTTAAGAGTCTTTTTGTGATTAAAAATAAGTTTCTCTTACTTTTAAAGTAGATATAAATCCCTTAGAGTAAAAAGTCTCCCATGAGCTAACATGCAGCCTTGCCCTGCTTCTAGATTTTATAAACAACTGCTATAAAAGAAAAAACAATAGTGCTGTGGAATCCCAGACAAAGAAGGTTGACTTTTATCAGACATCCTAAATAGTATGCAGAGAAAACAGTTTCAGTCATGTACAGGGCCTTGAAAAGTTGCAAGTGACCTCAAAACTTGAAATATGTATATAATAAGAAATTTAATATGTCTAAAATGTAACCTAAAAATTAAGTCATGTCTGTAATGAAATCACTAAAGAAAGTGTAAACATTCTGTGCTGCCAAAAAAATTATGCTTAAAACCTATAACAAAGAAAAAGTAAAGAGAGAAGATTCCACAGCCTGACTCGCATGTCAGTGTGTTATTTTCCCATCGCTGCTTCTCTGCCTTCGTACTTCGCTGAGAGCTCGCGTTGTACCCCCTGACTGGGGCTGGCCCCCAGCAGATGGGAAAACTGAAAATCCATATGCAACAAAATGAAATTAAACCCTTATCTCTCACCATGAACAAAATTCAATTCAAAGTGGATCAAGGACCTAGGAATGAGACCAGAGACAATAAGTGTAATAGAAGAAAGAGTAAGCTCCAATTTTTAACATGTCTAATTAGGCCCCAAGTTTCTTAATAAGAATCCTGTAGCGCAAGAATTAATATCAAGAATTAATGAATGGGATAGATTCAAACTAAAAAGATTTTTCTCAGCAAAAGAAACAATCAGTGAGGTGAATAGAGAACCAACTAATTGGGAACAAATATTTAATACATGCACATGAAATAGAGCACTAATTTATAGAATATATAAAGAGCTCAAAAAACTTAACACACACAAAAAAATAACCCAATCAATAAATGGGCCAAGGAATTGAAAAGACACTTCTCAGAAGAAGATACACAATTAATCAACAAATACATGAAAAAATGCTCAACATCACTGGCAATTAGAGAAATGCAAATCAAAAGTAAGATTTCATTTCACTCCAGTCAGAATGGCAGCTATTAAGAACACAAACAATAATAAATGTTGGAGAGGATGTGGGGAAAAAGGCACACTCATACTTTGCTGGTGGGACTGCAAAATGGTGCAACTGTTAGGGAAAGCAGTATGGAGATTTTGTGGAAAACTGGGAATGGAACCACCCTATGACCCAGCCATCCCACTCCTGGGTCTATTCCCAAAGGGCTTAGAAACAGCATATTACAGTGACACAGCCACTTCAATGTTTATAGCAGCACAATTCACAATAGATAGGTTGTGGAACCAACCTAGATGTCCCTCAGTAGATGAGTGGATAAAGAAAATGTGGTATATATACACAATGGAATTTTACTCAGCAATAAAAGAGTATAAAGTAATAACATTTGCAGTTAAATGGATGAAGTTGGAGAATATAATGCTAAGTGAAGTTAGTCAATCTTAAAAATCCAAATACCGAATGTTTTGTCTGATATAAGGAGGCTGATTCACAGTGGTGTTGGGTGGATCGGGGTACATAGGAGGATTAGAGGAACACTAGAATGGTCAAAGGGGAGGGAGGGGAAGGAAGGGAGCAAGGGGGCATGGAGGGGGAAAAAAAAAAAGGTGGATGAATAAGATGGATATCATTATCCTAAATGCATGACTGAAGATTTCAATGGTACGAATATACATTGCATACAAAGAGTGTTATGTTAAAAGATGCTCTATATGCTTATTATGAATTATAATGCATACTACTATTATAAATACAACACTTTGAATAAAAAATAAATTTAAAAAATAAATAAATAATTTAAAAAAGAAGAAAGCACAATGGGTTGCAAAAGACATCAAAAAGGAAATTAAGGGGGCTGGGGCTGTGGCTCAGTGGTAGAGCTCTTGCCTAGCATGTGCACGACCCGGGTTCAATCATCAGCACCACATAAAAATAAAGGCATTGTGTACAACTAAAATAAATAAATAATTTTTTTTTGTGTGTGTGTGTGTGTTTAAAAAGGAAATTAAAATGTCTTACAGGTATAAGAGAACACCGATACAACATATCGAAATCTCTGGGACACTATGAAAGCAGTACTAAGAGGAAAATTCATCGCATGGAGTTAATTTCTTTAAAGAAGTAAAGGTTAACAAGTAAATGAATTAACATTACATCTCAAAGCCCTAGAAAAAGAAGAACAAATTAACCCCCAAAGCTGTAGAAGACAGGAAATAATTAAAATAAGAGCCGAAATCAATGAAATTGAAACAAAAAAACACAATTGAAAAAATTGACAGAACCAAAAGTTGGTGCTTTGAAAAAATAAATAAAATTGATAAACCATTAGCTACTCTAACTTAGAAAAGGAGAGAAAAAAACTTCAAATTACCAATATATGTGATGAAAAAGGAAACATCATGATGGACACTACAGAAATACAGAAGATAATTAGAAATTATTTTGAAAATTTGTACTCCAACAAAATAGAAAATAATGAAGACATCGACAAATATCTAGAAATATACGATATGCCCAAACTAAATCAGGATAACATGCACAACTTAAATAAGATCAATTTCAAGCAAAGAAATAGAGAATGCCATCAAAAACCTACCAACCAAGAAAACCCCAGGTCCAGATGGATATACAACCGAGTTCTACAAGACCTTTAAAGTAGAACTAACACCAATACTTCTCAAACTATTCCATGAAAAAGAAAAAGAGGGAACCCTTCCAGACTCATTCTATGAGGCCAATATTACCCTGATTCCAAAACCAGGCAGAAACAAATCAAAGAAAGAAAACTTCAGACCAATATCACTAATGAATACAGATGCAAAAATCCTCAATAAAATTATGGCAAATCAAATACAAAAACACATCAAAAAAATAGTACATCACGATCAAGTGGGGTTCATTCCAGGAATGCAAAATGGTTCAACATAAGGAAATCAATAAATGTACTTCACCACATAAATAGACTCCAAGATAAAAATCATATGATCATCTCAATTGATGCAGAGAAAGCATTTGACAAGATACAGCACCCCATCATGTTCAAAACGCTAGAAAAAATAGGGATAACAGGAACATACCTCAACATCATAAAGGCCATCTATGCTAAGCCCCAGGCCAACATCATCATAAATGAAGAAAATCTGAACGCATTCCCTCTAAAAACTGGAACAAGACAGGGATACCCTCTTTTGCCACTACTATTTAACATACATCTTGAAACCCTAGCAAGTGCAATTAGACAGACGAAAGAAATAAAAGGGATACGGATAGGAAAAGAAGAAATCAAATTATCACTATTTGCAGACGATATGATTGTATACATAGAAGATCCAAAAAATTCCACCAGAAATCTTCTAGATATAATAAGTGAATTCAGCAAAGTGGCTGGATATAAAATCAATATCCATAAATCTAAGACATTTCTGTACATCAGCGACAAATCCTCAGAAAGAGAAACTAGGAAATCCATCCCATTTCCTATAACCCCCCCCCCCAAATAAAATACTTTGGAATCAACTTAACCAAAGAAGTGGAAGACCTGTACAATAAAAACTACAGCACACTAAAGAAAGAAATTAAAGAAGATCTTAGAAGATGGAAAGATTTACCTTGTTCATGGATAGGTAGAACTAATATTGTCAAAATGACTATTCTACCAAAAGCACTATACAATTTCAATGCAATCCCAATCAAAATCCTAATGTCATTTCTCATAGATATAGAAAAAGAAATTTAAAAAATTCATCTGGAAAAGTAAGAGACCCACAATAGCCAAAGCAATTCTTAGCAAGAAGAATGAAGCTGGTGGCATTACTATTCCAGACCTTAAATTGTATTACATAGCAATAATAATTAAAACAGCATGGTATTGGCACCAAAACAGACCAGTAGACCAATGGTACAGAATAGAAGACACAGAGACTAACCCACACATCTATAGTTATATTAGACAAAGGTGCCAAAAACATACATTGGAGAAAAACAACCTCTTCAACAAATGGTGATGGGAAAACTGGAAATCCTTAGGTAATAAAATAAAATTAAACTTCTATCTCTCTCCATGCACAAAACTCAACCTAAAGTGGATCAAGGACCTAGGAATTAAACCAGAGACCTTGCACCTAATAGAGGAAAAAGTAGGACCAAATCTCCAACATGTTGGATTAGGCCCCAACTTCCTCAATAATTCCCCTATAGCGCAAGAACTAAAACCAAACATTAATAAATGGGATGGATTCAAACTAAAAAGCTTCTTCTCAGCAAAAGAAACAATGAGTGAGGTGAACAGAGAACCTACAGAATGGGAGCAAATCTTTACCACATGCACATCAGACAGAACATTAACTTCAAGGATATATAAAGCTCTCAAAAACCTTTACACCAAAAAAAAAAAAAAAAAATCAATAAATGGGCTAATGAACTGAACAGACACATCCCAGAAGAAGATATATAATCAATCAACAAATATATGAAAAATGTTCAACATCTATAGCGATTAGGAAATACAAATCAAAACAACTCTAAGATTTCATCTTGCTCCAGTCAGAATGGCAGCTATCAAAAACACAAACAACAATAAATGCTGGCGAGGATGTGGGGAAAGGGCACACTCTTACATTGCTGTTGGGGCTGCAAATTCGTGCAGCCAATTTGGGGAGCAGTATGGAGTTTCCTAGGAAAACTTGGAATGGAACCACCATTTGACCCAGCTGTCCCACTCCTCAGTCTGTACCCAAAGGACTTAAAAATAACATACTACAGGGACACAGCCACATCAATGTTCATATCAGCACAATTCACAATAGCTAGATTGTGGAAACAACCTGGATGCCCATCAATAGATGAATGTATAGGGAAACTTTTGTATATATACACAATGGAACACTACTCAGCACTAAAAGAGAATAAAATCATGGCATTTTCAGATAAATGGATGGAGTTGGAGAAAATAATGATAAGTGAAGTCAGCCAATTTCAGAAAACCAAAGGTCGATTGATTCCTTTGCTATGACGATACTGAATTATAGTGGAAAGGGAGGGGGGATGAGAGAAATGAGAGAATGTTAAATAGAAAGAGGTGGAGAAGGGAGGGAAAGGGGCAAGGGAATAGAAACAATGGCAGAAGGAGTTGGACTTCAATATACTAAGTGCATGTATAAAAACTCAAATGGTATGAAAATACTTTGTGTAAAACCAATGACTTGGAAAACTGTGCTCTTTGTATATAATATAAAAGGAATTGCACTCTAAAAGCATGTATAACAAATTAAATTAAACAAAAAATATTTTAAAAAATAAATGGACAGCCAAATATCCAGTGGGTTTAAACCATATTGTAGGGCTTGGAATTCATCTAAGAGCAATGAGAAATTAAGGATTTAAACCAAAGGGGAAAACAAAACCTTGCAACTCAGGAATGAATAGCCACAGTCAATTTTATTTTGAAATTTCTTCATAGTATGTTGTATGTCTATATATATGAAGAAGAAGCTTTACTTAAACTTTATTCTTAGAAGAAATTTTTGTCTCTATCCACCTTCCTACGTATGTTTTTACAATCAGGCAAAGTAAGAATGAACTTCAGGGATGTATACAAGATGATTCAAAATATGCTTTAGTGAAAATGAGGATGCCAGAATTAGAGATGCATGTGACCAGCATGAAAAAATTCATTGTGTGAAATGTGAGGCTGAGAAAATGTCTGTTTAGAAATTAATATTATTTTATATAAAAATGTGGTTAGTTGTGTGTGTCCCTCTATTTAGACTCAACTTGGTTTCTTCACAGTATCTGCCAAAACTTTCTGATTTTTCACCCCCATTTTCTTGTCACAAAATTAAGAGATGTCTCTGAGGAAGGATCTGAAGGTTTCCAGAAATAAGTGGAACTCAACTCATGACCAGTAGGGTTCTTGGCATATAAGATGGAAAAGAATTCGAGCATGTGCCAGAGACATAGCTAGAGGTTTATTTAGGGAAATAGAGACACATTCATGGGAGAATTTGGGTTATCTCCAGAGGGAGAGAGAACAACCTGATTGTGTGGGGGTGTTAATATTTGTGGAGGGAAAGTTGTTAGGGTTTGGATTAGAGGTGGAGTCAGGGTGGAGTTAAGCAACTTCATGCCAGTTTTCCCTGCTCTTTTGCATTGCCTTTATGTTACTTTTTGCAGACCAGGGCATGGGTCCAGGGTGTGGGCTAAAGGCATAGGCTGGGTCACTTAGGAATTGCAACTGTTTGGCAACTTCTGCATTTCAATGGTTTATGGGAGTTTCCTGCATTTCAGTGGTTCACATTTCTTTTGAGACTTGGTGGATCTCTCACTATTTTGTAAACTTCAATTCCTATCTCACATCTGCACCTTCCCCAAACAGCATCTTAAGGTTTTGGGGAGCAGGGGTATATATATAACACCATGACATCCTCCAGGCGTTCTGGATGGTGGCTATACAAGTATCATCCCCAGTGTAACACAAAAGGTGGGTAGGTGGGTCTATGGACATAAGTGTGAGAGACAGCAAAGTGACAGGATTTATTTCAGTAATAGACAGAAAGCAGAGCTCCTGAAGAAGGAGGGATCCCAAGAGAGGGGTGCCAGCAGGTGTCTGTTGCCTAGGGTTTTTTCTACTCTATTGATGAGGAACCAACCTGTCATTTGAAGGTCTCTCTTGATTGCTCTCTTTTACTGACTCAGTTGAATGTGTACAATCTTAGCTTATTCCATAATGTGATGGTTTAATGTGCTGGTTCACCTGAGTTTGTCCTGTACTTGTTCCTTAAAACAAAAGAACTGCTTGGGTTAAAAACAACTCTTTCAGGTTGACTAATGTTAGGGGAGTCAAGAAAGCCTGGTCAACAACAGAATGTATGGCATCTAAGTGTGAGTGGAGCCTTCCGGGCAGGCAGCCAAAAACCCACAAGCATTAGCCTAGAGTTTTAATCTGGGGTGGTGGGACCCCCATTCTCTGAGGTCCCCATTTCTTTTTGCCTATAGGGAATCTATCTCCTGCCTTACCAGTACTGTCTCTGAGTGTTTATTCAGAATCTGTCTGCACTTTCTCAGTTTGGTCATTTCCCTCTGATTGCTCCCTAATATTTGAATACCCTTTGGATCTTAAAGATCCATGGTGAATATATATTTGCCCTGGAGTATCATTAAACTAAGGATTCAGAATTGCCATTTGTCTAATAAGCAATGAAATAGTCAAAAGACAGTCACCAAAGTGGAGGACTCCAGTCCAAAAATAAACCATATTTATACCATTCATTCCATAATAATCACAATTTTTCTCTTCTAGAAAAATTAAAACTTTGCCTCTGAATATTCAAACTTAATCTGCTGAGATAAACTGACAATGACAGGTTAAGATTATTAGGAGTAAAAGCATACAAGTTTTAATAACATACTAAAGTATGGGAGCCATATAAAAATATGAATAATACTAAAAGAGAGAGAGAGAGAGAGAGAGGGCTTGTGGTGGCAACTGCCTGTAATACCAGAGACTGAGCAGGCTCAGGCAGGAAAATCACATATTCAAGCCCAGCTTGGGAAACTTAGTGTGATCCTGTCACAAAATAAAAATCAAAAAGGGCTGTGTGTAACTCAGTGGTAGAGCACCCCCTGGCCGGCTGAAGCTTACATAGGATTTTGAATTGTAGAAGAAAATAAGGGTTGAGGCTCCTGGGAGAAGGTACAACCATTTGTGGGAGGGCTAGAGGAAGAAATGTACTATGAACAAAAATTGTCTTCTTGTATAGATGAAGTCTCCCAGCAAATCTCTGGGAGCAGCTCTTAGAAGAATAAATGAAAAATCTGTGTGGGCATTGGTGATGACTTTTAGTTTCTTCTATTCTCCAGTGGCTTATTTTTCCTGGTTATTTAATTAGATTACTAGGGAGGAGGGTTTAAGACAATTACATTTTTTTCTTGTTAATGAAAGCTTCTTCTGTGAGAAACTAAAATTTTCAGAGAAAGACCTTCTCTGCACCTATAGGAGAGAAAGAGGGTTGCCAGCCTGGAAGGAAAGGAAGAAACAATTGAAAAAATCCTTGAGTCTGAGACTCCTCCAGCTCAGCATGTCAAAGTTCCACACTGCCAGACCTCCTAAACTGGCCAAATCCTGGACATACCCAGACATACACTTCTTAAATAATTAAAGTAAAATAAATAAGCAAGTTGTTTTGTAGAAAGTGCCTACTGGTGACACTCAAGCTTGGCTTAAAGCTGGCTTTTCAAAATGGGAATGCATAGAAAGGTGACCTTTTGACATCACAGACTCAAAATTTCTGTACAGATCATGATAACCACCTCACCCCCCAAAGAGACATGCAACCCATAAAGAAGAAGAATGAATGTCTAATCCTGTGCAAAAGAACTCTAAAACTGATACTGGTGTGTAAGAGCCCTAATTAAGGAGATAGCTAAGATGGCGGCTAGCTGAGAGCCATAAAGGTGTTCAAGTATTTTCACCTGATATTCATGCATTTATCTAAGAATCTTTTTATGCCCGTGAACACTGCATGACGCACCTGTAAGCTCGAGCTATTAGCACGTGACCTTGTTAAGGCAAAAAGTATTTAACCGGGTGAGGGTGAGTTAGGGGTGGTTGGAGTTGGAGAGGTTGTTGAAGCCGGAGAGAGAAGTTAGAAGAAAGAAGAATAAAAGAACCTTTTCATTTCCAGTCTGCCTCCAAGTTTTCTCCTGCGGTATCATTGCTGCAAGTGGCAATTGCTGTAGGCAGCGACAAGTGGTGGCCCGTAAGGGAAACTCAGAATCAGCAGGTAAGAACTGAGAAATTTATAAAGATGGGTGCGAAAATAACCAAGCACCGAATAATAAAAGCTATGGAAGAGTTTTTTGATATAGCTGATAGTGTGGAGGAAAGTGATTGTGAAAGCATAGCCTCCTCTGAGTCAGATAACACCAGTAAGGATAGTATTGGTGTGAACTCAAAAATAACAAAGATAAGAACTGCAAAAGCTATCTGAGACTTGTTGGAAATAGCTGAAGAGTACGTAGAATTTGAAACTCAGGATGTTACTACCAGTAAAAGTGATAGTAGTAAGGAAGAGCCAAATAACCATGAAAGCACAGCCTCCTCCGCTGAATCAGTTAAGACCAGAAAGGACCGTCAAGTAGAGGAACCACTTGTGCCCTCTGCTCCCTCATGGGTGGAATCCATTACAGAAACCATGAGGGGTATTTCTGAGCATATGCATGCCCTTGAGGCAGAGATTAACGGCCTTTCTGAGCGCTTACGCGCCCTCGAACGCCAAAACCCGCAGAAACATTGGGACCTCCCAGTATTTGAAAATGAAAATGGGCAGAGATACCACCAATCCCTAGACTTCAAAACAATAAAGAACTTCAAAGAGGCTATAATGACCTATGGGCTCCAAGTTCCGTTCACATTGAGCATGCTGGAGTCCCTTAACAATTTAACTTTAACCCCCTCAGACTGGAAAGGGTTATGCAAGGCAGTATTAAGCGGGGGACAATACTTGATATGGAAGTCCCAATTCCAGGAGCTTTGTGTAGAAACAGCTAGAAGAAATGCAACTGCAGTCTTCCCAAACCGTAATGTAGATATGCTAACAGGTGAAGGACAGTTTGCTGAACTACAAATACAAATGCATTATGATCCTGAGATATACGCACAAATAAACAATGCCGTTGTTAAAGCCTGGAAGACCTTACCAGGAACAGGTGATTTGCAAGGCAGCCTGTCTAAAGTAATTCAGGGGCCTAATGAACCATATGCTGATTTTGCTGACAGACTTTTAAGAACGGCAGGCAGAATATTTGGGGATGTAGAGCAAGCAATGCCCTTAGTCATCCAGTTGGCATATGAAAATGCCAAAAATATTGCCAAGATGCTATAAGACCATGGAAAAATAAAAAAGACCTCTCTATATACATTAGATTATGTAAGGACATTAACGATGCCTTTGTAACAGGCAATGTGATTGCAGCAGCAATGAATGAGAGGTGCTTCCCCTCAAAATTTCACAAGGGCTCAACCTAAAAACTATAATCAATCAGGATATTCCAGGCAATATTCCCAAAGAAAAATAAGTCCAAGCTCATACCGTGCCCCAGGCTGCTGCCCCAGGTGTAAAAAAGGAAACCATTGGGCTAATAAGTGCAGATCTAAATTTGATATATATGGAAATGTTTTGTCCAGGAATTCAAAAAACGGGGCATGGGGCCCAATGCCTCGGGGCCCACAAATGTACGAGGCATTACACGAGGAATATCCTCAAACATCCATACAGATGAAACCTCATCACAATCCCTCCTACCCATTTATTCCCTTGTCAGAGGGACAAGAGGAAGTGCAGGACTAGACCTCTGTTCCACCGCCCGAATAGTGCTAACACCTGAAATGGGGGTTCAACTGATTCCCACGGGAGTCAGGGGACCTCTTCCCTCAGGGACTGTAGGACGTATCCTCGGGCGAAGTACTAAAAACCTATTAGGTGTTCGAGTAACACCAGGTGTTATTGACTCCAATAACCAAGGAGAAATAAAAATAATGCTTAGTTCACCTAGAGGCATTATCTCTGTTAACCAAGGAGATAGAATTGCTCAGCTGCTTCTCCTTCCCAGTTTCCACAACTCATTCAAGAGTATGCTGCAGAATAGGAACAATAGAGGATTTGGTTCCACTGGCTTGGGATCTATGGCTTGCTGGGCTCAGGATTGTTCACGGAGGCCTATGTGCAAAATAAAAATTCAAGGTATAGAGATGGAGGGGATGATTGATACTGGGGCTGACTCTTCCATCATTAATCTACAACAATGGCCCAAGCACTGGCCTCTGCAGAAGGCCTCAACTAGTTTAAGAGACTTGGGATATACTAACACCCCAGCACAAAGTGCTGTAGTCTTAAATTGGGAAGATAATTAAGGGCATAAAGGAACATTCCAACCTTATGTTTTGACCAGCTTGCCAGTTACCCTACGGGGAAGAGATATTCTACAGCAAATGGGGGTACACCTCTCAATCAAGTTCACAGGTGTTAAAAATAAAAATCTAAATCATCATCAAAAGGGTAAAAGATATTTTTTTCTAGGGGCCACTGAGAAAACAATTTTGAAAATACCATGGCTTTCTGATAAGCCAGTTTGGGTCCCTCAGTGGCCCCTACCAAGAGAAAAATTACAAGAGGCTGACCTATTAATCCAAGAACAACTAGAAGCAGGACACATAGAGCCTTCCACCACTCCCTGGAATTCCCCCATATTTGTAATGAAGAAAAAATCTGGAAAATGGAGATTGTTACATGACCTTAGGGAAATCAATAAAACCATGCAAATTATGGGCCCTACCCAACCTGGACTTCCTAATCCTGTAGCTATTCCTAAAAATTTCCATCTTATAACTCTTGATATAAAGGATTGTTTCTTTTCCATTCCCCTACATCCTCTGGATGCCCCCAGGTTTGCTTTTTCTGTTCCTTCTATCAATAATAATGGCCCTGATAAAAGATATCAATGGAAAGTGCTACCACAGGGAACAGTTAATAGCCCCACTATATGTTAAATCTATGTAGACAAAGCTATTCAGCCTATTAAGAACAAATATCCAAACCTTATGTGCCTCTATTATATGGATGATGTTTTGCTTGCTCACCCTAATCAAGAAATCTTATTTACCATATTCAGTGATATGATAGAAAGTTTAAAAAGATATGGATTAAAAATTGCTGAAGAAAAGATTCAAACTAGATCTCCCATATTATATTTAGGATTTAAAATCATAGATACCTTTATTAGGCTTCAAAAATTTTAATAAATAAAGAACATTTGACCACCCTCAATGATTTCCAAAAACTGATGGGAGACATTAATTGGCTTCACCCTACACTAAGCCTCACTAATGGACAATTAAAATCCTTATTTGATATCTTTCGCAGGAACCCTGATCCATCTTCACCGCGAACATTGACTCCTGATGCTAGGGAAGCTTTAAAGTTAGTAGAAAAGGCCATTGAAGGATCCCATTGTGATAGAATTGATTTTGCCTGACTGCTGATATTGATTATTATTTCTTCACATTATACACCCACAGGAGTATTTTGGCAACAGGGACCTTTATTATGGATATATTTACCCGTCTCTCCTAAAAGTACAATTGAGTCTTATACCTCCATGGTGGCTAAACTTATTCTTCAAGGTCTTAAGACTTCTACTAAAATATTTGGCATTCACCCCGCTACTATTATTACTCCCTATTCATCGTCACAGGTGGAATATTTATGCTTCAATGATAATGATTGGGCTATAGCTAGATGCTCTACTTCTGCAAATTTTGATAACCATCTTCCTAAGTCTCCTATACTATCTTTTTGTGTCAATCATCCCATTATATTTCCACAGGTAATAAAAAATCAACCTATTCCTAAGGCATTAAATGTATTTACAGATGGATCCTCTAACGGTACTGCTGCAGTAGTCACTCAAAAAGAAAATACGATTCATATTACTGCCATAAATCAGCTCAATTAGTTGAACTTGAAGCTATTATTATAGCTCTTGAAAGTTTTAAAAAACATCCCATAAATATTTTTTCAGACAGCCACTATATTGTACATGCTGACCCTAAATTGGAGCTAGCAGGTCCAATAGCACCACATACTCCAGCCTTTAAATTGTTTTTTCAAATTCAAAATTTCCTATGGGAATGTAAAGAACCTTTATTTATTGGACATATCAGAGCTCATACTAATTTGCCTGGTCCTCTCCATGAAGGTAATCAAAAGGCTGATGCCCTCACTAAAACAATCTTTATATTTTCAGCAGTCCAACAAGCTACCTTGTTCCATTCCCAATTTCATGTCAATAGTACTACGTTACAGCAAAGTTTCAAAATCACAAAGGAGCAAGCTCGAACAATTGTGAAGTCTTGTCAAACTTGTGTGACACATTTGCCCAATCCACATTATGGGGTTAACCCAAGAGGATTAATGCCCAATCATTTGTGGCAGATGGATGTCACTCATGAGCCAAGTTTTGGAAAATTGCGATTTATTCATGTCACCATAGATACATGCTCAGGCATGATTTTTGCTTCCTTACATTCTGGAGAAAAAGTTAAAGATGTTACATCTCATTGTCTGCAAGCTTTTCTGCATTGGGCATCCCCAAAATGCTTAAAACAGATAATGGCCCTGTTTATATGTACTCATCTTTCAAACAGTTTTGCGCAAAATTCAATATATCTCATAAAACAGGTATCCCATACAATCCTCAAGGTCAAGGTATAATTGAACGAGCTAATCGCACACTCAAAATTATGCTATTAAAGCAAAAAGAAGGAAATTGGAAAAATCCTAGGGACAGATTGGCAGTTTCCCTGTTTACCTTAAATTTTTTAACTTTAGATTCTAATGGATATTTGGCTGAAGACAGACACTGGAATCTACACCAACAACATAAACCTTTGGTTTACTGGAAGGATGTTCTTTCAGGTGCATGGAAGCGTCCAGATCCAGTATTAATTTGAGGGAGAGGATCTGTTTGTGTTTTTCCACAGCATGAATCCTCCCCAATATGGATACCATCTAGATTAATAAAACAGGTACCAAATCAAAAGGACCAAGATGAAGTTATTGAGGAATCAAGATTAATAAAACAAGTACAAAATCAAGAGGACCAAGATGAAGGTATGGAATGATTCCCTTAAAAGAGTCCTCCAATAAATTCACAATTTAAGTCTCATTCCTCCCAGCCTGGACGAGAAGATCTCTCTTTAGTGTGCACACAATTGTATTTTTTTTTCTTTTTATATATGTCTTTATGTCTGTGCATTTGTCTAAATTTCATGTTAATGTGACATCACAAATATATGTTTGTGTGTGCGTCTGTCCAGTGTGACGTCACAAATAACAAAGTGCTTATGAAAATTAATATTATAAAAAATTAATTATAATATATATGTATATATGTGTGTATATATATGTATATGTATATATGTACATATATGTATATATATAATATATATTATTAATTATAAAATATATATGTATATATATAAATTTTATATATATGGATCCAAATAACTTTAACTCATTTAAGTTTAGAGTATTCAATTTGGGTAAACAATTTAAAAAGTGAAGGTAACTTCAATTTTGATTTATAGGTGTCCCTGGGACTTCTCTTCAGCAAAGAATATGACTAATACTGTATAACCTAATATTTTGGTATTTGACATGGGATTGTTTATTTGTAATTAACTTTATTTATTTATTAGCTGATTAATTTGAATTATTTCAGCAGGTAATTTCATAGAAGATTGCTGTGTATGCAGAGACTCGGGGGTTCCAGCTAACAAATTATTTTTCCAAAGTGCTTTTAGCTTTTCTATAATCTATCTTGAATGCAGTAAATAACCTCAGTCTTTCTTTGATTTGTTCTGAATGTGATATTTTGCCAGCTTATGTTTGTGGGAGCTCAAGCAGTAATGTGTGTGAGCAGAGATCAAATTTAATTTTCTAATCTAATAATTCTATTTTTTAGTTTGACAACTTGCCTCTTGACTCAGTGCTGGAATAGCACTGCCTTTCCTTTAATAATTGATGCTTGAGTTTCTAGGTAGCGGGCCCTGAAGATTTGCCAGTGGCATTGACTAGACATAAAAAAGACGGCTGCTGCTACAGCTGCAGGGACCGCGGTCGCTGCAAGCGTCCCTGCTGCTCAAGCATCAAACAACCTCACCAGCAGTGTGGCCTCTGCTCTGCATGCATGGGGCCTCCTAGATCAACGTGTTATAACAAGTGGACATTTTGATCTTTCATTATTTGGGACATTATGGGACAATAACTTGCGGGTATTTGTCTAGAGAACTCAGTGCGTTACTTGATGGAATTTAGGGCAGCTGATTTGTTTAAAGACCTTGATACGCTATGGAACTTGGCTCGTCAGCAGAAGGCTTGCCGCCTTAAAGCCGCAGCATCTCCTCACGATTGGACGGCTGTTAGTCATCATACACAGTCGATCCTGAAGGGCTCGACTGGACGGCTGGATAGCCAATGACGGGTAAGATCCCCAGAGGGGGACAACCTAAGACAAGCACAGTCTATCCGGATGAAGTCCTCGCCCATCCACGGGACAGTCTCATGTGGCCGACATATCAACCTAAGACAGGAGTCAAGGGCACAGCCTTGATTATCTGATGACGGGTAAGAATGTTGGTTGCATATGGATGTCCTAGAGCATCCCCTCTTTTAAAACAAAAGGGGGGAAATGTAAGAGCCCTAATTAAGGAGATAGCTAAGATGGCAGCTAGCTGAGAGCCACAAAGGTGTTCAAGTATTTTCACCTGATATTCATGCATTTATCTAAGAATCTTTTTATGCCCGTGAACACTGCATGACGCACCTGTAAGCTTGAGCTGTTAGCACGTGTCATTGTTAAGTCAAAAAAAAAAAAAAAAAAAAAACAAAACAAAACAAAGTATTTAACCGGGTGAGGGTGAGTTAGGGGTGGTTGGAGTTGGAGTGGTTGGAGTTGGAGAGGTTGTTGAAGCCGGAGAGAGAAGTTAGAAGAAAGAAGAATAAAAGAACCTTTTCATTTCCAGTCTGCCTCCGAGTTTTCTCACGCGGCAATTGCTGTAGGCAGCTACACTGGTGATGATGAGTTTCGTTTCCCCAGATGTTGAAGATTGAATAACTTAGAAATGCTCTAACAAGTGTAAAAAGCAAGTTGTATTTAAAGGATAGAACAGAGATAGTCTTCTCCACAGAAAAGAGGATCAGAGCTGGTATGCAAAGAATTGGGTTGTTCTGCTCCTTTTATACATTCAGATTTCCTCATGCCCTACTTTTCCCCTTATCTTGCCTACATGACCAAAAGATGGAGTGATTCTGTGTAGGAAGGGAGAAGCCCAGGAGGCATTAAGTCACAACTTATATAACTCCCTGCAGGGAGGAACAATTCCCTGGAGGTAGGTCACCTTGGCAACAGGTTGGAGGAGGAGGGGGAAGGGCTCTGGAGGTATTCGCATTTGGTTTCCATTCCTTTTGAACCAGCCTCCATCTCTCCTATTGGAGCCAATTATTTTTATTTATACTTACAGTCTTTTTGTCCACTGGCCTCAGCCTCCTCTCTGAAAATGGAACTCTGTAACTGTTGTTAGAGGAAAATGGATGATGACTGCTATGGCTGCGTTGAGCGTGGTGTTGGCAGGGGGCATTTATCTATATGCTGATTTTGATACCATGTACATGATATATGGAAACAAGCAAATGCAGACCCAATAGCACATACACAAAACAACCAAGAGATAAAGACCTTGTAGCTTTTGTAGGTATTATTCCACTGCAATGCTACAGATGTTTATTAAAGCCTCTATTAGATTTATTCTCAACATCATTATGTCTATTTCTTACTTAGGATCTTTTAAGAAGAAATTTTCCCAGTGTATTTGAAAGCTAACCCTTGAATATTGGCCTCTAAAAAAAGACAGAGTGTAAACACCTCTATAGTTAGATAAAATAAGACTGATCAGAAAAACATATTGACCTCAGCCTCCTCTAGCTCCTGGAGCCTCTAATGGTCAGGAGTTTCCCCCCTCCTTCCATGTATGACCTCTGGAGGTAACTATTGCCTTATCAGCTTGGTCATGACCTGTGTGCTTTTTCATGGGTAGCCTTGAAAAAAGATGCAAGCCTCTGGATTATCTTCTCTTACCATGTGACTTGTGATTCCCTGGGAAAACATGCAACTCTGTTTGAAATAAATCTTGATCTGTCTGTGTTGAGCCTCCCATTATTTAATGAACTTCTGGGAAGAGAAATTTGACCTCACTTAGAATGGGGATCATAGCTGAGTCTAAGTTACATTTTGGCACAATTTGGTTTTTTTTTTTTTTTTTTTTTTTAAACAAGGTAGGAACTTCAGACTATTTCCTTCCTTTTTACAGAACAGACTAAGCTGAAGAATGGTATTAAAATTTATATTTCCCTCTGATGGCTGTGATTCTGTATCAGATAGAGAGTTGGTATTGAGACCATACTTGGCAGCAGAAGAACACTGCGGGTAAAGTCTGGTTACAGAGTTTACACTTGCTGTGGACCAAAAGAATCTTCAGAGGGCTGTGGGTATAAATCTGCCTTTTTGCAGTCAGAGAAGCTAGCAAAGCACGCAGGAAAATAATGGGGAGAATCTCTGCAGGCTTGTCCTAATTGAGTCGACACCCAAGGGTCCTAGATGCTCACCTGTGACATGTCTTAAGTCTGGGTCGCTAGAACTCAATCAGGACCAAAGGAGTCTGGTTCAGGGACAACAACAGCGGTGGAGGTCTCAATCTTTCTGTCCGAATCCTATTAGTCCTGCTGCCCCCAAAAGTCTGGGTTTTTAAGTTCCTGTTCAGTTGTGCTTGTAGCTGATAACTGGGTGAGCCCTGGGGTGTATGCCTGGGGTGTAGACTCTTACATCAGTAACTTAAGTCTATCTAAGTTCTGCAATTTACCTAAGTTTTGCAGTTCACATTACATTATGGGAAGATTGCTTATAGTCTTTTATCCAACACACATACTAATTAATACAATCAACAGTCAACAATCCTATAATATTTCTGGCACTCATGTCATTGATCATTCCCCAAATAAATCCCTTCCCCCGGTGACAATACAGTGCAACCCTAAAGGGAAAGAGATAAGCACTGAATGCTCACCCCAAACCCTCTATTCTTCTCCAAGTAAAAAATATTGCCCAGTAAAAACAAATTTCAAACTCTCACACACCTGTTTCCTGAGTGCCCAAACTGACGCACTCTGTTAATAATAAGTCACCTCTCAGTGTAACCTATATAAGCACAGACTCCCCCCTTTGGCTAGTGGCTCATTATTCATCAGGAAAGTGGGTCCATCAGAGGCATGACTGAATAAAGGCTGAATAAAGGCTCTGCTGATCCATGAAGTTTGCACCTGTCCAGGTCATTTTGTGCTAATAGAATCTGATCTGCAAGGAAAGGAGAGTGCTCAGGAGGAACAAGCATAAGAGAGTGCAGCATGGCCTATCCAGAGACATATGTAATTGGCCCTTTTGCACAATACCACATATCCACAGATCACCACGGTTACCCCAGGAGCAGTTGGGAGAGGAATTGGGAGAAGAAACCATTAGGGTCCACCTGGGAGTGGCCCAGGCCAGAACCTTGCAGTTGTTCCAACCCTCTGTCCATCTCCATGCACCCAAAGGCAGACTGGGATTAGAGACACTGTGTACTCACACCAAAAGGTCTCCAAGCTTGGATAGTATAATGGGAAATGACTTTGGCAGAACCCAACATGCCTGACCTGCAGGACAGATGATTTGGAAAAGCCTAGGCCAGGAATCCTCTCACCTGTGTCTTGTAGAAGGGTGGCTTTCTCTGTGTTTAATTAGCTGACAGGTGCCCATTTGTCCTCCAGAAAGAGACAAAAAGGCACACCTCAGAAAAAAATGTGGGGTGTATGTGAAGGAGCTTACCTTGGTGACAGTCTCGGTGGGACCTCCAAATATGATACCACTTATGATGAGTTCCGTTTCCCCAGATGTTGAAGATTGAACACCCAAGAAATGCCAAGACAAGCACAGGAAGCAAATTTTGTTTAAAGAATAGAACAGAGACAGAATTCTCCACAGAGAAGGGGATTCAGAGCTGGCATCCAAAGAAGTGGGACTGTCTTTCCCCTTTTATACATTTTAAACTTCCTTTGTTCTCATGCCCATCTTCTCCCCTTATCTTGCTTACATGACCAAAAGGCAGGTCAAAAGGTGGAGTGATCTTGTGTAGGAAGGGAGTAGTAGCCCAGGAGGCATTAAGTCACAACTTCTATAACCCTCTGCAGGGAGGAACAATTCCCTGGAGGTAGGTCACCTTGGCAACAGGTTGGAGGAGGAGAGGGAAGGGTTCTGGAGGTACTAGCATTTGATTTCCTTTCTTTTCAAACTAGCCTCCATCTCCCCATTGGAACCGATTATTTATTATTTACACTGACTGTCTTTATTTCCCCGGCCTCAAAACTATCCTCTCCTGTCATTCAATCAACAAGCATCATGTCCCTTTTCTCTTCCTATTAATTCTCCTGATACCAATCAATCAAGGAGTCATATTGGAGGATGACTCCCTTCCCATTTATGCCTTATAGTCCTCCTCAATAAAAGTCTTTAAAAAAAAACTTCCGTACTATTGGCTTCTGTGCACTTGGAGCAGTGAGCCATTGCTCAGTATCATTATTTTTTTCGCTCTAATACTAAACAAATTGACAAACAAACAAACCTTTCATATGCTGGGCGTGTTGGTGCACACCTGTAATCCCAGCACTTGGGAGGCTGAGACAGGAGGATTGTGAGTTCAAAGCCAGCCTCAGCAATGGTGAGGCACTTAGCAACTCAGTGAGACCCTGTCTCTAAATAAAAATACAAAAAAGGGCTGGGGATGTTGCCCAGTGGTTGAGTGCCCCTGAGTTAAATCCCCAGTACCAAAAAAAAAAAAAAAAAAAAAAAAAAACTATATAGAAATTTAGGGACCCAAGGACTGCTCTGAGTTTGAAAAGAAACCATCATTGACATACAGAACAAGCAAATCATGTGCATCCCAGCCCATATCTTTGCACCTGTGTGCTGGCCTGCAGCTTGCTAATCAGCCAAAAAGGCACAAAACCTGAAGAAAATCATAAGGCTTTTGGAGAAACTACTCCTTTAGGGTGTATGTTCATTAAGAACTTTGGTGACTGAGAAATAACCCTAGCCTTATTATAATAGTAAGAAACACACCAACCAGGTGGAGATTTAAGATGCTAATGAGATTTGTGATGTAGGAAGTAGCATGATTAGAACTTTCAAGGGCAATATGCAAGTACAAGGGATACTGGTGTTAAATTGCATAACCCCACCCTGACTCCACCTCTGGTTCAGCCTCTTGGCTACTCTTCTCTATAAATGCTAAAACCCAGACCATGATGAGGTGACTCACTCTCTCTTTTTCTCTCTCTATCTCTCTGAGATGGCATGCACTCCCATTTTTGAGTGTGCATGACTTTCCTTTATAAAATCTCTTGCTCTGCTACTCAAATTTAACATGTCCTTAAATTCTTTTCTGTGATTTGATCATGAACCTGGAAGTCACAAGGAAAGGTCTCCACCACACTTGGAGACTTTCTTGGACCCCTGTGCAATAACAGAATGATCATTATGGAATAATCAGAGTGAATGTTTTCATGAAAGGAAATTCATAATACCAAAGTGCCAGCAAGAATCATACTGTTCAAAGGGTTAGAAAACAAGTAATATCCCTTAATTATAGTGAATATATTTTGAATAAAGTTAGTTTTCAAAATTCTGAAATAACACTTCCCAGACTCAGAATATGGAGTGACTTTGATCTCATTTACTTACTTACCTTTAGGAGCCAGGAGGCTTGGGAGGAATGTGGAAAGTAAATCATCTTCACCACTGAGAACTACTTCAGTTGAACCATGGGGGCTGCTTGAGACTTTTTTGTAGGATTGTATATTTTCAAAACTAAATAGTTGGTGGTTTCATTTAAAAGACTCAAATTGCATGCAAACAAAAAATATTTAGAGAAAATACTGTACAAAACAGACTTCTCACAAACATCCCTTGAAGTACAGACCGAACATGTTGACTCCACTTGAGAAGGCTGAAGAACATTTCTGTGTGCTGTAGGCAAATCCTCTGAAGCCAGAATCCATAGAGTGTTATTTCTAAAGTAGCATATTTTGATAGATGGCTTGCTTAGATCATGTATTTTAGTTTTCTGAATTTTCTTAGTATTGTAGCACATGACATACTATTAAATTTATTTTCCAGGAAGCTTTCAAAATTATTTCAAAAAAATTCTTAACATTTTTTAATGTGACTAAATGTTATTTCCTGATGATATAAAATTTTCTGATGACTTTGGAATGTAAAAGCACATAATTAGTTTCAAAATCAAAATGACTTCTCTAAAATTGATACTCCTAAAGTAGATGAGAGTAGATGACAAATTCAAGGATGAAGTTCAATGTTACTCTCTCCTGGTCTCTATGTCTAGTTTAAATTGTAAAATTTGTACTTTTCATATTTTCCCCAAATCTTTGGATTTATATCTTCACTTTTAAATAATGTAAGAATAAGAATAAGGAAAAAAGGACAACTTTGATGAATGCAATTAGAAAGGGAACAAGTTTACCAATGTATTAAGATTTGAAGCTACCTTTAGCCAATAAATATTTCCCATGTTCTGATAGTTCAGAACCTGAAATTCATAAATGAACCCTTGGCAAGAAAAAGTGTTAACCTGTATTTCATGTGCAGATGTTTGCACATACAATACCTGATATTTGGATAGATAATAAACCTTTTATGAAAAAAGTGCCATGCACATAGTTGAGTGAATTGATAAGACAACTGAACCCACAGAATATATAGGTTTATCCTAACTTGTGGAAAGCATATGCTAATGAATTCTAATTTCTCATAATATTTATATCTATGAATATGACAAATTCTAATGTGATCTACACTGTGAAAATAAAGGAAAAATCATGGTGAAAACAGCATTGAAAGAATTGTTATAAAAGGAGTCAGGAGGTCATTTGGAAGCAGGACTTGGGCACAACTCCACCTGCAGCCTGAGGATGTGAACTGTGGACACCTTCTCACTGCAGGCTGGAACAGATAAGCACATTGTGCTCAGAGACTTCAGATAGATATTTTGTGGGCATTTTTACTAAGCGTATGCATTTTGACTTTATCTTCTAGCAGTGGCAGCTCCTGTCACAAAGCACCTTTTCTCTACTCTAACAGAAAATTTGCCCACAAAAGTGTTTTTATTGCCTTATAATAAGTCAACACAGCTCAATATAAGCTCCTACCTTCACTGTTTTCTTTGGAACACTGATTCAGAGCTATCTGAACCTGTGTCTTCTGAATGGCAAGCCCTAAGGCCCCAAAGAAAACCCCTTTTCCTTTTGCACTTTGAGTATGAAGTGATAAATAACACCTTAATAAAATACTTAATCTTTAAGTGGATTGCCCTTCTATTATCCCAGTTATGACATCACATAATCAACTGGATATTTCTTTTAATTTCTTTACAAGATACTAATCATTCTATGAGGAAAGAATTATTTATCCTTAAGCAAAAAGTAGGAGGTATCTAATTTGGGATTTCTTAAATAAGCTTATTCAAAACTTTAATGAAAATATAGAGTTGATGAAAGCTAGAAATTGAAATCCATACTCAAGTTTCCAAATAGCCTATTCCTTCTCTTCAATTCAGTGGAAGAAATAAAGCTGGCAAGGACATACTAAGCTTGTTATAGAATCCAAAATTACTATATAAAGTGTGTGTGAGAAGACTATATAAATGCTTCTAGACCCTTAACTGTTCTTGCATCCAATCTTATTGAAGACAGATTTCGCTTAATTCATGGTATATTGAATTAGCATGACAATGTGCTTTATTCAGGTCACTAAGGAGACCAAATTTATCTGCTTAGTGGGAAGGTCAGCTGGAAGTTAATTAATTAAGCTGTATTGAAAATGGGTTACAGTGTAGGCATCTGTTTAGAATGCAGGAGAACAAAAGGGTCCATAAGGGAATCGATAAGGAAGGAAAAGGGGGCAATAGAGTAGCACTGATTCAGTGAAAGACATTTCCTGAGATAGACACATCCAGAACAGGGGGTGAGAGCTTAAGTTGGAACCTGCCTTTGGGAGAAAAATTGATCAATATCCAGTGTCCAAAAGAACTATAGTTGTGGATTTGACCATTTTCCCCCTGTATTTTTCTATTCACGATAGTCAAATAACGTTAGGACAGTTATCCCTGTCCTCACAAGAGGAAGTATGCTGAAGCACTTATGGATCTTGATAAATCACAGTCTCTTGTCTGACACTGAACTCCATCAGAATCTCAGTGACCGCCTAAGCAGATGAAGATTTTTTCCATTTCCTGATTTTGATAAATTGGCTATTATAAATTAGAGCAAATTTGGTTTAATACTAATGTTTTGAAATTATTATTTTTATGATCCTTATGCCTCATATGCCCTATTAATAAATGCATATCACAAACAAAAACAGCTGTTTATGCTCGAAGACCACATGTTGTATCAGTTCAAATGAAAGTGCTTAGACAATGAGGCATAAGTAACAAATTTAACACTAATATTTGGTGGCTATGATTATGAAATTTTATTTTGTTAACATTTTTTTCTCTTAAATACAGCATTCTCTTCCTCTTTAATAAAAAAAGAAAAACAGTGAAATGAGTAGGTTTAGAGATGTTGCGAAATTTACAGAGAGCCTGAATACTTGAAATACTTTGTAATTAATTTAACTTTCAAAAATGAAATCCAACTGAGTGCAGTGGCACAAGCCGCTCTATAATCCCAACGATTTAGGAGGCTGAAGCAGGAGAATCACAAGTTCAAAACCAGCCTCAGCGACTAAGGGAGACCCTTTCCCAAAATTAAACAAAATAAAAGTCAAAAGGACTGAGGATGTAGCTCAGTGGTAAAGTGCCTCTGGGTTTAATCCCTGGTTAAAAAAATTAATTCAAATATTGGTCTCAAAACTGAAGCCACACTGTATCATAGGCTTTAGAATTAAACAGAAATAGGTTTGAATTCTCACTCCACTTCTTAATCCCTGGGCAAATATGTACAAATTACTTATTCTCACTGAGCCCCAATTGAAATTGCTCCATCCTATTTTGTGGTTGGGTTGATTAATATAGAAACAATGTGTTTAATATCATTGTTATAAAGATAGTCCCCAGGAAGCACTATTTCACAATAATACTATACTTTTGCATTTTAATAGAAAACTTTAGTTATTTTTAAAACAATTAAACCCCAAAATGTGTAGAAAAATAGCTGAAGGAAGTGGATCTTAATAGAAACTATTTAGAAACTGCTTGCAAAAATTTTATATTTATAGGCTTTTACTTTTTTAATATACATATTTTCAAAAAGAATTACCCTTTTTAAAGCAACACTGGCATCTTATGGAAGCAAGAAAAAATTTTAAAAAGCTAATTTAGAACATCTGGAGTTCTTCCAAGTATTACAAAAATAGTTAATTACCATATATATATATATATATATATATATATATATATATACACACACACACACACACAAATAACTACATTATACTTTTGTAGTGGCACCCTCTCCTTCCCAGAAAATCTGAATTAAGCTTCTCCAAGAGACCCTCACCACAACTGTTCTTAGACTATCAGCAATAATTTCTGCAACAGAGTTTTCAGTTGGGAGGTGTATTGCTGCAGTGGAATATGATAAGAAAGACTAATCCAAGGCCTCCACAGAGGCATTTGCATTTTTGTATCCAGGCCTGGGTTCAATGCCCAGAAAGGGGAAAAAAATGTTGCTTTTGTGTGGACTTCTACAGATTGTGAGCCTGAGCTCCTCCCCTTACACACTGGATATAAAATTCTGAAACTTTCTGAACTCAGGGTTCAGAGGGATTGATGGACTGTGGTAAAAGCCCCCACTTTTGGAGCCTGGGCCAATAAACCTGCTTCCTGCTAATTCCTCACTGTCCAGCCTTGTCTATCCCACAATAGTTTCAGACCCCTAAAAGAAAAAGTTGATATTTTAAAGCAAGGTACATGAAAATGTTTGAAGCTCTTAAAGTTTGTGTACATCTAAACAATGAGTGCAATCAGTACACCCAATACAAAGGCCTGAGCAAGACTTAAAGAACTCAATTGGGGATGTTGCAGTGTCTCATAGCTAGCAGGAGCAGACTTGTTACTACATTTAGGCTTGAAGGTGCAAGGGGAGAATTGGGAAGTACCATTATGAACAGGGCTATGTAAGGGGAGCTTTTTGTGGAGAAATATAACCAACTTGTAGCAGTTTTATAGGGCAAGAGCCACAATTATGATACAATCATAAGTGCCCAAGCTTTAATAGCTACAAACCCTCCTATTCAATCAGCATGAGCCATTGATTAACCCCAACTAGAACCGTTGATACAAACCATGCAGTCAGTATCCTGGGTACTAAGCAAGATGAAAGCAAAACAAAACAGAAACATTAAGAGTGGACCTAAAGAAAAAAAAGTGGACCTAAGAAGTCATGAACAATATTCAATGTAACTTTAATAGCTCTATTTCTAAAAATTTAAAATTTCTTTTGATGGCAGAGCACAATGAAAGGATACTTGGATTGATAAAAGGCAAAAATTTTTGGTATAGCTTTAAATGGGCACTACAGAGGATATCACTCTTGGGCAGGGTAACAGCAAGCTAGATCAATGGGGTGCAATTTATGTAAGGCAAGTTTGGTGACGTGAGCTAGGCCTCCTGTGGATTGGCTAATTTGAGTAATTGCATGAGCTCTGAGGCATAAGAGCCATCCCTACTTATCTGGTAACTTTAAAAAATATTTTTGAAGTACCTAATTTATATCTACCAATCTATTCTATAATAAATTTAGATGACTAAATGCATACAGCAGATTATGAATTGACTGTATTTTTCTGAGCCTTTATAAATTTACATTTACAATTTTAAGAGAATTTGACTCATACTACAGAATTGCTTTGCAAACTTTTTCATTTATAAATTATGAACATTTTATATAACATTGAAATATTTCTAAAAACATTTAATAGCCATATATATTTTTGTATAACTGCCTTATAATTTAGTCTCCTATTATTGGATGTTTAGTTTATTTTGTTCCTTTCTTTCCTTTTTATTTTTGAAATGCAATGTTACAGTTATGCTCCTTTTATGTGAATCTAAATACCTCTAACTACTTCTATAGGATACATTTTTATAAGTTATACTTTTTGTGATCTGTATTTATTTCAGTAGATTCATATTTCCATCGAAAGTAATTTTCTTTCTGCCTCGATGATTTCCATTAAAATTTCCTATAACTGATAGTTTGTTGGTGAACGAGTCTTTTAACTTAGGTACATCTGAAAAAGTCTTTATTTCATCTTCATTTTTAAAAGATATTTTCACTGGGTAATGTATTTTACTAAAGAGGTTCTTATTTTTTTTCCTTTCAGTTCTTTGGGAATGGTATTCCATTGTCTGCTTATTGGCATTATTTTTGACAAGAAATATGCTGTAATCCTATATTTATTTTTATGTACATAGGCTGTTAGTTTTCTCTGCCTGCTTTTAAGATTTTTTCCTTTATCACTATTTTGGAAAAAAAATATGGTGAGTTTTAATGAGGTTACCTTCATGTTTCTTGTACTTTGGGTTTGTTGTAATTCTTGGATTTGTGGAATTATAGTTTTCACAAAATTTGGAAAAATTTTGACCATTACTTTTTCCATTTTTTCCCCTTTCTTCCTCTCCTGTTCTACCTCCTCTCCTTCAGATACTCCAATCATATATAGTAGGTTACTTAAAGTTTTTCCTCAGTAAGGTGTTTATAAAAATCACTCTTTTGTCTACATTTATTTTTGATAGCTTCTGCTGACATTTCTCTGAGTTACTATAGGGCAATGTGTAGTTCGTTTTTAACCCCATTCTGAGTATTTTTCCTCTAACACATTGCATTTCTTATATTAGAAGTTTGACTTTTGGTCTTTTCCATATATTCCATGTCTCTTCTTAACTTCTTGAACTTATAGAACATAGCTATAATAATTATTTTAATATTCTACTAATTTTAATATTTTCTGTCAGTTTCAGTTGGTTAGTTTTCTACTCATTAAGGATCATATTTTACTTTTTTGAATGCCTGTAAACTTTGGACATCAGAAATTGTGTGTGGAGCTGAATATTTCCTATGCTTGTTAGTATTTTAGATCATTATTCTGGGCTGCAGCAGAATTACTTGGAAATATATTGATTCTTTGGGCCTTGCTTTTATGCTATTTAAGATCTAACTTTAGAAGTACTTACTCTAAGGCTAATCATTCCCCACTACTGAGACAAGACTTTCCTGAATTGTATACTCAATGTTCAATGAATTATAAGGTTCCCATGTTGAGTGGTTGGAAGAGGTACTATTTTCAGTTCTATGCGAATGTGAAGCATTTTTCCTTCTTATTCTCTAGTGGTTCTTTCCCCCAGTCATGATGATTTCTTCATATTCATGCACTGATTGGTTGTACACTAAGTACTCATAAAGGTTAAGAGTACAGAACCATGCAGTTTGTTCTCTGTTCAGCTTTTTCCTCTTCTATCCTCTATCCTCCTAGGTAACCTAAGTTTTCAGGTCTGTCTCTTCAACTCCGAGTCTTCAAAACTCCACCTGGGTTCCCCTCCTGGGACATAGTTAATAATCTCTTTCAGAGCAATTAGACTGACACAATTATTAAGCTTATCTCATTTGTTTCCTCTCTCTTAGGGTCATTATCCTTTGGCTGATGACCATGGTCATAAGAATCATTGTTCCTTACAATTTGTCTATTTTGTCATTTTCTTTTGTCATTTCAGGTAACAGGGTAAATCTAGTCACTTATTCTATTACAATCAGAAGCTAGTCTCTGATGTTTTTTCAAAGACTGTTATTTTGTCACTTATATATTGTTTTTCACTGAGTAAATTATGTCTCCTTATTCCAATTTACAGAAGATATAGGGCATATTTGTCTTTTTTTTCTGTTCCAATTCCTTATAAAATCTCAAATTTTTATGTTTTCTCTTCCCATTTTAAAGTTTATGTTAGGTAATGATGTTATATAGTAGTTAATTATAAGCATTAAATTATGAAAAATAAGCATGGATGGATATGTTAACATTATGATGAAATAAAAAAATTCCATAAAATTTAACAAAGTTAATATTATAGATAAATAGCCAAGCATAACACTATGTGTATATGGCAATAATCTTGAAATGGAAAGGAAGTTACTTAAATCGAATTAATATCACTTTAATTGGTCAAATATAGTTTTTCCAATTTCTTTTTTTCTTTATTCTTTCTCTAAAGAAATAATTCATTTCTTTCCTTCTTTCTTTCTTTTTCTTTTGTCTTCCTTTTTATTGTAATGGTACCCCAGGCCTTGCACATACAGAGCACACACTTTACTATTGACTGAACTACATCTCTAGCCCTTACATATTTCTTAATAGTGTTATTGTGAAAATTTTCCTTTAATACCACAACTAACACAGTCCTCATTAAAGATATTGTGCATACATACTTTATCTTTGTCTCAACTCCAGTGTTTTCTTTAGCCACCCTTTAACCCTTGCCCTGAAGTAACCCTTTCCCCATCATATAATTACCCTATCTATAACTATCCATAAAACAAATCAAATTAGTCAGCTTTTCAAAAATATCATGTACATTTTGGGGAAAATGATGGTTATTTTTATTATGTTACCATAAATATTTATGCTATATATTTTTAAATAAGTAACAATCTTACTATTTAATATTTCTTATTAAAAACCTGATAGAATTTAGTAGCAATTTTTTTTTTTTTTTTTTAGGTAGAGCTGGATCTTGGTTGACTAATTTGGGGGGGGGGAGTTAGCCTATGAAAGGAAAAAAATCTGTTTCCTATACCTACTGTAAAGTAATTCTCCTTTATATCACATTAAGTAGAATAAGAATGACTCATTTTTAACTTGATACTGCCATATGGCATTATTCTACTTCAGTTGCAAATGCTACTTTGGAGTGTTCACATCTTGAGTAGATTCTCTGAGTGAGTAGCAGTGCTACTAGCTGGGAACATAGAAGAGTTTTATAGAATCAAAACATTTCTTCATAGCCATTCAAATTTGATTCTGCTGATGAAAACAAAAACCCCTTCCAGTCAGTTTTCTAGTCATCTTAGTAATCAAGCCAATAAGGTGTAGTCAAGAGGATCTCAGTTTTACCATTAGCAAGGAGCTGAAGAACCAGTAATGGAGAAAGAACCAGTAATGAAATCACTTTATTAATGCAATGAAAATTGAGTTTTCACTGTGAAAATATTCTCCACCTGCAGGCCCAGTCTGAAAGTGACGCTGAAGAGCAAGGTACTTAAAGGACGGGTTGGGGTCCATTATCAGAATATATGTGTAAATTATTTTTCAAAGAAAGAATTGTTACTTAGACATGCTAATTCTATTTTGTAGCAACTCAAACACTGGATTTGGTGAATGTTGTGAGTGACATTTGAGGTAATTAAATTTAAAGCATTGAAATTTTAAGATTTAAAGCTAAGCGTTTTATCTAAGCTTTAAGTTTTGTTGATTTCAACTCTAAACAACTATGATTATTTATAGTTAATGATTAGTTTGCAAGACTGAGAACAATATTCCTTTGATGGTATTCTTAGTATAATTGCCTTTCTCAAAATCATCAGTAAATACTTTAAAATATACATTCCTGTGCCTCAACCCACATTCTAAAAGAGGATTAAGAAATCAATATTTTAGGGCTGGGGTTGTGGCTCAGTGGTGGAGTATTTGTATGGCATGTGCAGGGCACTGGATTCGATCCTTAGCACCACATAAATAAATAAAATAAAGGTATTGTGCCCATCTACAACTAAAAAATAATCTTAAAAAAGAAATTTGTGTTTCAAAAAATTACCATAGGTTATCCTTACTTACTTTAAATTTCAAAAATCCGTCCCTAAGTTTCTGAGATTATACATATATTAATTTTATAGGAAAAATGTAATTGTAAAATCATTTTGTGATAGCTTTTCAGAGCCATGACAAAATACCTGAGAAAAGCAATTTAAAGGAGGAAAGATTTATTCTGGTTCATGGTTTTTAAGTGTTAATCCAGTTGGCTCCATTGTTTATAGGCCTGTGGTGAGCAGTACATCGTGGTGGAAAGTAGTGGACCAAAGCTGATTCTGTGGTGGCCAGGAAGTATGCGTTGAGATGAGGAGGGGAACATGATATAGCTCCAAAGATCATGCCTCCAAGACCCTACTCCTTTCACTAGGTCCCACCTCCTACATTTTCCACCACCTCTTGATAACCTGTCAAATTATGAACCATTGATGGATTAATCCACTGATAAATTGAGAGCCTTCATGATCCAAGCATTTCCCCAAAGTCCCATCTGTGAACATTGCTGCATTTGGTGTGAAGCCTTCAATATATAAGCCTTTGAGAGATATTCCAAATCCACCCCCCCAAAAAAAAAAACATTTTAAAAATCAGACTATTTCTGATAACAAAATAAGTAATGGCAGATTTACTACCTTCACAGGTGAGTGGGGAGTTGAACTCCAAATCTCGGTACTTGTATCCTTATGAGAGAAAACCTAGATGTGAAAAGTCAAGCAAAAGTATTTCATGACAAGGGGAAGTAAGGCTTAAGCAAAGAACATGCGAGAAAAAGTCATTCCAAGTAGAGAATGACAAAGGAAACGTAATTATCCTTCCAAATGTATCACTGATGTTTATCTGGAAAACTGGGGTCCATGCTAAGTCATCTTCACCAGTCAGATGTTTAACTCCTCCTTCACATTGGAGCAGGGGAGCTTTTGACCCTGGTGTGTCCTTTCCAGAGCTGTCATGGTGACCATCCTATGGGTGGGTAGGTGGGGGGGGGGTGGTGAGAGGCTTCATCTACAAGTCAATTCTATGTTAATGTGGGTGCTAGGGTCAATGACCAGGCAAGCTTTTATCTTAGTGTGCCTGTGCTACTAATGAAATTTCCCTTCTGAAATACATCCAGAAACATATGGCCATAAATCCTAACTACGATGACCTCAGTAGAGCCTGTCATGAGTTAGCCAGGTGGAGCTTTCTTTCCTGATGTACTTTTTCATTGGCTCCCTGTGTTTCCAGGCGTTTACTCTCAGGGTTTGTGCATCTGTTGTTTTTCTACAGGTTACTTGATTATTCATTAGTCTTAAAAAGAAATTAAAAAAAAAAAAACTGTGACTCTGCTAGGGTATTGGTTCACTTCCCACTGCTCAGTACTAATTACTACTAATGTTTATTCATCTCAGATAAAGACTTGCTTCCAGTTTTAAGATATACTCTCAGAAATTATCTTATTGGGTTTCTAAAATTTAACAGTTTTGGACACATTTATTAATAAGGACTTGTTCTCCCAGTCTATCCCTCATCAACTAGGCTGACTTAGCCATTTTTCAAATTTGACTGTCTCAGTTATTTCTTCCTTCTAGAAACCATCACTGTTAGGCTCAGCCACTTTCTATAATCTTTATTAAACTCACTGGCTTTGGCTAATAGCATAGGCTTGAATAAAAATTCTCTGAAAAGGCTATGAATACAATATTTTTCCCATCAAAATATAGCTTAATAACTTTCAGTAGCTCTGGTTTCCATTTTTGAAAAAACAAAATAAATGGGTTCTGTCAGCACAAATCACTTTCTTAAGGCAGAAAGAATAATTTTTAAAAGTTCATTTGACGGATTTTCATCACACTAATTTGAAAGCTTCTCAACTTAAAATAAGTTGGTTCTTATCAAACCTTTCAGAGAAGAGTTCTGCTCCTATCTCTATCACAGGCAAGATTTGTGTCTCTAGGCAACCTACTTAAAGCTGTCTGGCTCACTTCACTACCATCTTGGGGAAAAAAGAATTTGATACAATAGTGGATTTTATGTGTATCCTCCTGCTTCCCCCCTAAGACATCCCCTCTTCAGGCCCAAGGCACTCAATCTCTAACTGCTAGACGTGTCAGCTACGAGGGCTCAGAGCTGAGGTCTCTTCAGCAATGTCTATATCTTATTCTTGGTTGCCCCTTTTCCCAGGTTGGCCCTCCTGAGATGACAGTGTGTGAGATGCAAAGTCCTCACCCCTTTTCCTCAACTGGAGACAACTCTGAAAGACCATCACTGTGGGATGTTAGGACTTATGGGTACTGCATTTCTTCCTCCTTTACTTCTCTCTTCTGTCATTACTAATATGCAGATATTGTTCTGAGAGCATTTCCCAATGAACCTGCTGGACACAAAGCTTCCGTTGTCTTCTGGGACACCTGACCTAAAACAGGTATCTTATAATATCTGAAAAAAAAATTCTACATACTTTTGCCCTTTATGGTTGATAACTTTAACCACTAAAAGGTCACATATATTAACGAAAATGGATCATAGGTGTAAATTTGAAATCTAAAATTTTGAAGCTTTTAGAAGAAAATCTTTGTGATCATGAGATTGGCAAATATTTTGCACAGTCAACAACCAATATGTTATCCATAAAAGGTCAAATTATTGGGTTTTATCAAATTTTAAAGCTTCTTCTCTTAAAAATATATCATTAAGAAAATAAATAATAGGCCCATTAGAAAATAATATTTTGTAAAGCACATGCCTCATACAAAGTCTTGTATTCAGGATACATTAAAAAGCTGAAAAGCCATTAATAACAGAATATAGAAATCAATTAAAAAATGGGCAGATGTGAACAGACATATCACCAAAGAAGATATACAGATGACTAATAAGCACATAAAAAGGCATTCAACACCATTAGCATTAAGAATATGAGAATCAAAACTCGAATGAGTTTCCACTGCACATTTACCAAAATGACAAAGATTAAAGATATGGACCAGACCAAGTGTTGGTGAGAATTTAGAGGAACTGAAACTCTTTTGTGCATCTGGTGGAAATATAAAGTGAACACACACTGAAAAACAGTTTGGCAGTTTGTTAAAAAGTTAAGCAGACACCATGTAATTTAGCCATTTTACCTAGGTATTTATTTAAGAGAAAAGACAAATATACATGTCTAGGTACTTGTACATGTGTCTTCATGACTTTTTTTTTATAATAGACAAAAACTGGAAATAACAGATAATATCCATCAACAGATAAATTGTTAAACAAATTGTTATGTATACATAAATGGAATATTACTTAGCAGAAACAGAAATTAACTATAGATGTACACAACATGGATAAATAACAAATTAATTATGCTGAGTGAGAGAAGGTAGACAAAAATGTATACTATTGATTCTATTTACAGAAAATTCTAGAAAAAGCAAACAAATTTATTGTGATAGTAAACAGATCAGGTATTGACTGATAATGTGGGTGTGTGATGGGAAACAGCTACAAGAGAGGAATTTTGAAGGGCTACAAGGGCTGATATATTCACTCTTTCATGGTGGAGATGCTTTCATGGGTATATATGTCTGTCCAAACTTACCAAACAGTACTATAGAATATGTATAGCTTATATGTTATTTTTGCCTCATTAAAATTGTTTTTTAATGGCCACATTGAGCTCTACTATCTGCTTCATGAAATATATAGTGAGTGCTAGAAAAAAAAGAAGAAAAATCCTTCTTGTTTGCATCATATACAATTTCACTGGAAAATGCTGATAGGTTTGATTTGGATAGATTGAAATAACATGAAATGAAAAATTAGGTGGAAGACAAAAAATGTGTTGAATTACTTACTGTAGGAAGAATGATGCAAAGTCTTCAGCCTGGAAAAATATTGGCAGAGGAAATTTGCATCATGTACAATTGCTCTGGAAAATGCTGATAGGTTCAATTTGGATAGATTCACCAAATATTGAAATAATATGAAATGAAAAATTAGGTGGAAGACAAATAATGTGTTGAATAACCTACTGTATGAAGAATGATACAAATTCTTCAGCCTGGAAAAATATTGGCAGAGAAAATAAGCTATGAAATCAAAATGCTCCTGTGAAGGTGATCTGAATCCTTAGATAAAAGATTACTGAAACTAGTAGCACATTAATTCAGTCTCTTATGCTGAAGAAATAAGACACCCAAATCAACTAACAAGCAATGAAGGATAGACATCCTCTATGATTTGCTTTCTCAGAACCTGACAGCTCGTGGGAGTCAGTGAATACTCTGGACGTGCCTTCCAAGCTTTGCTATCATATGAACAAGAGCTAGTCAGACTCTCTCAATCACACTTTTCTCATCTGTTAGGAACCAAAAGATGAATAACGCCTAACTGGAGATTTGTTGTGAAAACCTCTTTATGTATACAGAAGGTCTGTTTCAAAGGAAGCACAAAACAAATGTTGAAATAATTGATTGCAACTTTTCACCTTGCAAAGTGAATGTGTGGTATAATTTTTATATAATTGATATGAAAGAGGCTGGATAATTAATGTTGGCTAAGCTACAGTAGCCAATAAATCTTAAATCTCAGTAGATTAAAACAAATAACATTTAGTTTTTCAAAGTCTTATGCTTGTACATGTGTATTTGTGCTTTTTTTTTTTTTTTTTTTTTTTTGGTACTAGACAAAAACTGGAGATAACTAACTGCAAGAGGCTGGCAAATGATTTCCTCTTGGGTGCTCAAGAAGGAGAGGGCTGAGTGAGTACAGCTGAGGACTAATGGTGTCACTGCCTGAAGCAATTGCCACTTGGAGCAACAACGCCACGGGAACAAGTTCAGAGGCAGATTAGAAACAAACAGGCTCTTTATTCTGCTATCTTTTCTCTCTGGCTCCAACAACTCCCACACGCTATCCACAATCTGCCAACCACCCACACACCACACACACACAAAAATGGTGTTGACCCCGTCAGCGCTCTCCCGCCAAGTCTCATGAGACCGTGCAAATGGCGCCCAACTGATCCACAATGTCCAGGGCCAAGTCTCACGAGACCATGGAGGGTGGTAATGTTTATGGCTCACAGCTATTGGCAATCTTAGCTATCTCCTAAATTAGGGCTCCTGAACTAATGGTCTCTATCACAGCACACCACCAGGTTGATTTTTAATTGCCATTTTAATTATTTAGGACCACATTTGTCAGGAACCACAATGTACTTAGCTTATGTCCTCCAGCACTTAATAAATCGCTGGACACTTAAAAAGAATGTTGTTGCTTGATTAAAATATGAATTTGAAATAATTCATGATGCCTGGCAGAAAGAGATGCTGCTTTACTTTGCCACTATTTGCCTGAATGTTTCTGGTCACTTTTCAGGGAACACATAGCTCCATCTACTTGACACTATCTCCTTTGCTAATGCTTAGGTCGTGGCTTCTCCATCACACCTCATCAGGAATTATGTAAGGATAGCCTAACTGATGGTCCCACTCCCACTTCTGTCACCTAAAGTGCACCACATGCAACAGCTCTGGTGACCTTTTAAAAATCAGTATCAGTTCATGTCACTCCTATGCTCAAAATCCTCCAGTCCCATGATTCTCAGATTCTGAGAACCCTGCATGTGTTCACCCACGTCATTACGTATGCCTTCCAGGTCCTTTCCCAGCTCCTTACCAGGTGTGCGTGCACCTGTGTGCCCATGTGAATGTGCACACCGCACACCCCCCTCAAAGTCAGCTCAGCCACAGTTCAAGGTACAGAAACAAAAAAATTAAGTAATTTATTAGAGTTTTGTTGTCTTAGAAATTGCTCATGCTAAACTTTTAATACAGAGAAAAGACTTGAGTAATTAAGTTGAAATAGTAAAGTACTGGAAGCATGGCTTTCCTATTGATTGTGTGTGTGTGTGTGTGTGTATCTCCATGGCAATATCTTTAGTAGTGCCCTTTATCTCAGAATACTATTTTATTGGAAAAAATTTTTTTTAAAGTTTCTTACTGCTTTTCACTCATGTAAGACCTCTAGGTAAAACATCTTTGTTTTGTTTGGTTTCTATTTTATTATTAGAACCATGCGTCTTCACTGAAACATTTACCTAGGCATGGAAAGTGTCTCCTTGGAGTAATATAATGGTGGCCCTAACTGATGACCTCACTTCCACATTTTTTGTCCCCTAGAGTGCACCATACACAACAGCCCTGGTGACATTTCAAAAAAATCTGTAACACTTCACGTCAGTCTTTTCTCAAAATCCTTCATCCCAATCATACTCAGTTTCAAAATCAAATTCTTTAGTTTGGCCAGAAGGAATTCTCAAGAGGGCAACTTGATATATTTGGAAGTCTTTCCCAAAATAGTATAAATTCTCCAAATGAGGTTTGCTTTGGTATAATCAAACATATAATTATAAAGTAGAATATAAAATGAAGTTTACTGAAATCAAATCTACTTCCATAGTATGAGTCATAAGCACATTTTAGTTCTCAGCAAACTCAATTCCTTTGAGAAGTTTTCTCTCTCTTTCCCAAATGCAATAAGCTTCTTTCATCACATACTGCAATTTCAATTCATAACATTTTGTTATACTTTATTTTAACTGCCTATTTATTATTTTTCTTTCCCACTGTACTGAATGGTGAATAGTGCTTAGCTTAATACTGATACATGATGGGTGATCAAGTGAGTGATTTAATAACCAACAAGATGTGCATAACAAAACTGCCCCTTCATTTGCCATTGGCAAAGGTAACATCAATAACATGAGGTCTAAGTCTTTCCCATCACACATCTCAGGGAATCTCTCCTTTCTTCAAAACCTGATATACAATTTCTATTAACTTAGTAGTCTGTTTTTAATTAAAATTTTGTGGTCTGGACTCCCCAATAGATTGTAAGATCCCCGAGAACAGGAAGCTTATTTTGTCTTGTATATATCCCATAAACACCAACCTTTAGTGAACATTATACATAATAACTGCTTGATAAATATCAGATGGTTGCTAGGTTCAATGGCCACTAACATGTAGAACTGACTTAGGAGAAAGTTACTGTCCCATATAGAGATTCGCAATCAGCAAGAAAGCAAATTGACAAGCTAGCAGAGCCTTTTATTTAAAACATCACCAAAAAAACAGAAGACTATTTTTCACGATGTTCAATGTCCAAACACTTGAATTAGCTAGAAAATTTAGACCTAAATTAATTCAGATTTTTCTTTTATTTGATTCATTTTTGTCTGAATGCTTAGATTTATGCAGAATCAAAGGGAAGGGGTTTTTCATGTGAATGTTCAGTAAACACGAACGTAAATACTGAAATGACTTGACTCACTGTTGCATATAATTGTTAACACCATTCATTGAAAACACAGTGCTGACAAAGCAGGGCAGGCATTAAAATAAGGAGAACATTCATTTCACGAAAATGAACATGGGAGCTAAAGAAAATCATTCTCATTATGAATCACATTTTTGAAGTACAGATTTTGTCCCATGAAAAGCTGATTCATTTCTATTACCATGGTGACCCGGGAGAACATGAAATTGCCATGGATTAATGGTTTCACTTAGGGGTCAATTTTCCAACTAATAGATGTGTGTTCCTTTTGTCCCTACTTGTGTTAACATTTAGCAATGGTTAACATCAAGTTTTAGGATACATTGTTTCATTTTTTTTTTTAAATCAGGAGTTTACATGTCCAGGAAACTGAAACAGAGCGAATTAAATGCTGCTGACTTATCTCCCAAAGTAACAGTGAACACAGGAACCATTTCCACTAAGTGCATTTGCCCGACATTGAAAAATGTGGTGGATCACTAGAGATTGATGAAAATACATTGTTCTCTTCTTAGCAGGCATAAAACCAGACTCTATTTCTCTGCTATGTGCATTGGGTTCTACCCAAGGGATTATGATCAGAGGTTACATGTGCCACACTTAATTATGGCTTAGAAGGTCTCCTACATACGTTCCTCCGTGTGTTTTTTTTTTCCTTCTGGGTGGTAGAACGGCAATGCACTGGATGAACTTGGATATAATACATCAAAAACAGCAGAGGTGTGTCAGGTGCTGTGGCACATGCTTGTAATCCCAAGTAGCTCAAGAGGCTGAGAATTGCAAGTTCAAAGCCAGCCTCGCAAAAGCAAGGCACTAAGCAACTCAGTGAGACCCTGTCTCTAAATAAATTACAAAATAGGGCTGGGAATGTGGCTCAGTGGCCGAGTGCCCCTGAGTTCAATTCCCAGTTCCCCAAAATGGCAGAAGAGCTATCAGCCTTGTCAATGAGTAATTTTATAAAGGAAAGCCACTCTGTGGATGGATATATACCTTGTACTGTTACAGAAATATCTTTTTGTTCTGACTTTTGGGACCTATTTGTTATTTCAGCTTAGCTTGTCCTAGTATTAACCTCAAATATGGTGTGGTGATAAAGTGAGTGTGTGGGTATGTGTGAGATATGTGCATGATATCAGTCAAAATTTTGAATTGAGAAGAAATCTAATTATTAGGAGGTAAACTATAAGATGCAAAAACAAAATACATCTTTACGAATGACCTGAACTTGTCAAGGGATAACATTAGGAATTACAAAAAGTATGGGTTTTTTTTTCTTTTCTTCTTTTTTATCTTCTGCTTAGCATGAACTAATCTAACAATCTTCTAAATGTAAGGGCTTTAGGAATTTAACCATATATTCTCCAATAAACTGTGTCTGTATATCTTCCTGAAATTAGGGTTTTGTCATTATTTGGAGCTTTCTTTTTGCTTACTCATGTGGATTCATCAAGTTATGGCAACTTGGCCAATATTTGATTCTCATATTTGTACTTTACAAGGCATAAATAACATCATTTTGATATATTCCCAATCTCAAAAGAGCAAATTTACCATTAGGCAATGACAATGATAATATTAAAAGTACTTATAGTACTCACTACTTACATACAGTATAAATTTAATTTATTCCTCATATTAATTTCAAGATCAATATTATTATTCATATTTCACAGAAGAGAAACTAAAGCATAGAGAATTAAATAACTGGCCTAAATTTCCACATAAAGTATATGTTGGAATCAGGATTTGAAAAAGGCCTTGACTCCAATGTTTATGCTTTTAATTTCCCACTATACCATTTCAGAGAGCAAAATGCTCAGCACAATCACTTTTTCAATTTTCCTCAGATGTCACCAATTTACAATTATATGCACCAGTAAAATACTGTGACAACTTCATATTGCTAAACCAGAACTGAACCCTTACATCCCTCGCTTTGTACAATACTGCTTCTGAATCAAAGAGAGAATAGAAGAACATAATTTTGAAATGATGGACAATTTGTCTTCAAAGCTAAAATAAGTAAACCTCTCAAAATGTTAGAATTGCAAGGTAACATCCTTGGCTTTTCTGTTCCTGCCATGGAAACCAAATCTGATATCACAACCTGTTTGTTTATACATCAATAATCCAAATCTTTATCTGCCACATCTGCTTCCAACCTGGGTTTCATTCCAAGTGTTTATATGACAATTCCACCTGGATTCGTATATTGAAAGCTTTAATTCAGCAGTTTTAACACACACACACACACACACACACACACACACACACACACACAACAACACAATTCCACTCAGAACCTGGTTGCTCATCCTGACATTTCCATTTATGTCTCCAATGAAGGAATTGATTCTTCAATTGTTTTGTGCCTTCATGTTACTGAATTTGTACTGTATGCACAGCACTTATCAAAAATTCATGAATTGTAGCTTTTATTTCCCTAATTGCTTATAAACTAGTCTGTATATTATATATGTACAACATATGTAATTATATTTAACACCTTTGTTTAGAAGAAATTGATTTTAAAAATTCAAAGTTCTGTGATTATTTAGAGGTGGTGTTCTTTGGACTAGATAAGAATAGTAGCGTCATATTCATCTTGACATGTGCAAAAAGATCTAGTACAGTAACTTGAGTGTATCTGGGTCGTGAAGGATATCTATTGAATAATGAATCACTCCAACACTAACAGATAAGAACAATTCTGAAACAAGGGCAGTTATCTGAAGAGAAAGTGCAAATGAGTCAAGCACGATGTCAGCTAGTAGGTGAAATCCATCTTACATTATGATTTGAAATAAATTTTGCTTATAATATTAAGATGATGAACAGGCATCTACCAAAAATATGTCCAAGACACAAAAAGGTGCAATCTCAGAAACTGTAACATTTTATAAACATGGTATTTTGTAATAACAGCTATTTCTGGAGTTGGTAAAAAATAGTGAAAATGAGAACAATTAAATAAGTATTTGTCAATGTTTATTAAAATTATGCAATGACAGACACCTTACTTATTTGACAGACATGGTATTCAAGGCATTTTTAGAAAAACGTTCTCTAAAAGAGGAGCAAAAGCAATTCTCCAGGCTTAATAAGGTACGATTATTCATATCCCTTTGCTCTACCTCCTGGTATTCTCTTTTGTTAGGTATTGAAGCTTTTTGGTTTGAATAGTAGGATCACTAGAGGAGTTATCATTTTCATTATAATACATATCTTAGTATGCAAAGAAGTAGACTGGTGTGACATATATTGTAGACAGAATTTATGTGAAATCCTGATTTATCACCAAGAAACAATGTAATCCTGAGCAAGTCACTTAATATTTCTGTTTTCCATTTTCCACATGCATGGGATAAATAAATGGGATTAGAATCCTTTATTGTTTTTTAAAAAAAATGTTTACAAAAGACTTTGATATTAAGCAGGACTATTAACCAGTCAAGATATTTTTATGACAGGCCACATCTTTATTACGATGAGAATATTCAAAGGGAAAATAGACATTTCTGAAGAGGACTAAGTTCTTAAAAGACTTGAAGCCATTTATTTACTGTTTACACTATATTTAATTTGATGCATATAATCAGGGAACATATTTCTTCAAAATAAGTTTTTCTTAAAAATATGAAGTATCTAATATTTTAATTTTAGATGGTTACTGCTTTTAATAATAGCAAATGTCCTTCCAATTTTCAAACACAAATGACAATTATGAGAAGCCAAAATATCTGCCAAAACTGTGATTTTGTCATCTCTCCACATACTTGAAAACAAATAGGAATGATCCAATTCATTTTGACTGGAGAGAAGAATCTGGTTCTGAATCTGACTTAGTATAAAACCCATCTCTATTCTAATGGGGTTGTCATTTGTTTGTTTAGGTATACTCCAGGATCAATACTAGAAGTCTTGAATCTATAATGCTCTAAAATAAAACTAAATTTCCAGGGGTTCCCACTCTAAGAACCAGATGAAATTGGGTATATTGTACAAATTTTTTCTTCTTCGTATCACTTCTCACTGTGCATGGTGGTGCAGGCCTGTTAGCCCAGCTGCTCAGGAGGCTGAGTTAGGAGGATCACGAGTTCAAAGCCAGCCTCAGCAAAAGTGAGGCATTAAGCAACTCAGTGAGACCCTGTCTCTAAAAAAAAAAAAAAAAAAAAAAAAAAAAAATAGGGATGGGTTGCTCAGTGGTTTGGTGCCCCTCAGTTCAATCCCTGGCACCCCCTCAAAAAAGAATCACTTCTCAACTAAGTTTTGAAGAGACAGATATCACACCTGAATAGCTCATTTTACTAGGCTGTAATACAGTTATCAAGATAAAATAAAGAACAAGAGGAGGTAGCAAACAAAAGCATGAATAAAAGAGAACCTCAAGAGTCCCCTAGAGAGGGGTACCCCCAATCAGGTGGGTTCTTTTTGGTGGTCAAAGGCAATCTACCATAATATTAACTGTTATAACTAACAAGTAGACTACTTTTCATTAATTATGGTTGAGATACACAGGACTTTTGATGCTAGTTGACCCCCAAATATAATAACATCATTATGAAACCAACAGGTTTTAGCCCCAGTGTTATGAGTCAAATATGTCTCAATCCAACGAAACCCAAAAGTAAATAGCTGGATTTTCATAAATCTCTATAGATAAAATGACAAATGTGACTTAAGAAGGATCACTATCAAAGAAGATGAAAACTGAACACCACTAAAGTATTCCCTTTTCAGTGAAGACCCTTTTAGGAGACATTTAACTTAGAATTTCCTGTAATGAGTCATGGGGAGTATTTGAACAAAATGTCTGTGCTTTAATACCACCATTACAGTTTTCAAAATATTTAATGAATATATATTATGTAACTACCCTATGTATATTTGATCTAAATCAATGCTAGTAAATGCTGAAAGAGGACATTCAACCAAAATCAGAATAGAATCATTGACTTTCTTTAGTCACAGTTTTTTTTTTTTTAAGTTTGAACAATGAGACCAGTGCAATGGTAGTAAATTTATGTTATATATTCAGGAAAAGTTTTAATATCTATTTCCCTTAACTTACATTGAGACAGAAAGCTTTAAAACATCTCCTTTGGAAATTTCTGTCAGCTGAGAAGTTTGAGGTTTTGGTTTCTGTAACAACTCAAGTATCCACCTTCATTATTAAGAAAATTGCATTCCAGATAAGGTTTTCATCAAATGATCGCTCTAACTGAAGTTGTTTTGTCTACATGCTTGTAACTTCATGTTTTCATATGCATGGGTGGTATTAGTGAGAATAGGTCATGTCACTAGCAAAACAAGCAAAGTCAGAGTAGTCGTTCAGATGAAAGGATGGATGGATTTAGGAGAGACATGAGCACAGAATTGCCAGAGAAGATAGAAGCTTGTGGCCTCTAGGATCAACACTTGTAGCTGGTGGATACTATTTACAAATGTTGGTTCATTGATTCATTTGTACATCTACTTATTCAGTGCATACATATGCACACCAGCCAAAAAATTCTGGTCTCCGATTATATGGTTATATGAAAGATAAAGACTTTTGAACTGTAGGTCCTTTTCTATATTCCTGTAGAACTTGCATGAAAAGCCCTCTTTGGGAAAGTATGTGGGGGATTGGGTTTTGTACCTTTTCTCTGAAGCAGCTAGGTTTCCTCCCACCTCACTGGATGCACCAGGCTACATCTTCTCAGTTTCTGTACCTCTGAGTAGTTTGTTCTTTGCTCATATTCCATCCTGTTAAGAACTGACTTATGTTGCTATTTTCAGAATTGTTACATACCACATAGATTTAAGGATGCCATAAGTTGGAATAGTGTATATTCTAGTAGGCTTGTGTTTTTCAATGTGAATCTGAATTTTAAATGTGAATAGATGCTACTCTCTTTGCAGGAAAAGATTCCATAAGAGTCTGCAATTATTATTCAGGTAACTATGTATCTCTTGAAACTAAATTAAAGGGCTTTCAGCATGAGAGACCTATTTATACATAAGTCCAGATATGATTCAGCTACTGGTTGAAGACTGAACAATAGTGCAATATCTATCCTTATTTACTGTATCTGAAACAAAGAACACTGTTGAATTTAACATATTTAACACTTCTAACATTTGGCTGTAAGCACTCTCAAGGGAGTACATTGCTTTTCGGCATGCAAAATTCTTATTTCTGGTGGGCAGAATAATGTGCCAAAGAATTCCAAGTTTCAATCCCTGGAAACTGTGAGTACATTTTTTTTCCATGGCAGAAGACACTTTGGAGCCCTGGTTGTGTAAAAGATATTAAGATGGGGAGATTATCCCAAATTATCCAGATGAGACCAATGTAATCACAGATTCCTTAAAAGTGGAGAATCTTTCCTGGCTGTAGTCAGAGAGATACAACATAAAAGTAGGGTCAGAGAGATGAAATATTATAAAGACTCATCCCAAGTTCCTGACTTTGAAGGTACAGAAAGGGAGATAAGTTTGGGAGTACAGGCAGCTTCTAGAAACTGAAAAAGACAAGTAAAGGTATTGATTGTTTCTTTGAGTCACCAGAAAGGAAAGCAACCTGTTAATTTCTAGAAGCATCCACTAAGGATTGATCCTGTTGAGGATTAACCTAGAAGATCATTGGGTAAGGAGAGTGAAGAGCTTCACTGAATTGGCCAGTGCTCCATCAAGATTGGTCTTCTAACCAAAAAAATGAAGAGTGGAAATAATCTTCAAATTATTAAAATTTCTGTATATTAAGACATGCACAAAATTTATTGGCTTCATTTTCCATCTCTAGCCTAGTAAGAGATTCAGTTAGAGTTGCTCACATATTTCAAACGTGAAATGTTAGAAATATTGTGATCATATATTTTCAACTAATATAAAAACGGAGGCTTATAATGGTCCTTATCCTTATTGAACATGTAGAGCCATACAGTTCATTATTAATATAATTTTATTGGTGCTTTTAGGAACAGCAAGAAACATACACTACAATGGAAATTCAGAGATTGCAACAGCAATGAGACTGTGGGGTAAAGGGTCTCTACTATGTTGGTCATCCCGGGAATATGACCTGTTTTGACTTCCAGTCCCTCAAAGAATGTGAAAAAGCAAACCATATTCTTCTCCTTAATGAATCTGACTTTTAAACACCCCACACATACTTTCACAAGAATTTTAACATATAACTTTAAAAAAAGTCAGAGTGTTCCCAAAGCACTGGTGACTATTGAGAGCTGTGCACTGAACATTGGCTCCCAGGGCTGCCAGTAGACTCTGGCCTGTCCTCCAGGTAGCATCTTTGTTCCCAAGTCAGCTAAAACAGTGGTTCTCATCTCCTAAGTTGCATAGAGATCACCTATGAAGGATTTTCATCAAAGAACTCTGCCCACCCCCTCCAAAAAACAGAAAAAATAAAACATGAACGGGAACAAGCCAACAATCAACAAAACAGGAAGGTGGGAAGGTTTTGATGCACTTTAGCTCTAAATATTTACTTTTTTTTTTTCTCTTAAAAATACCCAAGCCACACAACAGCTCTCTTACTCCAATGCCTTATTCTGTACATTCTTACCAAAATAGATACTTTCTTTAAGGCTTACAATTGTCCCCTTTGGAGACTCTGCTTTCCATTCTTCTCATAAAGTGAAGGGATATAAAGATCTATACGATTTTTCTTTAAGAGTCAGAACATTTTCCGGATTTTAGACATGAGGAGCATACTAAAAATCCATTCCTACTCAGTTACTCAGTTCTTTAACAGGAGCCTTAGCTCCCATGTAAAAGTGTGAGATGGTCCTAAGGTGTATCCATCTGGTTTTAAACTGATTTTCTGTATTTTGGAGATAGTTCTAACTATCTAAGCACCTGGGACTAACAATTGAGAAACAGAGCCCCTCTCCATTGCCAGAGACAAGTTTCTACTCTGCACACTGCCTCTTTAGTACCTTTATCAGTTAGTAACATTTACATCCTTATAACATTATCTCATGAACAGGTTAGAGTCTGTGGCTTCTGGGATTATTGATTTGATCAATGAACCAGCTCACAATCAGGATCCAAGATAGATTATTTGAGGGAAATTTCCTAAAAATAATCAAATCTATCTGTAATCTGTTGTCTCTGGTACCTTTTTCTGAGAGTACAACATTTTTTTTCAAGAAATTTTTTTTAATGCAGCCTCTGTTTATGCATTTTGCCAATCCTTTGGACTTTTCCCACAAAATATAAAAATGGATAAGTTCATATGTATGAATATATAGTTAAAAAAACATTTAATTATTTATCATTTTAGGGATTTTGATATTAATACCTGATATAAGAAAATAGAAAGCTATTTTCTTTATTGTTAGGAAAATAATTTTAGGAATAAAATTATCTTTGTAATTCAGTATTATTTAAATGAAAGATCAATACACTTTTCTTTAAAAGTTTCTGTATTACAGTCTCTCCTACATAACTCATTTTTCTCTGATTTAAAACATCACAAAAATTTAATAGAGAGGAAGAAAAATATTTAACCTGAATCATTGATGTCTTCTATATTACATCAAGAAAAAAAGCACCTATTGATTATGTTACACTAATATTGTTTCTAAAATTGCATGTTAGGAATGAAGAAAAAATCAGAGGCTTTGAAATCAGAACCCACTGACTTCAATAAAACCTTCTGTCTTTCTTGGGATGGATTTGGACAAATCACTTTATCTCCTTGATCCTTGGCTTCTATGTCTAGTACAAGTAGCTACTTACCTAAATTGTTCAAGAATTATTGTTGACACATGTAAAATGATAAAATAGCCCCCATGTCTTCAGGGTTTTATTGAAAATCAATTTATACAATGTGCAGTATTGTCATTATTACTGAAAGATTCTTACGCTGAAAGGTTATGGACCAATTGACTCTTGTAGGACTATGGTTTACAGTAAAGATAATGAGTACATGTTTTCAGAAAGATAATCAAAAGCTAACAAATAATTACGTAAGGTTTCAGTGGATAAAGATAGATGGAGGCTATAATTTGAAAAGAATGGTAACTTATATGTGTGTCATTTTTCTAATCATTTTCAGATCAATTTTACAAAGAAATTTAACTAGCAGGAATTAAGATTTTACTTCATGTCCATCATCAGAATAATGCATGGGGAGGATAAAAAGACATATATGGTATTATTTTTACCAGTAAGTTATTTGTAGATGCTTTAGGAGATAATGGAGACATTTTAAGTAAACTCTAAAAGAAAAATGTAATAACTAAAATGATGTAGTAGTAGTGGAAGGAAGTCAAGGGTGGACAGCAATGGACCCTGAAGATGGGTGAGATCTGGAATGTGGGTATGGATAGAGAAGGCAAAATGTGGCAGGAAGGAGATGGTGGGAAGATTAAAGGTGAGACGCTTAAAGGTGGGAGCAAGAAGATAGAAATAATTTGGGACAAGAGTTAATAGTGGTGGTGGGCCCAGGCAGTGGAATATTTCAGTGATATATGATATATATATATATATAAAAATGATATATCTGATTTAGATCTGGCATTTGAAATCAAATTTGAGTTCAGAATATTACTCTGACATTTTTTTTTTGGCTGTGTGATTTTGGAGTGCAGGCTTACCTCTCTAACTTCTGTTTCCACATCAGTAACATGTGGAAAAGAATTAGAAAGCCAGAGAGTCTGATACATATACAGTGTGGATTAGTGCTCAGAAGATTGTTTCACAAAAACAGTTCCTGCAAGGAAGCTAAAGACCATAAAGTTCCCATGGTGTACCTTAAAAGCAGACTTGAAATTCAAGACAGAAAATGCCCTCAAAGGAAACCTTTAAAGCTCAGTAATTGCCACTAGATCTCTTGATTCTCAGTTCTGTATCCCTTCCTTTAAATCACATTTATTTTGCCAGTTGTGCAAAATCCCAAATGTACATGGAACAATTTGGAAACCACTAATACAGTAGGAAACTATAGAAAAAAAGTTTAAAATCTGTAGTATGTGTTTATATATCCTATTTTATTAATGCCATGTATAAAGAATCACAAACCAAAATAAAGATTTCAGCAGGAAAAATTACAAAATAATTCTTCCCATAACCTTGTTCAAATGATATAATGATATACAAGCAAATATACTTAGAAAAGATGAGGCAATCTAGGAAAGATAATTAAATGTTTGAGAGAGAACATTCAAGCCATTTGAGCTGTAATAAGATTTCAAGGTTAAGGGTTAGGTTTATCCTGTTGGAGGTATGGCAAAGTCCAAGGGAACTGAGGGACTCATTTGCTTCACAATGATGAATTCCAGGACCTTGAAATGTATTCTGTACTATGTTGAGACTCGCATTGTTTAGAGAGAACAGGAGTTGGAGGCAGCAGAATCAGCATGAGAAAATGAAGTCAATGCAGGCATCCTGTGTTGTCCAGGCTGACTGCAAAGTTAGGAGTCCTGGTGGTGAAGGAAACAGCCTGGAAGGGGAATCCAGATGGGCTGGGCAGGATGGGCAAAAACCCAAGTGGTGTGATGATAGGTGCTCTCCTTTGGCTTCACCAGAATCACACCTGCTCTGCAGGGAACAAATATATACCAAGGCAGCTTCTCCATCCCTCTGGCCCAGCCACATCCACACCCCTAGGGTCTTCATGTGTGGGTTTTGTCAATTTCCTCATTTCCAGCTCATTCCTCTGGACTTGGAATGAGAGATTTGTTTTATATCTTCGAATTGTCTTTCAATTTGGACCTCATTGTTTTGTATGAGGCAAACATTATTTGGAATATTTGTATGTAGTTATCTTTGTTCTTAACTTCAGTGGAGAAAACATTTCTCCACTCTTTAATTTTATTATTTTTTTTGAATTTGCTTTAGTTTTTTTTTGTTTGTACAAATACCTTTGGTTCCTTTTAAAGGGCTTCCATCTCGCCTGAAAGTCACATATCTTCTGTGATTAAGCACCACAGGGGACTGAGGAGCACTCTCAGTAAACCTATGCCAGTGAGTAAGCCAGGCTCAGTAAGCCTCCTTTTATCAGTTTCAAAGCATAAAAGGAAATTTCCTTCTCAGGAGGGTGTTATTGGTTAGGGAAGGAAGCATTCTGAGTTTCCAAATTAAATCAAGTTAAACATTCCTTTCTCTCTTGACCTCAGGTTAAAGATTTTTTAATAGATTGCTTAATTAGGGCAGGAAAGAATTATTCCAGTAGTTACACCGGTCAGTCCAGTGGCCTTAAACTCTTCATTTCTTACCATATCGCAATTTAGAATACCTTAATTTCCATAAGAAATTTGAATCTCAACACAATGTCTCTCTTTAGGGTGGCGCACTCTCCTCTAAAGAGAAAGAAGTGCTAATTCATTATACCTGGTAGCCTTTTCCAAGGCTTTTATGATTTCCCCAGTGTGAAAAGCACTGGGGAGCCAATTCAGCAACTACATGAAGAGAAAATATTATGACTAACGTAAGATGCTTAAAGTAAATTTCTCATTGGAGAAGTCTGCTGGCACCATTATTAATGAAGTTGTATGAGAAATCCTAAAAGAGTAGAACTAAGAGGAGCCATACAGAAAAACATCCAGTTAAATGATGATGATGATGATGTAGTTTAAATAAAAGCAACCAAATAACTTGGGCAAGGTTGATTAGAGCATATTATTGAAGAGATAAGACTCAACCTGGGCTTCTGGACTCTCTGTCACTCACAGCTCATTAGAGTGAAAAAATATACCCACCATTTGGACACCTTCTGCCTAGGGAATTTCTCATAAAAAAATTAAACACCAAATTTTTTAAAAGCCATTTTTTAAAGTGTCTGAAATATCTCTGGAAAACAGTGAGCAAAATGAAACTGGTTGTAGTGGTCATCTCTAGATGAGGAGCCTACTAGGCAGAGGAGGAAGGAAGTGGAGGAAAATTGAGTTTTGCTATATACCCATTATGTATTGTTTGCATTTGTACTATTTATATGACAAATATTTTTTCTTACATTGTTCTTCACATGTCTGTGTTTCCAGACACACATAAATGAAGAGAGTAGATGGGCACGGTGGTGCATGCCTGTAATCCCAGAGGCTTGGGAGGTAGAGACAGGAGGACCACAAGTTCAAAGTCAGCCTCAGCAAAAGCTAGGTGCTAAGTAACTCAGAGAGACCCTGTCCCTAAATAAAATACAAAATAAGGCTAGGGATGTGGGTCAGTGGTTGAATGCCCCTGAGTTCAATCCCCAGAACCACCCCTTAACCAAAAAAAAAAAAAAAAAAAAAGAAAGAAAGAGTAAAATAATGTATTTATGTGGTGCCAGGCACATTGCATTCTGTATGGATATCATTTAATCCATACAACAACACTGAAAACTTGTGTTATGGGGTTCAGGAACTTAGAATGTTGGTCTGTGATTCTTTCTTTTTTTCCCCTAATTAATTGGGGAATACCCCTGGGGGGAAGGGAAAGAGAAGGTGGCCCAGAATACCTTGTTTGTCAGCATGCTTACTGAACCTCTGAGTAAATAAACTCCAATTACATAATATTTGCCAAGAGTAGGATGTTTATCTAGAGAGTGTTTTTAGCAGGCTGTCTCTAAGTATGAAATGTAATAAATAAACACAGAATCTATGGTTTTGTAAGGTATGACTCTATGGAAAATGTCATGTAAGCTGGAATATAAAAAACAGAAATAAACCTGACTCTGAAAGCTCATGTATTATCAGGGGTCAGGGGTCAGAGAGTATCTGATACAGGAAGCCATAGGAGCCAAACCTGATGTCCCAGAATTATCCCGTCATTGACTTGATGATCTGTCTTCTACCAGGTCCCTTCTTGCTTCAGGATTTCTCAGGGTAAATGTACAAACTGTTAAATAGCTCTTTTATCATGATTTCCAAGCAGAGATTCTGTTAAGGAGAGTTATCTGCAAGTGGGTACACCTCTGATTATTTGTGAAAGAGAGAGATGAGCAGTATAAAGAAGCAAAAAGGCTGAAATGAACTATATAAATAAGAATCTAGTGGAAGATGGCCATTTCAATCATCCAAAAGATGCTAGTTGGTCTTTCCAAATACAAAAAAAAATGTAATGTTTATTAATGCCTGGCTTGTGAAATCCAAATGTTGAATTAAGACAGATATATCACTGTCATAATAATTACAGATTATTCAATTATTGCTTGAGAGGCTGCAGAGTACAAGAGTTATGGGCTTCACCTTTAGAGCCACAGAATGAGTAGATTTAAATACCTACTTTGCTACTTATTAACTGTGAACTGTACAGGCTACTTAATTTCTTGGTGCCTCATTTTTTGTCATCTGAAAAACGGAAACAATATTAACAGTACTTAGTTCATACAATTATTTGAGGATAAAATGAGGTAATGTATGCAAAGGATTTAGACAGGATGCCTGGAACACAGTAAGTGCTTCATATGTATTAGTTCTTATTAGGCTCCATTTTAGCATCTGAGATTTAAAAAGACAAACATTTTGCAAGTACTGTCATCCATGACAGTCAGAATTCCAGTTCTGCTTTTTCCAAAACAATATGCTGCAATTAAGTACAATTCTATCTTGAAAGAATTGGTAAATGTTTGTAAATTTAAATTGTGCTTCACTCTATTGTCCCAGAAAGTGAACTTCATAAGTGTATCCATTACACCACTTTCTGGAATAGATCATGGCTTTTTGTTTTGTTGTTTTTCGATTTTCCCTACAAAATGGTGATTTCAGAGCAGAATTGGTGTGCATTCATCTTTGTAATCCCAGTGTCTAGAATAGTGAATGGTAAGCTGGTTTCTAATAGGAATTGGTAAATGAACACCAAACGTAACAAGTACTTTTTAAAAATGTTGTTGAGTTTGTCATTTTTAAACTCTCCAAGTCATGTTACTTGGATTTTTATACTTCATTAGATGCATTCACATTGGACCATATCTTTGGTAGAATGTTGCCCAAATTTTTAATGATTACTTAATGGAAAACAAAGAGAGACATTTCTCAAATTGTGCTCTCTTCAATCCAAGCATAACATTCCACTTAGTAAATGTCACTTATGACTACCAGGATAGTTACTCAGACTAATCTCATTATCTGATCAAGAGAACAAATAATCTAATGCTCCAGGGAGCATATTTTCCCAGCATTTAAGGTCCTGAATACCTCAGCAAAGTTACCATAATTTAACAAGGGCTGCAACTCTTCCTCAAAAAAAAAAAAAAAAAAAAAAAAAAAAAAAAAAAAAAAAAAAGAAAAGAAAAATATTCTCTGTGAAAGAAAAAATTAGAAAATTAGTAAGCTGGTCTTATCAGCATTATTTAAATATTCTCAATTTGTTTGCAGAAGTTTTTTTGTTTTAGAGAAAACTGGATAGGTACACAAGTTAGATACCCCAATATTATAGAATTTCAAAATGGACCAGCCCTGATTCCCTCCCAGTTAGTACAGGAAAACAGAGAAATAAGTTGACAGAAATGTCAAAGTACAAGCTGGTATGGAATGTTTTAAGGCCACATTTCAGCATTCTCATTACTTTTTTGCAAATCATTTCTTTTTTGAAAATCATTTACCATGTTCACAAATCCAGTAAAGCTCTAATAGTGCTTAGGGACTCTGACATGCAAAATCCATTCTCATGTGACACTTAAGCCTGTAAGTCTAATTTGTTTTTAACTAACACTAATGCACTTAGCCTACAATTTTCTATTAACCAGAAAGCATGTGTGACTAAATTAAGGATATGGAGATGAAGAAATTATATGGGATTAGTTATTTAAGTGAGTGCAATGTAATCATGAAATCCTTATAAAAAGAAAAGAGTATCAGAAAAAAATATGATGGTGGAGAAGTGTTGTAGTGATACATTTTGAAGATGAAGAAAAGGCCCATGAGCCAAAGGATTCAGGAAGCATCTAGGAGCTGGCAAAGGAAGGGTATGGAATATTCTCTGACACCTCCAGGAGTCCAGCAGTTTGATTTTGGCTTACTGAGACACATTTTGAACTCTTGACCTAAAGACTGTAACATTATCAATTTATGTTGTCTTAAGACACTAAGTTTGGGGTACTTTGTTACAGTTACAGTAGGAAAGTAATGCATTGTGTCTTCAAAAAGTCAGTAACGTCTGAGGGTAATGCTGATAACTTGTAATTCCCCTAGCAATCTCAATTCTCCTATGATGTAGGTGAAGCAGTTTCATACAGGAACATGGTCTTGGTTAAATGGACTATTACTAAGAACAAATACTTTGTTTTCCTGGAAACATTTCAGTACAAAACATTTTTAAGGTTTTAGCACATTTATTTTGGCCTCATATCAAAAAGTAAAAGAGTAAATGTGTTTTTTTGTTATTTGGAAAAATAATCACTTTTCGAATTTCACACTGAATGTATCTAATATCTAGCATTTACATAAATGGCATTCTTTGCTCAAAGGCAATTTTATTTTACAGAAAGTAATTTTAAAGCCTTGATAATCATTTAAATATAATTATAGCAATTTTTTTTTCAGATGGAAAAATTCCACAGTTTTTGATGCTTTATCCACGTTCACATAGAAGTGAAATAATAACTTATTAAAGGCAAAAACCATAACCTGAAACACCCTTGTCCCTCTTCAAAGCACACTGACCAATACTTACAAAGCTCTGTAATTGACACAAACCTACAGACACCACTTTGAAAGACACATTTCTTGTCTTCACCACATTGATATATGCATCGCAAATCCATATAGGTGGATAAAATTGACTTATTGCTCAGAATATTATTTGCATCTCTAGGTTACTTTGCATAAAAGCATACTGTTATTTTATCCATCTGTACAAAATAGAATCACCTCTGTTTATCCATCCATACAAAATAGAATCACCAGCTTGAGGACAGAGCACAATTTTGATAATGGAAAGGTCCTCATTTTATGAGCTGGTGTGGCTCTTTGTGGAAACAAGCTGAAAAGCAACTCAATCATTTGTAAACATCGCCTTCATAATGCTAAAGCTATTGTTGCTATTTAAGTCATTTGAAATCACACTGTTCTGACAGCTGGTTCAACATGTGGAAAGGGAATTACTCTTTAATCATACAAGTTAAAACTGTATTGCATAAACTTTGAAATCATTCAATAAATCACAGGTTCTAATTGGCCTAGAGAGGTAAACCTTTTTGTATTCAAGGTAATTCAATAGATCCCAAGTTCACTGTATGAATTACATAAAAGATTGATACATTATATGTCTGTTTATGTTTAAGCCAGAATGAGAGATTTGGTAGGTTTGAGAAGGTTCAAGTGTTAGCCAGATTTCCTTGTTAATCCTGAGTGCTTGAGCCTTATTAGTTATCACTTTGCTCTTCTGTTCCTAGGAATGTGTTCCTGCTCTTTATACAAAGTATGAAAACTCAGACGTCAAAATTGAGCATGAAGCATGGTGCTTGAATCATGGAGTAATGAGATCAGAAGTGATAGTAGAGATATTAACCAATACCTTCAGTTTTACAGCTTGGAAAACCAAAATGCACATAAATTATGAAACTTCTATGAATAAAAATAGTAACATATGAAAAGTTAGGAAGCTAGGGTTTTTTTGTTTTGCAATGTCATATTTATTTTGTCAGATATATCTTCAAATCAATTCAGTCTAATTTACTTGATTTAATAGAATCAACACTGTGTGTCAAATATTGCGCTGAGTAATGGATATAGAATTAAAGATATTACATGCTCTTAAGGAAATAGAAATATGTGAGTAAATCATATTAACTTGAGATGAATGTCATAACAAAGGTAGTGGGGGGTTCAAAGTGCAAAGATGTCAACTCAATTCAGGAAGGCTTCCCTGAAGATTTCATCTTAAGTGGAGTTTCAGAGCAAATTGGGAATGATTTTATTAGAGAGAGAAAGAGAAAGAGCATAGGTAGAAGCAAGAAGGAATACATTTTTTTTTCTGTGACTTTCCCCTGTTCTCCACACCCCCAATAGCAGAAATTAAAAAGGGAAAACAGAATCTGCCTGTACACCAAGTAAGCCACCACATCCCCTGTCCTATGCAACATAATTGCTGGGAGTCCACTGGGTAAAACAAAGGGTCTTCTGTAAAAAGACTCCAAAGACAGAGTCTGGGGAAGATGGCTCCTCCCCTGATCTTTACCTCATTGTTGGAGAGGCTCACACCCAGAAGTCTCCTAGCAAGAGGGCCCCTAACCCTAAATCTCATAACCCCAGTATCACATTATTCTTGAGACTTTAGGGTTGATCATATCATAAAGCTATATACTTTGTTTCTGGTTACCTTAGTCACTACATGAAGCCCAAGACTTTCAAATCTACCCTTATCCACTAGCTTTCCATCCTCATAGGTTCTGTACATAGTCCTCTGGAACTCATGGTGAATTCATCATGGCAAGAACATTCTCCTTTATCTCCAATAGTACCATAGCTAAGTCACAATCTGCCACCATGCAATTTTTAAAAGACATTCTGGTCTTCCAGTCTATAAGCGCCAAGGCAAGGTATGAAGCTCAGTGAGAGGAATGCCGGCTGGACTTTAGCTTCCCTGCCCCTCTGCCTAACATGCTTCATCAGAACAACCTACTCCATTGTAAATGGTGGCTTGGCTCATCATTCATTTTTCTGAGAGTTCCTTTACTTAACTCTGCTCTGGGGATATTGCTTCTCTTGATACAGACTGAGGAAAAATATTTGTAATACAGATGACAAAGGACTTTAATCCATAGCATATAAAGAACATTAAAAAGAGGAAATCCCAGTTTCTAAAATGAGTCAAAGATTTAGACACTTTTCTAAAGTTTACTAATACTCAATAAATATATGAAAGCTCAATGTCAAGGTGTCATATTTAGGGGTAGCACATCCTGAACTCCATTGGGTAGTCAGTATCTTTAGTTATCAGGGATCTTCTAATTCAAGCCCCAGTGAGATACAATTGCATACCCACTAAGTGGGCTACAATCAAAAAGATTAATTCCATTGCTCATTGGTTAAGATACAGAGCAATTGGTGATGGCACCTCAAGAGTTCCTTGGAGAGCAATTCCTCTGAACTCTCCAAAGAGAGAAGACACAAGAAAATTAATTAATTTTTAAGTTTTTGGTTGGTGCTGTTTGTGTCCTACAAATTTTTTTCTGATTCTAAGTTATCAAAAATAGTCTTTGATTTTCTTTTGGGATGTCCATGGTTCTGGGTTCAATGCTTAGGTATATGATCTATACCAAAATAAGTTTTGTGGATAGTGTGAGATAAGAGATGAATTATTTTGTCCTGTTTGTCTTGTTTTCCCCAGGCACACCCAGCTATGATGCAGCAACATTTCATGAAAAGGAATTTCTTTGTTCACTAAATGAACTTGATACCTTGGTTGTAAATCAAATAGCCATATATGTGTGGGTCTGTCTCTACACTCTATTCCATTCAAGTATCAAGTGTTTATTTTTCTGCCCTACATTACACTATAGCTTTTATGTTTATTTAGTCTTTTTTTTTTTTTAATATGGTGCTGGGGATCAAACCCAGTGCCTCACACATGCTAGGCAAGTTCTCTAACACTGAGCCACAACCTGGGCCCTACACTATAGCTTTTTAATAAATCTTGAAATCTTGTAGTTTAAAATCTATCATGTCCTGAATTTTCAATTCTGTAAATATTTACACAGATGTATAAAATAGGTTTAAAATCATAATTAGAGCTTATATATCTATTTTCAAACAGGTGCATATGGAAATATATGGATATATATTTCCAAACATTCTAATCATTCACTTCTTATTTTTCTCAAAAGAATAGAACTCTAAAAACATACTATTTATTTCAAAGTGACCAGAAATGATATATTTATTGCTCAATTGATGTTCTATATTTATATAAGGATTTCCACATTTGGGAGGATGGGACAAAATGGGTTAGGAGGTATAAGTTTTTCTCATTTTTCAAGATTGTTTTAGTTATTTTAGATACTTTATGATTCTATACATTTTTATAATGAACTTTATTAAATTTTTAAAAAGCTTGATGTGTTTTAATAGGAATAATGTTGAATCTATATATCAACTTAGAAAGTCCATCATAGCAACTCATGAACTATTAGAACTTTCCACATGTTAGATCTTTTTACAATTCTCTCAGTTGGGTTTTATAATTTTTCATGTGTATGGATCTTTCACATCTCATGCTAGACCATAGGCTCTCAACCTCAGTATTATTGACATTTTGAAGCAGGTTTCTTTGTGGTGGAGTGCTCTCCGTGCATTGAAGGATTTTGAGCAGCTTGCTGACCTCTACTTTCTGGATACCAAATGTACCCCTTAGTTGTGACAACCACAAAGATTTCTAGGTACGGCCAAATGCCCCCTGGACAAAATCATTTCTACTTGAGAACTACATAATAGATTTATTTTTAGACATAAATTGTACAGTTTAAAGGAATTTAACTTAAGATTATTATTACAGTTATATTTACCTTACTTCTGAAGACTTGTTAAGTTTACTATGAAATTCTGATAGGGTTCATTTTAGGTAGCTTCCAAAAGGTTTTTATGCATGAAATCATACTGTCTGAGGAAAAACAGAGTTTTCTTTCTTTTTCTGATATTTATGTATTTTAATTTTTCTCTTATTGTACAGACTCTGAACTCTTATACAATGGTGAATAGAAGTGGTAACAGTGGGCATCCTAGCTTTGTTCTGAAACTTAACAAAAAACAAAGATTTGGCTAGGCACAGGGGCACAGGCCTGTAATCCCAGCAGCTCCGGAGTCTGAGGCAGGAGGATCACAGGTTCAAAGCCAGCCTCAGCAACAGTGAGGAGCTAAGCAACTCAGTGAGACCCTGTCTCTAAGTAAAATACAAAATAGGGCTGGGGATGTGGCTCAGTGGTTGAGTGCCCCTGAATTCATTCACCAGTACCCTGCCCCCCAAAAAACCCAAAGATTTAAATTTTACAATTAAGATTAATGAAAGTTTTTTTTGTAAATGGTTATTATCATATTAAGATAGTTCTTTTCAATTCCCAGCTTGATGAGAGATTTTGTTATGAATGCAGGTTTAATTTTGTCCATTCCCCACCCCCCCCCCAAAAAAAAAGAACCTACAGATACGATCATATTTTTTAAAAGTCTTATATTCTGCTAATATGGAGAATTACATGAATTGATTTTATAATACTAAGCACACTTTTATTCTTGAGATAACCCAATGTCGTGATGATGTTATACTTTTTACATGCTGTTGGATCCAATTTACTAACACTGTTAGAAGAGTTTTGAATATGTCTTCGTCTGCAAATTTAGTAATAATTTGTCAGATATTCATATTATGGTTTTGCTGGTCTCATGAAATAAGTTTAGAACTAGTCCCTCCTCTGTTTATTGAAAGGATTTTGTGAGATTGGTACTTATTCCTTAAATGTTTGATATTCATCAAAAAGCATCTGAGAATGAAATTTTCTTTGTAGGAAGGCTTTAAGTTCTAAATTCAATTTCCTTAATTGATATGGAGATATTTTACAGGTTTTTCACTTTTTATGATATTGATTTTAGTATTTTCTCCAAGGAATTTGTCCACTTTATCTGAGTTGTCAAATTTAGTGTTATTAAATTGTTCCCTTTTTAAATAAACCTTATTATTCTATTAATGTCCATAGGGTATATTATTAGATTTCCTCCTTGGTTTTGGGTATTTATATCTGTGTTATCCTTTTTCTTATTCAAACATGTTAAAGATATATTAATTCCACTAATCTTTTTTAAAGAACCATTTTTAAATTTGCTTTTTTTTCTAGTATTTTTAATTTCCATTTCTTTTTTGCTCATGTTCTTTAATTTTTCTTATAATTTATTTTTAACTTGCTCTTCAGTTTTGTACTTTATTAATACAGAAGTTGAGATTATTGATTTCACATCTTTTAATTTTATTCAATGTTGTTGTATATATAACAGTAGCATGCTTTACAATTCATAATACACATAAAGAGCACCTTTTTACATATCACTGTTAGTATACAAAGTATATTCATATCATTCATGCCTTCAAAAATGCATTTAGAGTAATGATATCCATCTCATTCTACCATCTTTTTTTTTCCTTTATACCCTCTTGCTCCCTCCTGTCCCCTCCCTCCCCATTGACCTTTCTAGTGTTCCTCTAATCTTCCTATGCTCCGTTACCAAACCCCACTGTGTATCAGCCTCCGTATATCAGAAAAAACATTTGGCATTGGATTTTTGAGATTGGCTAACTTTACTTAGCATTATATTCTCCAATTTCATCCATTTGCCTGCAAATTATTTTATTCTCTTTTATTGCTGAGTAAATTCCATTGTGTATATATACCACGTTTAGTTTATCCACTCATCTACTGAGAGACATCTAGGTTGGTTCTACAATCTGGCTATTGTGAATTGTGCTGCTATAAACATTGATGTGGCTGTGTCCCTGTAGTATGCTGCTTTTAAGTCCTTTGGGAATAGACCCAGTAGAGGGATGGCTGGGTCATGCGCTGGTTCCATTCCCAGTTTTCCAAGGAATCTCCATACTGCTTTCCATAATGGCTGCACCATTTTGCAGTCCCACCAGCAATGTATGAGTGTGCCTATTTCCCCACATCCTCTCCAACATTTATTGTTGTTTGTGTTCTTAATGGCTGCCACTCTGACTGGAGTGAAATGAAATCTTAGAGTAGTTTTAATTTGCATTTCTCTAATTGCCAGAGATGTTGGACATTTTTTCATGTATTTGTTGATTGATTGTATATCTTTTTCTGAGAAGTGTCTGTTCAGTTCCTTGGCCCATTTAGTGATTGGGTTTTTTTTTTTTTTTTTTTTTTTTTTGGTGTTAAGATTTTAAAGTTCTTTATATATTCTAGAGATCAGTGCTCTACCTGATATGCCTATAGTAAAGATTTGTTCCCAATTAGCAGGTCCTCTATTCACCTCACTGTTTCTTTTGCTGAGAAGAAGCTTTTTAGTTTGAAACTGTCCCATTCCTTAATTCTAGATTTTAATTATTGTGCAATAGGAGTCTTATTAAGGAAGTAGGAGGCTAATCCGATATGATGGAGGTTTGGGCTTATTTTTTCTTATAATAGCCGCATGGGCTCTGGTTTAATTCCTAGGTCCTTGATCCACTTTGAGTTGAGTTTTGTACATGGTGAAAGATAGAGGTTCAGTTTCATTTTGTTGCATACGGATTTCCAGTTATCCCAGCACCATTTGTTGAAGAGGCTATCTTTTCTCCAATGTATGTTTTTGGCACATTTATCTAATATAAGATAGCTGGAGTTGTGGGCATTAGTCTCTGTGTCCTCTATTCTGTACCACTGGTACAGAATATGTACTTCTATTCTTCAAGTCTATTTTGGTGCCAGTACCATGCTGTTTTTGTTACTATTGCTCCATAGCATAGTTTAAAGTCTGGTATTGAGATGCCCCCTGCTTCATTTTTCTTACTATGGATTGCTTTCACTTACTCCAGGTCTCTTATTTTTCCAGATGAATTTTATGACTGCTTTTTCTATTTCTATAAGGAATGTCATTGGGATTTTGATTGGAATTGCATTGAAACTTTATAATGCTTTTGGTAATATAGTCATTTTGACATATTAATTCTGCCTATCCAAGAACAAGGAAGATCCTTCCATCTTATAAGGTCTTCCTTAATTTCTTTCTTTAGTGTTCTGTAGTTTTCGTTATAGAGGTCTTTCACGTCTTTCATTAAGTTGATTCCCAAGTATTTTATTTTCCTTGATGCTATTGTAAATGGGGTAGTTTTCATCATTTCCTTTTCAGAGTATTTGTCACTGATGTACATAAACACTTTTGACTTATGGGTATTGATTTTGTATTCTGCTACTTTGCCAAATTCATTTACTAGTTCTAAAAGTGTTCTGGTGGAGTTTTTTTTGGTCTTCTAGGTATAGAATCATATCATCAGCAAATAGTGCCAGTTTGAGTTCTTCTTTTCCTATCTGAATCCTTTTAATTTCTTTCATCTATTGCTCTGGCCAGAGTTTCAAGTACTGTGTTAAATTACAGTGGTGAAGGGGGCATCCTTGTCTTGTTCCAGTTTTTAGAGGGAATGCTTTCAAATTTTTTCCATTTAAAATGATGCTAGCCTGGGGCTTCGCATAGATAGCTTTTATAATGTTGAGGTACATTCCTCTTATCCCTAGTTTTTTTAGTGTTTTGAACATAAAGGGGTGCTGTCTTTTTTCTGCATCTATTGAGATGATCATATGGTTTTTATCTTTAAGTCTATTAATGTGATGTATTACGTTTATTGATTTCCGTATGTTCAGCCAACTTTGAATCCCTGGGATAAACCCCACTTGATCATGGTACACTATCTTTTTTATATGTTTTTGTATTCAATTTGCCAGAATTTTGTTGAGAATTTTTGCATCTATGTTCATTAAAGATATTGGCCTGAAGTTTTCTCTTTTGGCTGTTTCTTTGCTTGGCTTTGGAATCAGTGTAATATTGGCCTCATAGAATGAGTCTGAAAGAGCTCCCTCTTTTTCTATTTCCTGAAATAAATTGAAGAGTATTTGGTATTAGTTCTTCTTTGAAGATCTTGTAGAACTCGGCTGTGTATCTATTTGGTCCTGGGCTTGTTTTGGTTGGTATATTTTTAATGGCATCTTCTATTTCGTCACTTGACATTGATCTGTTAAAATTGTGTATAGACTCCAGATCCAGTTTGGGCAACTCATATGACTCTAGGAATCTGTCAATGCCATCAATATTTTCTGTTTTGTTAGAGTACAAGTTTTCAAAATAATTTCTAATTATCTTCTGTATTTCTGAGGTGTTTGTTGTGATGTTTCCTTTTTCATCACAGATGTTAGTAATTTGAGTTTTTTCTCTCCTTCTTTTCATTAGCATGGCGAAGGGCCTGTCAATTTTATTTATTTTTTCAAAGAACAAACTTTTAGTTTTGTCAATACTTTGAATTGTTTCTTTAGTCTCAATTTCATTAATTTCAGCTCTGATTTTAATTATTTCCTGTCTTCTACTGCTTTTAGTGTTGATCTGTTCTTCTTGTTTCTAGGGCTTTGGGGTGTGATGTTAAGTCATTTATTTGTTGAATTTTTCTTCTTTTAAGGAATAAACTCCATGCAATGAACTTTCCTCTTAATATTGCCTTCATAGTGTCCCAGAGATTTTCATACGATGTATCTGTGTTCTCGTTCACCTCTAGGAATTTTTTAATCTCCTCCTTGATGTCTTCTGCAACCCCTTGTTCATTCAGTAGTATGTTGTTTAGTCTCCAGGTGTTGGAGTATGGTTTTTTTAATTCTTTATTTTATCATTGATTTCTAATTTCATTCCCTTATGATCTGATAGACTGCAGGGTAGTGTCTCTACTTTTTTATATTTGCTAAGAGTTGCTTTGTGGCATAGTGTGTACTCTATTTTAGAGAATAAGCCATGTGCTGCTGAGAAGAAGGTGTATTTGTTCACTGAGGGATGAAATATTCTATATATGTCTGTTAAGTCTAAGTTATTAATTGTATTAATGAGGTCTAAAGTTTCTTTATTTAGCTTTTGTTTGGATGATCTATCCAGTGGTGAAACAGGTGTGTTGAAGTCTCCTAGAATAATTGTGTTGTGGTCTATTTGACTCTTGAACTTGAGAAGGGTTTGTTTGATGAATGTAGGTGCTCCATTGTTTGGGGCATATAAATTTATAATTGTTATATCTTGTTGATGAATGGTTCCCTTAAGTAGTAAGAAATATCCATCTTTGTCCCTTTTGATTAACTTTGGCTTGAAGTCTACCTTATTTGATTTAAGAATGGAAACCCCTGCTTGCTTCCACAGCCCATGTGAGTGGTAAGATTTTCCCCAGCCTTTCACCTTCAGTCTGATGATGTCTTTTTATATGAGGTGAGCTTCTTGGAGACAGCATATTGTTGGATCTTTTCTTTTAATCCAGTCTGACAGTCTGTGTCTTTTGAATGGTGAGTTTAGGCTACTAACATTCAGAGTTATTATTGAGAACATGATTGATATTCCCATCCACTTTTGTTTGTTTATGGTATTTAACTTGAGTTGGATTCTCCTCTGGTTGGTGTTTCCTTTAGTTTGGTATTTCCCTTTGCTAATTTTCATTGTTATTTTTCTTTCCTTCTTCATGGAATATTTTGTTGAGGATATTCTGAAGTTCAGGCTTTCAAGTTGTGAAATCTTTTAACTTTTGTTTATCGTGGAAGGTTCTTATTTCATCCTCAAATCTAAAGCTTAATTTTGCTGGATATTATATTCTTGGTTGACATCCATTTTCTTACAGAGCTTGAAATATATTGCTCCAGGATCTTCTAGCTTTTAAGTTCTGGGTTGAAAAATCTGCACATAATCTAGTTGGTTTCCCCCAAATGTAATCTGATTCCTTTCTCTCATGGCCTTTAAATATTCTTTCCTTATTTTGTATGTTAGGCATTTTCATTATAATGTGCCTTGGTGTGGATCTGTTGTGATTTTGTATATTTGGTGTTCAGTAAGCCTCCTGAACTTGGTTTTCCCATTCATTCTTCATGTTTGCAAAATTTTCTGCTATTATTTCATTGAATAAATTATTCATTCCTTTGATTTGGAACTCTATGCCTTCCTCTATATCAATAATTCTTAAATTTTCTCTTTTTAAGCTATCCCATATTTCTTGAATTTTCTGATCATGATTTTGTACCATTTTCGCTGTGTGGTCTACATTTTTTTCAAGATTATATATTTTATCTTCATTATTTGAGGGCCTATCTTACAGGTGGTCTAATCTGTTGGTGATGCTTTCAATTGAACATTAAATGAAAGAATCTTCTTTCATTACCAGAATTTCTGTTTGGTTTCTTTTCAGAACCTCTATCTCCCTGTTGAAGTAATCTTTTGCTTCTTGTATTTGTTTATGAAGTTCTTTGTCAAAATGATCTTTCACTACCTATATTTGATCCCTCAAATCATTCTTGAGGTCATTAAACATTTGGATTATGTACCTCCTGAACTCCTTCTCTGTCATTTTATCTACTGTGCTTGCCATGGGATCTACTAAGGAGGTATGTTGATTTATTTGGGACATTTTCTTCCCTGTTTTTTTTTTTTATATTGTTTGTGTGACTTCTCTTCTAGCACTGTGGAACCTTGACTTTTTTGTTTGTACCTTAAAGCCTTATGATGCTCCTGTGGTATAATGTTATCAGATCCCCATATAAACACTTTACACTCTAAAACCATATATTTTTCTATTCAGATAGTCACAATTTGGTCACAATGTACAGAATTAGTGAATTCAGATATTGTCTCCAGTATATTCTATAGGTTTGTAATAGTGTTTATAATTTCTAATATTGGACACAGAGGTGATATGCTTAGGAGGAAGGATGTGAGGATATTGAGTTGTTATTTCTTAGGAAGTGTGAAAGAGAAATCTATGGATGTAGTTTAATATCAGCAGAAGACAGAAGAAATTGGAATGAACAAGTTAGTGGGGAGACTGATGTATATATAACCCAAACTTATGTATATGTTGAGAGAAAATAAAAAATGTCAAAGTAGTAGAAATTAGTGAAAAAGGGAAGAAATAGAAATAGAGTCAAAAATAGAGAATAAACTATATATCACACCTCTTTGATGTATTATTCAGTTGCCCCAGTTCTCAAATTCTTATTTCATGTATAAGACTTGTTTTCACTTATGTTGAGAGTGCAAGGGCGGGCGGGGCATAAATAGGGAGAGGAAAGATAAGGGAAGAAATTTAACAAAGTAGAAAAGACAAAAAAAGAAAAAATAATACTAAAAAAATTTTAAAAAGAAGTGGGGGAAACAAGACTAACCAAACAAAACAATAAAGATTAAATGAAAGAGAGAGAGAAGAAATGCTCTTTCACTTGCATACCCACACACACACACACACATGCACAGTGAAAGAAAGAAAGAAAGAAAGACAGACCACAAATAAATCTCAGTCAAGAACCTTTAGGGGGAAGATCTTCTGGATCCCTTCACATATGAGGATGTTTGATGCCGGTTTTCCGGTTTCTCTTGTCAACCTCCAGTCAAGTTGTCATAGAAACCGCCCTGGCTGTTGTAGAGGAGTTGTGGATGGGATTAAAGTCTGCATACCTGGTTAACCAAGGAAGATGGGTGCTTGGTGAGTGGCATTGAAAGATGATCTATCAAGTATGCATGTACACTCTACAGTTGCAGAGTCACAGGGCCCGTCACACTGGATTCAGATACCATACAAGTTCACCTGCTGATTTTGGCCCAGCTAGAAGTAGGTTGCCCTCAGGGTCAGCACAAATTCCTCGAATGCATGCAGGATTCTGATGCTCCCTTTTTTCCCCTTTCTCCGTCTGCTGCAGCCACTTTCAAAAATGGTAGTGACCCATCCTCCCGGGGAATTATGGCACCTCCCAAGACCCAACCAGCGTTTCTGTGCGTGCGAACCCACCAGGTGACTTGCATGGCAATAAGCTGGGTCACCAAGCTGTCCATGTCTATCTTTCTGCTCTGTTACGTATTGTTATTGCTGCCGGTGTTTTTGTTCTTCCGCACCGTTTCCTGCTGGCCCCACCGCAGATATTTTTGCCGCTGTTCTTTCCCATTCGGGGTCCACTTGAGTCAGCAGTTTAGAGACTCACCCTCACTGTAAACTGCCATCTCAGTGCCCCAGAGAAGCACAAGGGCCTTGGCTCCCCTGCAGTTGCAGGAATATCACTGGTAACTCCACCTTACTCTCACTACTGCACCTCCCTCTACTGACAGACGCCCAATGCCGCCACTCTCTGGTCCGTCATCTTCCAAACCACACCTGATTTCACATCTTTACATTAAAATTTTTTAAATCTTTTAAGTACTGTCTAGAATAAGCTTTTAGCTGCAGTATATGATATGCTTTAGCTATGTCTTACAAATCTTGATAGCATGCATTTTAAATTTCCAAATATTGTTTAAATTTCTAAATATGTTCAGTTATTTTAACTTAAGACCATATTAGTAAAAAAACAAAATTGCCATAGTTGATTGCAATTCTTTTTAAGTTACTCAGTGAGATATTTTGAATCACCCACCTCATGGTGTCCTTAGCCATCTGTGGACTATATGTGGACTAAATCAGCATGAAGCTCATTGAATAGGAAAATCTGGTATTTAGGAACTTCCAGTGGCAATCCCACTGGATAAGACCACCCAGATACATGTGAATTTCTACTCAGCTCGGACAAAAAGGCCCCACACAGCACGGGAGATGGGGTGACCCGCTGCAGCCACACAGCCTCTCAGAGATGGGTGTAGCCTGCCAATATGCCAATCAACCTGTTGACTGCAAGATATCATGAAGTAGGACTCCACTCCTAACCCTTATCCCTGCCTTTAATGTACCCCCTTAAGTAAACCACTGGAGGTATTTTTTAGTTGTTCAGGTCCAGATCCTGTGTGGCCTGGACCTATCAGGCACTGTGCTTTAAAACTTATTCTTTGACTCTGTCTTTTATTTCTTTACTAATTATTTCAGACTGTATTTTCTCAGGTGGTTTATCCCCTCATGGACAGGAGTAATTACCCTGGTGAGGTGCTGGCAACCTGGTGATAATATGGTTTAGAATGGTACAGATGAATGTTTCTTGTGTACTTGAAAGGAATGTAGTTTCTATAGTTGAATGTTCCATTCTAAAATGTCATTTAGTTCAAATTAGTTGTTAGGTATTTGTATGCCTCAAAGGGGGAATTACTTTTAAAAAATGATTTGGACTTACTTTGGGATTATGAGACTGTTGTTTTTCCATTCAAGATGAGACACAGTCTTTAGAGAGCCTATCAACTAAGAATATGAACATCCTTGGATCTGTTGGATTGTAGGAGTAAAAATGGCAGAGCTGGCTAAACATTAGTGTGTATCCCCTGGAGAATCTTTTCTCTCAGGCCATATATATCAGGTAAGTGTAGGCTACCTATAGACTTCAGGGATAGACAGAAGACTTGAGACTCATCAATCAGAAGAATCATAGCAGCTCATTAAGAACATTACATGATCCAAACTGCCTCAATTAAAGTCAGCAAAGTTAGTTCTTGGTCTTTGCAATTCTTGGTAAAGCTTTTCTTCCTTCCTTCCTTTCCTTCTTTCTTTGTTTCCTTTTCTTTCTTTCTTCTTTTCTTTCTTTTCATCACCACCTAAACTGATAGCATGTACATCTGGAGCAATCATTGCTTGTTGCGATCACCACCCTGGTAAAACCTGTATAAAAACATAGTTACCATCAGGCATGGTGGCACACACCTGTAATCCCAGAGGTTCTGGAGGCTGAGGCAAGAGAATCTCAAGTTCAAAGCCAGCCTCAGAAACTCAGCAAGGCCCCTAATGAGACCCTATCTCAAAATAAAATTCATGTGGCTCAGTATTTAAGCATCCCCAGGTTCAATCCCAGGGAGGAGGAGGAGGAGGAGGAAGAGGAAGAAGAAGAAGAAGAAAAAGAAGAAGAAGAAGAAGAAGAAGAAGAAGAAGAAGAAGAAGAAGAAGAAGAAGAAGAAGAATAGTAGGAGGAGGAGGAGGAAAGGGGGAGAGGGAGGAGGAGGAAAGAAGGAGAAGGAGGAGGAGGAGTGCGAGGAGGAGGAGGGGGAGGAAAGAAGGAGAGGGAGAAGAAGAAGAAGGAGGAGAAGAAGAAAGGAAAAGAAAAAAAAAAAAAAGCTACCCACAGAGTTATAGGAGCCAAGAGATAGAAGGACACAGATCATCTGGATCCTGAATCCAGCAGTGCAGAAACTTGCTCTAATCACGTAAATGTCAGTTTTAAAAGTCAATAAATTCCCTCTTTCTTCCAATCAGTTGGAATTCACTTTTTTATTTGCAAATAAAAGAACCTTAATTAAAACAGAAGTATACCAGATGCTATTTTTTCTTTGCCAGTAAACAAAACCAATCTAGAATATATGTTAGAACCCATCTGTGTACTGTATTATTTTTGGATGCAAGACTTGGGGGGAAAGGTGTTAATGTTTTTCTGCTTTATAAATATTAAAAATTAGACATCTCTAAAGCTTCTTTTAAAACATATGAACTAAACTGGAATACTATACCAATTTTAAGCTGATACTTCACTTCTGGAGAAAAAATGGAAAGTTTTAAAAAAATGTAACTTCTTGATTAAACAACAAAGGTACCAGCAGTACAACAAGGAAAGAAAATTATTATCTAAAGTGGTTAAGATGAAGAAGGAGCAGGAATATTGTGGTATGTATTGCTTTTCGTTTTCAGACAGAAAAATCAAAATACAACCAAGTTACTCTTGCCATTGGTCAAATGAAATTTGATATAGAAAGATTCAGTTCTATAAAAGTCTGAGAATATCTGCAGATGAAAAACTGATATAGGTACTACTCAGAAATTTAATAAGGAAAAATTATCAAGAATTATTTACCAAAAAACATTTAGTTGAAATCATGTTATGGCTGCATCTACCATCGTAACAACATTTTCAAAATGAGACTTCTGTGTTACATTTAGCAAATGAAGTTAAAATAGTCCATCAGTCAAACTTACAGTAATCCAAAATCCACAACTTATGGAACTAAACTGTAATAAATATAATCAATTATGTCATGTTTGGAGTTAGTTTAAAAAACAAATTATGTTCAATTTTATTATTATAAAACAATAGTAGTTTTTAGTTCATTATATATCATCCTGTAATAAACTGAAATTTTTTTGAGTTTAAATTAGGCATACAGGCTCATATCAGATAACAATAAGGTATCTTTTAATAAATTTAAATAATAATTATTGAATGCTGATTATATATTAAACACCATTTTTAAATGCTTTATTATATTTAATCCTTACAAAATCCTTGTCATAGTTTTCATTAATGTTCTTATAAGGGTAGGACTCTAAGGACTATAAAAATCCATTAAAAATTACTTGTTCCAATCTGGGTACCATATATGGGATTTGGTCTGTCTGAATTCAGATCCTAGATTCCTAATTATTATACCCTATATGAACCAAATAATAGAAAATATTTTTAAAATAAATTTAGTTCCTAAAAATGAAGTAAGAAGATGTCTAAATTTAGGAACCACTGAAGTAAAGATATTGCAAATTAAAGAAAATCTATAACTGGCATTCGCTCAGTTTCAACAGATTTCTCTTAGGAAACGTTAATCTGTATACACAAAGTCTTTCAAAAAGGTTAAGTGCTGGTATTTTTGACAAATACATTGGAAGAAACAAAGTTCCTCTCTCACTTTTAAACAAAAATTTTACAAGTCTGAATTGAGGCCTAATATAAAAATAAAACTGTCAAATTACTGGAAATAATCTTGCAGATACTTACACAGTCTTAGATTTATCAAAATGTGGGGGAAAGTAGACTTTATAAGCAAGGCAGCATGCCCAGGAGCCACAGAGGATGAAACAGACTTATTGGATCACATTATCACATTCAACATTTACTGTTTTCTAGTGCCCAGGGCAGCTAATGCTTTTGCCATAATGAGCACTATAAAAATTTTTGAATTCTGTTGTTTGTCTCTTAAATGTTTTTAATATTGCCAATATAAAAGGTTACCAATTAATAATGGAAAGACACATAACTGTAGAAAGTATGAAGTGAAGGATTCACAAAATCCTGCAGAAGACAATTCACAGAAGATAGAATGCAAGCATCAACACATATATGAAACCATCTTCAATGTGTCTAGTAGTAAGAGAAATATAATATAATACTATTAAGAAGATGACTGTAAGTCATCAGATGGAAGAAAGTTAAAAGAGGTTAAAAGAGTGAAAACACACCCTTCTGGTAATGTTTCAGAAAAATAAGCACTGGGAGAGAGACTTGTTAAAATAATTTTAGAAAGTAATCTGTCAATAATTGATAATATTAACAAATATCCTTTGACTTAGCAGCCCCATTTATTTCTGATTTCAGCTATAGATATACAAAATACCTTCACAGAAAAATGCATGTGTAAAGCTTTTTTTCTTGTATGCATTTTTTTTCTTTAACATGAAAGCACCTGAATGTCCACGAATTGGGGAATATTGTTGCCTTGAAATATCTTGAAGCCACAAAAAAGCATGACCTATATCAGTATCCACTAACCTGAAGAGCTGTTTATAGTGTACTGTTTGTGAAAAAGGCAGAGTGTAATGGACAGAAAATGGTTCCATCATGGTCAAAACAAAGCCAAATTTAAAAATTTACAAATGCTACATATGCAAATAAGACTATATTGGGAAACCACCCTTTGAGTATGAGGAAGGAACTCTCCAAGGAGTGAAAGGTTGTATAGTCAGCCATTAACAAGTTCACTTTGGTTACTGCAGAGGGAGGTGCTGAGAGATGGGCTGTGAAGTGTGAGATTAATTTTTTACTAATAAAAGTCTGTGTTATTTTTCTTATTAAAATAAGTATGTACCTTTTGACATTTTAAAATCTCAAACAGAAAGCCTTCAAAAATTGAAGCTGTAATAACGATAGAAGGTAATTTTTAATGTTGAAAAATCTCAACATGATATGAAGCTACCATATGGCAATTAAAATGTATGTGACCACAGAATGAGTCATACAAATTGCCTTGCAGATTTTGCACTGCAGGTGGACCTGTGTGGCAACTGTGAAGCATTCAGATTCTAAAATTACGGAAAGCTGTTTTCAGGTCACTTCCAGCTTAATTCACTCTGAGGTCTCCTCAGTGTGGAAGAGAGATGTGATATCTCCTGGTAGAGAAAATGCACAGAGAAGAGGGAAAATTAATAAAGTGAAGGGTAAGTTAGGAGATGATGCCATCAGCCCAGACAGATCCTGGGGGGAGAGGTCCAAAAGGGAGACGGACAGTTCTTTAGGAATGCAAGCTAAAAAGATGAGGGCTCTTTAAGCCTTGCCTCACAACAATAATAACTGACACTTCTTTGTGCTTCCTTTTTGGCAGACACTACTATGGGAGCTTTATAACTCATTTAATCCACTGACAACCAAATGAAGTTAGTCCTATATTATCTTCATCTTGAAGAAGAAACTAAGGGACAAAGAAATTAATAGCTTTATAGTCTTATAGCTGAACAGTGTTAACATAGTCTTGATTATAGTCTTAATAGTCTTATAGTTAGTAAAGTCTGAACCCAGACAGTAGAGTTTCTGAAGAGTTCTCAAGGGCAGAGCACAGTGGTGTGGTGCAACCTGGAATAGCAGCTCAGGAGTCTGAGGCAGGAGGATCACAGGTTCAAGGCCAGCCTCAGCAACTTAGCAAGACCCTGTCTCAAAAATATAAAGGGCTGAGGATGCAACTAAAGTGGTGGAACCTAGGTTTAATATTCAGCACTGCATTAAAAGAACAAAAACTATAGCGTGCTTCTTATATTTCCCAGGACCTTTTGTTATTTGATACCTTCATGTCTGAAGTGTTTCCTTTGTGTGGAATATACTTTTCTCATTCAAAATCACTGGTCCCTGTCTAGTCCCTTACTGCTTCATACTCAAACCCCATCTTTTTTCACAATAGCTTAACCAATACTTCCAAATACTACATCAATATGTTATGGTTTTAGGGTAAGCCACATGAAACATCCAATAATTTAGCAAATTTGACCTATAGATAAGTCAGTTTCTTATGATGTAATCCAATATCTATGATCTTTGTGGGTATTACTATGAATATACAGTTGCAACCAAAGGGAAACCTCAAACAATATCCACATATTTTTTCTTTGTGTAATCTCTCTCTGTCTAAAGCCTAGCAGGGTATCTTGTAGATAGTATATATTTACTATATGACTAAAGAATGCAGAAATGGGTGAAGAGTCACAAAAACTCTAAAGTAGAAAGGCGTATATGGTAGTAAAAAGGAAATGATAAAGCAAAAGTACTTTGAAAGCTTGAAAATTGAAGGTATAGTCATCAGTGTATGATTTAGCTAAATTCTGGAAACTGGGAATTGACATTGCTCGTAAAATGTATCTTTTTATTGCTCTCTTAGAGAGAAAGGCACCCCCAAGTTTATTAATTGCTAAGTGAAATATTTCCTATTTTCATTTCATAGTATATAGTCATACTGAAGGACAAAAGCCCTGATGAAATAGTAGCGAATCTAAATGGTTGGGAAATATGCTTTTATACGATCTTTATTCAAATCATTCTTTAAAAATGGAAAATGATGTCAGTCTTAGTCTTGTGAATGCTTGGAAAGTGCACTTAAGATCAAAGAGATGACAGTGAAAGGAAAGCTTTCTGTAGAAGGCTTTCAGGATGAATTCAGGACTATAGAGCAAAGTTCCATCTGCCACTGAATACATCGATGGCTGAGAAATAGTCTTTAAAAACATTGATGTGGTTGATGGAAGTAGGAGTTTTAAAGTTAGACACAAGCCAGCATCCACATCCATATTCCACTTGTTCTATGAGGGGAAGAAAGTGAAATTTTAAGGTATAAGTACAAAGCCAGAAGGGTCAAGGATGAAGATGCTGGTACCATGGAAACAGGAAACATTCTGAGTTCTAATTTTTTTTTTTATTTGTTCAGGAACAAATCTATACAGTATATTGCAGACTTTCAGTGAATAACTGATGGGCATTTAAAATGATGATAATCCAAGTGACCAAAAAAAAAAAAAAAAAGTGGTCATTTCTGTGGCATGTAAAACAAAGACAAAGTACTCTTTCAAAATAAAATTTAGATAAAATGTCCATATTGTAAATGATTAATATTTTGTTCAAAGAAGGCAGTAAATACCACATTTACTTTGTACAAATGTATGAACATAATTTTAAGAAAAAAGTCAGGATATATGATGTAGTAATTCTGAGACTTAAGTTTTTATAGCAACAATATAAACCAAATGATATGAAGTAAGTCTAGAGTAAACCCTACATCTCTCTTTTTTTTTTTTTTTTAGTTGTCCATGGACCTTTGTTTTATTTATTTATTTATTTATTTATTTATTTATTTATTTATATGTGGTGCTAAGAATTGAACCCAGTGCCTCACACATGCTAGGCAAGCACTCTACCACTGACCTACAACCCCAGCCCCCACCTTTGTGTTTTTATATATATATTTTTATATAAAACTCCGGGGCAAGTCTGATATACATCCCTAATTGAGAACTACTTCCAAGAAGTTGCAAAACATGAATTAAAGAAGTACTATGTTGGCCAATTGTCCTTTTGGATAATAACCAAAATCATGACTGGTAGTACCATGCCATTACTGCCTAAAGCTATTAGGCAGAGCATGGCTAAGGGAACTGTAAAACATATGAGGACAGGAAAAATATTTCAAAGAATCTGACAAGTGTTTCCTGTGAAGTTAAAATATGTTATGGGCAGTGAGTGCATTGAAAAATTTCTATAAATTTCCTTAAAGCATGTGATTTCTTAAATATGTGAACTAATAGCATTTTACCTACATAAACTTAAAATAGAGAAGGCTGATTATCTCTTTTGATTTGACAACTATTCCCATGAAACTGGTCTCATAGTGACATCAAACAAACCAAATTATTTCTAGCATTTCTTTTCCTAAGGTGAAAAATGTGTTTTGTTTATCAGACCCCTCTGGGAGACCTAAAAGTATTTTTAAGTATAAAAGATATACTGTGAGTTTATTCATTTTTTCATATACTTAGAATCTGATTTGGGGAAAGCAAAAAGTAGGTTAGAATAGGAAATTTAGGTATTTGGTTAAGATGAAGACTGATAAACAACAGCTCCTTAACTTATTTCATCAAAGTAATAATTAAGTACTTTAAAAAAAATAAACTCCACAAGTAAAAACAGCTCTTTTATAACTGAGAAAACGTTCATATTGAGGGTAAAATATTAATCTCTTTGTTATTTAGCTTCCCTTTACTATAACAAAATACTTTAAGTAATTTGTGAAGGAAGAAAAGGTTTATTTTGGCTCACGGTTTTGAAGGTTTCAGTCCATGTTGGGTGGACCTATTGCTTTTGGGCCTGTGGTGAGGCAGAATACTTGGTGGAGCAAATTGCTCACCTAATAGGAAGCAAAGAAAAAGAGAGAGAAAGAGGAAGGGACTGGTATCTCACAATCCCCTTCAAAGGCACACCCAATTATCCAAAACCTAATTACTTAAATTAAATGAATTTTATTTTGATGAGAAAAATGAGTGCCTATATAAATCAAATATTTCTAATGTCTCAAGAAAAATAAAGAAATTAAACTTACCATTTAAAAAATACACTAAGCCGGGCGCGGTGGCGCACACCTGTAATCCCAGCACTTGGGAGGCTGAGGCAGGAGGATCGCGAGTTCAAAGCCAGCCTCAGCAATGGCGAGGCACTTAGCAGCTCAGTGAGACCCTGTCTCTAAATAAAATACAAAAAAGGGCTGGGGATGTGGCCCAATGGTCGAGTGCCCCTGAGTTCAATCCCTGGTACCAAAAAAAAAAAAAAAAAAAAAAAAATACACTAGATCTAAAATTTATTTTCTCCCCAAAACTAACTCAGAAATGTTTTAAAATTAAAAGTTAACATAACATAAATCTGTAGCAAATAAGATTCATTTAATAACTTTGGATTAAGGAATATAGATACATATTATCAGTTGTGTCAGAGACTATGATCAGTCTGGTTTGCTAGTCTTTGGTATGTTTTTTATATGTGCAGTATGATCTCAAATCAATTAAGAAGTTGAGGCCCATCAGGAGAAAGAACAGCTTTTGATAACTGGACCAGTGAGTGTTATTTCTCTGTCTCTTATGTCTCTTGCCCTGTGGCTAAAATTATACTACTGAAGCTGGGCAATGCCCATGTGTATGCTTGCCTGGTATTTAGAAATCCCTTCGTTGTTCATTGTATGACTACAAAATATCATATCTAAGTTAATATATTTATGGAGATCATCAAATGAACATATCCATAATCAGCTTCTTCTACAGCCCATACACTTGGTTCAATCGGCATAAGAGTTTCTTCATTTTTATTTCGTATTAAGCCCCTGAAACCACATAGTTAATCCTCACTATTTTTCTTTGTTGAAATGTCTTGGCGATGTTCAGACCTTTATCCTATCATATAAACTTTAGAATCCATCTCTTTCCTCCTCACCCTACCGCCCTACCCTCCTTTCCCACTCCCCACACACCTTTTGATATTCTATCTGACTCATTCTATTTCTCCTTGGGAAGTATTGACATTTTTATGACTTTGAACCTTTCTATCCTGGATCACAGTGTGTCTTGACACCTTTAATCAGGTCTGATTTTATGAGTTTCAGTAAAATTTTATAGTTTTTAACAAATTGAGCTTGTACCTTCGTTGTTAAAGAAGCTACATATTCTTTATTGGTATGATGTCCTTATGAATTGACACTGAAATAGCAAATTAAAATATCTTCAGAAGCCTGGCACAAATGAAGTGTGAGAAACAGTTTTAAGGTAGTGAGGGGTGGAGAAGGAGAGGATGCAATTGCTATAGATATTTCAATTCAAACTCAATGCTGGGGAGGGGGAACAAAGAAAAAACTTGGCTAACATAGGATGGCCTTTAAGGGCTGGGTTCATCCCTCAGGTTTGTATCTCCCCCGGGTACAAATGGGCCCTGATTAATTAAACCAGTGATCTTTAAAGCATTTTCTTCTCATATTTCCAGAACTTTAAAGGTTATATTATATCTGATTTTTATTATTATTTAAGGATGTAGCTTTTGTCATATTATTAATTTATCTTTTACAATAAAATTGTTCTATCATATTTTTAATATATCCAATAGAATTAGTATGACATACAAATCTGGGAGGGATAAATGAATTCTGACTAAAAGAAGTGGGCTCTGTAAAGTTCAGGGCACCATGTCCTAGATTGTCCTAGATTGCAGTAGGAATACATTTTGACCTGTACCTGCACTTAAGATTTTTGATATTAAGAGAGCAATTATTATCTAATTTGTGGAAATTATCATCAAAAGTAAGAGAACATATTGGGCCAAAAGTAAATTAATGTTTACAACAGGTATATTAATAATTATCTCTTAAGGGCTGGGGTTGTGGCTCAGCAGTAGAGCACTCGCCTAGCACGTGTGCGGCCCGGGTTCAATCCCCAGCACCACATAAACATAAATGCATTGCATTGTGTATAACTAAAGCAAATAAATAAATATTTTAAAAAAATAATAATTATCTCTTAAATGCTCCATTTATACAGCAAAATCCACAACATACTGAAATGAAGTCAATGTAAATCCAGTAAGTATGTGATAAGAATGTGTATCATTGCAAATAACCAGAACTGTTAGTGATTAAAAAAAAAAAAACAAAACTATCCATCAGTTACAACATATGGAAGTCTTATACCCAAATGAGAGCATGTATAACATAGTTGTGCATTATCCAGGAATCTTTGTCACATGTCATGAAAAATGTGTCTCAAGTGTATCTAAACAAATAGTAGAGAAAAAAATAAAATAATCTATTGGTTTGTCAGAAATAAACATGGAACTAACTTCCTCTGCAATATCATGCAAACTATAATTCTAACTATTGGTTCAACTGAATGAGAGTCTTTACTAGGCTTCTTCTCTTTAATGAGAAGACTGAATATACTTCCAATCAGTCTCGAATATTCCATTGCTAAAATTTTTAAGTAAATATGACACAAAGACTTGTCAGAGTTTGATGGCCAGAAAACTAAGTGATGCCATCTTCAGTATTTTTTAACTGCTGTTCTTTGTTTTGCTATCCCTAGACTCTCAGCAAAAAGTTTTGTCAGTAGTTGAGGGATGGGAGGAAATAATTGGTTAAACAAAAATGGTCACCCTGGCCATCACTCAATCTACAATATATCTTGAATTAAGGACATGCTTATATGGCCTAAAGTTGCTTTCTAATTTCAGGCTTTACCTTAACCAAAATTAGGAGTAAGACAAGGAAAGACACAATGATTTACTGACAGTTCATAGTGACTTCATTAGAGGTTTTTCAGAACTAATATTTTGAAATGTTCATTTGCTTTTCACTGTTATGATTTTATAACTGGTAATATATTAAGGATGGGTGAGGCATATGCCTTTCTTTTGAAAACTAGAAGAGGGACAGTTATGAAAGAGAAGATTGGAAAGGATCACAGTGGTATTCCCAGGCAGATCAATTTTATGAACAAAAACATGAAGGATCGGCAAATAGATTCAAAATATGTGTGCACACAAGTTGAGAAGTCTTCAGGACTATGCAAGGCACACCTACCTCAGTTTGAGAACCAAACTTAGCTTGATAAAATCCCTTTAATAAAACATCTTCAGCTTAACTTCCCAAATGACTTTTAATAATGTGATCTCTTTAAATCACATTATTAAAAAGAAATATAATCCCATTGTCATCACATCAAGATGCAACTGAATATGTGGAAATTGTCAGTATTTCTAAAATTTATATTGAAATTAAACAATGGGGAATAGCAGAAGCAATCTTGAAAAAAAGAAAAAGTGGAAGGAACAAGGTCTTAAATCATTGGATATTATGAAGTGATGATAATTAAGAGAGTAGCATAGACACAAGAATTGACAAATAGTCCAGTGTGGCAGGCACATCTACACCTGTGCACACCCTATTTATTAGACAACACTAGTGCAGTGAGGCAAAGGACCACTGGTTGGATCTGGAATGTCTCCCAAAGACTCATGTGTTAAAGGCTTGGTCCCTAGTTGGTGGCTTTCTCATAAGTGTCCCTATTCTACTTTCCAAAAGTAGTGGAAACTTCAAGAGGTGGGATCCAGTTGGAGAAAATAGGTCACCAGGGCATGCTTAAGAAGGGTGTATTTTGTCTTTAGCCTCTCCCTCATTCTTCATCAACCCCCACCCCCGTTTCTTCAAGTTCAGGCTTGAAGGCCAACTATGTATTATACTACAAAGTGTTAACAAGATTAGGGTGTTGCAGGTTTACCAGAGGCTGCTGTGTAAAGAAAGAAGTGGTGGTGCACCCATCAGAGAAATCATATGATGTCTGTCTGCATTTAGGAATAAATCTGATCTTTCTTAAAAGGGAACACCAGCTCAAAGAGTGCTATCAAATCTTTGACTTGGGATTACGCCTTGCTGAGTTTATAACATTAATCAGCAGTGGTGTTCAACAGAGAAGTGACAGTAGTATATTTGGATAAACTACTGAGAAGAAGGATAGAGGAAAAGAGTAGAAGAAAAGAATGCCTTCAATATTTACTTGAGCAACTGTGGAGAAAGGGAGAATTTGAGTTTGCAACTTTAAACATTATATGATAAGCTTAAATATAATAAAGCTGTTTTAGTAACTGAAAGTGTTATAAAATTAGAGACAAAATTAAGGGTGATGGGGTCTTTATCCTTGCCATGGTTCTACTGTCACTCTCATCTCTTCCCAGTGCTCTATCCCAGAGTTTGCAAATATTCAATGTGAAAGTCACATAGTTAATATTTTAAACTTTGAAGACTGTATGGTGTTTGGCACAACTACTCAATGCTATCATTATAACTCTGAAGCAGCCCCAGTCAATACACAATGGATGAACATGGATATATTACAATAGAAATTTATTCATGGATGCTGAAATTTAAATTTCACATAATTTTCACATCATGAAAAAGTACTCTTCAAATTTTTTCAGTTATTCTTAGCTTGCAAATACAAGTGAGGCACAGTTTGCCTGCTGGCTGTGTTTGCCAACCTTCCTATTTCAACATATAACTCTAGAGTCAGGGTAGCAAGTCAATATCCCAACCTGGCAATGAAATGCCTATCTTCCTTTCTTGCCAGTAACCTCATGCCTTATAAGCAATTTTCCTAGGGAACACCTCTCCCACTAGTGTCAGTGAAAGAAATAAGTTCAATGCCCCCTCCCCTCTCCTAAGGAAAAGATGAGATGGTTTCTTTCTAGAACAGTACACTCTTTCCTATTTCAATGATGTCTCAGGGCCTCCCTTACATATCATAATAATAAAGGCCACCAAAATAGATCAATACATCTCAACACTTCAAACCAGTCTCACTCTGATTAGACCCTGGAGAATTTAGTAATTCCTGCACAGTTCAGTAAACTTTGTGGTAACTAAACCTCATGCATGACATAACACTATACTTCAAGAATTTTAAAATCAGAAACATTGGGTCTTTATCTTTAAAAAGTTAATTTTTCCCTAAACAGAGCCTTCAACTGAACTTTTATTTAAAGAAAACTTGTTAAACAAAGTAAAATAAAACTTTACTGTCCTGATTCTTATCTCTGACAGTCACAGAAGTAAGGAAACGACCTGGGAGCCATTTATCATCTGAATGATCAGTATCACTCTCAGATGCTGTCTGCTGGCCTTTACTACTACAACTGTAAGCAAGCCACTGTGGTGTCACACTGTCCCTGGAATGTCATCAGGCTCTCTTGATAATCTAAAAGACCTTGGCAAAACAATGAACAGAAGACCAGAGTTGAACCAGCAATCGTGTTGTTCATCAGAACTACATTTTCACAAGCTTTAGCAGCTCAGGGTTAGTATCAGTCAGGATGATTCTCTCCTAAGATTTCCCTAGACTCATAAAGAACTCAGGATAGATTCAAAGCTAGAAAACATTCACTGTAACAAAATTGGACATGGTTTCATCGTACTTGAAGAATTGTAGACACAAGATAAATCTCACCCCCTTTCTCTTCTTTGTAGGTCTGATAGCCAAGGGTCAAAACCCTATAGAAACAGAACCTTTACAGTACAGATTCTTAAGGGCCTCCCTAAGCTACCATATAAAAATATAGTTTCTGGTGGTATCTAAGATTCCACAAACCATTAAAAAAAAAATCCTTGATGTACTGTCTCTACTAAAAGGTGTGTTTATGCATGTTAGGTTGGAAAAGACCATTTTTCATACCCACATTCATGTTACAAGTAACAAAAGCAGAAGACTTTCCTCTGTATGCATCTCCAAATTATAACAAGCTATTTTGTGTTAACATTTTACCTAGTTTACTGAATGTTGAATCTTATTAAGATATAAAAATTAAAGGATAGAGAGTTGTCATTTATTAGCATTCCACTCATGGATAGATGGGATATTTGATTGATTTTACTAGATTTAAATGACTCTATTGGAAAATCCATGGTTACAAATCACATACAGACATATACTTTTATTTTTAATTTTTTGGTAAAATGTGAGATAAATTTTTTGCATATTTGCATTTTCTAAATTTCTAAAATGTTCCTATGTCAACTGTTTTCATTTTTTCAAAATAAAATTTAAATCATTTTAAAAGATCAATAATCATAATCATTTTACATAAGAGAAAACTGGCTGGGAGAAAGAGGACAGTAGCAGAATTACTAGGCCCTGATTTTTCTAATTCCCAAGATATAATTTTTTTATCTATCATACCTATAACCATTGCCAAGAAAAACTGGTTATACCTCCAAAGAACTTAATGAGGACTCTTAATGAGGGCAACAAAAATAAGCAAACTACCTGACATAGACATACTCTGAGTAACTGTTCTTTTTTTTTTTTTTTTTTTTTTTCAGGGTTCATTTTTAATTTACTGGACTGGTACTTCTTTCTTGTATTCCAAGTATATGATTTATGCACTCACAGTTAGCAGTGAGAAATCTGCCTAAGAGATGACTTTTCAGTCCATCCATTATTTTCTAGTGATTTCTCTACAGCCCCAACTTTCTCAAGGTTTGACACTGGGTAAAATAACCTTTAAAAGTGTGTTACTGAATTAGTTTTATGAGAAATCAAATCACATATATACAACAGAAACCTAATAATGTAGTTTGTTTTAAAATGTTTTATTATATAGATGAATATAATCAAATTAGCAATCTGGTTTGATCGCCAAAAAAAGCGAACATTTCTGAATTTTCACACACACAAAAAGTGTATGTAGCATATGCACTGGAAATAGCTGTTCTTTCATTTCTTTACAGAATAGTCACCACAAGCAGAATGATACATCATAAGAGATTTCAATGCTGCTCTTCCATCTCTAAACGGTAGAGGAGAGATGAACTTCAGAGGAAATTCCAAGGACACTGCAGTCAAATATCATCTGGGAAACTGCAGGCATAGCAGTTCAAGCTTACTTTATAATCTGGGCTATTAAAATCTAAAATTCACATATTCTTAATTTATAAGGAAATTATACATATTTAAGAAGCAGTTACCTCTAGATTCATACCCAGCCCAGTCAATTATTTGTAGTCTTATCAGAGAACTTTGTATTAAGTGGTTGCTTTCTTTCCTATTGAACAATTTAAAATTTTATGACTTAGTTTAAAAATTTAAAAATGAGATAGAGATTTATATATTAGAGTTTAAAAGAAAGTTCTATAACTTGTGTTTTAGAATTAGTAATGGCTTCATTTTTTTAAAAAAAGTACCACTGTATAGATGGTTTTGTAACAAGTATAAATTCAATATAAAAACACTAGTGTTTTAAGACCAAAGTCAATGGATTTGTTTTAAAAAATGAGATATTTTAGTTCATTAAGGTATATTTCACAGCCTCTATGATGTGTTTGGCACTGATTCCAAACATGTCCAGCAATTCACAAGGTTTCCCACTTCGAGGCACTCCTGTCACTGCCAGCTGATGAACAAGGATGTCAGGCTCCCTGGAGACAGCTGCACATACTGCTTCTCCAATACCACCTTCTCTGTAGTGATCTTCCACTGTGATAACCCGGCCACCTGTGGCTTTTGCATTGGAAATAATGGTGGCCGTATCCAGGGGTTTAATAGTAAATGGGTCAATGACACGGATAGAAATACCTTGTTGAGAAAGATCATCAGCAGCTGTTAATGCTTCATGTAGAGTAACTCCAGCTCCAATAACTGTAACTTTGTCATTGATACTGTGGCGAACTACCTTGGCATGTCCAATCTCAAAATTTTCCTGTGCAGTATAAATGACTGCAGTTTCTGGTCGGCTGGTTCGAATGAAGCACATGCCCTTGGTATTGGCAGCCAGATAAACAGCATGCTCTGTTGATACAGCATCGCTTGGATAGAAAATGGTGCAATTGGGAATGCTCCGGAACATGGCTAGGTCTTCCAGGGCCATCTGAGAAGGCCCATCTTCACCAACAGATACCCCACAATGAGAACCAATGAGGTTGATATCGGTTTGGGAGATGGCTCCCATTCGGATCTGATCAAATGCTCGGGTCAAAAAGGCAGCGAAGGTACTAGCAAAGGCAATGGTTCGACCACGTGTGGCACAGCCCAGTGCCACACTAACCATGTTTTGCTCAGCAATACAACACTCTATGAAACGCTCGGGGTGTTCTTTCTTGAATATCTCAGAAAAGGTGGAGTTCTTTGTGTCACCATCCAGAACAATAACTCTTTCATGTGCATGGCCTAGCTTAGCCAAAGCCAAACCACACGCTTTTCGAGTAGCTATCTTGTCACCAGCTTTGTAAGTAGGCAGAGAGGTCATTTTTATATTAGTGATGCTGATCTGAGGTGAGTCTTCCACTGGGGGCTTTGGCATGAGATTTCTGTTGGTCTGAATCTGACTCTCAATTAACTTGATAATTGCATCTGCTCTCTCTTTTGGCATTGGCTTTCCATGCCAATTTTCTGCATCCTCAATGTTTGGAATACCTCGACCCTTGAAGGTCTTGGCGATGACAGCAGAAGGTCTGTTCTTCACTTGAGCTGCGTGCCAAAATGCTTGGCACAAGGCCTCCACATCATGACCATCCACTAGGTAAGTATTCCACCCAAAGGCTTCACAACGATTCTGATAGATGTCTGTGCAGTGCTCAAGGGGGGCAGTGCCACTTTGTCCCAAGCGGTTCACGTCGAAGACTGCCACGAGATTGTCCAAATTGTAGTGGGAGGCAAAGGCCAAAGCCTCCCAGACAGAGCCTTCCGAGGATTCGCCATCTCCCATGAGGCAGAACACCCGGTAGCTGGCCTTGTCGAAGTACTTGCCAGTATACGCCATTCCACACGCAGCACCTAGTCCTTGCCCGAGGGACCCTGTTGCCACGTCAACAAACGAGAGTCGAGGGGTGGGGTGTCCCTCCAAGTCGCTGTGAATTTTCCTCAAGCTCAGCAAGTCGGATTCGCGGACTTCACCTATCTCGGCCCAGGTGGCGTAGAGGATTGGAGCAGCGTGGCCCTTGGACAGGATGAACCGGTCATTGTCGCGATGCTCCGGCTCCCTCCCTTTATACCTCATGGCGTGGAAGAAGAGCACGGACATGATCTCCGCGGCGCTGCAGCACGACGTGGGGTGCCCGGAGCTGGAGGAACACGTGGCCCTGATGGAGTGGATTCGCAGGCGATGGGCAGTGTCCTGCAGCACCTGCAGCGTCTCCGCGTCTGGCTTGGCGTCGTTGGCCGTGGCCATGGCGGCGCTCTCTTCAGTTCCCGGAGTGAAAGCCTGAGAAGCGCGCCGGAGCGGTTCCCTCACGTGACCTCACGTTCCCCCCCCGCGCCGAGTCCCGTCCAAAGGCCGTGCCGCGCATGCGCGGTTGGCCATCCGCGCTCAGCCGGGACGGTCAGTGCGCATCGTTTGCGGGCTTGATTCAAAATAACTAAACCTTTTCGTACTTTCCTATGATCTAAATTTTGAAAAGGACCTGCTCAGATCTCTGTATTATAGGAAGCTTTTCGGGTGATTCTGCACTATATTGGAGTTATTTTCATTCATTTAAATAAGAACGGTAAACTGAAAACATCCCAAATCGCTTTTAATCTCCTCGAGGTGGCAAACTCTCAGCAGACACTTTCTCAGAGCGACTAAAAATTCTGAATATCAGCTTTCACAGCAAAAATACAATGAGTAACTAGACCAAGAGTTACCGGGCGATCAAATCCAAAACCGCTCATTGGGAGAATATCCAGTACTGCAATTTTCCCGCTGAATCCTTAAGAACTATTATTGTGTTAGAATAATTAAGTAGGGAGGCCATTAGGCTGAGGCAGCTCCAGCCCTAAGGTTCCCACCTAAGCAGATCAAAACCCACTTCAGTGTAAACAGTACAGTGAAACAAGCTTCACCAATCAGAAACTGTCAACTAACCTGTCAGTAGGGTCTTTGCACTCTAAAGAGTCCAGTACTGGTTTACTTTACCCAATTTTTTTGTCTTGCTTCTGCAGTCACCATATAAAAGCCTCCTTCTGGGCCCCTTTGGCAGAGTCCCCAAACTGCTGGGGGTATGGAATGGTCTGACCTATGAATTGCCAAATGTACAAATAAACTTAAATGTTTTAGTGTGTCTCAGTTTACCTTTTAGCAACTGTTACTACAAATAATTTCCAAAACAAGATTAGTTACTTTAGTTAGGAAACTGAATTTGTGATATTGAACTCCTCTAGCAAGCAAAGGTTATATAGCTTGCCACAAAAAATAAAATAAAATAAACAATAACAGGATATCAACTCCCCCATGTTGCAGTGTTGAACATCGTGGTTCTTGAGTAATAATTCTTAACTTCTTAACCTTGACTTCACACTAAAATTATAACACTTAAAAGAAAAAAAAATGCCTTAGTTCTACCCCAGACAAATTTAATTTAAATTTCTGGAACTTAAGTTTGAGAGAGTATGTTTTTAAAATGCACCCATTGATTCAAATCAAGATTAAGGTTAAAGAACAGATAATATGGTTAATGGAAGCAGACAATCTGGAGATGGACCAGTGGTTCTCAACATTGGTTGTACTTTAAAATCATCTAAGAGGCTTTATAAAAATCTCATGTCCAGGCTGCACTCCAAACCAATTAAATCAGAATTTCTGGAGGTGAATCGAGGCATCAGTAATTTTAAAAGCTCCCTGGAGAATTTTAATGCTTCCTCAGGGTTGTAAACAACTTACTCTGGGGGGTCTTGCTACACTGTTTTGTCTCTTGCTTTATATTTAAGAAAAATATTTGACTTTTTTTTGCCATTTCAAGTAGCTCTATCATTTTACTTTTTAAGGACATATATCAGAATAAACAGCAATGGTATGACACTAATGTTTTTAAAACTTGGTGAACAAATGTTGGAGATAGACAAATCCTTAAAAGATTATTATCTTATATTCATCACTCCCCATGTCCTTTGCAAATTAATGTTTGCTTATATTTTTAGGCAAATAAATGGACAGAAAATGCAATCAGACCAGACTAGGACTGGGAGTAAATAAGATGGACATCAGAGGAAAAAAATAATCACAGCATCATAAAAGCAAACTATGGGGGGTGCAGGAGGTTTGGCAGGAAATCAGTAAATGGAAACACAGGTAGCTCACTGTTATTTTGGCAGAAGAGAGGTCTAATCCACACAACCGAAATATGATAGTATCAAAATTATCTAGGAGGCAGTGTCCACATGAAAAACAGATGGGAGAATTAGGAACTAGTTAACATTCCTTTTCAAGGACCCAAGTTAATCCATTTGCATTGGAAGTATTATTCAACTATTTGCTAAAGTAAAATGTTTTTAACATTAATTTGAAAGTTGTTTTTTTTTGAAGAAAAACATTAAAAAGTATGAAGAAAGAAAATATGGTCTTAGAGATTTAATACCCTAAATAAGGAGTATGTATTTCCCTCATACTATATTTCCCTCACAGTCATCCTGTGAGACTGTGTGGATGTTTCATACTATAGAAAATAATGTTTTGTAAAGTATTTGAAAAATGTTCTGATACTTTTGAAAGGGAAATCTGGAAAGCTATATGTATGTATGTATAGATGTATATACATTTGAGTATATTTATATATATATATTATTTTCTCTAAGTATTTTGGTCTTTTAAATGTGTTTCAATGTAAACAATAAGTATAAATTATACATAATTTGATAGTGCAAAATTACCTCCATGTGGTCGTGAACACAACTTAGTCAAATAAATCAAATACACGATACCACTTTTTGTTTCACTTATTTAGAAGAGGCTATTACTGACAAAAGGCCAGCCAAAAAAAATGTAAGGCAGCATGCCAAAAATCTAGTTGTCTTCGTGAAGAGTACATTATTAATTGTGGAAGTCATTTTCAAGTCCAGTTAAAAGTTTTTTGGCAAATAGGAAATCATTCACTTATTAATTTTGGTTTATCCATAAGAGGTAGGGATTAGCAAGTTCAAGTGCCTACTGGGCTTGTGGGAATGGCAGCACATGAATGTGAGGGATAGCATAAGAGGGGTGAAGGGGCCTATAGCAAACACGAGGGTACAACCCCTACTGAGATACCTCTGAACGTTTTGTTGGACAAATAAAACAGACTGCCTGTTTTGACTCCTGATTTAAAGTCAGTTTAAACAACAACCATAACAAATTTCTTGTTCTACCTTTGTTTAAACTTTTCACTGTGATTTTTTTTCTCCTCTTATGCAGAAGTATTCATTGTGTATACATTTCCCATGAAAATAAAACCCTGCAGGACCACTAATACAAGTAGCTACGGAGGAGAAAATATAAATAGCAGGATTTGGTAAGTGCCATTTCTACTGGGCTACAGTAGAGGAAACAGAGCACACAATTACTGATGACTCAGGAGGTCTACCTGATTTGTGAAAACATACATTTTCACTGTGTGAGGGTGAGTAGTATTTACAGGTTGGAAACACTGAAATTTGACTTACATCTTATCTTAACTGTTGAGTTTTGTTAAAAGAGAAATATAAAAAGTCACAAATGCTGGATTCATTTTTTTCTCCCATTGTTTGAATTTGGTTGGCTTAGTAGCCAGAGTGTGGCTCAAGAGAAGTTATGATCCTTGTGTAAGGTGGGGTGTGGTGGCACACACCTGTAATCCTAGAGACTCAGGAGGCTGAGGCAGGAAGATTGCAAGTTAAGTGACCAGCCTCAGCAATTTAGCAAGCCTCTAAGCAAATTAGCAAGACTCTGTCTCAAAATAAAAAATACAAAAAGGCTGGGGCTGTGGCTTAGTAGTTAAGCACCCTTGGGTTCAATTCCTGGTACAAAAAAAAAAAAAAAAAAAAAAAAGATTCTTGTGTGAGGCACTAAAGTGGGGAAATGGGCAATACCCATCTGGATTATCGCTTTGAAAATTACAGCAGATGTTACTATTATTCCTGTACTACTTTTTCTATAGTCTAAAAATCCTATTTTGGGGTGGGGTGAAGGGAGATAGGGAAGCTAGATCTCTGTCCTAGCTTTAGAGGATAGATATAACTGATATAAGATGAGCGTCACAACACCATTTCCTTTTGCTAGTAATAGAGGTCAGTCCCAGTTATAGTCAATAAGATATAAGCAGGGCTGGGGCTGTAGCTTGGTAGTAGAGCACTTGCCTTGCAGATGTGAGGTCCTGGGTTCAATTCTCAGCACCACACACACACACACAAAAAAAAAAGAATAAATAAATATATTTTGTCCATCTACAAAAAATATTGTTTAAAACTAAGATATAAGCAGAAGTCTGCTTTGCATTAGAATGAATTATTTTATTTTATTTATTCTAATTTGTTATATATGACAGCAGAATGCAATTCAATTCATATTATACAAATAGAGCACAGTTTATCATGTCTCTGGTTGTACACAAAGTAGAGTCAGACCATTTGTGTTTTCATACAGGTACTTATGGTAATGATGTCCATCTCATTCCACTGTTTTTCTTACCCCCATGTCTCCTCCTTTCCCCTCCCTCCCCTTTGCCCTATCTAAAGTTCATCTATTCCTCCCATGCTCCCCACATCCCCATTATGAACCAGCATCCTTATATATCAGAGAAAACATTCTGCACTTGGTTTTGTGGAATTGACTTACTTCACTTAGCATTATATTTTCCAACTCCATCCATGTACCTGCAAATGCCATGATTTTATTCTCTTTTAATGCTTAATAATATTCCATTGTGCATATATACCACATTTTATTTATACATTCATCTACTGAAGGGTATCTAGGTTGGTTCCACAATTTAGCTATTGTGAATTGTGCTGCTATAAACATTGATGTGGCTGTGTCCCTGTGGTATGCTGATTTTAAGTCTTTGGGTGTAAACCAAGGAGTGGGATAACTGAGTCAAATTGTGGTTCCATTCACAGTTTTCCAAGGAATCTCCATGCTGCTTTCCAGATTGGTTGCACCAATTTGCAGTCCCACCAGCAATATACAAGAGTGTCCTTTTCCCCACATCCTCGCCAACACTTGTTTTTCTTGATAGCTGCCATTCTGACTGGAGTGAGATGAAATCTTAGAGTAGTTTTGATTTGTGTTTCTTTAATTGCTAGAAATGTTGAACAGTTTTTCATATATTTGTTGATTGATTGTATATCATCTTCTGAGAAGTGTCTGTTCAGTTCCTTGGCCCATTTATTGATTGGGTTATTTGTTTTTTTGGTGTTAAGATTTTTGAGTTCTTTTTTATATCCTAGAGATTAGTGCTTTATCTGATGTGCATATGGTAAAAATTTCCTCCCATTCTGTAGGCTCTCTATTCACTTCACTGATTGTTTCTTTTGCTAAGAAGAAGCTTTTGAATTTGAATACTTCCCATTTATTAATTCTTGATTTTAATTCTTGCACTATAGGAGTCTTACTAAGGAAGTCGGGGCTGAATCCAACATGATGGAGATTTGGGCCTACTTTTTCTTCTATTACCTTCAGGATCTCTGGTTTAATTTCTAGGTCCTTGATCCACTTTGAGTTGAGTTTTGTGCATGGTGAGAGATAGGGGCTTAATTACATTTTGTTGCATGTGAATTTCCAGTTTTCCCAGCACTATTTGTTGCTATCTTTTCTCCAATATGTTTTAAGCGCCTTTGTCTAATATAACTGTATTTATGTGGGTTTGTCTCTGTGTCCTCTATTCTGTACCATTGGTCTAACAGTCTATTTTGGTACCAATACCCTGCTGTTTTTGTTACTATTGCTCTGTACCATAGTTTAAGGTTTGGTATAGTGATGCCACCTGCTTCACTCATCTTGCTAATGATTGATTTAGATATTCTGGTCTCTTATTTTTCCAGATGAATTTCTTTTTCATTTTTTTTAAGTTTTGTAGTTATCAATGGACCTTTATTTTATTTATTTATATGTGGTTCTGAGAATCGAACCCAGTGCCTCACACATGCTAGGCAAGTGCTCTACTACTTAGCTATAGCCCCAGCTCTCCAGATGAATTTCATGACTGCTTTTGCTGTTTCTATGAGGAATGTCAAGTTTTTCTTCCTGGTAAAGAGTAAAGAATTGTGTCGTCTTCTTTTGATCCCCCCTACCACCCACTATCACTACCTCCACCACCTCTACCTTTAGAGAATATGTGATGTTAGAGGCATTACTTTAATGCAACAAACTCAAGAACGAAAATTGGTATGGAAGGATAGAAGATTTGGATACTTCAAAACTTTGTGGATTCACAACCAGTTTTAGGACCAGTATTTCCAGACTTCTTGCTAAGAAAACAGCAAATGTCTTTATGGTTTTACAACTATATAGGGTGAGTTTCTATAAACTGCAATTGAATGCATTCCTAGCAAATACAAAATGAATCACTTAAGATTATTTAATTCTATGATCAGAGAAAAAAAGAAAGAAACAATGATTAAGAAATTCAGAATAGAATGGATGGTACACAAGGGAGTATAGTTTTCTTAGTATTTTTATTTTTGATGTCTTATTCCATCCATGTGCCTACAACTCTAACCTTTTTTGTTATATTATAGTCATTGATGCTGTTGTTGGTACACTGACTTATCTTTCAGAAAACTAAAATATTTACAGTTGGTACATGGATATCATATATAGGAGGGACTCAAATACTCTATCACACTCATCTGTCTGACCTAGTTGGTTGAGTATAGTACAAATGTAAAAACAATATTTCAGAATGCTTTTTCGTATGGCTTGGTAACATTTTGTGAAGAAAATTCCTCTATCCCTGCCATGATAATAATCCTCAAATATATCACTACAAACATATCTTATTTTTAAAGACAAAAGATAATGAAAAATAATTGCAACTATTAATTTTTTTAAAAATCTAGAGTCTTGGATTTATACTGTATTACTGATTGCGAGTCAGTGTGATATACTTCAAATATACATTTTATTCATTCTACAGACCCCTTGTGACTAGGTACTACTATTCCTTGTATTAAACATTGGATGAGTAGTTGTATGCGTCCTACTTAACCTCTTCCTACCCTCAGGTCAAATTCAATCCTCAATAGAGATTTTGTTTTAACTAAAACAATTTTATCAGGTTTATTGAGTTATACATTGAAAACAACGATAAAAATAACAGTAATCAATTTAATCAACAAAGTAATGAATTTGAACAAATGTTTGTGTATGTCTTCAAGTTCACTGACATTTTCTTCTGCGGTGTCTAGTCTGATGTGAATACCATTTATTGAAATTTTTATTTCAAATATTGTATTTTTGTGTGTGTTGTTCTGGGGATTGAACACAGGGCCTTGTACATGTGAGGCAAGTGCTCCAGCAACTGAGCTGTATCCCCAGTCCTCAAATATTGTACTTTTAATTTCTAGAAATGCCATGGGATTCTTCTCTAAATCTTTCTTGACTCACAATATTTCCATTTAATCCTTCTAGCATAGTTCAAAAAGCTTTAAAAAAAAAAGTCCTTGTTTGCTAAATCTATCATTTATCCCTCTAAGTCTGTTTTTAGTGACTATTTTTCCTTTTGATAATGAATGACACTGCCTTGCTTTTTGCAATATGTGGTATTTTTTTAAAAAAAATCCTCAACATTATTTAGGGATGCTGAATTTAGTTTTATTGGATTCTTTTAAGGATAGTTGGACTTTGTTCTGGTAGGCAACCTTGTATTTTTAAAAATGTTAATTCTGTTAAAGAAAATCTTGAGTAAGCTTTTCTCTGGTGTTAGGTTGGTCGAACCACAAATGCATAACTTCTCTGGGTTCTCCACCAAATGTTCTGAGTATTCAACAAGCACCCTCTACTCTGGCTTGTCAGACTTGAATGTCTCTGCCCTGTGTGAGCTCTGGGACCTGCTTAGATATTACTGCTTCTGATTAGTCATTTGCCTGGCCTTGTAGATGTGCATTTTGTGCAAGGGTATCCTTTCTACAATTTTTGGAGTTCTGTGTCCAGGCAGTTTCCTCCTTGTCTACATTTTGCCTCTAGCTTAGCCTCCTGAGCTCTAGTCTCTGCTCCTGTATCCCAACACTTCTTTGTCAGATACTCTTCCCTGTAGGATTCTCTGTAATGTGCCTCCAGGAGAAGAGTTAGACAAATAACCTGTTTTTCCTCATTGTTCTTTCCTCTCTGGGGATCATAGCCCTGGGCTGCTGCTTTTCCAAGGTGTGGAGACTGTTACCTTGTTTTTGTTTAGTTTGTCTAGTTTCTATCTGTTCATGGCTAGAAGAGAAGGGTCATTCCAGTTTCTCCATCACAATCTCAGAAGAGTCGTACCCAATGTTTGGAACGTTAATATACAGGGCATGACTCTCCAGATAATGACAGCTCAGCCTGCTTATTGTCTAGCGCCCCTCTGAGTCACATGCTGGCATGACCCCTCTGACTGCAAGAGACTTTGGAATTTGGATTCCTAGTTGTCTCCATTGTTAATCATATTTCTTAAGTCATTTAAAAAGATGTTCTCCTAATAAAATCTTAATGGTTCAGAAGTATTAAAAAATGCCATTGTTATGGTTAAATTTTCCAGAGAGATTTAATATTGCTCTGTTAAGCCTAAGAAAACCTTTTGAATTTGAATGATTTTAAATTAAATTCTCGAAAACATATCAGATAACTACCTTTCTTCTTATAAAAGTTATGTGGAGCATTAACCTTTTCTTTGATGACTAATGGTCATCATTATAAACACTGGCTATTATGCTCTATTGCAATTCAATCAAATAAATCAAAGTAACTATTGAGAATAGTGCCTGAGGAAAGTTATTTCCAGCATTTTTGTTTGGAATAAATGTTTAGCTTTTGTTACTGTACTATAGTATATTTTTTGTATTATGTGGCTGTGGTAACAAAAATTATGAGAGAAAAGGAGTGGCAATGACTTAAAAAGAATTTAAGATTGTTTCTTTGTCACAAAATTGTTCAGGCAGTGATGGGAGGTCCTGTCTTGTCAAGCATCTCTGTTTAACAGGGTTTTACAAAGTCCCAGATTCTTTCTATGTTGGTGCCCATTAATTGACTCAGGTGTTGCTCTCATCTGTGAAGTTGAAACCAGAAACCATTCCATCCAGTTGACTCAGCATAGGAAGAATGAAAAGAGAATTCCAGAGGGCAGTCCATTTCTTTTTCAGGATATGACCCAGAAATCTCAGACTACACTTCTCATTTCCCATGGGTAAGAACTCACTTGACTAGCTGCACCCAACATTAAGAGAGATTGGGAATTGTAGCAATCTGCCATTGGTCTGTTAAGACTTAGAGTAAGAGCTTATGTGTACTATGTAGAAAGGGAAAACCAATATTGGTGGACAATTCACTGTCTCTAGTGATTATTATTTTAATCTTTAACTTTTGGTTCTGCTGTGTAGACACATAAACTTGTAACACTCATAGTGTTCTCAGGTCCAAAATAGTTTATCACCAAAGAATGCTTCAGAAACAAAGCAATTATTTCCATCAAATGGTAATAATTTACTCATTTCTTCACTGCATGCTTAGTAGATGACAACCTTAATCAGTGCTCTACAGAGGAGTCCGAGATGGTTGTCACCCTTTAGATGCTGGACTTGAATCAGAAAGACAAGATGGGTACATATGATTAGAGCAAGTGTCTCTGGGCATCAAGTGTAGAGGGCAGAGGAGCAAGTGACCAGCCAGTGACCAGGAAGTTGTAATAGAAGAGGGACTCTTTGACCTAATGGGCAAAAGTTTGGATAAAATAAATATGAGAGGAAGTCAATGAGCAAAGTTATGAATGTGGAAAGAGAATTTCTATTCCAAAAGGAAGGGAAGACTCTTGCTGAGAAAACAGTGATCAGGGAAAGCAGAAAGATGGATCTTGAAAAAACTTGAAACAGAGCTAAGTGTGTCGCTGCCTGAAGCGGAAGTCGCTTGGAGCAGCGAACGCCACAGGAAAATTCGGAGGCAGGATGAAAATGAAAAAAGGTCTTTTATTCTTCTCCTCTCTCCAGCTCCAGCAATCACTCCAAATGCTCTAACTCCAACCACCACCTTCTTCTTCCCCACACACACTAACGAACCTCACCCAGTTATATACATATAGCTTTAACAAGGACACGTGCTTACAGCTCGAGCTTACAGGTGCGTCACGCAGTGTTCACGGGCATACAAAGATTCTTTGAATAATGTATCAACATCAGGTGGAAACTAGAACATCTTTTATGGCTCTCAGCTAACCGCAATCTTTAGCTATCTCCTTGATTATAGGCTCCTTCATTTCCCCTTTTAGTTTTAAAAGAGGGGATGTTCTAGGACGTCCATGTGCAACCGACATTCTTACCCGTCATGGGAGTCTAGGCTGTCCTGACTCCTGGCTTAGGTTGACATGCCGGCCACATTAGACTGTCCCGTGCGACTGTGCCGTGTCTTAGGTTGTCCCCCTCTGGGGATCTTACCCGTCATAGGCTAACCAGCCATCCAATAGAGCCCTTCAGGATCGACTGTGTGTTGACTAACAGCCGTCCAATTTTTAGGAGATGCTGCGGCTTTAAGGCGGCAAGCCTACTGCTGACGAGCCAAGTTTCCATAGCATATCAAGTTCTTTAAGCCAATCAGCTGCCCTTAGTTTCATCAAGTAACGCACTGAGTTCTCTTAGACAAATACCCGCAAGGCATTGTCCCGCAATGTCCCAAAATAATGGAAAATCAAAATGTCCATAAGTTATAACACATAGATTCAGGAGGCCCCATGCATGCAGAGCAGAGGCCACACTGCTGGTGAGGTTGTTGATGCTTGAGCAGCAGGGATGCTTGCAGCGACCGCGGTCCCTGCAGTTGTAGCAGCAGCCGTCTTTTTTATGTCCAGACATTTCCACCGGCAAATCTTCAGGGCCCACTACCTAAAAACTCAAGCATCCATTATTAAGGGAAAGGCAGTGCTATTCCAGCACTGAGATCAAAAGGTGAGCTGTCAAACTAAAAAAAAAGAACTATTAGAGTAGAAAATAAAAGTTGATCTCTGCTCACACACATTGCTGCTCAAGCTCCCACAAACATAAGCTGGCAAAATATCACATTCAGAAATAATCAAAGAGAAACTGAGGGTGTTTACTGCATTAAAGATAAAGAAAAGCTAAAGGCATTTTGGAAAAATAATTTGTTAGCTGGAATCCTCGAGTCTCTATATACACAGCAATCCTATACCTGTTGAAATAATTCAAATTAATCAGCTACTAAACAAATGAAGTCAATAACAAATAAATGATCCTCTGTCGGAAACACCAAAATATCAGGTTATATAACATTAAACATATTCACAGCTGAAGAGAAGTCCCGAGACAACTATAAATCAAAATTGATTATCATTATAATTGATTATCTAAAAATATTCTGAACTTATATAAATATCTATTTATCTATCTATCTATTGATTATCAAATTAGAATATTCTAAGCTTAAATGAATTAACGTTATTTGTTATTTGGATCTATATCTATCTACCTTTTTTTTTTTTTTTTTTTAAGCGCTTAATTATTTGTGACGTCACACTAGACAGACGCACATATAAACATATTTGTGACATCACATTAACATGAAATTTAGACAAATGCACAGACATAAAGACATATATAAAAGAGAAAAAAAAATTACAATTGTGTATACACTGAAGAGAGATCTTCTTGTCCCGGCCAGGAAGAATGAAATTTAAGTTGTAAATTTAATGGAGAACTCTTTTAAGGGAATCACTCCATACCTTCATTTTGGTCCTCTTGACCTTGCACTTGTTTATTCAATCTAGACTCCTCAATAACTTCGTCTTGATCCCTTTGACTTTGTACCTGCTTTATCAATCTAGATGGTATCCATATTGGAGAGGATTCGTGCTTTGGAAAAACACAAACAGATCCTCTCCCCCAAATTAATACTGGGTCTGGACCCTTCCATGTACCTGAGAGAACATCCTTCCAGTAAACCAAAGGTTTATGTTGTTGGTGTGGGTTCCAGTGTCTATCTCCAGCCGAATGTCCATTAGAATCTAAAGTTAAGAAATTTAGGGTAAACAGGGCAACTGCCAATCTGTCCTTAGGATTTTTCCAGTTTCCATCTTTTTGCTTTAGTAACATATTTTTAAGTGTCCGATTTGCTCTTTCAATTATTCCTTGTCCCTGAGGATTATAAGCGATACCTGTTTTGTGGATAATATTGAACTTTGTACAAAATTGTTTGAAGGATGTGGGGGGGGGGGGGGGGGGGGGGGGGGGTGGGGGGGGGGGGGGGGGGGGGGCGGGGGGGGGGATGTATATGCAGGGCCATTATCTGTTTTAAGCATTTTGGGGATGCCCAATGCAGCAAAAGCTTGCAGACAATGAGATATAGTATCTTTAACTTTTTCTCCGGAATGTAAAGAAGCAAAAATCATGCCTGAGCATGTATCTATGGTGACATGAATAAATCGTAATTTTCCAAAACTTGGCTCATGTGTGACATCCATCTGCCACAAATGATTGGGCAACAAACCTCGTGGGTTAACCCCATAATGTGGATTGGGCAAGAGTGTTACACAAGATGGACATTCTTTTACAATTCTACGAGCTTGTTCTTTTGTGATTTTAAATTTTTGTCTTAAGGTAGTGCTGTTAACGTGGAACTGGGAATGAAATAAAGTAGCTTGTTGTACTGTAGTAAATATAAATATTGTTTTAGTGAGGGCGTCAGCTTTTTGATTACCTTCATGGAGAGGACCAGGCAGATTAGTGTGAGCTCTTATGTGACCTATAAATAAAGGTTTCTTTTCGTTGCCATAGGAGATTTTGGATTTGAGAAAACAATTTAAAAGCTGGAGTATGTGGTGCTATTGGACCTGCTAGCTCCAATTTTGGGACAGCATGTACAATATAATGGCTGTCTGAAAAAATATTCATAGGCTGTTCTTTAAAATTTTCCAGAGCTATTATTATAGCTTCGAGTTCCACTAATTGAGCTGATTTTTGATTAGTGATATGAATCATTTTTTCATTTTGAGTGACTACTGCAGCAGTACCGTTAGAGGATCCATCTGTAAATACATTAAATGCTTTAGGAATGGGTTGATTTTTTATTACCTGTGGGAATATGATAGGATGATTGATACAAAAGGACAGTATAGGAGATTTAGGAATGATTGTCAAAATTTGCAGAAGTAGAGCATCTAGCTATAGCCCAATCATTATCATTGAAGCACAAATATTCAACCTGTGACGATGAATAAGGAGTAATAATAGTAGCGGGATGAATTCCAAATATTTTAGTAGAGGTTTTAAGTCCTTGAAGAATAAGTTTAGCTACCATGGAGGTATAAGACTCAATTGTACTTTTAGGAGAGACAGGCAAATGTATCCATAATATAGGTCCCTGTTGCCAAAATACTCCTGTTGGAGTATATTGTGAAGGAATAATAATCAATATTAGTGGTTGTGCAAAATCAAATCTATCGCAATGGGATCTTTCAATGGCCTGTTCTACTAATTTTAGAGCTCTCCTGGCCTCAGGAGTTAATGTTCGAGGTGAGGATGGGTCAGGGTTCCCACGAAGGATGTCAAATAAGGGTTTTAATTGTCCAGTAGTGAGACTTAGTGTAGGGCGAAGCCAATTAATGTCACCCAGTAATTTTTGGAAATCATTGAGGGTGGTCAAATGTTCTTTACTTATTAGAATTTTTGGGGGTTTAACAAAAGTATCCATGATTTTAAAGCCTAAATATAGTATAGGTGATCTGCTTTGAACTTTTTCTTCTGCTATATATATAATCCATATTTTTTTAGATTTTTTGTTATTTCACTAAATATATTAAATAAGATTTGTTGATTAGGGTGAGCTAATAAAACATCGTCCATGTAGTGTAGACACATAAGGTCTTGATATTTGTTTTTAATGGGCTGTATAGCTCTGTCCACATATAGTTGGCACAGTGTAGGGCTATTTGCCATTCCCTGCGGCAATACTTTCCATTGATATCTTTATCAGGGCCATTATTATTAATAGAAGGAATTGAAAAAGCAAACCTGGGGGCATCCAGAGGATGTAGGGGAATGGAAAAGAAACAGTCCTTTATATCAAGGGTTATAAGGTAATAGTTTTTTGGAATAGCTACAGGATTAGGAAGTCCAGGTTGAGTAGGGCCCATAATTTGCATTGTTTTGTTAATTTGTCTTAGATCTTGTAATAGTCTCCATTTTCCTGATTTTTTCTTAATTACAAATATGGGAGAATTCCAGGGAGAGGTGGAAGGCTCTATGTGTCCTGCTTCTAATTGTTCTTTAATTAATTGGTGGGCCGCTTGCAATTTTTTCTTTGGATAGGGGGCCACTGAGGGACCCAAACTGGCTTATTAGAGAGCCATGGTATTTTTAAAATTGTTTTCTCAGTGGCCCCTAGAAAAAATGTCCTTTGCCTTTTTTATTATGAGTAGGATTTTTATTCTTAACACCTGCAGGCTTGGTCGCTAGGTGTAACCCCATTTGATGTAAGATATCTCTTCCCCATAGGGTAACTGGCAAGCTGTTTAAAACATAGGGTTTGAATGTTCCTGTATGGCCTTCATTGTCTTGCCAATTTAAGATTACAGCACTTTGAGCTGGGGTATTACTGTATCCCCAAGCCTCTTAAACTGGTTGAGGCTTTCTGTAGAGGCCAGTGCTTAGGCCATTGTTGTAGATTTATGATGGAAGAGTCAGCTCCTGTATCAATCAGCCCCTCCATCTCTATACCTTGAATTTTTAATTTGCACATAGGCCTCCGTGAACAGTCCTGGACCCAGAAAGCCATAGGTCCTGAACCAGTGGAACCGAATGCTCTGCTATTTCTATTTTGTGGCATGCTTTTAAAAGAATTATGGAGACTGGGAATGAGGAGCAGCTGTGCGATTCTGTCTCCTTGATTTACGGAGATGATGCCCCTGTGTGTACTTAGCATTATTTTAATCTCTCCATTATAATCTGAATCAATAACCCCTGGTATAACATTAAAGCCTAATAAACTTTTGGAACTACGCCCAAGGATTAGTCCCACAGTTCCTGAAGGGAGAGGTCCCCTGATTCCCGTAGGAATCAGCTGAACCCCCATTTCAGGTGTCAGGACCCATCCGGCAGTAGAACAGAGATCTAATCCTGCACTTCCTCTTGTCCCTCTGATAAGGGAGTTAATGGTAGGAGGGACTGTGACGAGGAATCATTTGAATCTGAGGGCCTTTCCTCCTCTAGTGCCTCGTACATTTGTGGGCCCCGGGGCATTGGGCCCCGTGCCCCGTTTTTTGAAATCCTTGATAAATCATTTCCATATATATCATATCTAGAATGGCATTGATTGGCCCAATGTATACCTTTTTTGCATCTGGGGCATCGGCCTGGAGCACGGTATGAATTTGATTTTATTACCCTTGGGGGATATTGCTTAGCATATCTTGGTTGATTATAATAATTTTGTCTGGAATATCCTGTTCTAGGTTGAAACCTTTGGGAATTTTTGAGGGGAGGAATTTTTCATCACTGCAGCAAAACAGCCTCGTTAATGTCTTTGCACAGTCTGATATAAATTGATAAGTCTTTTTTACTTCTCCATGGCCTTATTGCATCCTGGCAATATTTATTAGTGTTCTCGTATGCTAATTGGGATAACTAGGGGCATAGCTAAAAAACTCTAGATGTTGTTTTTAAGAGCCTATCTACAAAATCAGCGTAAGGTTCGTTAGGCCCTTGTATAACTTTTGATAGGCTGCCTTGCAGATCCCTGTGCCTGAGATTGTCTTCCAGGCTTTCACAGCTGCAGTGTGTATCTGGGCATACACACCTGGATCGTATTGTAGCTGATTTTGTAGTTCGGCAAACTCACCCTCCCCTGTGAGCATATCTATATTGCGTTGAGGGAAACCTGCTGCAGAACAAAGAAGTTTTCCAGATTAGGTATTGTCCCCCACTTAGTACCATAGACTTTTCCAATCTGAGGGGGCTAAGGTTAGGGTGTTAAGTGACTCTGACTTAATGTGAACGGAGCTTGAGGCCCATAGGTCAAATATCTTTGTCCCTGTTCATTTTGAAATACTGGCAGTTATGAATGTGTTAGGGATTCTATCCATGAAGGAGCAGAGGGCGCTAGTGGTTCCTCTATTTGAAAATCGCTTTTTGATTCCTCTTCACTACTAGCTTCATAATTCCTAACCGGCTCAGTAGAGGAGACTGTACTTTCATGGTTTGGCTCCTTGTTACTATTATTACTTTCACTAGTATCCTGAGTTTCAGTTTCTAAGGATTTCTTGTTCACTTTTCTCACTATCCTCTGAGTTCAAATCAAAAATTTCATTCATGGCTTTTATAAACCGGTTATATTTGCTCCCATCTTTTTAAATTTTCTCTTGCTGAGGCCGCCAAACGGAAGTGCTTGGATCACAGGAAAATTCGGAGGCAGGATGAAAATGCAGCTCCAAATCACTCCAAATGCTCTAACTGAACCTCACCCAGTTATATACTTGAAAAAACACTTACAGCTCGAAACACGCAGTGTTCACGGGCATAAGTGGGTTATTCAGGTGGAAACTAGATGGCTTCAGCTAACCGGTTCTCCTGTTATAGGCTCCTCATAAGTGGGTTATTTTGATTTTGGTTTTGTTCTCTTGAGGGCCAGGTACAATGGAAACATATTTATCATTTGAGTGTCTTGATCACAGTTGTATTTTGGAAAATTGTTTTGGTAGTATTAAGAAAAATAAATGGAGTTGGAGGAAAAACAAAGGGTAGGAAGGATAAGGGTATCAAAATTGTGCCTAAGTCAGCTATTAAAGGACTATGCTAGGAAATTATTTGTATTGTTAGCTCCATACACTTTTTTTAAAGGACAGTACTGAACATTAAATTTAATACAAGCAAGTGGAATTATTTGATAAAGTCAATGACAAGAAGCGAGGAAACCAGTGAATTTTTTTTGGTGGGTCTACTACTTTTCAAATCTGCCACAGATTGGATGGCTTAAACAGCAGATCTGGATGCTGAAAGTAAAACATTGATGTGTTGGTAGGGTTAGTTCCTCCTGAGAGCTGAGGGAAGGATCCAAGCCTGGGCTCTCTCCTTGGCATGTGGATGGCCGGCTGGCTTTTCCCTGTCTTCACATCATCTTTTCTCCCCTCTGTGCATAAAGCTCCATTTTTTTTTTCATAAGGATACAGATAATATTAGATTGGGACATACCCTAATAACCTCACTTTAACTTAATTATCTCTGTAAAGATCCTATAAATACTTCTGTAAAGACCTCCAAGTAAGATCCCATTGTAAGGTATCAAGGTTAAGATTCCAATATCACTTTTAGGGGAGACATAATTTCCCTGCCACCCCAGTGTAACTACAGTCTTCACAAGAGAGTTTTCCCTATGTATAGGTGTGAGTCCAAATTTGTTTTTACAAGGACACCAGCTATATTGGATTAGAGGCCACCCTTCTCCAGTATGACTTCATCTTTTCTACTCCATCTTTACTCATTACAACTGCCATGATCCTATTTCCAAATAAGGTCATACTCTGAGGTACTGGACATTAGGACTTCAACATAAATTTGGGAGAACACAATTCAACCAGTAACAGTGATAATTCACATAATGTTTGTATTACTATCAAAAACTATCCAAACCCGGTGTGGTGGCACACGCCTATAATCCCAGGGGTGGTTTAGGAGGCTGAGGCAGGAGGATTCCCGAGTTGAAAGCCAGTCCCAGCAATTTAGTGAGGCCCTAAGCAACTACACAAGACCCTATCTCAAAATAAAATATAAAATGGGCTGGGGAATGTGGCTCAGTGGCTAAGCATCCGGGTCCAATTCCTGGTACAAAATAAACAAAAAACAACAACAAAAAACCCTCTATTCATTTTAGAAAAATGTGTCCCTTATTCATAAATTATTGAAAATACATAGAATACTAAACTTATAACTCCCTTTAAATGTGACAAGTGTACAAAAAATTAGTAAACTCCATTTTTTATTTTACTACATATACAAGGATTATGATAAATTACCCTAAAATAAAATTTAAAAATAAGTCCTTAATAATAACTGAAACTTCCTTCTTTCTACTTCAAAGCTTCCTCTCCCCTTCCCTTCTCCGGATACTGGGGATTGAATTTAGGGGAACTCTATCACTTAGCTACATCCCTAGCCATTTTAAAATTTTTATTTGGATACAGCTAAATCGGCCAGGCAGGCTTCGAACTTGTGATCCTCCTCCAGTTTCTGGGATTACAGTCATTCCTAGCCAACACACCTAGATTGACATTTTGTTAAAAGATACACTTGCAGCATCATTTCAGTCAGCAACTCCTGTGTTTTGGTTTGCACCAATTTGTCTCTAATTTGTCACAATATTTGTCCACTTTAATTATCAAATTCAGCTTTTCTTAAACCTTCCTTATTGGAAAAAAGTTATAAAATATATTGTTTTGAAAAATTCAAATACGGTAGAAAAGTAGAATGAAGTCATTTCCTGAGTTCTCCTTACCATGATCCTAATCTAATAAACTATAAAGTTATTTTGATTCCTTCCAGCTATTTTCTGTGCATGAATGAGCACCTACACATATCTTTGTTCCACATTTTATTGTAAGTAGGATTTATTATATACACTGTTTTATAACTAGTAGTTTTATATTTAAGTCTACAACACATTTTATTATGGGTACATATAGAGCTCAGCTTTAAAACCATCAGTAGACAAATTTTTTGTCAAGTATTTATGTAGTGTAGCGAGTTCGAGGGATTAGGGGCTGATCAAGGAAAAAGATATGACCACAAGGTGGCGCTAGCACACAGTTCATTTAGAGAACCTTTGACAGATTTGTGTGTGTTGAGGGAGAGGGTGTGGGGCACTCCCTCCCAACATGATAACTTCCAAAGGCATGTTTGCAGAAGTCACTGCCCAGAAGGGGGAGAGAGGGGAATTGGAGAGGGATTTGGAAAGTGGGAGACAGTGTCTAATTGCTGCCACTCAGCAGCATGGTGGGAGTCTAGGACAGAAAGCCCTGACAAGCAGCCATTGTGTTACCTGTGGTATGACTAGCAGATGTTAGGTCCAATTTCTCAGGTTCTGTCAAGCAGGCATTTAAATGCTACATTTAAAATAATTGGATGGGTAAAACTTTGAGTTTGGCACTGGCAGGCTTTTGCGTTAACAGGTCCCTGCCTGCTGTGAAGTAGAGGTAGGGCCAATATACAGGGACCATCTTTAACTCATTTATATGACAACTAGTTCCCTATTGATAGACATTTTACAATTTCTCCCCTGTGGGGTGGGAGGAGTTACAAACAGGTCAAAAGAAAACTTACTATTTTACATCAGATCTGACAAAAGGCTAATTTTATCAAAATAATCAGAACTTCTAAAAATAAGTTGAATAAAATGATAAAACAGAATAGGCTTCTCCAAAATCAGCCCTGAAAAACTACAGGAACAGGAAGGAGTAGGTTTGGAAGTAAATTGCAATCGTGAGACCCCGCTGGAAAGACAGGAGGAGGTGAGTGATGGGGAGGAGGGAGGCAGGGGCAGGTCTCAGTAGTTGCAGAGTAGGAGGGCCTCCATGGCTGCTCTGGAGGATCTGAAGAGGTTGCACTTTTAGCTCCTGTCTCTAGGACTCTGAAGTGGGGAACACTGCAACCTCCCACTGTTGTGAGGTTCTACCAAAGCCGCACAGGGGGAGGCAACCCCAAGGGGCTGATGACAGCAGGAGCAGTACAAAGGATGCCCTTGCAGGATCCTGCCTCCAACTCTCCTGTCAGGAGAGGTTCTTCTGTCCCTGCTGCTCTCTCCTCAGAAATTTAAACTTTTGGCTTTTCTTAAATTCTCCAAGAAGGATGCAGATGGGTGACTCTGAGCATTTCTCCAACACACATGACACGACATGACAGCCAATTTCATCAGTGGAATAAACTTGATGTTGCAGGTCCAAAGAAAATAGATCCCTGAGGACAACGACTAGTACTACAACAACAACTACTACTACTACTACTACTACAGAAAGGCTTTAAAAATTGAATAATACGTACTACATGAAGTAGATTTGTTGGAATGGATGAACAATAATTTAAAATAGTACAATATATATCCAGAAAAGTTAAGAATGATACTGATATCATAGCAAAGGGATGTGGAATTACTTTAAAAAACAAGTATAAACATTAAATTTAAAAATGAAATAGGTGGGCTGGGAATGTGGCTCAGTGGTAGTGCACTTGCCTAGCACAAGTGAGGCACTGGGTTCCATCCTCAGCACCACATAAAGATAAATAAATAAAATAAAGGTATTGTATCTATCTATAACTAAAAATATTTTTTAAAGTGAAGTAGGCAAAATGTAGACGACAATAGGTGAATTATTGCCAAGATGATTGTATCAAAGGAGGGAAAAATAAAGAGATGGAAAATGGGAAAGAAGCACTAAAATAAAGGGAGGGTGGACTGATCACTATTCAGATAATTCAAATTCTATGAAGAAATTGAAAGAAGCCATAGAGTACCAAAGACATATAAGAAAAACATCCAAACCTAAACACATTTAGAGCAATAACAATAGAAATTATTGAGTGATTCCTCAAAGAAAATTGAACTATTCTCAAAGGAACAAAAATTGAACAAAATTGAGACTTTACAGTAGTGATACTGGAATCAAGAAACAAAGAAATAAGGTATTTGGGTTTAAAAAAAGTTTTTAACAGTTGTCCCTCTATATCCACAGATTCTGCATCGGGGGTTCAAACGACCTCAGGTGGAGAATGTTAGCAAAAATAGTGTCTGTGTCAAACATGAACTTTTTCTTGTTGTTCCCTAAATAATACGGTATTACAACTGTTTACATAGCATTTGTATTGTATTAGAAATTATAGGTCCACCTACAGGATATGTAAAACATATGGGAAGATAAGTATAGATTATATACAAATACATTGCCATTTTATGTAAGGGACTTAAGCATCCACAGATTTTGGTATCCACTTGCAAACATAAAGTGTGTATAAAATGTAAATGTGGAGTGTAAAGAATAATTATAAAGCAAACACCAAAGTAACCAACACCTAGGCTAAGAAATATTGCTGGTTATCTATGAAAGTCTCAGTAAAAATGTAGTGTAATTGTTTTGCCTGATTTTTATATGAATGGAATTGTACTGTACATATATATTTCTGTATTACTTCTTTTATGTTATGGTTAAATATTTATCCATTGTTTAAAATAGCTGTACTTTTTTCATTTTTGGCTATATAAAATTTACTATAATATATGTTTCAAATCTTCTGTTAATGGACAGTTTTTTTATTTCAGTCTGGGCTGTTATGAACAGCATGGCTAAAGAGGACACTGCCATTGTGAACAATGCTGCTATTCTTGTATGTATATTGTGAGAGACATGTGGTGGAATCTTCTAGGGTATATATGTGGAAATATGTATACCCTACAGATTGTACACATTTTAAATATCTAGATAATGCCAAACTGTTTTCCAGTGTAGTTCGATAAGTTTGCTCTTTGAGGTCCAGAACAAAAGAATGATTCCTACTACTACTACTTATAATCCTATTAAGAAAATGCTGTCCTATTCTGATTCGTGTGTGTTTGTAAAATATATATAAAAAAAAAAAAAGAGTGTGCATGGTGGCGCAGGCCTGTTATTCCAGCTGTTCAGGAGGCTGAGACAGGAGGATGATGAGTTCAAAGCCAGCCTCAGCAAAAGTGAGGAGCTAAGTAACTTAGTGAGACCCTGTCTCTAAATAAAATACAAAATAAAGCTGGGGATGTGGCTCAGTGGTTGACTGCCCCTGAGTTCAATCCCCTGCACCCCATCCCCCCCAAAATCTAGGCTTCAAACTCTAATGTGGAAAGATATTTGGTTTAGGTTTTCTACTCCTTTGTGTCAGTTTTGATAGGTTATGTGTTTTTCTTAGAATTGCCTCACTTTACCAAATTTAAAACATATATTTGCTTATGAGATCATCTTACGTTTCTATAATTCTGAACTGATTTCAATTGTTTCAAGTTTGATCTTAGTTAATTGGTTCTCCTCTCATTCTTTTTTTCTTCTTTTCTTCCTTCTCTTTTCCTTCTCCTCCTTCTCCTTCATGCCACATCAGACTATGAAATGAGGGCAGGGACATTGAAAGAATATCCTCAATGCCTGGCATATAGTAGGCATTCGATTAATGTTTATTCAATGAATTTATTGTTATTGGAATTGTAACATGGTGCGAGAAAACGTTAAAACTGGGCTGGAAGGGCCCCTTAATATGAGGTAGGTTAGAGGCTTTGTAGGAATAAACCAGGAGTCAGGTGGAGAAAAGCTTTGCCCAAGATAATCCAGGGCAGGTAACAGCTTCGACGGTGTCCCAAAGGCTGGACCCCTCCCAGGAGCCTAGGCATTTGCTGAGCTGGGGCGCGGGCCAACGCCTCCTGGGCTTCTGGGAGGGGTCCAGCCTCCGGACCCAGGGAGTCCACTTAGTAAGGGAAACTGTCTTGAAATCCACGGTCTGGTGATGAGCGTCAGGCCACGGCCACTCACCCGCCAGAAGCGGCCGCCCCACAGGCACTCGGCTGGGGCTAGAAAGTTCGACACGGGCGGGAAAGACTAGGTCTCAGTTTCCGGGGACTTTTTAGAGAAATGCACCCGTCCTTCCTCTTCCGGTCCGCTCCGCCACAACTCCCGCGTACGCACGTGTGGTCTGACTGGAGTTTCGGCGTTTGCTTCTGTGCCTGTGGTCAGTGATTGACGGATCTGGAGTGCCGAGGCTCTCCGCGGCCTCCTGGACGTCACCATGGTGGGCCCCCTCCCACTTTCCCGAGCTCTGTCGGTCTGTTCCCTGGAAGGCTCCGGTGTGGCTCACAGGGAGAAGGGAGGAAGCTACTTCGGGTGGTGGAGCCAGCTTGGGGAGTGCCGGGGAAGGCGACCTGGAGAGGCGTCCAGGTCCTGCGTCCTGATAAAAGTGTTCAGAGTCTTTCCTCTCACTCTGCCTGGTGCCCAGCTTCTTCCCCGTCACTGCCCTCTCGTGGGAAATCCTGCACCTTTGTATTGTAGCTGCTCTGTGTTGGACTTGAATGGACCCACACACCCCTCTCCTCTGCCCTGAGCTTAGTCGCCTCCTGTGCTACCGTCCACCGCTGTAATTTAGTGACCCTTTCCCGCCCCAGTGCCTTCTCTCTTGACTCCTTTGCCGTTGCGGCACTGAAGCTTCCTTGTTTTTATTAAAAACTTTAGTAGATATAAGTGATTATTCACAAAACACGATTAGGTGTAAAGATTAACAACATAAGGAACTCTCATTTACTCATATAGTTTAGTCTTTGAAAGTTTTCGTGTTCCGTCCCATAAGCCTGTAACATTCAGGAACCCCTTAGAAGTAAGGAGCATGTAAATTTTTATAATTTTATTTTTTACTTTTTTTTTAATGGGTACTACCTATATGTATATTCCCAAACAGTATGTTTTCCATTTGCTGTGTTCCTGAGATTCATTCATAAATAGGAATGTATTTTACATACATTAATAAGTAATGAACATATACATTATTCAGTTAGTTTTTAATAAAAGAACAAAAGTTTAAAAATATTTATATTAGTGAAAAGTTATATTCTGGTCATAATGTTTTTTTTTTTTTTTTTGTCCTTTTTTCCTTCTTGCCTTTTTTTGTGTGCCAGTCACTTTTGTCTGTTTTGTCTATTATCTTTTTGCTTCAGATAGTGTGTATTTGTGTAAATTCAGGCTGTTTGCCTAACATGTTTATCTATTTCCAATCCTTTATATTTTTCAGAATGGAATATTAAAGTAATTACATGTCATTGTGTGGTAGCTGTGAGGTTGATTAGCATTTAATGTGTTATCTTTGGCAATCAGAACTTCAATTTTGACAATATGTAGAAATATATTGCCTTGGCATAGAAGTTAAAAAAAAAAAAAAGTGGCATATAGATGTGTTTTCTTGGGTATATTTCTGGCCCTGTCATTTTTCTTGATAATATCATCAGTGCTTCTCCTGTCAGTACAGCTCAGAATGTGGCCTCAGAATGAGGCCTGTGTTTGACACCTGTGATTTTCAGGAAATTATTTAACTCTCCATCTGTCATATTAGGATGGCAGTAGTTTCTACCTCATAGAAATGTTGTGAAAATAAATATAAAGTACTTAGCTCTATTCTGGCACTTAGTAAATGTTAGTATTGTTATGAACTTTAGTAATAAAAGTAAATAGTAACAGTGCAGCTTTTGTTGTTCACTTCTGTTACTTTGTTCAGTTATATTCTGACTGAATCTTTCTTGGAGTTGTGCAAGTTCATTCTTTTTTGTTTAAGATCAAAATAATGTAACTACATGAAGAATCTTTTTCAGTTAAGCCATCCCACTCAGTATTTCTTTATTCTGTCTAGTTTCTATGTTTTTCTTTATTCTGTTTCTAGTGGTTTCAAGTTTGGTTTGTTCAGTGATGCAAGACATTCACAGATATACACCTCTTTTACATAAGCTTCTTATTCTGTGTGGCATTTTCCTCCATTGATTTATTATATTTATTCCTGTTACTTCTGGCCATTAACCACTAATGACTGCCTCAAATTCCTTGATAGCAGGAATTATGCACTATTAGGCTCACCCCTGTAAATGTGAGCTATGACAAAAAATCAGCTTTTTGCTAGTGGAAACTTGCTCCCAAAACTTAGTAAAACTAAAAAATATTAATAAAAATCAACCTTGTATAACAGCCATTTTGGGGACAACATCATATGCACGTGGCTTAAAAAAAAAGTGGTTGTGAAAAGTGTATTTTTTATTACTGCTGTAAAGGATTAATATAGATTTAGTAGCTTAAAACTACAGATTCATTTTCTTATATTTCTGGAGGTCTGAGGTACAAAAATGAGTCTCACTATAATCAAGGTGTTTGGCAGGATTATTTTCCTGGCTTCTTTTATTTTTTAGAAGTTATCTACATTTTTTGGCTCTTGGCTTCTTCATTTTCAACACCAGGAGCATAGTATCTACAAATCTTCCTCCAGTAAAGAACCATGTCCTCTCAACAGTGATCTTCCTGCCTCCCTTTTATAAGAGCACTTAGGATTTTAATGGGCTGACATGGATAATTCAGGATAATCTCCCCATCTCAAGATTCTTAATTGCATCTGCAGAGTCTCTATTGCCATGTGTAGTAATCACATTTTCTAAGGAATTAGGACATGGACTTGTTTGCCATGGCAATGATGGGGCAGAGCACTATTTTGCCTACCATACAGAATAAGTTTTCCTCCAATTCTGTTGCCTAATGCTCCAGTTGAACTGAGAAACAACCAGTGTTATCAGCTCTTAGCTATCCGTTCAGGTATTTTATATGCAGTGTATATGTTCCCTACCCCTTTTTATATAAATAGTATAATAGACATCATCCTATGCCCCTTGCTTTTTTCGGTCTTAACTTGATTTTAGACTGCAGTCCATGTAAGTAAATAGATGGCTATGATTTGAATGTGTTCCTCAGAAGTTACTGTGTTGGAACCTAGATTGCTCTATGTGGCAGTGTTGGGAGGAGGGACCTAGGTGGGAGATGTTTGGATCATGGGGCAGAGCCTTCTTTCAAATGGCTTAGAAATAGGTTGGTTGTCCTGGGAGTTCAGCCCCTTTTCTTTCTGGGATGTACTCTTGGTATGTATTCTCTTTCTTCCCTTCTCACTCCCATCATGCTAAAGAAGCAGCATGAGGCCCTCACCAGAAGCAACTGTCTCATCTTGGATTTCCCATGCTCCAGTACTGTGAGCCTAAATAAACTTTTTTTTCTTTTGTAAATGGTCCAATCTCAGGTATCCTGTTATGAGAATAGAAATTGAACTAAAGCACTTGTTTTTTTAAACAGCTACTATTCCATTGTTTGCTTTTACTGAAATTTATTTAATCTGATCCCCGATGGACCATTTAAATTGCTCCCATTCCTTTGCTACTGCAGACACTGTAATACTGCTGCATTGATTATTCTTTTTTTCCTTTTGTACATGTGTAAATATGTCTATAAAATAATTAATAGAAGTAGAATTCCTTGGTCAAAAACTGTGTGCTACTTTTGTCTTGACAGGAACTATCAAATTGCTCTCTAGAGGACTACCATTATATACCCCACTGGTTTGTGAGAGTCCCAGTTTAACCGCACACTCACCTATGTAGCGTTAATCTGTTTTATCTTTGTCAGTCTTAATCATTCCAGTTTTTAGATGTTTTAACTTACATTTCTTTTAAATTAAACCACATGTCAATTCAAACACTTAAAAAACATTTTTTTACTCTATTTTTTGGTTTTCTTTTTTCTTTTTTTTTTAGTCTAATTTTTGTTTTAGATTGGCAATCTTATCAATCTTGTAGCTTATTTATGTTAAGGGAATTAGCCATTTTTTTGTGTTGCAAGTACTTTTTTATAATTTAGTTTTTGACATTGTGATATGTTTTGTAATTGAGAATTTTAAATTTTTATGTAGTTGGAGTTGTTATTTAAGTCTTCTGGATTTTATGTAATGTTTAGAAAGATCTCATTCTGAAATTTTTCTCTAGGGCTCACATTATTTCATGTTTTTGTGTTTACATATGATCTATGAGGAACTTAGAATGTGGAGTGGTATACCAAATTTTTAAGAAACTATATGCTTTTTACTTTATTTACATTTTTTGAGTACTTGAAATATTTAATGATAATCTGAAACCTGAACACATAGAAGATGCTCCCTCCTTCCCTTAAAAAAAAAAAAAAAAAAAAAAAAAAAAAAAAAACTCAACTAAGCTTTTGGGATCTAGAGAAAGAATTGTTATCAAATGGTATTTATATTGTCTTATTTTGCTACATAATATGGACTTTTAAAATTTTTATTTTGTTAATAATGTCTATGTGTTCAGACTCTATGACTCTTTGGCTTGAGAAGTAATGATTATTTTCTATGGGAAAGTACATTTGGAGTTCCAAAAATTGATTCGCAACTCATATATCCTAATGCCCAAGAAGTTTGGAATTTATTGGGTCACATCCCCAGCCCTCTTTTGTATTTTATTTAGAGACAGGGTCTCACTGAGTTGCTAAGTGCCTCGCCATTGCTGAGGTTGGCTTTGAACTCGCGATCCTCCTGCCTCAGCCTCCCAAAGTGCTGGGATTACAGGCGTGCGCCACCGCGCCCGGCTCATCTAGTGTTTATTTCTTTATCTGTTTTTTTAGACTATATTTGTGTTGCAATCCTGATGATTGGTGAATTGCTTTAAATAAGACAGTGCCTTCTTCCTTGCTGTGTAATTGATAGTGAAAAAGACAGTGCCTTTTACAGGGACTGGGACACAGCTATTAGTCACATAAGTGTGTAGGTCACCTATCATCCTGTACATTTTCAGTGCCAGGCCAACACGACAGAAAATTGGTTTCCCCTAGAAGCAATTAATTTAAATAGAAATAATCTTGTCAGACTGACTTAAGAGTTTCACTGCTTTGTAGGATGAGATTTCATTGAGGTTTTACCTCAGTTTTTTCCTGCCAAAGCATTATTAATTTTAATATACTGAAAAAATATGAAAATGTTTTGAAATGCAAATTTTGCACATACTTCTTTGCCTTGTTATATATTCATATCATGCCTTGAGGAAACCTCATAAATAAATTACTATAAGGAATCATAAACTACAATGAGTCAGAATATGTGTTTAGTTTCTTATACTTTCTTTGTGCTAAGTCTTAGAGGTTCTTTAACTGAAATCTTCTAAAACTTTGAGGACATTTTCACACTCAAAAGAGTATCAAACTCTTTTTCTAATGAAAGTTTTTGACTCTTCAAAGGAAATTTTTTGTGGACTTACATCACTGAAACCTTCCTAACTGTATTACTTAAGTTGTTAAGTCATAGCAGTTTCATAGAATTTTATCTTTTTTCCCTAAGATTTGGGACTTTTTTTTATTGTTTTAAAATAAAGCATTTTATTGGTTATGATGTATGAGATGAAGATTTTTTTTCAAACAGTGCTTGCTTTTTTTTTTTTTTTTTCCACATTATTTTTTTTCACATTACTATCTTCTCCTGTGTTACAGAAGTTATCCTAAAATTTAGTGGCTTAAAATACAGCTGGGCATGGTGGTACACGCCTATAGTTCGAGCCACTCAGGAAGCTGAGGCAGGAGGATCACAAGTTCACGGCCAGCCTCAGTGACTTAGGCCCTAAGCAACTTAGCAAGATGCTGTCTAAAATAAAAAATGAAAAAGGACGGGGATGTGTCTCAGTGGTTAAGTGCCCCTGAATTCAATCCCAATACAAAAAAAAAAAAAAAAATTTTTTTTTTTAAATTATCTCACAGTTCTTGTGGGTGGGAAGTAATCGGATATGGCCTTCAAGGTTTCTCGTGATCAGTCACTTGGGGCTGTGGGACATAACTGGGGAGGATGCACTTCCAAGCTCACTCACATGGTTCTTTGTAGGGTTCTGCCCTTCCTGCACTGTTGGATTGAGGGCCTCAGTTCAACACTGGCTGTTGCCTGAAGGCTTCTGTCAGTTAGGCCACGTGGGCGTGTCCGTAGGGCAGCTTACTATATGACATCTGGTTTCCACCAGAGCAAGCCAAGTGAGAAGACCGAAGCCAGAGTCCTTTCATACCCTAATCTTGGAATTGACATTTACCAAATGCTGTTCTTAAAGTGAGTCACTAGGTCCAGCCCACACTCAAAGGGAGAGAATTATATAAGGACATGATATATCAGGAAGTGGGTTTCTTTGGAGATCATCTTAGAGGCAGCCTATCACATATTCCAAGTTTTTATTTGATTCATGTTTGGTAAGTAGACTTTATGCTCAAAAAATTCTTATCACACCTCCCCTTCTCTGTTCTACTTCCCAGATGTGAAGAGAGAATGTATATGCAAAAGAATATATCTTCTATGGTTTTTTGATGGTTTTACTCTTATTTACGTATGCCTATAGCCAACTTCCAGTTACACTCTGTGTTTCAGACTTGTATGTATCTTCTCTGGTGAGGGTTATCAAGAAATGAGAGCATTCAGTGTCTATTTCTTAGAAGAATGAATACACGTGTGAATGAGGAATTCATTGTCATTTAAAATAATCCTGCCTTGGGAGTTTTTAAAAGAAAGTCATTTTGAGCTGCATCTTATCAAAGGACAAGGAAGGGAATGGATTTTGTAGGCAACAAGAAGTTATAACCACATGGTATGTTCTGGAATGGTGAAAATTTCAGTAAGAATGGGGCAAAAGACCTTTTGTGAACAAGTGTGGTTAATGCTGCAGAAGCAGGTTGAGGATAAATTGTTTTCCATGTTAAAGATTTAGGACCAAACTGAGCCAGTGGAGCTTTTTAAACAGGGAGAGAGACTTTTACTAGATTAGTGTTTTAGAAAGAGAAGCTCTGTGACTTCTTTGAAAAGCCACTGGCAGAGAGACCCTGAAGAGCATCCTAATCATGAGAGATCATGAGAGTTGAACTAAGGCAATTACAGTAATTTTGAAAGAAGATTCTGAAGACTCTTGGCATTTTGTTAGAGTATTAGGTATGTTTGAGACCTTCAGTGGTCTCCTAATATATTTTCTTTTTCTTCTATAGTAGTAGATTTGTTTTTCAAAGATTAAAGATTATATTAACTATATAACACTATGATGTAGTTTTGATCACTGGGATGTTAACAAAACAATCTGCAACTTCCCAGATCATGCTCTTACAGGAAAAGAGTTGGAATTCTGAATTTTCTTTCTAACTTCTCATTGGCTGCAGAGTAGACTTGGCATTAAGCCATCTTAGGCTATGTAGAAAGTTATAGCCTAACAAGATGAATGAAGCCTAGATCCCTGGGGGCTTTTGGGGGCAGAGCCTCCAGCACTTGCTTTTTACAGGGAGAACTAAACTTTGTTGAAGTTAAGATATTTTTTATTTTGGGTTTCTATTACAGAGAGCCAAACCTGATTCCTTAATAATATTGGTGGGATAAGATATAGGATTTTGTACTAATAATAACAGACACATAGTTTGGAGGACCAAATGAATTGTGACCTAGTTAACTGGTATGAGGCTTGAGTGAGGAAATAATTTTGGATTTTCTGATTTTGAGTGGAAAAATATTTCCATGTGCCGATTTTGAGATGGCTTCTATTATTTTGTATGCTCCTAATCTGCAAGACCATAAGGCCAACTTTGATTTTGCTTGATTCACTGCCCAATCTCTTCGTGCAACTTCTGCAAACTCCCACAAATATCCTGTGTTCCCCTACCCCCTAGTCATCCTGTAACAGATTTCCAGGCCTGAGTCTCCTTGTTACCTGTATTCTCTGTACCTGTTTTTCAGATGAGATAATTGAAGAAAAGAGTTTACTGCCCTGTTGATGTCTTTTTTGTTATCTTATATGATTAGAATATATCATGTCTATTATTGATCCTAGAAACAGACTGCTAGAATAATTATGTTTCTGACACTGTATTTCTATTACATTATTGTTAAAATTTATTTCTAAAAGAATTAAGTGACAAGAGTCAGTGTATCTGACTATACATGCCATATGTTCCTACATTTTAGCCTAAAGTACCAAAGGGAAGAAGTACAGGACGGGAAAAAAAAGTCATCCATCCATATAGTAGAAAAGCAGCTCAAATTACAAGAGAGGCCCACAAACAAGAAAAGAAAGAAAAGTGAGTGTCTTTTCATTTATTTGTGTTCAAATTGTTCAATGTACTTTAATATCTAAAGGTCTCTTGGATGAGTTAAGTATGTAGAATATCAATAATAGGAGTTGTATGTTACCTACCCTGTTTCTGAGAAAAAATGAGCCTTTTTCTTTGTTAACAATTCTTTTCAGATTTATGAAAAGTAATCTACCTTGTTTTGGATTTTTTTGAAGTTTAAAAGATGTTACAGTAGTGCATTTTGATCTTGGTGGCAGCACTTTGATCTTTTGGAGTGTTCATTACTATTTTGTGCATAAGTATTCTGCTTGTCACAAAACCAATCTGAACATCCATAATCCAATCAAACTTTCATTTATATTTTCAAAACTGATTCTGTAGGCTTTCTTTAGTCATTGAAGAGCTTAAAAAGAGTTTCTAAGAACTTTTTTTCAGTAGGCCAAAAGAGAAGCATAGCATTCCATATTTGTTTGTTAAAATTAATCTTTTTAGGTGTCAAAATTTTTTTCTTGTTATTTTTTTGTCAGATTTTTAAAATTTGCTTTGTAAAATTTCTAACAGATATTTCTTTCCTTCCAAGGTTGAAGAATGAAAAGGCCTTACGTCTCAATCTTATTGGTAAATGGGTTTGCTTACTTAAAATTCTGGCTATCATAAATGTTTATCCTATACCTTCTTTTTTAAAAAAAAACTCCTAGTAAAATACTGTTTTTATCAGTCCTTTTGTAAATCAGACTTGAGTAAAACAAAACAAAATGAAGCCAATCATTAAATATTTAGAATAAACAATGTTAGTAATTCCCCAAAAACTGTTTAGTTTGTGCTTATCTATTGATTTATTTTAGATGTTTTTGCTGTTTATTTTTATTTATTTATTTTTATTAAAGCTTTATGGTTATATAGAGTTGTTGAGTTTATCGCAACAAACTCATACATGCATGAAAATCGATTTTAGTTCATGATCCCTCTCTTTGCTCTTGCCTTTTCTTTCCCATCCTCCCTCCCCTCTCCCATTCTCCTTCCTCTGTTCTATTAGACTTCCTTTAACTTGCCTATTTATTTATACTTGACTGGTTCTTTTTACTTGTGCATAAAGGTGAAATACCCTGTGGTATATTTATATGTGCATGTAGCATGATTTTTTTAAGATTTCATTCTGAATTCTCTTCTTTTACCCATCCCTCCACTCTACCTCTTCGTCATTTTCTTCTGCATTACTCATCTTTCCTTTATGTTATCCTATCCTTCCCTTCCCCTTTTCTTTATTTTACTTTAGCTTCCATATATGAGAGAAAACATTTGACTTTTGAGTTTCTGAGTTTGGCTTATTTCACTTAACATGATATTCCTCATTTTTATCCATTTACCAGCAAATGCCATAATTTCATTCTTTTTTTGTGGCTGAGTAGAACTCCATTTTATTTATAAATATAATCATAGTTTCTTAATCCATTCATCTATTGATGGGCATCTGGATTGATTTCATTATTTAGTTACTGTGAATTGTGTTGCTATAAACATTGATGTGGCTGTGTCACTGTAGCATGCTGATTTTGTATCTTTTGGGAAAATACCAAGGAGTGGGATAGCTGGGTCATATGGTGGTTCCATACCTAGCTTTTTGAGGAGTTTCCATACTGTTTTTTGCTTTTTAAATACTTAGAACTTCATAACCTATTAAATCTGCCTCACTGCCTGTCTTTCTGTCTTTTTGCCTGCTTGCCTTCCTTTCTGGTTTAATTTGGTTTGAGCCCACACAGAGCTTTATATTTAGTATTAAAATAAATTTTGGTTCTCTTTGAAGCACATTGATGTCAAGAATATAATAGACCTCTTTGCTTAAATGATGACTTGTCATGCTAAAAACTACATTGGTATTTTTTATTTGTAGGTGAAAAACTACAGTGGTTTCAAAATCATCTGGATCCAAAAAAATTGGGGTATTCAAAGAAAGATGCTTGTGAATTAGTTGAAAGGTAAACACTGAGCATATTATGAGCAAAGGGACAGAATAAGAAATTCTTTAACCTTGTTCTTAGAGACAGAGCTCTGACCTGGGAGTGTAGATAAGCAAATAGACGTTGTTATCAGAAAGACTTTAGATTTGTATCCTAGCTTGGCCCCTTTAGTAGGTTTGTAGTCTTTTTGGGCCTCAAAGTAATAGCCCAATTTCTTAGGATCCAGAGAGGTTTCCTGGAGGTGTCATCTACCTTGGCCCTCGTAGATGGGGATTAGTAGACCATCGTAAGGTAGTTCAAAAGGCTTCTCACTCAAGAGAGTAATATCTAAAAAGCCCAGAGGTGACAGCAAAGATGACACATGCAGTGACCTGCCAGACGTTTAATATTGAATGAAGTAACAGGTTCAAGGAGGGACGTGTGATAGGTGTAATAAGTAACAACTGTCTTAGGAAAGACCTCATGTGTCTTATTAGAGTTTGGGCCTTACCTAAGGGCATTAGGAGGCATGGATAGTTTTTACAGAAAGTACCTGAACTAAACTTTAGGAAGGTCACAGTTGTGAGAATAAGGGAATACAGAGAAGGACACGTGGCTTTGGTCAGGGTATAAGTAGTCCAGGCAAAAGATGAAGGTGGCATCTGCCTGGTTGATGAAGAGAAATGAAAAGATTCCAGAAATGTGAAGAATGTAGAAGTCTTAGTCTTTAGTGAAAGCTTATGTGTAGAATGAAAGGAGGAAAGAGGAGTCCAGCAGGATGCCTGCATACTTTGCTTGGACAGCTGCATGAATGATTATAACTGTTCCCTGAGGTAGGGAGCCCAAGAGATGAAGTAGGTAGTGGGTGATGGGCAGGGACAGGGTGATGACAAGTTTGGTGTGTTAAAGGTGAAACTACTAGGGGATATCTAAATAGACCTGGACAATAGGTAGTTGAATATGAGAGTCCTCAGTTCAACAGATAGCAGGCTGTGATTTGGTCACTGAAGTGAAGGATATGGTCAAGTTATCCAGGGAAGAGTTTAAAAGGTCTGAGGACATGAGGAACTCCGAGGAATATAAAAATGTAAAGGACATCGGAAGGCTAGAGATTAAGTTTTAAATGAACTAATATGTGCCCAAATTACAGACTTTTTAAAAATTCAAATCATTTTAATATTTTTGTAGGTATTTAAATAGATTTAGCAGTGAGCTGGAGCAGATCGAGTTACATAACAGCATCAAGGACAGGCAGGGAAGGCGGCACTTTTCCCGGGAAACAGTTATCAAGCAGACGATGGAGCGTGAGCGACAGCAGTATGAAGGATATGGCCTTGGTGTGTGCTCTGTGCTTTTTCTTTCTAAAATAATAATGGTATCAGATTTGTAATTTATTTCAAAGGTTTAGTTTTATTTTTTCTATTGATTTAGTTTGATTTTTTTCCTTTGATTTCCTTTTCTGTGTATATAGAATAATTTTTGGGTTCATTTTCCCCCAACAAAACTCCATTGTCTAACCATGACATATTGTCTTTCTACTGTGATAGTGATGTTTTCCTTTTCTTTTCAGTGTGTACCTAATTTGTTTTGTTATAGGGGTGCTACTAGTCCATCTCCAGCTGTATCTTATTGGAATAGATACTATGTTTTTTCATTTTCTAATTCTTGTTCCATTTAGCTCTGCATTTAATCATCCTTGAACAACTTTAGAAATCAAAATTTGTTTCTTTGCATTGTATTATGTCCAATTAATTCATAAAGATAAGTATGTTATTACTTTGGTAACACTGTGGTCAGAAAATCACGTAGTAGGAGAAGATGCTAAGACTTGCAAAGCTACAAATTGGTGGTTACCCAAAGGCTGCATGGCCTACAAATAGTATTTGATTATCTTATTAATTGTCAGTATTAAGGGGTGGGGGAACAGCTGATGATTTCAATTGGATAAATACAGATTTCTGGCTTCTTTTCAAAAACCAGATAGTCTGGCAGCATCATCTCTGGGAATAGAGTAGCAGCTGTCTCTCCTGGACCTGGGCATATTTTCAAAAGTTGGCTTTGGCCCTGACCCTTACTTTCTTTGTTCATAGGTTTTGCCTGGTCAGTAAGCATTTGTGTTATGAGGCTTTACTTGAAAGGTATTTTAAGTGAAATATTTTATAGCAAAATTAACTATTTAAGTTTTCTTGGAGACATAGGACCCTAAGCAAATTGTTCTGTGGGTAATGCTAGAAACTCTGCAGTGGGTGGCAGTCCCTTTTAATTCCTGAGAATTGAGTTTTACAACTGAAAAAGCAACAGAATAGCTGTAGAACTAAATAGATCCAGACTTAAGTCCTTATAGCCTACTGTATAACAGAGGTCAAGTTATTTAACAAGTTGTTAAGCCTCAAGTAAAAAATAGAACAAATAGTATTACCAACTCCCAGGTTGTTCCAAAGTTAAGTAAGATTTAATTGATAAAAGTGTCTGACTAGTACTTAATAAAAGAGGGTGGCAGAGAGCTTCAGCTAGTCCTCTATCATCTTTTTTTTTTTTAGTTACCTTCTAAGACTATAGAATTTGACTCCATTTCCTTGTTTTTAATTTTCTTTTTTTTTTTTTAATTTTATTTATTTATCTATACTGGGGATTGAACCCAGTAGTGCTCTACCACTGAGCTATATTCATAGCCTTTATATATATATATAAAGGCTATATTCATATATATATATTATATATATGTATACATATATTATATATATATATATATATATATATTTTTTTTTTTTTTAATTTTGAGGCAGAGCCACACCAAGTTGCTGAGGCTGTCCTTGAACTTGCCATTCTTCTGCCTCAGCCTACCGAGTCTCTGGGATTACAGGCTTACACCACCAAGACTGGCAGTTTTGGAACCTATTTTAACTTGACTTTGTCCCCACCACTCAACCAAATGTACCAGCAGCTAATGACCTTCAGGTTGCTAAGACAAATAGTTGCTGCACTGGGCTTATCTCAGCATTTGATGCAAAAGAAAACTTATTTTCTTGGCATAATTTTTATCTGGTGTAGAAGACTTGACCTCTTCTAGTTTTCTCCCAATATCAGGGAGCACAGCTGGTGAAAGAATGCTTGTGAATTCTGACTAGTTTGCAATTGTGTAGAAACATGTGGACAGATTGTCTCTAGAGTTTGTTTTATAAGTTAGGAGAAGACCAAATATGAAAACCTTTTCTCCCTTTGCTCCCTGGTAATGTAACTGTTTCTGACTCATTTTATTAGGATCCTGTTTTTTAAAAAAAAAAATTATGCCTAATTTACACCTTCTAACACCTAGCCTCTCATCCTCTTTACTTTCTGAAAACATTAAAAGACAACGTACAGTTGTATCAAACATTTTTGTTTTTATCTTTCCGTTGATACTGCATTTATTTAACATTTAGTTACGTTGGCCAGATGGGCATTTCAGCAATAAGAGTGAATGCATATTAGTTTATGGTAACTTTATAATCATAGTAAAGAACTTCCACACATCCAGTTTTTATTAAAAATGGATTTAAATTTTATTGACCTTTTTTGAGCATGTATTTGATTATAACTTTTCAAACTTTTTTACATTTTAAATGATATGCTTTTTTTAATACTAAATAATTTTTGCTTTCCTTAGAGAAACTCTACTGTGTCATGGTTAAGTATGTACTTGAAAAAATTATACTTTTTACCAAGAAAAAATATAAAACACTTTGGTATGTTATTTATAATAGTTTAGTTTAATTTCACAAATTCCATGTTAGGATGTATTATTTAATAGCATTCTTCTTAAATCACTTTAAACTAAACTCTATATTTGTGAGACTTTTTAAGTTAATTATAACAATGTTTTAAAATTGTGTTTTCTTTTGGATATTCTTGGTATCAATTATTATTGCATTTGGCATAATAAATGAAGAAACTTAAAAATGATGTAATTAAGAAAGAAAATATTTAATGGTATAAATTGTTTTATTTTCCAGAGATCCCAGACATTTTAAATGCAAACAATCTGAAAACTTTCAGGTGAGTGTCTCTTTTATTATTCCCTGGAAAGCTGTGTGTAAAATACATGAGGCATAAACTTCTTCCTTTTCAAGTCTAGACATTAGCACTAAAAGAAAATCCGATTTCTTTCAACCTTTTCTCTTATTAATATTTTCTATTTTTGTATTTATTTGAAACACTTGATATATGCTAAAGTGATATTGACATACTTTTTCATAATAGTTTAATATTTGATGACTGAAAGTCAAATTCTGAAACTATTCTAGCACATTCTTTTGGAGAGAAGGTATATAAAAGAAAGTGATACCAGTGTGAGAGAATTATGTCAGTAGGAACCCCTTGGTTCAGAGATCTAATTGTACCCCCTATAACCACGGAGACTGTTGAGTAGGGTTTTAAGTTTTTAATTCTCAAATAGATTCTCTTGTCTTTTGAAGATGCTTTTTATTAATTATTTTGATTTTGATTAGCTTATGTTGATGGGCCTGAATTTTTTTGTTAATTGAAATGGATAAATTGAAATCCAGGAAAAATAAAATCTAAAATATGCTCTTTATTTCTGAAACAATGTTTGTTCTGCTTCTTCCAAAGAAAATCAGAAATGAGAGGAGAGATGAACATAGTTTGTTAGCATTGCTAGTTAGAGTTCAGTTCTTGAAACAGCCTTCATATTGCTCCTAAAGTAATTGAACATAAAATTGTCATAGAAAATACTGAGGTTGAAAAATAGAAAATTTTCTCTCTCTCTTTTTTTTTTAAATTCTCCTTTAGCACTTTTTTTTTTTTTGACCTTTATTATTTATTTATTTATATGCAGTGCTGAGAATCGAACCCAGTGCCTCACACATGCTAGGCAAGCTTTCTACCACTGAGCTACAATCCCACCCCTGAAAATTTTCTCATAATAACAGTTATTTGATTACTGATTGTAACTGTGATATATCACATGAAAGAACAAAAAAAACTATCTGGTTGTCTATTTGAGAGAGTTGCCAGGGATGACATAGTTTCCGCTTTTGAGATCTTAAGTCACGTTAGCCTGAGGAGGGTTGGTGGGAAAGTTAGTTTAAGGTGAATAAAGGAATGGAATAGAGCCTTCTTGTAGCTTCTAATATTTTGCTGTTTGCTTTTGATGTTTTGAATATGTGGGATTCCCTGTGCAGACATTGCTACTATAGATGAATGAGAAAATGCAAAAAGTATGGAAAAAGCAAGCCTCAATTCTTGGATATTGTTTTTTTTTTTTTTTTTTTTCCTGTTCATTTATATTGGCTATTCCTAATATACTTGAAATCTGCTGTAAATTTATATACTTTTTCCAGTTACTTTCAAAGTTTTCAAAGTTGACTGTCTCCTTCTCACTTCAACTCCTGCCTATATTCTGTACTCTCTCCTTTATCTAGGGAATGGGATTTTGATCTGAAGAAATTGCCAAACATTAAAATGAGAAAACTCTGTGCTAATGATGCAGTTCCTAAGAAGAGCAAGAAGAAAACTACTTTAACTATAGACAAAAATTTAGGGGAATTGGAACTAAAAGGTGAAGCAAGTGACTCAGATGAGGAAATGACTCCAGTAGCCTGATTGTCTTAAGTTGAACATAATTTGAGAGCTTCAAATCACACTCATTAATTATGGTAAATAATTATCTAGACATAAGAATTTACTATTGAACTCATTTTTTTACATAATGAGAGTCCATTTGTAGTTTAAAAAAATGGTGTTATGATTTTTATTTAAAAATGAAGGTTGCATTTCATTTATGTTAAGTTGCTAAAATAGATATAAGTTGTATTAGTCTGTTTTCAGTTGCTATAATGAAATACCTGAGGTTAGGTTACTTATTAAGAAAAAAACATTTTATTTAGCTCATTGTTTTGGAGGCTGAAAGTCCATAAGTAATGGTTCTTGTAAGGGCTCTGGCTATGTCACTGCACAGTGGATGACATCACAAGCCATGCAGGAGAATGTGACAGGATAGTGACACCAGAAAGGGGTGTCCTGTCTCACTAGGCCCACCTCTTAAAGGTACTACTACCTCTTAACATTGCCACACTAGGCACCAAGTTTCTATTATGTGAGCTCTTGAGGGACACATACCAGAAGTGATCTTTTAAAGACATTTAATCTGAACTTTGTACAGAGGAAAAGTAATGTGTGTAAGGACAAAATATGTTTTGAATTTTTTCCTTATGTGGATTTAGGATTGCCTAATCTCCCAAATGGGGTGAATGTTCAGTAACCTGTTTACCAAGAGGTTCCTGTGGACATTTCTTTTTTGTTTGTTTGTTTGGTACTGGGGATTGAACTCAGGGGCACTGGACCACTGGGCCACATCCCCAGCCCTTTTTTGTATTTTATGTAGAGACAGGGTCTCACTGAGTTGCTAAGTACCTCTCCATTGCTGAGGCTGGCTTTGAACTCGTGATCCTCCTGGCCTCAGCCTCCCAAGTGCTGGGATTACAGGCATGCGCCACCGCATCCAGCTCCTGTGGACATTTCTTAAATTGTGATTATAACAAAATTTTGTTAAACCAATTCCTCTCTTAAACATTAAATCTAATTTCTTTCCTTACAAATAGGGAAGAATTTGATAGTGAATTCATATTCACCAGTAGATTGTACCTTATCGTTTATTTTTTCCTGAGCCAGAGGTAAAGATTAGAAACAGAAGTAGTCTGTCTCTGGGGTTATGTTGATCCCCACACTTAAACTTGTTATCTTTTGACAAAGAGTATTCAATAAATGATTCAGGTTTTTTCATTTTCATTACATATTATTTTTTTACTTTCTCGTGAAAAGTGATGTTTCTAAAAGGTTAAATTGACATATAACAGTAATTCAAGTAGCATGGAAAACATGGATATATTAGAATTTTGTTACAGAAATTGTTAAGCACAAGTATCCTTTAGTGTGCTTTTTAAAGGACATGATATAAATATATTTATTTTCAAGAAAAGGGAAACATTAGTGTATGAGGTTAACTTAATAACAAGTCTTGTTAGCAGTTTATATGAAGTGTTATAACATTTTACTTCTGAAAATTAAAAATAAAATTTAATAAAAAAGTCACCTTAAAATTCTATTCAGTTTTTAGTATGTAATTGATGTTGATTAATTTCAGTAATCTTCATGAAAATGATTTGTGATTATATGTTAGTTATCTTTAATTTTTGGAAATGTTTGTTTCTTTTCTTTGTGAAAAGAAAAGAAAATATTTGTGAAAATTTAGTCATGAACTGCAGTGAACAGTATAAAAACTATTTTATGTGGTCTCTATTTAAAAGCCCATAACTGTTAGATGAATAACTTGTCAAAGTGGCAGATCATTCTCTCTGTCAGACATTTGTTACTAGTATTCCTATGTTGTCAATGCAAACAAACAAACAAACAAAATCCCACTATCTCCTAGGCCCTAAAGTAAGAATCTGTTGAATGAATGAATATACCAAAACATCATGTCACTCTTGACTTGGACAAAGTAGCCTGCATCAACTCATCTTTAGAGTGATGTTTTTTAAACCTTGTCCGTAGAACATGTTTTGTGGAAGTGATAACTTTTGTTTCCTTCATGGAGACCACTTTTAGGTCAGTAGCATATCTTTGTAAGAGAGCTTCCACACTACATGGCCATGGAACACAGTAAAGGTAACTTGCTTTGTGTATATGTTCTCCCAACCTTTAAACATGTAAAAATCATTCTTAGTTCACGAACAAATTGGGCCATAAGCTGGATTGACCTGCTTGTCACTATTTGCTGATCCCTAGTCTTCTATGAATTTAGTTTTAGGATACATTTCTAAGTTCAGAGTTGCTAACTCTGACATCTTTGCTCTTTTCCTAACATTGTAGTCACTTCCTTGCTTGGCTGACATACATGTCCCTTTAGAACCCTGTTCATCTCCGATAAAAGCTTTTCCTGTTCTTATATCACCTGTGCTTTAAGGTCAGGAGATTGGGTAGGTCCTTTTTGTTCTATTGTCATTTAATTTTTTTTTTTTCTTTAATTCTCAGCCCAGAAATCTTCTTGTAAGTCTTCCTTGGTTCTTCCCTTTCTCTACTATGTCCTCCAATGATCTAATTTAATTAGCAAGTATTATTGGTTCTATTTCCAAAATGAAAGTCAAATTGGTTCATGTCTGGCTGTCTCCCATATGACTTGCTGTAATACAGGCAATGACTTCCTAACTGACCTTCTTGCAACCATCCCTGCTCCTCTGCTGGCACCCTGATGACTTCACATGTATCCACTTATTCCACTTAGGCAAGGCTTTCTCACAGCTGACTTGCGCCTTGGAATAATGTCCTGTAATCTTCCTGGAACTGGAGGATAGAGTTTGGCATCATCTTCTGGGTTCTGTTGCAGTTTTGAGAATTTCCATCTCAAGTCCATTTGGGGTACAGCTGCAGGCTATAAAGCTACTAAACTGCAACAGGGAATGGGACTCCCTACCCCTTATGTTGCATTATCGTGTCATCTGGCTGCTTTTCTGTTTGTGACCTCCTATGGGACAAGTATGAAGAGATGGTACCTTTGTCCATCTTTTACCAGCTTTGTAATTAAACTTTCTAATGAGGACTTGTTTCCTTACTGGCCGAATCTGTCAGCTTTGTTTAACATTTCCTACTCAGGACTTCAGTACTTGTTTCCTCTGGCTGCATTGCCCTTCTCATGAGTCTTTGTAGGCTGATAGTAACACTGTTTTCTCATCCTTCAGATCTGTACCTAAAGCTTATATTTACTTGCTCAAATATCTACCCTCACACCCTTCCTATTCTTTGGAAATGCCTATGCCATCACACTGGTTAGGATCATTAGTAGAAACACAATGAGCGATTAGTGATCTGGGTTTGTTTGTTGTAATACTGAGTGGTGGGGGAAGCCCATGAGTTCAGATATCTAGTTTGGGTAGAAGTATGAGTTCTGTCCAAGTAGAAAGACCGGAAGTCACGTTAGGCCAAGGCAGCTATTTGCCCGGAATTCAGCCTTCTAAGCTGAGACTTTAGAAAGGGACATTTTCTTTGCTGTTACCAAATCTCCAACATGAGGAGTAAATTCCAATGTCTTTGGCTTACTATTCTTTATCCACAAAATTATCTGAATCCACTCAAATATCTCTGAATATGCTGTTATAGTCTTTCTTTAAATCTTAGTCATGAGAAAATCCTCTAGATTACATTGTGATATTTTTTACACTTTTTAAAAAACGTTTTGAAAGTCTGTACATTTTTATTGGTTAATACACCGTTTTGTTTTCCTACAATGTCTAAGATTTGTCAGTATAATTTGTCTTAAAATGGTTATATATAGGCCCCACCTAAAAACACAGACCATTGTAAAATCTTCAAAATCGAAGGGTTTTGCGTGTTGGAAATAGAAATCTGTAAAGATCCCAGTATGTTAGACAAAAAGTATAGAAGCTACAATCAAGATTTGGATCACTTGTTTAATATACAAAGTCTTTCACAGATCTTTATTTTTTTTCCTTAGTTTGTCTTAGCACACATTATTCACAAACAGTATATTATTAATGAAAGAGAATTAGGTAGAACTAAAAAAAGTACAAATGCCCAATCTCAAAAATTGCACACAGTTAAAATAATTTTTCTTCTTTGTGTCAATGCAATATCCAATTTCAAGGTGGGCTTTCTTTAGATGTGGAGGAAACACTGCAGCCCAAAATAACAGTACTTCCTTTCAACTCTTGATATGTAAAATAGCACCTTTGGGCTGATTTGAGAAAAGAAAAAAGGTTTTCATCTTTCTTAATTAAAGTGTAATCCTTACAGAGTTATTATATAATAACTACAATAATAATGTTAATAATGTTTTAAGACCTCTACTTTGTTCCAGAAAATTCATTGGCAAGGCAAGGAAAGATAAATTAAATCTAGTGGATGGAATAACCTTCCTGCCCCACGACCATGACCATTATAATTTCTCTTAATGATGTCATTGAGCTAATGAGCTAATTTTCCAGCCAAAGAATAGATGTTTTAAAGGTACCAAAGGACTTTTTGTAAAACAAGGAGTACAATCAAGGCCATCTCTCTAGGACAGTAATCACATGTAATAGCAGCTCCGACTGAGATGTAATGCTGGGGCATTTTGAAAAAGACTCCTTCAATTTCTGCATTGCTGTCCCACATCCTTGGGATCACTTATATTTTAATTTTGTTAAAGAAACTTTGTCTTTGTTTGTTTTTGTTCTAAGCTTAATTGCCTTTTGGGCTTCACTTCTTAAAAATTGGAATTTCATTTCTTTACTGCTTTAATCTTTAATCCTGTACAATGAAGGTGACAGTTCTTTAGTTAAGAAATTAACAGCCTCCCCAGGCACGGTGGCACACGCCTGTAATCCCAGTGGCTCAGGAGGCTGAGACAGTAGGATCCAGAGTTCAAAGCCAGCCTCAGCAACAGTGAGGTGCTGAACACTCAGTGAGACCCTGATTCTAAATAAAATACCAAATAGGGCTGATGTGGCTCAGTGGTCAAGTGCCCCTGAGTTCAATCCCCAGTACCAAGAAAAAAAAAAAATAGTTAATAGCCCATGGTATTGGCAATACCACGAATTTGGTTCATAATTATAAAAAGCCAAAGTTTTAAACAGCTGTAGGTTCATTCTTCAATTTCCATTCTTTGTTTGAATTCCATTTTGTTTGTTACATGAGCAGGTAAATATGCCTCAAAAAAATTGTCATTCCATAGCACAGTTTTTCTTTTGGAGAGGTAAATCAGTTCACCAAAAAGCACTGCCACAAAGCCAAATGTTTTCGGTGATTAAAGGACAAAGGTACAATTGCCATAGGAAATGTAAATGAATCAACATTAGGTTTTAAGTGAATGTAGTTATTCTAAATCATGTGAACCATAAATATCCATTGCAGGAAAGCTTTTTAATGAAACTTTTCTGCAGTGAATTTTTTTAAATGAAATTCACTTTAGGGTTTTGAAAGGTCAGAAGAATAGCAGAATTAAATGTTGACTTTTAACCTGTTAGGGAGCTTTTATTATTTTCTCATTTCAATAAAATCAAGACCTAAGAAAGTTAATTTTGAGAATCTGGGCACAGTTTTAAAACCATGTTATCTTTTATTACTAATATAGCAAAGATTGTCTTAGCTTTTTATTTTAGAAATGTTTCTTAGTGTTAAATATAGCCCTTGATAAGTAAGATTTTATTTTAGCCAATCATCTTCCACTGTGAAATGAGCTATGCTCTTAACTATCTTGATTTAAAACAGTATTTTCCCTGGTAATTAAGGTAAGTAATGCTTTTCCTTTTGGAGCAAACAAAAGAGGAATCAGTATTTCTTCCTTTGCTGGAGATGAGATTTTCTCCCATAAAATACTAGAAGGCAACTTATGGCCCTTGCTAAACCACAGAGAAATGAATTAGGCAAATTAGCAAGAAAATGCAATCAAGGTTAATCCTTTGGGTGTGGTACCATGATTAAATCACCCAAGCTTTGTTATTTTTAAGTACATTTATCTTCAAACTTTAAAGGGGAAGTTAATACAAAGTTTAGTTTGTTTAAGGTTCATTTTTTTTTTTTTTAATGCCACCGAAGTCCTTATTTGTGCTGTAGTTTTGGTCCAGTTTAGTAACCTCCACTTTGTTTTTCTTGTGCCTTTACTCCATCCCCTACAAGTTTTAAGAAAGATGAGTTTTAAACCTTTTGTTTCCTGACTGAATACCTTAACATATTTCTCACATATATACATGAATACACACATGCCACACACACACAAAATCAACATTGTTTACCTTTTCTTTATTTCTAGGAATGAGGCTGTTTGGACTCAGTATCAGCCACTACTAATATCCATACTGTCTTTCTCCTCAAAGGTTATTTTTTCCTTTGATAATCTGTGAAGAACAAGCACACTGATAATTGCAAAGTGCATTGATGTGATACCCAGATTTGTGCAATGTGATACCCATGCTTTGGTTCTTATGTCCATCTCTGCCTTTTCACAATAAATATGGCAGCTAATAAAAATCACTTTTTTATGTAGGCCATCTTTCTTTGACAGGCCACTATGTTAATAATTATTAATCTAGCTCTCTGCAGTATCATTCACACTTCAGTTTTTTATGAACATTTAAAGAATGCAATAGTCAACTGTCAAACCTAAACAACTCAATTTATTACTTACCATAGAATCTGTTGAATATTTTTGCTTCTGAACTGTCAAGGAATATGCTGTCAACTTTTTAAAATAAGGTCTAGATTTTTGGCTGTAACTACTTATCAGTCAAGTTGACACCTCATGTAGAGTAAGAAAAACACTTTTGATTTAATAACAAAAATACTTAATTTTAATTTCCCTATTGTAGTTGCTTCATTGTAGCAAACAGAAGTTAATGTAATCTCACAATTTTACTACAGGCAGATAGCTTTTTTTTTTTTAAATTTTGTTTTCTCACCCTTAGAGAAATGGTAACTTCATTTAATTCCTCAAACCAGGACACTTAATTTGATTAATTTATTGCTTTGTAAAATCATAACCCTTTAATGAAACTTGAAAATAAAGGAATAAATTAAGCTTCTATTTTGAAATATTCAACCATTAAATAAAATAGAGCCTTAGTCTCTAATTAGGGCCATGCTATCCAATTTAGTTCACTCAAACAGGTGTGTTGTGAAATGCATACTGGGTTTTGAAGGCTTAATTAAAAATATATATAAGCTGTTTCAATAATGTTTTGCATTGATGACATGTTAAAATAGTATATGGTGTTAAATTGTAAAAATTTCACCTATTTAACTTTTATGTAAAGGGGCTACTAGGAAATTTAAAATTTGCATTTGTGCCTACATTTGTAGTTCATGTCATATTTCTATTGGACAGCACTGTATTAGAGGGGCCAGATAAAATATAGGACCTGATAGATGATAATTTAACCCAATAATCTTTTGTTCATGATTCAAACATAATTCCAAGTATTACTATCTTCAAATGTATATTGCATCCATTTTTATAACATGCATCTGTCAAAATAACCAGACTCCACTATCGCCATAAAAATCTGTCAGCTGTCAAAGAATATCAAAATATGCATCCTCCAAGTTTGCTTCAAGAGTATGACAGGAATAATGCAGACAATTTCAGGCTTAAAACCATATGTGTTTATCCAGATGAGATAGCTAACATTACAAGACCCTTAGAAGAAACACATGTTACAAGTCAAGTCTATATTGAACTTTTCTCCTGCTACTGCGAAGAGTATCATGTGTCAGTTTAATTTGTCATTGCCTAAAAGCATTCCTGTACCAACGGTTCTGTGTTGTCTTAGAAGTCATTCTCTAGCCATCTTCACATTTCCATATCACACTTCAGGCTCACTTCCTGGTGTCCTGCTCATTTGATGTTTTTTCCTTCTGTCCTTTTTGAGCAAAGTAAGGAAAAATGAGTCAGTAGGAGCAAGGATCCGATAAAGGGAGTGAATAATGCAGGATCGCTTCAGTCAATTGTAGTGGCTGAGGCTAGAAAGACCGTCTTCTGAGAAGAAACTGTCAACTGGTTCCATCAAACTGGTATGACTTCTGGGGGGCCGCTTTCTGCAGATGGCAGTGAATTTGTACCCGTTTGTGATACTGGCATGACCACAGCCTCCTTGGTGTCTGTGTTTACGTTACACGAGAAGTTCTTCTCCAGCTTATTGGCAGTGTCTGGGCAATTTTGCACAAAGATCACACGGTTGTAGGCCTTCAGCCTGCGCCACAATTGGACATAGACTTTACACTGTACATACATGAAGACGAGACCACCTGTGAAGCCAATGGCCACCACAACCAGTTTTGTCCAAAATGGCCATTCGAGGACACCTTTGAAATAAAAAGAAAATGTTATCACCAAGTTGTCATTAATAGATTTGAGTATTTTATCCTATGGCCTCCTTCAGAAGGCCATACCTACTTGCTAAATTGTGTTAAGACATATATTTTTAACAACTAGTAAGATTTACAACCTGAATTGGCTTAATTGCTTTCAACTATTCTAAATATACAGCTAAAATGGCATATGAGGAAATTTTCTCACCTGTTGTTACGGTGACCTCTTGCATCCAGTATCTGCTCTAATTATCAGATACTGTGTTAGACTTTGGGTACTTTGATGTTTATTCCTTATAGCTAAATCTTGAAGGATCATGAACACACTGAAAGGATCAGAGTTTAAAAATCCTTTTAAGAAGGTAAAATAATGGGCATATGTGTAGGCTTATGCAAACTAATCTCCCTACCTGCATTCCCTGTGAGACAGAAGCCTGCCATATCCTTCTCACTAAAGAGACAGATTTTCTGAGGGCAGACATGCAAAAGACTTGAGGTTTTCGTTGCTTGTTTTAGAAGTATTTTATATTTTGTTGTAAAGAACCATCACTTGGATGTGGTGGCGCACACCTGTAATCTCAGAGACTCAGGTGGTTGAAGCAGGAGGGTCACAAGTTTGAACCCAGTCCCAGCAATTTAGTGACTCCCCCAGGTCAAAATAAAAGGGGGGGAGTGGGCAGCTGGGGATGTAGTTCAGTGGTCAAGTGCCTCTGGGTTTAGTTCCAAGTACAAAAACAAAACACCTAGATATGTGTATTTTCTTCTAATTTCCCACAGCATTACCAGAAACAAGCTTTCTTTCATAAAGGAATAAGTTTTTACAAAATTCATCCATAGGAGTGTAGCTACAACAGTGAGTATGTAGGCCACTCATAGTAAATGTTAAATATATGATGATCCAAAGTCCACCTCTTGCTCTTGATAACAGTGGTATGGTGTGGGGGACATATTTATGTGAAAATCAAATGAAAGTGTGGCTCTGTGAAGAAGGACAGTATAAATGGATAGAAACCACAGCAAGTCTATGGTTCTACATTTTTATAAAAGTGAATGAGATTCTGAGTATACTACTTATATTTTGTAATAGTGACGTTTGCTTTATACTTCTGAAGGCAACGTGAACAGTAGCTTTTATCTATCATAATGAAGCACTTTATATCCTAAGATTAACTAGAAGTAACAGGGTGCCCTGTGAATTCCTGGTCCCCAAATATGGAATAATAAAATATGGAATATGTGTATGCCCAGACTCCACAGCAAAGACAATGTTATTCTTGGCTTTTACATAGCTAATATTGCAAGTATTGTCAAATTCTTCTAGACATGATAATCATGTGATTAAGATTTTAGTTTTCCACTGTGAAAAAACTTATGTGAACTTAATAACCATGATAGTTTTTTCATAATTTTTAATTCTTTTTTCTGTTTTTCCATATTTTCTTTTAAATACCTGTTGTATTTGTCATTTGGCAAAATAGTCTTTCTGAATGAAGTCTTGATCAACTTTTGCAAGTAAACAATTTTTTTCTTTTCTTTTTAAAATGTTTGCCTCTAAACTCTTTTGGAAGAGAGTTTGAAATTTTAGAAGAAATGCTTTCTGAATTTAAAAGTTGTGTTACTGACATGAAAATCCTCTCACTATTGTTGATATTTCATTAATTTGTGGCTCTGTTTGTCACTGTTGACCTAAAATGAATTTCTGTGCTTCTTTCAGTATCAAATCTGAAACACAATTTTGCAATGGGTCAAATATATGCAAAAGAATTTATTAGAATCTTCATGGCTAGCAAAGATAAATGTTTTCTCTAACTTTGATTTGTGAGGACTTTCTTTTGATTTAACCAATCCATGGTGTCAGCATCCTGAACATATCCTTGATCCCAGTGGAAATAACACTTCAAAATATCATTCCTCAAAGCTCACACAAGTAGAAAATGGGCAATAATAAGTCTATATCAAAGAAATAAAAATCAACAATTGGTAACCTTTCAAAGCAGAAAGAACTAGGCCCAGATAGTTTTTATTAGTGTATTCCTCCAAACATCTTTCTACAAATCTAACCTCATTCTAAAATAGTTTTTTATAAAAAGAATGTGTATCATTAGAGTTTTTCATTGAATTCAATCTGTCTAGGACAGACTATAAAATCTCATAGTGAGATGAGTTTGTCACCATTTAAGTATTTGGAATTGTAATGTAAGTATATTTCTAGAAACTATCTCACCAAAACACCTTGTATCTTAAAACTATGACCAATGTTGTTCCTAAAATTTGCTGTGGTCCTGCAATAAATATTCATGATCACATATCTCTGTTTTATACTTGTGTTCAGAAGCCTGATTTCTGTCACCCAAAGCCTTTTTTAGTAAACTTTACCTAAAATCCTATCTGTGTAGCTATTTCCCAAATATCCCATTTTCTAACACAGATCCATGCGTTAGCATATGCTCTTCCTTCTGTCCTCTTTACTCTAAACTACTAATTCTTCAAAACCCACCCCAGGGAGAGAATAGTGAAGTCTCTTTCATGAGGCTGGCAAACATAAATTCATGCCCTAATTAGTGGCAACACTCTTTCCTCCTAATTGCTGTCATAGCTTAATGGTCCCTAACACCCCAGTCTAGGTCAACCTCTGAACCTCTGAAGGTGGCACACAAAACAAAATCTCTTTGCCATTGAGGCTCAGGAGAAATAAGCACATTCTCAAAATATTGCAAATTGTGTGCATAGAAACTCTATGAATGTTAACTGATTAAATGCTACTTTAGAGTAAAATGTAATTGTTCTGAATATAAAATTAGGACAAACACTGGAGCTTTCATGTCTTTCTGTACTTGAGTCACAACCTTGGAAAACTAATTAAGGTATGATGGCAGTAAACTTTTTAAAGGATCAGAAATCAATTATCAATGCATTTACTTAACAGAAGATGGTATTTTTAGAAAACAAATTGGCAGCAAAAACTCTAGAACTTTTGATTTTAGAAACTCGAGAGTACAAAAATGGACTATCTCAGACATTTGGAAGTATTTTGTTGATCACATACTGTTTCCATTGTTCCACAGCTAATCTTTGATTCTGAGGATAGTAATATTCACATTGGAGGTCTGCTACCTGGGTTTGATTTCTATATACTAATGTATTTTCCACCACATGTGTTGAGTGACAGCCCTGGTCTTATCTAGTGATAATAATGGTACTGTATCATATGTCCTAATACTCTACAGAAACCTTTTCATTTAGGGATGGAAAAACATAGAATAGATTTTTTAAATTGGGGGTTAGGTAAATGTTTTGTATTTATTCATAAATTTCCCAATGTGCTTATTACAGACTTCTTGAATTTTGCCCTATCTGGTAGCATCAGTTCCTCATCTAAAGATTTCACTGCACTTTTCATAATGGACCATATAATCTGTACTTGAAACATTCCTAGATATGTATGTTTATTTTTGTAGCAATTGCTTATTGTTGTACATTTCAAAAGATCAACTTTATGAAGAAACAGATTTGTTACAATACCAGGTTGAGAAATAGACATTGCTCAAATCTTGATTTTTTTTTTTTTTTTAGTATTCCAGCAAAAGAAATGAACTAAAAATTCAAAGTTCAGTAACTTTTAGAGTCCATCTATTTTAATTCTACCGTCTCCCTCTTTTGCTATTTAATGTTAATGTGGAGACCATGACCCAATGATGTTGATCTAGTAACCTATGATAGTATTGAAATTTGGTTTACATGTTACATAGAAATAGCAGTTAACTTGCTATTTCTATTTAAAATACTTTAAGTCAAAGCCTTCATAAAGGAGGAATTTTGACAAATAAGCATATGGGGTAATTTTAATATTCACAAGCAAATGGCAGCACACATTTAGAGATGGCTGGATCTGAGGGCTCTTCTTACTGAATACTAAGGAATATAGTGGTATCAAAATATAGTTAAAAAAAGATGAATTCCTCTCTATGTAGAGTCCTTGCATTTTGGAGTGCGGAAGAGCTTTTTTAGCTCCTTTCTTAGTTCTCTCCGTCTGCATAAGAGGAACCATCATCTGGCATGCCAACTCAGTGTGAACTATAAGTCTTCAACCATGGCTAGTTTTGTCCCCAATGGGAATGTCAAGAGACATTGCTTATTGTCATACCTGGAGTTGGGGTGGGATGCTACTGATTGTTAGTAAATAGAAGCCACGGACTGAACATCCTACAGTGCATAGTACAGCTCCCCCTCCCCAACAAATATTCACTCCAAAATGTCAATAGTGTTCAGGGTGAAAATCCCTGTGGTAAAATAGACAATCACTGAAGACTCTTATTGGGTAATTTGCAGGGAGGATTCAGTATACAAATAGGACATCTTGGAATTCTCCAAACTGAGAAGGGCTTTTGCTATAAGCTATTATTTTAAGTAGTAGTTTCTGTGTTTAGAAAGCTTTTAGCCACAGACTGGATATGAAGTGTGCTTTAGCTCCCATTTTTAGGGAAATCCCCATGGATGACATCCAACTTTCCCTTCTGTTTGCTAAATCAAACTACCAGCTGTTCCTCATAAATGCCTGGAGATTTTCCACTTCTGAGCTTTACTCCATGATGTTTCTTTTCTTTGGATTTTGCTTCCCAACTTCTGCATGTCTCCTGCCCCACAAAACCCGATGCAGAAGTAATTCCTAGCTGCAAATGAGCTTTCCCAGTGTCCCAGTTCCAAGTTATTTCTCTGCTTGTGGCATGAGTTCACTTTCTCTTGTAACTCATTTAACCTTGCCATCCTATAATCTTGACAAATAGGAAATTTGTCTAGTTGGTCTTTGTTTTTCCATAGTGCCTTGCTCAGCAGATATTTTTAGAGATGAATGAAGATTTTACAGCTTCTCTTGTCAGTGAATCTCTGCTTTTGTTGGTAGACAATCCCAAGAAAACTCTCCTCATGCCCCACCTCTCCTTCTAGAACTACTGACCCAAATCCAAAATTTACCAGTAGTCTGGGCCAGGAGTCATCAGCTGTCATTTTTTCTGCCTGTACTGGGAAACTTCGTGAGATTCCTCCACTTTCTTTCACAAGGTAACTATGAATCAGTGTCCTCTGCCCAACACATCCTTCATTAATCTGTTCTTGGGAAATCAAAGCTTACACTAATGAGTTTAGAGGGGTGAGCATCTCCTAACCCACATCCAAAAACAATTTGGCTACAAACTTATTATCCAAATGACTATCTTTTAAAGAGACAGTCTGTTGTTTCTTTTTTTGCCTTTGACAAAGTGGGCGAGATTTTTGTTTTTTATGAAAGAAATTTCTCTGAAGCAAAAGAATTCATTTCTATTCCTGCTTTTGCGGTTGGAATTCTATGGGAGTTTCTGTAGGCTTGGGAATAAACTCTTTGCATGTCTATATTCCTAGGTATTAATGGGAAGCATTAATGGGACAGAAATTGGAGGAGCAAATATTTTGTCTACCATTATTTTCCAAAGAAATAAGAATCTTCTCGTCTCTCATAATAAATTTAATTGGTTCATTTGCATTCCATATCATCATGCTCATTCTCCAAGAAACAGCAATACATTCTCAGTATTCTCAATATGATTATTAAAATAGATTCTTCCAGGTTTCCTTTGAACAATTGGATATATGTGATGTGATACTTGAGGGCTGCAACACCTTAACACACCATCCCAAAGCAATCAACATGCTAATAGCTTTTCCAAGAAAGGCCTAAGACGGTCTGCAGATTTACCCTTCAATGTTATGTTGAAGACTTCACAAATTAGAGGAATCAAATGCTACATTATTTCTTCTGAAAGTGTAGAGCTGCCAGAATGACAGAAATCAGTCCACAGTTATTAAGGAAATGTTTATTTAAAGAACAAAGTAAAAGCACTATGGACAAAGAAAAACAGATGGACATCACAGCTTGTTCTAGACTCTCGTGAGTCGGATTCTGGGCAAGATTTTTTCTAACAAGCCAGCGGGAGAAACTGGAGTGTCCAAGATTTTGAAACAAAAGGTAAAAATGAGAAAGTAAAAGTTAGAAATTATTTTTTTCACACAAACCACCCCCCCCACATTTACCTTATCCTATTCTTTATTGGTGTTGGATCAGGAGACATGTATTGGGCTATTGATTTCTCCTTCAGGAACCTGAGACTGAAGCATTATCTATAAACAGGACCACTGCAACCAAGGGGCTACTTATAGTCACTGGTTTTTCAACTTCACTACCAGAAACCCCCTCCCCTTTTTCTTTTTCTTTTTTTTTAATATGGGGGTTGAACCCAGGGGTGTTCTACCACTAAGCTACATTCCCAGCCCTTTTCTATTTTTTATTTTGCCACAGGGTCTCACTAAATTGCTGAAACTGGTCTCCAATTTGTCATCCTCCTGTCTCAGCCTCCCAAGTCTTTGGGATTACAGATGTTTTCCATCATGCCTGGCTGGCTAAACCCCCTCCTTTTTGGCTAAGATATACCCAAATCCCAAAATGATTCAGATTTTTATTCAGTTTCTAGTAGGATTTCCCATAGTGTGGTTCATGACTTTATTTAAAGATTTTTTTTTCACGGAAAAATCCATACTTACTCATGAAAGTTATGGATTTTATTCCTAAAAATCAGCTATTTTAGCGGTTATGTTTTTTATCTACCCTAACTCAGGTAACTATTTCCTTAAGGTATCAGGTCTGTTATTTGTTATTCTCTTTGGTCTCAGTTTCTTCATCCTTGGTAGTTTGTAGCAATAATAGCCCCCAGTTGGCACGGGCCTCCCTATACCTTGGGTATCCAGTCCCATATTGACTCTGGCCTTTGCCATGAGACTTGCCTTGGCTTATAGGACAGTAGCAAACATGATAAAATCAGAAACTTTAAAAGTGTTTGCATGTGGTGATTTTGCTCTCCTCCTGCCTTTTTAAACATTTCAACTGCCATCTAAAGAAGGCAGGGCCAGCATGCTAGAGGATAAACACACACACACACACACACACACACACACAGCTCAGTTGTGCCTGTCATATCCCAGTCAATAGCATTTCCACTACCAGACATGTAAAGGGGCTTGTCCTTGCCTCTGTAGCTGCTGGCTGATGCCTCAGCTCTCTGCGAACTCTAAATACCTAACTGACTTGCAAAATTGAGAGTGAAGTAAATGCTTGGGGTTTTAAGTCACTAAATTTCAGATTTTCATTTATTCATTTTTTTTTAATACTGCAAACGCCAACCGATACATCATTTATTTTAAAATGGAGGTAAACATTGTACCTACTCCTATGGTTCTTAGTGGGCCTTAAATGATTTAATAGGGCCTGACACCTCAAAACTGCTACATAAATGTGAATACTTGTTATTGCCATTTTCTGGGTAATTTGAATGCTGCAGGTTTGGGCTGACTGAGCTGCAGGTTAAGAACAGAGCTGCCTACCACTAAGATCTGTCCAACTCTGCTGCAGTGTTAGACCTCTGGGGGTTCCCCTTGACTGCAGGTAATGAAGACCTACAGAATCTAAGAGGGAGCAGTCCAGTTAGCTGCTAGCCAGGCTGTGAGCTCTAGGCATCCTCATCATGGGCCCCTGGGCATCCCTTCCAATTGCAATTCCCTTCATCAGGAGAATACTTCAGAAATCCCACTAAAAATAGAATTTCTTTAGATTCATATGAAGCATATAGTTTTATTGTTATCTGTTTGGCAATATTTATGCCAAGCTTTCAGCCAAATGACAGTGGCTTGAGAGCTGAGATGTATCTGCAGGCCCCTTTCAGATTCATTTATTTTGCAGTAATATTGTTTCTTGGAAAATATATTTCCCTTGGTGATAATATTGTGTCCCTGTCCTCTCTACTGGAGGCACAAAGTCTAGGACACCTGTAATAGCTATTTTGATTTCTCTTGAAGTCAGATTGGGTAAGCAAGAAGGTCCCAGGTGGGTGTTTATAGTATAGATGGAGATGGCATGAATTTCGTTTTTTTTTTTTTTTTTTTTTTTTTTTATCTTAACCTAGTGGTCTTTAAGATCTCTCCCAGCATTTAAATTTGACTTCTCAGTTTCCTGCCTATCTTATGTAGCTGAGCATGTGATTAGAGACATCTGGAGTGTGTCTAAAAACCTTTTATAAATCACCAAACAGCAGAAGAGAAGCTGCCTCATTTAACAGCTGCAGGGACAGTGCATATTTAGAAAAAGTATCTTTCACAGGAAGTTGGAATGTGTTTGACCGAGAGCTTAGGTTATGCAAAATGTGTTATACAAAATGTGTTTGTATGAGGAAGTGTGTGTGTGAGTTGATTTTCTCCTGATTGCTTCTCTCCAGTTGGAGAAATTATTGAATAACAATAATTCCATTTCACATATCTTTTCCTTAATTTGTTTTAATGCTAATATTCACTGTGAGTAAACATATATGATAAATGTGCATTATTTATGGAAACACATTTGTTTACCTGATGCAAGGTAAAGTGCACGATTTCTGAAAAAGAAGTCATACAAAGAACCCTTTGAAGACACAAAATCCAACTTCCTTAGTTTCATAGAAGAGGAAACTGTGCTTCAGAGAGATTAGTTATTTTGTTGAAGATAGCTAGTCATTGACCAGGACAGAACTAGAAGTCTGGTCTTCAGAAAATTAGCCCAAGATTGTGATTGTTATATATTTTGGGTTGTACTTATCTACTGGAGTCAGCCACAGCTAGAAAAAAATTTTTGAATCTCTACTAATACCAAGTGCTCTGAATAATGAGGTGTAGCCCTGCCCCAGAGTTGCTTAGAGGCTCACAAGTGAGTCAGCCATGAAAACAAAAGCAACTCATTATGCGAGTATAAACCTTGTGGTATATAGTTTTAAATAAATCTGAGATAACTTTAAAATCTTCACCTCCAGACTCCTTAATGTAGGTTGAGCATCCCAAATCCAAAAGCTACAAAATCTGAAGCTTTGTGAGCACTGACACAATGCCAGGGTGGAAAGTCCCCCCCCCCTCCCCCCAGGAGATGGGCTGCAGTTGAAACACAGGCACACTAAATATATTGTACAAAATTGTGTGTCTAAGTTGTAAAAAAACACAAATATATTTCATGTTTACACTTGGGTCCTATCCACAAAGGTATCTTTTTGTGTATATGAAAATATCCCAAAATCTGAAAATACCCAAAATCCTTGGATAAGGGAGAGTATAAATTGTTGTTGCTATTTTTTTTTTTTTTGGCCTGTATTTTTGTGTTTCATTTTTAACAAACAAATAATGTAATAGAACATTCTCCTAGAACCTGTAAAGAGAAGGCAGGAAGAACAATTGTTGCCCAAATTAGAGTTAGTAACAAGGGTGATTTAGAGTGTTAAAATTTTCAAGTTCCATATGTTTCATTTATTTTACTTTATCTTTTGTCATCACAGGGGAAAGAAAGAGTGCATTTTAATCTAAAAGAATAACCCTTCTCAAACATATGGAGATTTTTTTTTTTCTCCCAGTATTGTCATTACAGCTCAAAAATTTTTGCTGTTTTATATTCAGCCTCAATTTTGGTTGAAAAGGACAATTTGTTCCTCTCCAATTATTTCTGAAGGTTTTTCAAGATAGATTTGAAATATGTTGACCTTTAAATTATGCATTGATTTTTTTCTAATAACTTTAAGAGTAAATTCAGGATCAACACAGTCCCAATGCCAGGGGAAGATGAGCATTAACAATGATTCAGACAGATGCCCATACTCCACTTAAACGGGTGCATTGGGAAGTAAGGTTTCAAACCACTTGAACATAAACCCAGAGGGTACTCTTTGTACATGCCACTGTGGCTTTCATTTGTGGACTGGGAGCTGTCCCACTGGCGTGTGGCTCTGTAGGGACAGCCACGTTCACTGCTGCTTGATAAACACCTGGCTACCTAATTCAAAAGCTTGGAACACTGAAGATAAAAATGATGTCATTTCCAGTCGCTTTTAAGAAACTGAAAGATTTACAATTTTTATATAATGTATCCTATAATCTGTCTGTCCTCAGGGACAGTCCAGTGGGAGACAGCAGTCTAAGATCCAACAACCACCCAAAACTGAAAAGAAAATATTCAAAGAAAATCCTAAATGGAAAGTAAAAGGGGAAAAACCTCAGGTACAAGGAATTCACACTTCATCATTCCTTCTGTGACATTGACTGGAACAACTGCCACCTCCCAGAGGCAATGAGCATGAGGGACATGGTGACCTGGACAGACATGTCCCTGCCTATCTGAGTAGGTGAGGGGTCTCAGTTACATGAGCAATTGCATAAATGTGGTAAATCACAAGGCAGGACAGATTCTCAACATAGCTGCATGACAGGAATCATTAAGGGACGATTAGTCTGAATCTGTGGGGATAAACCACAGGCTTTGTGGTGTAACAGAAAACTCCACAGGTAATTCCAGTATGTCAGTAAGGTGGAGAGCCAGGGTGGGGCCAAGTGCAGAATGCTCATGGAAGCACATGGCTGGGCAGTGGAATCACCCAACTGCATTCTGGGATACCTGATATAGTGGCGTAGAAGAGTGAGAGGTTAGAATCTGTATTAAAAAAAAAAAAAAAAAAAAAAATCCAAGGGATGTTGATGCTTCTGTTCCTGGGACACGTTCTGAGAACCACTGTGTTGGGAATAATTATCCTAGTTGGTGGAGTTGAACCAGGTTTCCCACAGAGACTGGTGTTTACCTGCCAAGGCCAAGTGAGGGTAAGGGAGGTATTTGAGGAATTTGAGGTCTTAACAGTGTGTGCAGTGGCAGTGGACAAGAGAAGCTGGGAGGAAATGTTTTTCAAAGAGGGCAAAGCTTAGCAAGGGTCTGCAAGTAGATGTGAGGAGCAGAATAGATGTTCAGCCTCATTGGTGACACCTAAGTCCTGCGCGCAGCAGAGCCCCACAAGGAGTTTGGGTTATATATTAAGGGTATCAGCTAAATGGGGATAGGATTGTGGTTTTGTAAATTTGCTGTGATTATATAACAGAGCATGAGTTGAAGATGGATAAAATTGAAGAAAGTCTAGGTAAGAAGTTTTTGCAGTGTTTGAGTAAAAAAAAAAAAAGTGATGGCTTGCACATGGTTTGTGGCAATAGAGAAGGAGATGAATGTACAGACTCTAGGGGCATATGAGGCAGAATAAATAGGATTTGATGATTGATGTAAAGAAAAGGAGGACAGATCAGGAATGAAAGCCTGAGATATGGATTTGGCTGCTGGGTACAGTGTTGCATTTCCCACAGTGTTGGGGTGAGGTGTGGGGTCCACCATGAGTTTGGACACAGTGAGGATGGGGCACCTGGGAGACTTTCAAACAGAGGCATTCAGGAGGCAGGAGGATGCGTGTTTTGGAGTGCATTATGAACTGGAGGTTGTCAGCACAGAAATGGCTGCTAAGGATGTAAAAATAACCAGGGGACTGGAGGATGAGCAGGGAGACAGAAACGAGGCAGGGCCAGGGGTCTCCTGGAGTCTGGAGAGGTCTGTTGGCTGAAGTTGAGATAAACTGAAGCTAAGCTAAAGTTGTAGCATAAATAGTCACATCTCACGTGCCTTAGAAGTACAGCTGACGAAAATAAACCTGAGGGGTTTCTTATGGGTGGGTTATGGGGGTCTAAGCAGGGATGAAATGAGACTGCTGCTTGTCATTTCTAGCCTTTCGCCTTCCGCCCCTCACCTGTGGCCGAAGAAGAAGAGCCCTGAAGTCTACTACGACCAGCCAAGGCAGGGGGATAGGGGTGAGGCCACATCACCTTAGGGAAAACGCACGGTCCTCTAATACTAAGCTCCAACTTAGCCAGCTAAAAATATTAAGTCTCTACATCAGGTCTGCCCTGGGTTGCTAGGAGAACACACAAATCCTAAGGTAGTACACTGGGTGAAATTGGATGGTGTCGCGTCTGCTTTTCCATCCACATGGGACTACATGACTGCAGTGTTTATGGTACACTTTCTGTGATTTGGCATGGGCCAGTACCTATGGCTAGAGGGAAGGAGTTAAGGAAAAAATAAGAAGAAGAAGAAAGAAAGAAAGATCCTATCCTTAGGGAATTTATTGAATCATGTGAATATAATATGATATTTCAAAATTAATAATCTCTGGAACAATGTATAATGTAGTTGCAAACAATGTAGTTTGATATAAATGATACAGTATATAAAATGAGTTAATACCGAACAAACAAACCAAAACCAGAGGCTCCGGCCTGTTTTTTCTGGCCTTTACACTTGACTTAGCAGCATTTACACTCTTTTGAAAAAGTGTGTAGCTCTGTCCCTGGTTTTGCTCCTCCGCCCTCTCCCTAAAGTACATAAACTGCATCCACATTGCATGTTGTGGATCCTTACAGTCTCTGTTCTCCCAGCCCCTCCGATTTCTAGAATGTTCAGCTCAAAGCAGACCCATGGCCTGTGCTCTGCTACCACCCAGGAGGGCCGGCCTGAAGATGGAGCAGACTCCCCTCTGTGCAGGTGAATTTGTACAAGGGAACTGGATAGGCAGGCCCGTTTCTTTTAAAATTCTTTTCTTTCTTTGTTCTCTCGCTGTATCCTATCTCTTTCTTTCTTTAATTTTCCTCTTTTTGGGGGGTAGCATATAAATACTTTGCATAAGTCTTATAAACTCAAAATACACCATCTGAACCATTTCTCCTTTCAAATTCACCAGTTTCTTGGGGGCATGGGATTCTTTCTCCCTATTTCACCAGCCATGATTTAGGAATATACTGCAGCTCATGGAGCCCAGTGAGAGACAGGATGGGCTGTCTTCAGAAGTGAATGCGAATGATACTTTATAGCCATGGTGCTTCCCATTTTTGCTTCTGTTGCAAATGATCTATCCATTTTAAATGTAAGAATATATTTTGAAACATCTGTTTTTGTAGTCTTGACACCAATCTTCGCAATCACATTGGGCATAATTAAAATTTTAAACCATCGTGCTAATCCATGCTATCAAATTATGTAGAACTAAGAAGCTATAACATGTTCTCTACTGGAATGTCATCTTATTCATACATTAAAAGAAGCAATGAGTAGGGTGAATTGAATATGGTTTAAAATACTCCCATGTTTAGTACTGTTCGCCTTTTCCTATCAGAAAGAAGCTGATCTTGAAGTTGTAAATGTCATCTATGAGTTTCCCCCTGCTAAGTTTTATATGAACTTGATACATCTCCTCTCGCCTTGACACCCTCTGTAGTCAGTGCCTTCTAGTCAGAGTTACTCTGGGTAGTCTCAATGGCAAGCACTGGCTTTATTCATGCATCAGCACACCTAAACCCAAATGGGTCAACAGCCTCCCTGTCCACTTCCGGGTACAGTTATTAGCATCCAAGAGAGGAGACAAAAGACAGGCTCTTACCATTGTCATTGCCTTGCTTGATTTCCTCCGCGGTCCTGTCTATTAACACGTACAAAGACCAAACCACACAGGTGATGGCGATGACATGGAATGTGACAGAGCAGAATATCTTTCTCCTTTCACTTGTGGTCATCTGTAGTTTTTCCCACTGCAATTGGAAACAAATTGCACAACACTGAATTTATAACTAGAAAATTAGGCTTTGATTTTATTTCTAGACATGGATCACAAACGGAAGGAAAACATATTTTTGCAATTTAAGATTATACTATACTATTCAAATAAGTCATTATGTTTGGAAATCATAATATACAGAGTTAAATGTAAGTTAAAGATACAAAAGAATAAAAACAAGCTGGATGCCATGGCGCATGCCTGTACTTCCAGCTATTCTGAAGGCTGAGGTAGGAGGATCACAAGTTTGAGGCCAGACTCAGAAACTTAGTGAGACCCTGTCTCAACATTTTAAAAAAGGGCTGGTGATGTAGCTCAGTGTAGAGTGGCACTTGGTTTGTATCTCTGGCACTGCAAAAATAAAAATTAATTAATTAATTAATTAGTCAATTAATTAATTAATTAATTAGTCAATTAATTAATTAATACAAATAATTTTCCCCTTTTCCAAGTGAATTAAGTCATTTTTGTTTTGCTAGTCTGTGTTGCATTCCATAACATGAATGATATAGTTTTAATACTGTACAAATTTTAGAAAACATTTCCTTTTAGGTTTCTGCCTATCACCTCTTTGAGGTAGTAAATTATAAATAGTAATAGGTAATACTGTCTTCTTATTATTACATGACCTTACATAGTGTTGCATTCTTTATTTTGGGGGGGGTACTGGGGATTGAACTCAGGGGTACTCGAACACTGAGCCACATTCCCTAGTCCTAATTTGTATTTTTAAAAATTTATTTTTTATTCTAAGTTGTTATAAATGACAGCAGAATACATTACATTTCATATTATACTTATAGAGCACAGTTTTACATATCTCTGGTTGTATACAAAGTATATTCACAGCATTTGTGACTTCATACATGCACTTAGGGTAATAATATCCATCTCATTTTTTTTTTTCTTCACCCTTTTGCCCCCTCCCTTCCCCTCCCTCCCCATTGGCCATTCTAGTGTTCCTCTAATCCTCCCATAGTCCCCGTCCCAACTCTACTGTGAATCGGCCTCTTTATATAGCCAATGCCTAATGTTTTCTCTAATTTGTATTTTTTAAAATTTATTTATTTTTATTCTAAGTTGTTAGAAATGACAGCAGAATGCATTTTTTAAATTATTTTAATTTTAGAGACAGGGCCTCACTGAGTTGCTTAGTACCTCGCTTGCCTCACTGAGTTGCTTAGTACCTCGCTTTTGCTGAGGCTGGCTTTGAACTTGCAATCCTTCTGCCTCAGCCCCCCCCCCCCCCCCCCCGCCAGTCCCTGGGATTAGAGGCATGTGCCATCATTCCGGGCTAGTATTGCATCCTTGAATGTGTGAATTTAACAGATATTTGAATGGCTGATTAGTAGTTGCAAGGGAGAGTCACATTTTTCTGTTCACAACTCTTCTAGAGAAACAAAACTTTAATATCCAGGCCATGGAAGACAATTTGCCAAACCCCTTTTAAAAGTGGCCTTTGATTTGTTGCTGCCAGGAGAGTTGTAAATCCTGGGACAATCATTGTCCCTTAATCACACTCCTCAAAAAGTTGAGGGCTGCTCTCTCTAAGGCTGGGAGAGAAAGTCAGCTTTGGGTCGGTAGAAGTGAAGCTTGTGAGAGGATATGTTTCCCATAGTGGAAAAAGTAGCCTCTTAAAATAAATTTGGATGTTTTACATCCATAGTGTCATTTCATTTTCATGTTAGGAATCATGTCTTTATTTTGCCTTACTGTATTTCCAAAGGAAAATTAAATCACTATGATTTTATTAGATGTGAAGGAATATGCAAAGCTCTTAGTAATTCAAGATTATTTATATTATTAAGCAAGCCCTTGCTAGAACAAAATCTTTAGAACTTGTTAAGACCCCACCACAGCAACACACGCATAGAATTTGATGCATGGCTCAATTAAAAGCAAGAGGGCATCTATCATGTTGCAGAAAGTTCTGGATCTGCTACCAGCTTGAGAAATGACTGAAATCACTTACTCTCTCTGGGCCCCACGTAACTCATCTTCATGAGAAGCAGATTATGGCAGAGGCCATGGCAGAGAGGCTGGAGAAGAGCACAATCATCCTTCACTTCTTGCTTTGTTAACAGGCTAATTCTACTAGGGTTGACATTATGCCCAGCTAAACGCTGCCTTTCCAACCTTCTTAGCAGAGTGAACTTTGGCTATTTTCCACCAATGAGATATGAGCAGATATCTACAGGAACATGAAGATTTTGCTCCTGAGTATAGGAATTGTTCTTTTATTCCTTGCCTCATAGGGGTCTATTAGAGCTAAATGGCCATTTATACTCTTTCCTGTACTGTTGTATCTTCCATATTATTCTAAGTATAATAGGGAGAAATTTTAATAACGTGGAAGTAAGCAGACGTTTCAATCTAGGCTCTGTTTTGAAATAATCAATAACTAATTGAGAAGATTTTAGCATTGCTTTGGCTTTTATCGAAACTTCACATATTTGTGAAAGATTACTTCTTAAAATCTTGTTTTGGCATTTATTTATGGCAATGTTGATTTGAATAACCTGTATAATCAGAGAATCTTACCATTTGGTAATAGCATTTTGTGGCTTACTAAATAGTCCTTAAATTACATCAATATGCTGTATGACCAATACAAAGGGTGAGGTGGTGCAGAAAAGCAGATTCAGCTATTCAGATTTCTAAAAATGTTCCAGTGTATGAGAATACCCTCGGTAACAAAATATTCCTACCAAGTCCATCCTCAATTGTAAAACTACCCATAAAAAAACCTTAAAAATGAGTCTTCTTTTATCTAAGGAGTAATTTGATAAAATGGCCGGAACACATTATTTAAAATCAATGAACCTCCAATAGAAAAATATCAGTGGAGCTGACACAGATGGACCAAATCATTTGTAAAGACTCCTTCTAGTTCCAGACAATAGACGCTCCGAGTTTATCACCTCTAACTGGCATTAGATGTGACATTTTAAAGAGAAACGAAGTGTGAGGGGACCATCAACCTTTTACATTTTATAAAGCCTTATAGGAACCATTCAGAAATCCACTACTCAGCACACAGGTAAATGTGATGCCACAGCGCCCTCTTTCTGGTGGTTGTATTACTGCATCTGACGTTCAATACATTGCACCAACAGAAATTATTGTATTTATAAACAGGTCCTGTTTGTTGTCTATTCGGTTTTCTGTTTTGTATACCAAGGTTCAATAATTTTAAAATTTGTTCTAATTAGTTATACAAGACAGTACAATGCACTTTGACACTTCATACGTAAATGGAGTATAACTTCTCATTCTTGTTGTACATGCACATAGGGTAATAATGTCTGATTCATAAAAGCCTTCACCATGAGGACTAGAAGGAGAAGGTAAGGATAGACAAAGCTGTCATGAAAGTGCCGTGATTTAATATTTGTGTTGTTGAAATTCAGTAGCAGTTCATAAAAGATTGTGTGATAGGAAAGTGGTAATCTGTGAAAATCCACGTAGCATTTGACTCCCTTCACAGCTTTAAAAAACAAAGTATAGTTTCTGCCCATGTTACCATGTGCATGATGTTACCACTGTTATACCCCTAGAGGGCGGGGTGTCAGGGGAGCGGCTCTGGATTCTCGAAGTATATTTCCCTAGTCATGACCATTGGCACAGCAGCAGAATCAGGGTGCTAGTTAGAGATGAAAATTCTTGAGCTTCACTTTTGAGATGACTATGTTGGCTTTTCCCACAGGACACTCAGAAACCCTTGTCTCCTCATTGATGAGGCCAGCCCCCTTAAACAGAACAACCTTACTTCCGACTTGCCACCAGTGGGGCAGCAATGGCCATTGCCTTTCCTCTAGATTACTCAGGCCTGAGCCAAATATTCAGTCCTCGAGTCTCTCAGTGTGAAGGAGACACACATCTCTCCATCCACGTTGTCTCAGGAAGCTGCTACCAACATTAGAGAGCACTCCATTTCCCAATGGGAAAAAGGAGATAGGGACACACCACAGCACACCAACAAGTGTTACAGTGTTTTGCACTTTCAATTCAGTAGTTTTCAAGTTTTCTTTTTATTTTTTAAGGTTACTCCAAATATTTTATTTTTCTAACAGTGATACTGTGTAAATGGAACGAAACGTCAAAAACCACTGGTTGATATTTAGTCTGAGAATTAAACGAAAGCTCTCTTGAGGTACAGAACTGATCAGTGACAAGATTTTTTGATTCTTCCCAGGAGTTCCTTCATAAAGCAGTTTAGTTTCTGTCTAAACCTGCCCTTGAAGACAATTGAGATTCTGTCCATCCTGTCCCTGACGACACATGGGTTAGGTCTAAACCTGTTCTTTTTTTTTTTTTTTTTTTGCTATCACCCCAAATCAAACACTGATGAGGTTTTGTGATAAAGTTTTTTTGAAAATCAGCATTGGCTAAGGTTTGCAAAACCAGCTTCAAAAATCCCAGCCCCTCTTACAGAGTTGGTCTTTGTGCTTAGATTTTACAGTTCCTAGGTTTGGGGTACCTATTTGTTGTTCTGGGCCTTTGCTCCTTTGTTGAAACCCTTAAACAACAGAAAGAATTGGACTCTATAAGAACCCTATTATTCACTTAGAAATATACAATCAGATTTTTCTGCAAAGATTTCTGAACTGTAGTATAAATTGATGAAAACATTGTTTCTGTGATATTTTCCATTTGCTCTAGCTAAATCTAACAATGCATTTCAGTGTGATTTTCTAACTTAAATTACTTGTATTTGTAGTCCATTCTAAGATATAAATTTGAAAATACTGACTGCTGAAAATGTTTTTGAAAATCTTTGTAGAATGAAGGTGGTTCATTTGCACAACATTAAAATCCATGAAGTAGGGACTACTTTGCAAAAGCCATTTGTTTTTTCCTGGACACTGTATAGGACCAAGAATTATCATGGAATCTATTAACTGATAGAGCAAATAACTGCCACTTGGTGGCACTAAGCCCCTATGGTAACTAGCAGAACTGGTTTTCATGTGCAGGCTGACCAGGTACTCAGCCAGCTGGCTGTGGAGGCTGTGATGTTGTTTCATTAACCCAGCATCAAAGCAAAGTCATGTTTTAACTGTATAAATTTTTTCTGACTCAGCTTGTCATAGTATGGTGGGGTTTTATCACATGTATACAAAATAATACCTAGAACACCAGGAATAAAATGTATTACATTATTTATACACTTTAGTAACATATGTTGTTTTAGAGAATAGTAAGTAAACTCTACAAAAGTTCTAGAACTTGTCACTTTGGAGAAGTTCCTAGAGGATTCATTCCTGTGTAGCAGTATTTCTCAGTGTTCCCCAGTGTCAACCTGGGAACTTGTAAGAAATTCAGTATTTGGGGCTCCACATCAAATTTATTGAAGACGAAATTTTGGCGGCACAGCCCCTATAATCTGAGTTTTAACAAGCCCTCAGGTTATTCTCAAGCAAGCTAAAGTTTGAGAATTACCTGTTTTTCCAGGCACAGTGGCTTGGCACATGCCTGTAATCCCAGCATTTGGGAGGCTGAGGCAGGAAGATCACTAGTTCAAAGCCAGCCTCAGCAATGGTGAGGCACTTAGCAACTCAGTGAGACCCTGTCTCTAAATAAATTACAAAAAAGGGCTGGGGATATGGCCCAGTGGTCGAGTGCCCTTGAGTTCAATCCCTGGTTACAAACAACAACAACAAAGAAAATGACAGTTGGCAGAACTTCATGGTGACCTCAGTGAATTCTATGCCAGAAGTAGCACCTGTCACTCCTATCATAAACCAGTAGTCCAGGGAAAGGAAGAAATCAACAAAATATTCTGGTTACCTGACTGTGATGTAAATATTCCAGGTTGAATTTTTAAAACTCACAAAATCAATGAATCTATTTAAAATAAAATGATTGGTGTTAGCTCATTAATCACTAAAACAGTTTCATTTTTAATTTTACCCTTAAAAGTAGTGTTTAGGTACCATGAAGGCTTATTAAACCTAATTGTATTAGTTACAATTTCAAGTATTTGAGGAGAGAACCAAACTATAGCCTCTGAACATTTATGAAGAATTACTCTTGAGATGTTAATAAATTACCAAATTCATAGATTTGCCCATAGTAAGTAATTTCTCCCTTAAATTGTATTTAAGAACACTAGAAGAAAAATCTCACCTGTTCAGACCCCTAATGAAGTTGTTAGAAACTTGATGGTAGATAGGAAACTTAAGTAAATTTATGCATGGAAATGCAGAACATCACTAACCATTTAAAAGGAATTTATTAAACTTTCGCCATTATCATAATGTGGAACTTCCAGCACCATATCCAAGTGGATTCAGGTGTCCTTCCCTTCCAGGTGACTATCATGTTGATAACATTTCTCAGGGACAAAGATTGGATTGTTCATGAGAATTAAGTCATCCAGATCCCCCCATCTATTTTTCAACTACATATAGACTTTTTATGAATATTAAATCTCACAGCAGGGAAATACAGTCTGTCTGGAAATACAGCTATTGGAACAAAGCTAAGAAGGGCAAGTGGGTGAGTTATTTTGCATATAATAGGTAGAATCATCTAAAAGATTGTACATGATGTTTTCTTTTTCTGTTAGGAAGGAAAAAAAGTCTATCACAGCTTATAATAAATGCCCTAGTAACTTCATGTTCTTTTTTGTGTAATTCAGAATGGTCAGATTTAATGTTTCCCTAAGAAATGCTGTAGTGGATGACAGATTTCACAAGAGGTTAAAGGAACTCAAATATTCCAAGTAAACCAAGAGCATTAACGTGAGTGTATGTGGTAGTCACAACTTCCACGTGAAATGTGGAACATGACAGGGGCCTCACTTGGATGTTCCTGAAATGTACCTGTGGATGCTGTACTGACTGTCCTTGTGATGGCAAAACCCACGAAGCTACCTGAGAATAGATACATGAAAGAAATGGCTCTTTTTCTCAAAAGGTAATTAACTTGGATTCCTGCTCACAAATACTCTTATTGTTAGCTTTCAGAGATGTTGGAGGTTGATATAATAGAGCTTTACTGAGAAGAGATCACATAACTTCGGGGTATTTATAATACCGTTGAAATGGAAAAGTAGAGGTGTGAGATCAGTACAAATGCAACTTATTACAAAAATGCCGAAATACTAGGAAAAGGTGTGCTTAATTAAAGCGATAGTAGCAAACATGAGTTTTATGGATATGCTGGCCATGTTAGCTTACCACATGAAGAATATGTGGGTAAGGATTGTAACTCAGTGGTGCTATTAGGTACACGATGCTTGCTGAAGCAGGGAACCATATAAACTGCCCACAAGAAATTGTCCAATTGTAAAGACACTAGTAGAGGCAAAGGCCAGAGAACATAGAAAAGATTGGAAAGAGCTGTGGGGAGCAGAGAGACCCTGGGTAGGGGCAGGAGGTTCGGGTTGTGGTGAGGAGAGGGACACAGGCAAAGTCAGGTGGAACAGGCAAGGCAAGGGACCACGTGTTTGGAGAGGAACTGGAACAAAGCGACTGAGAATTTGGACCCTGGGGATAGGCGGACCTGGATAGAGAACCCAGTCTGACTTGGGGCAAGTAACTTACGCTCCTAACACCTTGGCTTCCTCCTTGGCAAAATTAGAATAACAGTAATAAGTCTTGCATAGGGTTATTAGAATGTGTATGAGATTACATACACAAATAGTTAGCACACAGCAAGCCAGCAAGTAAACCAGGAGTCTCTGGCTACTTCATTTGTTTATTAATTTTGAGATGGTGTCTCAATATGATGCCCAGGCTGGTCTGGAACTCATGGGTTTAAGCCATCCTCCTGCTTCACCGTGGGACTACAGCTATGGGCTGCCTTGTCTGTATACTAGCTGCTTTATGAAACGGTTTCACATGATTCACAGATGTTTTATTAGGTCCATATCAAACTTTAAAACTCATAATTATTTGCTGAATTCCTTTAAATGTAGCAGACTCAGTTTGCCAAAGTCCCTTTATATTACCTGTTTGGACCTTGTGAGTTTATGACCCTTGAAGTGATCAAAAGCCCTCATTAGCATCAGTAAGCAAAGTTTTTCAGAAGATAGAAGCCATAAATTGCAAGACAGACACCTCAACTTTTGTGATCTTGTGAAGAGCTTGGGACTTTAGGAGCTAACATGAGGAGGTATCAGAATGGCCATTTGGTACTTTTCCATCATTGTGACCAAAAGACCTGACAAGAACAATTAGAAGAAGAAAAGTTTATTTTGGCTCATTGTTTCAGAGGTTCAATTCATGTTAGCCAACTCCATAGCCATGGGCCCGAGTTGAGGCAGGACATCATGGCAGAAGGGTGTGACAGAGAAAAACAGTTCAGGATATGACAATCAGGAAGCAGGAGAGCTCTGCTTACCAGGGACAAAACATAAACCCCAAAGTCATGCTCCCAGTGACCCTCCTCTTCCAGCCACACCCTCCTACCTACAGCTACCACCCAGTTAATCCATATCATTGGATCAATCCCCTGATTCGGTCACAACTCTTATAATCTAATCATTTCACCTCTGAACTTTCTTGCGTTATCTCAAATATGAGCTTCTGGGGGACACCTCATATCTAAACCATAACAGTATTGAAAAGATGGGAGTTGTCAGGCTGATCTAGGTTGTTTGTGATGTGCTAAAAGTTTGTTAGAAAATTGGGATGAGAGAATATCAATCTTTTTTTTTTTTTTTTTTTGGTACCGGGGATTGAACTCAGGGGCACTCGACCACTGGGCCACATCCCCAACCCTTTTTTGTATTTTATTAGAGACAGGGTCTCACTGAGTTACTAAGTGCCTCGCCATTGCTGAGGCTGGCTTTGAACTCGCGATCCTCCTGCCTCAGCCTCCCAAAGTGCTGGGATTACAGGCATGCGCCACCGCGCCCGGCTGAGAATATCAATCTTACAGGCATAAATATTCTAAAAATAGTGTGTTCAGTAAATTCAAAATTAGTAAATTATTTTTATAAAACAGATTGGCTATTCAGTCATCTCTTGGTATCTGGGAGATTGGTTCCAGGAATCTTTTGGGTACCAAAACCCAATGCATTTCACTCCCTTATATAAGATGGCATAGTATTTGCATATAACCTACAAATATTCATATAATTTAAATAATCTCTAGATGACTTATGATGCCTAATACAGGCTAAGTGCTATATAAATAACCAAAACATTGCATTGTTTAGGGAAGAATGACAAGGAAAAAAACACGTGTGTCTTTTAAACACAGACATTATTTTCTCCCTGAATACTTCAGGTAGATGATAGGTTAAATCTGCTGAAGCAAAACCAGAGAATACTGAGAGGTGACTGTTTCATATTCAGCTTACTTTATCAAGTCTAAAATTTTCTCTATAAAATGTATGCATATACCATGTAAATGTCTTTGTAAATACATCAGGGTCTGAGGTTAGAATATCAAATGATTTTTCTTTTAAATATTTCCCTTATCTCCCCTTGTTTACTATCAAGATTTTCATGACAGATGGGATTTCCTAATAATTTTGAGTGAAGTATTTGTAATATAGAAAAAAAAAATGCTGAGTTAAATTATCCACTAGAGGGTGCAATGATATCATTATGAAGAATATCTGCAAGGAATAAAGATTTTTTTAAATTTTAAATGATACATTTTTATTCTTATTTATTTTCACTAATTTATTGACATTTTTTCAGTTTTGAATTTTTAAGTTAAGAAGTTGCAAACATGTTTTAGCAATAAATTTCTGATAAGTAAAATTAAGTTCAAGTAAAGTCAAAATATAAATCACTATAATAGAATTACATATCATATTATGTTATTTATGTATAAATACTTTAGAGCAAAACTCCATAAAATGGGCCAAGTTAAATATACTTACCAACAAATAATTATACCATATCACAGTATAACTTGACTTCGTTTTTGATATTAAGAATTAAAACATACAATGAGACCTATAGTTTTGTGTCAAACATTTTTTACAGAAACATATCAATTAATTACTTATCATAAATAAAGATTAAGAAAAGCATCTGAAATCTTATAATATTCCTATAGGGAAAAAGAAAGAAATTTTTATGTGTGTATTTTATATGTGTCATATGTTTAATATCATGGTACTTAGGCAACATCTCCATTGGACCTGTTGGGGTAACAGTTAAAATACCAAGTTCCTAGGCTCTTTCCCAGATCCATATCTGCAGGTAGCCTAGGAATATGCATTCGTAACATGCACTGTGGTTTTTCTATATGCTGAAGTTGAAGGATTACCTTCCCAAGGAAGGGAAAGTTTAGGGAAATATTCTAGAAAGACACTGTAATATGTAATACTTTTTTTTTTTTACAATAGTGAATATATTTCTATCATCACCCATCTAAGTCTCAGTTGAATTACTATTATCATGTAAGAATGTCACTGAAGGAAAACCTAAATAAACTTTCTAACTTCATTTTCTCTTAGTTGACTTGAAAGTAACTAATTTTGGAGGTCGCAAAGCTGGGCAACACATTATTATTCCCCCAATAGCTCTGCTGTCGTTAATACCTCTGATGTATGGGTTATGATGATCACGTTTCCCTAGCTTACTCTTCGGGGACTTGAAGGCCACTTTTGCTGTTTCTTTACTTGGGCCTGCAGATGTCTGATGGGTGACTAGAATAGGATGTAAAAGACGTGGCATCTCCATCTTCATATTGTCTATCTCCTTTGCTGCCTTAACTTTTGGGTCAGATTCTACTTAGTTCTATACACAGACATGTTAATCATTTGAAAAAAGTTTTGTCCAAAATTATAATGCAGGGTTAAATTGACCTAGACTTGCTTAGGTTTCTCTCTTCCCCTTCAAGGATATAGACATCTACCAACTGCCATGACCAGAAATGCCAGGCCATGGAAGGAACAAAAAGATGTGGCACCTGAGTTCTAGAAAGATCTTAACTGGTTTTTCAGAGACAACATGGATAGTCCTCCCTTATTTGCTTCTCTCTCTCTCCAGTATCATTCCTTTCCTGTGTCTGTGACTCCTCAACTCCTTGGAAGGGAGTAGGGAATTCGTGAGTGGAATTCCCACTTCACTATTCTTTGGCCATTGAATGAAGCTCTTTCTTCTCTCATCATTCTGTCTCGAGTCGTTGGCCTTATCGAGTAGCAACAGGATTGGGCCTTTTCTCAGTTATATAATACAAATTAAAGATTTATTAATAGATTTATTTAAGCAAAGTTTCTTTTCTTTATTTTTTTTCTCTCTCTTTTTTTTTGTTTTGTTTTTGTTTTTGTTTTTGGTCCTAGAGAATGAACTCAGGGACACTCGGCCACTGAGCCACATCCCCAGTCCTATTTTGTATTTTATTTAGAGACAGAGACAGGGTCCTATTGAGTTGCTTAGCACCTTGCTGTTGCTGATGGCTGAGGCTGGCTTTGTACTCACAATCCTCCTGCATCAGCCTCCTGAGCCTCTGGGATTACAGGCATGCATCACTATGCCCGGAAAGCAAAGTTTCTTCAAATGTACTTAACCAATACTTAGTTGTCTGTTTTATCTTGATGCTTATAGTGAAAATTTTAATATCATAACATACTCTGGAAGAGAAAATAGTATTTGCTGTTTCAAGAATGTGGAAGCAGCAGAGAATCTGTGGTGCTGTGTTCATAAAAATATTTAATTATGGATTGGTGCTTAATAAATAAATCCTGCTGCCACTTAATAAATAAACAAAAGGAATAATTGGATTATATTTTATAAAGTGGCACAAATCCATTTTTCTATAGATTTAAGCTTTTGCCCAGGACTCTTAGAATCAACACAGCCATCTCCCATCTTCTTCCCATTTCTCGTGTTTGTTTCTGAGGTGTGTGTCTCCTTTCTTTCCCCTTCAGTGAATATCCATAGCACATGTGGAGTCTACCCAGGCCAGAGGTCATTCTGCCTAAAACAATCACAGCCTTGCAGTTTAGAAGAAAGTGTTCATGCACTAAGTGGGGTCACAGAGCCTGGGAATATGAAAAGAAAGACTTTTTTAAAAGACCCAGTTTTATTTCCTGATTTTACAGCTGGAGAAACCAGAGCCCAGAACATTGAACTGATGTTCCCAGGGTTATATAGATGTTGTTAGTACATCATTTTCATCCAGGAGCTAATTACTGAAGCATCACAATGCATCAGGGGTTGTTCTAGGTGTTGGGAAAGAAGATAACCAGGATTCCTGCTTCTGTGAAGTTCAAGTTACTGTCACAGTTATGAAGTTTGGTGTATTCATTAGAATAGAGGACTGTTTAACTGCTTATCAGTAACAGATAATGAGCTTTGATTTCATAAATGCTTCTATCCTTTTCCCAAGTGCCTTTTATCTTTTGTGTGTATGTACGAGTATCTTTCTAGAGTTTTCCTTTGGGTGGCAGCAAAGAACAGGAGTTTTTCCTTTGCCTTTTGTATTATGCATACCCACGGCAAGCTCAAGTCTACTGGCAACCTCTTGTCAGGGCTTATTTTCATGGGTCAAAAAAAATCCTTGCATTCAATTTCCACCCTACTTTAATAGCAGTGTCACATCTGAATATCGTATGCAATTCAATTGGGTTCATTTTTTTCAACTCTTAGAGTCTTTTAGCAGCATAAAAAATTGAAATTAACCTGATAAATGTATATTCTACTGTCTCTTAAATGGCAGCCAATACTATTTTAGTTTCTTTAAATTTTAATTTATGTTTTGGATGTAATAAATAGTGTTTTAAAACCTTAAAGCAAACAGTGCTTAGTTAACATATTTAAAAATCAGTTTTATCAGTACTTTGATATCAAGCATGATTAATTAGCTCAATATTTTATATTTTTACTTCCTTTGGGCCTTATTTGGGGGGGGTGGTACTAGGGATTGAACTCAGGGACACTCAACCACTGAGCCACATCCCAAGTCCAATTTTGTATTTTATTTAGAGACAGGGTCTCACTGAGTTGCTTAGCATCTTGCTTTTGCTGAGGCTGGCTTTGAACTCAAGATCCTCCAGTCTCAGCCTCCCGAGCTGCTGGGATTACAGGTGTGCGCCACTGCACCCGACTCTTTTAGGCCTTATGTAGACTCAGCTTTTTTTTAAGAATTTTCAAAACTACAACTGAAGCCATTTTTCCCCCTTTTTTAAAAAGGTAAAATTCCTTTGAGGTTTCTAAAAGTGTATAAATTACTTAACTTGTAGGCAGAATATTATATTTATTTTTTCTAGATAGAGGCCTTGATTTTCACTGGATTCTCAGAGATCTGAGACACTTTCCTGATTAAAAACCCTTGCTGGAGACTGCTCTTTCTAGCATTGATTTAATAGTGAATATCATCTTACAAACGAGGAAGCACTGAGCCAGGGAAGGGGTGGAGATGTTGTTAGTGTATCATTTTCATCCAGGAGCTAATTACCGAAGCATCACAATGCAGCAGGGGTTGTTCTAGGTTTTGGGAAAGAAGATAATACCCACAGATAATCTCCACAGGCTGGAAATTAAACTTGTGGTTCAGGGACTTGATATGTTTGGGAAATGAAGAATGGCTTTGCCATCAGAACTGGATAGATTTCATCATTTATAGTACTCACAATGGATTCTGCATCCCCAAAGCTGATTCCCAGACCAGGGTGGTGGGTGCTTGGGATCTGAAATGCTGGCTCATGTTTGCATGGGAATATTCAACTTTGTTCCAGTATTTGGCTGCATGAGAAGAGCAACTCTGTTCCATCCTACCAACCCCTAATCCCACTTTCACTCCCAGTAGGAAGAAGTTGGTTTGGGCCAAGGAGTTCCACGGGGCTCAGGATCTCATTGCAGTACTGAGGATGTCTAAAGGATTTGTCTGGGCCTTTGGAAGTTCATGCCAAGGGAGCCCATATTTTGTAATAATCCCTTAGGTCTGTGTCTCTCTGTGTGGAATTTCCTGAGACACAGATGATAATTTTTTCACCTTTTAGAACAAAGTCCATTTTTCTTCCTAAAGCTTAAGAGTGAGAAGGAGCTCTTATTTCAGAGTCTGTATTTAATAGTCTGTCATTTTTCTTTCTACTCTCTTTGGAAATCTAATAATAATGGGCTGGCCTCACTGCTTTTCCAATGTCCTTCATTCCCAGTTATTTATTACCAGGATTATTATTCATTAATCTTAATAATGAACACTTTTTTCCACTGCAGATTCAATTGTCAATTTCTCTGGTACCACTTGATGCCAGCGAGGAGATAGAAAATAAATGCTAACCCAATCTAATATTATTCTAATAATTTGTTCTTATAAAAAACAAGGAGGCACAGTTCAGTTATCAAAATTGATAATGGATCAGGAATCTTCAATGTTCCCATCCATACCTCCTTTCTCTTGAAGATCATAAAAGCTTTTAGATACTTGAGGTGAACGTAAGAAGTGGAAAGCATTCTCCGAGAAGGGGACTTTGAGTTATGTGAACAGACATGGAATTGTGGATTTGTCTAAGGAACCTGAGAAGACTGTATTAGCATGAGGTGGAAGGACATGAGGAGTGGCAGGACCTGAGATAAAGACACTTGATTGTCATCTGACATGGGGGATTACAGGGCATCAGATTGTCATGGATGAATTAATACACAGGGAGAAGTAGAAAACCTTCCCAGAATTCCTTCATGACATCTGTTTAAAAGAAATTTCTTCATGGCCACTTGCAATAGAAAGCAAGACTACAAGGGACATGCATGTAAGCTGACCTCTTCTGGACAAGACGATGGGCAGCTGAATCTGTCATCCCCAGGAGAAGAGGCTGGAGTTGCTGAGAGAGTTGGGGTGGAGCTGCTGGGAAGGAGGAGCCTGGCTTCTGGGCGGGTTTTCCCTTCTGCTATTGAACTCAGCAAATGCTGAGTTGAATGGATTTAGGGATGAAATCTACAGGGCTGCTAATCTTTGAGTTCAGATTTACATGAGCAGATGAAGGACAGCCAAGGAATAGATGAGGCAGAACAGAGACACAGGTGTGGACATCCTGGCCATGATTGAGAAATGGGCTAAGTTTAAGCCCATCTACAAGCAGTAAGGTGAAAAGGATTTGGGGTTCTCAGAGTTTCAGAAAGGCGATTCTTGCAGCTCTGAGGAACATGAGCTAGAGTGAGGGCGAGGAGCTCATAGCCCTACAGTAGTCCAGGGGAGGTCAGGAACTCCTATCCCGATGGTGGGTCTTATTGAATATGAGACTTCTAGGTAAACTCCCTTAACTTCCTGTCCTCCAACTAAACATGTATTTATAACTGCGTCACACCCTTCTCACTTCCTTTCTTCTTAAGATTCAATGTTCCTTTAGAGTCCCAATGAATTATTGACCCCATGACCCTTGGCCACTTGATTATATATTTTATTTTTAACTTCTCTTTCTCTATCTGTCGCTCCTTTCTCTTCCACATGCAAACTTGCTTCCAAATCTCTCACAGCTTTTCTTTTACATAGGTTCCCATTTTTATCAAAACCTGTTCATTGTAGAAAATTTATAAAATATGGGAAATGTAAGACGCATAAAATCATTCATTGCAATGTACATCTTCAATCTCTTTTTTCTCTTATGTATACACACAGATATATTGGAATAGAAACATTCAGACCAGTTTCAAAGAGAATTTTCATTCTTGTGTATCTTCATTTCTTTGGAGCCCTTGCAGAATGGGGTGGAATTTATGTGGAATGGTTGACCTTTAGGAAAGTAGGAAGGCAGGTTCCTTTGAACTAGACAAGGTCAGAGGATGGAAGGGGACGAAAAAGTTCACTCGTGTGTTGGAAGCCTGGATAATGACAATGAGAGATCATCCTAGAAGACTGAAGCTCATTGCTCAGGAAAAACTTTGTGAAAAAGCCTTAAAAAGGACCACTTTGAAAGACATTGTTTAAAAGACAGGGGCCACACAGGACCACATCACCTCTCAGAAACCACCTATCCTTTCCTTAAGAACCTCTGGTTATCTACAGTTGTGTCCAATTCTCCCACCTCTTACAGCAGTGGAGCCCAAGGATAGAGATTGGCCCTTTGGCCCAACATCGCTCCTACACCACCATGCTTCTTCAGCACCTGCATGTATAACCAGCATGGACAGTCCCTTTTATAATGCCTCAGGGCACTTGTACATACAGGAACAGGCCAGGCTTGTCTAGAGGAGTGGCAATGGGGGATAATTGCTCTGTGGTTAGTAAGGAGAAGCAAGAAGCAATTGTGAACCCTATTTTCTGTTTACACAGTTTTCAAAATACAACTCGATTGAGCTATCATTGTCAATATGCTGTGCATAAGTATAAAAGCTGATAAGTTTTGACATGTTATACACCTGTGAAATAATCACTACCACCAGAAAAGTGAGTCTCCTATCTGTCACACTCCAGGGTTTCCTGTTACCTTTTTATAATCCCTCCTCTCCCATCCATCCTTTCTCATGACCCATCTCCAAGTAAATAGTGCTATGCTTTTTGGTCACTGCAGATTGGTATGCATTTTGTTTCTTTCTTTTTTTTCTGTGGTGCTGGGGATTGAACCCAGGGCCTTGTGCATGTGAGGCAAGCACTCTACCAACTGAGCTATATCCCTAGCCTGATTAGTATGCATTTTCTAGGGTTTTATATAGATGGAATTATATTATATATTATTTTTAGGTTTCTTTTATTGATCAAAATGATCCTGAGGTTCATCCATGTTATATCACATATCAATATTTCTTTTATTGCCATAGTATATTTTAGTGTTCTGTTATATGGAAATACCACAACTTGTTTATTCATTCATCTGTTGATGGACATATTTTTCCCCCAGTTTGGAGCTTTTGAAAATAAGACTTCTATGAACAACCATGTACAAGTCTTTGTATTTGTATGCTTTTATTTCTATTGGTTAAATATCTATGAGTGGAATGGTTACATTACACGTGAGACATATGTTTAACTTTTTGAAAGACTTGAAATGGTTGTACTATTTAAATTCCCACCAGTACTATGTGAGGGTTCCAGACAGGTTCCCCTAGCTCTTGGTATCATCAGTCATTTATTTGTTATCCATTCTACTAGTGTACAATGGTGGATGGTTGTGGTGGAATGTGCATTTCTCCAGTGGCTAATTATGTTGACATCTTTCTATGGGATTATTTGCCATCTGTCCCTCTTTAGTGACACATCTGTTAAAATTTCTTGCCAATATTTATTTATTGGGTTGTTTGTTTTCTTAATGTTGAATTTTCAAATTTCTTCACTTATGTGAGATATACTTCCTTTATCAGATATGTAATTTGAAAATATTATTTCTTAATATGTGGTTTGTCATTTTATTATCTTAACAATATCATTTGAGGAGTAGATGTTTCTAATTTTGACAAAAACCGTTATATCAAGTTGTTGTTTTATGGATCTTGTTTTTGTATCACACCTAAATATCTTTGCCTAACCCAAAGTCATAAAGTTTTTCTTATGCAAATATTATGGTCTTAGAGTTAATATTTATAGGACACATTTGGAGTTAATTTTTGTATGTGGAGTGAGATACAGACTACAATTTATTATTTTACATTTGTTGAAAAAAATCATTTCCTTCCTGAATTGTTTTTGCACCATTGTCAAAAGTCAATTGACTGTGTTGACATGAATCTATTTCTAGACTCTCAAGTTTGGTCTACTGATTCATCAGTTTTAATGCCTATACTAAATATCTTGATTTCTATAGCTTTACAATATCTTTTAAAAATTTGTTCTTATTAGTTATACATGACAGTAGAAAGTATTTTGACATATTATACATATACAAAGTATAACTTCCCATTTTTCTGCATGTACATGACGTAGAATTACATTGGTCATGTACTCATATGTACATAGGAAAATAATGTCTGATTCATTCTACTATCTTTCCTATTTCATTTGCTTTATAATATTTTTCAATCAGGTATTGTTAGTATTTCTTCAGTTTTGTCCTTCTTTTTCAAAGTTCATTTGGCTATTTTACTTCCTTTGCATTTCATATGAATATTATAATCAGCTTGACAATTTATGTAAAAATGCTTGCTGGGAAATTTATTAGTAGGGCATTGAAGCTGTAGATCAATTTAGTGGGAGACGTTGACCTTGTTAAAATATTGGCTCTTCTAAAACCATGAATATAGTATACCACTCTGTTTATTTATGTATTTAATTTCTCTCATTAATGTTTTGTTGGTTTCAGTGTGTAAGTCTTGTACCTCTTTTTTCATATTTATCCCTAAATATTTAATGAAATAAATGCTATTGCAACTGGTATTTTAAAAATGTCCACAATTGTCATATATATATGTATGTACACACATACATATATAAATATATTTGATTTTTATATATTGAACTTGTATTTTGCAATATTGATAAATTCACTTATCAGTCCTTGTAACTTTTGGTAGATTTCATCAGATTTCTTATATAATCATGTCATCTATGAATAAACACCATTTTATTTAATCCTTTCCAATCAGAATATTTTGATTTTTTGATTATTTTATTGCATTGTCTAGCAAAATATTGTGCACATTTATGATTATTTCATTAGCATAAATTCTTAGACATGAAATTGTAGGGAGAAATTGTATGATATACTCAAGACTCCTGATATATATAACTAAATTGCATTCCAGGAAAATTATCCCAAATTATTCCACTACCTGTATGTTTTAAATGCCAATTTAAGATGATAAAATTAATACCAGATTATTGTTTAAATTTTTCATTTTAAAGACAGCTTTTAAGGTAGAATTGTGTGTGTGTGTGTGTGTGTGTGTGTGTGTGTGTGTGTATTTACTATTGGCATGGTTTTGCATTTTTTTTTTTTCCTATTTCATATTGTAAGTATTTTTTGGTTGCTCATCTTACTCATTTCTAAGAAATCTTTTATTTTATACCCAGTAAAACATCCATTTCTGTGGAGCACAGAACCACACACTCACAGCTACTCCTTGCTTGCTGCTGTGTAGGCAACTTTTTGAAAGCTTTTTTCTAAAGTTGCCAGGTGTCAACTCTTTCTCATCTTCTCTTGATTCTTCAATTGCCTGAAATCCAGGTGTCATAAACATTACTCCACTGAAACCTCTCTTGTTAAAATTACTGATAATGGCCAGGTGTGGTGGTGCATACCTGTAATCCTGGCAGCTCTGCTATCTCTAAATAAAATACAAAACGAGCTAGGGATGTGGCTCAGTAGTTAAGCACCCCTGGGTTCAATCCCCAGTACAAAAAAGAAAAATTACTGTTATTGTCCTACACTTGTAAGTACTCTCAGTCCTGTCTGTGGCTGACACTATAGACTCTGGTAAAAGTTGTTGAGACTTTTGGAATCAAGAGTGGCATTCTCCACTGGTTCTTTGCACCTCTTCAGTGGCTGCTGTTTATCATTCTATTTGGCTCCTCTTTTCCACTCGCCCTTTCACCTCGGTTCATATAGGATTAAGAGGGATAAAGACGATTTCTTTCTTTTTTTTTTTTTTTTTTTTTTTTTCTTTTTTTTTTTGGTACTGGGGATTGAACTCAGGGGCACTCGACTACTGAGCCACATCCCCATCCCTTTTTTGTATTTTATTAGAGACAGGGTCTCACTGAGTTGTTAAGTGCCTCGCCATTGCTGAGGCTGGCTTTGAACTCGCGATCCTCCTGCCTCAGCCTCCCAAGTGCTGGGATTACAGGCGTGCGCCACCACACCCGGCTCAAGAGGATTCCTCTTTGTCTTCACTCTCCTTACGCTCATCAGTCTCTTGCTGACTTGTCTAAGCCCAAAGCTTCTGGAGATATTGTGATTCCATTCACATTTCTCTGAGTCCAGACTGAACTACTCTCAGACTGAGTTCCCAGACCTGGCTGGTTTGTAGGCAGCTCAGACTCATGTTATTTCCCCAGATTTGTTCATATCACACTGCATGTTCTTCCTCCACTAAAAATTAAAACATTCACCCCAACTCTCAAATCAAAAAACAGAGCCATTGTGAAACACGATGAGGTATGTTTTATCTAATAAATGTGCAACACGAAAATGCTCTCATCCCTCCTCCTTAGCCCTGGCAGCTTCTTCTCTGTCTCCTCAACTGCTAATTTAATTGATTTAATTTTCCATCTTGTTTACTAGCTTGACTGTTGTGCCTGGCTCATTCACCTGGACAATTCCTTCGCCACACATTGCTGTGAGTGATGTTTGGACAATGTAGATATATGAATTCCTTATTTAATACCCACAACTGTTTTCCATTTCCTTCTTGATTAAGTTCAAATTCTTTCTCAAAGCACCCTATATAATCTGACACTTGCTTTCTTTTTAACCTCATCTATTATCTGTCTTAGTGATGATATATATTAATAAATTTATTTCTCACAATATAATCCTATTCTTACCTCTTATTTTTTATTCATGTATTTATATTTTGCAGTATTGGGGTTTGAACCCAGTGATGCTCTGCTACTGAGCTACATCTCCAGCCATTTATTTTTTATGTTTTACTGTGCGACAAGGTGTCACTGAGCTGCTGAGGCTGGCCTTGAACTTGTAATTCTCCTGCCTCCTGAAAGGCTGGGATTGCAGTTATGTGCCACAGTGCCCGGCTTCTGACCTCTATTTTAGATGAGGAAAAAAGGCTAAAGAACTTGCCTGTGGTTATCTTTCTCTCTGATAAAACTGGCTATTTTTAATTTGTGAGTTCCTTTTTCGCTGTGCATTTAAATGTACTATTCTTTTGCCTCGGATGTCCTCAGTGCTCAATATCTCACTGGAGACATGTGGTCGCCATCCATGTCAGTTTCACATCCTTGCCTCTGTGGGAAGTGCTTCCTAACGCACCCAGGAAGACAGGTCTGTCCCTGCTCTGAACCAAAGAGGCAGGGCACGGTGGTGCTTACAACCATCAATGTGGCCATAACCTGGAATAAAGCTCCAGCTTAATTAATAGCTCTTTCATGCCAACTTAGACAACTTCTGTAACCTCTCTAAGCCTCTGTTTTCTCATTTGTGGTAAGAACATTTAGTTCCTGTCTCTGGGAGGGTTAAATGGGGCTGGGCACACCGCAGGTAGAGCACACAGCACAGTAAGTGACACTGGCAAGCAGTCTGATGATCACGGCCATCAATGTGATGCTCTGAGTGCACAGTTGTTGCTGTCAATGATCTTCACCTCTACTGAATTCACTCAGTGACAGCCCAGGAGGAACACATCAGTGGCCTGATATCCTGTATATTTGCTGAAACATTCATGGTTATATACTACACATCATTTAATCGACCATGGTCCTCTATTTGCTTTGGCTGCTAAAGGTTTTGGAGGCAAATTACTCTTCCCTTTTAACTCTGTACAGAACCCTGGGTACACATCTTCCATTGCCTGATTTTTCTTTCCCCCATGGTTTGAACCCAGGGCGTCACACATGCTAGGGCGCATTCTTAGGCTCTTACCTCCTTTTCTATTACCACAACTTACTTCTTTCTGGTATGCATTTCTATAAACAGGCTTAAATCCTCTGTGCATTGTGATAGAGTACTAATAATTTTCAAAGGGTACAACATGAGAGGGCTGAGAAAGCCAACCTAAAAGCCTTATTAGACTGACTGACATTTAAATGCTTGATCTGTCAAATCCCAATAATGGAGAGAAAATAATGCCAAGTCTTTCAAAAGCAGATATGATAATTTGTACTATTTTATATGAATATAATTCTGTGGTTTATTGAAAAAAGAATGGCAGCTGGGAGCTGAGGTATGTTTTATCTAATAAATGTGCAACACGAAAATGCTCTGAACCATTAAGCCTCATACGGAAACTTCATTTAAAGCCACATATTTGTGTTCAGAAACCTTTGGGAATCATGAAATGAAACATGACTACCTCTTGTGTAATCAACTTCCAAACAAAAACGAAAGGGGAAGGAAGTCTTATAAATATTTGAAAAACTAACTGGAAATTCAGACCCCAACAGTCGTGGATGATTGACTAAGAATTACTTCAAATTACCACGTAGCCTGTGAGGTCCATTGCTGAGATTTGGTTCTAAAAAGAAGGCACCAGATCTTCAAAACTCAGTAAGAATCTCAATCAAATGTGGATTTCCTGTTAATAGTGAGAAAACACACTTCTTCTTAATCTTTCACTGGGATTTTCTTTTGAAGCAATCACCCTGCAGTCCAGATCCCTGGGGAAACACTGTTTTCCATTTTGTCAATCTCTGAAAGTGTGAGGCTGTGAAGCATCTTGGAGAATGGTGAAGTGAACCCACTTACATGGAAAGAACTTTAAAAGGGGGGTGGGATATATAACAGGTGGGTCCCATTAATCCCTGAAAATGCTTTGTCTTTCAGGTAATTTAGTTTCACAAATCATGAGAGAGCTGTTGATTGCTATCAATTTACATAGAAATCGGTCAAAATATGCTAACATTGTTACTGCCACTTTTAAAAAAAAATGGAACTGCCTGTAATAAACAGGCTTACATCTTTTGGGAATGCAGAGGCAGGACAGAAATGCTATGGGATTATTTTAACTTTTAATGCTCTAATATATACATTATCCCTCAAGTCAAAATCTTTCACTTCAATGACATGATATAAAAAATTAACAGCTTTGTGCATATAAGGGATGTATTTGACCGTAAGTATTATAAGAGATGATTGTGATTTCAGGTCTGCAATGTTGGAAATAGTTTCTAGAGGGGAGAAAACAGTGAAGTTGGTTGCCTTGACAACATGGGACAGTTGCATCAAGAGATCCATGGCAATGCAGGACCTTCTTCTGGCATGTTATGATTGCAAACTATACCAAAGTAGGTTAAATGAAAATGAATCTCACAGCAAGGCAGTGTTACCTGACCTATGAATTATTAGCTCTCACATTGTAGCATGAACCTTGTTAGGAAAGAGATGCAAAGTAAAGAGCGGTTGTGAAATGGGTTTATTTGAGGTTGCCCCATCTCCTCTAAACCACCACATACCCAGAAGGAACCCAGGAGTCTGCCTGTTCTCAGAACTTCAGTTCTGCTAAGAACACTCTTTCGCCCTGATTCTGTGATTTCCCCAGCATGCTCCCACATTGTTCCTCCCTGAGCACTGTGGCTTTTGCATATTCTTAAATAATGATCATAAATAAGGATTAGCCTGACAAACCTAGTTATTAGTTACATAGAAAACAAAACCTGCTAACATATGTGCCCTCTAGTATAATTATCCCGGCAGGGTCAAGGAGGGATTTACCCATAAAGTATGAAGCCTCAAAGACAAAGTCTGGTAATGAAACCCTGCCCTGTCCAACAAGCTACTTTTCTTCCTCATTGATATCTCTATGGAATGCTGTTCAAAGTTCACAGTTTTGATGCTCTGCTTCTAAAAATCACCATAAAGCAATTTTGAATGAGAGCTTGGGTTTTTCTTTCCTAAAATGATGTTTTTTTAAGAAAGGTAAGTAGAGCTATGCTTTTCTTTGGCTTAAACTGAAGTCTGAATTTTGTTTTCAACACAGTTTCATGCTGCGATTCATCTGATATTATCAGAGATGAGCCCCAAGTGAAGGAGACATACTGTGTGGCTGGGCTGCCCTTTGCTTTTTGATTTCCTGGCTTTAAGATTGTGGAAATGAATTGGGACTGGAGGGACACATATTAGGAGCAAAGGAATTGCCTCTGTAATAACAAACTTGAGAAGCACTAGGGCAAGCCGCTATGAGCTCAGATCGTATAAATCTGCAGACAGTGACAGCTCCAATATGTGCAGGGCCAACGTAACTTAGCAGACTGTGCTGTTGACTATGAAGGCTAAGAACAAAGTTTCTGTTCCAAGTGGCATTTATTTTCTTTTCCTGGGTCATAAACAAGATTCCTAGTAGATGGACCCACAATCTCTATTAAAGGCCAGTGTTTCTCATTGGGCTGATGTCTACTGGCGACACAATCATCACTCCAAGTCTATGAATACCTAAAATGGTGCCAGTGGGTGAATGGAGACATCGTTAGAAGTATCTTTAGAAGTGACAAGTGAACACACACGGCATTGACAATGACTCACTGAACGCCAGGCAGAAATAGGCATGTGATTTGGGAAGCATGCTTAAGAAGTCATCATGAGCAGCTTCTGATTCAGTTCTAAAGATGAGTATTTCTTGCTTCATCAAATTATTAATGTAGAAAATCCAAACAAATATAACCCATAATTAGTGCTCAGCTAAATCCACTGACCTTAAAAGTTGACAGTCTCACCAACATACCTTCCATTAAACACTCCTGTAGGACTACAGGAAACAAGTATGTAAGAAGGCAAAACTCATCTTTATGTCAATGACTCCATTTCTCACAGTTAGTGGGCCATCTGTCCTTTGGTCTACTTACTGCAACCACATATGGTTAATCTCACGTGGGAGCTATTTGGGTCAAACAGTTGAGTCTCTCTTGTGTATTTGCACTGAGGAATCCTTGTACGTTAGAGAAGAAAGAGGGCATAATACAATCAACAGCTAGTGAAGAGTAACAGAACACAGACAAAAATCTTAGATTCTGGTCCTCATTGTACATAAATGTCTAATTGTGAGCAAGATGTCTAATACTCTGAGTCTGAGGGTTTTTTCCCCCTCTTATAAAGTAAGCATTTTGATTTAGTGGTTTCCAGTCTTTTTTTTTTTTTTTTTTTTTTTTTTAGAGGTTAAGGGTTTTTCAGAGTTGTAGAAACTTGTGGAGTTAAAAGACAACAGAGAAGAGAAAGGTCTCTGACTCTCACTTTCTTTACTCTTCTCTCTAGTATAGTCAGAGCATTTCAATTTTTACCTCTTTTTTTTTTACATTATACTTTTATTTAACATTTTAATCTCCCCCTCCACCCCCCATGTACTGCAGATCAAATCCAGAACCTTGTACATAATAGGCAAGCACTCTACCACTGAGCCACACCCTCAGCCCAATCTTTCAAAAATTGACATTTTTTTTTGGGGGGGGGCGGTACTGGGAATTGAACTCAGGAGCACTCGACCATTGCAGCCATATTTTGTATTTTATTAGAGACAGGGTCTCACTGAGTTGCTTAGCATCTCGCCATTGCTGAGGCTGGCTTTGAACTTACGATCCTCCTGTCTCAGCCTCCCGAACTGCTGGGATTACAGGTGTGCACCACGGCGCCCAGCAAAAAAAATTAACTTTTAATTCTGAAATAATTTTATATTTATAGAACATTTCTATAGATAATAAAGGTTAAATATACCTTTCTCCCCTCACCCAACTTCCCCTAATGTAAACATCCTATGTTATCACAATACATTTGTTAAAACTACAAAACCAACATTAGTACATTAACGTATCAATAATAAATATTGATTTAGTAAGAACTAAAAAGCATGCTTGCCATAGCACTGCTCATGGGTGCTGAGAGAGACAATAATATTGCTATATTATATGACTTTACAATTTACAAAGTGATTTTTACTTAAATATTTTATTCGTCAATACAACCCTGAAAAGTTGGCAAAGTAGGTAGTATTGCCACCCCTCCAACTCCTTCCCATTTGTTGATAGAAAAGGAGACTGTCTCAGATCACAGAGCTTATCTAAGGCCACCAAGCAACCACCTAGAGGGAGTAAATCCAGTTCTTCCATGCATGCAAACTAGGTTCTTTCCACTGAATTATACTGAACCCCACTAGGCAAATCTTTGCAGAGACAGATGGACATTTCTACCCTGCAGAGATTAGGGACTCCTGGCCTGAGGGCTGAACCTGGCCTTCAGACCTCTTTGGGTTCTTCCTATATTGTTTTCATATTTGGATTGGTTATTATTATTTTTTTAAAAAAATAAATGAGATCAGGTTAAATCTAGAATTTGGGCTTCATTTGAAAAAGTAGTTGATTTGGCAACAACCATCTAGAGCTGAGTAGCTATTATTCCCTTTAGACCGGCATGTCAAAGCACCACGGTCCTTATAGCTCCTAATTATAACCCAGTGCTGTGTCAGTGGTTATTTCGCATCAGGAAAAAAGACAGCCTACTTATTTATAGTAGTTATCTGGTTCCTAATATAAAGTGTGGGACTGAGCAGTTCTCTATAGGCACTGTTAGTAATATTTTTTCAACCAATTTTAGGTTATCTTTGTGTATCTTCCCAGCCCAAGTTATAATTTTAATGGTTGGGATTATATTAACCCTGTCTTGAGTGACTAGAATTATCCCCATACTCTTGTCAACTCTACATCAAAATATTACAACCAACCCATTTTCAAACTCACTACGCCCATCCCTCCCTGACCAAAGGTAAATTTTCTGAGGTCAGTGGATTTTTGTCTTGTTTTTCACTATAATCTTAGTGCCAGGGACAGTGACTAGCATATAGTAAGTGCTCAGTAAATATTTGTTGACCAAGTGAAGCAGGAATAGGGACTCAGAACTGGGTACTCCTGGGATCCCTTGGTGTGGTCCTTCAGACACAGCTGGCTATTGTCATTTTCTTTATCAATAGAGTCCAATGACAGCTCACCCATCTCTCAGGGAATTAGCCATTTCCTGGATGCAAAGAAGGAGCAGGTTCCAAAACTTTTCAACTTTGTTTATTCATAAAAGGATATCATCAAAGTATCAACTTTTGTATTAAACTAGTTTTCCATTTGTAGAAAACCCTAGCTTTAAAGAAAATAGGACATATTTCTCAGACTCAGCTAAAGTGACTTGCTTAGACCTTAAATCTGCTCTATGCTTCTTCACTGTGCTAAACAGAAAATGGCTTTTAGCCCACTGGCCTCATTTCTTAGGGTCAGAAATCTTTTGTGTATGCCTCAGGGCTGCAGAACAGTTTTGCTGTCAAGAACCACTGGACCTGCTTTACCTTAGCCTTTAACCACCAGCTTACAACTCATAAGAACACGAAACAGGTGTTCTGGCTTAACTTGGCTTTTAGGCACCTTTAAGGATGCCTCAGATACCTCCCTTCTTTCCCCCTCTTTCTCTTCTTTCTTCCTCTTTTCACCCCTTTCTTTTTCCCTGTCCTAATTTTAATTAATTTAGTTCTCTCTTTCTCTCTCTAATATAGAGAGGAGCCTTCTTTCTTTTCTTATGAAGATCTGCTTTAAAGAGTAATGAGAATGGGTTGAGGTTGTGGCTCAGTGGTGGAGCACTTGCCTAGCATGTGTGAGGCACTGGGTTCGATTCTCAGCACCACATATAATTAAATAAATAAAAATGAAGGTCCACTGACAACTGAAAAATATATTTAAAAAAAAAGTAACAAGAATGACTGAGGAAGCATGTCCACTGTTTCTTTAGCATCAAGCCCAGTCCCCCTCCTTACTCAGAACCCCTGCCTGCACAAGCCAATCCACTGGAGATAAAAGATTTCCCTCTACAGTCATTTTTCTTTTTCTTCTGAACATCTAGAAATACATTTATGTAGGGTGCAGTGTTGTAGGCACGCCTGTAATCCCAGTGACTAGGGAGGCTGATGCCAGAGGATCGCAAGTTGGAGGGCAGTCTTGGCAATTTAGTGAGACCTTGTTTCAAAATAAAAAAATAAAAAGGGCTGGGAATGTAGCTCAGTGGTAGACAATTCCTGGGTTCAATCTCCAGTGCCCCACACACTAAAACTAAAATATTGTTCAACATGAAATCATTTTCTTTTTGAGCAAATTCTTTACTTTGCTTTTCATGAAACCAGAGTTTTAAGTCAAGAGAAGCTTGAATGATTACTTTATTCGGTCTCCTCCTTTTACAGAGATAAGGCATAGAGGGCTTAAGCATCAGAACCAGAATTCAAACCTAGCCTTCTGACTCCTGGATCAGGACTCCTTCCTTTATGGTTTGAATTGATCAGTTCTTAGTTAGCCATGTTCTTGTATTTCAGATAAAAGAGAACTTAAAGATCCTGACCATTCCCAGAGTCTAGGTCCTTGGAGGGCGGGCCTCACAGTAGAAGCATTGTCGTGCTCCCCAGCAAACCCCTTTTCTCTTTCCTTCATGTTTTCATGTGGAGGGAGCTCCACCAGGGTGAGGCAGCAGCCGCTCTCTGCCCTTCCCTCACTTCCTCAACAGCAAGAATGGCCCCCATGACCAGGTCTGGATTGCTGAGCATCCCTCCGCCTCCCGCCCTCTGTTCCCACTTCTGTCTAATCTAACACACCATACGTCTCCCGAGGGCAGGTTCTGCTCTATCTGCAGCTGCTTTATCAGCCTGATTTGAGGTAGATATTCCTGTGCAAGATGACAGCATTGGTACAATTAGGATAGAGGTCATAAACCCACGTGGGAGATGAGAGAAAAGGAGCTACGTGGTAGGAAGTTGGAAGGAAGTGGACTTGTGAGAGATTCTTTCTCTTTTGAAGTGAAATGTTTTAGCCATCTATCATATTATAATGTTGGTAATATGATTCCAGCATGCTGCTGCTTGCGCAAAGGGCCCAGCTACCCTCAGTTAGGTAAATCACAGTGAAAATGTTTTTCATTCTCGTCAATTCCAAAGAAAAGGAATTTGATTAGATGTAAAAACGTTTGCTTTATAAAAAGATCATGTTGGTTTCCAATGCTTTACATTTTGAAAAGTGAATAAAAAAATGTAAGGGAGATGGGTGTGGTGGTATATGGCTGTAATCCCAGTGATTTGGGAGGTGGAGGTAGGGGATCACAAGTTCAAGGCCAACCTCAACAACTTAGCAAAATTCTGTCTCAAAATTATAAAATGGAAAAAGCTAGGGATGTAGCTCAGTTGTAGAGTGTCCTAGCCCCAGTACCTGCTACCTCCCCCAAAAGGGAAAAAGTATTCATATATTTAATGTGAAAGTTTGAGGATTTTATATTAATGAATTAAGAAAAATATCCTTGCAACTGAGTAAAAAAAAAAAAAAATCTGTAACTGAAGGACAATTTAAATATTCATGAGATGATGCTTTGTGGAAGTCTTTATTTCTACCTGTGTATATGTGTATGTTTTTGCACTTTTTTGGGGGGAGTGCCGGGATCAAACCCATGGCCTTGTACATGCTAGGTAAGTGAACTATACCCCAGCCCCATTTCTACACATTCTAATTTGATGCTTTTATGCATTCTATATGGATCATTGGAATATTGATCCCATCAATTTGATCATGATTCATGTTTCAAAAATCAGAATAAACAATATATAAGAGAATCTCCATTTTGTGTGTCCCTGGTCCTTCTTAAAATAAATATGGATTTTTCTCAAGGACAGAACTTTATCTGGTTACAGACTTTAACAGCAAGGCTAATGTAAGTTAAGTGTTTTGTTTTCATATTAGAATAGTAACACAAGGTGACACTCTTACTGGCAAGAGGGTTATGTTCTCCAAGCATTAGTTTTCAAAGAGAAAAAAAAGAGCTGAAGTAGTGTATAATTGGAGTTAGTAATAAAGAAATACAGAAATATTCCATTGAATCAATTACAGCCAATGATAATTATTCAAAGGTAGTTTATTTAAAACTCATTTGTGACACCCTCCATCAAATCTGGCTCCATATTTCCAGTTTTTCCCCCTTCATGTCTTGGATACCCAACTGCTAAATAATACCTTCTAGAATAACATGGAGAACAAAACAGAAGGCAGTCATTTTGCTCTGTGTTTATAGTTTTGTTTCCTTTTGTTTTATTTTGTTTGCAGGACTTTAGTTAGGGATGGTCTTAAAAGATGAATAATCTTGTCCAGCTCTCTTTTTAAATTCCCTGTGCCCTTCCTCTGGTGCCAGAGGATATTCTTCCTTCCCTTTCCCTCCTTGGTAGGTCACTCTAGGCTCTCCGAGGGCAAGGATTTTGTTCTGTCTTATTCATTACTGAACACTACTGGCATATGGTAGATGCTTGGTACAGTGAAAGCAGAGCACAGGAATAGCCAGGTACCACTAGGGGCCTCTCAGGACTGTCAGAGCATAGTTTGCTGGTGGAGTGAGTTCAGATCTGCCTTTGTAAAACCATAAGGTCTTTTGCTGCCCAGAAAACAATACTTTTACTCTGAGCAAACTGTTCTGTAATTCTGATTCTAGAGGTCTATACATTTTTTTTGCAATTTCAAAAGATGAATTGAGCTGGTAGTGTTTCATTTCAAGACAGAAGAAGGGCCATGTGCTGAGTCCCAAGTGTCTGTATAAATCACAGACACCTGTGTTTTCCATCTCAAAATCATTTAAAAAGGCAGGTTGGCATTGTTTTCTACTCACATTGGAATTTTAATCTAATTGAAATATCAATTGTAGTTCTGAGAGTACTAATATGTTGAGGCACTAAAACAAATTTTTAAGATCCAGCACTTTTAGGGAAAAGGTTAATCCTCTCATCAAGTTGAAATACTGTTCTTAAAAAAGGATCTTCTTTTTGTTATTGGTTGTTTGCTCATAAGTTCCTTCCCACAGCAATCAGCTAAGTAGCCTATTGTGTTCCTCAGTGAATGGAGCAATGAAAAGGCAGGGGAGGAAAATTTTACTGCAGACAGCATCACCACTGGACAGCAGACATTTTATTGTGGAAAAATTATCTGGCTACTTTGAAGAGTGTGAGTTAGGAAAAAAAAAAAATCATTTCCTGAGTCTAAATCACTTAGACTTCCCGTAGCATCTTCAAATAACAGAAGTGAAACTGAGCACAGCACAAGAGAACATGTATTTGTTACGAATTGTGAGCTTGGTCATCTTTGCAAGAAGGATAAAGTTTTTTTTCTGGGACTATACTAGGGCAGAGGTTTTCATTGCTACAGGATTGCATATTTGTGAAGAAATGAAACAGCAAACCAGTGATGGGGCAATTGCCCGGAAACATCAACACTTTATGTGCTGAGGGCTTCCCTACCATCCCAAATTCCTTGAGCAAAATGGAGAACTAAGAAGGATGCCAAAGAGAACTCTGAGAACTCTAGAATGGTGTCAGAATGCTCTTGCCCACTAAAATTATCGCCATGGATTAAAACAGAAATTTTATTTTTTTTTGTACAGGAGATCGAACTCAGGGCACTTAACCACTGAGCCATATCCCCAGCCCTATTTTGTATTTTATTTAGAGACAAGGTCTCACCGAGTTGCTTAGCACTTCGCTTTTGCTGAGGCTGGCTTTGGACTTGTGATCCTCCTGCCTCAGCCTCCTGGGATAACAGGTGTGAGCCACTGCGCCTGGCTTAAAATAGAATTTTGAAAAAGCCTATCCAGAGTTGACTTCAGTCTTTTCCCAGTCCTATAGCCCCTAGTTTTTGTTATTTTTTAAAGGAAATGGAATAGCTATGGAAAACATTGACTAGGACATTCGGAAGAAGAGAGAAGTGATGCTAATGCTTTGAGAATAGGCAGGAAAGAGAAAAAAACAAAATTCAGATGGGAAGATTTTGAAAACACAGCAGGCCATGGAAAGAAGAATGAAGATAAAAAGCCGAATATGTGCTTCAAACTATTTAAGTCAGCATTTTTAGCCTGCAAAATAATTGATGTGCACATAATGATGTCACTGAGTTATTAGAAGGAGGTTAGGAAAACTGAGTTATTAGGTAAAATATCCATGTTTAAGAAGGAAGATTTTAGAAAAAAGATTCAAAAGAATTTCCATTGGAAATGGCTCAAGTGAAAACTAAAGTTTTGATGCTTAAAGAGAGTCTGTTTTTTGGTGGTGGTGCAGCACTGTGCAATGTGGGGAGGAAGATTAGCTTCTAGGAACTTTCAGGGTGTGAGGTTCAGTTTGATATGGAACCTCATTAAATTGGACTTAAGATACCTATGTCACATGGGATTTAATGAGGATTGAATTATTTAACTGACAAAGAATGAAAGAATGCATGGACTTGGATGTTTTTATTAGATATTTGTCGAATAGTTTCTATATGGAAAATTATACGAAGAAATATTTTAGGGGAGGACGTAAAGTTGTCAGTAGTACCTGCTGTCCCCATAAGCCTGGCTTCACATGGACACCTGGTTTCTCTCATTCAGGAGTGACTGAAATGGGAACCCCATGTAATTCTTTAGCTTCAAAATAGGAGATTAGTTTATGTTTCCTAATCAATATTGTGTACTTTTCTAAATTTCACTGTGCTTTCTTTATTTGTGACTTTTTGACTTTTCTGGGCTCTGAGAATTACTTCTGACCCTGGGTAACTCAGCAAATTAATGGGACTTTTATTGAGTGTCATAAAAGTAGCTGAGCTACTGACTTAAGGATGATGAAAATTGCTTTTCCTTGAATAAGCCCTTGATTTTACTTTGACTTTAAAGATTTTCATCTGGAAATGTTAGAATACCTTGATGAATTTGCTATTTGGATTTTGGTGCAGAACTAGCAATTAATGAACTAAGAGTTTACTGATATCTTCAGAGACTATTAAGCCCTAAGGTTTGTCAGCCTATGGAGACTTGCACCTTTCTATCTCCAAATTCATTCCATTTAAGCAGAATCTCCTGCCTCTGTTGGCTAATGGCAGAAATTCAGAATCATTAGCTAAATTAATTGTTTCATGTGCTTGGTCTTTAGAATGTTATAAACTATAATGGAATTACTGAGTTGAGAGCAGTTAATTGGATGTACTTCAAATATATTCTAACCAAATGCTAAACCTGGCACTCTTTATGACCACTTAAAAACTACCAAAAGAAAACTGTTGACGAATCCCAGTGCCATCAAAACCAACTAGCTAGAACAGTTTTAACATCCCCAGACCTATGTATTTGTGTCACCCTCAATCTGAAAAGTCATTCCAGACACTGCCTCTTAAGTGTAAATTTAGTGCTCTATATTTTTTAAAAGGAAAAAAAAATGAGAATTCAAAATACTTTCCCTTTCTAGTCTTTTTTTAAAGCCCATAATTCATGGAGGAAGGAATAGAGTGCATGCATGTTCCTTATGTCTAGGACTTGTGTTTGAGGCAGGAGTTGAAAATTCAGGCCCTACGCCAGGCCATTGAGGCATCCATGGAGTAGAGGTGGCAGGAGGTCTCAGGTATGAGAGTGAAGATAGAAATATGGGAAGAACTTGGAAAGCAAATCGTGTTCTAAAGGGACCAACTTCCACATAGCCCTGCTGGTTGTTGTCATATAGGAATGTGGTTCTGGTAAAGCCAAATCCTGGGATTTCCAAACAAAGTCAGATGTGTGAAATTTTACATTAACTAATCACATTTAATTTTTGGTAACAGAATTCAAGTTTTAAACTCTGTGGGTCAAACAAAACCTGTGTATGGGCTGTCAGGAAGCCACCTCTGGATTAGATTCTAACACTCCCTATACATATATATATATACACACACACACATACCTACGTACATATGTATACATATGTACACACACATATATATATGAAATAAAGGATGTTGAAATACTGCCCTTCATCAAAATTTATGATCAATCAAAGAAAAAAAAAAAAGGAAACTAGGGTATTTCATTAATCAAAATTTAATTGGTATCCATTAGGTTAGAGTAACATATTCATTTTACAACTATTTAAGAAGATAGGTATATTTGCTTCCTTTCTATTTAGTTTATAAAACAGGTGAGTTGAGGAAACAAAGATTTCCTGATATGGTTGTCAGTTGTTGGTACTGGAATATTAAAAAGTGTGCAAAATAGAAAGGACCAAAGTTGTATTTAAAGGGTGATTCTATAAAGACTGAGGGTTGAATAAAGACTTTTCAAGTTCCTTCTGGGCATCATGTTTAGTTCATTATACCAAAAATGTGTAGCAGTAGATACTAAGAAAAAGAGACAGTTTGAATATGTTATTATTTTAGACTGTTGCCCTCAAACTGAAATATTGTGCTTGACAAAGTAGAAATAAAATTTTTGTAAAGACAGAAGTTGAGGGAAAAGCAGGAAGAAATATACAGATGCTATGAAACAACTTGCAGTTTCCTGAGGGATCAGAAGAGAAATTTAGAGAATCATGGAGCACACAATGTGTCATTAGCTACTACAGACAGCACAAAGCATCTATTAGTGGATAAATCAAAGGGCAAGGAATAAGCATCTATTTCTATTTCTGGCATTGTTGCTCTGGGACCCAGAGGAACAGTGTCACCTTTTGGCATTTGGGTCACCTCCTAAGCTAAAAAAATGGCAGTGTATGTCCCAAAGGCACTTTGTGCATAATTTTTGACAACTATAAACCATTTGCAAAGTTTTAAAATCGAGGGTACCACAAAAGTATGGAATGTTATTCTCCCTCTCCATGAAGTACAGAAATGAAGAATTATAATGGCTATCCATTAATCAGTTATCTACTGGAATGTTTTTGTTTGCTTTTCATCTTTGCTCATTCTGGAACCCATCATGTTTATTTCTAAGCAATGTTCTTTCTATCCACTTTGGCTTTGCATTTCATTTAAATGAAAAAGCAGCCCTGGGCTGATTCATTATTTAAATTGCAGTCTCTAAGCTCCCCTTTGGAGACTGAAGCATCCATATGTGTAAGGCTGCAGTTAGGCAAAAAGACGAATAAGTTACATGATAAAATCCAGGGGCCCAGCTCTCAAGCGTGAATTATATAAAGTTCATTGTCCTTGCTGTAACCCTTCCAAGTAGTCCTTGGGTAGCTTTAAGTGAGATGTTAACCTTATACTTGAAGCATAGTCTTACCTTCATTCTTTAGAAAAAAATGACAAATGTAGAATTTGAAGACAAACTTTATAGATTAGAAATATACTTCTCTCTCTCTCTCTTATAGCTTGATGTACAATATAGAAAATAATACTTTTTCTATGTATTCATTATATATAAAACATCAAACTAATATGTAAATAAAAATAAACATAAAAAGTAGTCTACACCTTCTAGGAGAAATCACTCTTTTTTATAATCTACTCTTCTATAATTTACTGCTTGACTTTCAAGAAATTAGATACGTTCATGTTGTTTAATCTATCATTTAACTTCTTGAGAACTATTCTCATAATTTTTATCAATTCAATTAGATTGAATTACAAGTATATTTGGCATACATATATATGTGCGTTTTTCTCTATATATGTATTTATACACACATGCTTCCTTTTTTTTAATCATGAGGGGTGATGTATAAATCAGAGGTCCTAACATATAAAATAGAGAAGAAAGGAAAGATCACTGGCCAACTCTTGGCTCTTTTTTGCACACTGAGCCCAATACAGGACACGTTGCCTTCATGGATATTACCATGTTGGCTGAGTCTTATTGGGAAGGAAATGAACTTATAAAACAAGCCTGCCTTGCAAGCTCTCTCCCCCAAACCAGCTCCTGTGGATACTGTACCTTCCGGAGGGGTTTGAGCTTGGTCTCCATTATGAAATCATACTTGCAGAGTTCGCAGCAGCGTGTGTCTGAGCTCTTGATCCACTGGTGGAGGCAGGACTGGTGGACAAAGCGCAGGGTCCCCGTGCAGCGACAGGGTGTGATGAGGGGACTCTCTTCGTCCCCTTCGCAGTGACAGATCCTGGGGAGGGACACAGCAGACAGTATGAAATCTCCCAGAGAACATTCTCACAAGTAGATTTCTACCCTTGCTTGCACCAGGCTATATTAGAACCTACAACCTAAAATTTAGAATACATGGGCATTTCATTACAATTCAGATGACAGAACTGAATCTTTGATAGGAATAATGTTAGAATGAGTTAGCCATCATTACCCTAAGTGCATGTATGAAGACACAATTGTTGTAAAAATACTTTATATAAAACCAGCAACTTGAAAAAATTGTGCTCTTTATATGTAATATTAAATGAATTGCACTCTGCAAATATGTATAACAAATTAGAATAAAATTTAAAAAAAAAGAACCGAGTCTTTGATCAATATGAATTTGTTTGCACTTGCTAGACTTAAGTCATGTTATAAGGCATTAGATATTGGCATATCAGAAAGAGAATATCATTTAATTCCTACACTGAAGCCAGTTTTTTAAAAATTAATTAATTTTTTTTTTTTTTTTTGGTACCGGGGATTGAACCTAGGGGCACTTAACCACGGATCCACATCCCCAGCCCTTTCTATATTTTATTTAGAGACAGGGTCTCACTAAGTTGCTTAGAGCCTCACTAAGTTGCTGAGGCTGGCTTTGAACTCCCAATCCTCCTGCCTCAGCCTCCTGAGCCTCTGGGATTATAGGTGTGCACCACAGTGTCTGGCCTGAAGCCAGTTTTAAGAATATAATTATCAAGCTATGTCTCTAGCTTCATCTTTTTAATAGGTCACTCTGATGGGTTTTCATATCTAAAAGTTATGACATATAAATAGTCTAAGGAATGTTAGAACTTCATTGTGTTACTTTGATGGCAATTTTATAGGGCCATAGTGTATAATTTACTAATATGGTATACTATAGTGTGGAAAATATCTGAAAAATTTTAATGCATAACTAAAGAATAAAGTTACTACTTAAGTCTCAGACTAAAAATATTATAAATATTTTCCTAGAAAAATGCATACTTATTGGGTCATAATGAACTGTCCAAGCTGTCAATAGTCATCATTGTGTAAAAATTCCATAAAAATAACCAGTTACATAAAATTCAAGTTCATGAATTTCTATTGTTTGAAAATGTTAATCACTAATTTGGCCAGTGAACTTTGAGTTCAAGTTGTTTCTGAATTACTCTGAAGTCTAATTCCAAAGATTTACAGTTTTGCAGATTTACATAGAGAAGTTTACAATGAATACCACCCCCCCCCCCCGGACTAAGTTAAGAAGTAGTAATGTTGGATGTAGTGCCTCATATAAAAGTCAATGCGGTAGGGGAAAATTAAAATGAAGTCTCCATTACTCTCATATTCATATTTTTAAAAATAATTTATTTTCTTCTTTGAATGAGTTAAGCCTTTCATAACTCTAGGTAGTGAATTAAAACCTCAGCCTTTCAACAACTCCCATGATTTAACCAGCTGTTAGAGTTGGTAATAAATTTAATTAGAAATATTGCTTTATATCTGTTAGAGATATGAATGTTGAATGTAACATTTTAAAAAATTAAAAATCTGCATAACCTCCCCCCCCCCTTTTTTTTTTTTCCAAAAACCGAGTCACAGTGGCAGGATGGAAAATGTATCAATTGCTACTACTACTCTTTCCTTATGGGTGTTTACACCCTTTTCTCCAGAAGCAGGCGTTTTAAAGAGTGGGTTTAAAATCTACTCTGAAAATACACTATCTCCCCAGAGAAAATGAAATACCTGCTCAGATTGCCAGTGCAGTAAGATACAGGAATTGAAACCTAATGCTCCCCAACCTCAAAATAAAGAAGTATGACAGAATACACCAGTATTTTGTGTGAATTTCTTAAGTAAAAATAAAGTAAGCACAAGGAAACCCTGACTTCTACAGTTTTGGGGTAGGAATGGTGGGATGAGGGAAGTTCAGGCCAACGTCCCCTTCCCCCCAGACAGAGATAAAAGCAGCAATATGGGATAAAACACCTCAAGGCCAAATGGCTGACATGGTAAAAGAAAATAAAAAAAATGATCTGAAGCTGGGCATCGTGACACATGCCTGTAATCCCAGCAGCTCAGGAGGCTGAGGCAAGAGGATCACAAGTTCAAAGCCAGCCTCAGTGAGAGTGAGGTGCTAAGCAACTCAATGAGATCCTGTCTTAAATAAAATACAAAATATGGCTGGGAATGTGGCTCAGTGGTTGGTCAAGTGCCCTGAGTTCAATCTCCCGTATACCGCCCCCCCCCCCCAAAAAAATGATCTGCGTGACTATTCCTTAATAAACCTGAAATAGCTCCTTCCTTCAAACCTAGGCTTCAGGAACTGGGCCCGCAGTGCCTTGTATCACAATTGATGCCACCACGGTGGCACAGCCTAGGTGCTCAGTAGTTGGCTGACAAGCAGCTGTGAAGGAAATATGAGCTTCTACAGCATTTAATCTGATTGTAGTATTTATTATTTGAGTCACTGAAATCTAATTAATTGTGAAGAATAAGAGATGTTATTTCATAGGTCCTTGAACGCCTTTTTTCTCTCCATTTTTTTAATTGGTGCATTATAGTTATACATAATGATGGAATTTGTTGTTATATATATATATATATATATATATATATATATATCATACATGCACACAATTTAACAATATAATTTGGCCAGTACCACTCCCCAGCACTTCCCCTTTCTATTCATCTCTCTTTGATATTCATGAGATTTCCTCCCCCACACCTTCTTTTTCTTTTTCCTTTCTAGCTTCTACATGTGGGAGAAAACATGATCCTTGGCCTTCTGAGTTGGACTTTTTCACTTAACATAATGGTTTCAGTTTCCTTCCATTTTCCTACAAATAACAGAATTTCATTTTTCTTTATGATTAAATAAAACTACATTAACTCAATTGTATGTGTGTGAAATACACACACACACACACACACACACACACACATTTCTTTATCCATTCATCTTGAAACTTTCATTTCTCTTACTACTTCAACCAGATGTTGGCCGAGTTCTGTCTAATGGATGTGGTTATAAATAAAGTTTTGTTGAAACACAGCCTTGCCCATTGATTTATACATTGTTTAGAGCCATATTTACAGAATAACAGCAGAGTTAAGTAGTTTCAGAAAATGTTTACAGACTCCTTCTTTAAGGTATACAAGGTGATTCTGAGTTAAAGACAACATGTGTATGTTACTGACAACAATGAAAAAAACTTTTACAAAAAAATCACCCCAACCTCTGCAAGTAACCAAAAATTGAAATAAAGATGATATAAAGAAATAATAAAATATTCACACTATAAAAGAAAGCTGTCTTGACCTGACTTTAAAGTCTACTGCTTCCATGGACAAAATTACTCATTTGAAAAACAGACATTTGCCTTTAAAGTCATATGATAATTCATCACTTAAAAAATAAAAAGATCATATGAAATGCTCAACGTCTGCCAAAAAGATTGTGAGGCTCTGACTTTTTACTGACAAGAATAAAGTAATTTATTCATAAGCAGTTTTAAACAAAGACCTAGCTGATTACTAAGTTCAAACTTACCTGACCAGCTTACTGATTATAATCCAACTTCCTATGTCTTATAATGTCGTTTTAAAAAAAAATTCTGCTAAAACTCTTACCTGAAGCACCACCAGCAGTATTATTTTCTCATAAAATTAAAATTATTTCCCATGAGAAAAATCAAAAGTTTGCTTCATTTTCATTCCCATTTCACATAATTTATTTTAGCATTTTGAACTTTTTCTAAATTATCCAACTCAAGTGAGACCCAAGAGTCTTTTTAAAGCCATATTTAGATTGTTTAAATGAATTGAGGAGCTAAATATCAACTTCAATATCTACTAAAAATAAAAAAATAATATGATAGGACCATTAAAGAAAGAATTAAACAATTCTTAAATCGATATACTTGACACAAATCTCAATTGCTGAATTATAAATGAAAACACAATAATGAAAACATAAGCATGCTTTTCCCAACAGAATAATTGTATAAAGAAAATGATGTTGATGCTATAATAAAATTACATTGTAAAATATTCATAATTTTGATGCATTTTTACCTGATGGGAAATTGAGGCTTGGAAATTCAGTAATTCTCTAAAATTATTGGTGATCCACATTGGTGCCTGACACCCAGTGGAGGAAGAAGCTAAATTCATAGATTTTATTGGCATTTTAGTATCTTAACAGTCTACTTAAAATCTAATCAGCTTATGTTGAGATTTTCACATTTAGGACTTCAATGCACTGATACTTTCACATAATTTTTAACTTTCCATGAATAGAATACCACAAAAGGTTATGTAACACATTAAGTGTTAGTTTTTTTTTTTTTTTTTTTTTTTTTTTTGGTATGGTCAAAGTGTGTAATTGCCTTAATGTTTGAGTTTAAGAAAAGTAACTTCTTTTGTTTTGGTCTTATATATCTTAAAATGATCTTTACTGTTCACCATTCCCTCCCTTATGAAGGCTTTTGGCTCTGGTAGAATACTATATTTTTCTGCAAAAGTTTTAAAAATAATTCATCATTTAAAAAATTGTCTTTATGAAACTCATCATGGTTATAAAACTTCAGGAATTTTAAAATTCTTTCATTCACTTGATTCATCATATTTTCTTAGTTCTTTTTTTTAAAAAAAATATTTATTAGCTGTAGATGGACACAATACCCTTATTTTATTTATTTATTTTTATGTGGTGCTGAGCATAGAACCCAGTGCCTCACACATACTAGGTGAGTGATCTACCATGGCACCACAACTGCAGTCCCTCTTAGGGACCTTGTTTGCGAAACTGTTGCAATTATCTGAGTAATAAGAATCATGGTGACCTTGAGGAAGGTCAACAAGTGACTCTCTGGAGACTCTGTGGAGACATGGAGGCTCACTTCCCTTTCATGATTAGCTGCAGTAGCAAAGCACTTCTAGGACATATTTGACTTCTAAATACCATCATCCTTGTCATCTTCAAGCAGCAGTTTGACTACAGGCTTCCCAACTCATGGATTCTCAGATCCATGCTAGATTTAACCCTTCTTTTTTTGGCCTTTCTTCCTAAGGTTATCCCCTCACTTCCCTGTCTACATTTTTCTCCATAACCATCTCCAACTAGATAATCTTTCACAGCAATTGTGGGTACTGCTAGGTCTGTATTAGGCTTAATTTGGATGTTAATCATTCAGACCTAATCATCATGCTTCAGATTTTGGCATGCATTCTTATAACTCACCTTACTAAGCCAAAAAGATATTAGAAATATCTCAGACAGAAGCCATATATAATCCTTTCATATACCATACACTCTTTTTAAAAAGTATTAAGCAGTGGTGAGGAATTAAACTTTCAAGGTAAATGAGTGAAGAGTTAGAATGCCTCTGACTCTCTCAATATTACACAGCAGTGAAAGGATAGCAGGCTAGGGAAAGTTTTATTTTTAGTTTTCCTGTCATTTTATTATTAGCATGGAAAATGAGAACTTGTTCATAAATGGAAGTTTATGAAGGCACCACAGAGAGTTTGACATTTAAAAAAATACATTGGGTAAGAGAATGCCCAGTTGTCAACAAAGGTGGTTGGAAGAAAGTATAGGGAAAGAAAGTATTGGAAGGGAAAGTCTTTAGGCAAGTGGAAAAGAAACACTGGCACCTGTTCCTGAGGGCAAGAGGTAGAGGAAAAGTGGAAGGTAAAGATGAGAAGGTGGTGGAAATAGAAGAAATTGCAGTAGTAGGTGGTCTACTCTTTTTAGAGGCCGGTATGATAAACACAGGGGAGGAAGGCATAGGGTTAAGGTCTTATAGAGGCTGTAAATAATTAGAAAAAACCACTTGGAGAATGTGATGGGAAATTAACCAAGCGTGAATGTAAGAATTGTGGAGCAACCTTGAGGTCCCTGGTGAGATTAGACAGCGCGGATTTATAGTAAACGCTGCTAACATTGTGCGAGGACTTGGCAGCGATCAGCAGTCAGAGAGCGGCCCTGCAGCTGGGGGCACATTCTAACTGTTCTGAGATCACTAGGTCAGAAATAGACAGGACACAGAAGGAAGCGTTCTGGAACATCAGCGAATACAGCATGCAGGCAGGGGAGGCAAGTGAAACCTTATCTTGGTTAACATGCTATGGGAAAAGGGGGCGGGGGGGGGGCAGACGGGAAGTCAAGATGCTTGCAAAGCACTGATGTTGAAAGTGGGAGGAAGTGGGACAATGGCGGTGCATATGGAGAATATTCATATCTCTCCTGGATAAGTTCATATCTTTTTGGTTGTCCTGCTTTCCCACAACAATGGGGAAATATTATATAGAATTAATGGGTACTTGAGATTCAAATGTAAATCCAATCCTGGCTTACCTTCTTGCTCTTTGCTCCAGTAAACTGAAAAAAAAATATCAGTTTACTCATTTGTAAAGTAAGGTTTAGAGTGTCATAAAGATTAAATGAGATGAAAGAGTACAGCACCTGGCCCATGGTAGTCAAGCAAATATTTATTTTATTTTACTTATTTATTTGATGCATATACAATTTTAACTGACATTGGCTTGTTAATTATATTATGACTTGTTACGGGATCATGGGATTACTACTACCACTACTAATTTTACTAATTTGGTTTGCAAATGGCACTGCTTTCAGTACCCTGGGACCGAACAGTTTCAGCAGCTGGTTAGTTGGTTAAAACTCATTCTCGTAAGGCCAAGGTCATGAGTTCTGAGTTCACACAGGTGGATTAGCTTCTGACACATTTGAGTCCACAAGCCAGTCATGTCACAGACATACATGTCTGTAAGAAAGCTAGGCATAAAGAGGTATTTGTGTCTGTGTAGGGTAAATTTAATATTGAATTCAGTTTCACTCTTCTCTATGATGAGTGGCTTCAGACAAGTTTTTAGAATTGGTGGTCTCATCTATAAAATCTCATGTAGCTATTATGAGGCTCAAATAAAATATGTGAGAAAATATTGCCAAGTTTAATCACTATTCCAAAGTGAGGTCTTATTGCCAATATATAAATAATCAATAAAACCAACAAAAAGCGTTGCTAGGTATTATAAATGTAAGGCATTGCATGTTTTTGTCAAAGCAATTTATTTTTCCATGTCTGCCTTTCAGTTCGTAGGACTGTCCATGTTTCACCTCCAAAGACTGTGATGAGAGAAAGGCACCCTCATATTGGGATTACTTTTCTACTAAGATACTCACAGTTTCCTTATAGTCAAGTCGAAGTACCTTCACTAGTTTCTCATTTTTTATTAAGGTCTTTTGCTTTTTTGACTAACCCCTCCTTCTGGAAACTTCCACCTTTTTGGCTTATGTGAAACTTCCATCATTTTGGCATGCAAAATGAAATGATCATAGCAATTGGGATAGTAACCACCAAAGATGTCAGAATTCTGAAACCATAAGAGATGATGGAGGAATAAGGATAAAAGTCAATGTCTAAATTCATGACTGAGACTTTTCTACTGTCCTTTAAAATTATGGCAAAGGGGCTGTCTTTTAATATATGAGTAATTTTGGAACAAACAAAATAAATGCTAATTTACATACTTAGCCTTTCAGAGGAGAAAAAGGCAGGGAAAGGGAAATTACAGAACAGCTATCTTCAAATGTGCCAGAGTCTATTGTGTGAAAGAGCAACTATCTTGTCTGTCTCACAACTAGACCCACTGAGGAGAAGTTAAAGGAAACACACTTCATGTAAATATGAAGAGATGGAGACACCTAGTACTTTAAAAAGATGGAATGAGCTGTCCCAGGAGAGTGAACTTCCCACCATTGAACATATTCCCTCATAGGTAGGGTGGTTTTGACAGATGTACTCTAAAATGAACCAGAGCAAAGGTGAACTGCTTCGCCTCTTTTCCAAGGTTGTCATCCATTATTTTCTGTTTCCCAGAAAATAATTTAAAATTTTTAATTCTTTTTAACTTTTTAACTCTTTTTAATTCTTCAGGAGCATTTCTCCTCTGCTTATCCTGGGAATTTTGTACTTGACCCTTTGGTTTTTCCTCTTTATACTAGCATGGTGAGGCAATCTAGATCCACAACTTCAAATATTGATCTTAGACTTGTTACTTTAAAACACCTCCCTTTAAAACCTTTGCCTCTTCAATAGCAAGGGACTCAAGCCAGCTCTCCAAATCGAGTGACAGTGTATCCCCAGTGGGACACTTACTCTTTCTATGTCTCACCATTTCCAAGATAGCTTTCTTCTTAAAGATCCCAATCTAATAGTATTCCACAATGTCAGGGTAAATAGTTTGCCTATATCTTTGACCCTTCCATGTACTTCAGAGCCTATATTCAGATTGCCACCCACATGACAATACTTTCATCCCACAGTGTTTTTATTATTAAAATTTAAGTGATGAGCATTGAAAAGTCAGGTAAAGATGATGAGTCTCCAGACCATAAGTGGGCTGGGAGGGCTATGCATTAAGAATTTAGCTAGACATGTATGGAGCATAGACCAAACAGCTGTCCTAGTGAGATGATTTAGCAGTTCTCAGAAGTGGTTCCCAATTACTTGTGTTTTGTTTGTGTTTTGGGAAAGTTCACTTATAGTGAAAGTGAGAAATATATAATCCTTTCATATACCATGCACTCTTTAATTTTCATTTGAGGAACCAAACTGAGGTGTGACAATTTTATACCCTATCTGAGCAGCAGAGGAAGTCAAGCAAAGTGATTTGAAGTAGAAAGGAGAAGTAACTCTTACTTAATAAACAGAGAAGAAGGTGGACAGTATTTAATATCATTTTTACTAATAGCTGTTTCCAGCTTCTCTTATTGACTTGGAGCCAGTATATATTTCTGGAGTAAAACCCAAAAGTCCTTATAAGCCAGAATTCTAAGTTTCCTTATCATAAAAGAAGACACATGTTTTAAGTTACACTCTTTAACATATCTTGAAAACTTGAATTAAAAAAAGTTGATGACATAAGAATAAAAATAATTTTATCAACAGCTGATACAATTTTTATAACCATGAGGTTGATCATTCTAGATCGACAGTGTTTTAAAACATCTACACATGAGTGACAGTTCTTCATACATAAGTGATTTTTAAAAAGTATTTTGTTTTCTCAAAGGAATATTTTCAACTAAGAAAAGCAGCTACATAGCCTGACTTCCTGAGTGTAATTTCATACCCTAATTTGTCATCACTGCCTTGGTCAAAACCTCAGACCATCTGCACAGAGCTAAAGGGAATGATCAACAATAAAGACAATGACATCGCAAAGTTCCTGGCTCCTAACTCCATTCCTGGAGCCAATTCAAAGTCTCAACTCATCAGTTACAGTTTCTTCCCACCCGATATCATACTAATGGAAAACAGTGAAGATAATGGTCCCCTTGCTCTCCAGTAATGGAAGCAGAAGAGGCCACGTCTTATTTTAATTCATAGGCATTGAGTTCCGCAATGGATTGGAAAGATTCCATTGGTATTTCTCCTCTTGGGTCCCTCATCACCTCTGGAGACAGTTTGATGACATTTAAACTGGGAGTTTAAATCCTGACTGGACTTGTGAATTATCACCAAGATTTTTTTTTTTTTTTCTCATCTACCTAGTGGCTCATTCTCACAGTGGGTTAGACTATCTTTGAGGACTTTCTTAGAAGTCTTCATGGGCTTGCAGAGCACATTAGATATCCCCCAACCCCCATCCTGTTGGCATGTGTAGCGCCAGTCCTGAGTGTACCTAGTTAATAGAATATATACATGCATATGTATCTGTATGTACCAGGAATTGAACCCAGGGTACCTTATCACTGAGCCACATTCCCAGTCCTTTTTATTTTTTTATTTTGAGACAGGGACATGCTAAATCGCTGAGGCTGGCCTTAAACTTGCAATCCACCTGTCTCAGATAGCTGGGATTAGAGGCATATGCTGTTTCACCCTGCTAGATATTCTTGACTGTAGAATTAGCTTCACCTGTCTAAATCTTCCAAACCAGGGAGAGATTCAAAACTGGGTTGTAACTTTTAGGATAATCCCTTTTCAGCTAAGCATCACTTTCCTGCCTTATCCATACTTTGTTGGTGAGCTCAGAGCACAATCTATTTCTAGGTAAAGAAAATGGTTTTCTCCAATGGCCTTTCCAGATCCTATTTTATGATTTTGGTGACAAATAGGTGAGTCAATTGATAATTAATTTTGAATGAATATACCAATGTCATGATTTTCTCTACATTTTCACACAACATATACATTTCATATATCAGCTTTGAGATCTTTTGGAGTTTGTTTGTAAGACTGAAAATATTGAACTAGAAGTATTTCTGAGCAGGTATTCCCAACATTATTAGGGTAAATTTTTATTACCTGCATGCATTGAGGTGAAAAGGGAAAACAAAAGGACAGATGATACAAATTCATTTGGTTTTACTGTGTAGCTATAACAAAGAAATAGATGTGGTCAGATACAGAATAAAGCTTTTGTACATACATAACAACAGAGCTATCAGAAAAATCCAGTTATAACTTTTTAGTTTTTTTCTGGATTTGACAAAGTCTTAATTCACACTGATTTTGTGATAGTTCTTTACTTCTTATTGCTAAGTGTTAAAATTCTTATAAGCTCACCCTCAACCATGACTTCCTTCCAATTTTTCCCATTCATTAATCTTACCTGGCTGAGCATTACATCAAAGGAGTTCTCACATTGCCATGGATAATTGACAAAGCAAGCACTTTATTTACAGATAACCAAGAATGCTTTGACTGAGAAATACTCCTCTGCATATGAATTATTTGACAAAGGTAAGTAAGTGACTTGGCAAAGTATTGATGTTTTAAAGCAATTCTAGACAGTTTGAGTGAATTATTCTCAGTCTTTACCCATTCATCTGTTCATCCATCCATCCATCCATCGATCCATCCATCCATCCACTCATATGGTCATTCTCTCATCAAATATTTTGTTGAATATGCATTATGTGTAAGATTTTACAAGGAGCTATGATAAATACAGAGATGCACAAGTTCAATCTTTGTACTATAGAAACTTATACTATTAATAGTTCATAATTGGACAATTCCACCACTAGTCAGAATACAAGTTAAACTGGGACATGAGCCATGTTCAAGTGCCATCATATGCAAGTGAAAGAAAGATCATGTACAATGGTGGTCAGGGCCCAATGGAACATGTGGTATATGAACTAGAATTGAAGCCTGGGTAAAATTTTGACAGATGGAGATGGATGTTGGTAGGATACTCCAGATATAGAAGATGTTTTCAGTGGATTCTTAGAAGTAGGATTGATTAGCTAACCAGGCAAAAGATTGAAGCCAGTTCAAAACAAACATGAATATTTAGGTAGGATTATAGTGGGATGTCATGCCAAAAAATAAGGTAAGATTATAAAAGAGGCTGTTTCTTTTACTCCAGATCAATACTTAAACACACACACACACACACACACACACACACACACACATGCTTTAACCATAGTCATTTAGAATCCTGAGGAATTCCACTAAAGAATCTGAGTAAGAAATTAAAATTACATGTGAAAATGGGCTTAAATAGATATTTCTCCAAAGAAGACACACAAATGACCAAAAGGTGTGTGAGAAGGTGTCCAACTTCGCTGATTATCAGGAAACACAAATCAAAGCCACAACTGGATATTACCTCACAAACATTTGATTTACTATTCTTGAGGATATGGAAAAAATTGGGCTCTTGTACATTGTTAGGAATATAAAACGGTGCAGCTATTGTTCAAAACTGAAGAAGTTCCTAAAAAATTAAAAATAGAAACACTATATGATTCAACAATTCTGAGAAATTTTCTAAAAGAAGTGAAATCCTGACCAAATAGACATTTGAATTCCCATGTTCATTGTAGCATTATTCACAGTAGTCAAGATATGGAATCAAATGTCTTTAAGAATAAAGAATATTGGAAATATACATACAAAAAATATCATTCAACTCAATAAAAGAAGGGGATCCCATCATTTGTGACAGGATTGGATGTCCATTAGATGAAACTTTAGGGAATTATATTAAGTGAAATAAACCAGTCACAGAAAGTGATTCCACTTACGTGAGGTATGTAAATGAGTCAAACACAGAAGCAGAGAGTAGAATGATGGCTGACAGGGGCTGGGCTGTAGGAGAGACAGGGATTTGCTATTCAATGGGCATAATTTTCATTTATGCAAATGATTCAGTTCTAGAGATTTGCTGTACAACACTGTTAGCCATAAACACTGTATGGTACACTGAAAATATATTAAAAGGGAAAGTCTCATGTGACATGCTTTTATCACAAAGAAAAAAGTAAATAATGTCATTGTCTAGTTTAAAACAAAAAAGGAGGATTATTAGATTAATTTGGTAGTGTTAGCTCAGGTAGATAAGAAAGAAAAAGAAGAGAATACTAAAAGCATCAAAGTCAATGGTAATGTGAACAAAAGTCACTAGCTGTGGGAAAGCAAAGAGAGCAGAGATGTTGTAAAAGTAAAGTTGTCAGAGCTGAGGCCTGGCTTTGGAGGAGGTGGGGAGCTGTGGGAGAGTCAAGCTGACTGTAAGGTTTTAATTAAAGCTCCTCAGAACAGCTGCTCAAGACTAATCTATGCACAGGGCCTGTGAGCATTGCCTGTCACTGCAGTTACCACTTGGAAACTAGAATGCACAGAATCTGCATTCTGTGACACTGTATGGGGACAGAAGGAAGGAGCTGAAAACTTTCTCAGAGAACCTTTATGTTGGATTTGAGATAGTTCAATGAACAATAATAGTTGAAAGATATTTTCCCCAAGAGAATTAAAAATATATAAATAACAATGTGGTTCCTTACTTTTTCTTTTTAAGCCACATTTTCTAGTGTGTAGGGAAGCCAGAATGATACTAATACCACTTGATTATCCTATTATTTGTCTTTCAAATAGGATAAGAGTGTAAAATCACAAAAATTTATTTATTCAGATTCTTGATAAAACAGAACTTCTACTTAGACAAAGCACTAATTCCCCCCCCCCCCATAGGTTTTGTTCTTCAAAAGCTAAGTACGAGCTGGGGTTGTGGCTCAGTTGGTAGAGTGCTTGCCTAGCATGCATGAGGCACTGGGTTTGATCCCCAGCACCACATTAAAAAAAAAAAAAAAAAGACTAAATAAGCAATATAAAGGTATTGTGTCTGTCTACAACTAAAATATGTATATATATGTAAATAAATACATAAAAGCTAAGTATATGAATTTCTATCTTGTCTTTGAAAGAAATAACTGAAAACATAGTATACACTTAATTAAAAAATTAAATTCATAGAAAAAACTCTTGAAAGAAATGTAGGAAACTATAAATAGTGATTATCTAACCAGTTAATTAAGTTCAAACTAAAATAGTAGTTTTCTCTATTTTTAGTTTTTTCACAATAAGCAAAAACTATCATACTAATCAATATAATATTAAATAAGCAAATACAAAGATTTAAAAAATGTTAAATTGCTCTTCATTTCCTTTTATCTCATCCTCCAGTAAGTTAAAAAGTTCATGAATAAATTTGATGGATTTACATATATGAACAATTTGGAGAAGTGTAGTGTCTTTTTTTTTTTTTTTTTTTATTTTTTTTTATTTTGAGACAGGGTCTCACTTAGTGGCTGAAGGATGGCCTCAAAGTTGCGATTCTTCTGCCTCAGCCTCCGGAGTGGCTGGGATCACAGGTGTGCCACTGTGCCTGGCTTGCAATAGTTTATCAGTAACTGTTGAATTGCTATCCTATTCTCTTCCTGTCTAGCTTCAGGGACAATCTTTAAAAACATGGTAATTGGAAACCAAAGGATACTGTTATTTATATTTTAGTAGACATAAATTCACAGGTGTTAACTCTATGAGAAAGAGTTTCTTGTTAAAATTTCAAAATACTTTTTTTTTTTTTTTTTATTGTAGGGACAGAAGAGTATTATGAGGAGGCTACTTCCACACATATGACAACATCAGGAGTATCTTGTATTACCTGAACTTTAAGTGTGTGAACTTATGTCAGCTCTTGTGTATATCATACACTGTGCAAGTGTACATATTCAGACATTCCATTTTAGGTCTATCAGATTCTGCTGCAGTTTCCCAGAAGATAAAACCAACTTACTCTGATATTTGCTAGCTGGAGGGAGTCACTTCAACTTTATCATTAGCATTCTCAACTGCTTAGATATGTGTGTGTGTTGAACGTCCTCAACACTTATCACTCCACTGTGCTTCTTATAACACATCCTTGCCAGAATGCACAAGTTGGCTGGGTGTCGTAATGCATGCCTGTTAGCCCAGCAGCTCGGGAGACTAAGGCAGGAGGATCACAAGTTCAAAGCCAGATTCAACAACTTAGTGAGGCCCTAAGCAACTCTGTGAGACCCTGTCTCTAAATAAAATACAAAAGGGCTGGGGATGTAGCTCAGTTATTAAATGCCCCTAAATTCAATCCCTGGCACGCGCACGCTCACGCGCACAAACACACACAGCTCAAGTTTTTTATATCATCACGGAAAACTGATAGCACAAGGAAGGATTGATCTGGAGCTATTTAAACATCAAGAAAAAGCTCAGGCTGCCAGTGGATACAAACATTTGTTTTCTTGACATTCCTTTTCCCCAAAATGTTGAGTGTCTTGGGAGTTTTGGAGCTAGAAAAGCCATCCTTCCAAGCATTTATCCAGATGTAACTCTACACTTCTATGGTAGCACCTTAATCCTGTCCTCTGCCAGTTCTTGGTGGTCCAAGCCAGTGGGCTGACTTATGACAAGTTTATTAGATGCAGGTTGTTAAAGCTGTCCTTCCCTATTTAAAATGTTCTCATTGTAAGTTTCCATGAAAGAAATTTTGCTCATTACTAGGAAACACTGTGTTTCTTCTAAACACTTGGTTTGCTTTCCTGATTCCTGTTTCTCTTTGTTGGCCACTGTGCATAGGAAAATTAAGCTTGTAGGATATCTCCATGTGTGCATTTTTGTGGAGCTAGCATTTTCATACCCTTATTTTTATGTGCTCTGGTTTTTCTCACTTTCCTATCTTGTCCTTCTGATATACCACACATACATAAATACACATGCCTATACACACATATTTTTTGTCAAATGTTTTTTAAAAAAGTGAATACATAATTAAGAAGTGCAAACATATGTCACTTCCTCCATTTTGCTTTGTGTTTTGCTGTCTCTCATGCATAGGCTTGTGTTAATTTCCTTTTCCTTACTCTAATGCACTCTATAGTTATCCCATCATGGCAGGAACACGTGATTACAGTTGCCTGGTATTTTAGTCAGTGTACATCACTGTGACCAAAACACCTGACAGGAACAACTCAGAGGAGGCAAACTGGTTCCTGGTATGAGAGGTACCATTCCACAGATGGCAGGCTCCATTGCTCTGGGCCCTCGTGAGGCAGCACATCATGGGGGAAGGGCAGGGCAGAGGGCAGCTGCTCCCATCATGGTAGCCAGGACATAGAGAAACAAAATTAGGGAAGGGACCACAGGAAGATGCACCCCTCCAGGTCATGCCCACCTCCTCTAGCTACACTCCACCTGTCTATAGTTATCACCCAGTCCATCCATTCAAACTAGGATGAACTGATTAAGTTCCAGCTCCCACAGTTCAATCATTTTACCTCTGAATATTTTTGTATTAGCACAGGAGACTTTGGGGTGACCTCATATCCAGATCATAACACCTGGTTTCTTATCTGCACTCAATATTTCATTGGTTCTCAAACTTTTAACATGCATCAGACTAACATGGAGGCTAATTCAAAGCTTGATGGTTGGATTCAACTCCCAGAGTTTCTGATTCAATAGTTTGAGTCAGGGCCCAATAACCTGCTTGTTCCACAAATTCCCAGGCGATGCTACAGATACAGGTACTGTCCTTTGATATAAGGCTTTTTCTTTCCCCCATGGTTTCATCTGAAGGTGAATTATACTTCTTTATACCAACTTGATGAGAAATTTGAGGTTTAATCCAAGATGAAATCTTTTAAAAGTAACTATTTTCTATTTCCACCAATAAAGTAATCTGCTTTGAGAACCACTGTCCTAAGTTTTAGCTGGCTCTTCAGGAGATGAGAGGAAATGGTATGAAGTATTTGCTCACCCTCACACTCCATTCTGATGTGTCCAGATTATACAAGTACTGCCAAGTGGACTTCCTGCCCTATGATCGATCTCTCTCTCTCTCTCTCTCTCTCTCTCTCTCTCTCTCTCACACACACACACACACACACACACACACACACACACACAGAATTTCTGGCATACATTTTTTCACCTGGAATTGTATTATAAAGCAGTGTTCTCAGCCCTGGTTGCTCATTAACATTATCTGGGATGTTCTCAAAAATGCACACATGCTGAGACCTCAAGTCCAGAAGGATCTGGAAAAAGAAAAAAGTTTAAAAAAAAATTTCCCAGGTGAATCTAACATACAGCTCAGACTGGGAACCTCTGGGTAAAATGATCTCTTCAGGACTGTTCTAGCTCTAACTGGTAGAATCTTGCAGCTTTAAGATGGTGTTAGGAGGCAGGCTTCATGGGACATTTTGACAGTGCATAGGGCTTATATTTCATTCCGTTTTACTTTTTTCTTCATTCCTCTTTCTCCACTTTCCATATCTCAGAGTATGCAAACATTTTAATTTGGTGACACCCTCAAAGGTTGTTGACCAAGTGTAGATCAAAGAGTCTCCAAAATAAAGACAACAGAATTTGTGGAGGTCCAGAAAAGTTGAGTAAGAACAAGGCAGTGAAAATTGGACAGCACATGGAGATGCTTTGGTTATCTGTCACTTGTTGGGCAATCTTGAGGGAAAGAAGAACGGTCTCAGAGCCCTCTCCAACGTGCTGGGGTAGAGCTCAGGGATAGCATGTGTAAGGACCTGGATTCAATCCCCAGCACTGAAGAAAAAAAATAATCCATCTCTAAGAATAAGGAAGTTCTCTGTACAATGCCTTAAGTGATCTTAAGTAAATCTCTCTCCAAATACAGGAACCTCTGCATGAGGGCATCTTCAGTTCTGTGCCTACCCGAAGTGAATGAAGGGGAACTAATAGACTCCTGGAGTCATCCTCACATCTGACAGGGCTGGGACAGAGAACACTGCACTGTGTTTAAGATTGTCAGATGTGAGCAAAGGACAGCTCTCCAGGGCTGTTGCAGAGGTATTTTGATTTCTGAACTGAATTAGATACCAGTATTTAAATTTACCCGTGTCTGAGGACGATTGCAGAAGATTTAAAGTGAGCATATAACTATTCTGCAACAGTTTTGAGGAAGATAAAACCTAAATATGGTAATTAGAAATCGAGAAAATGTTCAATCTATAAATAAATTCTCAGATATGAACCATGATTTAGTAGCAATAAGACTGTACCCAACATTGATCAGTTTATATACACAATATTCGTTTTCTGTCCACATGAATATATAGGGAATCTAAATTTAATGCATACAATAATGTTAAAAATGAACGTGAGAGAAGCAGAGAAGAAAGAAGGTGTTTTTTGTTTTTGTTTGTTTTGTTTTTTTAAAAGAGAGAGGAGAAATTTCCTATTGCCAAACAGAAATAAATTCATTAAAGGAAGCATATTATTGAAAATAATTATAATCCTTAATACATAATGTTCTAAAAGTAGATAAACTATATTCAATTAATTTTTTCCTTATTAAGTACTTTGAATTTTGGTATGACTGGGTATTTACCAAGCTTAGAAATTATCAAAGAAAAGATAAATGATGTCCAGAATAGTCTTCTAATGTAAAACTTACTTATGTGTCTAAAGAGCATCATAATTCTTTTTTCTGAAATTTTCTGAGATTGGAAAATTCCAGATTGATATTCAAATATATTTCAAAATGATTTTGTAAGCAAGGAAATGTCTATTTTTTCCTTTGTTTCTTTCTAAAAGCACAATGTAAACAACTGGCTTATGGAGTACATGGTATTTGCAAAAAATCAGAGTGATCTGTTTTGCCAAATTAGAAAGTAATTAATCAATCCACTTGGTTTTGGTCTTGTAAAATAATTTACCAGTCAAGATAATCAGTATTATTGATGACACTGTTATTTCATTCCTGGAAAGATTATCTCTCAAATTGGGAATAATTAGGGGAAAAAGATTTCACTAAGAACAAGGCATATCTTTAAAATATATAAACAAATATAAAATGCCATCTCTACAATCCTTTCAATTTATTCATGGGTCTCATGTTTGTGTATATCTTCATTGTTCTTGTTCATTCAAAATAAAAGCTACTCAGATAAATGCTAATAGACCATGTGAAAGAATACTAAACATTTATAACATTAAAATGTGGTGCTATAAATGTTGTGTATCTGAATTTTTACTCAAGACTGCAATGAATAAAGTTATTCATTTCAAGAGAGAAATTAGTTCTAAAACATTGTATTGTGTAAGAATGCATTCATTGGCAATGAACATCTCATTTTTTTTATTTTATGATCACATAAGTTAGAAAGGGGGCATTCCCTTTTCCATGTTTAACCACTCCAAAGTAGAGAGAAAGCAAGAGTTGCATATTAGATCTTCTGACTCTTATGGTGAGTAATCTCCCAAGTAACTCGCCCTTGGCAGGTTATCAACAATGCTTATAGCTGAATTTTTCTACATACTCAGCTCTTATGAAAATAAGCAGGAGAAAGGGTGCTGGCAATTCCTACAAGACTAAGCAAAATAAAGGCAAGAGTGTGAGGAAGAGCATAAACGTGTAAACTTTCTGAAAAGTCTCCTGGCTCTGAGAAGAAACACTTCCCATTAAGTCACTGAGGGTAGTGCTTCTCATCGGAATATCGAAGATAGAACAGCTTATCTTTGATCCAGGGAATGAACTTTGACAATAGAATGTCAGTCTCATTTCTGCATAGAAAAAAATATTAGGAAGAAATAATAGAATAGGGAACAAAAGTTGAACAAAATCTAATATTGAGTGAATATAAATCCAAAACCAACAGGTGGAAAATATAAATAAAGAGTCAGCCTGAAAGAACCTTTTCACAACAAGGAACTCAGAAAGAAAAAAGCCTGCTTCAGGAAACAAGATGTCCAAGGAAGTGATAGATGACAACATGTGCTGATGTTTCAGGGGTCTTCAGTGAGCAGATGGGAAGGTGACCCAGATGATGGGAGTCTGTGAAGTGATTTTTCCCAGTGGCTAATAATTTCCTGAAAGGTTAAGGTAAAGAGAGGTGTGATTTTTTTTCTCTCAATCAATATTGAGAGTAAAACTACTCATTGAAATGATATTTATTTTAAATTTTATTTATCATGCATATTCTTCTTAGCTTTTAAATTTCAAGTTCATCTGAGCATACATATGTAACACTGGTAAATAGGAAACAGATGTCTCAAGGTGCTGCTCCCTGGCTGGTGTTTGTCACTCTTCTGTGGCTGTGTCTGCATTTGAAGGATGTATTGTGGAGATATATTATACTTCCTGAAATCTATGGCCTCCAACCCATAGTTATGAATCTCGAGAGGACTTTTAACAATGCTTATGTATTTTATTATGTTTACCATTGCTGGACTTAACAAAAATATGCAGAATGCCAGTTAAATTTAAAGTTCAGAGAAACAACAAATCTTTTTTTTAGTATCATTACTTCCTAGTGAAAAGTTCTTTGTTTTGTATCTGAAATTCAAATATCACTGGATGTCTGACCCTGTAACCAATGTCCTTCAGCTGAGCAGTTGACCTTACAAGGACATCAAAAACAAATTTCTTAAATCTGTAGATCTATATGTGTCTATATCCACCCTTTCTTCTTTTACTTCTAATGCAAGGAAAGACATACCTATTTTCATTGCCATAGCCAAGGTTTCCCCTTTGGTCTCATTCTCCCTCCCTTCTTTGTGTGAACTTAAATACTGGATACTTTCAATTTTCTGTATTATTGACGTCTCTCTTTTTGAGCTCAAGGTTCTTCTAAATTAAAAGCAAAACAAAACAGAAAGACTCCCAAGTTCATCTCTCTCACCATTTGCTAAACTCTCTCTTTCCTTATTCAACTCCTAGGTTTGCATATGCTTTCTTGGTCATTTTGCTTCTGCTCTCTGTTGGCTCTTTTCCTCTCCTTGGGCCATTAAGAGCTGCCACTCTGCAGAGTTCTGCTCTCTTCTTCTCAGTTATGGAGTTTGCGTGGGGGATCCTCACCTCAACTACCTCCGTCCTCAAGACTCCCCAGTCTTCCTCTAATGTTAAGCTAGCTCTTTGGATCTCTAGATCCTTATAGGTAACTGCCAACTACCAAATATCTCTTTTTGGATATTTGTTTTGTACTTCAACCTCTCATGCCCCAAGTTGAACTTATCTTTCCCTTGTAAATCAGCCTCTCAAGCAGAGTTTTCTCTCAATAGTAAATGATACTATAACCTGCCTAGTTTACTAAAAATCAGAAGCTTGAGAGAAGATTTGTATATGATTTACCATCAAGTCTTGCTTTATTTTACCTTCAAAATATTTTTCTAAAAGTCCATCAATCTCTTGCTATTCTCCCAGCCACTGCCCTTCTTCCCTGGGACACAACCATAGATTTCTGACTGGCTCTGGTTTTCTCTCTTTTGACTTCAGACTTGCCCCCACCAATTTGTTATCCAACAGCAACCTGAGTGACCTTCTAAAATGCAAAACTGAGATGGTCATTTTTTTGGCTTAAAAGTCTGCAGAAAGTCCAAACTCCTAACTGTGGATGATAAGGGGCTCTGTGATTGGCTGCAGCTCCTCCCACTGTCTGCTAAGTCCTTCATGTAGGGTATCTCTGCCTCTGTGTTAGTTGGTATCATATCTTTTAGCTGAAGCAGGCTATCCCTTCTCTCCTTTTCTTTGTTGACTTACTCCTACTTCTCCTTTGGATTTTTCCCTAGTAATTACTTCCTCAGAGAAACTTGCTTTGTTCTACTAAATGTGTTCCTTTAGCTTTGTGCATGGATTTAAAAAAAAAAAAAAAAACAACAAAAAAAAATTCATCTGCTTAGTTGTTTTACCAACTAAAATATGACTAAATAAAAGATGGGACAATTCTATCTTTTCCACTGCATTTTCAGCTTCTAGGAAATCACCTTCATACAAAGCAAGTTCTCAATAAATCATTGTTCAATGGACGAATAAATCAATTCATGGATTTGATGACAGTGGTAAGAAGGTCCATTTTAAGCACAATTCTTTTAAGGCTTACCCCAAAGTTATCTAAATTAATTTTACAAATGCAAAATTCCATTTTTAAAAGCATGATATTTTTGCTCCTGAGAAGTCTTCTGCATTAAACATATTGAGCTTCAGGAAATCTTTCCACTTTCCCACACCCATTTGAAGTTACTGCAACTTGCATGAATAAACAAAATAAATATAGACTATTTTTTAATCAATTCTCATTCAGTTTTTTCTCAAGAATCTTTCTTAATAAAAATGAGAATATGCATAACATATATGAAAGCTCTAGTATATTAAAAAGTCCATCCTCAAATTCACTCTCCTACCCAATTTAGAGCTAGAACATTACCAGGAGCTATAACTTACCTTTGTCATTTTCCTCTTTTAAAGAAGAAGAATTCAGATGGAATTCTGAATTTATTATTGGTTTTACAGTGTATTACTCAATTCTCATTATTGTGTGTGTAGTCTCTCCTCTCTTGAGGCCTCACTAAATTGAAAGCCATATCAAGTTGTGTTTGAGTAATGCAAGAATTGTCCTGAGTATGGAAGAGGACATAATAAGTATGTTTTATGACCCCTATGTTCAAAGAGTGGTTATTCTACAAGGATAAGAGAATGAACACATGTGAAACTTGAGAATAATCGAATAGTAAATATGTGACATTCACTTCAAGGGCTACAGGAATTCCAAAAAAGAAAAGATCATTGTGGACCATGACAGCTTGGAAAAGCTTCATAGCAGAGGATAAAAATGAGGTGACTATTGAAGCAAGCCTAAGAGTGAGCATTTGGAAGGAAAAAAAGAAAGACATTTAGGAGGAGGAGGATTTGCATTTGAGGGTGGTATAGTTGAGTGCTACTGGTTTTGTTTTTGTTTTTCTTTTTCCTGTTCACAATTCTTTTTCACTTCAGGTACAGATGTTGTTCTTTTTACTGTTGAAATGTCATTTCCTCAACTCATAAAATGCTGGAGATATTACAGAGAGTTGCATATTAAATCTAGTTTTCTTGCCCAAAGACTTGACCCAAGCAAAATGCTTTATGCCCCTGGTGAGTGAGTAAGACCTAGGGTTAGATAATTATATTCCCTCCCTCACATTTGGTGTTTAAATACTTGAAGAGAACACTTCTCTTTTCCGTTAGGCTACACTGATAAGATATAATCCTGACACTTCCTCTTCCCACACTCTCTCTTTCCTCTTCTATATAGAGAAAGCTCATCTGCCATAGGAGAAAATAACAACACAGGAGAGAGAACCACCACATTGTTTTTTGTTTTTGTTTTTGTTTTTTTACTTTCTGGAGTCCCTGAGGCCATCTGTACACCTGGCTTTAGTATTTCTGTGGTTAACACATACATTTCTTGCTTAGGCTCATTTGAATTGGTTTCTATCAATTTTAACCAGGTAGGAATGTCCTGACCAAAATGGGTAGCAGGCTAATGGGTGGATGTGGAGAGATGGAAAGTTTTGGGAAGGACCAGAATGGAACAATAGGGATGAGAAAGGAGGCACAAATCAGAGGCAATCTCTGAAACATTTGACGGGACTTTGTTGGATTTCCACATCCAAGGTGGAAGGAATGAGAGTCAAAACAGAAAATTCAGGAAATGTATAGACTCACTGATAGAAATGGGGATAGTTGGGATGAGGAAGTGGGTTTGAATGGAAGCAACAGTCAAACCATGACAACCGAGTTCCTGGTAAAGATGCAACTGTCAGACTCTGGCTTCAGTGACATGACACCCACTAGACTGTAATGACACTGTGAAGAACAGCAGAGTAAGCTAGTTGTGCTTTGTGCCAGTAGTCCAGGGAACATGATATAAAACTATGGACATCCATATTGTAGCTTTCCAAAGTTACCCTTGTGGTTCCTTTTTCTTCCCACCCAAAACAAGGGGAGAATTTGTAGCCCAGACAGTGGTTCTCAAGGTATGGTCCCTGCATCTAAAGCATTAGTATCACCTGGGAACATTTTAGAAATGCAAATTCGTGGGCCCAACCACAGAGAAAGGGAAACTCCAAGGGTGACCAGTGACCTGTATTTTAACAACTCTTCCACTCAGGTTTCAGAACCACTGGAGTAGAGCATCCTTAAAAGTTGGTTCCAAAGGGGGTGAGGTAATTGAACACAATGCTATGTTTTCACATAGTAAACATGAATCCTATAGAAAAAATACATTTTCCTTATGTATATTTATTAAAAAACTGTATGTTGAGCATGTGCTATCTGCTAGATATTGTTCCAGATGCTTTGGGTATGACAGTGGGTGAATCTGACTCAGTTAATCACAAAACACTGATATTTACCAATTAAAAATGATGGAAATGACAGCCAAGGGAACTGACTGTTGGTTAGGAGGTCAGGCATGTATCCCAAAACAAATGACATTTAAACTGAGAAAGAATGACGAAGAATTAGTCTGGATCATGAAAGGAAGAGACCAGCACAGATAGGTCACAGATAATGATGGGCATTGGGGCTGAAGTGGCAGATCCAATAGACAGATCATGGTGGGGACTTGAAAATCATTAAAGATTTTGCATGTGCCACTGAAGGCAAGTTAGAGGCCTTGAAAAAATTCAGTGAGGGGCTAAGATGTTCTGATTCATGTTTTCTTTTGTAACATATCTTGTTTTCTGTAAAAAAAAAAAAAAAAAAAAAAAAAAGACAAGACTTTCCCACTGTGCACAACTGTGGATACAACAGCATGGTGATTTACATTCCTTCTATGTTACAATTGACTGATAGAAACACTATGTCTGAATAAGGTCCTGATGAGGGTGTGAAAGAGGATATAGTGTCCATGTGAGGACTAAATGCCAGGAACAGAAAAGGAGGAAGGGCTTCCGAGCTGCTTCTGCTTTGTGGTTGTGGCTGAGCCCATCCTGTTCATGCATGTCTGAAACACAGGAGTGCCAGTTCACAGGCTGCTCTGTCACCGGTCATCTATCTCCCTGTGTAGGGTACCCTGGAGCCTAAGCTCTGTCTACGTGGAGCCTTCTCTCGCATATGATCTTTTGTAGAGAAATAATTCACTTTCCAGGCATTGCTGTCACCTCCTTGAGAATAATTACCATGGCCTTTATATCTTCCCTGGCCTTGAGAGACTTTCCATGTTTAATATCTATTTCCCTGTGTTAACATCGCGTTAGCATATGCAGTTACATATACGCAGTGATTTGTTGTTATGCTATGTATTATTCACTGGTGATTGAAAAATTATTCATACCCAGCTCTGACTGCTCTCCTGCGCTGCAGTATTATGTCTCTTATTGTCTGCTGGACAGCTGAATGTCACTGTATCCACAGATAGCCTGCCCATAATTGAACTCATAATGTCTTTCTCAAGTCAACTGACCCCTGACCTCTCCTGCCTGTGCCAATAACCTCAGCATTTCCTGTCTCCCAACTCCCAAGGTTTGGGTCACCCTTGATTCCTTTGTCTTATGCTCTTACCAAATCCAGTCACTAAGATCATTTCTGGTCACTTGGTGGAATGCCAATATACCATTTGTTCTTCCTTTAAATTATCCATTACCACATATCCTGCTTAACTCACAGTGGGATACATCTTCCACAACTCCTCCTAAATCTAAGCTCCTCTATCAGCACACTCAGGGACAAGGTGGTGGCCCTCTCTGTGTGACACTCCATAAGCCTATTTTGTTTAGCAGAGCCTTTTCTGTATTATTTTTAACAGCAAAACCTTTTTATTCCCTAAAGGAATACTATGCAGAACTGTAGTGAAGATGGACTCAGGTTGAAGGTGGACTAAAAGAGGCCCCTTGACCTGCCCTCAGCTTCTAAGGCAAAAGCAAGGAACTTAAGAGGTTCATTGAGGTCGTTTGGAAACACAGAGTTACAGAAGCAACAACTTGGAATGATTCAATATTTTTTTTAAGAATGTCTTTTGAAAAAATCTTAAGTGCACAGTCAGTCCCCCATCTCTATTCGAGCTCCACCCCTGTAGTGTTGCCAGTCAAAATTCTACTTTTCTTAGCCCTAATCCCACCCCTTCCTAAGGGACTTCTAAATCACCCCAGTTCTGAAGAGTTTTCTTTCTTCAGATTCCTATAATAGTAGTTCTCTTTTTACATTCACTCTGCAGTACCTTACACTTTTCAGGTGTGCACTCAATTTCTCCCACTTAGAAAATAGGCTGCTTAAAAGAAAAAAAATCAAGTCTTTTGCCAGTTTTTATTCCTCAGCATTCAGTATAATATGCTGCCCACAGCATTTGCTTAGATGGCGTGTTTTGGTGATAATCCACAGTAGGAAATAATAGCAATAAGCCCATTGATCTCACTTTCATTAAGTTAAGTATCTTGTCTTTGGAAATGTTCCTCCAGAGTAGTATTCATGTTAGGAGAACCAGTCACCATGACTTTAATTGTTAGCATTACTTTTTTTTTTTCTTTCTCCAATTATCCTTAAGTTTAAAACTAGCTTCTTTGACTGTCTTACTAAATAATGTTGGAAGTAGATTTGGGAAATGACAACAGATGGTTGCAAGTGGGGAGTTCTTAGTTTAGACCACAAATGATGTTTAGCCTGTCCCTTAAATGTTCAGGGAAGGCATGCATAAATTATATTTAAAAGATTATACATGTACACTCAGAAAAATGAGAAATTATATCCCATCTATGTATGATATATCAAAGTGCACAAATGCATTCTATTGTCATATATAACTAATTAAAACAAATAAAAAATATTAAAAAAGATTATAGGAAACTTGCATTAATATATAAATCAAATGGTGTCACTTTACCTTTAAATGCCTTTTAAATCCCCCAACATGGGCCTGTGTCGCCTGGCCCACTCCACTTCTCCATCTTTATTTCCCTGTCTGCTCCCCCAATCGCCACACCCAGACCACAAAAGCAGGTTTTCAGTTCCCTGCTCTCCGGCCCCTTCCCTCCTCCTGGTATCCTCTGCCTGGATGGTCTTCCTGCTTCTTTCCTTGATCAAGTCTTGTTCTAAGTTGAGCTTTGGTCAGCTTGTCACTTCCTTAGAAGAATTCCTCTCTGATCTCCCAGAATAAGTTAAACTTCTTTGCTCCCAAATTCCTTATCATGATTGTAAATATATAACAACTGTAATATAATTTGTTTCATGTCTGGGTTGCCCATGAGACTATAAGCTCTATCATGTCAGAAACTATCCAAATATGCACTGTATTTTCAGTGCCTAGAGTAAAGCTGGATGCATAATAAATGCTTGAATTAATGAATGAGCATTTTATGAATAACTATCTTACAGAACTTTCAGAGAAACCAACCATTCTAATGTTATTCACATCCAGAGATTAAATTTTCTTGCTCCTGCCCCAAATGGGCATGGATAGTTTTCTCTCATTCATGTGATTCACGTGAAACATACACACACATGTTTTATAGAGTAACTTCAGTTTTATGAGAACAAAGTCAAACTGACAAGCATTATATAACAAAAATATGCACTTGCTCACAAATAGAATCCAAACAGTTTAAATGATTGGATTTAATTTTAATTTTTTAAATTACCTCATTTATACCTACTACCATGAATATCCCTATCATTCTTTTTTTAACATTATGTTATTTTGAAAATGTGTGCATTGGGGTAAAAAGTACAAGAAAGCAGTATCATAGCTATGAAATGTCCAAAAGTTGAAATATTTTAGTGTATGATTATCAGCAAAGTTAATGTGCTCTCATTCCCTAAAGGCTCCAGTAACCCCACTGAAATGTCCATGACCCGTTTCTCTGTCCTTTCAGTCTTGAGTTACCCTGCTGAGTCAGGCAATTGGAGAACAAATTAGAGCCCACTGCACAGGAGATGTTTCTGATGCAAAAAATCTGACCTTAAAGAACCCTAAGCCATGAATAGCTTTCTGTCAGGATGCTAACGGTTCACCAGATTCTCATGGAATGATCTAAGCCTCCACACACTTCTTACTCATCCCTTTTCCAGGATAGGTCATTATTAAATTAAAAGAAAGGGAAGAAGAAATCTAATTCAATAACAGTTTTCAAATCCACAGATACTTCTGCCTTCTTCTTCACATACCCAGCTTTTCTCATTTTATCATCTTATAGCCCATCAGAGAAATAACAGAATGAATAAATGTCACATTTTGAGGGTTGATCACACACAAACACACACCCAACTCACAGCAGGAAGAAGTCTACTTGGATGACATCAAGTCTATCTCTATAGCAACTGACCTGCACACTGCTAAGTGATCAGACCCATCATCGTAGGTGGCTGGAGGATTCTGAACAGCGTTATTCACCTGGATCCCTGTATTGTCCACGTACTGGCTGCTTCCTGCAACTGCCAGTATTTCAGTGCTGGAATCCATTTCTGAAAATCTTTCCTTGATTGTTTCATTTTGCCTAAAACTGTGCAAGAGCTGAGAATCCCTGTGGTGGTATCTAACTTTGCTTCCCTCATGGTTCTTCATCTCAAAGGATCCTTCTTGGTACCTGATGACTTTTCCTCTGCAGAGGTTTAAAGAGCAACTCTCACATTCAGTTGGCTCCCGCTGTTTCTCACCTTTGGATCCCAGATGGACAAGCTCAATTCCATTAGGAGTGGAAGACCCAGCCAAGCTTCCACAGGGCTTATTATTATTTCTCCTTCTTCGTGACAGTCTGAACTTAGCCTGGGCTCTCCTTTTTGTCTGAATCCAGTGATTCTCATCTGTGGAAGATGAATCTGAAGAATCTGTGTAAAGTTCTCTCCATCTGGGGCTTGAGATTTGGAGGTGGAAGTCATTTTTCCCCCCCTTTGTTTGTTCTTCTGCATGCTTGTATCTCTCAGAGGCCCTTCTCCTCCTCCTAGGCTTCTGTTTTACTGGTTTCTTACCACACTCCTTCCTAGCAGGACTCAGCACCATGACAGGGGTGCAGTGCTCAAATGCATCTTCTGACATGTCATGCAAGATGGAAGATCTAGACAAAGCAGCAGGCAAAGGATGGGAGATGGGAATGGAGAGGAAAGTCATGGAAAGACAGAGGAAAAGAAAAAGAATGATGAAAATGATATAGCATGGCCAGAAGTTGGTAAATAAAGATCAAATGGAGAAAATGAACTAAAGGGGAAAGGGAAATTAGGTGAGAATAAATTGCTTATGGACAATGTAAAGCAGAAGCGAGAGCTACACATTCTCAGAATATAAAACAAAAATACGAAACACCAGTCTAAACAATATTGAATAGGATTATTTGCTCAGCACTTACCTGCAAATGTCCTGAGTGGATGGACAGACAGACAACCTTGACTGGCTCCTGGGAGCTGCCCCTGTCGTTGGGCTGCTGGCCTGGAGAAACAAGTTAGATAATTTGGCATCTTGGTTAAGGTAATACATGGTCGATATCTTGCTTTTTTTCCACATATTTAAAAAATTACAACAAACGTGGCTGCCAGTCATGTTGCTCATAATGCAGCTCACAGAATGCAGGAAGTTAGAGGCTCTTTTGCAAAAGTAAAACTCATTTTGAGGAACTTGGAACAGCTGATTTGCTGTACCACTCGGCTGTTGCTTCACAATAGAGGAAGATGATTCCACAAGTTTCTATTCTATTTACTATAATCATTTGAGTGGACAAGCTCAATTTGCCTGGGAAACAAATAGGTAAAAATTGGAGAGCCCATGAAACAAGGGAGTAAAATGCTATTATGTGATATGTTATTATATGATAATAATCTAGGAAGCTGAAATAATCAAATAGCCATGAGATTGCTACATTCTGCCTTGAGTTAACACTGAGGCCCCATGAGACAATATATTTGAAAACACTTTGTGATATTTAAAAGCCTGTAGTTGACACAATTATCATTTCATCAGTGGAACTAATAAAATCATTCCATTGCAACAGTATTGACCTTTCATATGTTTTTAACCCTGTGACATATTGAGCTTGAGAATGAGAGCCTGAAATGATTCAGGTTATTATCACAAAGTTGAATACATTTCACTAAATTTCTACCTTTGAAATCCAGCATTCTCTTTATTTGACTTCTTAAAGCTATTGTTTTTAACACAGAAGATGACAATAAATGAAAAGCTAGAGTGTACTGATAATTTACCTTGTACGTTGTGTTGTTTTCTGCTGTGGCGTTATCTACCATTTCTAATTCTTGCAATAACTTCACAAGTGAGAAATAATTAATTCTAGTTTTCAGTAAATATTCATGCCAGTCACTATTGTAAGACAGTTCTATATACTCAATTAACACAGTAAAGGTATGTAGTAAATACTATAGTTATTTGCATATTGCAGTTGAGGAAACTGAGAAATTGGGGCAGATTTTCACTCGTAGGTGGTAGAGCAGAGATTTGGACCAGGAATCTGGTTCTGCCATCTGTTTTCTTATCCAGCAGTATAGCTGCTTCCCCTCCACACATAAGGAAAAAAGTGAATTACCAGTCTAGATTCAGGCCTATCTGACTGCATAGATGAGATATACAAGTAAGTCACCAGGATAGCAAGAATAAGTGTGAAAAGATTAACCCAAATTTCACAGTAGCTCTAAAAATTCTCACATTAGAAATATGGAAATCATCTCATACTGACAATTGTGGGATCCACAGAGGAAGAGAAATGAATTCTTACTCAAGATGTAAGAAAAAAATGGGAAGAGGAGGTCCAGTAGGCTGAATATCAGTCCTTTAAAGATGTCCACATCCTAATCTCTGGACCTTGTGGATATGTTTCCACACATGGAAAAAGGGACTTTACATATGTAGTTAAGAATTTTGAGATGGGGAATTTGTTCTGAGTTTTCCTAGTAGGCTCAATGTAATCACAAGGATCCTAATAAAAAGGAGGCTGGGTTATGGCTCAGTGGTAGAGCACTCGTCTGGCATGTGTGAAGCCCTGGGTTTGATCCTCAGCACCACACAGATAAAATAAAGGTATTGTGTCCACCTATAACTAAAAAAAAAAATTTTTTTTTAAAGGAGGCAATGTAATTATGGTCAGATGTAAAAAGCAAATGATAGGAGTAGAGGACAAAGAGAAGGAAATATGCCACACTGATGGCTTGAAGGTAAAGGGACAGGGCTTGGAGTTAAGGAATGCAAATATTCTGTAGATACTGGGAAAAGTTAGAAAAGTCTTCCCCTTGAGTCTGAAGAAGGAATGCAGCCCTGCGGACACCTTTATCCCCGCGGAATCTGTGTTTAGCTTCTGACCTCCAGAACTATAAGAAAATTAATTTTTGTTGTTCACAGAAAGTTTGCAGCCATCTGTTACACAGTTATTGGAAAGTAATATAGGGTGAGACACTTCTGCTAATCTTCAAAGGCAAACCAGACAAACTCAAAACCACGACTAACACCATATTTCTTAAATTAGCCAAGTAATTAATTTCTTTGCATTCAGAAATCTCTCACAAATCAAGAAAGAAAGGTAAATTGATCTCATAGAAAAATGAGTGAAACACACAGATAAGTAGTTCACAGAAAAGGAATTACAAAGGTCAAAATTCATGTGTAAAGAGATGCTCAATTTTAAATAAGCAAACAAATGTAATTTTAATTAATAATGGGTATTCACTTCTCTGTATCAGATGAGCACATTCAAAATAGATTGCTAATACCCACCTAGTGTCACTGAGGTGTGGAAACCAATCATTGCCATGTATTGTTGAAATAATTGTAAGTTTTCACAAATTATTTGGAGGGCAATGTGGTAAACATTTTGTTATGGGGGATTGGGGATTGAACCCAGGGGCACTTAACCACTGAGCCACATCCCCAGCCCTTTTCTTGTATTTTATTTAGAGACAGAGTCTAACTGAGTTGCTTAGGGCCTCACTAAGTTGTTAAACTGGATTTGAACTTGAGATCCTCCTGCCTCAGTTTCCCCGAGTCACTGAGATTACAGGCATGTGCCACTGTGCCTGGATGTAGAATGTATTTTTAAGAGAAAAATTAAGATTCAAAATTGCATACAGTGTGATATTGTTAGGGGAAACAGTGCTTTATTAATGTCTTTGCATATGACACAAAAAGTCTGGAGGTATACACATCCAATCATTGACAGCAATTATCTCTATGAGGTAGGATTACAGAAAATCTTTAGTTTTCAAATTATATACTTCTACAATATCTAATCTTAATAAAAGGAAAGTCATTTTAAAAATCATGTTTAGAATGTTGTAAATGGTGGCTATTAATATCATAAATAAAGATTTGTGGTTTTTGTCTCCAGTGATAACTTAACTTCTTTGAGCTCCACTTCACCTTTCAACTAAATACAGAATAGTAACACCTGTTTTAAAGGATTGTTAAGATGATAACATGAATTCATGGGTCTGTGTTGTAGAATGTTTAAGAATTCTAACAGTACACTAAGCTTGAGATATTAAAATTCTTTTTGTGCATTCCTCACAAATCATGGACATGGACAATGGTATTTCCCTGAGGGAAAGACATGTGACAGCCTTTGGTCAGTGACTTTCAATCCTGGCTGAAAAATAGAATTGCTGGGAAGTTTAAAAAATATCTTTCCCTGTGCCTGATTTTCTAGAATCTTTTAGGAATGAGATCTGGGCACAAAACCTGGATATCACTATTCTTAAAAGCTGCCCCAGTTACTATAATGTGCATCCAGAATTAAGGACTTCTGGCTTTACTCAAAGGAGACACAGCCTTGCTTTTAATTTCATATTAGATGTTATTCTGAGACTCCAGTGAGATTAATATTGAAAACTTTTTTTTTTTTTTTTTGAGAGAGAGAGAATTTGGGGATGTTCTCACCCTTGGATCTCATTTTTATGTATCTAGAAGAGATCCTGGAATTCTAGGTACAGCTTTACTACAATCTTAGTCTAAGGAGAGAGAAGGAATGACTCAGTGAAAATTTTAGTGTGTAGGAAGTAAAATCACAGTCTTGCTGCTAAAGAGCAAGACAGGGAAAAAAGAACAAGCGGTGAAATTCCACTATCTCTATCTCCCATTTATCCACTGTGGGTTGAACATAGTCTGAGAAGATGAGGCTGGGGTAGGGCAGGGTATGTGGAAGACTCACCAGGATATTCCTAGGGGAAGCCAAAGCACAGGCTTGTTCTTCCCTTCCCTGGAAGCACCATGCCTTTCAGTTCAGCTTTTTAGCCAGCAAGAACATTGCCTCATATGCACCTTTGTGGGAGGATCCAAGGGACAGAAGATTATAGACCTGAGGTCTGATTTTCTCATCCTGATAGGGGCAGGGAGATAGAGGAAATCCAGACATCTTTAGTGCTTTCTTGGGTTTGTGAAAGCTGAAATTGCTCACCTAAGGTCCACCAGAGTAAAGTGAATGTGACTTCCTAACAGCAGGACACAGGAAAGGACTGCCTGGCATTGCCTGTGAAAGCTGAAATAGGTTGGAGGCCAGAGCCTTGCTTAACTGTATTTGGAAAGTTGGCCACCAGGTCCCAGGCCAGGAGCACTTTCGCAACAGATCAGGTAAAACCCAGAGGACAGAATCCTTGCAGAGGCCCCTGCTCCATGTGTAATCAGGAACTGGAAAGGGCAGGGTGATAAATGCTGCAAAACTGAATGTGATTAAGCTCTGAAGCTATAGTGACTGGAGTTGTTTTTGTTTTTCTCTTTTTAAATGAAAAGCTTCCCACATCAGCAATAATGGAAGCTCAAGAAGAAAATACTACATGCCAAAGGCAGGGTGGCATTCACAAAAACCCCTGCACCATGTTCTGAGGACAACATCTAGATATAGAGGAAAATGATCTTGAAGTGAAATCTATAATCCTATGGAATAAAAGTGGTACATACAGGAAAAAGTAGAAGAGAGTGGCAGAGCAAGTCATCTGGATGCTCCTTTTGACACACCAAGGTTTGGAAGGAACCGAACATCATTTCAAAAGGGGAAAATCTGCTTTTGGCAATTCTCACCATTAAGAGAGTGGCTCAGAGCAAGGCTAGGTTCTTCAGCAGGTTAAAAAAAAGAAGGTTCAACTAATAACGGGGAATCTAGCTGGCTTGGAGAGGCCCTAGAAAGCTAGTAGATGGCACTATGCTGGTGTGCAGAGACCAAGCTCAGCCTGGATACATTTCCTGTTGAAACCCAGCATTGAAAACAGAGATAGAATAATTATTGTCAGCAGGTAAGGCATGGCCGAAAATTTAGTTTGGAACACCAGACCCTGTCACCTCCTGTTTTTCAACAGAAACAGGTATTTGCTTCTATTAATATAAACATAACCAAGATAAGCTTTATCAATAGTTCAGATTGAACCACTGGGAACAGAAAATCATAAGACTAGTTCTACTAGCAAGGATTGTCTTCCTGGGTAATGACTTGGGAACATTCTGTGAAATAGAAGATGTTGGTTCATAGCATCTAGGCTGCTGAGTAACACGTAGACTTTCTGTGAGTCAGATCGAGAGACAGAAGATACCCAGGTACCCAGGGTCACATCCCTTCAGTCCACTTCTCACATCACTTGAGGCTGTAGTGAACAGTTCCTTAAGCTTGGTAGCCAACCTCACAGTGATAGTGCCCCACCTTAGGTGAGTGTTGCTTGGTTTCTACTTAATCTGGGAGAAATCCGCTTTTTTTTTTTTTTTTTTTTTTTTTTTTTTTTTTTGTACTGGGGATTGAACTCAGGGGCACTTGACCACTGAGCCACATCCCAGCCCTTTTTTGAATTTTTATCAGAGATAGGGTATCAGTGAGTTGCTAAGTGCCTTGCCACTGCTGAGGCTGGCTTTGAACTTGTGATCCTCCTGCCTCAGCCTCACAAGTTCTGGGATTACAAGCATGTGCCACTGCACTGGGCTCAGAAATCCACTTGTTTTTGCACAAGCTTGAAAGGGAGGGAGTTAAGACCTCTAAGGAAAACCCTTAATAAAAATGGACATTATGAGGTTGTGGCCAAGTGACCCATTTTATTGTTCCTCAGGTAAAAAATTCTGAGAGCTGTCTTGGATATTTCTCAGGAGTCCCATTGGAATCAGTCCTCCATTACTAACTTCAAAATGCTGTCTTAAAATTCACTCCCCTCCCATCCTTGTGTCATCCTTCTATATGTGTGCACATTTATGATTCCTGGGAAACTTTTCAAACATGCCAATTGCACCAAAATACTTGATACAGGTACTGCTTTGAGTAAAACCAAAATGGAAAAAAAAATTGATACCAGAAATTGTGCTAGAAAGCAGACCCATAAGATAGAATGTAGGAGCTGGATCAGTAGTGGATGGGGTGGTGATGGTGCCAAGTGAGCTGTAGCATCACAATTGGATAAAGTTCAGGTGGTGATCACAATTGGATCCTTGGGTCACAATTGGATAAAGTTCAGGTGGTGATAAGCATACAGTAGCTCTAGTCTGGGTGTAGACTATGAGGCCAGTGGTGTTTATAAGGCTATGCACTTGTTAACTGTTCTAAGTCTTGTCAACTACCTTGGAAATTCTGTGAAAGAGAACAAGTTTAGCTGAGCCAAATATCAACCAAGGGCACTCTGTGAAAGCCTATGTACAAATGTGCCCCAGAGTGTGAAAGGTGCAATCCCTATGCAATCCTCAATTGAAAGAAGGCAGAAGCTGGAGGATAAACACACCAGCTCACTGCTTGGACACATCCTTGACATTTCTTAGGAGATCCTGCTGATCCTTGTTGCCACTTGAGTGTGGCCTACATCTTTCCATTGGCTTCTTCTATTTTCCTGTCTCACTGCTCCTTCTCCCTCATTCTTCCTGTCAAGGAAACATTTCCCAAACAAACTACTTACACAAGCACTTGTTCTAGGCTCTATTTTTGGTAGAACATAAACTCAGAGACTGTACGATCTGGGGAGCTGTATTATTTATTGGTGAGTACTGGGTTCATGAGTCCATGGGGCAGAGTTTGAGTTACACACTTGGAGGCTAAATCAGTTAATTATTGCCACTGTACCTGCTGGCCTTGGGATATCTCCTATGCTCAGGTTGTAGCTCTGGTGTTTGATCTAAGTCTGAGGGCAGGCACATCAAATGTCAGATCTTGGCCCCTCCCTCAACTTGATGCAGTTAATTGTCGAGACACAGGAAGATATTCTTACAGTTCTCACTGCCTTCCATTTTTCTCCTTTTGACTCATGTTTTACAGGGCTTTGAAATTTCCTTCCCTAAAGTAAAACCCAAATAATTTCCTTTCATTTCCTGAAAGGGCTTCAGTGATTCCTCACTACCTAATAAATTATATACATACATGCGGTTTGAGATTTTAGGCCTCTGTGTTCTGAATTCCATCCATTTTTCTGGTTTTCACTTTATCTATTCCTTTTAATTCTGGGGTCCCAGCAAGAGCTAGCTCATTTGCTATTCCTAAACATGCCCCTACTTTTGTTTCCATGACTTTACAGAGAACAGCAAGAGTATAGACTTGGAATTTCCCTCAAGGGTCAGTTTATTTTCCTAACCTTATGTATACCCATTTTCTGAACTCCAAGAGCCCTTTTATTTTCTCATATGGTATTAATCTTGCTCTGGCATTTAGTTCATCATCTATGTCCTTGTCCAACCACTTCCAAACTGCCACAAAGTTTTACAGCTAATCTTCTTTTTTACTTCACTATAGAACAGAGCAAAAGAGGCCACGTCTTACTCATTTTGGAAATCTTCATGGTGTCTTATGTACAGAGGGTAGTTAATAAAGAGCTGTAGGGTAGAATGGAGCTTGGTAATAGTTGAACCGAGTTGAATTGACCTTGGTAAATCCTGTCCTGATTGCAGCAGAGATAGAGATGACAATCACACCACAGTGAACAAAGAAGAAAGGGTTCCAGTCTGTTCTACAGGACAGCCAATTCTGCCCTGTAACAAAATAAATGAACTGAAGCCAAAGTTTCATTTAAGTCTTGAGACCCTTTTCTCAGACTTTAGAGTCAAGAAGCCTAACAAATAAATGTTCACCTTCTATTTCCTTTTAAAGATACGGGTTTGTATTTAGGAAATGACATAATTATATTATGTAGAGAAGAACATGTCTTTTAACAATTTTGAAGCAGGCAGGGCCTGATTAAAGAGAAAACATGGTAATTGAGGATAAAAATGAATTAAAATCTTTTAAATGCATGGCCCTATTCAGCAGCAATGTATTGTTTTAATTCAGTAGTTGGTACATTATGAGAGCTCTGTAATTTGTTCATCCCTTTAATAGGTGCAAGATTGAAATGGGGTTGGGGAGGGGAAAATAACAATTGGCTGGATGAGCAGAATAATATGTTCTTTGAAATGAAGCATTCTTTGTAATGGATGTTTATTTCAGATGATTACATTGTACAGTGCATTCAAATGGGAAAAACAAACAGGAGGCCAGCTGCACTAATTTTATCAAAGTTATTTATATCAGCAGTATAATTAAAGGCAGTAATTTCAAATTAGGTTTTCTGAGAATCCATTTATAGGCAATACAGGGCAACTTGTCTCTGTGGCATCTAGGCCATGATTGTGCTCTGGGGGTAATGTTAACTATTGCCAATTGGCCTTGGCATTTTGAAATTAATTATCATCTCAAAAGATTCTAAAGCTGTTGCTTCTTGCTGCCCTGACTGGTTTAGATCCACTCAACTAGGAGAGCCCAATATATAATTTATGCATATGACAAAGAATAATCGTGCACAATCATTTACAAATGGCTTCTCTTATTTAGTGATACATTAATAATGTCCCATGAAGCATGATTCTAGAACTGCAGATGGGAAATGTTGTAGCAGAAGCTCTCTCTCTCTCTCTTTTTTTTTTCTAAAGCCCCCCCATTAATTTCAGCAGTAGTTCATGAGTAGCATGTTGAAGAATTAAGTTTTAAATGGAATATTTCACTAGTTTAGCCAAAAATTATTTGGAAGACTCTTCTGGCTATGAAATGATATTTAATGACAGAAAGATAAATGAATCTTGAGTATGTATTTATGCAGTCTCAATGCTGGAGGGAACCTTATAAAGGTGCCCTGATCTAACCCCCATCTGACACTATTATCCCATTACACAATTCTCAATAGGTGATCATCTGGCCCTTGCTTAGCCAGTAACAGGAAATTCACCATCTCCTGAGAATGTCTCTTGCATTTCTCTGTCATTTCCAGCAAGAGTCCTATGTTTACCCTCCAAAGCCACACTGCATTTGCTTAATGTGTAAGTCATTCTCATATCATAACATTTTACTGCTTATTGATGCTCAAATATACCAAATTTTTGTATCCTACTTGGTCTTTTTTTCCACATTTTGTATGTTTGGAACATACATTTGAAATATACAAGCTTGGAATACACATTTGGAACAATGAGAAACTAATTTTATTGGAAATAGGAGGCAGGTGACAAATCTGTAAAAAATTATTTTCAGCAATCCTGAGTAGTGTCAGGTTACATAATTCTCCCTTGTTTGTGGGCAATCAGTGAAGGGTTATGAGTAAAACGATGATGATTAATGTCCTTTAATCTATTGGAAAATAAAATCAAAGAAAATTGACCTTACAATAGCACCAAAACCATGAGAAGCATACTAATTTATCAGTCAGATAGAATAAAGAACACAGAAATAGACCCAGGTGACATGGTCAATTGATTAACTACAAAACTGCCAAGATAATTTAACAAGGAAAGAAATGTCTTTCTTTTCTCCTTCCTTCCTTCCTTCCTTCCTTCCTTCCTTCCTTCCTTCCTTCCTTCCTTTTTAGTGATAGTTGAACAAATACACAGCTATATAGAAGAAAATGAATCTCAACCCTTACCTTACCACATACAAAAAATATACTTGAAGTGATTCATAAAACTAAACACTAAACACTATAAAACTCCTAGAACAGAACCTAGGTGAAAATCACTGACCTTGGAGTAAGAAAAGATATTTTTAGATAAGACACAAATAGCACACAACTCATAAAATAAAATGTTGATAAATCAGACTTTATAAAAATTAAAAACTTTTTCTCTCAGAACGACACAAAGAAAGAGAACATGCAAAGTCTATATTGGATAAAGAACTTGTATCAGAAATACATAAAGAATTCTACATTTTTATAATTCAGTGATATATATATATATATATATATATATATATATATTATATATACAATTCAATAAAAATGTATTTGAGAAGCCACTTAAAAAGACATATGATTTTCTATGCACATAGAAAAAGCTGGCTCAAGTCATTAATCATCAGTGAAATGGAAATTAAAGCCACAATGACATATTGGTACATACCCATTAGAAAAACTACAATTAGAAGTGCTAACAGTGTCAAGTACCAAAAAAGGATACAGAGCTACTGGAACTTCTGTACATTGTTGGAGAAATTATCAAAAGGAAAACCATTTGGAGCTTTCGTATAAATTTAGATAAACCTACCACGATCTAGTCATTCTACTCCTATGTACTTACCCAAGACAAATGAAAACAGGTATCTACCCACACCAATACTTGTACACAAATGTTTAGAGATAGCAGCTTTATATCACAATAGGTCCAAACCATAATAAACCAAGATCTGCAAAATAGGTGAATGGATAAGGGAAATGGCATATTCATTCTGTTAAATACTATTCAATGAGAAAGAAACTGTGGATATACACAACATCATAGTTGAAACCTAAAATAATTATGCTGAGTGAAAGAATCCAGTTACGAGAGTACATACAGTGAAATCCCATTTATAAATGCAAATGCATCTATAGTGGCTCAAGTCATATTAGAAGTTGCTGGGGGACAGAGGTGAAAAGAGGGGAGAATTGACTCCATGGGGGTCCAAAGAGTTTTAGGAAGTTGGCAGAAATGTTCAGTGTCTTGACTGTGGCAGTGTTTTAATCAAAATTCATTGACTTAAACAGCTTAAAGGGTTGCAATCTATTCTTCTATTCATTCTGTTTGGAATAAATTTATTTATTTGTATTCATCAAATAAATTATATAAGAATTAAAAGTTTAATTTGACAATAGTGGTGGAAAAACACAAATTGGAAGGCCATAGAAGCAAAGAACATCTTTATGTTCAAGATAAGGGATTATAAAGTCTTTTTTATATAGGATGATAAAAGGAATGTAGATAAAAGTAGGAAGGACATTGAAAAAAGGAAGATAAGAGATTCATAAATAGAAAAATAAAGATAAGGAAGTAGAGCAAAGTTGGTAATGGAGAAAAGACTGGAAAGGAAAAAGCTAAGAGAAGACCAGAAAAGAAACAAGAGAAGAAAACAAAGAATAGACAAAAAGAGCAGGAAAGGGAATAAAAAAGAAAATATATTTATGTTCATACATACCATATTTTGTAGAAAATATATTTATGTTCATACATACCATATTTTGTAGCCTAGATATATATCGTTTTGAAAATGTTATGTACCCTAGTGATGATTTATTCTATACTTTTATAGAAAATAAAATTACTTAGCTACTTTGTTAAGCTATTGTTTTCTAAGTTAAAGCTTTTGAGATCTGAAGCATATTAAGGCATATCTTCAACTAGAATAAACAGATATGCACAAAGGTTCAAATATATAACAAAATCAATATATATATATATACACATACATAACCTGCCTTTTGCTTTAAAGAAGGTTTAATAAATGGTATAAAAATAGCTGGATAATTAAAAAATGTATATGCTCAGGAGGAATGAATTTAAGGTAATATACACAACTTACAAAAATATATCCAATATGTTGATACAAACAACATAAGACACAATGTGATTAAATTAAAAGTAAGAAGGTCCTAGAAGAAAATATAGAAGGAAAACTTCGCGACATTGGATTTGGTAATGATCTCTTGGATGCAATACAGAAAGCACAGTCAGCAAATGTGAAAACTGATAAATCAGACTGCATAAAAATAGTCTACTGTGCATCAATGGACACAACCAATGGAGTGAAAAAATGCATCCTGAGGAATGGGAGAAAATACTTGCAAATCATATTCATATTAATGGTCAACATTCTTCATGTACAACTCAACAGCAACAAAAAATAGGCAACCTCATCCAGAAGTAGGTAAAGAACCTATATAGACCTTTCTGCAAAGGAGACACTGAAGTATCCAACAAGCACAAGAAACCATACTCAACATCACTAATCGTTAGGAAAATGCAAATCAAAACTAGTTTGATATCACCTCACACCCATAGCATGGCTTTCATTAAAATACATCCACACACCCATGCATACTGAGAGAGAGAGAGAGAGAGAAAGAGAGAGAGAGAGAGAGAGAGAGAGAGAGAGAGAGAGAGAGAGAATGACAAATTTTGGCAAAGATGTGGAGAAATTGGCACCCTTCTGCTCTATTGAGGGGAACATAAATTGCTACATTTACAATGGAAAATAGTATAGCATTTTGCTCAAAAAATTGTAAATAAAATTGCTCTTTGATTCAGCAGTCCATTTCTTTAATTCTTTAAGAGAATTAAAGTATGGTTTCTAATGGAGACATTTGTGTACTCGTGTTCATAGCAGCATAATTAACAATAGCTGAAAGGTAAAAGAAACTTCTTGTCCCTCAATGGATGAATGCATTACAAAAATACATTTATATACAATGGACTATTGCTTAGTCTTAAAAAGAAAAGAAAATCATATCACATGGATGAATCCTCAAGCTATTATGCTAAACACAATAGGCCAGTCACAACAAGACAAATACTGTATGATTTCACTGATAGGTACATAAAATAGACAAATTCACAGAGACAGAAGTAGAATGGGGGTTGCCAGGGGCTGAGGGAGGGGGAGAGTGGAAAGTTGTTTTTGGATGGATATACAATTTCAACTTTGCAAAATAAAAAGAATCCTGGAGACTGATTACATTAAAGTGTGAACACTTGGGCTCGGATATGGTTTGAGTATCTCTCAAGGGCCCATGTGATTGTAAGCTTGGTCCCCATGGTGCCATTAGAGGAAATTGGTGGAAGCTTTAAAAAGTGAGGAATGAGGTAGTTCTTGTGTGACTCCTTGGTTGTTTTCATGAGAAGGTTGTTACAAAACGAGCAATCCTGCTCCCTCTCAATTTGTCTGCTTCCTGGCTTGAGATGTGATCCTTCCTCTATACACACTCCACCACCTGCCATCTGTCATGGGGACAGATCTTGCTCCATGCCATTTAGACTTTCAGCCTCCAAAACTGTGCGATGAATAAACCTCATTCTTTTTTGTTTTCCTTTTTTGCAGTACTGGAGATCAAACAAGGACCTTGTGCACCATACTCTACCACTGAGCTATGTTCTAGTCGTCATACCTCCCAACTATTTCTTAAAAGACAGTTTATCTCAGGTATTTTGTCATGGCATTGAAAAGCTGAGTAATACAAAAACTTGGTACTGAGGACTGGAGTTGTTACTCTAACCATACTTGCATATGTGGAACAGGCTTCAGAACTGGTTGAGTAGGGTTGAAAGAATTTGGAGAAACAGGTCAGAGAAAGCTTAGAATGCTTTCAAGCATCCTAAACAGGGTATTATAAGTGATTTTTGGAGAGAGCTCAGAAAACTAGGAGACTAGAAAAGAGCTAGACCATCTTAGCAATTGGATAAGTAAGTAGTTGTGATCAGAATAGAAATGTGAGCAGCAAAGGCCATAGAGATGAGATTCTCAGATGGAAATGAGAATACTATTGGAAAATGGACCCACATGCCCATGACCACCTTGGTCTTTTGGCTTGCTGGTAAAGTGCTCCAAAGCCATTGCAGCCCTGGTTCAAGAAGGCCTAAGTGCAGCTCCTGCCAGAAGTTGACCTTGGCATTGTCTACCTAATGCTGCATTTGCAGGTATACAGAATGCAAGAATTGTGGGGGTCATGGCAGCTTCCAATGAGATTGCCAAGGAAGACTTGGGAGGCTAGGAAAAAGTGTGTTGCAGTTTGGGAGACCCTGTGTGGAGCCCCTGATGAACCTATTGGAGCTGTGGGAGTAGAGCTGTAGAGGAGATCCCCAGAAATGCAGCCACATGCCATGCCAGCCTTGGAAAGCCACTGATATTGGGGTAGGGGTGCAGTCTCAGAAAGCAAGGATGAAGGGTGAGTCTTCCCAACTCCTTGGGGGCCCAACCCCCACCACAGTGTGACTAGGATGTTGGAGTTGGATCTTTAGGGTTTCATATGGGCCCTACTGTGCTTTGATTTGCTATGGGCCCATCACTCCTTTCTACTTCCCCATTCCTCCCTTTTAGAATAGGAATGTTTTCTCTGTGCCTATTGTACCATTGTATCTTGTGTGTACCTTGTTTTTTGATTTTTATAGTCTCACAGATAAAAATCAGATGAGACCTTGGATTTGGATTTTCAAGCAATGCTACAACAGTTAAGTCTTTGGGAATCTTGGGAATGGAATGAATACATCTTGCAATGTGAGATAGATAAGCACTCTTGGAGATTAGGGACAGAATGCTACAGTTTTGATGTGGATTGGCTGTCCCTCAAGGGTCTGTATTATTGGAGGCTCAGTTCTCAGGTACTGGTAGGTAATGGAGAGTTTAAGAAGTAAGGCCTAATGGGAAGTCTTTAGGTCACTGAGAAATTTTGGCAGTTCTAATGAAACCCCTTGGTAGTTCTCATGAGAAGGTTGTAATAAAAGGAGAAAACCTGGCCCCTCTTGCCTGCTCTTTTTTTCTGGTTTGAAATGTGATCCTTGCTCCACATTCAGTACACCATCTGCCATGGGGCCAGAGTGTGGTCATGCCCTTTGCCCTTTCAGCCTCCCAAGCTGTGAACTAAATGAACCTTTATAATCATAAAGTTAGCATACCTCAGGTATTTCATTACAGTAAGAAGAATCTGCCTAATACAATGAGAATAGTTAATGCTTACTATAAACTTAAAAATGGTTAAGGGGTAAATTTAAAAATAGGTATGTATAAATAAATTTAAATAAGCATATATACATATACATAAATACATATAAATGTACTACTAAAAAATAAATGTAAGAAGAAAATGAGACAAAGTGAAGAAAACAAGACAAAGGGAAAATAAGAGCAGAAAAACTGGTCAGAATAGCAACCCAAATTTGGTTCTAAGTCTTCCAGTTTCTGATGCAAAGAATTGTATGGTTTATACTGTCCGTAAGATAAAAATAAACTGAATGATTAGAATAATCACAATGCTGGTACTCAGACCAAAAAGCACCTTCATCACTGGGTGATAATTTAGAAGAAATAGTGATGAATACTTAATGGTCAATGTGATTTTATAATTAACAGAGCTATGGGTTTCTAACACATGTTCACTATTAATTTCCAATGGTATAATGTACCATTCAGTGTAACATGAGAATTTTTACTTTGACATTGTGCCTTCAGAAAATGATAATGGATGGGGCTGTGGTTGTGGCTCAGCAGTAGAGTGCTTGCCTAGCTGTGTGAGGCACTTGGTTTGCTCCTCAGCACCACATATAAATAAATAAAATAAGGGTATTGTGTCTACCTACAACTAAAAAAAAAATTAAAAAAAAGAAAAGAATAATGGATATATGTTTGATATTTGTTGCTATAACTATAAATATACTCAGCTCTCTCCTTCCTTCTTTTAAAAAAATATATAAAAAAAGAAAGTTTCTTCTTTGTCTATCAGGTCTTTGTTGTACTGTTCGGATGGGCAGCAGGTGGTGCTTAACAAAAACAGAAAGGTGGGACAGATTCCTCTACAAAGGAAAAATTTATAAAAGAAATAAATAAGATCTGGTAAGGAAGAAGGTTAAGGATAGAGTGATAAGACAGGGAGCTGAAAACAGTTTTAAGAGTTTTGTGAATGAGACAAAGATGAGCAGCTATTTTATGAGTGAAGAACAAGGCAATGTAGATAAGGAAAGGCTATCTAAGAATACTTATTGTGTGTTCTTTGACCTAATTCCAGCTTCCTCTCAATCCTTTCCCCAGTCCACAGACCACCCCCAGAAAAACCTTCATGACAGTTCACTGTGCTTACAGAATTGGGATTGAATTACTGTTGAATGAGATTTTGTGTCAAGAGAGGACTTACTGTTTTTGTTACTATTGCTCTGTAGTATAATTTAAGGTCTGGTATAGTGACGCCACCTGCTTCACTCCTCTTACTAAGGATTGCCTTAGCTATTCTGAGTCTCTTATTTTTCCAGATGAATTTCATGACTGCTTTTTCTATTTCTATGAGGAATGCCATTGGGATTTTGATTGGCATTGCATTAAATCTGTATAGTGCTGGTGGTAGTATGGTCATTTTGACAATATTAGTTCTACTTATCCAAAAACAGGGTAGATCTTTCCATCTTCTAAGGTCTTCCACAATTTCTTTCTTTAGTGTTCTGTAGTTTTCATTATAGAGGTCTTTCATGTCTTTGGTTAAGTTAATTCCCAAGTATTTTATTTTATTTTTTGATGCTATTGTAAACAGGGTAGTTTTCCTCATTTCCCTTTCAGAGGATTTGTCACTGATATATAGAAATGCCTTAGATTTATGGGTGTTGATTTTGTATCCTGCTACTTTGCTGAATTCATTTATGAGTTCTAGAAGTTTTCTGGTGGAATTTTTTGTGTCTTCTAGGTATAAAATCATATCATCAGCAAATAATGATAATTCGAGTTCTACTTTACTTATCTGTATCCCTTTAATTTCTTTCGTCTGTCTTATTGCTCTGGCCAGCATTTCAATTACTATGTGAAATGGTGAAAGAGGGCCAAAATCGGCCGGTAGACCAATGGTACAGAATAGAGGACAAAGAGACTAACACATATAATTTCAGTTATATTAGACAAAGATGCCAAAAATGTACACTGGAGAAAAGATAGCCTCTTCAACAAATGGTGCTGGGAAAACTGGAAATCCATATTCAATAAAATGAAATTAAACCTCTATCTCTCACCAAGCACAAAATTCAACTCAAAGTAGATCAAGGATCTAGGAATTAGACCAGAGACACTACACCTAATAGAAGAAAAAGTAAGCTCTAATCTCCAACATGTTGGATTAGGCCCCAAGTTCCTTAATAAGAATTCTGTAGCACAAGAATTAATACCAAGAATCAATAAATGGGATAGACTCAAATTACAAAGCTTCTTCTCAGCAAAAGAAACAATCAATGAGGTGAACAGAGAGCCTACTAATTGGGAACAAATTTTTACCACGTGCTCATCAGATAGAGCACTAATCTCTAGAATATATAAAGAACTCAAAAATCTTAACACCAAAAAAACAAATAACCCAATCAATAAATGGGCCAAGGAACTGAACAGACACTTCTCAGAAGAAGATATACAATCAATCAACAAATACATGAAAAAATGCTCAACATCTCTGGCAATTAGAGAAATGCAAATCAAAACCACTCTAAGATTTCATCTCACACCTGTCAGAATGGCAGCTATTAAGAACACAAACAACAATAAATGTTGGAGAGGATGTGGAGAAAAAGGCACACTCATACATTGTTGGTGGGAATGCAAAATGGTGCAGCCAATATGGAAAGCAGTATGGAGATACCTTGGAAAACTTGGAATGGAACCACCTTATGACCCAGCTATCCCACTCCTTGGTCTTTATCCAAAAGACATGAAAACAGCATACTACAGGGACACAGCCACATCAATGTTTATAGCAGCACAATTCACAATAACTAAACTGTGGAACCAATCTAGATGCCCTTCAGTAGATGAATGGATAAAGAAAATGTGGTATATACACACAATGGAGTATTACTCAGCAATAAGAGAGAATAAAATCATGGCATTTGCAGGTAAATGGATGGAGTTAGAGAATATAATGCTAAGTGAAGTTAGCCAATCCCAAAAAGCCAAATGCCAAATGTTTTCTCTGATATAAGAAGGCCAATTCACAGCCGGGTTGGGATGGGGAGCATAGGAGGATTAGAGGAACACTAGAATGGCCAATGGGGAGGGAGGGAAAGGGAGGGGGCAAAAGGGTGAAGAAAAAAAAGATGGTAGAATGAGATGGATATCATTACCCTAAGTGCATGTATGAAGTCACAAATGGTGTGAATATACTTTGCATACAACCAGAGATATGTAAAAATGTGCTCTATATGTGTAATATGAAATGTAATGCATTCTGCTGTCATTTATAACAACTTAGAATAAAAAATAAATTAAAAAAAAGGAGAGGACTTACTTTAGGAGCAAGAAAGCTTGGATTTATTTGGGTAAGATGAATGAAAAGCAGCTCTATGGGAGGGCAAAATACAGGGTCTGAAATAGTCTTTGCTCTTTGACTTTATTCAGGAATCAAATTTAGAGAACTGCAGGAAAAGTTAGAGATGAGACATTGTTTTATACATATTGGGTCTCTTGACAGGATTGTTAATAAGGAGTCTATGTTCCAAATTATATATTCTAGGACTATCCTTTCATGAAGACATTCCATATTTCCAGGTAAGGGTGGACTCAGATAAAGTCTGGCAAAGCAGTCCTTGTCTCACTCATGTTGAGGATACTGTCAAGAATATGAGGCTGAATAGAAAGCAAGCAAACTATCAGAAGGAAATTGGCCAAAGATGCACACGTAGTCTGGCCAAGAGCTGTGAGAAGAAGCTTTTGAAATGCACTCATATGCACAGATAAAAGGACGGTTAAGTTTGTCTCAAATTTCAATAGTATTGATAATAGTGACAGACATATTATAGAAAATATTATTTTTGTTTTGCTTTAGGCCCATTACTCCTTTTCCTAGGAAAAAATTATCCTATATAAAGAGTTAGAGAATATTCAACCATATTTCTAAAATGTTTATAAAAAAAAAAGAATTTAGAAAAACCACCTACAGCATACTTAACAGCCTGAGCAATCACCTTCTACCAAGTTGAATAGGTTGCCAACTTCATGCCTAGGTCAATGCATAAGTTGGATTTTTAGGCAAAATTATTGGCAGTTTAAGTCATAACAAAGTTACATTAATTTTAGCTAGTTAATTTGTAGATGCTTAGTATAATAATAATTGGGCCAAGTGTCTATTAAGAGCACTTTTTTGTTATTAAAATAATTTTGTCTGTGTCAAACAAAATGTTTATTTTTCTATTTCAAATGCTGAAGGGGTACCAACAGGTATAAGACAAAAGAAGGTAAAAAAAATAAAAAAAGTTTCATGATATTAGTCTCAAGTTTCATAATTCCTTCATTTGTAATGTGTGTTTTAATACAAAATTTCATTATCATGTCAACCTGTAAGTGCAGTCCCTGTTGTCCCTAAAGTCATTTTTGAACATCTGGCAAGTACAATACATTTTACTTAATGTTATAATGTGTCATTCTTGAATTCCTACATGCTAATTTCTAATTTGAATCTGCTATAAGAAGTCAAAGAATATTTAATATCTATGTTACTTCTTCATAAAATCTGTCACTTTTCAAGAATAAAATAATAGTTTAACTTTGACTGAGAGAGCAAAGGGAAATCAAATATGAACTCTTAGACAAGAAAGAAAAGAACTAAAGTTACTACAATTCCTGTAATTCAGTCATTATAACTAATAATAGCATAAGAAAATCATGGCTGTAGGAAAAGGAAAGCTTCTAAAGGTAATGAACTCTCAAGATACTCCTAAGTCTGGGGTTCCTGAAGGTCTTGAAATTCATTTCCTCTGAAAACCATGGTTCTTACTACACATTAGATTAGGAGTGGGAAGCTACAAGGAAGATAAATTACTTGCAATGACATGTAAGAGTTAACCAATACCTAAGCTTACTTCAGTGTAAAGCAAATATTTATATGCAGGTAACAGGGGAGTTTCTTCTTAACTCAAACAAAAGTAGAATTCCAAAAGTCTTTGGAATTTTCAGCTTTCTAGTCTAGTCATTTTTTTCTTTGATTTCCATTTATCTTCTTCTTTTTATTGTTAGAGTCATCTTTTATGGATTGGTGCTAGAGATTTGTTGGACTAAGAACAAATTCAGTTTATCTCTGTTGGAATTGAAAATTATGAAAAATTTCCTAATAGCTTTGATTTGATTTGCACAGTGTACAATTTCTCAGAATGTCTTGACTTGAAGGTCAACATAAAACTGATGTCTGGTGTCCACCAATCTACCAATGGAGACATTGTTCTATTCTTTTGGACATCTCCCTACCTACAACTCCACTCCCACCATAATAACACTGCCAGTATTTCCATTTGTTGTAGTATCCAGGCCTAATTCCTGATCTGCTAGAGCAGATCACAGATTTAGTAATTTGACTTTATATTTGGATCAGATACTCAATAAATTTAACTGAGATTAGGTACACAGGTGCTCATAAATAAGCATGCAGCATTGCTAGTGATTGCTTTTATTTTTGTCCTTATTTGGAGGGTGATTTTCAGACCTGGTTTTAGGATTATGTTGTCATCGGGGGATGGGGGAGTGGTCTATTTATTATTTATTTTTTTAAATAAAGATAATAAAAAGTAGGTTTTCCTTTATTAACATTTAATCACTTGAAGGTCTCCCTCTTCCGTTTTAAGAGTCAGTGTTGAAATTTCCTGTAGAGTACCAGATCATCTGGATTTATTTTCACATTACTATGTATAGTCATCACTGTTTGCTTAAAAGTCACTTCATTTCTGGGCAAATCATTCTCACTGGGTTTATAAATCATTGCCTTGCACTTTGGTTGACGTGATTGCATGTTTGTCTTTTGATTAAGTAGACGAGTTTGTTGGATCTCTTTGTAAAGTTCCTTCCATAGCAACTGTTAAAATTAGATTTGTGTTCTAAAGCAAATGGATGGATGATTAATAGAAACTTAGGGAATTTACCATTTATCCCTCCTGTTTGCTCCTCCAGAACTCCAGATTTGCTAAATTTATTTTGGAGAAATAGGGTACTATGTTTCTGTGATTCTGCCAAAATAATTATCCTAAAAATGTCTGCATCTTCAGAATGCCATAATTAAAATTATTTGACTACAATGAATATAATTATTTATTATCATTATTAGATAATAAAACTGAAAGGAGTTAGACTAAGAAAAATGATCCATTCACTGGGCTAAGCACTAATCAAAATAATGTATTATCTTTGCATTTTCATATTCTGTTTTTTTTAAAGATGACTTATTGCTAAAAATGAGTATTTCAGGGTACAAAAATGAAGTACATTTATATGAGTAAATTATTCTCAATATTGACTTTGAAATATTCAACAAAGGAGAAAAAGCTATAGTTTCTTTTCTTGTAACTTCCCAGAGGATGTTCTGAATAATTAGCAATGATTTTAATGATTTACATTTCTTTGAACATTCTTCCCTTTTTTGAAGGGGAAGGGTAAGCAAGTGTTTGAGTTTTCAAAATAATCTTTTAGCTCATTTTTTGTTACTGCTTTGCTTAAACAGAAAGAAAATGGCAAGAGGGGAAATGTGGAAGAATAGTTTATAAATTTAATAAATAAGATGGAAGGAAGATGGGACTAATGAAGAAGAGAACATAAGAGAAAATAACATATTGTACAGATTTATTCTATGCTCTTTTCAAATACAAATGTGTTTTTCTTACAAAAGTTTTCAATAGTGCTCTTATAAGTGATATTATGTGTGGTTCTTAAAAAATTTAAGCTATAAAACTTGTAACATTTAGGTAAAGTTAATATTTCTATATGCTTTTTCATACCACGTTTTCCTAAGGATGTTTTAGTTAAGATAGTGTTTTCTCAAAAAGTCCTTCATGTAAGAGCCCTAATAAGGGACCTTTCTGTATATATAAGACTATGCAAAGATATAAATGATGCCTTTGTCACAGGAAATGTGATTGCAGCAGCAATGAAAGGTGCTTCCCCTCAAAATTTCAAAGGTGCTTCCCCTCAAAATTTCACAAAAAGGAAAAATATTATAGTCAATCAGGTTATTCTAGACAAAATCCACAAAGAGAAATAAGACCAAGCTCATATCGTGCCCCAGGCCGCTGCCCCAGGTGTAAAAAAGGAAACCATTGGTTTAATAAGTGCAGATCTAAGTTTGATATTTATGGAAACATTTTGTCTAGGAATTCAAAAAACAGGGCACAGGGCCCAACACCCCGGGGCCCACAAATGTACGAGGCATTAGAGGAAGAATATCCTCAAACATCCATCCAGATGATTCCTCGACACAATCCCTCTTACCCATTGACTCCCTCGTTAGAGGAACAAGAGGAAGTGCAGGACTAGACCTCTGTTCCACTGCCTGGATAGTGCTAACACCTGAAATGGGGGTTCAACTGATTCCCACGGGAGTCAGGGGACCTCTTCCCTCAGGAACTGTAGGACTTATCCTCGGAAAAAGCTCTAAGAGCTTATCAGGTTTTCAAGTGACTCCTGGTGTAATAGACTCAGACTACCAAGGAGAAATTAAGATTATGCTTAGTTCACCTCGAGGCATTTGCTCTGTTAACCAAGGAGATAGAATTGCTCAGCTGCTTCTCCTTCCCAGCTAACATGGCTCATTTAAGAGTATGCCTCAAAATAGGAACAATAGAGGATTTGGTTCCACTGGCTTGGGACCTATGGCTTGCTGGGTTCAGGATTGTTCACGGAGGCCTATGCGCAAAATAAAAATTCAAGGTATAGAGATGGAGGGATTGATTGACACTGGGGCTGACTCTTCCATTATCAATGTACGACAATGGCCCAAACACTGACCTCTGCAGAAGGCTTCAAATAGTTTGAGAGGCTTGGGATATTCTAATACCCCAGGACAAAGTGCAACAGTTTTAAAATGGGAGGATGATGAAGGGCATCAAGGAACATTTCAGCCTTATGTTTTGTCCAGCTTGCCAGTTACCTTATGGGGAAGAGATGTTTTACAACAAATGGGAGTACATCTCACAACAAAGCCTGCAGGTGTTACAAAAGGAAGTCATCACTGAAAAGGTAAAGGATATTTTTTTAGGGGCCACTGAGAAAACAATTTTGAAAATACCATGGCTTTCTGATAAGCCAGTTTGGGTCCCTCAGTGGCCCCTATCTAGAGAGAAATTACAAGCGGCCCACCTACTAGTTCAAGAACAACTAGAAGCAGGACATATAGAACCTTCCACCTCTCCCTGGAATTGATTGTTACATGATCTTAGAGAAATCAATAAAACCATGCAAATTATGGGCCCTACCTAACCTGGACTTCCTAATCCTGTAGCAATTCCTAAAAATTTCCATCTTATAACTTATGATATAAAGGATTGTTTCTTTTCTATTCCTCTAGATCCTCTGGATGCCCCCAGGTTTACTTTTTCAGTTCCTTCTATTAATAATAATGGCCCTGATCAAAGATTTCAGTGGAAAGTTTTACCCCAGGGAATGGCTAATAGCCCCACTATATGTCAAATCTATGTAGATAAAGGTATTCAGCCTATCAAGAACAAATACCCAGAGCTTATGTGCCTCCATTATATGGATGATGTTTTGCTTGCTCATCCTAATCAAGAAGTCTTATTCACCATATTTAGTGATATATCAGAAAACTTAAAATGATATGGACTAAACATTGCTGAAGAAAAGGTTAAACTAGATCTCCAATATTATTTCTAGGATTCCAAATTATGGATATTTTTATTAGGCCTCAAAAAATTTTAATAAATAAGGAACATCTAGCTACTCTTAATGATTTTCAAAAATTGCTGGGAGACATTAATTGGCTTTGCCCTTCACTAAGCCTTACTACTGGCCAATTAAAACCCTTATTTGATATCCTTCGCAGGAACCCTGATCCATCTTCACTGCGAACATTGACTCCTGATGCTAGGGAAGCTTTAACGTTGGTAGAAAAGGCCATTGAAGGATCCCATTGTGATAGAATTGATTTTGCTCGACCGCTGATATTGATCATTATTTTTTCACAATATACACCCATGGGAGTATTTTGGCAACAGGGGCCTTTATTATGGATTCATTTGCCCGTCTCTCCTAAAAGTACAATTGAGTCTTACACCTCCATGGTGGCTAAACTTATTCTTCAAGGACTTAACACTTCTACTAAAATCTTTGGTATTCACCCCGCTACTATTATTACTCCCTATTCATCATCACAGGTTGAATATTTATGCTTCAATGATAATGATTGGGCTATAACTAGATGCTCTACTTCTGCAAATTTTGATAACCATCTTCCAAAGTCTCCTATACTATCTTTTTGTGTCAATCATCCCATTATATTTCCACAGGTAATAAAAAATCAACCTATTCCTAAGTCATTAAATGTATTTACAGATGTATCCTTTAACGATACTTCTGCATTAGTCACTCAAAAAGAAAATATGATTCATATTACTGCCCATAAATCAGCTCAATTAGTAGAACTAGAAGCTATTATTATAGCTCTTGAAAGTTCTAAAGAACAGACCATAAATATTTTTTCAGACAGCCACTATATTGTACATGCTGTCCCTAAATTGGAGCTAGCAGGTCCAATAGCACCTCATACTCAAACCTTTAAATTGTTTTTTCAAATTCAACACCTTCTATGGGAATGTAAAGAACCTTTGTTTATTGGACATATCAACCTAAGACAGGAGTCAAGGGCACAGCCTTGATTATCCGATGACGGGTAAGAATGTTGGTTGCACATGTAGATGTCTAAAACAGACACAGTCGATCTTGATGTGGTAAGGGCTCGATTGGATGGCTGGTAGTCAATGACGGGAAAGTCTCATGTGGCCGGCATATCAACCTAAGACAGGAGTCAAGGGCACAGCCTTGATTATCCCATGAAGGGTAAGAATGCCGGTTGCATGTGTGGATGCCTAAGCCAGGCACAGTCAATTCTGATGTGGTGAGAGCTCACCCATCTCTTTTTCCCTCTTTTAAAACAAAAGGGAGGAAATGTAAGAGCCCTAATAAGGAGATAGCTAAGATGGCGGCTATCTGAGAGCCATAAGAGGTGTTTAAGTATTTTCACCTGATATTCATGCATTTATCTAAGAATCTTTCTATGCCCGTGAACACTATGTGACAAACCTGTAAGTTTGAGCTGTTAACACGTGTATACTTGTTAAGGCAAAAAGTATATAACCGGGTGAGGTTGGCTAGAGGGGGTGGTTGGAGTTGGAGAGGTTGTTGGAGCCAGATAGAGAAGTTAGAAGAAGGAAGAATAAAGAACCTATTCATTTCCAGTCTGCCTCTGAATTCTTTCCCACGGTATCATCGCTGCAGGCGGCAACACCTTCAAACTTATGTTATCTGAGCAAAAGCACAATAGGAGGTCTTCTCTTCCTATCCACTGAGGGCAATGATTTTCTGGTCACCCACAGACAAATAGGCCTTTGTAGGAGCCTTAGGATTCAGGAAAAAGTCTGGGAAATCCCAGTGGAGCTCAAGTCTTTGGAGAACCCCATTTTGAGAGGAAGAGCCCCACGCATATGGTAAACACATCAGCTACAGGTCTTGGCTCCAGACCTAGAAATGGCCCCATATCTTCAGACTCAGCTACAGCCCTGTTTGACCTCTGTCCTGCTACCAAAACCAAGGCATCCACAAGGAGTCATACACTCTAGTGCCTTGGGAACGAGACCATCCACCTTGGTCTTTACTATGAACCCACTAATTATGCTGTAACATGGTCCTAGCCTCTTCAAAGTTACGGCCCAGTAACTTCTGGGCTGTAAAATCAGTTCTGTTTGCACAAAGATCTAGAGGGAGACATGGCTATCTGAGTCCTAGGAATAGGTTTGCCTAACTCAGTTCCACAGCAGATCCCGAAATAATCCTGAATCTTGGCCCTGGCTCCTCTCAGTTTTAGTCAGAGACTTCTGGCCACCTAGGGACTCAGAGGGAGACACACTCATCTACACTCCAAAGGTATGCCAGCTGACCTAGGTCCTATAGCAAACCCTGAAAAGTTTCTGAAACTCACCCCCATTTCTCTCAGCTGAAGTTTAAGAGTAGTTCTGCTTAAATGGGGACATGAAGGGAGACATGCCTGTCAGTGCCCCTTTCAACTCATCTACTGATTTGATTCCAGTGTATGGGTCTTGAAAAGGCCTTATTATTCACCTCAGATCACTCTCAACTGCATTGTAAGTGCAGGCCTGCTTGCTCAGGGACCTTCCAAAAGACATATTCATTTGTGAATCTCAGACACATGTTCAAAGACTTGGGTCTTGATGTAAACTCTAAAGTAGCCCTGCAACTTGGTTCTAGTCCTTCTCAGAGACAAACAGGAAAGTCCTATATGGCTAGGGATTCATACAGTAATCTAGAAAGAGTGCTCCAAGAGAATCATGAGACTATTTACCCATGACCTGATAACAAGCCCATCATCTTTATACCTGAAGTGTACCAAAATCTCAGTGCCAGTCTTAAAGACTAAGGTCCTGGAGACAGTCCAGTCTACCCAGTGACCAGATAGGATCAATACCCACCAAAGACACTGGTAACAGGTCCCCCAAACACAGACCCCACTGTAGATGAGCAATAGCCATATGACCTAGCACAAATACCATCTTGTCCTGAAGACAATCCCTCAGACCAGGAATCTAATAAGAGAAGGTTTTAACTTGTCAAGACCAGTCTATAGATCCCAGCTTGGGATGGCAGGGGAACAAGCCGTGGCCTGTAAGAGTTCCAGCTAGGCCCTCCAGGCATGCTTTCTCAGCTTGTCCCACCCACCTCAGAGACACCATCCCTGCTTGGGACTGCAAGGGAACAACCCCCCCCCCCCCCCGGCCTGCAAGAGTTCCAGCTAGGCCCTAGCTTGGCTTGCCTACTCAGGAGCCACAGATCAGGGAACAGGCCCTGGGCCCAGGAACAGGGAATATTACATGGGGATACCCATCTTTTGTTTCTCCTACTAACACCCTAATTCCCATGATTACCCTCTCACTAGTCAAATAATTGAATACGTCTATCTTCTCACATCCTACCTCACAAATGTTTTAGCCAACCCATAAGTCCCCCTTCTACCATTAGACACTGTGAACCACCCCACAAAAACACTGACTAAATGGTAGAAGATAATTGATCTTATCATTTACGGTTAAAGTGTCAAAATTGTAAATATAAAACTAGAAACTAACTGATATATGGAAATACGTTGTATATTTTGAATGCTATAATATTGATCTTTCCATTAAAAGTGAGGAATCGGGTAACCTGTAGGGAAGATAAAAGATAAGAGGACAGAAACAGTAATACCTCAGACTTACACTGTAAGAGGAGAAAACACATAGATATCATGAAAAAACAGGGGAGGAAAATACCCCAAACAAACCAAGATATTACAGCAATAGAATCCATAGAAAGCACAGTAGGTGAAATGTTGGAAAAAGGAGTTCCGAGTATATATAGTTAAAATGACTCGGGATTTAAAAAATGACCTAAGTGAGCAGATACAAGCAAAAATTGATTTCTCCAACAAAGAGATAAGATAACAAATACAGGTAGCAAAAGATTACTTCAAGAAAGAGATAGAGTCTGAAAAAAACAAACAAACGGGCTGGGGTTGTGGCTTAGCGGCAGAGCGCTCACCTTGCATGTGCGAGACCCGGGTTGGATCCTCAGCATCACACAAACATAAATGCATTGCATTGTGTACAACTAAAGTAAATAAATAAATATTAAAACAAACAAACAAACAGAAATACTTGAAATGAAGAAACGATAGGCCATTTTAAAACTGCAATAGATAGTATCAACAATAGATTGGATCACTTGGAAGATAGGACATCAGACAATGAGGACAAAATATATAATATTGAAAATAGAGTTGACCACACAGTGACTATAGTAAGAAACCATGAACAAAATATCCAAGAAATATGGGATACCACCAAAAGACTGAATTATTATAAGATTTATTGGAATTGAGAAAGGTGCAGAGAATCAATTCAAAGGAATGGAAAACTCTTTAATGAAATGATGTCAAAAAATTTCCCAAACAAAAAGAATGAATTTGAAAATCAAATACAAGAAGCATATAGGATGCCAAATGTACAAAATTACAACAGATCTACACCAAGGCATATTAAAATGAAAATGACTAGCATATAAAATAAGGATAGAATTTTAAAGGCCATAAGAGAGAAAAATCAGATAACCTATCGAGGAAAACCAATTCTCATCACAGCAGAGTTTTCAACCCAGACCCTCAAAGTAAGGAGAGCCTGGAACAACATATACAAGGCTCTAAAAGATAAGAGATGCCAACCAAGAATCTTATATCCAGCAAAATTAAGCTTTAGATTTGATGATGAAATAAAAACCTTCCATGATAAACAAAAGCTAACAGAATTTACAACAAGAAAGCCAGCACTATAGAACATCCTTGACAAAATATTCCACGAGGAGTTGAAAAACAACAATGAAAACCTTCAAAGGGAAGAACAACAATAAAGGAAAACTCACCATAGGAGAAATCAAGTAAAGCTAAATACCAAAAATAAAATAGAATTAAATAAAATTTAAAATGACTGGTAATACAAATCATATCTCAATAATAACCCTAATGTTAATGGCCTAAACTCACCAATTAAAAGACATAGGCTAATAGATTGGATTTAAAACAAAGACCCAACAATATGCTGCCTTCAAGAGACACATCTCATAGAAAAAGACGCCCACAGACTGAAGGTGAAAGGATGGGATAAAATATACCACTCACACGGACTATGTAAGCAAGCAGGGGTTTCCATCCTCATATCAAACAAAGTAGACTTCAAGCCAAAGGTAATGAAAAGAGATAAGGAAGGGCATTTCATACTACTTAAGGGAATCATACATCAACTAGAAATAACTTTCATAAATATATATGCCCCAAATAATGGAGCATCTACATTCATCAAACAAACCCTTCTCAAGTTCAAGAACCACATAGACCACAACACGATAATTATAGGTGACTTTAACATACCGATTTCACCACTGGATAGATCTTCCAAACAAAAGCTGAACAAAGAAACTGTAGAACTCAATAATACAATCAATAGCTTAGATTTAACTCATATATATAGAGTATATTATCCATCAACAAGTTAGTACACTTTCTTCTCAGCAGCACATGGATCATTCTCTAAAATAGATCATATATTATGCCATAAAGCAACTCTAAGCAAATATAAAAAAGTAGAGATACTACCCTGCATACGATCAGATCATAATGAAATAAAACTAGAAATCAATGATAAAATAAGAAACAAAACCTACTCCAACACCTGGAGACTAAATAATATGCTATTGAATGATCAATGGGTTGCAGAAGACATCAAAAAGGAGATTAAAAAATTCTTAGAGGTAAATGAGAATACTGATAACAATATATCGAAATCTCTGGGACACTATGAAGGCAGTACTAAGAGGAAAATTCATTGCATGGAGTTTATTCCTTCAAAGAAGAAAAGTCAACAAATAAATGAATTAACATTATACCTCAAAGCCCTAGGAAAAGAAGAAAAAAATTGACCCCAAAAGCAGTAGAAGACAGGAAATAATTAAAATCAGAGCCGAACTCAATGAAATTGAAACAAAAAACACAATTGAAAAAAATCAACAGAACCAAAAGTTGGTCCTTTGAAAAAATAAATAAAATTGATAAACCATTAGCTATGCTAACTAAGAAAAGGAGAGAAAAAACTCAAATTACCAATATATGTGATGAAAAAGGAAGCATCATGACGGACACTACAGAAATACAGAAGATAATTAGAAATTATTTTGAAAATCTATACTCCAACAAAATAGAAAATAATGAAGATATCAACAAATTTCTAGAAACATATGATATGCCCAAACTAAATCAGGATGACATACACAACTTAAATAGATCAATTTCAAGCAAAGAAATAGAGAATGCCATCAAAAACCTACCAACCAACAAGACCCCAGGTCCAGTGGATACACAACCGAGTTCTACAAGACCTTTAAAGGAGAACTAACACCAATACTTCTCAAACTATTCCATGAAATAGAAAAAGAGGGAACCCTTCCAGATTCATTCTATGAGGCTAATATCACCCTGATTCCAAAACCAGGCAGAGAATAATCAAAGAAAGAAAACTTCAGACCAATATCACTAATGAATACATATGCAAAAATCCTCAATAACATTCTGGCAAATCAAATACAAAAACACATCAGAAAAATAGTACATCATGATCAAGTGGGGTTCATTCCAGGAATGCAAATTTGGTTCAACATAAGGAAATCAATAATGTTATTCACCACATCAATAGACTCAAAGATAAAAATCATATGATCATCTCAATTGACGCAGAGAAAGCATTTGACAAGATACAACACACCTTCATGTTCAAAACGCTAGAAAAAATTGGGATAACAGGAACATACCTCAACATTGTAAAGGCCATCTATGCTAAGCCCCAGGCCAACATCATCCTAAATGGAAAAAAGCTGAAAGCATTCCCTCTAAAAACTGGAACAAGACAGTGATGTCCTCTTTCACCACTATTATTTAACATAGTTCTTGAAACCCTAGCCAATGCAATTAGACAGACAAAAGAAATAAAAGGGATACGATAGGAAAAGAAAAACTCAAAATATCACTATTTGCAGATGATATGATTCTATACATAGAGAATCCAAAAAACTCCACCAGAGATTTTCTAGATCTAATAAACGAATTCAGCAAAGTGGCTGGATATAAAATCAATACTCATAAATCTAAGGCATTTCTGTACATCAGCAACAAATCCTCAGAGAAACTAGGAAATCCACCCCATTTACTATAACGTCAAAAATATAAAATACTTGGGAATCAACCTAACAAAAGAAGTGAAAGACCTGTTCAATGAAAACTACAACACACTAAAGAAAGAAATTAAGGAAGATCTTAGAAGATGGAAATATTTACCTTGTTCATGGATAGGCAGAACTAATATTGTCAAAATGACTATTTTTCCAAAAGCACTATACAATTTCAATGCAATCCCAATCAAAATCCCAATGTCATTCCTCATAGAAATAGAAAAAGAAATCATGAAATTCATTTGGAAAAATAATAGACCCAGAATAGCCAAAGCAATTCTTAGCAAGAAGAATGAAGCTGGTGGCATTACTATTCCAGACCTTAAATTGCATTACAAAGCAATAGTAACTAAAACAGCATGGTATTGGCACCAAAGTAGACTAGTAGACCAATGGTACAGAATAGAAGACACAGAGTCGAACCCACACACCTACAGTTATCTTATATTAGACAACAGTGCCAGAAACATACATTGGAGAAAAGACAGCCTCTTCAACAAGTGGTGTTGGGAAAACTGGAAATCCTTATGTAATAAAATGAAATTAAACCTCTATCTTTCTCCATGCACAAAACTCAACTCAAAGTGGATCAAGGACCTAGGAATTAAACCAGAGACCTTGCACCTAATAGAGGAAAAAGTAGGCCCAAATCTCCAACATGTTGGATTAGGCCCCAACTTCCTCAATAAGACCCCTGTAGCACAAGAACTAAAACCAAACATTAATAAATGGGATGGATTCAAACTAAAAAGCTTCTTCTAAGCAAAAGAAAGAATCAGTGAGGTGAACAGAGAACCTACAGAATACGAGCAAATCTTTACCACATGCACGTCACACATAACATTAATTTCAAGGATATATAAACCTCTCAAAAAACTTTACACCAAAAAGCAAACAACACAATCAATAAATGGGCTAAGGAACTGAACAGACACTTCTCAAAAGAAGATCTACAATCAATCAACAAATATATGAAAAAATGTTCAACATCTCTAGCAATTAGAGAAATGCAAATCAAAACTACTTTAAGATTTCATCTCATGCCAGTCAAAATGGCAGCTATCAAAAACACAAACAACAATGAATGCTGGCGAGGCTGTGGAGAAAAGGGCACACTCTTACATTGCTGGTGGGGCTGCAAATTGGTGCAGCCAATTTGGAAAGCAGTATGGAGATTCCTAGGAAAACTTCGAATGGAACCACCATTTGACCCAGCTATCCCACTCCTTGGTCTATACCCAAAGGACTTAAAAAAACCATACTACATGGACACAACCACATCAGTGTTCATAGAAGCACAATTCACAATAGCTAGATTGTGGAAACAACCCCGATGCCCATCAATAGATGAATGGATAGGGAATCTTTGGTATATATACAAAATGGAACATTACTCAGCACTAAAAGAGAATAAAATTATGGCATTTGCAGGTAAATGGATGGAGTTGGAGAAAATAATGCTAAGTGAAGTCAGCCGATCCCAGAAAACTAAAGGTCGATTAATTCCTTTGCTAGGATGATACTGAATTATAGTGGCAAGGGAGGGGAGATGAGAGGAATGAAGGAATGTTAAATAGAAAAAAGGGGGAGAGGGGAGGGAAAGGGGCAAGGCGATAGAAACAACGGCAGAAGGAGTTTGACATCAATATACCAAGTGCATGTATAAAAACTCAAATGGTATGAAAATATTTTGTGTAAAACCAATGACTTGGAGAACTGTGCTCTTTATATGTAATATGAAAGAAATTGTACTCTAAAAGCATGTATAACAAATTAATTAAATACAAAACCCCAATCTATAAAAACTGGATGTAATGTCTTCTCTTTCAGATACAGAGATGCCAATACAAATCTACATGGTTAATGAAGAATGGGGCGAATATGAAACCACCAGAGGAAACTAATAAAGGTCTAACAGCTGACCACAAAGAAATGGAGATATGTGAGTTGCTGGAAAGAAAATTCACAATAACATGTATATTTTTTTTCCCAGAGAGATCAAACCCAGAGCCTTACATATGCCAGATATGATACCACTGAGCAATCATCTTAAAGAAACTCAATGGGATACAAGAAAAGATGGATAGGCAGTAGAGAAGCAATGCATACATGAAATGAGATGTTTAATAATAAAAAGAGGAAACCATAAAATACACTAAATGGAAATTCTGGAACTGAAAAATACAATGACAAAACTGAAAAAATTCAATACAGAGCTTTAGCAGCAGGCTCAAATATGCATAAAAAAAGAAATGGCAGACTTAAAAGATAGGTCATTCAAAATCTGCCAATTAGAGGAACAAAAGGAAAACTAAGAATGAAAAAGAATAAAAGAAAAATAAAGGACCCACAAGATCCCAACAAGCACACAAATGTACAAATTGTGGAAGTTATGGGAGAAGAAAGCAGGAAGGGTTCCAAAAGGCTATTTAAAGAAATATTGTTGAAAAACTTCCCAAATCTTGGAAGGAATATGGACATCCAGATTCATAAGCTTTTAAGGACCCCAAGCAAGAACAATACAAAGAACAATACTCTGAATCACATTATCATCAAATTATCAAAAGTTCTCAGAGAGAATCTTGAAAGCATCAAGATATAAGATACTTGTCATATGCAATGGAACCTCCATTAGGCGATCAGAAGACTTCTCTTTAGAGACTTTGCAAATCAGGTGGGAGTGGGATGATAGGTTCAAATGGGCTGAAAGGAGAAATCTGACAACCAAGAATATTATACCTGACAAAGCTGTCCTTCAGAAATGAGAGATAAAGACTTTCCCAGACACACAAAAGCAGAGAAAGAGCTTAACACCACTAGACCTGCCTTACAAGAGATGAGAAAAGGAGCACTTCAAAGTGAAACACAAGGATGTAAGTTGATCAAATGAAACATACCAAAGTAAAAACTATTTGGTAAAGATAAAGGCATAGTCACAGTCATAATCCTCAAATAGTGGTGTTGCAAAGTAAATTATATCTCTAGTCTAAAGGTTAAAAAGTTATAAAAATATTAATAGCTATAATTTTATATATAAAAGATGTAAATTGTGACATTGGAAACATAAAATATGTGTGTGGGGGGTAAAAGTGTAAAGTTGTCATATGCAATCAAATTTAAGTTTCTATCAGCAAAATCTTTAGTAGAAACACAAAGTAAAAATAGAAAAGATTCAAAGCATATTACTATAGAAAAACATCAAACCATAAAAGAAAACAGCAAGAGAGAAAAAAAAAAAAAAGATAAAGGAGCTACAAAACTACCAAAAAACAAACAGTGCGTAGTAGTGACTCTTTATTGATCAGTAATTATCTTGAATGTAAATGTATTAAAGTCTTCAATCAAAAGACAGAATTATTGGAAACCAAAAAACAAAACAAAACAAAACCAATGATAAATGATATATTGCCTACAAGAGACTCATGTCAGCATTAAGGATGTACATATTTCAGACACATTTTGTGACTTGCAGAGTTTAAAATACTGAATTTTGGGTCCTTTACAAAAAATCTTCTTGAGCTGGAAAGAAAAGAAAGTATATAGTGTTGTAGGGAAATTTAAAAAAAATGAAGGAGGTGTGAATCATCATAAAGAAGATGAAAGAGAAGAAGTGGATAAAGTAACATTTTGTTTGGTATGTGTGCACTCTAGCAATAGCAATGTGAGAGGAAAAAAGAAGAAAATATGGATTTAGATGTTTGAACAAAGAAAATGTAAACACTCATATGCACAATTACAGTAATTCAAAGCATCTCTTTCTGTCCTCCCCTGTTTTCCTCTGAACTATCACTGAAGACACTATCTTTGGGAAGCAACCTAGAGGCACAAGGGGTTCACTGCACCCTGTTTTCCCAAAGTGACTATGTTTTTCGCTTTTCTCAAATCATCACAGTTAAAGAAGGCAAACAGCACTATTTAAGTTGAAGGCATAGTGCAAGATCCAAGAGGTGCATGATTCATTTTTCTAGAATATGCTGAACTTAACTTCATTTCTAGTAAATTATGTACCTGGTGCAGCCCATTCCTGAGAATGAATTTTTCTTTGAGCATAATATGCTCCATTAGACTGGATATTCCATTAAAATGAATGGATTCTCTGCACTGAAATAGGCTACTGGAGCCCTCACAATGACTTATATCCCACAGAAAGAACGTTTTCCTGGTGTATTTTTGGAATTTAACTACACTCAGCTTAATTTTCTTTATACCCACAGGAATGCCTGATGCTACAATGGAAGAGAAATTTATAGGCAGAGAGTTATCAATCAAAACACACTGCACAAAAGAAACGGCTACTGGGAAAAAAATAATTGGTGATAATTCATGCTTTTGTTTCTAAATATATCCATCAGAAAGATTGATCTGGTGAAATTTTAAATAGTTTTTTTTTTTTTTTTTTTTTTAGGATAAGGAGCATCTGCAACATAGAGTCTAAGTTTTGCTGGCCTCTCGAGTAGTTGAGACTGTCCAGTCCCCCACACAAAGGCCACGGATGCAGTCAGTTCTTAGTTTGATAGTTTCAATGCATGATGATAAACAAACACACAAAACCCCCTGCAGCCTTTCCCATCAAACACAGAAAACTGAAACTCTTCTTCTGATACACTGTGGAGTCTCTGCTTATTTTTACACTTGCCCCCTTACATAAACCCTTCCTTTATGGTTTCTCCTTCTGTGGTTTTAGTTTCTTGCCACCAACCATGGCCCAGAAATATTAAATGAAAAATTACAGAAGTAAAAAATTCATAAGATTTAAATTGTATGTCATTCTGAGCAGTGTGATGAAATCTTGGGCAGTCTCAGTCTGTCCTACCCAGGATGTGAATCATCCCTTTTGCCGGCATATTCACCTCCAAGTCACTCAGTAGCAGTGTTGGTTATTAAGGAACTTCAGTGTTTGGGTTGAAGTGATCTACAGTTTACTTAGCATAGTAATATTTATATTTTATTATTAGTTATAGTTCCTTTTGTGTTGTGCCTAATTTATAAATTAAAATTATAGTTATATATAGGAAAACATACTCTATGGGGCTCAGTACTGTCCTATTTCATGCATCTACTGTGGGTCCTGGAACGTATCCTCACAGATAGAGAGGGATTGCTGTGACTGTGTTGTGTCCATCATACAACACTTGATGGCTGTATTCTATTTCCCTCCAGAGGATGAACAGAGAGGACCAATATGAAGATAAAGGCAAAATGAGGAGCTGATCAATATACCCCACTTTCTGATGATGAGAGACAAAAAAATTCCCTCTCACTCTCTTTTATGAGAAGCAGAGGCTGTTCATAAAGAAGGGTGTGTGAGTCAACTTTTCCATGCTGTGACAAATACCTGAGATAATTAGCTTACAACGAGAGAGAGAGTTTAATTTGACCCACAGTTTGAGAGGCTCCAGTCTATGATGAGATATACCCATTGCTTTTAGGTTCCTGGTGAGGGTGCCCAATGGCAGCAGTGGGAGCATATGGCAAGAGTGTAACCACCTAACTCATGGCCAGGGAGCAAAACAGGAGAGGAAGGGTCTGGGGTCCTGAAGTCCCTTTGTGGGTACAGCCCCAGTGGCCTAATGACCTCCTACTGGGCCCCGACTCTTAAGAGTTTTCAAAACCTCCCAATAGCACCCTTCAGCAATCATGCCTTTAATACATAGGGCTTTGGGGGCATTCAAGACTAAACTATAAGAAAGAGCAAAGAGCAACTAGCAGTCCTTCATAGAGCTTCAGGATGTGAGTTCTGACTGGGGACAAGGCACAGGCAGGGACTAAAGTTAGCATGTCAGAGTGAAAAGAGTGAGTAAATATAAAAGTTCTTATAAAAGATCAGGCACACGGCTTTTCAAACCTATGTGGTATCTTTTGAGGACACTAACAAGTATGAAATTGGAATAAAAGACACTGTGCTGAAATCTCTGTGATGACATAATAAAGCATTTAAAGCTTTTAAATGTAACAGCTAAATGAATAAAACTAATTACAAAGAACACAAAGGGGAAAACAAAGCCATTTGCTAAATTTAATGTCAGAAAAAATAAATATTTATACAATGAAAAAGATTAAAATCAGATAAGAGACTATGAGACAGTGACAATGAAGACCGACAAATCTGTGTTTGAATTCCTGCTCTGCCTGTCATTATTGCTATGGCTTGCAAGCCTCTTGAGGGTTGTAGAATTTCACTGAGTCTTAGTTTTTTTTTGTGTGTGTAGAATTAGGATAATTCTGCCTGCTTTGTAGGTGGCTAGAAGCTTATATCAAACCAGGTGTAAAGTGTCTAGTACATGCACTGCGATAGATCCCTTCTCTCATTAGTCTGTTGATGGAAGTTAAATTTCATAGAGAAATAATACAAGGCGGAGTGAAATCTTTTTAGTCACTGAATCATTTTTTTAAAGGAAAAGGAGATTTTTTAAATTGACGATTTCACAATGGATAACTCATTTTATTTCATTTACCTCTCTGCAATTACCAGTGTATTTAGTAGTCTTTGGTTGACCTTGTCTTCACCCTAGCATGTTCACTGTCTTTTTCCTGACATGAACCTGGTACAATTGGAGATGATGTAGTAACAGAAATAGAAGTAACTATGTATGTTGTGCTTACTAGATGACAGGTGTTTAAAATATCAACTTGATATTCGCAACAAGCACATGAGCTATCTACTTCTAAAGTCCCATTTCAGAAAAGGGGAAACTGAAGCACAAAAAGGGGCTATGAACTCTCTAAGTGACACAGAAAACCAATATCAGAGCTGGGATTTAAATGTAGGAAGTTCAGTTCCAAAGTCAATAACCTATTTATCACACTGTGGTGTTCCAATGTGTCTTTGTTGAATAACCTGATAAATGAATGGCTTCTTTGGGGTGCTGCTTGAGACCAGCTAGGAGTAGTTCTTTGGGGTTCATCATTAATGGTTTTTAGAATTTTCATTCGCCAATCTGTGTACTTAATAAATTTCATCTCATTTCATTTTATATATCCAAATTTTAAGTTTATTCAAATACAGTGTGATCTGAGGGTGTGGCTGCTTCTAAACCTGACTTTCAACTACTCCTACTTTTGGGGCACCTTGTCCCTCCTTCTAAAGATCAGCAGTTCATCTCTTGGATGGTCCTTGTAGCAGATGGAGGGGCTTCTCAGCTTTCTGCCACATCCTTCGTTGTCAAATGTCTTGAAGGCTTCAATTCCTACAAGTCTATCTGTTCTTCAAACACCGTAAGATTTTCCTTTGAACTCTGATGGTCTTACTTACTTTTTTTTTTTTCAAAGTAGTTTTATGCCTTTAAAATTTTCCTGTAGTTCTACTTTAGTGGCAATTGAAAGGAAAGTAGAGGTAAGTAGATTGGCCTACTCACCAGCTCCATCTTCAACAGAAGATCTGGTTTCATCTTTGACTCTCTTTTCTTCACATTCTTACACATCCAAGCAATCATCAAGTTCTACTATATTTTCCTCCTTAATATCTCTATTCACATTTTTCCATTCCTGTTTTTTTTGTTTGTTTTTGTTTCATTTTTCATTGTAGTCATGGGCATTTGGGCATGACTAAGTGACACTGGCAGTCTCCTAGTTGGCTTTTCTTTTGAAGACACTCCATTTCCCTAAAGACAAAGTCATGACCTTTTATTGGGCAAACCAGGCATTTGGATCTTGTCTCTGGCTTATGTCTGCAGCCTCTTCCCTCCCTGCCGAGTATCCTGTGCTCTGCTTATTTTGAGCTAGTTATAATCTCATGAATTCTTGCTTCTGAGCTTTTACATATGTCATTTAGAATGGTCTACTCCATCTTCAGATGGATATATAATGCCTCGTCTTCCAGACACCGTCTCAACTTACGAAGCCTTCTGTTACCCCTGGACTGCTTTAGATGCCCCTCAAATTGCTCCCATAACTCTCCAAACTTACTCCTAAAACAGTGTTTTGCTCATTCAGCTGATGTCCGAACTGTGTCTCCCCTCATTAAGACACTTCTATAGTTCCTCATTGTGTTTCAATTAACAGTGGAACCCTTGGCCATGGCTGTCAGAGACATGCATCTTTTTTTCTTTTTCTTTTTTTTTTTTTTTGTGCCAGGGATTGAACTCAGGGGCACTTGACCACTGGGCCACATCCCCAGCCCTTTTTTGTATTTTATTAGAGACAGGGTCTCACTGAGTTGCTAAGTGCCTCACCATTGCTGAGGCTGGCTTTGAACTCGCGATCCTCCTGCCTTGGCCTCCCAAGTGCTGGGATTACAGGTGTGCGCCACTGCGCCCGGCCCCAGAGACATGCATCTTAAGGTGTCTTTGTGACATCATCACATACAGTTCTGCCATTACTCACACTGTGCTAGTCACATCAACTTCCCTTTTCTTCTTCAACACACTGAGCTCTTTTCTGCAGGGTGACTTTGTGTCTACTCTTCCTTCTGACTGTCATGTCTCTCCTACACTCTTCTATCCATCTCAAGTGCTAATTAATTGCTCCATCTAAAAGTTTCCTTCTCCTGTTACACTGTGATATACAACTTTGATTTTTGCTCTGTATTACTTATCATGAGTCTCATACATAAGGACAGGAAATGTTGCATCTTTCAATGAATCTTTTATTTCTTTTAAATATTCCAGGAGATCCTAGAGATGTTTTACTCTTTAAATCAAAGCAAAGGATCTAGGTGACTTCAAATTTGTTTATACATTTCCAAGTCATTATTTTCTTACACAACTTTCTTGAATACCAATAGCTGCCTGAAGTTCAAATATTTTTAGTTCAGCAAACATTACAAAAAATCTTTACTGAACTCTGATTATGTTCCTGGTACTTTTCAAGGTATTGGTGATATAACTGTAAGCAAGACAGTCTTTTCTTTTATGGAATCCATGTGTTGTTGGAAGGTTGGAGACAGGACAATAAAAAATAAAAACAAGAAAATACATTATATAATTATCAGATGATGATGAGCTATATTAAGGTAAATTATTCAGGACAATGGAGTAGAGAGTTATTGGTGATGGGGACTGATATTAAATAGAGTGGTCATAGAAGGCTCTCTGAAGAGGTGAAGGAGCAGCCCCTGCGCTGTGAAAGAGCAGTTTAGGGAGAGAAAGAAGAAGCAAGAGCATAAAAAAATGGACACCAGTCACCTAAGAAGATAGCAATGGAAAAGCAGAATGATAAGCAAAAATAGAGAAATACCCCAGGAGAGATTTAGTGTATTTTATAGATTGTGGCAAGATCATGGATTATTTTCTTGAGTTTGATGGGGAGCTATTAGAAGGTTTGGAGCATAGGAGTGACATAATCAGATTTATATTTGACATGTTTTATGAAGAGCAGAGTTGAGGGAGGCAGAAGTAGGAGGAGGGAGGCTGCATATAGGATTATTGCAACCACAGCAAGAGACAGAGAAGCCGCATAGTGAAAAGAGCTTGGCTTCAGGTTCTATGTTGGAGGTAAAGGGCATTTACATAATTTTCTAACAAATGGATTATGGGATAGTATGAATGTTAGACAGGAAAAGAATAGAGAAGGTAACCATCAAGGTTTTGGCCCTGAGGACCTAGGTGAGTGGATCAGGTTTCCTTTTTTAAAATATGAGGTGCACTCTGAGAAACGTATCAGCGAAGATGCAGCCCAGAGCCTCTTTGATATTTGAGTTCTGATGGATGAAGAGGAACCAGTTGGGTGGGAGGAAAGCCCACGGGGGTGGGGGCCTTGGAAAGCAAGTGGAAAAGAAAAGGCACTTTGCCCAGAACAGAGGGAACCTGTGTTAAATGTCCTGAGAAACCTGGTAACATAAGAACTGAGAACTGACTGCTTGGCAACATGGAAATCATTGTGGAACTCTTGACAAGAACAAAGCAATGGAGAAGGTCCTTCCAGAACATGTTCAAGAAAGAAGTGAGACAGTAATGAGTTGGCAGCCGCAGAGGGCTCTGCAAGGGGAAACAGGATGGAGAAGGGCAAGAGAAAAGGAAAATTTGAGGCAGATGAAGTTTGCATTCTGTGTTGAATTTCTCCTTTTGAAGTAGATCAGAGATTGTCAAACCTACTCAAGAACACTTGGATTCTCTCCTTTCTAAATTAGCTCTTATTATACAAATCAGTTTACAGATGATATATTGAATCTGTGATTTCTTTTTCTTTTTCTTTCTTTCTTTCTTTCTTTCTTTTTTTTTTTTTTTTACTGGCAGATCTCGAGTTTGTGCTTCTCAGCTTCTTTTTTTAATATATATTTCTTAGCATAGGATATAACAATAGTATCCATATAAAACAAGGTGTGCAGAGGGGGTCACTTGGCTCAGTGACCATGGCAACTAAGGCATCAACAAATAGGGCCAGTACCTTGCACATCCTACTTGAGAATTGGTGAGTTAGATAGACTTGATTGGTTGCATTGTTTGTATCTTGTTTATATTTTCAAATCTTTGCTTCATTTAACAAGTCCTGGGAGAGATGCATTAAAATTTCTTATTCTTTAGATTTCTCTTCTCTCCTTGGAATTCTGATCATTTTTTACTTTACATGTGTTAATACCATGGTATTGGTATACACAAGTTTAGAAATAATACATCTCTCAGGTGAGTTGTTCTCATCACATAGTGTTCCCCTTCATCATTTGCAATTATTCTTGTAATACTCATTTTTGCTTTACAATAGTGTACAGACACCAACCAATTTCTTTTACCTGTTATTATCGTTTCCATCTACTTTTAATAATCTCTCACTTAGAATTTGGACAGGTCTCCTGTGAACTCCACAGTGCTGAATCTTGCCTTTTTTGTTTCAATTTTGTAATCTGTCATAAACATTAGATTTGATTCTTATACACTAATTGTGGTTAGTCATATAGTTGATTTTTTTCTATTCCTATTATTTTTTTTTACCTGTGTTGTATTGGCCATGCATTGTCTTTACCTCTTTGACTTTCCTATTTGCCATTAATCAACTTTACTCACAGTCTCCCTTAGTCACTTCCCTTCTCTGATCCCCATGCATTTGAAAGTTTCACACTCAATGTCCATAATGTTAAGGTTCCTCAAGTTTTTAATGCACAATTTCTAATCGCTTGCAGAATGCTTGTTATCACAGATCCCTTGTGCTAATCGTCATCAGCTACCATTTATAGTAGATGGTTTTGCTTTTATTCTAACTCACATGCTTGTTCATTCATTCAAATTTATTTTTTGTATCTCACAGAACTTTATTCTTATTTTTTTTGAATAAATATATATTTTATATTTCTTTTAGTGACAATTGTAATGGGCTTCTTTGAAACTGATTATTTTGGGAAAACAATTTAGCTGTGTGTAAATTTCAGATTGAGTCACTTTTTTTGTCTTCACAGGATAAATTTCATTGTCTTCTAGATTTTATTATTTCTGTTGAAAAACACGGTGAGCGCTTGTCTGGCGGTGCTGGTCTTCCTCTGTTCACTCTTGCTTACTGTGTTTGCTGTATTCCTCTAGTCTGTGTTTTCACTCAGAAGGCATAAAATTTACAAAATCTAAGGATTCATGATTTTCATAATCCTGTAAAATTTTTATTCATTTTCTCTAATGATTCCCTATTGCTTCTCTCCTATCGTTATGAAAATCCAAGTAGAACTATGTTGTAATTTTATTTTTTTATATTTTACCTTTTTATTTATAACTTATAATAATATTGAGTTTTTTCAATCCCACGCCCTTTGTTGATTTGCCACTGTGAAAATTAAGCAATTTATCTTTTTACCGTTCTGACACCCCACACCCCTCCATGTTTCCCCTTTGTATCCTCCTAATGTAATTGTATAAACATTTTGGTTATGTAAATATTGAATCTTCTACTACAGTAACTTTTTGCTACCAGCTGTCTTTTTTTTTTTTCTTTTTGCTTAATTTTGTATAATCCTCTCAATAATTCATTTCTAATCTTGCCACAAATCATCTGTCTCGACATTCAAGCTCACTGGAAAACGTATTAATTTTTATTTTTTCTGGGTGATGTCTCTCTTGCGGCCTTCTGGTCATTTTCTAAGCTCTGGAGCTTGGGCTCTGAGTTGTACTTAAAGCTATGGATGTTTCCTGGAAGCTTTCTTTGCCACATTCTGGAATTCCTTTTGTGTGTCTTATTATTTGGAACTTTTTGTGCCTCCCCTATTTTGGAATGCCTTGATTTTGGAATCTGATCTGTTCATTTTTCTAGATGTTTTTCATTTCTTTGTTTTCAAAGTGACTGGGACATAAACTTTTGAAACTTTAATTTCTCAGAATTTTTTTTCTTCCATATCATTCAATTGATAGCTTAAGTGGATGTAGAATTTTAAACTAGAAATAATTTTACTTTAAAAATTTAAAGTAATTGCTGATCCCCCCCTTAGATTTCAGGGTTATAAAGAAGTTAGATGCTATGTTAATTGTTTATTCTTTAAAAATAATCTTCGGGTTCTTTTTGGAAGGTATGTAATGTAGTGTTTCAATTGTGTTAGAGTTTTAAAAGTCCCTTTTGCTGGATACACAGTTAGTCCACTCAGGAAGTTTAGTTTTCCAATTTGAGGGATGTTTTCTTGAATTGGTAGTTTCAACTCATGTGTTTTCTTTGTTCTCTCAGTCTGTACCTCTTATTACTTGGATGTTGAAACTCCTGAACTGATTCTTAATTTTGTGAACTTTTATTTTACTTTTGGGAAGTTTCCTTGACTTTTTTTCTTCCAAACTTTAAAAATACTGTTTACTTCTGTTTTCATATTTGTGTTTGTACTGTTAATTTCTCACTCTTTTCTATTCAGTCTGCCTTCCCTTTTCATAGAGCACTGCACTTAAGAAAAACTCCTATGCTCCTTCATTATCTCTATTTAAGTCTCTCTCTCTCTCTCTCTCTCTCTCTCTCTCTCTCTCTCTTTCCTTCTCTTTATCTCTCTCTCTCTCTGTTAGAAGATTTCCTCAAATATCTGCACATTGGATCCTGTTATGAATGAGTAACCAAAAAGCTGCTTTAAAATTCTATCTGAGTGTTTTGGGCTGGCTAACAAGCAGTCTTCACTCAAGGTGCTCAGGCTATACTGGTTTGGGGAACAATTACCTCAATTTTCAGTATCTGTAGCTATAAAGAATCCAGCCATATTCTGCCTTGGCATGCAGTAATTGCCAAAACTCTGGTATCAAGAGACGAAAAAGGAGTCAGGGACTCAGCTCAATTCAGTATGCAAACTATCCAATACAGAGAGAGAGAGAGAGAGAGAGAGAGAGAGAGAGAGAGAGACAGAGACAGAGAGACAGAGACAGACATAGCATTTGTTTGCCAAGGGTTATCATCAACTTGGAAAATAAAATATTTCTTAACTTGGGGGGGTCATAGACAATGCAAATAATACAAATTTGAGCCCCTGGAATGTTGTCTAAATCTGTGATTAAATTTCTTAGAGTCCTTTTTTTTTTTTTTTTTTTTTTTTTCATACTACATGCAGAATTCAGGCCAAAATAAGATAAGCTTCCTTTTTATGTCTCTGTGTGGGTGGTTGGATCCCCCCCCACCCCCCGCCACTGGATACTTTCATGGAGATTGTAGTATTTTAAAGGACTTTTTTTTTTTTTTTCCTTTTTCACATTTCTCTTTGTTTTAATGTAAGGGTGTATATTTGGACACCCATGCAGGCCCACTGCTTTGTCCTGAGTAGACCTTGACAGCCATCCCACTAGACAACCACGGCTGACCAGTCCACCTTCCCTCACAGGGCAGTCAGTCACACTGTCAATTCTCTGGCCAATTTCTCTGACTCATGGTTCCCTCTTGCTTTCTAATTATTGGAGATTTCTCTTCTTGCTAGTATAGCCAGGTACTGATAACATTAGCTACTATATTTTTTATCTAGCATCTCTATGTTTTTTAAAAAATATTTATTTATTTGCTTTAGTTGTACACAATGCCTTTATTTTTACGTGGTGCTGAGGGTTGAACCCTGGCCACGCACATGCTAGGTGAGCGCTCGACCACTGAGCCACAGCCCCAGCCCTCTATGTTTTTATATTAGGAGAAATTTCAGACCATCTTGTCTGCAAACATTGTTAATCTTAAATTGTCTCATTTTGCCATTAATTTGTTTTCTTTTATTGCTGAGTAAAATTCCATTGTGTGTATATACCACATTTTCTTCATCCACTCATTTACTGAGGGACATCTAGGTTGGTTCCACAACCTAGCTATTGTGAATTGCGCAGCTACAAACATTGAGATAGCTGTGTCACTGTAATATGCTGTTTTTAAGTCCTTTGGGAATAGACCCAGGACCTGAATTGTACGAATATACTTTGTATACAAACAGTTGTATGTAAAAAGATGCTAAATTCATGCACTATGAGTTGTACACATTAAAAATTATTAAATTAAAAAAAAAGTATGTAAGTAAGAAAAAAAAAAATTGTCTCATTTTCCTCTACACAATATTGGATTTTACTGGCAAAGAAGCTGAAGCTTATAAGCCTAAATGACGAACCCAAGAGCAGGGGTAAGTGGCAGAGCCAGGACCACTCTCCTCTAGTCCAGGGCTCTCTCACCAACACACTGTATGCCCACATTGTAAAACACTCTGACTTTTAACATAAACTGGTATGTATGAGCTCATGATGTTATCTATGATTGTATACTTAGAAATGAAAATCAAGAACATAGAAATTAATAGCAGTTTGCTTCCTTAGGTTTAGTATTTAGTGATTTCTACTTGCATCTTTTATCTCTTCTAACAACCTCTTGCTGCTAGATTGTTCATGGGAACTTTGAGCTGTTAACACAGTTAGGTCAAGACTTTAATGCACTTGCCAAAAATAGGGTAGTTAAAAAAAAAACTGCTAAAAACACTAAACAGCTGACAAATGCAGTCAGCTGTGATACATGAATTTGCATCTTCTAACTGGAGATTGGACACTGAAAAATAAATCAACAGAGTAGTCTCACTACCTTATTTTTTTTTTATTGACAATGAAATCCAAAGGCAGTAACAGCACTGAAAAAGCTTATGAATATGTTTTGTTCAATAAACCAAAGAATAAGGAGTGCCGCTATCTCTATTTGCCTATTCCTTGGAAAATAGTAAATGTACCCTTGAATTTAATTGTCACAGCATACATGGAGATTTTACTGAGCAATTCTCAGATGTATACAGATGAGCAAGTTAATTAAGATATTTTTGAAATACAAAAACTGACTTCTGTTGTTAAACGATAGATTCCAAATCAATGATTTGAAAACATTTTTTTAGAGCAGTGAAGTCTCTTCCAAATTAAATATTACAAAGGACACTTAAAACATAACACAGATTAAATTAAAAACATTCTCTTTGTAAAAGTAAAGTGGTCTTCTCACTAACCTAGCTGTCTTCTAACTTGGACATCTTCAGACATAGTTATAAACAAACCAAATTATGTACAGAAATTATCTGAATCTAAAAATCAAGTTTTAAATTCCTAACATGATAGAATAAGGACATTCTACCTGCAGGATCAATTTATCCAGTAGGCACAGTAGGTACAGGGCCCAGTGTCTATCATAACTTTAAAGGCCCAAGAAAATATTTTGATGGTAATTTCATTTAACATAAGAAAAATAAATAAAAATAAATATATAATGCTGAATACAGACCAGGTTATATTTGTTTCAATGCCAAAGTTGTCATAAAAATAATTTTAATATTGGTTTCTGAAACCCAGAAGGCGCCAGCGCCTAATGTCTACAAAAGTCATAGTGCAGCCATTGTCTAGCTATAGGCTACTTACTAGACATGATGATGTGGCCCTGATCCCAGAATTTTCAGAGTATTCCACAGAAGTAAACAGAACTGGTTTTGCCTACAAGTTTTATTATATAGGAAAATTCCCCTGTCATTCTCCATGTCATAATATTTAGTGATACAGACTGAAACAACTATACAGATGCAAATTGCACTTAAAAAATGCTTAAAAGGTTCTTTCAAGGATATAATTGAAAAGAGATATTGGAAGTGCTGCCAAAAATTGAATCTTGCTTTGGGTGAGAGCTGTGTTGGCTGTTGATTCTTTCTAAGGAGTTCAGATGCTCATATGGCAGGATACTTAAAGGAATTGACTTAAAGGAATCTCCCCAGTCTTTCTATCTCCAAAGAGATCTTGGCATGCTTTTGTTATCCCAAATAATAGGGAAGCTGAGGCGGAAGGATGGCAAGTTCCATGCCAGCATGGGAAATGTAGTGAGACCCTGTCTCCAAAATAAGGTTAAAAAAAAAAAAAAAAAAAAAAAAGACTAAGGATGTAGCTCAATGGAAGAGCACTTGCCTAGCATGCACAAGACCCTGAGTTCAATACATAGAACTGCAAAAACAAAGAGAAGTCCTCTTCCAAGTGCATTTGTAGGCATTAAAGATGACAGATGATGAATGCATGTTTTTCCACCAACACTGTAATTTACTTTCATTATAACAATAATTCATTAAATTATTTAATTATTTTTTATATGTGATAAAAAATGTTCAATGTTCTCTTGAAGATATTATTAGAGAGTGCATGGCATTAAAGAAATGCGAACTCAAGCCTGCTTTGTGCAAATCATTAAGGCGAAGTATGGACACATTGCCTTCACAGCTCCTTCTTCTGTGTTGTGAATTTTTTTTTGCTCTCTGAGAAGTAGTGAAGCCTCAATAGAAAAGTGATCACTGTCATCCCCTGCCAGAAACAGAATATACCTGTTATACAAAAAGCTCAAAGACACTTCCCACTTAATCATAAACTTATCTAAAAACATAAAAATTAATTTTAATAACTAAAAGTTGCAAATTTCTCTACTTCACTGGGCATACCTAGATAATCTCTCAGAGGTAATGTTTTTGGATAGATGCTGAGGAGGTCACTGTGCCCAATAAGTTTAACATGGCCTTGCTCCCAGGTCCCCTCAGACACCCAATGTTTATGCTGTATGTGGACATGCTCATCAAGATCTCACATGGTAAGTAAAACTTTGTCTTATTTAATTGCCTATTCAGCACTTTGCACACAACATCATTCTACATATGGAGGACATATATCAGTAAAAGGAATCATTAATATCTCTGCCCTGTCTAAGCTTTAAAGTAAAGAAGTAGGTCTGATTCACTTTCCATATGTCTTTTGAAAACTTTAACATGTGTCATTTAATATTGTCACATGGCTTGATGAAGTTTGGGCTGTTATCACAGTTTGAGTCTTTTCTATTATATGAGCTTTGTCTTGTAAGAGAGTCTGAAACTTATCTTGAAGAAATATTTGAGCAGTTAAGAAAAAGTGTTTTTTCATTTTATTGCTTCTAACTAATTCTTCCTCTTTTCAGTTGCAAAAAAGAAAAAAGTCCTCAGAATTCGCGTCAATGCTGTGTTAAGTATTGCAGCAAGAGTGATTTTTTTCATGAATACACTCTCTTTTCAAGGAAGTGCAAGTTCAGGCCTATACTATTTGCATCTCTGTAAATATAAAATAGTCACTTTAACTAAGGACAACCCATTCTTCCCACACCAATTGCTGTGTTCACTCTCCTGTGAATGGACTCGGCATCTTATCAAGGTCTTCACCATCCAGTTTATTTCCATGGAGCACTGGGATCAAAAGAAGAGGTCATGTCACAAGATACAATTTTCATATATTTCTTCTTTGGCCTGTTTTCATGGACTTCAAGGTTCTGCTTTACGCTTCCTGTTTCTAACCACCCCATTATATGTTCCTATTTTAAAATGCAATTTAAAAACACTTTAAAATTCCACTTTAAAAAAAGGTAAATAGAAAGGGCCCTAATCCCACAGACTCTGAATATTTTGGTACACCTGGACTCTGAGCTTTATGAGAAAAGGGATCATTTTGATTTTGTATTATGGTCATTTAATTATTTGGTGACTGAAATAACAAAGAGGAAATTTTAGAAGCCACAATTTTGTTCAAGATCATTTTTTTAAAGTAGTCATTTTTAAAATGCAAAATGCTTTTTAAAAAAACACAGAAATATGAATACTTGTGACAAGACATGAGTGATGCTCCCGAACTCCAGGGGCAGATTGAAGCTATGTGGGAGAACAGTGTTATCGTGATGTGCCCGTGCTATGAATGTGCCTGACACTGTAGGACGGGTATCAAAGGGCTCACCAATGAGAAAAAAGTATTATGTCTTCCATCACTAACCACATTTAATTCCCCCTGATATTAAAGGCTTTAATAGCAATAACAGAAATGGCCCATAAATTAGAAAATGTTGACAGTAGTGTTCAACTCAGTGATCATGTAGGTCATAAAATCTTTTACTGATATCAAAATACATTTATTTTTCTGAATCTTCAGCTTAGACTTGAATTATGTCAGAAGCCTCTGGAGAGGTCACTGTCCATTAGTGAATTTTTATGACTGTACAGATACATGTAAACATTTTTGAATTTGACACAAAAGTCTAATTTTAAATAAGTCTTCTCTTTTAAGAGCTTGTTTTGGGGGGGCTGGTGCTGTGGCTCAGCAGTAGCACACTTGCCTGGCATGTGTGAGGCACTGGGTTTGATTCTCAGCACCGCATATAAATAAAGGTCTATCAACAACAACAACAACAACACACACACACACACATATGCACACACACACACATACACACACACAGATATATATATATATATATATATATATATATTTTATAAAATTTAAAAAGCTTATTTTTGGGAATGTCTATGTTAGAATGAATATATATACAGTCCCTGTCACAATCACCAAATATTTCTAGTTAGCAATAATGTTGGTAGAGATTGAACTATGCTATTTATTTGACATAAACAAATGGCCAACTAATCATGACATTGTTATATCATTCCATATGGTGTAAACAACCATAAATTAAGGGTGATGCTTCCATGGTTTTATGGGTATATTCCAAACATTAAGATTTCACCAACTCCTCTGCTAGGTTGGTGATGAACTAGTGGATCTCATTAAACAAAACTGCTGAAATTCTAAACTCAGTGAGGTGGTGAGGTAGATTCTGATCACAGAAAATTAGTAATGAAGACATAACAGTTGCCAGTCCTCAAGTATGGTTGCAGACTTACAGGTGAAGTAGGTAAGCAAATAATGACAAAATACTCTTTGGTAATAAATATATAGGATCGGGCACATGATAGAGAGTAACACAGAAGAATGACTAATTACAGAAAGAGGAGGTGGTGAGGTAGAATGGGCAAAAGAAAGTTGACAGCATGTGACAAGTGAGGTTAGTGTAGGGACCAGGAGGACTCCACAGAAACATATGGAAAAGAAATCAAGCCAGAGGCAGAAGAGCCACAAAGCTCCTGACTGTTGTTGAAACATGGTGTCAGCAAAGTTCTGGGTGGCGACACTGGAGTATGTCAGATCACAAAATAAGAACAGTTGGAAGCTTAACTGTGACTTGGGATAATATCTCTGAAAGGCAAAACCAATTTATCAGATGCCAAGATAAAAAGAGGTACATTTCTCAAAATTGACTTCCCTGAATACTTCCTGGGGAAGAGATCCTCTGGAGTAATTTGGAAGGTGGAAGAGGAAAAGAATCCTTTGCTCACCACAAGCATTTGCAGCTAGGTATGTGGGCCAACCTGAGAATCACAGAGGCTTTCTGGTGAGCCATTGAGAGCTACCCATTTCACTTCTGCATGTTGTGGTATTTGTGGGAACTTCTGAGAAGTTCTTGAGAATTGCAGCAGCTTTTGGAAAGCTGTTGAGAAGGCCTATTCTGGAGCTTCAGGCTGAATGCCATAATTTTCCATGAAAAATTCTCAGATCTTCAGTCTCCCAGATCTTCCATGGTTGGTGTAAGCTTCTAGTTCTCATATTAAATATTTCATGTCTGAAATATGTACAATGGCTTCTCTTTTTTCTGATTGGACCCTGACTTGGCTCTCATTTTATTATCTCATTTTTGCTTAGTTATCTTATATTGTTGGTCATTGTATTTAAAGGCATGTTTCTTGCAAATAATTTGGTGCAAAGAGAGAATTTTGTGTGCATGCCAGGTACCTGAGGCTCCTAGTAATCTCAGAATTTCATTAATTCCATTCCAGGCATTGCAGGTGCTGTGAGACATCTACTTTTCCTATTCTCACTCAATCCTTGAGTTCAGCCTTGAAGGCCACCGAAAGCAGATGTTTTCCAAGTCTCTGACAGGGCAGGTTCTAACTCCTGTGGCTCCTCAGCCTCTCAGTTGCTCAACCACTTTCTGATGTTGGTAAATACTCCTAGGGAAAAGTAGCCCTGAAAACCAAGGTCCCCGCTGTAGATGTTTATCTTCCTGTGGATCTTTAATATTTCATTGCTGTTACATTAATTTCTCATAGTCTTCAAGGAGATGATTTTTGTAACTTTTCAGCTTTCTAATTGTCATTGGTGGAAATAAAGACCCAAATTCATTTGTAATTATGAGAAGTTTCTTTAATATTATTTATTAAATACAAATGTTTATCATCATTTATAATAATATTTTTTAGTTTGCTTAAAGAGATCATTGTGAAAACATAACTAAAAATGAAATAGAAATAATTTTCTAGTATGATCAGGGGCTGGGGTTTGGCTCTAAATCAGACATAAAAATTAGAAATCAAAAAATTAAAAGAGAAAAAAAAATTCTATGTAAAAAGAATGTAAAAATGAAATGTATCTGTACATAATAAGTAACATGATATAGATTGAGACTAAATATTCTATACATGTATAAACTTAAATAATTATGTATGTGAAAAAATTCTTAATGCCCATCATCTTTCATATCCTCAGTTCCAGTTTTATTTTACATTTTCTTACTCAGCACATTTTTTCTTTTTCCTTCCTTTCTCTTTCATTGTATTAGCTTATTCTCTCCATAGCTTTACCTTCATGCTTTCTAGATTCAAAAAACTTGCCATCCTCTGAAGAATAATTTTCTAAAGGATTTGTTAATTAATCCAATGAATATTTACTGAATGTTCTGGGATCTGGGGCTGCAATGGTTAAAAAGAAAGGCAAAATTCTTATTCTGGTAGTTAAAGACTGTAAGCGTTCTATTTTTTCTTCCGAATCTTCCAGTATTTCCTTTCTTGTGCCTTGTAGTGCCTGGTGATCATGAAGTCATTTGAAAATTTCTGTTCATTTATCTTCCAACAAAAGGAGAGGTAGGCTGGCCTGCCTTATGCCAGTGGAAAGACTGGAATGTTTGTTCAACTTGATTCCTTCTGGGTTCACTTCCCCTTGCATTTCACTGGATAGTTTATGGAACATGTAGCTCCTTGCCCAGTTCCTGATTCAGCAGTTGGATGCATAGGAGATCGTCCAAGACCATCTATGGCACCTAGTTTACAAAGGAACTTAATATGGATAAATGAAACCCATAACCATCACTACTTACTGTTACAAAGGCTCTTCTGTCTTATCTCTGTCTATGGTCATAGCTATTTCTCTGTAAATGTGCTTAACAAGATGTCCAAACGCTGAGAGTGATTGAGGTTGTGGAATCAGCATTTTGATGACTTTGAAAACCAGAACTCTCATAGTAGAGAGAAAGCTGCCCAGGTGTTGCTTAGTAGAGACTTCATATTTTGGAATAGGGGTCTGGTAGAGGCAGCATTTAGTAGTTATCTTATTTTCAGCAAGAACACAAGGCAAATCTTCCATCAATTGCTTCTTTTGTAATTTTTTTAAGTGTGACTCTATTCTGGCAGTTTTTGTATGTCTTTGTAGGTACTTTCCTAGTATGTACTAACGAGGTGAGGTTAAACACATGCAGATTTTTTTTTTTTTTTTTTATCCTAAGGTTAAATTTTAGTTCATTTTCTTAAATGTATCTTTGGTATTTATAAGAAAATGTATAGGTGTTTTAATGTGAATGTTAGATTTGCAAAACTGAATGGTGTGTAATCAAGTAGGTCATGACATATTTTCATTCTTTAGATAACTGCATATTTATATACAATCCTCATAGCAGTTCAGTTTGAAAAAAGAAAGGTACTTTTTTTCTCTAAAAATAAAATGAGAACAGGAAGTATTTTTCTAAAGATCATCTCAACACATTTTAAAAACACAAAAATTTTTTTCTGCGTTTCAAAAGTAATTAAAGTTTATTGTTCAGATAAAGAAAGGAAGAAAATTAGGCTCACCTGCTTTCTTCTGTAGAGCTTTGTCAGATGTTTGCTTTGTTCACTCCAGGGCTATTTATACAAAGAGGACTAGGTGCATGTTCAGAGATCCGCTGTTCTAGTTTCAAATCTGTCACTTACTAATTGTGGGATCTTGGACAAGTATTCTAACCTCCCAGTGCCTCAATGACTTTATCTGTATAATGGGGACAATATTATCTCTCTCACAGTAGCAGTAATTGAGATAATACAAGTATGTCCCTTTGAAAGTTCCTGGTACACAAGAAGCACTTAATAATGTTAGGTAGTGTTATTTATAATTTCTATGTTAAAACTTAAGTTTTGTTTTATGACTTTTCTACTTCATGATATAGCATGTGTATCTTATGCATTAAAATTTGTTCTATAACATAATTTTAATAACTGTATGATGTGTACTGTTTAATGTTATAATATTTTAACCTTTGTAGTTGATTTGTTTTTAACCCTTTTACTATTATTTACACATTTGTATTCTACTGATGTTTTAACATATTACCACAAATTTAGTGGTTTAAAAAATAACACAAATTTATTCTCTTAAACTTCTGGAAGTCACAAATCTGAAATCCAGGTGTTAACAAGACTGCTGTGTTCTTTTTTAGAGTCTCCTGGGGAGATTTGTTTCCTTGCCTTTTCCAAATTTTGGAGGCTCCCTCTTGTTCTTTTTTGAAGTGCTTCCCTCCAAACTCTGGTCCTTTTGTCACATGTCCTGTCCTGACTCTGACTCCCTTGTCTCCCTGAGGTTACCCTTGTGATTACATTGGGTCCACGCAGAATTCTCAGTAAAGCTGCAAGATCCTTTTGCCACCGAAGGCAGCATATTCACATGTTGCAGGGTTTAGGCAGCACATATCTTTGAAGGACCTTTATTCAACCAACCACAGACTGTACACCAAATTGAAATACATGTCTTTAGAGAAAGCAATTTCTGTGCACCCTTTCATTATTTCTAAGAATACATTTCTAGACATTTCTAGACTGGTCAAATAGCATGCTTACTTAAGACTGTCCTTGATATTGGCCTAGTTAACATTTAGCAAAATCCTAATTGAATGAGTTTTAATCTAACTCAAGCCAAGGAAGGATGTTGTATTAATTTACATTCTGATCAGGGTTTTATGAAAACTGAATTTTATTTTAACGTTGACTATGTTGGGATCATTAAGCCTTTTGATCATCCTAACACTAAGCTTTTAGTTTGTTGTCTTTGTTTTGTTTCTTTTTCTTTATTTAGTCAGATTCCGATAACAAAACAGAAGGACCTACTTAGTTTTCTGTACCCACACAAACTGTAAATAGAATAAAGACATCCTATTAAATAAGATGTGTTCTTTCAGAAATCCGAAATGGCTACTATATAAAATTAAAGTAAGAAAAATAGGTGCAATATAGCATCTAAAATAAGTTATAAAAAATAAAACTATGATTTGCTAGAAGAAAACCCTAGGCAGAATATCACAGAAAGCAAGTTTTGGTGATGTGCTTGTCATAAACCAAAGTAGACCTGATGTGACAAATACTGTTTTTGGAATCTGTCATGGATATAATTCATGAATTGGAGTTGGGGAATATGGACACTATGGATTCAAATCAAAGAAATGTAAGAAACAAAACTGAAAAAATAAACACACACTGCTTTTACAAAGGGAAACTAGACTAGGTTCCTAACACCTCCTCCAAAATCATCTCGTGGAAAAAGAAAAGAAAACACGAATTTCAGGAGTTCACATAAATAACACATTATCACCCCAACTTGATCCAAAGGCCAAGGCTTGAACTGGCACGTGCAGGGCACTGGTGAAGGGAGGCCTGTGGCGACTTGAACTTGCCTCTATGCTTCTCCCTTCATTGCCCTTGAACAACCTTGCCTTCCTTTTTACTATCGAAGTCAGCATCACCACCTGTCAACACCAGGAAGGCAGTGGTTTAGGGAACAATCAGGTTGTAAAAGCACTACAGGGCAAAGCAGAAACCACAGGAAACGTGAGTAAGGGGCTGGAGAATGAAGGTCAGGTGGGGCTGACCAGCTGCTTTAGGTACTTCAGAGCCTTCAGCTTCTACCTTCCTCAATTCTCCCCTGCCGGCCTTATTCTAAGAAGACAGTCTCCCCAGGCAGCTTCTCCCCCAAGGCTCAGGTAAAAGGCGAAGAGTGTTTTCTCAGGAAGAGTAATGGCAGGTGGGGGTTATCCACAGTAGCTTGAGTGTTTGGAATTTGGGGTTTTGAAACTTGGTTTTCATTCCCACCCCCGCCTTCAACTCTTCCCTAGCTCCCCCATGTGGCAGCAACAGGTACTTTGAGAAACAGAACTCAGATCAGACATCAGACGCCTGTGTAACTGTTAGAGAAGAAAGGCTTGAATTGAACAACATATGTGATTTGGAGCACAATTATTTGTAGGCATAATTTTAAATAAGTATAATATGTATATTTATGCTTAGGCAGGAGAGGTAAGATATCAGCAACATGAAATCAGAAAAATAAATCATAGAATTGAAAATACTAGATATTAAAATACAATGGTGATATAGAGAACAAAACAAAAGGGATAGATACCAGGCTGGATATACCTGAAAAACGAATTTGCAATTTGCAAGATAATATTGAAGAACTCTTTTGGATGACAACTTTAAAGAATAAAGATATAGAAACATACATATAAAATATGATATTAGAGATAAACCTAGCCAGGTGTGGTGGTGCATGCCTGTAATCCCAGCAGCTTGGGAGGCTGAGGCAGGAGGATTGTGAGTTCAAAGGCAGCCTCAGAAATTTAGCAAGGCTCTATGCAACTCAGTGAGACCTTGTCTCTCAATAAAATACAAAAAAAGGGCTGGGAATGTGCCTTAATGGGTAAGCACCCCCCAGGTTCAAACCCTGGTGCCAAAAAAAGATGAAGACTTCAGGTTGAAAAGATTAGTAGAGTGTTAAACAAGAGGTAGAAGAGAAAGACATCACCTAAGCCATTTAGTGAAATTTAGAAGTATCAAACACAGTGGCAGAATTCCAAAAGCATTCAGAGTAATATAACAAATCTTTCTAAGAAGCAGACTTACATTTTGATAGTAACATTTGACATAAGAGTAATGGAAGACAATTATAAAGTATTGAAGATTATCCAGATAGATAATCCTTCACATGTGAAGACAAACAAAAATCCCTTAGGCATTTAAGATTTCAGAAGTTTTGCTCAGGCCACACAATAAAATTACCTTTGGAACAGGTATTCATATAAGTAAAGGTGAAAAAAAATCCATAAAAACATAGGTGCCATAGTGTCAGGGGGGGAAAGGTAGCCAGATTTCTCATTAAATTTCTCATTAAATGTGGAGAAGAGGGAAAGAGGGACACAGACAGAAAAGGAAGTGGAGGAAAAGGAGAAGCAGCACAAAATTGGTAAGATCCACTTAAAATAAATTAGACAGTTCATCAATAACAAATTATGCCCTTAAGTTCTAAGACATATGAATAAAATGTAGCCCAGACAGCTGGAAGTCTGTGCTAAAGTAATGGTTTTATCGTGGTGATCATGTCACTATTGGTAAAGTTAGGAAATCTGGTGATTAAATGAACACTGTAGCTCTTCAGCTGAGATTAACCACCATAAGAACAACAAGAATGTATAGCTTTAAAATACAAAGAACTAAACTAAATCTATCAAAGGAAGGCAATAATAAATACATGCAAATAAGAGAAGAAATTAGATTCATATACAATTAAAATAGTTACAGTTACTCAAAATGGATTCAAAACTAAGATTTCACAATATTTGATGGTGTTTTTTACAAGTGACATTCCTAAAACAACACACAACAGTTTTTTAAAGGAAAATATTAGCAAGAAGAAAAACAAACAAAAAAACCTGATGAGCAATTTAAAAAGTCTAGCAAAATAGAACATAAAGCAAAACTATCCATGGGGAAACAGGGATGTTACATCCTAGAAAAACAAATACTAAAAGAAGGCAGGACATCATAAACATTATGTATCAAAACCTTTCAAGGAAAAATAGGTAAATTGACAATTGTCAGAAACTGAGCAAGTACACAAAAAATAAGCAAACTATTCTTATATCAAACCCAGAATATATATATATATGTGTGTATGTGTGTATATATATGCATATAAATGTATATTTAAGAACATATAAAGAACAAAAGAACATATAAATATATATATATATACATATATATATAAATACACACACACACATATATATATATATACATATACATAAACACATACACACACACACACATATATATATATATTTGTCCTTGGGAGTGAATCCAGGGGCACTTAAACACTGAGCCACATCCCCAGCCTTTTTTTTTTTTTTTTTTGTATTTTATTTAGCAACAGGTTCTCACTGAGTATTTTAGGGCCTCGCTAAGTTACTGAGGCTGGCTTTGAACTCGCGATCCTCCTGCCTCAGCCTCCCTAGCCACTGGGATTATAGGTGTGCACCACCTCACCCCAGCCAGAACAGATTTTTAAAGAGATAAATTGGGTCATGCCATTCTCCTACTCAAATTCTTCTGTAGTGTCCCATGAGAAGATCCAGAATTTTATACAAACTTTTAGTGTCTGCCTGATTTGTTTCCATATTATTTATTTTGGGGGGAGGGGGAGGGATATGTGAGAAATTCTTCCATCTTCACCACACTGGCCTTCTACCTGTACCTGCTTGGGAGACACTAAGCTCCTTCTTGCTTTAGAGCCTTGGAGTTTCCTGTTCCCTGCCACAGTGGTCTTCTATTTATATCTAGTGCCTTCATATGATTCAGGTTTCTTCTTAAAATATCTCTACTCTAGGGAGAACTTGCCAATTTACACTATATTTAAAACAAATAAATGAAAGATACCTACTTTCCCCCATATTTCTCTGTGTCAACACTTTATTTCTTCAACAATACTGAATACCTCTGATATTACTTCGGTTTCATCTTCTCTGTTGTCAGCCTCTCACACTTGTGCAAAAGTACGACCTTGAGTTGTGACTTTTATCCACCACACATTCAAAATCCAACAGAGTGCCTGGCACATATCATGTGCCAAGCAAGATATGACTGAATGGGGTAGCCTGATGTAGAGGAACAAACACGGTTTTGTAAACCCAGATTTCAAACTTGCCAGCTGTATAACTTGGAAACACTCTGGACTGTTTCCTCATCTGTAAAACGTATAGTTTTGTTTTTTTGTTTTTAAACAACTTTGCTGGGTTTAAAAGATGGGCTCACTCAAGAGTTAATTCATGTGAGACATCCTGAGAGTGGTGTCTAGCATGCAGCAGCTAAACTGGTGAGAGTAATAAAAAAGACTTGGTTCTGGACTCTTCTTTCCTAGCTCAGTTGCTCTTAATACAGAATTATTAGTGTAACTACAAGCTAAAACTGCCACAGATGTCATTCCTTGGTTCCCTGCCCTTCCTTATTTCTTATAGTAAAACATGAGTGTTATATTCAGGTCAGAAAACCACTTGAACTTCATTTTGATTATTATGACAATGTTATCAGTCCTGCCAGATTAAAGCAATCGCCATCTCGATATTGTTTCTCTGCTCAGGCAAAGTGGATCGTATACATTATGATTAAATAACACAGAATCTGTTCTGCCTCTTGCATAGAATTAATTTTTGTATAGCTTCCATTTCATTAGGGGAGCACTTTAAAACAGGTCAAGTGTAACCAAGACTAAATTGAAAATGCATTATTCTATTTTGGTTGGCCCTCCAAACTGATACATATTTAATGCAATTTTATAAGGAAGTTCAAATGTCAGGCAGACTCCTTTAAGGAAATAAATGTCTTAAGTCTCACACTAGGTAATTTTAGAATAAACAATATATCTCTGCTACTATCCTGGAGCATTTTCTGGGTAGAAAATAAGCTATATGTGTGAGTTATGTGGAATAAGCTGACAGTAGTACTGTGAATACTGCTCTCTTTATCGTCTGTGTCTCTTTGGGATTGACTTTATGCTTTCAGGAATACCTTGTATTTTCCTATACTTTCTTTCTCTGCATTGGATTCTTGGAATTATGGGAGTTTAATGAAACTTAGTTTCCTGCCTTACCATTTATCTGCATATTAACCGTTTTATTTATCAAGATTGTTCAACCAGCTAGAGAACTACAGTCATTTTTAACTTTCACTTATGTAAACATAGCTGCTTGTAGATAAAGCCACTTTCTTTGGCAGTAAACACTAATTAAAAGTGGAACATTTTTGTATCCATGACTGTCCTGATTTTTAAAAAAATAAATGCACAGAATAATGAGTCATGTACTAAGGCATTTGCATTTGTCACCACGGTATGGAATTTGGGCCAGAAAGAATTGCAAGCTATGCCCATAAATTATCAAGTGTAGTATTTGGCTCTCATAATACCAAATCAACGGAAAGAGGAGAGAGTTGAATTGCTTCCCATCCCGTCAGAGTGCTTTGGGAGAATTGGAAATGAAAATTTCTGGGTTTCGTATTGAAACTTGTGCCATGGATTTCAGGAACTCATTGGATTTTTCAGGAATATTTTACTACACATGAAGATAGGCCAATTTGTTTCTTTTCTAGAAGATAGTCTCTGAGCATGTATGCTGCCATGTCCAATCTTCCCCAACAGCTGCCATTTAGAAAAACCTAGGATACATACAACCCAAATTCCTCTTCTTCCATGTTTCCTGTAGCAGTAAATGGCAGTACATGGACCCACATATCTTCCTGGTAGTAAGGACAGAAACCTGAATATCATCTTAAACTCCTCTTTCATGTAATTCCAAAACTCCAAAGTCTGCAATCCTGTATTTTTTACCTTTTACAGAATATCTCCTGTTTATCTCCACTTCTTGTCTTTAACTCCTAAAATTCACTTGTGTCAACTGCCATTGCATTTTTTTTGTTTGTTTGTCAATATATAGGACTGATGTATTTGCCTTTGTACCAGCATTATATTGCAAGATGTAATTTTAATATTTTTTTAATTACGGATGTGGCCCATGTATGCATAAATGCCAGAGTCATAAAAGCTACAATGTGGTTTTGATAATATCCTGTATTTTCTGCATATCAATATAAATGCATTACAAAAGTGTATTATTCTTTCTCTGCCTTGCTTTAGCCTATTCTCCTTATATAACAAAACAGTATACACATACATACACATACAGATATATACACATATATAACTCTTTTATTTATGCTAATTATTATGCCTGAATATCATATCCTGTAGGACTAGTGTAATTTTACTCACATCAATTTCTGGATAATTCTAATTTTCTAGCTGATTTTGGTTTCATTACATCATATTGGTATATGTATATAACTTACTTTGATCATTTCTACCCCCTTATTCATCACCCTTCCCCTCCCATCTTCCCCCAATTCCTTTCCTTTTTACTGATAGCCTCCCTTATACATTCACTTTGTCTTATTTTCCTTCTCATTTTTGTATGAGAGAAAATAATCACTACTTGTCTTTCTGAGTCCATTTATTTCATGTTACATGATGATTTCTAGTTCCATCCATTTTCCTGCAAGTGACATGATTTTTTTATATGAACATGTAAACCATATTCTCACACTTTAAAAACCTTTACTATCATGTCTTTAGGATTTGCTAACAGGGGCTGGGGTTATAGCTCAGTTGGTAGAGTGCTTGCCTCACATGCACAAGGCCCTGGGTTCAATCCCCATCACCACAAAAAAAAAAAAAAAAAAAAAAAAAAAAAAAAAAAAAAGAAAGAAAGAGAAAGGATTTGCTAAGAGATACTCTCACCCAAACTAGTTCTGTGACTTTTCTATGCCATTAACCATTTTTAAGCTACATAAGAAAGGAAAGATTGACAGGAGACAAGTTCTATTAGGTGTGGTTGGGTGAATGCTTCTATCTATCTCAAGTCAAGCAAGAGAAACTTTAGGAAACCCAAGAAGACTTTTCAGAACCAGCCTAGACAGTTGTGCAGGTCATATACTGCACCTTAGGGGTATCATTCACATTGGCACATCTAAGGGGTACCATTAGATGTTGCAGTTTTCTGTAGCAAAATAATTTTCAGTCATATAACAGTAAAATATTTGTTCTCATAAATCAGTACATTGTATGTTAAAGTTTAATATATGTCTATCTAATAACAATACATAGGAGTATAGCATCTTGAGCAAGTGGTCCCTTTTCTTACATTAAACAAAAGTTCCATGTGGGTTGGTGGTTGGCCTGAGTTTCATACTCATCATCTAGATTTTTTTCTCATGTCTAAAAAAATTTAAAGATAAGAACCTAACTGATTCTAGGCACTAAATGTGGAGTGAGGAGAGAAAACTACTTGGAACAAGAGGTATTTCCACTGCAGAGTAGAAAAGGTCCACATTTCATGTAGATGCAAATAACCTTGAGGGAAATCAGATCTTCCTGATGGGAAGAGTAGCTTTATAAGAAAATGTCTGTTTGTACGTGTTCTGCTTATGATGGCTGAGTCACAAATTATCCCCAAACCAAGTGTCTTAACTTGATGATATTTAGTTTGTTCATAAATCTACAATCTGGACAAGGCTCTGCAAGGATAAGCCTGTTGGCTCCCCTGGCATCAGCAACAGAGGCTTCAGGCTGGGGCAGGAACCATGTGGAGGCTCACTCACTGGCTCACTGTCTGCAGGCTGATCTGGGAAGACTGGGACAGCAGGGGAAAAACAGCTGTGCTCCTCTGGCAGCCTCTCTTCCTTGTCTATGGGAGCTCTGCAGTGTCTCCAGGGGCACACTGGAGGGCAGTCAGCATTCTGAACAGCCTCTCGGGGCTGTCCAAGTGTGTCTCACAAGAGTGAGAGAGAGAACCAGGCAGAAGACGATTTGCCATTTATACCCAGTCTTAGAAGTCACATGGTAACACGCCACATTCAGTTGGTCAAGGAAGTTACAAGGGCCCATCCCATTTCTCAGGGGAGAGAAAAAGGGCCCTTCTCTCTGAGAGGAGTGCTGATGCAGCACTGTAGGAAGAACTTGGGGACAGGGGATAGATACTGGTGTAGCCAGTAAAAGGAGCTCTAAGCATTGGGGGGTATTCCCTGGAAAGAACGTTGCCCATGTCCGGGAGAAGTCCCATTCAACAGTCTCCAAAAAAAAAGACCAAAACAAAAACCCTGCTGCAGAAGTGCTTCAGAACAACACTGGCCTTAGTCACTGTCATTCATACCCAGGGCCTCAAAGCCAGACAGAAAGCACCATCATCATTATTCTTTTTACTAGGCTCAGAAGCTCTCCATAAGATTTTTTTCTTTATTTCATCCCTTATTTCTAATTTAAACCAATCTCTCTCATTTCTTCATTTTTAAATATCAATCATAATCGATATTTCTTCTTTCCCATCATTACCAAAATCTCAATGTCTCAAGAGCCTGTATCTGGTTCATTGTAATGTTTTTGAGCCTATTCTTTGCCATTAGCTCTTCAGATCTATCCCAATCTAATCTAACAATTCATTCCTAAATAGTTCAGAATGCAAAGCCTTAACTAGTATTCTTTTGTTAGATAAAATTTACATATAGTAAAATATATAGATCTTTAATGCACCATGTGACAAGTTTACAGTGGCATTTTTTTTTAAGCTTTATTTTTGTTATGCCATTTCTCTTCTTGAAAAACCCAAATGTCTTTCTATTGTCTGCTAAAATGAACCCCCAATATTTTCTTAATAGAACCATATCAATTCTGTATCATTATTAGATCTGTTGATAACACACATTTTAAGATGATATATAATGGGCATTGTCTATTTTAAAATTTAAGTTAAGCTTATTTTTTAACTAACATATGAAAACAAATAAAAGTATGTATAAAAAAACAATCAGAAGAGAAACCATGTGAAGGTAAATACCAGAAATAAAAATGGCTGGGAATACAAAACACATCTCAATAATAACTCTGAATGTTAATGGCCTAAACTCACCAATCAAAAGACATAGATTAGCAGATTGGATCAAAAAAACAGACCCAACAATATGCTGCCTCCAAGAGACTCATCTCGTAGGAAAAGACATCCATAGGCTGAGGGTAAAGGGTTGGGAAAAATCCTACCACTCATATGGACAGAGGAAACAAGCAGGGGTTTCCATCCTCATATCAAATAAAGTAGACTTCAAGCTAAAGTCAATTAAAAGGGATAAAGAAGGACACTATATACTGCTCAAGGGAACCATACACCAACAAGACTTAACAATTATAAATATATATGCACCAAACAATGGAGCATCCATGTTCATCAAACAAACTCTCCTCAAGTTTAAGAGTCAAATTGACCACAACACAATAATTCTGGGTGACTTTAACACACTCCTTTCACCATTGGATAGATCTTCCAAACAAAAGCTTAACAAAGAAACTATAGAACTCAAAAATACAATAAACAACTTAGATTTAACTGACTTATATAGACTATTTCATCCTTCAACAAGTGAATACACTTTCTTCTCAGCAGCACATGGAACCTTCTCTAAAATAGACCATATACTAGGCCACAAAACAACTCTGAGAAAATACAAAAAAGTTGAGATTCTACCCTGCATTCTATCTGACCATAATGGAATGAAGTTAGAAATCAATGATAAAATAAGAAATAAAAGCTACTCCAACACCTGGAAACTAAATAATATGCTACTGAATGAACAATGGGTTGCAGATGACATCAAAGAGGAGATTAAAAAATTCTTAGAGGTGAATGAGAACACAGACACAACATATCGAAATCTCTGGGACACTATGAATGCAGTTCTAAGAGGAAAGTTCATTGCATTGAGTTCATTCCTCAAAAGAAGAAAAAGTCAACAAATAAATGACTTAAAATTACATCTCAAAGCTCTAGAAAAAGAAGAACAATCCAACACCAAAAGTGGTAGAAGACAGGAAATAATTAAAATCAGAGCTGAAATTAATGAAATTGAAACCAAAGAAACAATTGAAAAAATTGACAAAACAAAAAGTTGGTTCTTTGAAAAATTAATAAAATTGACAGACCCTTGTCCAGGCTAACAAAGAGAAGGAGAGAGATAACTCAAATTACTAATATATGCGATGAAAAAGGAAATATCACAACAAACACTATGGAAATACAGGAAATAATTAGAAATTATTTTGAAAAACTGTACTTCAACAAAATACAAAACACCGAAGGCATCAACAAATTTCTAGAGTTGTATGATGTGCCCAAACTTAAGCAGGAGGATATGCAAAATTTGAACAGACCAATTTCAAGCGACGAAATAGAAGATGCCATCAGAAGCCTACCAACCAAGAAAGGCCCAGGACCAGATGGATACACAGCTGAGTTCTACAAGACCTTCAAAGAAGAACTGATACCAATACTCTTCAATTTATTTCAGGAAATAGAAAAAGAGGGAGTACTTCCAAACTCATTCTATGAGGCCAACATCACCCTGATCCCCAAACCAGGCAAAGACACATCCAAAAAAGAAAACTTCAGACCCATATCTTTAATGAACATAGATGCAAAAATTCTCAATAAAATTCTAGCAAAACGGATACAGAAACATATCAAAAATATAATACACCACGACCAAGTGGTTCATTCCAGGGATGCAAGGATGGTTCAACATACGGAAAACAATAAATGTAATTCACCACGTCAATAGACTCAAAGATAAGAACCATATGATTATCTCAATAGATGAAGAAAAAGCATTTGACAAAATACAGCACCCCTTCATGCTCAAAACACTAGAAAAACTAGGGATAACTGGAACATATCTCAACATCTTAAAAGCTATATGTGCTAATCCCCAGGCCAACATTATTCTAAATGGAGAAAAATTGAAAGCATTCCCTTTAAAAACTGGAACAAGACAGGGATGCCCTCTTTCACCACTTCTATTCAACATAGTAATTGAAATGCTGGCCAGAGCAATAAGACAGATGAAAGAAATTAAAGGGATACAGATAGGTAAAGGAGAACTCAAATTATCATTATTTGCTGATATGATTTTATACCTAGAAGACCCAAAAAATTCCACCAGAAAACTTCTAGAACTCATAAATGAATTCAGCAAAGTAGCAGGATACAAAATCAACACCCATAAATCTAAGGCATTTCTATATATCAGTGACCAATCCTCTGAAAGGGAAATGAGGAAAACTACCCCGTTTACAATAGCATCAAAAAAAAAAAAAAAAATACTTGGGAATCAACTTAACCAAAGATGTGAAAGACCTCTACAACAAAAACTACAGAACACTAAAGAAAGAAATTATGAAAGACCTTAGAAGATGGAAAGATCTACCCTGTTCTTGGATAGGCATAACTAATATTGTCAAAATGACCATACTACCAAAAGCACTATACAGATTTAATGCAATGCCAATCAAAATCCCAATGACATTCCTCATAGAAATAGAAAAATCAGTCATGAAACTCATCTGGAAAAATAAGAGACCCAGAATAGCTAAAGCAATCCTTAGTAAGAGGAATGAAGCAGGTGGCATCACTATACCAGACCTTAAATTATACTACAGAGCAATAGTAACAAAAACAGCATGGTATTGGCACCAAAATAGGCCAGTAGACCAATGGTACAGAATAGAGGACACAGAGACTAACACATATAATTTCAGTTATCTTATATTAGACAAAGGTGCCAAAAATGTACATTGGAGAAAAGATAGCTTCTTTAACAAATGGTGCTGGGAAAACTGGAAATCCATATGCAATAAAATGAAATTAAACCCATATCTCTCACCATGCACAAAATTCAACTCAAAGTGGATCAAGGATCTAGGAATTAGACCAGAGACACTACACCTAATAGAAGAAAAAGTAAGCTCTAATCTCCAACATGTTGGATTAGGCCCCAAGTTCCTTAATAAGAATTCTGTAGCACAAGAATTAATTCCAAGAATCAATAAATTGGATAGATTCAAATTACAAAGCTTCTTCTCAGCAAAAGAAACAATCAGTGAGGTGAACAGAGAGTCTACTAATTGGGAACAAAGTTTTACCACATGCACGTCAGATAGAGCACTAATTTCTAGAATATATAAAGAACTCAAAAATCATAACACCAAAAAAACAAATAACCCAATCAATAAATGGGCCAAGGAATTGAACAGACACTTCTCAGAAGAAGATATACAATCAATCAATCAATACATGAAAAAATGCTCAACCTCTCTGGCAATTAGAAAAATGCAAATCAAAACCACTCTAAGATTTCATCTCACACCAGTCAGAATGGCAGCTATTAAGAACACAAACAACAATAAATGTTGGAGAGGATGTGGAGAAAAAGGCACACTCATACATTGTTGGTGGGACTGAAAAATGGTGCAGCCAATATGGAAAGCAGTATGGAGATACCTTGGAAAACTTGGAATGGAACCACCTTATGACTCAGCTATCCCACTCCTTGGTCTTTACCCAAAAGACATGAAAACAGCATACTACAGGGACACAGCCACATCAATGTTTATAGCAGCACAATTCACAATAGCTAAACTGTGGAACCAACCTAGATGCCCTTCAGTAGATGAATGGATAAAGAAAATGTGGTATATACACACAATGGAATATTACTCTGCAATAAGACAGAATAAAATCATGGCATTTGCAGGAAAATGGATGGAGTTAGAGAATATAATGCTAAGTGAAGTTAGCCAATCCCCAAAAGCCAAATGCCAAATGTTTTCTCTGATATAAGGAGGCCAATGCACAGTCGGGTTGGGATGGGGAGCATAGGAAGATTAGAGGAATACTAGAATGGCCAATGGGGAGGGAGGGGAAGGGAGGGGGCAAAAGGGTGAAGAAAAAAAAGATGGTAGAATGAGATGGATATCATTACCCTAAGTGAATGTATGAAGTCACGAATGGTGTGAATATACTTGCATACAACCAGAGATTTGTAAAAAAAAAAAAAGTGCTCCATATGTGTAATATGAAATGTAATGCATTCTGCTGTCATTTATATCATCTTAGAATAAAAAATAATTTTAAAAAAAGTATGTATATTTTTAGGGGACCATGTGATATTTCAATATATGTATACATTACATAATGTTTAAATAAGGTAAGCACATCTGTCTCCTCAAACATTTATCATTTCTGTATGGTGAACCATTCAGAATTTTTTTTCTAGATTTTTTATATGCACACTACATTATTAGCTGTAGACTCCCCACTGTGCAATCAAGTACTATATCTTCTTACACTTATTTAACTATAATTTAGTGCCCATTGATCAACCTTCCCACCCTTCCCTCTCCTCTACTCTCTCCAGGTTCTAGTAATCATGACTCTACTCTCCCTAATTTATTTATTTATTTTTTAATATTACATGTGTGAGTGAGATCACGCAGTACTTGTCTTTCTGTGCCTGGCTCATTTCATTTAACATAATGATCTCCAATTCTAATTATTTCTGAAGCAACTCTTCTTTCCCTCTACAGTGTGATTTCTATACAATTTGTGATGCCCATTTACAATTTGATGTAGGACACACTGAAGAAAAGTCAAAGGGGACTGTGGAGGTGGACCCACACAGCACACTGTGGACCGGTAACTCTTGGAGTGCAACTCAAGATTAAATATCCATGTTCTGCCATTGTTTTTGGGTGGGGAGACATAGAGTTAATCATCTAATCAGTCTTAGTTTGTCAATGTTTAAATTGTAAATCTGTCTAAAAATGTTTCCGTTGGTGTTAGTGATAGCATATATATAGGACCTATTAGGATCCCTGACACACAGCAGGTGATCACTAAGCATCCTGAAGTTCCAACCCCAAGACACTTAACAATCCACTCCTGTCATGTGGCACTAATAAAGTCACTTTTGGAATAAATAGTTTTTTTATCAGATATAAAATTTTTCAAGTGTACTTTTATTATGTATTAAGCATCAAGCAAAGTGTCACTTTATACTTGGACAGGAAGGACCTTTACAAATTATGCAAAATGCTTAACTAGATACTTGACACGTAAGTTTCAATAAATGCTAACTTAATAGCATTAATAACATTTGTATTGTATTTTGCCATTAAAAAAGTCAAAACACTCAACTGACAAGAACAAAGCTCTCTAATATGGTGTATGTCTGTGTACAAAATGAGTACACTGTTATAAAATTCACTGTACAAAGTCTAGAAATATAATAGTTAAATGAAATATTTGGAGACTCATTCAATAATATTTTAAGAATTATTTTTGGTAAACTTGTTTTATTCTCGGAGCAACTAAGTTTTTGCCAAACCAAACTCTCCTATTAGAAATCTGTCCAAACTATGAAATTTAACCTCTAGTACATGGATTATTGATCTTCATATTTGCTATTAGCTTTTCAGTGAAGACATTTTTGTTCATTTGTTTAGATGGGCCATCATGAGTAGTAACTTTTGTGTTTACTTTTTCTTGCCTTAAACAAAAATCATCTTGAAATAGTGGAAATAACCAAGAGTATGGGAATCAAGAAAGCCCTTAATATAGGGCTGAGTGACCTGTCTGTGCCCTCAAGATAGAGGTAAGTTCCCCAGAGGTAAGAAACCACATTTTTTTCATCTTGTATGAACCAGTACAAAAGACCTTTGCTGAATAAAGGAATATTAAATAAATATTTTACTGTAGTTTGGTCATCCAAATTTTTCCTTTTGATATACAGAAGGCCTGAGATGAGGGATTAATTGTTCTATTTTCACTCTCTGAAGGTGAAGAGTCACAAGGAGTCTGAGGGAGAAGAGTCATTAGGCCTGAGTATTACGGTGTTTTTGTGGGGCGGGGGATGATAAATTCATGGATTTCAGGTCTAGTGGATATGGATTCTCCAAGATCATATTTGTCCTGGTGGCAGCAAGAAAAACTTATTATAACTTTCCCTTTTCCTCATTTCACTGGGAAGATGAGGTGGGGAACAAAGCACATGGTTATTGAATTTCATCTTAAATTGGTCTATTTATATGTCACTATTTCCTCATACAACTTTGGTTGTAAATTTTAATGAAATGAGAATCAAATGAGGGAATACATAATGTGTCTCTGCAGTAATTAGTGAGATAGAGATTTGACAATTATCCAGTTAATCTGATCAACAAAGACAGCCAAATTGGGTAGTTTATGTCTCAAAGTGGATTTATTTGGCCTAGTCAATCCAAATTGACTATGCACATTAATTACATTAACAACACAGCTGCCAACATTCTCCTCACTGTAGGATACATGGAAAGAGCTCAAAAATAGGGGGTGATGAAGGACACAAAAATATTAGATGATAGGAAGTAATAAATAAATGTAGCTGAGAGAAACATAAAAGCAGGACTCAATTGTAACAGGCAAAAAAAAAAAAAAAAAGAGAGAGAGAGAGAGAGAGAGAGAAAATCCAGGGTCATAGAAAAATTAAAATAGGGAATCACTATCTAATAATCTAAGAAAAAAGAGAAAAGGGCAGTTAAGAGGAGATGGTGTAATTCTGTGGAAACCATGTCAATATATAATCTTTTGTTTAAAGGGGTTAAAGATGATGAAAAACTCTTCTTTGGCTTTTAATAGCTTAAACTACAGCTGTTATGGTTTGGAGGTGAGATGTCCTGCAAAAGCCCACGTATGAGACAATGCAAGAGGTTCAGAGAAGAAATGATTGGGTTAAAATATCCTTAACCCAATCAGTGAATTAATCACTGATGGGACTAATTGAGTGGTAGCTGAAGGCAGGTGGGGTGTGGCTGAAGGAGATGGGGCAATAGGGGCATGACTTTGGGGTATATATTTATATCTAGCAAGTGGAGATCTCTCTTCCTGTTTCCCAATCATCATGTGAGCTGCTTCCCTCCACCATACTCTTCCACCGTGATGTCCTGCCTCACCTTGAGCCCAGAGGAATGGAGCCGGCTGTCTATGGACTGAGACCTCTGAAACCATGAGTCCCAAATAAACTTTTCCTCTTCTACAAATGGGCTGGTCAGGTATTTTTAGTTACAGCAGCCAAAAAGATAACTAAACCAAAGCCACTTAAATTTGAACTAAATAATGTCCAAACCCTTCACTGATACAGCTTTATAGATGATGGAACTAAATGAAGGCAACCATTTATGAGTTGAGAGAGCCACAAAATAGAATTTTTCCCTAAAATAAATTTATAGGTTAAAAAAATGCTAGGATGCAACTATCACCCTGCCATGTCAGATAACATTAATTTAAAGAAAGTTTCTATAGTTTATTGAGGTCAAAGGTGTTCAAGAGAAACATTAATTTATCTTCTGATCCATTTTTCTTGTGAGCTTTTAGTTGAGGAAATACAGAGGAAGAAAATTATGATTACTCAGAGGAACAGTAAACAACACTCATTTCCTTTTCCTTTGAGTTCTGTCTCTTACCACCATCTCCCCAAATTACAGAAGCCTGTTAATTTATGGATAGTTAGACTTCAAATTTATTTATTCCCATTACCTCTGAGATTCATTACACCAAAATAATAAATTGAGTGAAATCAATCTCATGTAAAATAAATCCTTTCTACTGGAAAAGAAACAAAAACTGCAAAGTTGGGGGTTTTTTTGTTTCTTCTCTGTCTAATATGACAGATGGTCAGTGAGGAGGGATGATTTTTACCCCTGGCAGCACAAAACCACATGTTAATCATTTGCTTTTGGAATTATAATAGGAACCCAAAACAGGTCCACTTTAGCTTTATGATTTTGCCTGGAAAAGTAATTCCAACATTACCAAGCACCACACTCACAACAATTAGAGATGTGTTATTAATTCCTTGGGCTCATTGATGCTCAATCAGTTCAGTTGAATTTTTGTATAATTGCAATCAATTTAAATTCAGATAGCTACCTGTGACTAGTGGCTATCACACTGGAGAGGAAAATTCTAGTATCAATAACTAGCTGCTTGCTACTGAAAATTCACCTGTATAGAACATTTTTTCCCATCCATATCCTGAGGTGAATCCTTTTCATCTTGACCTAAACGACCCAGACTCAGAAAAAAAAAAAAAAAAACCTTTCTCCTCATAACTTATGGGATGAGTAAGTACTACTCACATCATAAGGCAGGTTTAAAAGACATGATAGCCTCAATTCATTTCACAAATCTACTAATATGTATTTATAGTAAAAATGAGGACATTTGAAAAGTAGGAAAGTGGAATATTGAAGAGTTGAAGTTCAACTGAGGTGGTTCCTTTTACATATATCGAGATCGCCACTGCCAATGTTACTCATTTGATGTCTTGGCTTTATTCTTCTGCTCTGACTGTCCTCTCCCAGTGGGTGGCTGGCATGACCTCTCTTCTGTGTTCCTTAGGAGTCTGTGTTTGGCTGGGCATTACATCAAGAGATCTGAGCTGCCTGCACTCCTGTGACAGGTCAGAGTTCTTCAGCTAAGAAGACACACAGCATAAAGACTAAATGCCAACAATAATCCCATGCTCCATTGTGGTTGACAAATAAGCCAACCTGTAGCCTCTTTTTTGAATTTCAGCTCCACAAACATAGTGTATCTTAACAATGAACTCTGTTTTCAACTAAAATTACCTTGGCCTCAGACTTCCCTGAGAGTCATTCTCTTTTTAAGGGATGTTCACAGCAGTGATAGGATGAAACTGATTAAACATTGAAAGAAGACTGTATCCATCTACCACTAACTTTTTAGTGAGCACTCTGTTCCATGATTTAGTCACTGACAATAGTAAAGATGGGGTTTGAAACAGTCCTTAAAGACCATGAGCCAGATTTTCTTGTTTAGTGATGAAATCCTTCCCCTACCTATATCCAAATGTTGTTCACATTAAAAAGAACTTCCATCCTGAAGAATGAAAACCATCATACTAGAGTGATACATGCATACCCATGTTTATAGCAGCACAATTCACAATAGCCAAACTGTGGAACCAACCTAGGGATCCATCAATGGATGAATGGATAAAGAAAATGTGGTATATATACACAATGGAGTTTTATTCTGCCATACAAAAAAATGAAATTATGGCATTTGCAGGAATATGGATGAGACTAGAGACCATTATGTTAAGTGAAATAAATTAAACTCATAAGGCCAAGGGACTTATGTTTTTTTCTCATATGCAGAAGCTAGAGAGGAAAAGGAAAAGAAAGGTGGGGACAGATCTCATGGAAATCAAAAGAAGATAAGTAGAGGAAAGGGACCAGGTAGCGGGAGGCGGAGGGGGGCGGGGAAGTGCTGGGGAGTGATATTGACCAAATTATATTGTTTTGTTGTGTGCATGTACAAATATGTAACAACAAATCCCATCATTTTGTACAACTACAATGTGCCAATAAAAAATGTGGAAAGAGAAAAAAAATAAAAAAGAACGTCTAACTCTTCCATTTATCAGAAAGCTGAACAAACTAAGGTAGTTCTAATGGCAAAAGAAACTATCAAATAAATAAAGATTACAGGTTAAGGACCATGTTTATGAAGTAAAAGGAGAGAATATGTTTCACAGACCACCATACCTACCATTTGCAATAATACAACAGAAGGCCTCTGACAAAATTTAGCAGACTAAAAATATAGCTAGCTTCAAAGGTAACAGATTTCTTTACTTGATAGGGTTACTATTACAAAAAGCTCAGAATGCCAGGAAAAAAAAAAACAATAGTTTTCAGTTTACTAGAATTTCTGCTGGGTCCTTAGTTGGGAGTATCCCTTCTTTGAACTAGAACTCACAAAACTACAGAGTCCAAAGTGAAGGCTACGGGAAGCACAATTTTTCCAAAGGGATGATGAACAGGGTAACTTCTGCTCTTACCCCTTAGTGCTTTGTGCCAACTATAATACCCATAAAGGGCAAAGCATTATTTTGTGGATGTTGACATAAAACATACTGCATCCTATGAGAGTTAGCTCCCTTCTCCCAGGCTGTCTTTTCTAAGTTAATACCCTCTGACGAACCTTCAAAATGCTATGTAACTGCTATATCAAACAGCAGCAGCAGCAGCAGGCTGGTAGGGTATGTGAATCCCACCATGACATATCCATGTACATCTTTTTAAAATTTTGCTATAAAGCGAGTCCCTGGGTCTGAGATGATGTTAGGTGGAATCCTGTTCTATGTTAGTAGAACACTTTTAGTCCCAAGACACTCTCCTGACTGACAGCATAAGAAAGTTCTACATAATGGTGACAGGGAGAATATGTTGACCCATTGAGTGACATACGAGAGGGTGCCTTTTTCCCTTGCAAAGTGTGGCTGTAAGTGGGCAAATATAGTTACACAGCCTGATAAAAGCATGGTAACCAGATCCCTCAGGCAAGCAGTCTCAGCCAGCAGAAGAGTTAGCAAAAAGTAAAAGAAATCTAGAATGGCTGTGGATGAATAAGAAGGTGATTATCAGCTATGACCTCTGACCAAATGCAGCAATGAGGGCTGTATTTCATCCCACTTAACTTCTTACATGTTTCCCCAAAAAGCGTGCCCAAGTAGAATCCAGCAGAAGCTATGTTGAAGTGAATTGAACTTACTGTGATATACAACTGGGTCTTAGAGGTCTCAGGAGTCATCTTTAGTGGCAGCTGTTATTTCTCCTCTAAAATTTGCTACTAAGGAGAAGAAAAGTGCCCCCAACACCCAGCTGCTGGAATGTTAGCTGATCTCTATAGCTCCCTTCTTGCCATTAGCCAAAGAGAAAATTTCTCACCCAGGAATCTATATATTCTTCTACTCCAGAGATTAATGGTTCCTTGACTTGACTCTCACTCTCTCCTCAAGATGGGACTAACATCTGGTGCAATTTTTGTACTAGAGCTTCTCTATGATATTAGCTGAAAGTTGTGTATAGTGGTAACAATGAATTCATGGACTGGCATGTTCCAGGGGTCATTGCCCTGAAAAATCTACTCATTCCACATTAAGAACATTTTTATCGTAAGTTAACACAATAGAAGTTAATTCACTTTGTTTCCTGTAGACTCTTGGTAAGAAAAATAATAAGTCACATGTGATATCTTTTATAGAGTAGATTTATACACTATCTCTGGCATGTGGTATGAATCTATAACACTTGTGTCATTTTCATTTTCTATACTTACCATAAATGAGGATTAAAAAAACAGTTTGCGTTCACGTGGTAGGGATTTCAATATACATTCATAGCCTGTTCCAGGGATATTTCACAATATAGATTGGAGGTGACCTCTACTGTCTGGCAATTGCCAAACATTGGAATAGTTCATTATATTGATGATACTATCATTTATAATCAGATCTAGTGAGTTGGAAGAAACCAATACTCTGAATGCCTCATTAGACCTGTGTGTTCCAGAGGGTAGGAGGAAAAAAAAAAAAAAAAAAAAAACCCTACCTATATTCAAGGGCTGGATAAAGAAGTCAAATTTTTAGAAATCTCATGGTTTGATGCATGGTAATAAATTCCTTCTTGAGTGAAGGACAAATTTTGATCTTTACCTTAGCATTAAAAAAAGACCCAGAGTGCTTGGTAGGAATCTGAGCACCTTAGAATAATGCACAGGTCCCTGTATCAGATGACTCAGAAAGGCTGCAGTTTTGAGAGGGGCCTAAAATGAGACAAGGGTCTCCTGGAGTTTCAGCTGTGATATAAGCAGGCTTGATGTTAGAGCAATAATGAAATGGCAAATTCCATACTCCTAGAGGTGCCATGATAAATACAAATGCAACGTAGTTTTTTATCAAGCTCCAAATGGAATATGCAGTTTTATTACTTGTATTTTAATTTATCTTCCTCTCAGATACGATTAAATGTCTATCATTAGGTCTGATTTTTTAAAAAAAAGCATTCTATTTAGAAAATTCAACAGCAAACAAACAAAAAAGCTCCAAATGGAGAACCATAGTGAAACCTCTAGTGTTCAAGATCATGTTATTGAAGCAGAGCTCCCTTTATCATTTAGACAAAAAGCTCCTGGCATGGTAATTAGCTCTATAAAGACTGAAGAACTGACCATGACATCAGTTACCACATGACTGGAGATTTCCTCAAGGACTTAATAACAAAAGTCTGGTAGGCAGAGCAGCAATTCATTGAACAATGGAACTTCCCATTGCTAGAAGGTAAGGCTGCTGCTATGTAATGGGAAAGCAAGAAAATTTTTAAAACTTGGGGGATCTGCTGCAGCATTTTTTCATTTACCTACCTACAGTTTTAACTTTAATTGGATGATTACAGCAACTGTGGCCTGCTAAGAGCATGGAAATCAGGACTGGAGGTCAGAGACATTTCAACAGCAAGCCACTTAGACTAAAGGAAGTGATCATCAAGAAGAAGAGATATGAGTGTTAGAAGGTGCTGATTGATCAGTTATGGTTTGGCAGTTTCAGTAGCAAGAGTTCTTTCTTCTAATGCATGCCTTTTAATATTTTCCTCAGAAATGGTAAATAATCATCATCTATAAGAAGTCATGAGAGGATGGAATGAGTTCATATGGATCAAGGTGGCACAAAGGATGAGCTGTAACAGATACTGTCAGTATTTCACCTCGATCCTTTCTGGTCCCTTTTCTCATTACTCAGTACATGGTTCCCTCAGCTCCTGGATGTTCTTGTTTATAAAGTTCTTTAACTTCGATTCTTTGGGAAACTGCCCTTTGGCTTCTTGGGCAGTAAAGAGAGTCAAGTGCCTGGAAATTCTCCTCTCCCTGCTGCATGACCCTGAGCCAAGGAATGGCAAGTACTGCAGAATGAAAGCCTGGCTCCCTGGCCTCCATAAGGGACACATTAAAGTGCATTTTATGTGACAGAGTCCCTGTGGCAAAGCAGGGGAGCTTCTCTTGACTTTTGCCCTGTCCTGTTTTTCTCATGCCTGTAATGTTTTCTTCTGGGAAAACTAGTAAATCATTGCTAAAAATTCTTATCTCAGAATCTTCTCTGGGCAACCCAAGACATCTTTCCATTACAAATTTTATGTAGAAAATTTGAGTTGATAGATATTTGAGTCTGGACTTCACAGCAGATTTGGGCTAAAATTATCTCTTTAAGACTTATTGGCCTATCAATTATAAAGTCATGAGGCTAGAAGAGAAATCAACCAAGGGTTGAATGTATATATAGGACAAGCCTCAGAACAAAAGAAGGTCTAAGATTCTCTTAATCTTCCCCCAACACCATTACTAACTCAACTAAATTTGTACCCATTTTCTCAGTGTTGGTCTCAGGATGCACTTTAGACTGAGGGTCTAAGAAAGTTCTCAGATTAGTCACCTCATTGAAGGAGCCCTAATTAGGAAGGGCTGTTGCAGCTAGCTGGAAGCCATAAGTTCCACCTGATATGTATGTGACGCACCTGTAGGCACCCGAAAAGCTGAAGGTATATAACCGGGTGAAAGCGGTCCGAGTTAGGAGAACGAAGAATTCAGTCAGTCGGGCAGTCACTCGGTCGGTCAGAAGAATCAGAGCGGCCAGAACGTAGGCAGAGTGGTTACAGAAGAGAAACCAGATAGAAGAAGTAATGACTGGTCAGAGTTAGGCCGAGGCTCCCAAGGAAGACAGAAGACAGAAGAAAGAAGAAGGAAGAAAGAAGAGAGAAGAAAGAAGCTCTAATCTTTCTCTAAGCTAAGCTCTATCTTTCTTTCTCTCTACTCTACTCTAAGCTATGAAGACAAGAAGAAAAGCTCTTTAATCTTTCTCTCTAAAAATCTTTCTTTCCCTCTCTAAGCTCTCTAAGAAAGTAGAAGTAAAAGTAGTAAAAGCTTTACTCTGCCTCCGAGAGCTTTCCTCCCGGTTTTCGGTACCAGGCAGCTTACACCTCATTTTCAGTTATTTCCTAATTTTACATCCCACTTTACTTCATCAATCTATCAAACTTACCATCAAAAGGTATGATGTCTGGGGGTATGGCTGATTTATAGGTCCCTTGTATCAGCAAGCCAAGATGGATCTCTCAAAAAATCAGAACATTAAACACCTGCTCAGAGATGCAAATGCTTGGCTCAGATTCAGCTGAAGGAACTCATACATTTTACATATGGGGAACACTTTCACCTTGACCTTGCTGGAAAATACTTTGGAATCTTAAAGACAAATCTGGCAAAATGTGGAGAGATGAAGATTAAGAAGTAAAATTAAAGTATGTATTGATCAAAAAATATACTCGTTCAAAATACTATGATCTGTAGTATAATGCCTGTACACAATACATTCTAAAAAATACTTGTTGAATAAATTATATCGACTATATCAAACATTTTCATTTGTTACAGCATAAACTACGATATTCATGCAAGAGGAAGCTTTAGGAATGATATTTTATAAACTAAATACCATCATTACCCTAACGTTATATATTTCTAGGTAGAAACCAATTGAAAAATTCAGACGAACATTTGTGAAGTTAAGGAAGTCTAGGGAATATACTAGGAAATTATGGAAAACAATTGAAGTCTGATTTGGTGAAGGTAGTAGCTTTTAAATTTTTTTTTTATAAATAGTTTAGATTTTATGAGTTGCTTCTGAATCAAACCCAAAGCACAGTATTTTATTTAAAAGAAACTTCTGTTGACTTGAATTGAAAGTACAAAACTTTCTTTCCATTTTGACAGTTTAGTTTTGAAAGTTTTTTTTTTTTTCCTTCTGAAATGTATAATACGCTGTTTCTAGTTGAATGTAATTATCCTTCACCATAGAAGTATAAGAAAGGCCAAATTTGGATAATTTTACATTTCAAGGAAACTATTTGTGTATTATTTGTGTTTTAAAAAAAAGCATCAACAAGAATAACTAATATCTTGAGCTGCTTTAAAAAAAAAAGAAGTGATGGATAAATAAATGATGCTTTGTTCACATGTATTTTGACAATCTCATATACATTGTTCTGAACCCATGTGGCTTCTCTGTAGCTCTTAGATCAACTTTAATTTATTCAGGACACCCCAATATTACTAAAATAATAATAAAGTTATAGTCTTGTTCAGACTAAAACAAGCTAGCTATCTACACTAATAAGAAACAAATGTTGAAATGACCAGAAAATTCAAAGTATAATTGCGATTAAGTAATATATGGTACAAAGATTCAGAGGTAAAAACTGATACTCACTAACCATTCAACTTTTATCATTTATACCACATTTGGAATTTGTATAATCACAGCAGTAAGATTACATTTATAAATTATAGTTGTGAATGGCAAAAATAATAATGTTCAGATTGACATAATTCATTAAAAAAAGTCTTAGGGCCTAGGGATCTTGTTGGGTTCTAAATCCATTTCTCTGTTTCCAAGTCAGATAATACTGGTATGATTAAAGTGAATATATTCTATTATTCAAAGTGCCATCTCAGAAGCCCCTTAAAAGTTATTTAATGTGCCTCCTTTCTTATCATCTATGTTTATGTTTTCTAGTTTCCAAGCCTGTTCTTATATTCCTTTAAGCCCCCTTTCTTGACATTTGATCAGTTCACACCCATTCTTCAAATCCCTAGTGAGTATGCCATTCTTTCAAGAAACCTTCTCTGATTCTATTCTGTTCCAAATATTATGGAAATGAACTCTCATAACATCTGTCTGTATTTATTTTTAGGGTAATCTGTCAGGGGTCCCCTTGACTATGCCCAGGGTCTCTGATTTTCTAGAACTTAGTACTAAACATAATTATACTCTGGCTATGATTTATTACAGTGAAAAGATACAGAGCAAAATTAGCAAGGGGAGGAAGACACATGGGTGAAGCCCAGAGGAACCAGGAGCAAGCTTCCAAAAGTTCATCTCAATAGATGACACAGGAAGTACTTTATTCCTGCAGCAGTGAACTGTCCACAAGGGAAACTCATTAGAGACTCATTGCCCAAAGTTTTTATTGGGAACTAGTCCTATAGACTCATTGGCCTATTATGTCCCAGTATTCCAGACTCCCAGAAGGAAAGCATGTGTTTAGGACAAGCCACACTGTTTGTAATTCAGGTGCAGTGAACCATCTCATGAGGTAGGATGGCACTCTACTTCTGAAATCCCAGTTCTCAAATGTCAGCAAGGGCTAAACTTGACAGCATGTCTTTCAGAGAATGGCAGTCTCAGGCTTGTTAGGTGAGACTTTGTGTACTGGTTGTTACACAGTTTTCTATGTTATATATATGTATGGCACAGGAATCTACATTACAAACATACATATCTTACACCTTATCTCAGCTATCTCAGGGAAAGTCCACTGAAGGCTGAAGCATAGAATGAGATTCTTGAAGGCAGACACTTGACAAGTATTGACGATTAGAAGATTAGCTCATTTAGGAAGGAACCGCAAGAAATAGGCAGGAAAGTAAACCTAACAACATGGGGAGGAGAATTGCCCTCCTGTTCTGGGTGGAGCTTTCCATATTTTCTGTAATTTTTCTGAATTAATGGCCATAGGATAGCATATATTAGATAAAATATAAGAGAGCTATCCATTATAAATAAGACTAATACTGACATTAGAGATGCTATTAATATTAAATATAAGTACATTTTAAAGGAATCAGCAATATATAATATTCACTCTATAATTTGTTCTGATTCAACTCAAAAAACCATATATATATATATATATAATAGACCATGTCTTAAGATCACTTGCTTATAAAGAGACTTACTGAGCACTTACTTAATGTTCTCAGTGAGTTATAAATATTAAGAACCCGGTAATTAGATGAGCTAATACTTATGCAATGCCAAGCAATATTCTAAGCACCACTTCGAGAGTTAGATACTGTGACATATTCTACTTTAGAGATAAGGTTATGAAAAAAGTTTAATCATCTTTTGAAGTAGGGACTCTGATATCATTCTTCCTAAATGCTACATTTTACTGATTCTCACACCCCTGAAAAACTCAGGTGTGCCTGCGCGCTTTCTCTCTCTCTCCTTCTTTTTTCCCCCCAATATTAAAGAAAGAATCTTTGCTCTACTTTCAATGTTTTCTTTACCAACATTTAAAAAATTAAAGACCCAAATATTCCTAGATTTTTGCCATCCTGTACTAGGTAAATTATATGGTCTTAATGAAGAATTTGTCACTATGACTAAAGCATAAAACATAATGAAGATTCAACAATGCATTTATCATTTGTGATTATCATTCTGTACATAAATAAACAGAAAGTTCTACCAGCATAGAAAAAATAAACCTATGTACACTGAAATCTGTTTATCCCTACCAGTGTTAGGTACTTGAGTTTTTGCTATGATACAATGAAGTGACTGTTTAAGAAAAAAGCTTTTCTTTCCCTTCTGAATAGAAAGCATTTATATTTGAACCAGAAAAAAAGAACTCTGAGAAGATAAACTACACTTGGGATTTATTTTATGTTTTTAAAGAATTAATCAGAAGCCCAAAAGTTATAAGCAAGCTACATTATGTGAGATGCAAATAGCAGTTTAGAAAGAAGATATTTTTGCTCCTAGATCCTGAGTATTTGGTATGACAAAGGAGTTGTCAGTAATGTTGACAAGTGTCTAAGTTGTTAGTTATTCAGCATTCATACCGAAGTTCACAAAGATGACTGTTCTGTGGCTGTGGGCAAATCTCTTCACTATGAAACTAGGATGACAGGCATTTGAAAGGCATTGTGTTAATTTACAACTACTGAAGCAAACCTCCTTCAGGTGACTTACTTTATCATCCATGTCATAGAGGAGGTGACTGTGTCTTAGGGAGGTTAAGTGAATGTCTCAGGGTCACATAAATAGAAAGTGGCAGAGCAGAGACTTGAACTCACCCAAATCTGTACTCAACCAAAAGCCACACTATCTGTGAAACATCTGAAGTGTCCCAAATTTTAATGCAATTAGAAATGTTCAGTCCTGAATTAACTTTCTAATACTATCACAAATAGTTGCGATAGTCAACATAAGGTTTACTTTGGGCTCAGAGTTTTGAAAATTCCAGACCATGATTAGAACAGCCTGTTGCTTTTAGACTTCTAGTGGTTGTGAGGGGCATCATGTCACGTAGAGAGTGGGTGCTGTTTTGATTTGCATTTCTCTAAATCCTAGAGATGTTGAACATTTTTTAATATATTTTTTGACCACTCCTATTTCTTCTTATGTGAAGTGCCTGTTCAGTTCCTTAGGCCATTTATCGATTGGATGATGATGATGATGATGATGATGATGATGATGATAATGATGATGATTTGGTGTTAAGTTTTTTGAATTCTTTGTATATCCTGGAGATTAATGACCCATCTGAGGTGCTGGTGGTAAAGATTTTCTCTGTTTATGTTCCTGATTGTTTCCTTTACTGTGAGGAAGCTTTTTAGTTTGATACCATCTCATTTATTGATTCTTGATTTTACCTCTTGCCAAGCTAGGGAACCAACCTAAATGCCCTACAACAGATGAATGGATAAAGAAAATGTGGTACATATACATAATGGAATATTACTCAGCCATAAAGAAGAATGACATTATGGCATTTATCAATTAATGGATGGAACTGGAGAATATCATATTAAGCGAAATAAGCCAGTCCCAAAACAACAAAGGCAGAAAGTTGTCTGTGATATGTGGATGCCAACCCCAACAAGAGAGGCAAGATTAGAAGTTCATTGGACTAGACAAAACAGAATGAAGGGAAGGGATGGGGATTGTTGTAGGGACAGACAAGGCAAGGCACCAAAGATAACAGGAAACAGTTTTATTTGGCTGCAGTCAGGCTCAGAGGGTACAGCTCTCACTGTAATCAATTAATCCCCTGAACCCCAAGTTCAGGTAGTTTCAGAACTTTATACCCAGAATATAAGGGGAGGAGCTCACATAAGTTCACATAAAAGCAGCTTTTTCTTTCACTGTTCTGGGCAAGTTACCTCTTCAAGGACAACACCTGAGAAGGGGAGAGCTTTTTCTCCCCTTTCTCCCCTCCCCCTGCCAGCTGTTATCATGGAGCCCAATTGGTAAGTTCTCTTATCTTAGAAATGTAGACATCTTTGTGAAGCTCCAGCTCAAGGTCAGAGGCCTTGTTTAAAGAATTTGTCCTTTTATTATCACACTTTGCATTTGTCCTTTTATTATCACATTTCTACAAACTACTATACTGGATACATGTTTGTGAAAAACAAGTAAAGGGTCATCCAGCACCTGGAGTGCTGATTTCTTCCAGGCCAGTGGCCAAGTAATAGAGCAACAGGAAAATAGGAAGTTTATCTACATTGAATTCTTTTGTAGAGACTCTTTTGCTGACAGTCTTAAAATCAGCCATGGTTAAGATTTCTGGAGAAGCTTAGTTAAGATTTTCTGTGGAGGAGGGGGGGTGCCACTACAGGGTGGGAATGCAAGACAGTAGAATGAATCAGACATATCTTTCCTTTCCTTGTGTATGAATACACAACCAATGTAATTCCACACCATATACAACCACAATAATGGGATCTTAACAAGTTATACTTATTCTATGTATGTATATGTCAAAATACATTCTACTGTCATATATATCTGGAAAGAACAAATTTTTTTAAAAAAGAGAAAAACTGGAAAACAAAAACAAAACAAAAAAATACAAAAGAGTAGGTGGTGAAGCAAAACCACTCATTGTATGACCAAGGAGCAAAAGAGGGCAAGAAAAGGAAGGGAAGGTACTCAAGGGCATTCCTCTTAAAGACCTAAAGACCTCCCACTAAGCCCCTCTTCTTTTTTTTTTTTTAATATATATTTATTTACTTTGGTTGTACACAAATGCAATGTATTTATGTTTACGTGGTGCTGAGGATCGAACCCGGGCCGCGCACGTGCGAGGTGAGTGCTCTGCCGCTGAGCCACAACCCCAGCCCTAAGCCCCTCTTCTTAAAGGTGAAACTCCACAACATGTACAACCACAAAAATGGGAAGTTGTACTCCACGTATGTATGATATGTCAAAATGCATTCTACTGTCATATATAACTAAAAAGAACAAATAAAATATTTTTTAAAAGGTTCTGGTACCACCCAACATTATCTTTCTGGGAACCAAGACACCAACATATAGGCTTTGGTGGGACATTTGCTATCCCAAGTATAGCAAGTATGAAGTATTGATAGACAATTCTCTATAAGTCTACTGCATTCTTCTTTGTCTTGCAAGCAAACATATTGTGTGGTTTTGTTCTGGACTACCTTCTAGAGGATACTTTTATGGTCATTGGCATTGCAAGAAAGAGCTATGGTCTCCCATGAGAGGATGGGCATGCATGCTTACTGTCTATTAAAAATATTAGGGATTCCCAAACTTGGGGTTCTGCTCCTGCAAACATCCCAACATGTGTGTACATGTCATCTGGCCTTTGGCACTTTTCTGTAAGAATTAGGCTTGGGAGCCCAACAAAAGAAAATTCTGATACTCTGGCTACTTCTTTTCAATGAGTAATAAATCATTTGGTTTCTGAAAACAATACAGAACAAAACAAAAGTGGGTATAAAATCAGAAGTTGGTCTAATTTCGGCAGTGCCTAAGGTTTATTACTATTTTAGAGGTCCCCTACAAGGTAATAATATAAAATTACTAATACAATATTGAAGTCAGGAATGTAGAAGGGTCCTGGCAAGTGAGGGGTCCTGAAATGGGCATTCCATTTAAGGTAAATTCATCTTGGTCCTGATTAGAGTTTTGAAAAATCATAATTTCCCATTTTGACAAGTGGCCTTAAGTTACTTTTCACTTCTCAAGCACTGTGTCTATGTATCACTGTGGTGCCTCATTTTAGATAAGAGTTATTAAATTTTGCCTTCTAGAAAGATAACAATTTAGACTGTCTCTCTGAATCCACAATCTTTTCAACACTCCGGTCGGTCTCTTGTTTGGATTAATAGACATTCTAAGAATTATTTTGGTTTGTTTTTTCTGTCCATTGACTCTACAAACTAAATTTGACCAAACTAAAGTCTTTATTATTTTTGTCTGATTTTTAAAACTTACCCTCATGATAAAAATGGTTAAATTACAGCAGAATTGAGCCCAAATTCCTGAAAAATTAAATTCTTGGGAATCATACCATGATTATCAATACAGTTTTAATTCGGTGTGCAGTGGCTCTGCGGTATTTGAAAGGAGAGAAAAAAAAGAATACATTTTGTACCTCAACTCTGAAGGTAGCAAATTATCTCTTGTATACAGCATTAAAGAGGGCAAAAAAGTGGCTTAACTAATTATGTTGTATTAAGTCATAACTTTTATCACAATAAAAGCTTGAAAATGTTAAGCCACATTTTATGTATTTCTCCTGGATAACAATATAGGTTAAATATCATAAATATTTATTAACTTCATGCAATGGAGACATCAATAAACAAGAACATGAATATATTTCACCTACTTTTGAAATGTTACTTGATCGACTGGCGGATCGTCCTGGGGATTTGTCATTCTGAAAAATAAAATTAGAAACATTGATTAAAGAGGAGTGTGGCAATACTCTATCACGGAGAAGAAAAGGCACAGCTTGGGGCAGACATGTGACTGTTCTCAATAGTGTTCCAACTGAGGGAAATATTAATTACTTACACAGAATGACTTTTCTCATATCAAATTTTATCTCTCTAATATAGAGCAGTGTAGTTTTAAAAATATCTCAGTTAACATCTGAGCACTTATCAAGCTAGAAGTATTTATTTCCAGGAAATGATTATATTATTTCTCCAGAAAACTTTGTGCAACTTCTTTGAAAATAAAATTAGACAATGGTAACATTGTCCTCTATTTCCTCTTTTGTTTTTGCAACCAGGAAATTCTGAGTAAATTCTGATTCTCAATGCCAGTAAATTCTTAATGCCAGATGCATGGTAGAGACACCTAGCTTGTGTTCTTCAAAAGTAGATTTGATTGGTCTTTGATATTATTTTACACACTTAAAATTTTTGAAATATTTGCTTTTTTAAATTTAAAATGTTTTCTAAATTGTAAGTTTTAAAATTTAAAACCTAAAACTGTTTAAAAATTTTATGCCCAGTTCTCTTAAAGAATTTCCAGTTAAGATGAAAAGTAGTATGAAAAATGATTTCAAATAGAATATTTTTTAAAGTCATGCAATTTTAAAATGGAAAGAGACCTTAAGGACTTCAGCCCTCTTCTTTGAAGGCCAGAAACATTCCATTTCCAGTAATCATAGATCTAGTATAAGTCAGGCCAGCCCTGATCCAGTCTATTTACACTTTATACTCTGCCAATTATCTGTAAGTGAAAAATCAACTAGAAAATCAGTTTATGGGCATTACGCATTTTACGTGTAGAATGTGGTCACACTATACCTCTCCTGTAGAGAAAATGTTGGAAAAATCAGTGCAAGATACCTACAATTGTGAAAGATGTGAACCAACATTGTCATTGAAATATTTTTGTTGCAGTAAAATCTTTTTTTTTTTTTTTTTTCCCCAACTTCTAGGCTCAACCTCAAAGCAGACCTGAGTAGACAACAGCAGTGTGTCTTAACAGAAGTCATTTTTGAGAGCTAAGGGTCACAACAACCTAGGGGCTGAAATTGCCTCATGATGACTACTTGAGACTGTATCAGAAACATGGTGCTGATGGGAAATGGCAGATGTGTTACTGTGGAAAAAAACAGCAGCTACACTCACTGCAGACTGTGACTGAGTCAGACAGGCTTGCAGAGATTCCAGCTGAACAGTCCTTTTATTTATATAAAACATCCATCTCATACAACCACTGATATCACCTTGGAGCATGTTATTACAGACTGAGATGAGTCATGATACCATTAGCTACACCTCATAACAACCCCACGATGCAGCTGGAGATGAATGTACATGCTACCCACAGACCTTCCCTGATTAGCTTCTGCTGGGATGGGGGGAGGCACTTTTCTATGGACATCAAAACTCTATTCTAGAGATAACTTAACAAAATCAATCCATCTTTTCAGGATTCTTATACATTATTGTGTATAATAGAGGTAAATAAGCCACATACTACAGTAGGCTTTGGGGATAGATTAGTAGTGGTTGCTATGTTTTCTGTATGTACATGGTATTTGAGGATATGATGAAGGAACAAGAATTGGAAGTATTGCTGCAAGAACCAAGAAGAAAAACAGGAAACTTCTCTGGATTTAGATTACTTAACGTTTCAAATCAAACAGGACTTTGTGCTATTTTGAGATAAAACAAGGAGGGTCAGATTCACTTTGCAATTGTCAATGAATTCATCAAAAGATTATAATAAACAGGCAATATCTATTCTCAACATCGCTATCACTACTGGTTACTAGAGTCACAATTTCCTTTCCTTTTCTTCCTTTCTTTTATTTTTATTTTTTGTGGCAATGGGGATTCAACCCAGGACCTCAAGCATACTAGACAAGCACTCTACCACTGAGCCACACGCCCAAACCTAGAGTCACAATTTTCACGTAAACGTCTTATTTTCCTTGTCTTGCAATTCTGCCTCTACTGTGATTAAATTCTGGGCATATAAAGTTTAAGAATGAAAGTTCAAAATTTCCTCTACACAAGGATATTAAGGAAGTTGATCAGCCTTGCTTTTGAAGGAAAGCATCAGTAGCGCTTTCTCTCTTGGAAAACTTCCAAGGCAATCTGTCCAATCTGCTGCTAATTAATTGGGTGGCTTGTCCCATTACTGCTGCAATGATATATTCCTTTTTGTAGATTAGTCAATATGGTTGTCATACCTCATTATGATCAGTTTAAATACTTTACCTTAGATTAAATATAAGCTGTCTCAGAATCTAACAAATCTTACTGCTACCCAAATTATAGTGACCTTGGGGATCAATAACCAACAAGAGTTTCTGTCAGGTCTGCAGGAAAACTGTGGAATCATGAAGCAGTAATGTTGGATCTTAGCATGTCAGTCACAGCACACAGAGCAGCTCTGTGTCATAAGTATTTTTAAAACAATGTAGGATTTTTAGCATATCATTCAGAGCATGCAGAAAAAGGATCATAATTTCACAAGAATATTTTTGTATCTTTAAGAAGTTTCTAACTTTGATATATTATTTGCTTTATTTGTGGTTATTGTTATTGCTTTCAAATTTGATCTTTGTCAACAGAGTTAGATGTTTATTATCAGCAAGGAAGAGAGATTAGCAAATGAGAAAATCAATACCAAACTTTGTTTTAATGTATTTTCAATGTTATCCTTTAAATGATGTAGTTCCTTTAAAGTGGAATGGTCTATGTTAAAAAACGTGCAATATGGTTGGTCATATACATTTATATCTACACATGAATTCTTTGTATATTATGCTGTTCTTCCAAAGAGGGTAGGATAAGAAAACTTCTGTTGTTTTTTTTTTTTATATATATATATAAATTGAAGGAGACACTAAGTATTCTTGCATGAAGAGATCAATTTGAGATATCCTCATTAAATCACTGATATATGCAATTCTATAGAGTTCTCCCCCAAACTCCCAGGCTAAAAACTGAGTATTTGAAAGGAGGAAAAGTTATGGTAATTTGAAGAGTTACATGAAGAATTGCTTTTTCTGGGGGGGTGATTAAAACTTGGAATAGAAGAAATTATTTAAAAATTGTGACTTATAAACAAAGAATAAAGTCACAGTGAAATTGGATAATGTAATAAAATTTGACTAACAGACATAAAAAACCCTCATGTTCATCAAATGAAAAGCATGTCTATGAAACATTTAAAAATATTTTCCTTCAGAAATTCTTTAACAAAATTTTCAAGCCAATTAAATTAGAATTGCAATTTTGGGAGATAACAAATCAATCAACTGAAAATTAATTAGAATTTTATATAATGTTTGGTCTAAAGGAATAAAAACTCTCTGGAATACAGCCAGAAACTTTAAGAAACATCATACTAAAACCTATGGAAGCTGGGTGCCATAGATTTACACACACTTGTAATCCCAGAGGCTCAGGAGGCTGAGATTGAAAGATAGCAAGTTTAAAGCCAGCCAGAAAAGACTGAAAAAGGAAGTGAAAGTCTATAAGCACCTATACAGGATAAGGGCATGGTGATTTTTTTTTAATATTTATTTATTTACTTTAGTTGTACACAATGCAGTGCATTTATGCTTACGTGGTGCTGAGGATCGAACCTGGGCTGCACACGTGCGAGGCAAGCGCTCTGCCACTGAGCCACAACCCCAGCCCATGGGCATGGTGATCTTAAGACTGATGCTTTCCTTACTTTTAAGGACACATAATTCCAATATTATTTATGTTATTCTTTCCACAGAAGCATAAATTTTCCTAATTCAATAATCCTGTGTAAATGAAACTTCAAATATTTAAAAACAAAAGACAATTGTTCTTTGGTTTAATTTTGGACTAAACATGCAAAAAAATATTTTAAAAATATTAGCCTATATCTAAAGATCACTATACACTGGGAGATACAACGTCACTGTGTGAACAGAATCTTCCGAGTGGCATTGTATCTCCCAGTATTCTTTCTCTTATGGGTTGTGTGAGGACGAGTTCCCTCCAAAGAGATGTAAACAGAGCTAACAATTGTCAGTTTCCTCTCTGTCACATAAATCTCCCATACAATTTCTTCCATGTTCTCTTGTGCTCTATGTTGGTCTGGAAACTATCAGTGAACCAGGAATCCAAGTGCCAAGTAGTGGAACTGAATTCTCTTGGGTCCTTGAATGGCCATGAAGAGTCCTCTACCAATTAGGAACATACCTAAACTGTCCTCAGAAAGAAAGAAACTGGCATTTCTTTTAATCCATTATATTTTTTATTTATTTATTTTAATAATTTTATCTATCTTAATGGAAATTCTATGAAACCAATAGCTTTCTCTTAGCATTAAATATCCAGAAATGTAATAATAGAATTAAACTGTTAAATACTTAGGAATCAATTTAGCAAGGAAGGCATAAAAATCTCATTTAAAAAGATAAAATATAAAATTTTACTAAGGAGTATAAATCATGACTTAAACAGAGGAAAGCAGCATTCTTGGTGGGAAGATAATTTCATAAAATTTAATTACTATAAAATTAACATAAAAATAGGAAATAGTTCCAATTAAATCTCCAATGGAATTTATTTCACTTTTTGGGACAGAAGACAGGAGATGGATAGAAGGATCTTAAAGGACTTTGTGTGAGAGAAAGAAAAAGAATAACCAAGAAAATAGTTCAAAAAAGAGGATGTATTCTTCTGGTAGGCATAAAATATATGAAGTTATTGTGATTAAATCAATTTGGTATTGGCATAAGAAATTAACTAAAAGATCAGTGTAATCCAAAGTAAGGACTCCAGAAATAGATTGAAGAATGTCACAGACAGCAACATTGGCATTTCCCAATAGTATTAAAGGACAGCTGATATAATGAGTGCTGATGGACAAATGGCTATCCAGGTACAAGTAAAGTCAGGCCCCATCACACATCAGGTACAACCAGAGACCCTAGATGGAACAACCTTTCTGTGTTAACAACAAAAACCTTAGAAACAAGTTTAAATTATAAATTTAGTCTTGGGGTTAGGGAGATCTACATACTAGGCAGGGCCCAGAAGCTACACATCACTGGTGTATTTGATTATATTCTATCTGAAAACATACCCAGAATTAAAGTAAATAAAAAAAAAAAAACAGTTAAGTTAGAAAACAATGCAACAAAGAGACTAATTGGGTTCAATTTCTATGATATCTAAAGAAGTTTTGTCTATTCATTTAAGAAAGCAACAGAAAGAAACCCAAAAGAAAAAAAAAATAAACAAAAGATAGGAACAGAAATCCATTGAATAAAGGAGTACTGATGGCCAGTTATATATATGACAAGTTGTTTAAAGTAATGAGCAGTTAGGAATATGGAAGGTAAGGAAACCAGATGTTGCTTTATATTGCTCATGCTGGAATATGAAAGAGTGATCACCATGTAGCTGGTGGAATAGCAAGGAAAATATTTCAAAATATGCAAGTAGAAGTGTTAATTTGTCCCAATATCATTTGAAAAAAATCTGGCAACATCTAATATTAAAAATAACTTATTATGCACTAAGCTCACTCATGGGGAATCAATGCCAGAGAAATAAATGCACAAGTGCATAAGAGTATATGAATAAGTAGGTCACTGAAGTCAACTCTCGAAGAAAAAGATCCTGGCCGTGAAGATGTGCCAATTTTTAACTTAATATGTCTAAGTTAAAACCCACCTTTTTAGATTCTGCTCTGGGCAGGAACTCTGTAAAGAACACTCATGGTTTGCTATCTGGGTCCCTACCAAGTTTTGCTAATAGGGTGCTCTACAAGGAAACTGGAAGACTAGAGATGGAAAACAGCATTCATTCCATTCTTTTGTGCTTCCTGTTAGCTTCTTCTCTGCTTCTTGTGTTCATGAGTATCATCCTAGAAATGCTTCTTCACCCTGATTGCTGATCTTCTTCACCTGATCTGATTGCTGCAGATGCCTCCTGTAGCAGCAACTAAATACGATGTACAGTTTTTCCCCACATCCTCCAAAACCCCAAAACTAGGACATTGCACTTTGTACAGACATCAGCTCCAGCCTGCTGGTTCCCTCCTGAGAGTCTGAGTTTCAGTTCCATGGGACCCTTCTCCAAGCTTCTAGTAGTTCCAATTTCTCTCCTTTATACTCCCAGACCTAGGGAGGAGGGTTGCTTTTACAATTCCTACTTTGATAATATCTTTGTGACCTTTTCCTTCTTTTCTTTTATATAGTGATTGATCTTTTATAAACCAGGTAGTAAATCTCTATGTTACATTCTCTGTGTTAAGGTTGTTGTTTCTCTCTCCTGATTAATAAACAATACTCATTCATAGAAACATAGTTAAATATTTTATAGTAAAAATCACACCTTGGAATATTATAAAGTGTAAAAAAAGAATTGAATTTCTGCCATTTGACACAACGGAATTTCTATAAGGTAATACTGAGCATGAAAAGTAAAGCATTGAGAAGTCAAGTTATGAGGTATAATGTGATTTTTTAGTAAAACATAGCAGGACAGAAGTCAGAAGTCAGAACTTCTTTAAACACACACACACACACATTTGTACACAAAGATTTCACTACATGAGCATGCAAAACGCCATGGGGGATACATACAAAAAAAATATGTTAACAGGAGTTTCTAGACAGTGTGATGGGGAAGCCCAGAAGGAGTCCAACAGACAGGCAAAGAAGAGGAAGGAAGAGGTAAGGGGAACAGTTCCTTAAAGAGTAAGAGAGCATGTTGGGTCCCTATGTATGTGAAATTACATACTGGTGTGATGTTTTCATAGAACTTATAATGCAAGTACAACACTACATCTTTCCCTTGCCAAAGGTTTAACTCACACATCCTGACAGTCACAAAGGGACAGAAAACAGGGGCCATTGTTGCTAATATGCAGAAGGTAATGATTTCAAGTCACTTGGTTGTGTGTAAAAATGGTTATTGCTTTTTGTTAACGGTATGTAAAGTCGGGTTACCATATACACATACATAAAGTGAACAATTTCTTGTTCAATATTTATACAGAATGATTTATTAGTAGTTTTATTTTTACACAATTTTGTTTTATATGACTATGTTCACATAAAAACAGGAAGTTTGCCACACCTATGGTAGTCTAAAAACACATTATTGACAAAAATTGTTGCTTTTCTTATTAGTCCATGTATAAAATTCTCTATTTATCATATACATTCTCTCATGGTAGTCTTCTTAATATCCCCCAAAGAAAAATCTAACAGCACTTTTCTTTTTGTATGTTTTCTTTTCTTTCTAAAAATATATCCCATTCCTTATTAATTGATTGAATTTTTCCTATAAATACTAACATTTAACTGAGCTTTTGGCTCTTTACTTTTTCTGTTTGGGAATCCTGGAGTTTCCATAATAAAGACATACATTCTCTTGAGTTTCAAATGTTATTTTCACAAGTCTGCTAGACATATTATGTTTGTCCCTTCAGATCCATGTCCTACTCCTTCCCCTGCTCTGTGGACAGGAGGCACACCTGGACGGGTCCCAGGAGGTATACCTGGATGGGTCGCAGGAAGCACACCTGTGCTGATGTCAATAATGGCTCCTTAGCTCCAGGCTTCCAGTTTCATTCCACTGATGCAGAACTCAGCAGGAGATTATAAGAATGGAAGATTAGGGAGATTAGAGTAATCTTTCTCTCCTTGAAGTGTCACTACCTGCTGACTGTGTCCCTCAATTGGATTTCTCAACATCTGTTAGGTAGCCCTCTGCACTAAAAAACTTCTCTGTCTCTTCATCCTGGAAAATGCTCCTTCTCCTTGCCTGTTCAAGATTGTGGGTGGCAGTTACCTATTGTGTGGGGTACTCAAATATCCCTTGTATTTACTCCATACTCTGCTCATACCCACTGCAAATTAAGTATTAACTGTCCCTAAATTATTCAATTTGGAAGTGTCATCAGTTTCTTTCTAGATCCTAATGGATGGAAGTCCAAAAAAAATCTTCAGTATTTTTGTGTAGCTTTATTAGTAATAATATTAATTTTTGCTTTTTGTCCATCAAGTTAATATCTTAGATGTTTACTCTGAAGATATGGTTATATTTTATCAACTCAGTCTGCCATTGCTTGAAAAACCTATCAAGTAGCTTTTAAATCAATTTGTATAAGAGTTACTATTGTTTGCCTGCACAGGTTTAATTTAACATTGGGGACATGTTTGTAAATCTGTCCACATATTAGACACTGACCTTTTAAATTTTGCTGCAGGGTGGGGGTGTTTTCATTGGTGTTTTTTCGGCTTTCATGCTAGCAACTTATCTACCACATATTTCTTAATATTGTGAGGGAAAACTCAAGTGAGGCTGTACGCCAAACTCTGACAACGGATTAAAAAGATTCTAAGCTTGAATGGTGCACATACACACACACATGGCTTTGGGATGAGAGAAGAGAAAGTTTTTGTCAGTGGCAAACTAGACAACACCTCCTTTACCTGGAAACATAAAATTTTTAAATATTAAAATTTGTAATTCAAACAAAATATGCCTTCCACTCATACACTGCTGGTGGGACTGCAAACTGGTGCAGCCAATGTGGAAAGCAGTATGGAGATTCCTTGGAAAGCTGGAAATGAAACCACCATTTGACCCAGCTGTCCCACTCCTCGGTCTATACCCAAAGGACTTAAAAAACAGCATATTACAGGGACACAGCCATATCAATGTTTATAGCAGCACAATTCACAATAACTAAACTGTGGAACCAACCTAGATGCCCTTCAGTAGATGAATGGATAAAGAAAATGTGGTATATATACACAATGGAATACTATTCAGCATTAAAAGAGAACAAAATCATGGCATTTGCAGGTAAATGGATGGAGTTGGAGAACATAATGCTAAATGAGGTTAGACAATCCCAAAAAACCAAATGCCAAATGTTTTCTCTGATTTAAAGATGCTGATTCATAATGTTGGTGGGGGGACGGGGAGGGGTGCATGGGAGGATTAAATGAACTCTAGATAGAGCAAAGGGGAGGGAGAGGAAGGGAGGAGGCGTGGGAGTAGGAAAGATGGTGGAATGGTGGAATGAGATGAACACCATTACTCTAAGTACATGTATGAAGACACAAATGGTGTGACTCTACTTTGTGTACAACTAGAGAGAGAAAAATTGTGCTCTATATATGTAATATGAATTGTAATGTATTCTGCTGTCATTCATAACAAATTTTTTTAAATTTAGAAAAAAAATGCCTTTAGGGAAACTATGACCCACACACACCTTGGTAATTGCACCTTCTGTGGGTGTGGAAGAGCCTCCTGTCCCTAGGGCAGCTATAGGAGCCCTTTATTTCCACTCTTTCATCTAACCTCTGTTCTTACCCCTCACACTATTATTCCTCTCCTTTTCCTACCTCCCATTATCAACAGCTCATAAAGAAGTAAGATGCATTTTATCCTTGGGCCTGCACATTTTGGTTTGATGAAGCAGCTGTGGTTAAAAAATGAGATTTTCCCAGTTGAACAGTTAGAAACTGTGGCTTAGCTGTGGATCAGAACATGGCCACATTTCAGGTCTCCCCTTCACTACCATTTCTTATGGTCTGTTTTTGACAAGCCCTTGTTATTGTATGATAATACTGGCCCACAGGAAGTCTGGAGTTGAAAATCTTATTCTTTGTTACTGTTTATTTGTTTTGCTTTTTTGTGGTGCTGGGGTTCAAACCCAGGGCCTTGCCAATGCTGATGCAGCACTCCACCACTGAGCCCTAGCCACAGCTGGACTCGAATCTTAAGGCAATATTTCATGGAATCTTGTGGAGAGACAGCGTGAAAATCAACCCAATGTAGTCTGCATGAATGCAAATTTCATGCACACATGAAAAAGAAAAACACAGTTGGATTGCTTCTAAATTATTAATCCTATTGTAAAAACAATTTTGACATACCCTCTCTTCTTTTATCTTATTTTGTCTCTCTCCATTGTTACAGAGTATTCACTTCTTAAGCTGCTTTAAAAAACAAACAGAATTTAGCCCACACTTTAGGCAAGAGTTTTAGGATTCATTTTCACTATTATGAGACTAATTATGACAGAGGGAAGGATAACAAGTGATTTCTTAATGGTCTATACACACACCAAATTTAATTTTTTCACTTACCTACTCTTTTCCATTAAGGAGGAAAAGAAAAGAAAATGAGTCATTATTTTATATAGTTTTATGATCAATAAATAGCACCTTTTCCAGAAGCCTGGGGTTGAATCCCAACCACACCACTTATGGTGCGATCTTGGGTAAGTTATTTACATATTCTGACTTCTGTCTGTATATCTGTAGAATGCTGATCATCATACACTTATCTCAACTTTGTTGTAATAAAACAGGGATAACACATTGAATGTGGACCATAATGGGTTAAACAAAATGTAGCATAATTAATCTTGTATTTTACATGAGATTTTAACCTTAACTGTCTATAACCTGTATATATATCATTAGACACAGTCTGATAGAACAGATGCGATTTTTAAAAATTTCTGAATGCATTTTTCATTTGAAAAAATTTATAAATTAGTTGAAATTTGTTTCAGAAGTACATTATGAATCATTTCTTCATAAAATTAAAGCTACATTTTCAGATCTCACCTGTGGGTGGTGGGGGCAGTGTGAAACTCTAAGAAGCTAAGGGTGTGGAACAGGATGTCTGCCTCATCCTGTCTGGGTGATGATGTTAGTAGCCTCAGTAGACCTTGGCCACACCTAGACAACTGTGAGGAAGTATGCATATACCACAAACCAGTGGGAAGAGATGATTTTATAGCTATCAAGTGAGACATCAGATAGTAGATATATAAGGGTCACAGTAACAATAGAAAATAAACATAAGAATTAGTTCTCAGTAAAATACACATGGTTCAAATTGTAAGTCAGTGCAAAATTCACAAGTTAGCTGAGCTGTTCCAGTGACAACTTTTCAGTGACTCATGTTATTCTTTCATTGAAATTTTTTAATGGCTAGAAATATAATACATACAAGGATCGGGAGGACTTATGGCCATAGTCTTAGTAAGTAGAATTAATTGCAAGAATTGGCCTCAAAATGAAGGTTTTAGTTACTCAACTTCCATGTGCTCCCAAACTCTCCACCAGATACATAGATGCCATTTCAAATAAATACATAATGTCAGTAAAAACACAGTGCTTGCTTTGCAAACTCAAGATCTGTAGAAATTCTGCAGCCCCCAACGCTAACATTATTATTGCCCACAAATTTTTATCAGATAAAAATTCTGGAAACTTACTACTAATGGAAATTGACTCAGGGGTAAGTTTATATGAATATATATTGTGCCACTATTATTTAATAAAACATTTCTCAAGAAAAGAAACCATTTCACGTTACATTTTTTTTTTTAAGAATCTAACACAATATCTGCCTGGAATATCAGAGATGTTTAATATAGGAAATAGAACTAATTGATAATTCTGTATGTTTGTTTCAGATAGATACTAGTAGTCATTCCTGAGAATAATAGCAAGTGTATGGTATAATTTATGTACTATCTAATTCATGATTAGTAATTTTTAATATTTTTTGTGAAATTTATAATAAAGAATAAAAAGCCATACCTTTTTGTAAAATGTCAAATTATAAAGTCATAAGTACAAAGCAACACTGGATTCATTTTGGTCATAACATATTATTTTCTGGATTTCATATACAATTATAAGCTGCAGTGAATCTATCTTAGTTGACTCTCCCCAGCAAAGGTACTATTTTTAATATCTCTGAGCTTCTTTCAGTTTATAAAGTATTTCCATGATTTCATGCACACAGATGCCAAAATATCACTTTAATCTTTGTGAAAATCACTGAGATCCAAGATATGCACATATGTTCACAAAAAGAACAAGAATCAATGACTATTTATTAAAGACATTTGAATTTCTCATAATGAAATAGACTTTAGGGATAAGATATAATAAAATATAATAAATTAGGGGCTAGCATATCTGCTGAAAAGGATCTACTTCAATATCAAAAGTTCAAAAGGCATTAAAACTTTTGACCATAAGCAGATTTAAAAGAATTAATGAATTTTCAACCAAGACTCTATGGAATGAATAAAAATCAACCCTTCCTAGATTTCTACTTACAATGATATTGCCCAGAGAATAATGCAGTTTCCAAAATTTTTGACAAACATGAAAAAGAACAGAATTTTCATCAAGATCTACAAGAAGATGGATATGTGCTGTCATCAAAATATTGGTGGTTCAAAATTAAAGCAGTGCTGATAAATTATTATTTATCACTAGAAAGACTCATGTGCTTATATAACTAGGTTTCTAAAAGTCTTTATGGAAGAATAAAATTGAGTTTTGTATGATGGCTCTTAACTTGGCAATGCATTCTAAATTTGGTAACTTGGATGTAAAAACCAAAAAAACTCCAAGCATCTAATATATACAGTTACTTGGCTCAGCCCTAATTTTAAAAAGTTGTTTCAGCGTATAAGAGATACAATTTTATGTTTATTTGTGCAGAGTAACTTGCAAATTGCCTTTTTTAGTAATAGGTAAGAGTCATTTTATGGCTTTCCTGGTAATGATATTGACTGTTCTAAGATGGTAATGCTAAACAGAATTAAATTATAGTCAAATTGGAATCAGGCAAACAGAAAAATATAAAAATCCATGATTTCTATATAAATGCAAGCAGAAGCTTAATCTACAAACTTGTATAGAGAACTAATCATGTTAAAGATTGTTAATATCCTCCCTTTGCACAGGAGTCCCTAGGATATGCCCATCCATCTGTTTTTGCAGTGGTGTTGACTCATTTGGGCTAAGGCATCTCCACGCTCATGATTGGTGCTTTGAGGATGAATGGGAAACTCACCTGTGAGCAGCTGGTGGTTGGAGGCAGCCATGTGCAAAAAAGCCCATGGCCAGCAACTGAGAGTGCATAGCCTGCCTATGTTTGACTTGATTATTGAATGGTATCAGTAGGTCCACAAGCTATTACAAATTGAGAAAGATTTTATTTAACGTCCTTCCAGATAAGAAAATTAGTACATCTTTTCATAAAGGCTAATAATCACATAAGAATAAGCATTTTAAGTTAATAATGTATGTTAATCTGTAATGTTGCTAGAAACATTTAAGTGTTATAGAGTAATTTAACATGAATATTTTGGTGAGAATTTGATATTTCAAATATTTAAAAAGGAGAGATAAAAATAGTGATATAAAAGAAAAAAAATAAGGACAAGAAAAAACATCGTAAGAGAAAATAAACAATAAGAATTTAAGTGATAATAGATGCTACATTTTCCATTCAAAAATACTTAAAATTAATTTAAAAATTTCTCTCTGTGATTGTAAGGCAGTACAGAACAGAATGTAATAACACAGAATCTCAAGTTAGAAAGCTCCAAACTTGAATTTTGGCTTTATCATTTATTGTTTAGCTCAACAATCAGGAAACTTAATCTCTCTGTACCTGTTTCTACAACTGCACAAAGTAAACTATAATAGTACTTATTATTAAATGCCATTTTTTAAAAAATTAAATGACATACTTTATGTGAACTTTTAAATCTTACATATAATTAATAGTATGCATTTCTTTTTTATTAAATGATCATGATTTGCATGACATAATTTATTTTATCTTTTATGGGTTCCAATAATTTTCTAATAATGTAAATTTTTAAAAATAGAAAAGAGGGCTTGTGTGTAGCTCAGTGATAAACTGTTTGCCTAGCATGTACCAGGCATTAGGTTTGGGTTTCAGCATCACACATGCATATAAAAAGAGAAATAGAAGCTAAGCTATTATACATCTCTTTCCTTTTCTCTGTTTAAATGATCTTTACTTTTAGAGAAGTTTTACATTCACAGAAAAATTAAGTATAAGGTATATAGATTTCTCATGTATCACCAGATCCCAGCCCCTACATTTGAAGAACATACTCTGACACATTATCACTCAAAGTCTGTAGGTTACTTTTATGGTTCATTTCAGATATCATACATCCTATGGGTTTTGACAAACATATAATGATGTGTCCACCATTTTAGTATCATAAAGTATAAATTCACTTCCCTAAACTTACTCTTACTCCTCTATTCATCTCTGCCTTTTCCCCAATCCCTGGCAACCACTGATGTTTTCATGTTTTACTGTTTCTTTCTAGTTTTTCCTTTTCTAGAATGTCACATAGTTGGAATCAGATAGTATGTGACTTTTTCAGATTTCCTTCTTTCACTTAGTAGTATGCATTGAAGCTTCCTCTGTCTGTTCATGACCTTAAGTCTCACTTTTAGGTGCTGGGTAGTATTCCATTGTTTAGATGTTACCGCAGTTTTATACATCCATGCACCTGATTATTTCAAGAGCATCTTAATTATTTCCAAGTTTCGGCAACTGTAATAAAAGTTAGCATAGACACTCTTAGACAGGTTTTGGCTAGAGCACACATTTTTAATCCATTTGGGTAATTACCAAAGAACAAAATTTCTGTATCTTAGATAAAAGTATGCTTAGCTTTGTTAGAAACTTCCAAACTTTTCTTTCAAATTGTATTATTTTGAAGTCCCACAAAGAAAGAGTATGAGGGAATAAGTGTGTTCTTCCACATCCTCCAGATGTGTGACCAGTCTATAAAAGCTTATATCAACATGAAGAAACCTACCTTGCCACAAGTTGGAAGAGCTAGAAGAAATGGAGAAGTTTCTGGACACATAAAACCTACTACATGTGAACCAAGACAGAAAGCATGAATAGGCCAATAATAAATAAAGGCTTTCAATCAGTAATAAAAAGTCTTCCAACAAAGAAAAGGCCAGGACTTGGTGACTTCAGTGGTAAACTCCACAAAACATTTAAAGAAGAACCAACACCACTTCTTTCCTTTAAATATTAAAAAAAAATTGAAATGGAAGGATATTTTTCAAATGCATTCCATTAGACCAGCAACATTCTGATAATAAAACCAGATAAGAATGCAACAAAAAAGTAAACTACAAACAGATATCCTGTAGAACATAGATGCAGAAATCCTCAACAAAGTACTAACAAACAGAATCCAACTGTACATTGAAGAGATTATTAGCTATGATCAAGTGGGATTTATCCCAGGGAGGCAAGGATATTTCAACATCCACAAATCAACAAATGTGATATACCATATCTGAAGAACAAATGAAAAAGTTATGATCATTTCAATAGGTGCAGAAAAAGCACTTGATAAAATTCAACATCTCTTCATGATGAAGACTCTGAACAAATTAGGTGTAGAGGGAATGTCACTCCATACAATAAAGGCTGTATATAACAAGCCCACATACAACAACAAATGGGAGAAACCTAAAACCATGTCCCTAGGGGTTGGAATAAGACATAAATGTTTTTGGGTGCTTTCACCACTTTTATTCAACATAGTACTGAAAGTTCTGGACAGAGCAATCTAACAAGAGAAAGAAAGAAAGAAGAAAGAAATTGGAAATGAGAAATCAAATTGTCACTGTTTGCAGATGTAGAGAACTGCAGACTTCATCAAAATCTATTAGAACTAACAAAAAAATTAAGTAAAGTTGCATGATGCAAAATCAACACAAAAATCAGTAGCATTTCTATACTCTTTTTTTTTTTTTTTTTTTTTTTTTGTACTGGGGATTGAACTCAGGGGCCCTTGACCACTGGGCCACATCCCCAGATTTTTTTTTGTATTTTATTAGAGACAGGGTCTCACTGAGTTGCTAAGTGCCTCGCCATTGCTGAGGCTGGCTTTGAACTCGCGATCCTCCTGCCTCAGCCTCCCAAGTGCTGGGATTACAGGCGTGCACCACCGCGCCCGGCTCATTTCTATACTCTTAATAATAAGTTATCTGAAAAAGAAATAAAGCAAATAATCCCATTTACAATAGTTGCAGAAAAAAAAAATGCCTAGGAATAAATTTAATCAAAGAGAGATGAATAATTTCTGCAATGAAAACCATAACAAATGGGAAGATACCTAAGTGCATGAATTGGAAGAATTAGAATTGTTTAAATATTCATACTGCTGGGCATGGTGGTGCACACCTATAATCCCAGCAATTCAGGAGGCTGAGGCAGGAAGATTGCAAGTCAGCCTTAGCAACTTAGTGAGCTTTAAGCAGTTTAGCGATACGTTGTCTCAAAAAATATAAAGGGCTGGGAATATGGCTCAGTGGTTAAGTGCTCCTGGGTTCAATCCCAAACCATCCCCTAAATGTCCATATATAGATTCAACACAATTCCTATCAAAAAGAAAAATCATGACTTTCTTCAGAAAACTAGAAATAAATTCTAAAATTTGTGGAACCACAAACCCCCAAACAACCACTGTAGTCTTGAGTAGAATGAGCTAAGAAAATCATTATTCTACCTAACTTCAAACTATGCTACAAAACTGTAGTAATTGAAACAGCATAAAAATGGACACATAAACCAATGGAACTGAACAATGTCTAATTAAATCCAGACTTCTGTAGCCAACTGGTTTTCCACAAAAGTGCTAAAACACATATTGGGGAAAGGATAGTCTCTTTAATAAGAGATGCTGGGAAAATTGACTAGCTATAAGCAGAAGAATGAAACTAGATTCCTAACTCACCATATATAAAAAACAAATCAAAATAAAGTATTAAATGTAAGACCTGAGACTATGAAATTCCTAGAGGAAAATATAGAGGAAATGTTTCAGGACATTGGAATGAGTAAAAATTTGTTGAATAAGACCCATTAAGCACAGGAAACAAAAGCATAAATAAGCAAATGGAATTGAATCAAGTAAACTCTTCTATGCAGCCAAAGGAGACAATCAACAGGATGAGGAGGTAACCTACAGAATGAAAGAAAACATTTGCAAATTAAATATATACATATATCTTATATATTTATCTTATAATTTATATTTGCAAATTAAATATATATAATATATATTTTGTAATTTATATGGAATAATATCCAAAAAGTTTAAAAAACTCAAAACAATTAGATAAGTCAAAGATTATTAAAAATCTAATTAAAATGGGGCAATAGACCTAAATAGATACTTCTCAGAAGAAAAAATACATATGGCTGATATACATGTGAAAAATGCTAATAATTAATTTCAGGGAAATTCAAATGTAAACCAAAATAAGCTATCATTTCACTCCACTTAGAATGGCTATTATTAAAAAGACAAATGGTAAAAGGTGCTGGTGAGAATGTGGAGAAAAGGAACCCTTGTACACTGTTGGTGGGACATGAATTTAGCCCAGGTATTGTGGGAAAATAATGGAAGTTCCTCAAAAAGTTAAAAATAGGACTTCCATGTGATCCAGCAGTCCCAGTACTCTGTGTACATCCAAAGAAATTACATCAGTGTGGTGAAGAGATGTCTGTATGCATCTGTTCATTGCAGCACTGTTCACAGCCGCAAAGAATGGAAACAGCATGCAACCATCAACTGATGAAGGATAAAGAAAATGTGGTACTTCTACACTATGGAATATGATTCAGCCACTAAAGAGAACGAAATTCTGTCACTTGTGGCAATATGGATGGATCAAGAGGATATTATATTCAGTTAAATAAGCCAGGCACAGAAAGACAAAATATTGAGTGATCTCACTTATGTGGAATACAAAAAAGACAATTTCATAAAAGTTGAGAGTAGAATAGGGCTTGCCAGAGACTGGGGAGAGTAGTGGGGAGAGAGTGATTGGAAAAGACTGGCCAATGGTTCCAGCATAGAAAGGAAGAAAGGTTTTAAGGCGATAGCTAGGCTTATACTGATTTGAATATTACACAATATATACAGGTTGTGAAGCATCACATGGTACCCCACAAATACATACAATTATCGTACATCAATTTAATAATAATAACAGGAGAAAAAGAAAAATGTGCAAGCTTTTGAACAGTTGCTACACCAAAGAAGACAGAGATGGCAAATATTCCCACGCAAACACATCAACATCATTAATTATTAGAGAAATACAATTCAAAACCACAGTGAGATATCACTACATGCCCACTTGCAAGGCTAACATTTAAACAAATATACAAACAAAACGTGGACCTTACCAGTGTTGGCAGAGCATAGAGACACAGGAACCTCACACCCTGTTAGTGGAAATGTATGAAAGTGCAAAAATAGTTTGGCAGTTTATTTTCTTTTTCTTTTTTTTTTTTTTTAAGTTTGGCAATTTCTTAAAACGTCAGATATATATCTACCATAGGACTCAGTCATTCTACTTTCAGATACTTATCCAAGAAATTAAAGTATATAAGTATATATTCAGGCAGACTTGTACACAAAATTTCACAGCTGCCTTTTTTATAACAGCAAAAGATCTGGAAACAATGAAATGTCTTTCAACAGATGAAGAGATAAGAAAACTGTGGAACATCTCTATACAATGGAATCCTATTCAGCAATAAAAGAGAATGAAGTACAGATGAATGCAATAGCATGACTGATTATCAAAATAATCATGCTGAATAAAGAAGCCAGACCAAAAGAAAAAAATATATTCACTTTTGTAATATTCCAATTCTAAGATGGGATGTTCAAATTCCAGAACATGGAGATTCCTCCATAGTGATTAAAAGCAGATGAGTAGCTGCCTCAATGGCAAGTGGGTTGAGGGAGGATAGAGGGATTATAGAGATATCAGGAAGTCTTTGGGGGAAAGAACAGATACATTATGTTGATTGCAGCAATGGTTTTACAGATAAATAGATGTGTCAAAATTTAACATATCATTCACTTTAAACATTTGCAGTTTATAGCATGTCAATTATACCTCAATAAAGCCGTAAAAATAAAACATTACATCACTCTTCTGCTCATAGCCCTCTATTGCTTCCTCAGTAGTTTTGGAATAAGACTGAAAGTTCCCTACTGTGATATTCTCTATCAGATGCACCACCTTAGAGGAGATTTGCCTGAGCTCACTATTTACACACTCACCATGTGTTAACCTGGATCTATTACCCCAAGGCACCTCATCTCCCTGGCTTTTATAACCATCTGTTATTATTTTTAAAAAATATCTATTCATTGTCTACTTCCTTATTAGAATATGAGAGTTTGGTAGTGGAAATTTTATATTTTGTTCTGTGCTCTAACTAACATCTGGACATGTATGCACTCCATAAAGGTTAATTGTTACAATTAATTATCTAGATGAGTACTAACCTCTTACTTCTTTATGCACTATTCACTGGAATAGTTTTTGTCATTTCATTAACATTTTCCTTCCATTTGTTTTCTTCTTTTGATATGCTGCAGTTCTAGGACTGGAATCTCAAAAGAAAATCTAGATATTTCTACCACACTTTTTCTTGGAGTACAAGGAATCATGCTGAAGTGAGCAGTGATGGCTAAAACATATAAAAACCACGAGGCCTAAGGGACATAGGGCAAGAAACATAAGACATTTTTAAAAACTAAGAGCTGTAAAAAAGAAATCAGCAGTAGATGATACTAAATTATATCACATCTAATAAAAGTTTCCAAAGTACCCAGCAAACATGCTTTTATTCTATTATAGTCAGCAAATAGTTATTTTATACTCTTATGAGCCAGAAATTGTTTTTCACTAAAAGTAAAGCCTTTCATAAAATATAACTTACTTTGTTCATACTTTTTTAACCCCACATCCCATTTTAGTTTTCTTTTTTAGCACACAAAAGTGAAAAGCATAATAAATTTATGGCAGCCCTAATACAGACAGAGGCACATGCTATACAAAGAAACAGTAGCTAATGAGTGTAGCATATAGAGAGAAGTGTAGGTCTGTGTCTAGACTGCTTTCAATCCTTTTCTGGTAGCTCAGGCAGAGAGGCCAGAGCCACCTGCATTTATGGAAAGAAAAGCAGCAAATAAGCAAGTGAGAATTCCTTTGTTTGCCAGGCCCCAAAGTAGAGTCCTGGTGTCTCCCCATCCTTTAATTAGATGACTCCTATGGCTGCACTCATTCTTTTAAAGCACCTATCAGCCCTCACTGCTTTCTTCAATAACCCTTGGAAGGAGTTTAGACTTTCTGGTGGTCTGTATATTGGATGTCTTGAAGAAGACATAGTGGAGTACACATCCTTATCTGAAACAGCAGGCTGGGCGGACCTGTTAGAAACATGTTCAGTTCAGGGGCTGGGGATATAGCTCAGTTGGTAGAGTGCTTGCCTCGCATGTACAAGTCCCTGAGTTCAATCCCCAGCACCACCAAAAAAAAAAAAAAGAAAAGAAAAAAAAAAAAAAAAAAAGAAACATGTTCAGTTCAGATTCTTGTGGCTTTGGAACAGGCTGAAGGAAACCTGAGTGTGTCTTCAAATGGGCCTGAATCCATACATTCAATGGAGAGATACTGAGGATATGTTTTAGTCTCATTTCAGGCAGGTGAAGCAAAGTAAGTCTTTCAAAGTTGATGGTAGAAGTTTCCAGCAGAGAACCAACATTTTCTCTACTTGGTGAAACAAAGCTGAGTGCTTATGGACCCGGGGCTCTGTTTCACTCTTGTCTTCTTAGATCACAGAACATATTTAGCATCAGGAAGCTTTTGCAAAATTTTGTATGAATGTTTTCATCACAACCATTATTACCTTTAGGTGGCATGACACATATTTACATTTGTTTGTAATAAAGCTTCTTCAAATTGAGGAGTAATGTATTATCAGCCACCTGGTATATTCATATTAGACATGAAAGCATGCCTGGAATGGGCTTCTGCTTAGGAAAGGGCTGTTTTTCTTATTCAAAATGATATTTTAAGGAATATTTCATGCCTCTGATTAGGACCCTCTCAAACAGTAGGTTGAACAGATGTAAAGCAGTGTAGTGTTTCAGCCTCCCATTCAGGATTTAAACTCTAAAAATATTTCACTGTCATAGAGACAAAAGCCATGGATTAAAAAAAAAAAAAAAAAAGCACTCATTAAACTTTAAAACCTAAAGCATGTTTTGAACTATAAATTACTTTGAATATTATAAATATCTCAAATTTTCAGGTCCAGGAACCATCTTGTACCTCCTTTCAACTTTGCTTCTAATTAAGTTGCCCCTTGCTTCTGATACAACCATGAACCAAAGAAATCCCCAAACAAAACAAAAGAATGGCCAGGGGTGGAGGCTGGGAATAGAGGGGATTTCCTCAAATTCGCAGTTGAAATTTCAGACTTTTTCCTTTTTGTCAAATTCTTTCGAGGTTAGTAATATTTGCCCTATGGAACAAAACATTGATCTGTCATAGAAATCAAAACACTCAATATAATACTCCATAAAATATAATTTTAGAGCATTTTGGTTTTCATTTCTTTGCTTTAGAAATGTTTACCTGTGGAATATATATTTGTTCATATCCCTGAAACATTTCACAACCTTTTGCAACACACTGAGAGGTGGAAAGATTTTAGAGCCTTTCTCTGTGTGAAACATTACAGGAGACCCCTCACAGAGTTGCCACAGAATCAGGCTCTACCCTGCTGAAACATAAGGAGGGCTGGACAAGAAGTAAAAGGACACTATAGACTAATTCAATGTCATTATTGGACAAGTTATTATTCACAAATTATGGAGGTTGATTATTACATATGAGAAAATTCAGTATGATGAAAAGGACATTCTTTCACTTGACATTTATGTCAGCAAGAACGGCAAAATTGCATGTGTGGTACGGGTGGCAGAACAGTAATTTCAAAGTACACCATATCCCTGCTTGATAAAAGAACAATAAACTGAAATGTCATGAACTCAAAAATCCCCTCCTCTAAAAAGTTTTAAAGAACACTATTCTGTATTTAACAACTAAAATAGTATGAGATAATCATGTAAAATTCGCTAACGTGACATTCAGAATAAATTCTCAGGAGGAAATAATTTTCTCTTAGAAAAAAGTTTTCAGTTATATTTAATCACTTAAACTTCTTTTATGTGCTAGTTTTCAGAGATAATCTTTATACTTTCATGTTAAGATCAAGTTACATTTTCTTTAAAATATGGCAACAATAAGTACTTTAGTATTCCACAGAATCTTATTCAGTGGTAAAAAGAATCCCCTATTTTTCTCATTATGCATCTTAAGAGTAGAGTCTAATTCTCTCTGATGTGGCATTCCACCCATAAGTCATAATACGTGAATGGTAGTAAAGAAATAATGATAAATCGTGACATTTTTTCTTGTCACAACCACTCTTCGTCATTTACTTACCCATACGTAAATTGCCTGATCATTATAGGCAGACTGCATGATTGAACTAACCTTGGTGCACAGCCATTTAAAATGAGAGACTTGTTTATTACACAGAAGCTGAGAGAGTTCAAACAATCTGAGCTCCTGATAAAGACTGATGGTCTTGTGCAGAACCCTGTCTCCACCCCCAGCCACCCAATCCCACCTTCCACTGATTCCCTGTGCCTCCCCTAACCTCCCCCAGTTCAGGGCACATGCCTTCTAAACCAGCATATACTTTGGCTTCAGGACAAGTCCTGGGTCATATCCTTTTGAAACATCATAATTGTTAAGAACTGTGAGGATCATGAGGTTTTACCTACTTTTAGGCTATCAAGTTATCCTGCCACAGCTTCACTGACACAGGCAGAAGACACAAAACTCAAGGACAGGTTATTACACATAGTCATAATAGTAGCCAGCATCTTGCTAGTTCTTCATGGCCTAATCCCCAGTGGAGTGAGAGCCAGGTGACTGTACATTCAGTGAATTGTGTAACTGGAGAGAAAGTCCATGTTTCAGGCACATAGATCCATTGTAATGTCCAATAAGTATGCCGGTCCTTGGCTGTAAAGGGAAAACCTATGTCTCCCCTCTGAAGCTCTTCACTATATAAACATCCTTAAAATGATGATATGGATCACAAACAGAGAGTACCTCTGTTCCCATGATGTGCAGAGATGTAAGAGATTCATGGAGAACTGTGTTCCAACATAATTGCACTTTAATGTAATGCATTTCAGGTGTCTTTATTGAATACTTGAATAATGAAATAAAGTAACTTGAAAGCAAGTAGTTCAGAAAACATTGTTCACCCTGCTGCTCAAGACCTATTAGAGGACACAGTGTGGCAACCAGAGAAAAGGAGATTTCCATGCCACCTGCTGCCAAGAAGAGCATTTGCCATTTCTATGAAATAACATCTGGCAATAGAGACCTCTCCTCTCTTCCACTTACAAGCTTCAGGTTGCACATCTGCCTTCGGTGCATTGTCTTTTCTGTCGTCTCCTCTTCTTGTCTACATGGCCCATTTTTCTACTTCATGAGGCAAAAAGTGATGTAAAACACACTACCCTTAATGGGAAATATTAGGGGGTCAAATTTTGAGCACTATTCTGTTACCTTATTCCTTTACTTGCGTTTTCACAGTTTAACTGTTCAGGTTCACTGTTAAGAGTGTGAATGCATATATGTGCGTGTACATTGGCATGAGGGAATACAGAATGGGAAAGAGAGAGGCTGAGAGGCAGAAACAGAAACAGATGAGAGTAATTTGCCTATAATGTTGCTCTTCATTTGCCCCATAAGGGAAACCCTAAATCCTCATGAAATTTGGTAATGCAGTGTATTGTACAGAACATGCCCAGTAGAAAATTTTCAAAGGAACTTCGGTATCTATTATGGCCAGTCACTATGCATATATGTTACCTTGATCATTTTGCTTTAAAAAAAAAACACATTTATTTGTTCTTTTTAGATATACATGACAGTAGAGTGTATTTTGACATAGTATACATATATGGAGTATAACTTATCCTAATTAGGATCCCATTCATGTGGTCATACATGATATGGAGTTTCACTAGTCATGTATTCATATAAAAACATAGGAAATTTATGTTTGATTCATTCTACTATATTTCCCATTCACATCCCCCCTCCCTTCCTTTCATTTCCCATTTTCTAATCTGGTGAACTTCTTATCCATTCCCCTTATTGTGTGTTAGCATCAGAGAGAACATTTGACCTTGGTTTGTTGGTACTGGCTTATTTCACTTAGCATGATAGTCTCCAATTCCATCCAGTTACCAGCAAATTCCATAATTTCATTCTTCTTTACAGCTAAGAAATATTCCATTATATCTATCTATCTATATACATATGTATATACATATATATATACATATATATATATATATATATATATATATATATATATACATCACATTTTCTTTATAAATTCATCTGTTGAAGGGCACCTAGGTTGGCTTCATAGCTTAATTATGGTAAATTGAGCTGCTATAAAACATTGATCATTTTGCTTAATCTTCACAAAAACCCTTACCAATGAGTCTATCTCCTGCTGCCCCAGGAAGGCATTGGTGGAATCTGCACTAAGGTAGACACATGAATTTAGAATCTAAATTTGCTACTTAGTAGCAGTGTGATCTTAAGCTGCTTAATTTTTTTTAAATCTTGGCTTTCTTATTAAAACATTGGAATAACAATACATATTTTGAAGTTATGTTTAATGCATAATGCCCTCATATATACTTGATATAAGTTAAACTTACCTCCCATTAAAAAAGAAAAAAAAGGAAACATAGAATCAGGGCTTCCCATCAATGTCATAGATGGTTTTGACGATATTCTGTCTCACAAGAGATATGGCTCTTTAAAGTGGGGATGAGAAGTCTGTTTCTTCTCCATGTTTTCTATGTTCACTTCTCTAACCCTGCAGTGAAGCCACAGGGCACACTAGCCATTGGTGACAGATAAGTATTATTCCTACTTATTTTAACATATGTTCTATTTTTTCTATTATGATGAAATATACATGATATAGAATTGAACATTTTAGCTATTTTAAGTGTATAGTACAGTGACCTTAAGTACCTACACAACATTATACAGCCTTTACTTATTTTTTATCTCATTCTTTAAAGTTTCTTCTTTGTGTAGGGCACACAATCTATACAGTAAAGAAACAAAATAGTATATGCATTTTAAATCATTTTGAAAGATACAGGCATATTGGGGTTTGCAAATTTTTTATGATGGGGGCATGCCCAGAAGTCATGGAAACCCCTAGTTTAGGGAGATCCTCTACCAGATCCATCAGTTGAGTTATGGTCTTTAGTTGTGTTTCCTTTTTTTTTTTCAATTTTTTATTAATCTAATTTGTTATACATAATTGCAGAGTACATTTCATTTCATATTACATATAAAGAGCACAATTTTTCAAGTTGCTGTTTTTATATAAAGTATACATGTATTTAGGGTAATCATGGATAATTCAGTCTGCCATTATTCCTATCCCCTTATCCTCTCCCCTCCCTCCCCCATCTTTGTTCTATTTAAAGCTCTTTCATTCCTCTCATCCCCTCTCTCTTGCCTTTATAAGTTAGTATCTTCATATCAAAGAGATCATTCAACCTTTGGTTTTTTGGGATTGGCTAACTTCACTTAGCATTATTTTCTCCAACTCCATCCATGTACCTGATAATTCCATGATTTTATTCTCTTTTAGTGCTGAATAGTGTTCCATTGTGTATATATACCAAAGTTTCCCTATTCATTCATCAGCTGATGGGCATTGGGTTTGGTTCCACAATCTAGCTATTTTGAATTATGCTGCTATAAACATTGATGTGGCTGTGTCCCTGTAGTAAGCTGTTTATAAGTCCTTTGGGAATAGGCCAAGGAGTGGGATAGCTGGGCCAAATGGTGGTTCCATTCCAAGTTTTCCTAGGAATCTTCATACTGCTTTCCAGATTGGCTTCACCAATTTGCAGTTCCACTGAAGGAGCCCCAATTAGGGAGATGGCTATTGCGGTCAGCTGGAAGCCATAAGTTCCACCTGATAATAAGTATGTATGTGACGCACCTGTAAGTGCACGTGAGGCACCCTCAAAGCTAAAGGTATATAACCGGGTGAAAGCTGTCGGAGTCAGGAGAAGAATGAATTCATTCAGTCAGTCATGCAGTCACTCAGTCGGTCAGAAGAAGAGTTCGGGTCGGAGAAGAAGAAAAGAATCAGAGCGGCCAGAACGTAGGCAAGCGGTTACAGAAGAGAAGCCAGATAGAAGAAGTAATTCCTGGTCAGAGTCAGGCCGAGGCTCCCGAGGAAGAAAGAAGAAAGAACAAAGAAGAAAGAAGCTCTAAAAGCTAAGCTCTCTCTCTCTCTCTCTAAAGAAGAAATCTCTCTCTTTCAAGCTCTCTCTCTTTCTCTCTAAGCTCTAAGAAGATGAAGAAGAAAAAGCTCTATCTTTCTCTCTAAGCTCTAAGAAGAAGAAGAAAAAGCTATCTCTAATCTTTCTCTCTAAGCTCTTTCTAAGAAGAAAAATCTTTCTTTCTCTCTCTAAGCTCTCTCTAAGAAAGTAGAAGTAAAAGTAGTAATAGCTTTACTCTGCCTCCGAGAATTTTCCCGCGGCGTTGTGGCTGGCCATGACAGGCAGCTTACATTCCACCAGCAATGTAAGAGTGTGCCTTTTTCCCCACATCCTCGCCAGCATTTATTGTTGTTTGTTTTTTTGATAGCTGCCATTCTGACTGGAGTAAGATGAAATATTAGAGTTGTTTTGATTTGCATTTCTCTAATCGCTAGAGATGTTGAACATTTTTTCATATATTTGTTGATTGTTTGTATATCATTCTCTGAGAAGTGTCTGTTTAGTTCCTTGGCCCATTTATTGATTGGGTTATTTGTTTTTTTGGTGTTAAGGCTTTTGAGAACTTTATAAATCCTTGAGGTTAGTGTTCTATCTGATGTGCTTGTGGTAAAGATTTGCTCCCATTCTGTAGGTCCTCTATTCACCTCACTGATTGTTTCTTTTGCTGAGAAGAAGCTTTGTAGTTTGAATCCATCCCATTTATTGATTCTTGGTTTTAGTTCTTGCGCCATAGGGGTCTTGTTGAGGAAGTTGGGGCCTAAACCAACAAGATGGAGATTTGGGCCTACTTTTTCTTCTATTAGGTATAAGGTCTCCGGTTTAGTTCCTAGGTCCTTGATCCACTTTGAGTTAAGTTTTGTGCATGGTGAGAGAAAGAGATTTAATTTCATTTTATTACATGAGGATTTCCAGTTTTCCCAACACCATTTGTTGAAGAGGCTGTCTTTTCTCCAGTGAATGTTTTTGTCACCTTTTTCTAATATAAGATAACTGTAGGTGTGTGGGTTCAACTCTGTGTCTTCTATTCTGTACCATTGGTCACACAGTCTATTTTGATGCCAGTACCATGCTGTTTTTGTTACTATTGCTTTATAGTACAATTTAAGGTCTGGAATAGTAATGCCACCAGCTTCACTTTTCTTGCTAAGAATTGCTTTGGCTATTCTTCAGGCTTGCTATGAACATTGAATGAGGTCAAATAAACATGACAATTAGTTTACCAGCACTAAGAGGGATTAACTTTCTATGCTGGAGAGATTAGGAATTGTCACCTTAGAAAGGAAAGGCTGGGCAGGAAGATAAGCACTGCAATTTCAGCTACCATTGGACTGTTCCAATTCCCACCTTCTAGGTAAAGGGTTTCAGTTGTTTCAGATGGGATGAGAAAAGGAAGGGATTAACTATGGAATGGATAATTCATGTGATAAATTATAACTCCTTCTACTTGTATAGTTTACTTAATAGTTCACTTACATTATCCCATTTTATCCTCAAAAACATCCCGTTTTTAAAATGAATACATTCAAACAAGAGAGAAAGGTAATTTATTGCTGTTCATACAATTACTGAGTGTCAGAGGAAGGACTTGGACCACAGTGTTGCCTCCCTCCTCTGCCCAAAGTTATTTTCCCTCTTTGTAACAGCTGCATCTAAGGAAGTGCTTGGAAATGCCAAAAGAGGTAAGGTGGTCAGAGCTTAATAGGTTCTGTGGCAAACAGGCTGGTGATGTGTGATTCTTAAACTTCACCCAAAATCACAACCTGGAGATGGTTATTGAAAATATAAATTCCCAGTATGATAGTGCCAAAGACTCTGGACCTGTAAGTCTAAGAAGGTGTGTAGAAATATGTATTATATTTTCCAGATGATTTTGTTAGGATTTAGTTGTGCAATGATTTTTAGATAAAGTATATGTAGATAGAACAAAACTACCATTTTAAAAGTGACAATAGTTTCTTCATATTGGTTAAAATTAGATTCTTTAAATGTTTGAAACTAGAAAATTGGCATGTGAAGAATCCAAATATTTTCAGAATTTTAAGGTGGAACTTGATATTCTTATGCTAATAGAAGAAAAGTAACTCATTGCAGTTGAACAATTTATTTGTTTAGTAATATAAATAAATATGTCTGTGGCCCAAAAAATGAATCCTGAAATAATTACAATTATGTATAATCTAAATATAGATTCTTACTGGACTCTTAGATCCACTCTTTTAGATTGAATAACTTAATAGACATTAAGCCATGTTTTGTTGACCTGTGGTGTGCTTTAGAGAAAATCAGACTGCTCCATCAATGTGAGGACAAGGTCTGGGTGAAGTAGGGTTTTTTTTCTGAGGGAGTGGGTGCCCTCTATCTGTCCTGCCAGAGTGGGGATGCTGGACCTTATTCTGAGGGACAGGAGCCCTCTGCACAGATTGGTGTTAAGGAGGGAGTTGAGCTTTAGAATGTGAGAAGAGAGAACAGAATCAGTCTCCCTTCAGTGGGAGAGGAGTTTGTCCTTGAAGCATCTCAGCAAACCAGGGACAATAGAAAGACGTGGCTGCACCTGCAGGAGCATTTTGACCAATGGGTGTAGGAAAAATAAGTAATTTTAAAAAAGTTAAATTTTCTTTTCTTCCCTGATAATCCCTATTTCTCAGCTCTCACTAGTAAATAATACAGCCAGGTATTTGCTCTACTTGGTAGAAACAGGAGAGCAAATGTGTTCAAAGAGACTGAGGAGAACTTCAGCCTGATCATGAGTCAGCAAATGTTCGTCACCCCCATGTCTTTCTAGTCACTGTGCTCCCCTACATCATTATCCAAGGGACATTTCAGAAACATCTTTTGGAGCTAATGTAGGCATTAGCTCTGTGGGGATTGCTTACGAGAAATTCTCATTCATTCCATTATTCCTGATGAGCAATTGCACTGTACTAAGAGAAACAGATGGGAATGATTTGGATTGGATAGCTAGTAAAAATTCAGGACTAATAAAGTCAAGGTCAGGAGATTGTTCTCTGTGGTAATAAGGGAGCAATTAACTTAGAGAAAGAAATAATTTTCCAAAGGCAGTGATTAAAGTTGTACGTTGGCCAAGGGCTGCTGTCATCATGAAGCCCAGGTGAGATAAGAGGAATGCTAAATCTGTCCATCAACAGACTCATTAGTCTAAAATGATTTGTTAATACCTGTGGGTGCTTTTGACAGGCCTAGACAGGGAAGAAGAAAGAATTAATGCTGGGGAAAGGAGGAGAAATAACAGAAAAGAATTATGAGATCTCACATCTGTGTTTGTAGGAGTGCAAAACTGCAAGTGAAAAGTATGGGAACCCACTGAGGGAAGAGTACTTTTGAAGTTCTTCAGTGCTCTCACTGATGTGGTAGACCAGTTATCACTCAGAATGAAGCAGAGAAACAATTACATGGAGCGGATGGTGAGTTGGTAGGGGCATCTTCACTCAGGCCAGCACGTTCAAAGGCTTATCTCCAGTTAAAAGGGATTTCAAAGGAAATGGGACCTGAGAAGTATTCAGAAGAAGAAAGTTAAATATATTAACCAAAGATAAAATTCTAAGTGTGTATGTGCCTGCATGTGAAACTACGTATAAATTACATAGTTTTTTAAAATTTTGTATTCTAATTTGTTATATATGACAGCAGAATGCATTACAATTCATATTACACATAGAGAGCTGTATACAAAGTATATTCACACCATTTGTGTCTTCATACATGTACTTAGAGTAATGATGTCATTAGCCAATCCCAAAAAAACAAATGCCTAATGTTTTCTCTGATATAAGGAGGCTGATTAATACAGGTTTTTAATGATGAAAGAATGTGAGAGGGTGCCATTTTTCAGATCCAGTGTTTAGATCATTGTCTGTAGAGTCAGAGGACTGAGTCAACCACCAACTTGCATGCGACACATCAGCTATTCTGAGAAGATGAATCAGAAGGGTTACACCTTCTCTTCACTGGAAGAGTGCCTATTTACGTGTCTCTAGTTCAATTTTAGTAGTACTTCCTCTGACGATATTTTAGTGTAAAGAAGACCAGTCTCTTGAATCAGGTACTATAAGTGATAAATAACATTTTCATCTGTATTTACCTTGTGACTCTCTTTACCTTACATAGCCATTTGCATTCATGACACACAAATTCTTGGTTAGTTAGACACATATGATTTAAGCAGACATTACCTTAAAGTTATTCTAATACTTTAAGCCAAAAAGAAATGTATATTATATGTAATAACTATCTTGTTTGCTTATCTATTGCTATTTTAAGGCTCATTTTAAAATGCCTGTTTGTCCAAAGCTTATTTGATCTTAATTATGGGAAAATAAAGCATTTGTTTTAAACACCATCCTTGACTCTTAGTTTTGAAGGACTATTGGGAAAAGAGCACAGAGGTTGCAGACAATCTCAAATCTGAAAGGAAGCAAAATCAGAAATAAAATCTGGAATATTGTCCAACACTGAACATTCCCTAGGGGTTTCAAACAACAATTGCAGAAGTCTCTGGAATTGAACTGAAGCTGCCTGGATTGTCCCTGGCTCTTGCTCATCCCCAGTGCTCACACAATGGCTACAGATGAGCAGGTGAGAAGTACTAAAATCTAAAGATTGCTGTCAGGTTAAACCAAATGAACAAGGACAGGCCAATAGATGGCATGCTTATAGGATAAATGTCATGTTGAGGCTCTTACAGCCACAGCTGACTCTGGCAAAGTTCATGTGTAAATTAACTGGACACTATTTACCTGCACCTAAGTGGTTTCTCTATTTAAGCAGACTTAATTACAGTGACACACAAGGGAAGCACTGTAGAACTGGATATAGGGTATTTAATACAGGATCATACCAAATAATTTGTGGAAATTGTTAATGTTGCTTACACTTTAAAATAGTATAAGAAATAAATACCCAGAAGTTGGTACCAAATTACGAATTTTACATCACAAATTAGATCATCAATTGTGTGATAACACATTTTGGCTAGAGCTGCAGGTTGATTAAGTATAGACAATAAATCACCATAGTTTTAGTGAGTACTTCAAATCTAATTGCTCCATAAAACATCCATCCAAATTTAGAATCTGACCCCGATTTCAAATCAATTTCTATTTCATGAGCAGGTGCTAAAGCAGTTTTCAAAGTGACTGTACTTAAACCCACTCATAGGGAGCAGTGATCGATTTATTACTGTGTGCATTTTTTATCAGGACAAGAGACTCCAAGGACCCACTGGGTGACTTCTCTCAACATTTTATCTGTATTATCAAGCCAAAGCTTTTTGTTTTTTGTTTTATGTTTTTCCTGAAGGAAAGCCTCACAGTAAGGTTTTTCATATTTTATTTTCATGGTTTAGACACAGAGCTATGAGTCTGAAAAGTTCATGAATGACATGGAAAATAGCCCGTTATTCATTAGATTAAAAATGTGTTCCATATAATAAGTATTTTCTCAGTTCTGTCTAGATAACAGAGTCAGAACCATGTGTTGAAACAAGCCTGTATTATGGAGTCAATCAGAATTTGCAGTTATTTACACTATCTGATTTTTAGTTGACATGTCAGTAAAATGGAAAGAAATACCAAACTTTTTGGGGAATATTATGTGAGGGTCAAATGAACAAAAATCCATAGAATAATACCTGGGAAATAAGGGGGCAATATTTATAGAGTGTTTTTTTAAATTATGAATTATTTATGCTACAGTTGACAGGAAAGAGCTAAGTCATAAATTGGCCTGTTATACTTGTTTTCCTAAGAATAAATAATAATCATTTTTATACGTATTTATATATATTCTTTTAAGTTTGTGACTCATTTCACAAGGATTGAGACAATGTATAAATTTTTTTAAAAAATCAATAAAATTGAAAATAAAATAGAGCCAGAAATATATTGATAAAGATAAAAACTGGAGAAGGATAATACACAAATTTTGAAAAATGAATCCTAGTTTGCTATGGCTTTTTTCCCACTAAACAGGATTGAAAATTTGGCTCTGAGCTCTCAAGAGACCAAAGCATAAAGAAAAATAAAAAACTACTCCCAAATTATATTTTGTTTGTTTTAAAAATCACAGCAATCTTACACCAGAAGCAAAGTTTTCGTAATATTTGATTTCAGAAAGTATTTCTATGTTTCATCAAGTAACAGGGGGTAGGTGATGTACTTAACCAAATCGTCACAAAAATACTGGAGCAACACCACAAGCACACTTTGTTTGACAGGTGAGTATGTTGATTCCTGATAGGCAGCTCTTAAATAGCTTGATAATGATCCTTATCCTCTCCTCTGTTCCCTCAAAAAGAACATTTAATCATCTTTTATATCCCCAAATTGTTCATCTCAGTTACATGCCATTGGAAAACCCCCAGGAGCCAATACTGAGAGTATTCTTCATGGGTGGCACTTCCTGTTTTCCTTCGAAAGGGAAAAGATGGGTTGTTATGAAGGTGGGCAGGTTCACTAACCCACATTCTCATTTTTTTTTAATAGACTCTATTTTTTAGAGTTTTAACTTTACAGAAAAATTGAGAGGAAGAATTGGATTTTCCATATACCTCTCACACCCACACATTCACAGCTTACCTCTTCTCAACATCCTGCCCTAGAGTGGCACATGTGTTACAATTAATTAACCTACAGACACATCATTACTATTCAAAGACCATAGTTCACTGTTGGTCTTATACATTGTACAGATTTGTATAAATCTTTGCCAACATCTACCATTGTAGTCTCATCCAGAATAGTCTCCCTACTATTCTTCCCTTCCCACTAATCCCTGACAACATTTTGCTGCCTTCATAGTTTTTCCTTTTCTTTCTTTCTTTTTTTTTTTTTTTTTTTTTTTTTGCAAATGTCTCATAATGGGAATTAAGTATGCCGCCTTTTCAGGTTAGCTTCTTTCACTTAGTGATATGTGTTTTAAGTTCCTTCATCTTTTCTCATGGCTTGATAGTTTATTTTCTGTCCTGAATAATATTCCCTTGTCTAGATGTTCCACAGTTTAACCAATCACCTTCTGAAGGACATTTTGGTTGCTTCCAAGGCTTAGTAATGATGCACAAAGCTACAGCTAACATCCACATTCAGGTTTTTGTGTGAAAGTAACTGTTCAGCTCATGTGGGTAAAACACCAAGAAGCTTAATCTCTGGATGCTGTGGTAGCAATTAGGTTTAGTTTTTCAGTGAACTTGCAAAGTACCTTCCACAATGGCTACATTCTGCATTCTTACCAGGAATGAGTGAGTGTTCCTGTGGCTTACATCCTTATCTTTTAATCTCCCATTTGTGGGGCTCCATTTCCTTTTTATCTTGGATTCCCCCCACTAATAATAATAATAATAATAATAATAATAATAACAATAACAATAAAATAAAAGCAAATCACACTGATTATGGATTAGCACAAAGTATTTTGTCTGAACCTGTTTCCCTAGAAAGTGGACTTAGGTGACCAGCACCCACGTCATGCTGCTCATAAATTGGTAAAGTCATTTTGCCTCAAGAGCCCTCCTCCCCATCGTGGCAAGTCACAGTGGGAGAGTTCAGTGGACTGTGACTCCATTCTCAAGAGGCCAAAAACTAAATGAAAGTACAAATGAGAGATAAATAGACCATGGAAGCTGGTCTTTGACCTTGGGAACATTGTTAAAGCTGGGTGAACTCCATCAACCCTTTCTAACATTACATGTTGCAGAGGTAAAGGAACCGAAGTTCCGGGTCTGCCAACAGTGCAGCCTAATAGGAGATGAATGTGTAATCTGTAACACTAAAGGACTGTAATGTCAGTGTCATGAGGAAAGAAAGAAATGTTTCATCTTCTTTTAGGGAACTATAAAAAAAATTACCTTTCAGAAAGACTGGCACTTAGAAAAAGGGAAAAATTTTCTCCCAAGGGAATTTGTAACTACAGTCAGTTTGAATCCACATCAGCTGGCTAGACCAACGTACTTCTAGTTGAGAATTTATTTTAAAGTGATCCCAAGCTGGTAGTGCCCCCAAGATACTGGCAGAAGCAAATATAAATTTTCTCTGATGGAACCTACTTTTAGGTCTCAAAGCAATTCCCAATAGGTAAAGTTCCAAGATATATAAACTCACAGTCAGAACTTAAAATTCACAAGGAAATAAAAAAAGGTATTTTAGGTGAGAACCAGCAAATAAATTGAGAAATGAATTTGGCTTAGAATTCAGCTTGTGTAAAATAAACTGTATGTTCAAAATATTTAATAAAATTAATGAAGTGGATGAATATATGAGTCAAGAAAATAGACATTTAAAATTATTAAGAGGATTCCTAAACAAATTAAGCAAAGGGAACTGTTTTAGTCAACTTTATTCACTGTGTACAAAAATGTGTGACAAGAACAACTCAGAGGAGGGAAAGTTTGTTTGGGGCTTATGGTTTTGGAAGTCTCAGTCCTTAGACAAATGAGTCCATTCATTTTCTGGGCCCAAGGTGAGGCAGCACATGATGGCTGAAAGGAAGGTAGAGGAAAATTGCTCAGCTCATGAAGGCCAGGAAGCAGAGAGGGAAGGCGGGAAGTGGCATAGGGAAGACTCACAAGTCAAGGCCAAACCCCGTTGTCCATCTCCTTCAGACACACCCCACCTACCTAAAGTTGCTAGAGTCCATTCACACTAGAGCAGACTGGTTAGGTTACAGCTCTCATAATGTAATGATTTCCCCCTCCAAACATTCCTGCATTAATACAGAGGCTTGGGGGGCAGGGGAGAGGACAACTGATATCCTACCTATAACAGGACCAAATTGAAATTCTAGCACTAAAATGATCTAACAATATAACAATTACAATTAAAATCAAGGGGTAATTAACAATAAATTAGATGTTGCTGATAAGATAATTAATGAGCTGGAAGACAAAAAATGGAAGAATTTGCATAGAATATAGAAAAGAGAAGACAATACAACAGAGAGATTTAGAGACTTGAATGATCAGATAAGAAGGTGCAATATGTATTCAAACAGAAATGAGAGAATGAGATAAAGGCTTTAGTTGACCATGCTGTGTCCTTGACCTTTCCACATGATATATGTTTTAGAATCATATTAATTTCTACCAAAATCTTGTCAGGGTTATTAATGGTATTGCATAGGAACCATAGGTCATATTGGAGAGAACCGGTGTTATTTTACCTTTCCACTAGGTGCTCTGGCTGTGCACCTCCAGGGAAGAGATCAAGGAATGATTGGAGGTCACTGAGAATAGGGAGCAATGCCCACCAGTCTCAAGTGGCACAACATTTACTTACAGCAAGAGGAGAGAGAGGGTGCACTAGACACAGCCCCTTGCCATTTAACCCCCAATGAATTGATACCCGGTGTCAGTGTGTCTCCTCTAGCACTGTGAGCAATCTGGCTGCACATTTCACACTTCATGCCCAAGTAAAAGGATTTTATAAAGGGAACAGAACAGTTCCTTCACCTGCAGGAGCAGATAGAATATAGAAGAGTTGGGCTGCCCAGATGTCAGATGATGAACACACTTAAGTAGAACAAAATATATTTAATCCAAGAACAAGAGAAGATATTCCCAAATGAAGAGACATGTCCCGCACAGGCTGTGAGGGATATTTATCTCTTTACAATAAAATGTTCCAGACCCAATGCCACCCTCATGCAACCATGTGAAAGCCAAGGCATTGTGTATGACTGACTGCCTCTCCCAACAGGAATTTTTATTATTTCTTCTCTTTAATGTTTGAATGTGATATGTCTCTTTACATTTATTTGAATATATTTTCCTGCAGTTGTTCTTTTTAAATCTACAGGTCTTGCACATTATTTTGTTGAACTTATTCTTGAATAATTTTGTATTTTTAATGCTATTGTAAATGGTGCTGGTTTTTGAGTTTCATTTTAAAATTAATTTGTGACTATTTTGTGAGTATAAATAAAATAGATTTTTTTTTGTATAATGACCTTGTTAATGACCTACATTCACTTATTCATGTCTGTGTTAATCTTTAGGATTTTTCATGCAAACAATCAGGTCATCTGCAAATCAAATAAGTTTTGCTTTTGATTTCTGGTTTCTATGCCTTTCATTTGTTCTTGTCTTCCTGCTTGAGCAATCCAATAAAAGCCACCTTGGCTTTTTCCATATCATAGGGAATTCTATCTTAATCACTACACATAATACTAGATTTAGATATTTGTAGATGCTTTCTTATCAAATTGGGGAAATCTCTTTTCTATTCCTAGTTTACTAAGTTTTATTTTTTTAACTATGAACAATTATTAAATTATATCTAGAATGTTTTCTGAATCTATTGCATTAATTATGTGTTGTGGTTCTACAGCTTCTCAGGGATTATTTGTGGAATCAACCAAGCAGAAGCACTTAATTGTGACTAACTCAAAAATACATGCATATTGGCTCCCTTCCCATCTTCTTTTCATTACACTTGCTCCTCACTCCTGATTTTTGTGAATGAATTATCTCAGACTACTCTGCTTCCTAAGGATACCAGGCCAAAACACCTTTTAATTATTAAACCACTAAATCAATACTTTAAACAATTTTATAAAGGGAACAGAACACATAAATGGCTTTACCATCAGTTGTTCCAGACTTACAAAGAACAAATCCTTTCAAGCACACACAGACTCTTCCAGAAGATGCCAAAGGATGATCACTCTTTCTCATTTTACTAAGTTAGCATAAACTTGCTATTCATACTAAGATATTTAAGAGAGAAAACTAAAGAGGGACTAATTCACATAGAAGCAAAACCATAAATATGCTCGCAAACTAAATCCATAATATGGAAGATAAGAAAATTGTCCAATTTGTATTTCAAATTGAGAAAGATAATTTACGTATTTAACAACCTTAACAAATTCAAGGAAAAAGCAATGTGTTCATAAAAGATGTCGGAAAGTATTGGTATACTTAATTTTAAATTCACGATGGAACATGCTTTGAAAACTAGCAAGATAATGGAATTTCCTTAAACTAATGGGAGTACATTACAAAAAGTGGAGTACATTTAACTCATACTTAATATTTAATACTAAAAACATTCATTTCAAGATGAAAAACAAAACAAGAAGACAGGGTGTTAGTTATTGTCACTTTGGTGCAATATTATGTTAGAGTAAAAAAGATAAGGGAAAAATGCAGTAAAAAAGATAAGGGAAAAATTAAATAAAAGGTTAGGGATTAGAAAGGAAAGAGATCAAATTACCTTTTTGTACTTTCTGCAAAGGATGTGATTTTTTAAAATTATTTTTATTTTTATTATTATTATTTTTTGTTTTCATTTTTGGTAGTTTAGATGGATAGCATGCATATATTGTATGCTTATTTATTTATTTCATATATATACTTTAGTTGTAGGTAGACACAATACCTTTATTTTATTTATGTGGTACTAAGGATAAAATCCAGGGTCTCACACATGCGAGACAAGTGCTTTACTGCTGAGCCATAGCCCCAGCCCTGGATGGATGTGATTTTATATAGAAATATTAAAAAGAATATAAAAATAAATTAATGCAATTAATAAAAAATTTAGGAGTCCCCAGTTCAGCGGCTGGCTTGAGTTGCCAGCTCGGCCTGCCCACCTGAGATCCCGGTTCTGCCTACGGGCCCTGAGACCTACAGAATTCCAGTTCAGATGGAATTCCCAGTTCAGACAGCCAGTGTAAGTTCCCAGTTTGGCTGGCGGGCCCTGCGACCTGTGGGTGGAGTTACCAGTTCAGCCTGCCCTGTGAGATCCCGGTTCAGCTTGTGGGCCCTGCGACCTGTGGGAGGAGTCCCCAGTTCAGCAGCTGGCTTGAGTTGCCAGCTCGGCCTGCCCACGTGAGATCCTGATTCCACCTAAGGGCCCTGAGACCTACTGACGGAATTTCCAGTTCAGACTGCCAGTCACCCCGCTGAAGGAGAGACCCAGACGCCAGTTCGCCTGGCCTCCTGGGCCCAGAGTAGCAGCTGCACCACCCAAGACACGACCTGAGGAAAAGCCCCCTCCACTCCCAGGGGAAGTGCGACCTGCACAGCTGCAACCAGAACAAGAGGGGAAGTGCGACATGCCCAGATGTAACCAGAACAAGACGTAGGCACCCGCCAAGCCACTCTTCCACTGTGCCATTCTGCAACTGGCCAAAGGTGCAGGTTTGACTCCACTAACAAGATCGCTGACTGGACGTGAACCAAGTCAACTGAAAAAGAAGGGCATCCCAGGGTCCAGTTTGTTTGAGACTGGTTCCTGGGTTCAACTGGTTTTTTTTTTTTTTGGTTTGTTTGTTTGTTTGTTTGTTTTCTTGTTTTTTGGGTTTTTGTTTGCTTGTTTGTTTTTGCTTCGTTTTTGTTTCAATTGACAGTGTGTTTTTTTGTTTGCTTCTGTTCCTCTTCTCTTTCTTTCTTTTCTTCCTTCTCACTTTTGCATTTTTCTTCTTCCTTCATCTTCCCTATTTACACCCTGCCATTGCATACTCAACAGAGGCAAAAACAAGTTATACGCAGAAATTGGGAGTTCTAGAAAGGGTACAATTGAAATATATAACAAAGTGGTGTTAAATATAGTTCATTCTCTATTTTCTTGACTCTCTCTCTTCTCTCTCTTAAACTAATTTCTACTCTTTTGTCATTTTTTTTTCTCTTTTCCATCGTTCTTTATTTCTTCTCTCAACCACTGCATAAGTTAGGTGTATATATAAATTGGACTTTCCACCTAAGCATTCACTCCATTCTCTTTCCTCTCTCATCTGCTGATACTAAACCACTTCCATAAAACTCTCTTCTCATACTTTCTAAGAAAGAACAATTCAATATACTCACTTCCTTCTTCCTAAACATATCACCTCTGTGTCCAATTCTTGAAACTATAAAACCCCATCAGAAGCATACAGAGTAAATTGCAAACAATATCTGGGTTAACTAAATCTGCACATTGTGATCAAACTGGGATTCTCTGAATAGAAAGTGTTTGATTTTAAAGTGTAAAGGATATATAAGGGGATCTGATAGCATTGTACTATAGGAGCAACATAAGGCTTTAAGGTAAAATCAAAATAGTCAAGGTCCCACAGTACAGAAAGATAAGACACACAAGCAATATGAAGAAACAAGGGAAGAAAGTGACACAAACAAATCAATATACCTCCTCAGTAGATTCCATGGCAAGCACAGTTGGTGAAATGCCAGAGATGGAATTTAGAAATTACATATTCCAAGTGTTTGCGGAACTTAAGAACGAATTCAAAAATGAGATGAGGGAGCAAATATAGGAGGTGAAAGATCATTTTGACAAAGAACTCCATAAACAAATACAGGAAGTAAAAGATTATTTCAATAGAGAGATAGAGGCTCTAAAGAGAAATCAAACAGATATCCCGGAAATGAAAGAAGCAATAAACCAAAATAAAAACTCAATCGAAAGTATCACCAACAGAGTAGATCAATTGGAAGAAAGAACCTCAGACAATGAAGACAAAACATATATCCTAGAGAAAAATCTAGATTATACATCAAAAATGGTAAGAAACCAAGAACAGAACATTCAAGAATTATGGGACAACATAAAAAGACCAAACTTAAGAGTGATTTGGGTAGAGGAAGGGGCAGAGTTTCAAGCCAAAGGAATGAGTAATTTATTTAATGAAATAATTACAGAAAATTTTCCAAACTTGAGGAATGAATGGGAAAACCAAGTTCAAGAGGCCTACCAAACACCAAAAATACAAAATCACAACAGATCCACACCAAGACACATTATAATGAAAATGCCTAATATACTGAGCAAGGAGAGAATATTAAAAACCACAGGAGAAAGGAAGCAGATTACATATAGGGGGAAACCAATCAGACTATGTTCAGACTTTTCAACCCAGACCTTAAGAGCGAGAAGATCCTGGAATAGCGTATTTCAAGCTCTGAAAGAAAAGGGATGTCAACCAAGAATCTTATATCCAGCAAAATTGAGCTTTAGATTTGAAGATGAAATAAAAACCTTCCATGACAAGCAAAAGTTAAAAGATTTCTCAACTCGAAAACCAGCACTTCTGAACATCCTAGGCAACATTTTTCATGAAAAAGAAGAGAAAAATAACAACAAAAATCAACAAAGGGAGATATTAAACTAAGGGAAATACCAACCAGAAGAGAAACCAAATCAAACTAAAGACCATAATACAAATAAAAATGGATGGGAATAAAAATCACATCTCAATAATAACCCTGAATGTTAATGGCCTAAACTCGCCATTCAAAAGACACAGATTATCTGAATGGATTAAAAGTAATGACCCAACATTTTGCTGTCTCCAAGAAACATACCTCGTAGACAAAGACATCAATAGAGTGAAGGTAAAAGGCTGGGAAAAGTCTTATCACTCACATGGCATGCGGAAGCAAGCAGGGGTTGCCATTCTCATTTCAAATAAGGTAGACTTCAAGTCAAAGCTAATCAAAAGGGACAAAGATGGATATTTCTTACTACTTAAGGGAACCATTCATCAACAGGATATAACAATCATAAATCTATATGCCCCAAATAATGGAGCAACTACATTCATCAAACAAACACTTCTCAAGTTCAAGAGTAAAATAGACCACAACACAATTATCCTAGGGGACTTCAACACACCTCTCTCACCAATGGATAGATCATCCAAACAAAAGCTAAACAAAGAAACTTTAGGCCTCCTTAAAACAATTAATAACTTAGACCTAACAAACATATATAGAATATTTCATCCCTCAGTAAACGAATACATTGTTTTCTAGGCAGCACATGGCTCCTTCTCCAAAATAGACCATATATTATGTCACAAGGCAACTCTCAGCAAATATAAAAAAATAGAGATACTACCCTGCATGCTATCAGAGCATAAAGGGATGAAATTCGAAATCAATGACAAAACAAGGAATAAGAAAAACTACTCCATCAACTGGAAGCTAAACAACATGCTACTGAATGAACAAGGGGTTGAAGAAGACATCAAAGAGGAGATTAAAAAATTCCTAGAGGCAAACGAGAACACAGATACAACATATAGAAATCTCTGGGACACTATGAAGGCAGTAGTAAGAGGAAAATTCATTGCACTGAGTTCATTCCTTAAGAGAAAAAAACAACAACAACAACAAATAAATGACTTAACATCACACCTCAAAGCACTAGAAAAAGAAGAACAGACCAACACCAAGAGCAGTAGAAGACAGGAAATAATTAAAATCAGAGCAGAAATTAATGAAATTGAGACTAAGGAAACCATTCAAAGAATTGACAAAACTAAAAGTTGGTTCTTTGAAAAAATAAACAAAATTGACAGACCCTAGCGATGTTAACAAAAAAGAAGAAGAGAAAAAACTCAAATTACTAACATTTGTGTTGAAAAAGGGACTATCACAACAAACACCTCAGATATACAGAAGATAATTAGAAATTACTTTGAGAACTTGTATTCTAATAAAACAGAAAATATTGAAAACATTGACAGATTTCTAGAGTCATATGATTTGCCTAAACTGGAACTGGAGGCTATACACAATTTAAACAGATCTATTACAAGCGAAGAAATAGAAGATGCCATCAAAAAGCTACCAACAAGAAAAAGTCCAGGACCTGAAGGGTTTACAGCCAAATTCTACAAGACTTTTATAGAAGAACTAATACCAATGCTCTTCAAACTATTTCAAGAAATAGAAAAAGAGGGAGCTCTTCCAGACTCTTTCTATGAGGCCAATATTACATTAACCCCAAAGCCAGGCAAAGACACATCCAAAAAACAAAACTTCAGGCCAATATCTTTAATGAACATAGATGCAAAAATCCTCAACAAAATTTTGGCAAATCAGATACAAAAACATATCAAAAAGATAGTGTACCACGATTAAGTGGGGTTTATTCCAGGGATGCAAGGCTGGTTCAACATTCAGATATCAATAAACATAATACATCACAGCAATAGACTTAAAGATAAAAATCATATGATCATCTCAATAGACACAGAAAAAGCATTTGACAAAATACAACACCCCTTTATGTTCAAAACACTGGAAAAACTAGGAATATCAGGAACATATCTCAACATTATAAAAGCTATTTATGCAAGGCCCCGAGCTAACATTATCTTAAATGGAGAAAAATTGAAAGCATTCCCTCTAAAAACTGGAACAAGACAGGGATGGCCCCTCTCACCACTGCTATTAAACATAGTACTGGAAACTCTGGCCAGAGCAATTAGACAGACGAAAGAAATTAAAGGGATCCAGATAGGAAAAGAAGAGCTCAAATCAGCACTATTTGCTGATGACATGATAATATACCTAGAAGACCCAAAAAACTCTACCAGAAAACTTTTGCAACTAGTAAATGAATTCAGCAAAGTAACAGGATACAAAATCAATACCCATAAGTCAAAGGCATTTTTGTACATCACTGTCAAAGCCTCCGAAAGGGAAATGATGAAAACTACCCCATTTTCAATAGCATCAAAAAAAAAAAAAAAATACCTGGGAATCAACTTAATGAAAGAGGTGAAAGACCTCTATAAGGAAAATTATAGAATACTAAAGAAAGAAATCATAGAAGAACTCAGAAGATGGAAAGACCTACCTTGATCTTGGATAGGTAGAATCAATATTGTTAAAATATCCATACTACCAAAAGCATTATACAGATTCAACGCAATTCCAATCAAAATCCCAATGTCATTCTTCAAAGAAATAGAAAAAGCAGTCATGAAATTCATTTGGAAAAATAAAAGACCCAGAATAGACAAAGCAATCCTGAACAAGAAAAGTGAAGCGGGGGCATCACCATACCAAACTTTAAATTATACTATAGAGCAAAAACAGCATGGTATTGGCACCAAAACAGACTGGTAGACCAATGGTACAGAATTGAGGATACAGAGACTAATACATATAATTTCAGCTATCTTATATTAGACAAAGGCGCCAAAAATGTACAGTGGAGAAAGGACAGCCTCTTTAACAAATGGTGCTGGGAAAACTGGAAATCCATATGCAACAAAATGAAATTAAACCCTTATCTCTCACCATGCACAAAACTCAATTCAAAGTGGATCAAGGATCTAGGAATTAGACCAGAGACAATACGCCTAATAGAAGAAAAAGTAAGCTCCAATTTCCAACATGTTGTATTAGGCACCAAGTTCCTTAATAAGAATCCTGTAGCGCAAGAATTATTACCAAGAATTAATAAATGGGATAGATTTAAAGTAAAAAGCTTCTTCTCAGCAAAAGACTCAATCAGTGAGGTGAATAGAGAGCCAACTAATTGGGAACAAATATTTAATACGTGCACATCAGATAGAGCACTAATTTCTAGAATATATAAAGAACTCAAAAAACTGACCAACTAAAGAACAAATAATCCAATCAATAAATGGGCTAAGGAATTAAAAAGACACTTCTCAGAAGAAGATACACAATTAATCAAGAAATACATGAAAAAATGCTCAACATCGCTGGCAATTAGAGAAATGCAAATCAAAACTACTCTAAGATTTCATTTCACTCCAGTCAGAATGGCAGAGATCAAGAACACAAACAACAATAAATGTTGGAGAGGATGCGGGGAGAAAGGCACACTCTTACATTGCTGGTGGGACTGCAAAATGGTGCAACCGCTATGGAAAGCAGTATGGAGATTTCTTGGAAAACTGGGAATGGAACCACCCTATGACTCGGCTATCCCACTCCTGGGTCTCTTCCCAAAGGACTTAAAAACAGCATATCACAGTGACACAGCCACTTCAATGTTTATAGCAGCACAATTCACAATAGCTAGGTTGTGGAACCAACCTAGATGTCCCTCAGTAGATGAGTGGATAAAGAAAATGTGGTCTATATACAAAATGGAATTTTACTCAGCAATAAAATAGAATAAAATAATGATATTTGCAGGTAAATGGATGAAGTTGGAGAATATAATGCTAAGTGAAGTTAGCCAATCCCAAAAATCCAAATAACGAATGTCTTCTCTGATATAGGAGGCTAATTCACAGTGTTGTTGGATGGAGGTACATAGGAGGATTAGAGGAACACTAGAATGGTCAAAGGAAAGGGAGGGGAAGGGAGGGAGTATGGGGGAGGGAGGGGGAGAAAAAGGAAAAAATAAATTTGGTGGTTGAATGAGATTGATATCATTATCCTAAATGCATGATTGAAGATCTGAATGGTACTTATATACTTTGTATACTAATAGTTGTATGTGAAAAGATGCTATATATGTGCATTATGAATTGTAATATATACTACTACTATAAGTAAAAAAATAAAATAATTAAAATAAAATAAAAAATGCAGCAAAAAAATTTAGACCATTTCTGGGTATAAAAATAAACATAGAATATGAATGCATTGTTACATACTACCAAAAATTATAATATATAATCTAAAAATACATCTAATAACAAGGGAGCAAGAACCAAATGAGAAAATTATAACATTTTTGTGTCAGAATTTTATTGATTTGGATTAGGCAGATGGGAGTGAAGAAAGGGGAGGGAGTCTGGGGGTAGGAAGAATAGTATAATGAATCAGACATTATCCTATGTGCAAATATGGCTACATGACCCATGTGTTCTATATCGTGTACAACCAGAAGAATGAGAAGTTATACTCCATTTACGTATGATGTATCAAAATGTATTCTACTGTCACGTATAACTAATTAGAACAAATTAAAAAATTGAAAAAGTAAAACACACTTAAATAGAGAAATATACTTAATATTTATGGTCAAAGAAATAATATTAAAGGAGGTCACTCTTTATCAACTTGATATATGCTGTAATATAGATTTCAGTCACTCCAATAAAATATCGCTACTCAAGTACAGAGGGCAGCAGAGGAGATTGCCCAAATGATTGAAAACCTTAGATGTTAGAGGAAAAGAGAAAGAATAACAAAGGCCACCTGAAAAAAGGAAAACATAATGGGAATCTTGCCTTACTAGATAGGAAGAATTATTATCAAACAATAGTTATTAAAGTTAGGGGTAATTAGCACATGTATGAAAATTTTCTCTTTGGAGGTGATTAGGTAGCTAGTACCTAAATGCACAGAAATAATTTAAGATAGAGTTGGTATTTTAAATCATGAGATTATAACTGATTTTACTATAAATGTCATTCATTTAGAAAACAACATTCAACCCCTATTTTATACCGGACTCAAAGTCAATCCAAACTAGATTAAACACATAAATTTAAAAAAAAAAAAAAACTATAACAGGTTTAGAAGGCAATATAAGAAAATAATTTTATGATTGTGAATGGGGAAGTATTTCATAAACTATACTCCCAAAGGTGAAACATAGAGAAAGTAGTCAAACATAGATGATATGATTTTAGTAATTTCAGTGGAACAAAAACACCACAGAAATATTTTAGAAATATAGTATGATGTAGACTATAAGACTGTAGATTCAGAAAATAGGTTACTGGTGTTTGATTTTTGATTCAATAGTTGTGTAACTTTAGGCCTTAATTTCTTTATTTTCAATCATTTTTTTGGGGGATGATAATAAGTACTATGATAAGTACTATGAAAGTGTTATTATTGTAAAAAGAAAAAAAGATGAAACACAAATAAATACAATGTTGGCAGGACATATAACTGACATGGATTTAATATGTAGGATATAGACAGTACTCATAAAAATTAATGACAGACAAAAGTACCATCTGTAAAAACTGGCAAAAGTAGCCTAAATAGATATCTCAAAAAATAATCACCACAGTTCAATAAACAAGTGAAAAGCTGTTCAACTTCACTTGTAACAGTAAAATATAAGCCAAATCCAAACAAAATTAGTAAAAACTGAAGATTTTACAATATCAAATCCTGGCAAAGATATATTGCTATCACTAATATCATGTTAGTTGAAATTTAAACTGCCACAACTACTTTGCAAAATAATTTTCCTTAACAATAAAATTGAAAGTATGCCCACTTAATGGCAATGTTCAACAAAATTTTTTTAATTAATTTATTTTTTATTCTAGGTTGTTATAAATGACAGCAGAATGCATTACATTTTATATTATACTTATAGAGCACACTTTTACATATCTCTGGTTACATACAAAGCATATTTACAGCATTCATGACTTCATACATGCACTTAGGGTAATGATATCCATCTCATACTACCAACTTTTTTTTTTTCTTCACCCTTTTGCCCCCTCCCTTCCCCTCCCTACCCATTTTTTTTTCTGTGTATTCTTTTAAATACACACCCATACATATATTTCATGAATATCGTTTGGCATCTACTTACTATTTAACACAAAATAAGATATAACAAATCCTTTAAGTTAGGTGATTGCTCAGATGTTTTTCTGAGTAAGGATACTATGGATGTTTTAAAAATTTAATTTAGTATTTTAGTCATTTAACATTTAAGGAAATATCTTTTCCCTGAGCCTATTATTGCAGTTTTATTCTTTGCTTTTTAACCACCACAATTCCATTTTCCAGGAAGGTTTTCTGCAGGAGAGAAGATGTCATAAATGTCCTAAGGGACTCTGTGGGATGGGGGATGTGAAGAAACCTGGAGAGGATCTAGCCCTTGAGGTCTGAGCCTTACTAGTTCATATCTAAGTCCCCTGCCTGGAAGTCCTACTGACTGCAGCTGCTATAAATATTTTCACTAGCACCTCTGTGAGCTATAAGTAATGTGGCCTTCACACTCCAAAGACCAATTGGGACAAAGACAAAGAGTGAGCTAGATGGTTTTCTCCTCACTCTGTTATGGTTATAATATGTCAAGACTCTAGAGTAGACAATGTTGATAGGATTGAGAAAATTGTGGAATACCATCCTTTTTGTGGGCTTTGCCATATTGTACCAATGTCAGCACAAACAACCAAAGACCAGAACAGACATCATCTACCAGATCTGAGGCAGAGAAAGGTAAGATTATTTGTTAGCAAACAAGACTCTTCTGAATGAAAAACAAACAAACAAACAAGAAACAACAACAGAAAACTGAAGAGAATTCATTGACTCAAAACTAGAAGATGCAGAGTTGAGTTGCTTTCAGAGGTCACAATTGTAATCAGCAGCAGTTGCCCCCCCCCCCCCGCCCTTCTTTCTGTTGCTATTCTTTTCTCTCTGTGGTTTCATTCTTAGATTCCATATAGCTGTGAGAGCCTCAGACAGCACTATCCTTATGCTGTTCTTGTTCAGGTACAGCAGGAAAGGAAGATTTTCTCCTTCTCTATAAACCCAATAAAGTCTGCATTCTTCTTGGATTAGATCTATGCTGTGGGCATCTCTCCTCTAGCCAGGAGGGATTGGCTATGGTTGGAAGAAAATAAAATAAAAACTGGGACGGGAAACAACAAATACCTAATATTCGGGGTGATATTTTTAAGATTAGACTCCTGGACTTTTCAGATGGAATAATATGCCAGTGAAACAATAGTTTATTACCAATAATATGGCACAATAATGAAAAGTGGACAGGGATTTAGTAACACATATTACTGGTTGGAATCTGGGAGTAGTTTGGGGGAAAGTTAAATCAATTCATTTTTGCACCATCCATTCCTCCTACCTTGCAAAAGCTCAATATATAAAATTCCACAATTAAAAGTTTAATGCTTTGGTCTAAGCCCTACTAAAGAATTTTCTCCTAGATAAAATGTAAAAATGACATTTCACATCTGCACAGGAGCAAGAAGTCATTTTTCAGAAGCATCGAGATTAGATGTTAATAACAGAAGGACAGACAAAGTGAGAAACATTGGGCTCTAAAGGAAAAATAAAAGAAGTAGTCTTAGGTGAGAGTGGGGATATGCGAAGGAAGCAGGAAAGGAAAATCAAAGATGTTATGGATAAACTTTGCAATTTTACCTCAAGTCTCACTATCTATTTAGTTTTATAGTAGTGGTTTACAATCAGGGATGATTTTGCTCTCTAGGGGGCATATGGCAATATTTGGAGATAGTTTGGTTTTTCTAATTGAGTATGGGTTAGGTGGTAGTGTGACTGTCACTCAGTGTTTTGAGGCTAGAGATGTTGTTCAATATCTTATGTTGCAAAGAAAGCTCCATACAACAAAGAATTATCTGGTCCAATATGTCAAAAGCACTACTGTTATGGTTTGGAGAGTTTGGTCCCCCACAAAATTCCTATGTTGAAAGCATGGTCCCAAGTGTGGCAAGGTTTAGAGGTGGGGCTGGTAGTCAAAGATGAAAGAAGTAGCCTCATCAGTGAATTAATCAATTTGATGGATGAATAATTTGAATGATTACTGAGTGGTAACTGTAGGCAGGTAGGTTGTGGTTGGAGGAAGTAGGTCACTGGAGGCCTGGCCTTGGGGCCATTATCTTGTCCCTGACTCCTAACTCTCTGCTTCCTGGATTCCATGAACTGTATAGTTTTCCTCTGCCATGCCTTTTTGCCATGATGTTCTGCCTTACCTCAAACTCAGAGCAATGGAGTTAATTGACCATGGACTGAACCCCTGAAAACATGAGCCCAAATAAACTTTTCCTCCTCTAAGTTGTTCTTTTCAAGAATTTTGGTCAGAGTGATGGAAAGCTGAGTAACTGGACCACTTTTGAGAAACAGTGGTTTTAGACTTTCAACAGAATTTCTGAGTCATCCAAGCCCACTGAGATTGGTGTTTTCTACTTGTTGATAGCAGACAGGAAGTAAAATATAAAGTTTTTGTAGTTTTTCAAATATGCTATGTCATGGCTTGTGTTCTCTGTGATTTGTGTTTCTAATCAGGTCAAGCCTATTTTGTCAGCCTACCTAAAAAGTTATGGTTGGCAGATATGAACTTAAATAGATGTTTCATGTTTAGTCCTTGACAATACTGGGGCTCCTTTTTTTCTCTGTCAATTTAATTTACAAGCTTAACACCAGCAGTGAGCACAACTGTCTTGCTGTGTCTGACACTATCATTTGGGACAGATCATGCAGAAGAAAATAAAAAGGGAACCACAGTGGAAAGATCCAATTTTCTTCCTGTAAGAAAAGGACTCAAGAGGTGAAACAATTTGTTCAACTTATGTTTGTACCTTGGGCTACTGGGCATCTGTAAAGGACAATAAAATCACCAAAATAAGTGTGGAAGCAATGCCATATAATAGAGCATCATCACAGAAGGGAGATAGCAAAGAATCTAAACCCTTGATGGAAAAGTAAGCAAGCTCAGTAATGTTGGTGAACAAGAGATTCCCTGGAAAGTACAGACAGCTAGGTCAAGGTGCACTGTGGTTTTGTCTTCCCAGGAATTACCAATAATACATTATCAGTTAAATCCAAATTGCTGGTGCTTACCTACTAAACATAGATGTGTGGGTGGTGACCTTACTCCCTTTAATGAATGCTGAGAGGAATTTTATTCAATTATATATAATTTGACCTTGCCCTATGTATGCAGAAATTGCTTATTATCCAAATGTTTTCCACTTTAAGGCTATTTGTGGCTCTCTCAAAGTAACTCAAATACTACTTACCAAATAAAGTTATGTTTAGCTTACAAAATACAACAGGGACTTAGACTGAGACCATCACTACAGCCCATACACATGGGTGAATGTTGAGACACAGAGTAGAAAAGAATGCTTTGTCCAAAATCATAAAGCTAGTATAGCTGGAGATAAGATTCAAACTTCTTTGTCTAGTTCCCTTCCCAGGGATCTGTCAACTACATCAATATAGCATCCACTTTAGAAAGAATACCAAAGAGGAAGTCAATTAAAAAAAATGAATGGGACAAAATATAAAACTTTTGCACCCTAATTCTGAGAATGACAAAATAAAATTCAAATAACATGTTTTATATTCCAAAGTGTATGTTCAAATTCCTAAGTAAACTTTTTCAGAAGTCTGTTATTAAGTGATTTGTCTAAAGAAAAGGCAGAAATAATGTCAAATGAGAGCAAGCTAGTATGTAGAAATAAAAAAAATGATAATTTTCCAATAGGCTTTAGATTATTTTCATCATAGATTTGCAGGCCATAGACAAGAGGATAGAGAGGAAATGGGCTGCCTATCTTTGTTATGTTGAAGCTATACTTGGATGTGAGGATTATATGTTGGATGAAAATGGAAATTGATCATTATTTGATATACATATGTTTTTTAAACTTGGCTCTTCCTGCCATCCAAATCTTTGTAAAATAAATAATTATATTAGTCATCTTTTCATAACTCTGAACAAAATACTTGACAAGAGCAACACAGAGGAGAAAAATTTATTTTGGTTTCATATTTTTAGAGGTTCAGTCCATTTTTCATTAACTCCATTGCTTTGGGTCTGAGTTTATAGTGGAACATCATGGCAGAAGGGTATGGTGGAAGAAAGCTGCTCAACTCATGGCAAGTAGAAAGCTGAGATAGAGGGAGAGAGAGAGAGAGAGAGAATGGCCAGGTACAAGATATAATCCCCAAGGGCATGCCCACAGTAACCTATTTCCCCCCAGTCATGCCCCATCTACTTATATTTACCCTCAGCAGTGCATTCAAATTATCCATCAATCAAATGACTAAATCCACTGATTAGGTTACAACTCTTATAATCTAATAGTTTCACCTCTGAACATTCCTGCATGGTCTAACTTGAGTTTCTGGGGGACATCTGAGATCCAAACCACAATAGTAACATTTACAACCTTAACTCTCTGGGGAGAAGTCATTATGTAAACTGGCAAACACACCAAATCATTACCAACATACATTCTGAAAATAAAGGGATCGCCCTCATGGCTGTCAGTCTCCATGCTTATTTCTCTTATGTCCTGGTCTTGTCTTGATTTCTCACTCACAAAATAAACCTCAAAATAACAAACTCGCAATTATGTTAGGACACAGTTACTGCCAGTTAATTGCTGAATAAACTTTAGAGAAAATGTGAATCTCAACATTATCAATATTGATTGGGCTAAGTCCAGCTTGTCAGAGATTTGGATTCTTTGCCCACTCCCATTTTGAGTCTATAATAATTATGTAACTTTTTGCAAACTAGGAAAGCTGGTCTATAGAAAGTCAAAGAGTAGATTGGCTAAGAAGACAGGTGCTATATTTGTCTAAGCTAATATCATTATTTTCTATTAGTTTTCTCTTTTCTGGTACACTTCCATTCAAACAGCACCTTTCTAAACTCAGGAATAGCAAATGTTGAAAGGAAAAAGTCAGAGGACATCGAAAAGAGTAGAGTTACCACAGAAACACAACACAGTCTAACCTTGCTTTCATAGCTTGAGAAACAGCTATTTTTAATGCATTAATAATTTTGTTGATTGGTGTGATTGTGGACATTTTAGAATTTATTTCACATTTGCTTGACTAAATGATCTTTGAAACAAATGGTTATTTCTGCCACATGGCAAAAGAATGGCTGAGTAGTATTACACCTGTTGTAAGGACAGATGAGGCAAGGCACCGAAGATAACAGGAAACAGTTTTATTTCGCTGCAGCTAGGTTCAGAGGGTACAGCTCTCACTGTAATCAATTAATCCCCTGAACCCGGAGCTCAGGTAGTTTTAGAATTTTATACACAGCAAGTAAGGGGGGGGGGGGCGCTCAGAAGTTCACAGCTTACAGAATTTCACATAAAAGCAGCTTTTTTCTTTCACTGTTCTGGGCAAGTTAACCCTTCAAGGACAACACCTGAGAAGGGGAGAGCTTCTTCTCACCTTTCTTTCTTCCCCCTGCCAGCTGTTACCATGGAGCCCAATTAGTAACTTTTCTTATCTTAGAAATGTAGACATCTCTGTGAAGCTCCAGCTCAAGGCCAGAGGACTTGTTAAAGAATTTGTCCTTTTTATTATCACACTTTGCATTTGCAAATACACTTCTACAAACTACTATACTGGATACATGTTTGTGAAAAACAAGTAAAGGGGTGTCCAGCACCTGGAGTGCTGATTTCTTCCAGGCCAGTGGCCAAGTAATAGAGCAACAGGAAAATAGGAAGTTTATCTACATTGAACTTTTTTGTAGAGATTCTTTTGCTGACAGTCTTAAAATCAGCCATGGTGAAGATTTCTGGAGAAGCTTAGTTAAGATTTTCTGTGGAGGACGGTGTGCCACTATACACCAAGGACTGAAGCATCAATGTGCCGTGTTGTGTTCACTAAATGTCATTTGTTCACAAGGAGAGCTTGAGACCAGCCTCTTACAAGGGTCAAAGTGATATTTCAAAGCAATCATTCCTACACTGAAATAAGTTTGTTAGCTCACGATTTAATTTTTCTGTTTATTTATATTGAAAAATGCATTATGGAATTCTGTAGAAAGATATAATAAAATATGAATTATTATGGATAAAAGTGTGTTAATTAATTTTCTTTTCTAGTATTTTCTTTCTTCTCTTATTTCTTTTTTCCATTAGTTTTCTCCTTCTGTAACACCTTTATTCAAAACCAAAACTTTTGAGGACCAGACATCCTGGGCCAGTCATGGGCTGAGGTGTGGGAAGTTCTGGAAGGCAAAGGTCAGCTGGGGGTGCAACTGTTGCTGTCCTAATAATTCAAAGAGTTACATTCAAACAGGACAAGCTGAACTGGAGTGGGCGGAGGAACTGCCCCAGTTTGCAATCTGGGCTCTGAGGAGCCTCAAGGATTTGGAGTGTGGAGGAATGGAACAATATGAGCAGGGTCTGCTCTCCCCACTCCACCTTCAGTTTGACCAAGGACATTCCACCAAGATCATCTTTAAGAACTGGAATTTATCTGGGATTTTTTTTTTTTTTTTAACTAAAAAGGGAAGCTTAAGCACTAAGTTACAATTTATTTCTCTGATGGATTAACTAAAATCAGCAGTGCTTGGGTGTCTTTTCCATGGTTACTTAGGGAGCTAAAAGAATCCCAATTTCCTTTAGTAGATAATTTATTACACCAGAAGAACAGAGACCTAAATTACAATCTCAATTCATTCAGTGAGCACTTTATACCTAGGTTAATAGACACACTTTGGCTTTTAGGAGTAAAGATGAAGTGGATGATGAATGCTTTATACCTTGACACCTTAAAGCACACACCAAAAAAATCTGGGCTTGCTTCTGACTGCCTAAAATGCCTGCCTTTATTTTCTCACAGCCTAACACTTTTCAAAGATGCCTTTTCCCACCTTTGATACTGAGCATATTAAAGTAACTCAGTAAATAATAAAAATAGAACTATTTTACATGTGACTTTTGCTTATAAATTTGGAATAAGCCAACGAAATGTTTTTAAACATTAGCTTCTTCTTATTACTAGGTTTTATTACTAGAGTTATTAGCATCTAGAGTCCTAGTTACTAGAGTTACTACTTATAGCTTGAAAAGCACTGTAGTAAACATTGACAGCAAGTAATAAGTTGTATAAGCAGCTTCATCCTTTCAATATAATTTTAATTATCTTTTATGTTTTCATTTATATGCAGTTAATATTTTTCCACTGAAGGATAAATTATTCATGCTGGTTTCTTTTTCAAAGTGTAAAGGTTTGAAAGGTAAAGACTTATTATTCTTAAAGCATCCAATGTGAATTAGAATTATTTGATGGTGATGAAGAAAACAGTGGTAACTAGGTAAATTCTTTTATTCCAGTGGCATATGCTTTCAATAATGTATGAAATGGCTTAAATTCAGAAGGCACATGAATTTCTAGAAGTTAATAGTATACACAAATAGATCATTATTTTATGCAAATATTTCTTTTAATTTAATCTTTCAAAAGGTACTAATAATGCATCTCAGATATATTAAATACTCTTCCATAAGCTTTTTCTTCATTTGGTCAATAAATGATTAAAAGCATTCTAAGGTTAATGATCTCATGATGTGATCAATCATTCTATGTTACAATCTGCCACCAGGGCTTCTCATTTTTCTGAAAGTAAATGATTTCTTGATAATGATCACAAGTAGCACATCTGTATGCTGGTTGAAAAGTTAATTAAAATGTGATTCCATCTGGTAGTCCAGTTGGGAATGTCACTATTCAATTTAATCTACATTGAGCTGAAATGAACTTCACATAATCAAAGGATATAATGCAGTGGGGGACATGAAGATGTAAGTTAAATCAGTGTTGCACATGTTAATTTAAATCTTTTTTTCTTATCTTTAAAATTTTGTTCTTTTTTCTTGTATAAAAGCTGGAAACTTGGAAATATTGAATTTTCTTATGATTTTTCTCAATATGAGTACATTTCCTTTATGAGAGTTTGATCTAACTGCCCATTTATTCCTGTTTTCTCTCTTTACTTTCAGGGGAGTTGCTAGAGCTTATGTGAACACAAAAGCATTCTCTAGAAGTTGCTGGCTTCAATTGCTCATCTTGTTCTAATATCATGTGTACGAGGTTCCTATTAGCAGTGGAAAAATTACCATAACTTGGCAACTAACAAAACAAACTTTTATCCTACCATTATAGAAGTGAAAAGTTCAAAAGGGGCCTATTGGCTAAAATCAAGGTATCAGCAAGAGTGCATCCTTCTAGAGGCTCTGAAGAATAATCTGTTTCCTTACATATTCCAGATTCTACAGGCTGCTGGCATTGCTTGGCCTGTGACACTTTTCCATCTGCAAAGCCAGCATGGTTGATGATTCGGTCTTTCTTATGAAGTTAAACCCTCGGGTCCTGACAGTTCTATTTCTTGTGATTACACTGAGCCCACAGAGATCATCCATGAAAATCTCTACCTTTTAAAAATAACTAATTAGCAACTTAATTTCACCTGCCAGTTTACTTCTCTCTTGCCATGTAACAAAACATATTCTCAGGTTTGGGGGATTAGAATGTAGACATCTTTGCAGGAATCCATTATTCTCTCTTCCACTCATTATGTCTAGTTTATTCTAGTCCTTCCCTTGAGTAGAGTGATGCCCTTATTTTTCTCCCAAAATAATTGAAGATTTTTTTTTCCTTTTTGGTTCTGCTGTTAGCACATAAGCTGACAACTGTTTCTAATCACACCTTGGTAATTTGATGAGAGTTTTCCCCAAAGGTTGAAGAACCAGAGATAAGGCTAGCATTAAAAGGTGCTTCCTTTGAGTATTATTACAGGGCAGAATTGAGTAAATAGAAAATTTCATTTCTATGCATTAAAAAGCAGAACTCTTTTTTTTTAACTAACTCAGAAATTCACTGCAGTCTTATTTTTATGGTGCATCTAATTTTTAAAGTTTCTAATTTAGTCATTGGGGGTTGAACAATATTTCATTTTACCATTAGTTTTCTTGGGAAATTGGAAAATTTTTCATCAATTAAACATATTTCTGCTAAACTTAAGTAGGAAGATGCATTTTACTTCTTGAGGTGTCAGGTTCACAATTATTAACCAAATTTTAAATTTTAGACTCCATGGGAAAACATCTTACAATATGTCTATAAATACTTCTTCCACTACAAACACATCTAACAAGAGAACCATAAAGTATTACAATTGGAATGATGGTGATGCAAGCCCAAAATTGTTTGAACTTATAAGACAATCATTTTAAAATTAGAAAAATATACAAAGTTTGAAAGCTAATATAATGTTTAATTTAGTCTATCAGTCGGGTTTTAATCATCCAACAGAATTTCTAAGGCGCATATTAACACATGAAGGGGTTTGTTATATAGATTTGACAATACACAATTGTAGGAACTGGTTAGTTTTTGTACACAGCTTCTTGTGTGCATAAAATAATTTGGAGAATCAGGAAAATTTTGAGATAAAGTAGACCAAATAATGCAAATTTTTTGCCTTAAAGATCCAATTAAGAATTTTTAAATTTATTTATTTATTATTCTAAATTGTTATAAATGACAGCAGAATGCATTACATTTCATATTATACTTATAGAGCACATTTTTACATATCTCTGGTTGTATACAAAGTGTATTCACACCATTCGTGACTTCATACATGCACTTAGGGTAATGATATCCATCTCATTCTACCATCATTTTTTTTCCTTCACCCTTTCCCCCCCTCCTTTCCCCTCCCTCCCCCTTGGCCATTCTAGTGTTCCTCTAATCCTCCTATGCTCCCCATCCCAACCCCACTGTGAATCGGCCTCCTTATATCAGAGAAAACACTCAGCATTTGGCTTTTTGAGATTGGCTAACTTCACTTAGCTTTATATTCTCCAACTTCATCCATTTACCTGCTAATGCCATGATTTTATTCTCTTTTATTGCTGAGTAATACTCCATTGTGTATATATACCACATTTTCTTTATCCATTCATCTACTGAAGGGCATCTAGGTTGGTTCCACAGTTTAGTTATTGTGAATTGTGCTTCTATAAACATTGAGGTGGCTGTGTCACTTTAATATGCTGTTTTTTTTTTTTTTTTTAAGTCCTTTGGGAATAGACCCAGGAGTGGAATGGCTGGGTCATAGGGTGGTTCCATTCCAAGTTTTCCAAGAAATCTCCATACTGCCTTCCATAACGGTTGAACCATTTTGCAGTCCCACCAGCAATGTGTGAGTGTGCCTTTTTCCCCCACATCCTCTCCAACATTTATTGTTGTTTGTGTTCTTAATAGCTGCCATTCTGACTGGTGTGAGATAAATCTTGGAGTGGTTTTGATTTGCATTTCTCTAATTGCCAGAGATGTTGAACATTTTTTCATGTATTTGTTGATTGATTGTATATCTTCTTCTGAGAAGTGTCTGTTCAGTTCCTTGGCCCATTTATTGATTGGGTTATTTGGTTTTTTGTGTGTGTGTGTGTGTGTGTGTTAAGATTTTTGAGTTCTTTATATATTCTAGAGATTAGTGCTCTATCTTATGTTCATGTGGTAAAAATTTGTTCCCAATTAGTAGGCTCTTTATTCACCTCACTGATTGTTTCTTTTGATGAGAAGAAGCTTTTTAGTTTGAATCTATCCCATTTATTGATTCTTGATATTAATTCTTGTGCTACAAGAGTCTTTCTTTCTTTATTTATTTATTTGTATGTGTGTGTGTGTGTGTGTGTGTGTGTGTGTGTGTGGTACTGGGGATTGAACCCAGAGGTACTTAACCACTGAGCCACATCACTAACCTTTTGCATATTTTATTTTGAGACAGGGTTTGCTAAGTTTCTTAGGGCCTAACTAAATTGCTGAGGCTGGCTTTGAACTCAGATCCTACTGCCTCTGCCTTCTTTATAAACAATCTAGGAAATTGCTACAATTTTCCCTTGATGATATATTGATGCTGGGACTTAAAGTCTGACAGGAAGAAAGTGAAAAAGGGAAGATGGATATAAAGACAAGGGCAGGGATAAGATCGCAAGCATGAGTTTGAGCTCAGGAGCACAGGTTAAAATTTATGTCAGTTCTTGCTACCTCTGACTTGGAAGATATTGGTGACTTGTGGACTCTGGAGCTCACTATGATCAAGCCTGGGAGTCAGAGAAGCTAAAGAGAATCAGGGGAAGGAGAAGTTGCAGGTTGGGATGTGGTCCTACTCCAGTGGATGAGCCGGCAGGTTTCAACATATCTGAATGATAGACAGCTGTGACTTTACTCCTATCATCTAGGAGTCCCACCATAAACTTTGTTGCCCTCTAACTGGAAATACAATGAAGGAACTTTTGGAAAATGTGCAGTCTCACCAAGTTGACACATAAAAAGTCATCCCACAAGGTCTGAGAACATTGATTACTAAACAAAATATTCATTTCCAATAATTCTGCAACCATCAAATGGAACACAGGGCCTCCCCTTCCCCTTCTCCACACCCAATTTGGGTATTGAGTTAGTTTGTTTGTTTATGGGAATATACTTCACAGAATTTTTTTTTTGTGTGTGTGTGTGTGTGTGTGTGTGTGTGTGTGTGCGATTAAAAAACACTAACTCATAAATTTTTTAGAACTCTCACTTTTTTCTTAACGTATTATATGATGTCTTTGGTCTTTTCTAGTTAAAGAATAATTTCATGCTAGCTTTTTATTTTTTTAAATAAAGCCTGTCTCCCTTGAATTTTATTTCTCAAAAAAAGGCTTTCTTACTTTGCATTATTCAGATATTTCCATTTATTCAATACTTTTATTTCACATTTGTATGTCTGACCTGTATTATTAATATATAGGCATTTTATGAGATCAGCTTTCATAAAATTCTATTCTAACAATTGGCAAAGAAAAATATTACTTGTACTTTGGTTTTTAAAAGTTGGCAAAAGTAACTATGAATATATCTTCAAGAGGAAAATTGCAGCAATTACCTAGATCACATATAATGAAAATTTTTTTAATTGAATCTTTAAGGCAAAAATTGCATTATTTGGTCTACTTTGTCTCAAAATTGTCCTGATTCTCCAGATTCCTTTATGTATGCAAGAAGTTGACAAATTAATATATACACATATATTTATAGTATATATTTCAAAATCCCGCTGAATGTAAATATAAAGTTTTTTTTGTTTCAGAATTTTTAGAAGAAATTATATCTCTTATTGTTCCTTCTTTGACCATTATAAGCACACGTCTCAAATTATACAAATTGCATATTTGACTTAACTAATAATTCAAAAAGTAAAATGATGTTTCTAAGGTCAATTTGCCAAATGTGAAATCTTAGTACAATCTAAAATATACTCATAGAAAGCTAGAAAGAGATTTTATATATATATATATATATACATATATATATATACATATATATATATATATATAATTGTAGTTAGAAGGTTAACGTAATCATGTATCTTACTTGAACACCATGTATTGACCATTTTGGAATTAAGTTCCTCACTCTATACTTCCCTGGTATTCATTATGAATATGATAATAAGAGTACAGCTATAATAAGAACATGAGTGGCCACTTTACAAGCTTATTCTCATCTTCTGTTCATAATAAAGTAGCCATGCATCTTCCCACTGCACATAACAAGGCTCTAATTATATTGAAGTGTTCACAGGGCAATATAAACCTCAGAAGTAAAATACAAGTGGTATTCTCAAGTCATTGGGATCATAAATGTGCTTATAGAATTCTGAGTAGAATTTTAACATTTATATTTTATATGTGTAGTAAAAGAGAAACCTTAAATGAGAAGCCTTTATAGTTCCTATTTCACATATATTAGTCAGGATGCAATTCTTTTCTGGGATCTGAATTGCAAATCTTTATAGTTCATTCTACTCTTAATGAAATCTGAGAACAGAAATCAAGGCAGCCCTAGGAAAATCCCTGGTGAGGTGAATGTGTTCATGATATGGACTCTGTTCTTACTGCTATATTTTTTCAGAAGTTATTCTTATTCATTGAGTAAGAACAACATGTTTATTTTTAGGTCTGGGACATTCTTGTCCAAGGATTAAATGAACCCTCCCCTAAGATAATGCTAATTAATTTTATTTACTAAGGTTTTTCCAAACTGAGTTTCTGTGGAGCATTGATTTTTTTAACCTGTAAACAATAAAACTTTTGGAAATTCCATGCCAAATTGTGTGTTGTTATGGAACCAGCCTAGGCATTCCTCAACAGATGAATGGATAAAGAAAATGTATTTTACGTACATACAATGGAGTGTTATTCAGCCACAAAGAGGAACAAAATTGCATCATTTGCTGGATAATGAATGAACTTGAGAACATCATGTTAAATTCAATAATCCAGACTCAGAAAATAAAGTGTAGGACATTTGTTCATATGTGGAAGCTAGGTAAAAAGGGGAAGGGGAAGAAGGGAGAGAATCTCATGAAAAGAGAAGGGAAACCAGTAGAGTAGAGAGGAGGGGGACCAAGGGACGGTGGAAAGGAAAGAAAGGGGAGGAGGAACAGGAAAATGAAGTTGACCAAATTGTTATGTGCATGTACAAATATGTCACCATGAATCCCACTATTATGTATAAATGTAATGCACCAATAAAAAAATTAAGTATTGTATGTAGATACTTATTTTTCTGGGGAGAAGAATCCAGGTATTTCTAAGATTCTCAGTGGAGTAGAGATTATGACCAACATAATTTGGTCACTACTTTAGAGGACTTTTTTTATCTTAGCATTCTATAGTTTTCTCAAATCTAAAAAAAATAAAAAAATAAAAAAGAGGAATATTCAGCACACATTGACTGACATTTGACAACTATACCTTATTTGGGGACATTACATACTGTATAGCACTGAAGGTTATGACAGTAAGGACCCTCACTGATAAGCTTTTAAATTAAGGAATCATACCACCACACTGGCAATGAATATTTAGTCCCAAGCATCACTCATTCTTTTTCAGTGTATATTAAATAATCAAATCAAAGAAAAAAAATCTTGCTAAAATCTATTGGTAAATGTTTTTTGATGATACAACTACAAGGCTGAAGGGATCACATAACCTCAGTCCTCCCATGTTTTGTTGAAATTACCAACTCAGGTCATATTGGGCAGGCAGATTAAACCCCAAAATATAAACCTACTCTTTCACTGAAATGTCAAGGCCTGTTCATTTCTTTTTTATTTATGTATTTATTTTCACCTGTGCTTAGGTCAACTCGCTAAAGGACACACTCATTAAAAGAGCTATTGAGTAGGTCTAGGACTATTTCCAGCACCTTAGATACAATGATGCTCAGGAAGAAGAAACGCTAGGTCTTGGTAATAATTTGTAAATTGTGAAGAATAAAGGAAAATGAATATGCAAAGTGTGCAAAGCATGTCTTGAGCTTGAATCATATTTGGTGGCTGATATGGATTATTTCATTACACCAGAAAGATTATATAATTCAGAAGAAAGATCTCTAAGGTTGTTATATTTGCTAATTATTTGAAGAAATAGTAGCATACATGTCCATAGATGGATAAAGTTCACAGCTAGCCAATATTTACTTTGAGAAAATTTATCTTTACAATGAAAAGTGTTACCCCACTGGCACTAAAAATTCCTAAGAAATATCCCCCTCTGTGTATTATGTAGTCTCAAGGTCTCCAATTTCCTGATAACAACTACAGTGACCATTTAAATGTGTGAACAGAAAACAAGAGAGGGATTATAAGGTCAATTTCATTAGACACAGAGTATGGTCATTTTCAACTACTTCCATTTTATTTATTGAAAGCTGTCATTATGAGCTCAGTTGTTGAAACTTCTAGAAGAGTGTGACCAGTTGGGTGCTAATCCCAGCCATTCTTTTTCTTCTCCTCTTTCTTGTGTAACTAAAATGTTGACAGTGAATGGCATGGGTGAAGGCAGATCTCAAGTTTAGACATTCAATCTGATCAACTCAGGGTTAAAGGAAGAAAAGGAGGAAGAGAGGGACCTGCTGCCTTCTGAGTCTTTCACTCATAGGAACTTGCTGTTCTGTTGAACAGTAGGACATCATGCTTGGGTCAACTGTCAGAATGGGCACATTTTGGATATTTTCCCTTTAAGCATCATAATTGAGAAGAGGTACAAGGGAATCACCCCTCCTTTGTTAATAATGACAATAACAATGCAAGCAAACAAGAATAAAAAAAGCAGAACAAACCAGTGCTCAAATATCTTTTGCTTGGTTCTTCTTAGCAGAGATGAGACAAAGTGGATTATCAAAATCACTTTCTTGACCTTGGGAGACTGAGAAGAAATAAACCAAAGATGTGTTGATTTCTAAGAGCACACCCTGATCTGCAATAACCTTAACTCTAAGAGGCAGCTTCAAATTTTCTAGCCTCTTGGATTGCCTCTGATTCTCCTCCACCCCCTGGAGTCAATGCACAGAAAGAACTAGCTGATTTGTGATCATATCATATGAATTTCTGGCTAACTTACTTGGCAGATGACCTCCCAACACATTTGCCCTGGCTGCTGATGCTTCTTCAAGGAATGAGGACAGACGCTGTTTCCTCACAGGTTAATGGATATCAATGTTGCAATCAATCACAGAAAACACAACATTAATTACACACCCAATAATAGGAAATTATCTCAAAGAGACAAAACATTTGCTTCATTTTTTTCAGAGCTGTTTACCTTTTGATAACGACAACAAAAGCTTTAGTATTACAAAATATTTCTCAGCCATGATTTTAGGAAACATCACAGCTTTATCTTTTTGCATCTACTATAAAAGAGACAATTTTTACATGTATGTAAAAATAAATAGTTTTTCTGAGTTACTTTTCTAAATGTCATATAGCTCCAGTCAATAAGTATTTTGTTATTACTGGTGGTAAAAATAATAACTGCTATGTGTCAGGCATTATGACATACATTTTTTCTATTATTTCATTTAATCCCTTTGGAAGACTTCAGGGTATATGCTGTTGTGTTTTTTTTAGATAAGGATACTGAGAGGTGAAAAGATAAATATCTTGCCCAAGGGTATATAGCCCTTATGGGTCACACACCTGTCCGATTCCACAGCTCCCTTCTTAGAATTTTTACTCTTCCTTGTTGGGGAGGGAAGGCAATCTGGACAGAGGAAACTTTATAAAAACCTATGAAAATCTGATTAATTTTGGTTCTGCCTAGTTATCAACAGAGAACACACGTTGTACTGTCCTTAGCCCCAATGTTGCCATTTTTGACCCAGTAGCATCAGCAAAGCTAGTGCTGGCCTTTCCTTCCTCATAGTTGGATCTACCCTCATTTATAGATTAGAGAATTTTTTCTTCCCCTCAAGTTAATATTATGCAACAACATACTCTATCGAAACTACTACCCTTTAAAGGTATTTTTATTTAAAAAATAAAACATTTTCATCAAGAAGTTTTAAAAGACTTGTCATATTTATTGACAGATTTAAGGGAAATTTTTAAAAAAATTTAGTTCTAAGGTGTGCTCTACTTGGTAGGTCCAAGTTGAGTTAAATGTTCTTTAAGTGTTTGGGAATATGCACAATATAGAGATCTGCCTTGAATCCATTCGGCTTGAAGTTCTTCTTAATTTCACTATTGTTTTTAATTTGCATTTTGCTCTCAATTTAAGGTCTCCTTTCCCATTGGAGATCCTTGCTGTGACCCTTAAGTCACAACCAGCCCTCAGACACTCAAACCTACCTCTTTTTCAAATAGAACAATATTGTCTTATAAAATTCCATCTTCATTGTTTTAAAGGGACAGGTGATTTTTCCTCTGTAGCCCAGAGTTACCAGCAAGTTATCAGCAAGCAACCCATGATTTGGGTATCTGAGTTCCACCAACTGGTCTCCATCAGCCTGATTCTTTTTCCACATAAAACAAAAGAATAGAAACCTTAGGCAGTTCCTCTTGCTGCTGAGACAGGGGCCTTCCTTCACTGTCCTCCCATTGGACTTTAAATGGGGGATTCCTATAGAAAATTCATAGGCAATAGATAGAATAAAATTTAATTTGATTAATAATAGAAAGCATCTTAAATTCTTTCAACTGCCACATATTCTCAGACTAAAAAGAAATCATAATTGTCATTATAAAGTGCTTGTCTCCTATCTTGTTGAAAAGAACACCTTGAACACAATTTCAATGAGTTATGCTCAGATATTTTGAATCAGCTTTAGTACAAGTTCATCAATATAATTCAAATTAGTTGGAAAGAAGTACAGGCAGTTTTATTCTAATTTTTTGAGGGGGAACAAAATAAGAAAAGTGCTGTCAAACAGGGAAGGTTGTTCAGTTGCCCTGAATAAAAAGTCCTGGAAAAAGGGTTTAAAATATTTTATTAACAGAATGCAATGGCAATTTCTGACTTTTTTCTTAGGAAATGCATAAGTAATTATTATTATTGCAAGAGCTTGAATAGAATTCAAAGACTTTCTGAGTCATCTACATTACCATGCTTATTAGAACTTTTTTAAGTGTAACCTTTTGCACTTTGTAGTGTGCATTTTTAAAAATTCATCTCTCTGTGAAACCAAACTGTGTTTTATTTCTTTGGTTTGAATTCCGGCAGATTAGGTAGCAAAGTAAAAAGTGTAAATCTATAGGAATAGAATTAAATGTCTTATTCTTTTTCTCAAAACCATTAGCTCTTTGATATTAAATCATTATACTTCAAATATCTGGACTTGTTAGTGACTACTATGCTACTGAAAATATTTAGTGCAAATATGTCTCTTAAACTTCACGCCATGTGGATAAGTCCAAGTTAATAATTATGACTGTTTTTCCTTAGTTAACAAAAGGCCAATGTAGACACTGTTCTCTGATGTGCCTTTCAAAAAACAGACGGACATATTTTAAGATACTCTATCAAATTTATATGTTATATCAATATGAACAAGCAAACAACTTTCTGATCTAGTTGAGCCTACATGTCTACCTAAGATTAAGGAAAACAAATATCCAGACAGGCCATAGATTTGCTATTTCAGGAATTGAGAGAAGTAAAATACAGTCATGCAATGCATAATGATGTGTTGGCTGATGATGTAGCATGTGTGCAATAATGGTTCCAGGCAACTACAACAGAAATGAAAAATTCCCATTACCTAGTGATGTCATAGTTCTCACTAATGTAGCAGCACAGTGCACTGTTCACTTGTTTGTGGCTATGCTGGGGGGAACACACCTACTGGCTGTCTGTCATACTTGATATGCCAAGTATAGCCCATAAAATTATGTACAGTGTATATATTTGATAATGATAACAATGACCATATCATTGGCTTATGTATTTACTATGCTATACTTTTCTCACTTTTTAAGATTATATTCCTTTTACTTAAAAAACACTTGGCTGTGAAATAGTATGCCATATTCTGCGGTCAGCACCCTCATACATCTTGTGGCTAGTGAGTCTCTTTTTTGGGAGGTGGGGTATAACCAGGAATTGAACTCAGGGGCACTCAACCACTGAGCCACATCCCCAGTCCTACTTTGTATTTTATTTAGAGACAGGGTCTCATTGAGTTGCTTAGCACATCACTTTTGCTGAGGCTGCTTTGAACTCACCATCCTCCTGCCTCAGCCTCCTGAGCCACTGGGATTACAGGCATGCACCACAGTGCCTGGCTACTGAGTCTCTTGATTGCATTGACTGATTCAACTGCACCATCTAGTCTTGCAGAAGCAGACTATGTGATGTCCACACAATGATAAGATTGCCTAACAATATTTTTTTCAAAAGCAGTGTATGACTGCAATAATATAATATATACTATAAATTCAATATTTTCCATAAACTGTGTCCTGTGCTAAACATTTTACACATAGTATCTCATTTAATTTTCACAAGAAATCCATGAGGTTGGCCCAAACCCTTTCACAGCTGGAGACACTAATATTTAAGGAGTTTTAAGTTATTTGCCCCATGGATGCCACACAGCTAGAATGAAACTCATGACTGTCCCATTCTAAAGATTTTGTTTTGTAATACTGTGTGGCATTGCCTCCCTGAATAAGAGCTGAGATTGCTGTGAAAATGAGTGAGCTCTGTCCTGCTCAGTAAGTCAAATCTCTACTGGAGTTGAGCAATTAGCAGCAGCTTGGGTAGATTTAATTTTAAATGAGTAATTATACCATAATCACTTAGAATGACACAGTACTACACAGCCTAGGTTGCCAACTGCTAGAGATCAATGGTCAGAAATTTAGTGTGTATATATTTAAAGTCATCCTGTAAGTGGTTTTAAACTTAAAATCATGCTTTAAGTACTCAAATGGAAAAGAAAGGATTGTTTCTGTGAGGAACAACATGTAATTAGTTGAAGTACACGCAGATGTATACCAGCTTAGTTGCTAGACTGCCTTACAAATAAACAATATAAGTTCAAAGGAGGATTGATATTTACACATAATATAAAATATCAATTGTTGGAATACACATTTCCTCACTGAACATACACATACATGCACACACACTTTCACATACAAGTGACAGGAACTTACTCAGACTTTGAGAAAGTTTCAGAATCAGATCCTTTTAATACTTCTCAAAAGGTTCTACCTCTTAATATAAACAACTTGGGAGATAGGATTTCAGCATTTGAATTTCAGAGGAACACATTCAGATTGTGCAGGAGTTTATTAGAATTACAAATTCCTGAGCAATTCTGATCGCTCAGAATCAAGGTGGAGGAATTTAGAAATCAATACTGAGGTCATTTCCCTCAGGTTGTTTATTTATTTATTTTGGCACTAAGTGTTGAACCCAGGGGCACTTCCCTAGCCCATTTTTTAATTTTTTATTTTGAGCAGTGCCTTGCTAAATTGCTGAGGCTGCTTTTGAACTTTTGAGTCTCCTGCCTCAACCTCTTGAGTTGCTGGGATTACTAAATCTCACCCCCCATCTCTGGTTACGTTTTGAGAAACACCAGACTGCTCAGATATTTCAATTGAAGTAAGTCAACACCACTAGTTGTCTATTATCTAACCAACTTCAATAAGGTTAGTCATTTGTAATTAAAAATTCCAGTCAAATTCCATGAATTACACCCATAAACAGCTTTAAATCAGGAAAAGAGGCATTAACTGGGAGTTTGAGAGAATTTCAGGCCTTAACACAGACTTACAATCTACATTTTTTATAGACACCTGGCTTCTATGATCCTATAGTTATTTTTTTAATATTCTAATTTGTTATACACATTTGCAGAGTACATTTCATTTCATACTACATATGAAGAGCACAATTTTTTGAGTTGCTGGTTTAATATAAAGTATCTTTACAACAATTGTGTCTTTATACATGTATTTAGGGTTTTTTTTTATTTTTATTTTGATTTTTTTAGTGGTGCTGAGGATTGAATCCAGGGCCTTCTGCGTTCGAGGCTGGCATTCTACCAACTGAGCTATGTCCCCAGCCCGATCTTGTAGTTTTAAACGAAATGATTCGTGTGAAGTATGTTATGATGTCCACCAGATGCAATCACTGTTAGAGGTGTTGGTCAAGGTGGTAATGATGGTAAGTAGGGTCAGTAGGGCAGTAAGGAGCTGAGGACAGGAAATAATTTAATGAAAAAGATTCCCCAAAAGAAATGAGCATGGACCCAGAGTATATTTATTTTCTACTTCTATGTAACAAATTGTCACACTGAGTCATTTTAAACACCCATTTCCTCTCCCACTATTCTGTAGGCATGGCTGGGTTTCTGAAACAGGTATAACTGGGGTATGTCCAGGCTGAAGCAAGGTATCAGCTGGCTTGTCTGGAGGTTCTAGGGAAAAATCCAGTCCCAGTCTCATTCTTCATGTGGACAGAGTTCAGTTCCTTGTGACTATAGGCTCCTCTTCCCTAAAGGTTGTCAGCAGAAAGCTGCTTTCAGCTTCTAGAGACCACTCATTCTCTTCCATGTGGCCCCTTCTCTGCCTTCAAGTCAGTAGTAGTTCATTGAATCCTCATGCTTTGAACCTTTTTAGCTTTCCCTTAAGCCACTAGTCAGAGAAAAGCCCCTCATTTATGGGGCTCCTATAATTCAGTTAGGCCAAGCAGAGGAACTCCCTTTCTTAAAGTCAACTGTCCCATAACGGAACCTCATCATGAAAGCAGATGCCTACATATTCACAGCACTGGAGATTATTATGGGGAGAGGAATTCTTGGAAGAAGAATTCTGCCCACCAAACAGAGCCACTGAACTGAGGAGCCTCACGTGGAAGAGAAATCCCTGTGGAATAAGGGAAGGCAGTAGGGAAGAGTGCAGGAGAACCAGGAGAACGTGGGCATCTGGCCATGGAGGGCATAGGATGACCTCTATTTTGTTTGCTAAGTACGTGTAATGTGCTCAAGATGAATGGGAAGATTTCAGCCTCAAAGTCTGTAGCAAGCAAAACAGTTTTAAAATTTGGCAGTAGGTAATGGGGGAGAGAGTTTAACAGAAGGAAAAAAAAAAAAAAAAAAACGAAAGGAACGTTTCTACTGTATGGGGCTGAGAATCCAACAGGAATTAGGCTATTCCTCTTGAGGACAGAGTTGCTTTACACAGGACAGAGCAATTGTGGCCTAAAGCAACCCAATGGGAATGGGGAGAGAAGGAAGGAGCAGCCCCTGCTTCTGAACCTTGCCCAGGAATGGGTGTCCTTAAAAGGGAGCCAGGTGACTACTAAGTTGGGCAAATACATGAGGAAAAATGTGCTTATTGTTCCTTTTTACTTTAAAATGAATACCAAGAGGATCACATATCCTTTTGAGCTTCACCTATTTCATATAGATGAACGATACCACTGAATTAAGTTTTTCAGAGATTTTTATAAGCCACAGGAAGATATAATTTTATCCTCTTCCATGGGGTTATAAGGCAAATGCCACAGTTACCTTGCTAATAGTGAAGCAGTTCTTCAGAGATTCTGATAATGATGCTCAAATAATGTAGAATACAGGGACAATTATTTTATCTTTCCTCACCCTTTATTGCAGATAAGAGATTGTGAAGTATGAGACTGACTAAAACAACGAGTGACACTCAATTTGTCATAAGTCAGGCCGTGTCCTTCACACTTTTCACCCTGGTGCACACAGGCCCTGGTAGAGTGGGAGGCGGAGCTCCTTGTCTTGCCTATGTCACCCTCCCTTGTCACCCTCCCCACCATCAGAGACTAGATCTGTGTTGTGCTGCTCCGCCTGGGTTTGGGTTGATGGTCTGCTTTTGTTTGCTGCATAATAATTTGGGGTGTTAAAAAGATTCCCATGATATAAATGTATTCTTTTAATGTAGTTTAAAAATCCTCTCCTTGAGTTTCAGTAAGAAAATTAGGTGGATTTAAAGCTAGCAGGTTTATAATGTTTTTATACACAATGAGCTCCTTTATGTTTGAATTTCTTCGAAGGTACTCCAAAGAATGGTTTTAAGATTTTACATGATATTTTGATGAAAAGGTTGTCATCTGAGAATTAATCAATGAAGAAGACAAAGATTTTATATATCTGTTTCCTTTAAGATACAGTCAAGACCTGGGCACAGTGACACCTGTTATCCCAGCAGTTGGGGAGGCCAAGGCAGGAGGATCCTGAGTTCAAAGCCAGCTCGGCAACTTAGCAAGGCCCTGAGCAACTTCGTGAGAGCCTGCCTTAAAATAAAAAATAAAAAAGGGGTGGGGATGTGGTTCAGTGATTGAGAGCCCCTGGGTTCAATCCCTGATACTCCCCCATGAATGTATTTACAATAAAAAATGCATAACATCACAAATGATGCCTCTCAAACCATACAAAACAGAGCAAGTCACTAATCACAAGAAATTAGAATCAACCTGTTTTTTCCTCTTTTCCTTAATTCCAAAGTTTTTTGAGTTCTGTTTAATTTGATTGCATATTAAAACATAATCAAACAAATATCTTTGGAATCTATCCAAAATTTCCACAGTTGCTTAGATGTGATCCTAAGAAAATTATTATTATGGAGAAAGATAAAACTGATACTGGGAAATACAAATGAGACCATGGTTAGTACTTTCAATGAAGTGTTAAACATATGTCAAACATTTATGTAAATCCTCATTTCATTTTTTCAATTTCCCAAGATAGTCATTACCATCCCTATTTCTAAAGGAGAACACTGAGCAGCAAAAAATATTGGACTACTTTACCAGAGTCCTGTAGGAGATTTGGAATTCGTATCCAAAGACTTCTTCAATTTCTTTTGCCTAAACAAGAGCCATGTTGCATCACTTTTCTGTTCAAACGTCTCTAATGGATTCCTTCTTTCTCAATAACAATCCAAACCATCACTATTTCCTACCAGGTAAGTGCTGACCAGCTCTCACTTCATCTCTGCCACTTACTGTTCCCTTGCCCTCTAGGATCTAGCCACTCTCAAGCAAATGCCTGCTTTTCAGTTTTTATATTACTGTTTTTTTCTTTCTGAATATTCTCCCACAATATCATCATGGTTGCTTCCTTACTTGGAAGCAAGTGTGAAAAAAAAAAAAAAAAAAAAAAAACGTATATTTTTACTCATGTGTCACCTTATCAGAGAAGCCTTTAATCATTAGTCCCTTACCTAGTTTTATATGTCCTTGGAGTATTTATGTATTTCTTTGTTTGTGGTCTGTTTTTCCTTTCTCTCCGAATGAGAATAGAACTTTGTTTTGTTCAGTGCTGTGTCCCCTATGCTTAGAACAAAGCTTGTCATGTAGTACTCATTTCAATATTGTTGAATGAATACATGAATTATTAACATTTTGAACATCAAGGGAGAACATGCAATATGTGACTGAGTCCTGATAGTATCAAATTCAGTGGAGAAAAATTTAGGAGGAATTTTTTGTCAAATCTCAGTTCAGGGAGGGTTTTATAGGGCAGATATAATTTTCAGGTAGAGATTAGATGGCTTTATTTCCTGATTTCTAACATGATAACTAATAAAACCAGGAAAGTAAGACAAATATTAGGAAAAGTACTCTCTTTTTGATAATGTAGAAAATTTTCAAGGAGACAACAGGGAGAAAATTCATTTCAGTTGAATAGAGGGAAAGAAAGGGGGGAGGCAAAGAAGGAGGCCAGAAATGTGGGGCCATTTAGAGCAGTCAGTGATGGATGGTCGAAAGTTGGGGGGGGGGGGGGCTCGGGTTGTGGCTCAGTGGTAGAGCGCTTGCCTAGCACATGTGAGGCACTAGCTTTGATCCTCAGCACCACATAAAAATAAATAAAAAAAATAAAGGCATTGTGTCCATCTGCAACTAAAAAAACAATAATAATAATTAAAAAACAATAAAAAAGAGTGAGAGGATTTTGCCCCTGATCTAAAGTGCTGTAAGTATCTAGAGGTGATCAAAGTGAAAGATGTAGTGACACTGAGAACAGCAGGGGAAGAACTGGGCTGGCAATAGGCCTCAGAATTTCCTGGCAAGGGTGAAGCTTAGGCTATATTTATGGCAAAAAAGTGTCTGATAGGCCACAAAATTGCAATTTTATGTGGCAAGGGAGAAAGAAACGGAAAATTAGCAATTTGTTCAGATCCCACTACTCATCAGACATTATTTTCAATACTTGAATACATTTTCTTGGAATTGTTACAAACATTCATGTGATGATATTTATTTGATATCATTTTTGAGTTTTATAAATAAGGAAATAGAGTTCAGAAAAAAATTAAAAGTTGTTCACAATGGATTAGAATTAATAAGGCTTTGTGTTCAAATCCAAATCAGCCACTTTCCAGCATCCATGTGTCTCTGCCTCTGTATCTCTCTCACAAAACTCTCATTGCTGTTCAGATGATTGACATTGACTCAAGTTACGTTATGGTGGAGGAAGGAAATGTGTAAGATAGGCATTGCATGAATGGAGCAGTGCTCCTCCCACCGTGATGCTTTGTTCCATCCTGAACTCAGAGCAATGGACTAAACTTCTGGAACCATGAGCCAAATAAACATTCCCTCCTCCAAATTGTCCTTGTCAGGTATTTTGATCATAGTGACATAAAGCTGACTAACACACTGCTGCTGCCCAGCGTCATAAGAATGTATCATAACTCGCTATTAATAGCCAAGGTGAAGATCAAAACGTGCAATTCAAAGTACAGTTTCTGCCCAATACATATCACTTTTGCACCACCATAAAGCTGAAAAAGTGTAAGACAAACAATCATAAGTCAAGAACTGTCTGTATTTGATTGCTGTTATATCTTGATTGAACCACAAAATTGCCATATTTGATTGTTCTCATGTTCTCACCACCCATCCATTCTGACAGTTTCTCAGGCATCTCCATATCTCTAACAAAGCATATGGTTTTATACACAGAAGATACTGAAATTATTTTCTATGCAAAGCAATTAAAATGACATAAGCAAGACAATGTGAGTTGGTATTACATACCTGCTACAGAGTAGGTAAGTCTTGGGCAAAATTAGAATACCTAAAAAAGATTTTTTGAAATGACAAGATGTGCCCTCTGCTAGTAATACCAAAATAGGTAATTTTTAGAGTATAGAACTATTTGTAGCATTTTTTTCTCCCCTCAAAATATATCACCTTTATAATCTCTTTACCAACTCTTTCACTGTAACCTCTTGCTTTGTAATTCAACCTTTTGTAAAGGAAATAATTTGAAATTCATATTTAAAGGGAAAGGACATAAACTTTCAATTCATGTGATCCAAGTCACAAAGCATTTTATGATTTTCTGCATCTGGGTCAAGACACTGCCTTCTCAGAAGCTTCGGTCAATGAATCATGTCTAAGTTACATGCTAATTTCTGCTATGATAAGGTTGTGCCTCCTTGAAGATGGATGGGTCTTTCAAATGATAGCACTGCAGTTGGAATTTAACGAGAATATAAACTCCACCAAAAGATATTTTCTTTTGCTCATGATGGACCATTTCACTCATCCCTTTGTTTTATGATGAATGGCTCTATCTATAAATTTAAAACCTAGCATGAAGTTACATATTTATTTTTCTCTCAGCTGTCTGCACTGGGGCATTTTAAAGTCCCTTGTGGTTTTAGTGTATGTGTTGGGTTATGCTTTGGAACTTCTATTGTAAAGTATTACATGTCCACTGGAAAATGCATATGGAAGATGATTAATTGGTTCTTCAAAAAAGCAATCTTTTAATGCCATGGTGAAAATCGCTGACAAACCAAGAACATGAGATGAGCAGATAGACTAGAAGTTTGATCTGGGTATTATCTGTTCATTTGTTTTGGAAGGTCTGTTTTCATTTTCTAAAATTTGCAGGACTATAAAGATGTCAAAATGAGGAACAAGCCTACCCCAACAAGTGATGATATTTTTACTTAATATTTTCCTCCTTCATATTCTACATTGTCCTTAAGGAATTTTTATTGAGGTATAATTTATATATAATAAAACTGAGCAATTTTAAATGTACAATTTGATGAGATTTGACAAATCTGTACAATTGGGTAAGCACCAACACAGCATCCCCTCCATATTTTCTAGGTTCTCTTAGCTGACAGGACCCTCTTCCCACTCCAATATTAGTAGCTGCTTGTAACAGTTGAATTGCTTTCTATCATAGTTTTGCTTTTTCTAGAACATAATATCAGGGGAATCATAAAGTGTGTTGTCTGCAAAAGAAACAATCAAGAGAGTGAAGAGAGACCCTACAGAATGGGAGAAAATCTTTGTCACCTGAACCCAGGATATATAAATAACTCAAAAAACTTAACACCATCAATAAATGGGCAAAGACACTGAACAGCCACTTCTCAAAAGAAGAAAAATGAACAGTCAACAAATATATGAAAAAATGTTCAACATCTCTAGCAATTAGAGAAATGCAAATTAAAACTACTCTGAGATTTTATCTCACTTGTAAGAATGGCAATTATCAAGAATACAAGTGACAACAAATGTTGGTGAGGATGTGGGGAAAAGAGTATGCATATATATTGTTGGTGAGACTGCAAATTGGCATGACCACTCTGGAGAGCAGTATGGAGACTCCTCAGAAAAACTAGGAATAGAACCACCATTTGACTAAGCTATCCCACTTCTCTGTATATATATCTAAAGGACTTAAAAACAGAATACTGTAGTGACGCAGTCACATCAATGTTTATAGCAGTTCAATTCACAATAGCTAAGCAATGGATCCAATCTAGATGAACAGATAAAGAAAATGTGGATATACACAACAATGAAGTATTACTCAGCCATTAAGAAGAATGGTTTTATGACATTTGCCAGTAAATGGATAGATCTGGAGAATATCATGCTAGCTGAAATAAGTCAATCCCCCCAATAAACAAAACCAAAGGTCAAATGTGTTCTCTAATATGTGGAAGCTAGCCCACAGTAAGGGGTGAGGGGAAGAACAGAAATTTAATAGATTAGACAAAGGGGAATGAAGGGAAGGGAGGGGGATAGGAAAAGGAGAGACAGTGGAATGAATTTGATGTAATTTTCCTATATACTCATATGAATATACCACAGTGAATCTCACCATTATGTACATCCACAAGAATGGGGTCCTAAATAGAATAAGATATGTTCCATGCTTGTGTAATTATATCAAAATGGATCCTACTGTCATGTATAACTAAAAAAGAATCAAAATTTAAAGTGTGTTATTGTGGTTTGGCTGTGAGGTGTCCCCCAAAAGCTCCTGTGTTAATGTAGGAATGTTCAGAGGTTAAATGACTGGACTGTGAGAGCTGTAACCTATCAATCCATCATAGTTTGAATGGATGAACTGTGTGGTAACTGTAGGCAGGCAGAGGTAGCTGGAGGAGGAGGCTGATCATTAGGGGTGTTCCCTGGAAGTGTTTATCTTCCCTGCGGGCCCCTTTCTCTCTCTCTTTCTTCATCCTTGCTTCCATGAAGGGGGTAGCTTCCCTCTGCCATACCCTACCACCCATGATTTGCTCTCTCATCCTGGGCCCAGAGCAATGCAGTTGGCCCTGTATGGACCGAGACCTCTGAAACCAGGAGCCCCAAATAAACTTTTCCTCCTTTTAGTTGCTCTCATTGGGTGTTTTAGTCACAGTGATGCAAAACCTAACACATATATTCTTGTATGTGCACTTAATATAGTATTGTTTTAGATTAATCCACATTGCTGCCTGTATCAACAGTTCACACCTTTCTGTTGGTAAGCAGGATCCTATTATATGGATGTACCAAAATTTGCTTATGTGCTTATTAATTAATGGACATATTTGTTGTTTTATAACTTGGTTATTATAAATAAAACTGTTAAAAGATTTGAATGCATGCTTTATGGGCACAGATGTTTTTGCTTCTTTTGGGAAAATATCTAGAAGTGAATATGGTGAATGTGTGTTGATTATTGGAGACACTACCAAGGTGTTGCTCGATGTGTTCACTAATGCTGGGAATTTCATTTGATTTGAGTCATTCTAGTATCATGAAATACAATCTCATTGGGGTTTTAATTTATATTGCTCTAATAAATAATAATGTTGAATGCACATCTTTTCATGTATTTAGTTAGCAGCTCTGTGTCTTCTTTGGTGAACTGTCTGTTCCTATCACTTGCCTATCCACGGGGACTATTTGTCTTCTTACATCATATTTTAAGAGCACCCGGTAAAGCAAAAAAGGAACTCATATTTGATTTCAAAAGGTTGACTTTCACCTGCCTGCTTCCCCCTCAGATCTGAGACAAGCAACAAGATTTGGTCACTGGCCTCCCAAGGCCTATGACCTAAACTCCTAAGTATAATTTTGAGAATCAGAGTGTTGAGTAGACACAATGATGGACTCCTTCAGTGGTCTTTTAAAATATACAGATAGTTCCTGCCTTAAGCTTAAAACACTGTGAAGCCCAGAAATTGATTTTTTTTTCCATTTCTTTTTTGTTCTCTGTACCAATCACATCTGGCAATGAAGAATACCTCTATGCAAAATGTTGTTTATTTACTGATAATACTTCAGTGGCTCATTGTTTATTTCTTTCAATTTTGCATACCCCTAATTAGTGTCACTTTTGGATATTAATGATTTCTTATAATAAAAGGTACAAACATATATTGCCTAGAGGCAAGAATAGGGCACCCAAATTAACAGTCATTTCTTGAGAACAATTTCTCAGTAACAAGTATAAAATGGACTACTGAAGAAAATAAGTATCTTTTTAACAGAAGAACCAAAGAACAGCTTGGCGGTCCCATAAAAGGAGTCTCCATGTGGTTGAAGTCAGGGAGCCCTAGAGCAAAGTCACCATAAGGCCCAACTGGACTAGGTGCTCAGGCAGTTCATTCACAGGGGTGATTAGCTGATGCTGCCTGTTAGCAGGGAGCTCGGCTGGGGCTGACAATCAGACACACAGTCTTTTTGTGAGTCTTGGGTCATTCATAGCTTGAAAGCAACAGAACTTTGAGAAGGGCAAGAAAATAGTAGATCTGGAATTGACAAACATCTTTTCCATCACATCCAATAGCTCAAGAAAGTCATTAAGGCTGGCCTAGGTTTAAGAGTAGGGGGATTGGGCTTCATCTCTCAAGGGAAATGGTAGTGTTGTAGTTAGCTTTTAGACTGCTGTGACCAAAAGACCTAAAAAGAATTATTAGAGGGGGAAAAGTTTGTTTGGGGGCTCATGGTTTCAGAGTTCTCAGTCCATAGACAGCTAGCTCTATTCCTTGGGGGCTCCAGTGAGGCAGAACATCATGGCAGAAGAGTGAAGCAAAGAAAGCAGCTGTAGACATGGCATTAGGAAGCAGAGAGAGCTCAGCTCAGCTCACAAAATATAAACCCCAAAGGCACCCATGACCTCCTGCCACATCCTACCAGCCTACAGTTATCACTCAGTTAATCCCTACCAGGGGATTAATGCACAATCATTTCATCTCTAAATTTTCATGCATTGTCTCACATATGAGCTTTTGGGGGACACCTAATATCTAAACCATAACATGTAGCAAAGAATTTTCTTCAACCTTTGAAGGTAATACAGCTACATTTGCCAAAGGATAGGTTTTAATATTTTCTATGAATGTTTCATATGAAATATGAAAAAATTAGGGACTTAAACTCCTTTTAAGTGGCTCAGTTGATGCTCTATAATTTTTGCTTTGCTGTATTGGGGTTGCATTTTCATATTATATTATTGCTTTCAAGAATTATTACATTAATGTTTTGTTTCACAGATTATTCACTATAGTTTACAGACTTAATTCTATGTTAACATTATTTCTAGCTTCAATCCAATTCTTTTTAAAATCATTTTTATTTTTTAGTTGTAGGTGGACACAATACCTTTATTTTATTTATTTATACGTGGTGCTGAGGATAGAGCCTAGGGCCTTACATGTATTAGGTGAGCAATCTACTGCAGAGCTACAACCCCAGCCCCCAATGCTTTATTAACACAACTTTTCCCTTAATTCTTCTCTTCATCTCAGATCCCTCCTCCAGGTGTTCACTTTGGAATGGTGAAATTACCCATAAGCTTTTTATTTTCATGCAACTTTTTATTGGATAAATTGTGCCTTCTGATTTTTCTTTGCACATAACTTATATGCCTCTTCATTGTGTGTGTGTGTGTGTGTGTGTGTGTGTGTGTGTCTGAAAACACTTTCTACTGACCTAAATGAATACTTCTGAAAAACTATAAATGCTGTTCTAATGTCTTCTGGAATCTATTGCTTCAAAGAATAGTCTAATTATCTTTTCTTTTTTAGGTGGTGGTTCTCTCGTGGAGTCTTCATGTGGTTTCAGCCAGGGAGCACTGGGGCTGAGTTACCAGAAGGCCCAACTGGACTAGACATTGGAGATGTTTCACTCACATGGCTTACAGGGAATGCTGTCAGCAGGGAGGTTGGCTGGGGCTGCCAATCAAACATGTACGGCCTCTTTATGGGTCTACAGATCTTCCCTTTGGAAGACAACAGAATTTCTCTTTAAAATTTAATAGTTTTATCACTGTCTATGTCAGTGTTTGTTTCTTAATTCATATTATTTGGTATATAGGATGCCCATTCAATATGTAGATTTTGGACTTTCTTCATTACAGGAAGTTTTTTTTTTTATTATGTTTTTGGAAAAAAAAGTTTACATTCTAGTTTCTATTTTTTCCCCTTCTTTTCAATTAATTTCACCTAAAACTGTTTTATCACCTATTCTTCTGAAATCTCAAGTCTTCCTTCTGTTCTGGAGATGGACTTTTCTGTAGTACCAGAACTTTTCTGCATCTAATGATGTGTGGTTTGTTTCCATCTTATTTTATTTACTCTTACAAATTTAGTATCTAATTTTCTGTTTCCTTCTATAACAAGTGTTCCTTATCCTCACTTTCCTAAGAATGGTGAAAAGTCAGATCAGAGAAAACTACATCTATTCATGAGAGTATAGCATAAAAGTTTACTCCAAATAGATCAATAGATCAGTTTCCTTCTCTTTGATTCACCTTCCCAGACACCATTCATTCTAATTCATAAATAAGAGGATAATTTTTTTTAGAGTCTAGGAATTTTTTTTTTTTTTTTTTGTACCCAGGGATTGAACACAGGGGCACTCGACCACTGGGCCACATCCCCAGCCCTTTTTTGTATTTTATTTAGAGACAGGATCTCACTGAGTTGCTAAGTGCCTCACCATTGCTGAGGCTGGCTTTGAACTCGGGATCCTCCTGCCTCAGCCTCCCAAGTGCTGGGATTACAGGCATGCACCACCATGCCTGGCTCTAAGAAATATTTTGTAAACAAACCTCTCTGCTATTCAAATGCAGAGATGCACATGCAAACAAAATTTACTTCTAATAAATGAGTGTGTATCTGAAGGGATTATTCAGGAATATTTCCTATAAATATATACTCTTTATCTTTAAAAGGATACAAGTTGGATATTTCATTTTTTCAGATGAGATATAGAGGGAAAACAACTAAGTATAAAATATACGATATATGAATTTTGTCCCAAGTACCTAAAATTATGTCTAGGGCACATTAGGCACTCAAATTATTTTGGAATGGTTAATAATGTCTTCTCTTGCCTTTATCTTTTCCATGACCCCCTAAGCATTTTGTGCTCATTCTTCAAAATGAAAAGATATTAATGAGGTCCTGAAGATTGCCCTCTACTAAATGGCGACTCTCAGGAAGCAGAGTTGAATGTAAGCTTCTGGTGTGACCTGGATAACAAAAAACGTAGATTGATCAGATTATGGGGGGAGGGATACAAGGTTGGAAGGGCATCAAGTATGCCATTAATTCCCTGTATCCCCAGGGAAATATTTAGTCTCAGTCCGACTACATTTGCTAATCATTAAATGAAGATTACAACACCCATAAAAACAGAGATATTAAAAAAACTGGCAATGTTTGGGCATGATCTAATAAGGGTAGATGTTCAACCATTAGAAGAGATGCTGGTCTTTATTCCATGTGATTGGTTATGATCCCCAATATCCACCTCAGGATCATTACTAGTCTTGAAAGGAATGATGCATGTAAAGTATTTAACACAGGGAAAGGCATTAGTAAGCACCAGTGAAGATTACATACTATGCTATCATAAATTATTTAAGTAGTAGAGCATTTACTTGGGAATTTAACCAATGGCCATAATCTTTCTCATGTAACAGTGAGAATTTTAGTGTTCTACAGAGTTAATGTTTGCCTTTTTAGAATGTGACTTATTGTGGAGAGTACTGGAATATTACATACAAGACACCATAACTTTTTTCTGCGCTATTCCCTAGTGAATTCTAAGCCTAGAACATTGCAAGACACAGAGAAGATGCTCAAATATTTATTGAATGAATATTTAAAGGAGAAAAAAGGTGGCATAGAATCAGAATAGAAATTAGAAGCCTTGAGTGTTAATCTTCTTCCAGCACTTCTTAACTATGCAAAAGGAATTCAATATATATCTTATTATTCATAGAAGTGATATACAGTTCTTCTTGGTAGTCTTAGGGTCTTAAGATCAAAATTATAACATCACTAAATGAAAATGAACTTCAGAGATAGAGATATCTGTTGTAAATTCAGGCTCTTACACCCAATATCAAATTAACACTTCAAGTCTTAATTTCTTTTTCTCTAAAATGAGCACAATTCTGAATTATTAAGGGGAACAAGATGTAAAAATCACTGAGACAAATTTTTGGTACCTTGTGGATACTGAATATTCCTGGTAACAGCTATTAATATAATACTCATGAAAGCTTCTTAAAATTCTATAGAGTTCTACAGTTGATCTTCAGATTATGAATTGTTTGGACTGAAGGTATTTATAACTAAGAATATTCTCTTCTCCCTTAAAGATATCTTTGCAAATTATCAGTAGTTTGATATACTGGCATACTACAGTAAATTCAATCCATAATGGAACTGGAAACCCATCTGAATACTGGAATACAATGTAAAGGGAAAAGCACTTTTGTTCTTGAAATTATTTTCAGAACTAATTTTAATTAGACACATAGACATTTTTACTCTTCTGGGTGACTCAAGTTCACATTGGTTTGTAGAGTTGTGTATGCCACAAATCTTTACTGTACCTTATGTGTGGTTTCCCTATCCCTGATCCTTAAAGGAGAGGGGCTCTGCTGAAATAGAAAAGTAGGAAGAACCCTCAGTACTAGAAAGAAGACGCAGGCATCTCTCACCTCTGAGACAAAAGCCCACCTCTTCTTCCCTAACTATTAGAACAAAAATAAAATGTAAAAAAGCTGAGTGTAGCTAGCATCTGTGACTTTTTTCTTTTAACCGTAGCACTACCCATTTCCCATTCTTTTGTTCATCAATTCATTTTCCTAACGGAGACATATTTTATTTTTACTTTGGAGGAACTGTCCTTAGGCTTTTATTATAAGTATAGGAACCTATAACTCTGTCTCAGCCAATTAGAGCTCCTCTTATCATTCGTTTTCCTAATTGTTTTGGGGGTAGGCACATAGGCACATATCTCCATATCTCATGCTAGACCAGAGACTTCTGTAGATTCTTCTTTTGATCACCTCTTTTTCAAATGTATTCTCTTCCATTGAAGTTGGTTGGTTGATATTAAACAAGTTTTTCTTCTGCCAGCATAGGAAATAAGAGAGATATTGAACTTGTGCACTTTTTAGTAACATAAATAAATGATATTTCTCCCCACTTTTTTCTATAAGTAATTATTTGAGGGGTCTTAAGTTAATTTGAATCACATTTTAATCACTTGAGATCACAAGATGCTATCAGGAATTGGAGTGCTGCTAGTAATAGGTTAAAATATGAAAGACAACTCAAGATGGATTTGAGGCATGGGAAAACCTCATCTCAGCTGGAAAACTGGCAGTCTTTTTAAACTAAGTAGCAAAGTTATGAGTTTATTTATTTCCTTTTGTACTGGTGATTGAGAGTTAACCTAAAGAGGCTCAAATTTTGGTGAATTTAGTAGAAAAATATTATTTCAGAGAAGTTGGATACTTCTTGTAGTTTTCCATAAATACTGGGCTAAAAGGTCAAGCTGAAGTCCAAGCTGGCTGAACTGTAAATGAGAAAGGAGACATTTCCTATGGGAAGATATTTTCACCTATGGCCCTAGACTGTGATAATTTTGAGTTAAGAAAATATGGTCGTGGGCTTCACAGAACTTGGGAGGTTAATTCATTTGCCCTAAGCTAAAGAGACTGTAAAGTAGGGAACAAAAGAGAATATATTTAGGGGATGTATAAACAATGCAATTACTGAAAGACTAGTGTTCCAAAATCCATCCTAATGTCTTCTGTCATACACTCCCTACATGGACAAAAAGAAAAAAAAAACCCTATTATATAGTTATATTCCCTCGGCAAAATCTCTGATTGAGAGGCAATTAATATTGCATAATTGACAGCACTGTGTTGTTGGCACAGGCCACTGTGAAAGCAGTTAATCTGAGGGGTAGCTAGGAAGGCAGAGCATTAATGACTTTGCTCAGTGGTGGGGACACTCAAGTCTGGTTATGGACTCAAGGATCATGCCTGGATAAAGTAGATTTGCTGCCCAACACAGTGAGTGGACAAAAATGAGAACAAAAATTCACTGATGTTGATTTTACCTAAAGACAAGTAGAGAAGGGCTTGTGGCTGTTTCTTTAAACGTACAGCAAACCTCAGAATTCCAAATACACATCTTCAGAAAGTGGACTTCGAAGCCTGAAAGAGGGGATGATTCCTTAGTGCCTTTGTTATATGTAGCCAGGAAAGGAAAGATGTAGCTGGAGACCAGGAGAGAAAGCTGTCGAATTAGCTCACCAAGAAAATCACTCTGTGCCAATACAGTACTCTTTCTTTATCCTGTCTGATGGGATACAGATGGGACTCCTAATCCCATATTGTGGGATAAGGAAGGACTATTCATCCTATCTAATGGCATATATTATCCTTTGCTTTCTGTTCTTCTGTTTTCTATAGAGAAATTTATTATATATATGTGTACATATATGCATATATACACATACATACATAATTCTTTAAAATTATATATATAAAATTCTTTAAAAATCACCATATTTTGATGTCATATGCCCATATTTTGGATATTAAAAAACCATAGTCTTTCTATTGAAGAAGATATTCTGAAACTGTCAAATAGAAAGTCTCATAGTCCTGAACCTAAAGGTGAAGTCAATAGGAAGAACAGAATTTCCTTTGGGAAGTAGAGAGTCATGGTTTTGATTTTGCAATGAATGTTAGTTTTATGCAAAGGGAAATTTTAAGAAAACCATGTTTGAAAAGATTGTACATGGATACTGGGCAGTCAGTGAGTAGATTGTTTCTAATTTCCCCAAAAGTCTTTCTCCTAGTGATAACAGAAGCATTTTTTTCCTGTGAGAAAATTGCTCTATGTGAATTTGGCAGGGTTGTCTGCAAACTCCCATAGAGCTGTCCCTGTGACAAGAGTGCAGCCCCTCACACTTCAGGGCCTCTTGTGCTTGTTGGAGAAAAGAGCATGCAACTGAAACAGAATAGGCAAGGCTGTGCCTTGGTGGTTTTCTGCCAGAGCTGGGAAGGAAGCTGTCCTTTTACCACTGGGATCAACATGCTGGTAGAATATGCATCTTAACTGTTGAAAGACATAAGGAGAGGCCAATGAAAAAGAACACAGGAAAGAGTCTTAGATTCTGTTGGGTTTGCAGTCAGATCCAAGCTTGGTCTTTTCTGCGTGTGAGTCCCGTTTGGTGGAGAAGAGGAGCTTCAGAATGACAGACTTGGAATTACTAGGACGTTTGTCATTTGGAACCAAAGTAGTCTTCAATAATAAGGTGAGGAAGGATGAGAATTAATGGCCAAGGAGTTAAGCTGAAACAGATTCAACACTGGCATGTGGCCTGTGCTCATTAAAACAGAAGAGGAAGAAACTATTAAGCTGGGATTGTGTCAAGTGCAGTGAATTCCTATAGGTCATCTTGTCAAGGTTCAGTATTTTCTACAGTAGGAGTAAAGGAGAAAAATTGAAAGTATAAGGGATAACAGAAAAAAGAAAACATTTCCTGTAACAGGGCCAGCGGCAGAATGAATCCAAGTTTGGAGGAGTCGAACGTGAGTCATGCCTACTTGTGGCTGAACTCAAATCAGAGACCAGCTTTACAATGACTACGTGATCATTAGTCTAAGAAGACTGCCTGAGGCATTCCAGGGGGATTTTTGTTTTCAGTTCTTACATGGGTGAAATCAGATAAGGTCAACACTTTGTTCAGACTCACTTCTGATACATCTTTTCCTCTGAGTTGCTGTATGTGACATTCACCTTAAGATCAAACCACTATCCAATAACAGATTTCCTCACATCAAACTATAGTTTCTTGAGACGTGTGTTCAACTCCCTAGAAATATGTGTGCACATTTATATGTGTGTGTGTATATATATATGTGTATATATATATAAATGTGTGTATTTATATATATATATTTATGTGTATATATACATGTATATATATAATTTTTACATATATGTGTATGTATATACATATATGTATGTATATGTATATGCATATATATGTATATATATGCATATATATATATATGTATATATATATATATATATATATATATGAGAAAGCTCTGTTTTATGGTTACCCACAGAAAACTATTACTATTGGACCAGAAAAAAAAAAAAAAAACAATTCTAAATCAAGGCAGACTAGCTTTAGTATCGTATCAACACCATCCTTGAGAAATGAGAATTGGGTAAGAAGAAGCCCAAGCAGTCTGATTAAAAGATACGATAAAGCCTCCTGGAGAAATAGGGCATTCAGGGTATGTTGGCTGTAAGTGATAGGAAGTCTTGGGCAGGCTGGCACTACCCAGCAGCATGCTGACAGGCAGTGTACAGTGGTCCCGAGAGAGTCACCACTGGAAGGGTCCTGCACTTGGTAGTCGGCAAGTAGGCACATGTTCAGGGGCTGGAGAGTATGAATGTGAGGGTATGTTGCAAAGACATGCAAGCATTTAGTTGTACAAGGAAGAAAGAATAGGAAGTACCTATATTGGTTTTAAGACTCCAGGCTTCAGGGGGCTTACAAAAGAAGTACAGAAAATTGAGTCTCATTAGAAGAGGTGCACAGCTGACAGTCAATGCAAGAAACTTGAATTAGTTTAAAAAAAAGAACAGGTGTCTAGATTGCTGAAATGAAAGCATAAGGTAAAATCAGGGACAAAGAAACAAGAAAATTACATTGGTCATGTCAAAGTAGAGATAAAGGAAGGCCAGAAGTATGGATGATTTCAATTCTGAAATTGACAAATAATATTAACAAAATGGCTAATCTCTCTCAATTATCTGACATATACCTGGCACTGTAACTCTATGGATAACGTTAACTTTTCAAAATAATTCCGTGAGGTACAACTTACTATTACTCTTTTGCAGATGACAAAATTGAAGCTTAGAATAAAGTCACCTTGAAGATTACAAAAGTAGGAAATGCACTTCAAAATTCGTGACTATCAGAGTGCTAAGTTTTTAGACAGCAGAATCTGTTCTATGTGGTTTAAACAGGAAGCTGTTTAATGTAAGATGTAGTGCAGATCCCAGGATCCTTGGCAGGGATGAGTAGATAGCAGCTGGCCAAGCTGATAGGACAGCTGCCTGACAAACCACTGGAGACTCCTGAACTGAGATCACATTTCCTTGGCTGTGAGAAGAACTCTGTCTCACTGCTGTACCCAGGAAGTACACTCGGTCTGCCACCAGCTCCACCAGACTTGTCTCCCAGTTTACTTCTGAAACAGTCTTAGGAGTCATCTTAAAAGAATAGAACCCAGGTAGGGACAAGGGGAGGCAAGGGAGCAACCTCTGGCATAAGATTAAAGGAGGCTCTACTCTCAGGGGTATGTCCTTGCAAGGTTAGCACAAGACCTGAAGAGCACCTCCTTAAATGTTGTGCCCAGAATATGTTATGCAACCTGAGTTTCCTTACACATCCTGAGTCATCCATTGATACTTTTCCCAGGCACAAGAGATGACCTAACAGATGGGAAGATGAATAGCTTTTATGTCTTCAGGAATCCGAAGTTTATTGAAACACTAGGACCAGTTTGTCATAGACCATCAGGACAATTCACCCAAGTCACAGACTAAAAATCTCAGAGGTATGTCCGGTTCCATCTATACCCAATAATGACATATATTAACTTAAATAATTCACTTACTATTTTGCTTTCCATTTCCAGAAAAATAAAGCTTAGGAGACAGTGGCTTCTTATAGGAGCTACTGAAGTACTAAAGTCAGTAACTATTAAGTACTTGTAACTGCTTAGCAAACAAAAGTGTAAAAAATATATTCTTCTAATAATTTTCAAATGAAGGGTTTTTCCTTAAATTACAACTTCTTCTAGAAAATCTGCAATTTCCACAAAACATATTCCACTTTAAATATTCTTGATTTGTTCGTCTCCCTAGCACTCTCTGAGAAATTCCAATCCCACATGAAAGATTTCTATCTGATTTGTGGGCCTCTTGCCCTCTTCCTTGTAAAACACTGCCTGCTTTCAATCAATATCCTTTTGTACCAGCCGAGGTATTGACTGCAGAATAGACAAAGGCATTCACGGCTACATTGTGACAAAGGAAAGGCTAGAGAGATCATTAGTCTTAAATAAAACACTTATGTAGTTACTTTTAATTGCAGGAAGTTTGTAAGTCTAGTGCTGCTAGAAGTCAGAATCAGAGTTTAGAACTTGATGCTACCAAAAATTAAGAACTCCAGCTTAAGTTCCCTGTAGTTATTTAGGAAAGATGACATAAATGGCATCAGTCCCCAACCATGCTAGTTTATGGTTTGAAGGTTTCCCCACAGTTTCTCATTCTGATGTCCACAATTTACTCATCCATTTCTGCAGTTTGCTGTGATTCCATGCCTGCCACAGGCATTCTACCTAAAAGGAGTTGGCATTTCACACCCTGATGCTCAATTGTAGTGAGGGAGCCTTTCATTAGGCAGGTGTTGTCAAATATTGATCTAAAATCTTGTCTCTATTATCCCCACTTAGCCTGAGCCAAAACAAAATTAAGACAATGGATCTTTTACTCAAAAAATTTTACTTAGGAAATGTAGTGTAAGAATATATGGGAGAATAATTCCTCATTGTTGCTAGTGGCTGATGAACTGAAGAATAAAAGTAAGATCATACACACACACACACACACACACACACACACACACACATATACACTTCATTAGGAGAAGAAAATAATAGCTAATATTTCCCCATAATATCTTTCAAATTATTAAAAGTAGCAAATTTATCCCAAATTTGTTGAATGATAAAGGAGAAAAAAGTCACTGTGAGAGAATAATAGCTTTCTAAAAATATCTATATCCAAATCCCCAACATCTGTCAATGTGTCACCATCCCTGGCATGAAGGACTTTGCACATGTGATTACAATAAGGGTTCTGATGTGGTGAGAACGTTTTGGGTCATATCAGCAGGTCTGATATAATCAAAAGTGTCCTCATAAGGCCAGGCACGGTGGCGCACGCCTGTAATCCCAGCACTTGGGAGGCTGAGGCAGGAGGATGGCGAGTTCAAAGCCAGCCTCAGCAATGGCGAGGCACTTAGCAACTCAGTGAGACCCTGTCTCTAAATAAAATGCAAAAACAAAACAAACAAAAAAGTGTCCTCATAAGAGGGAGGCAGGAGGGTGCAAGTCAGGGAAGGAGAGGTGACAAAGGAAGCAGAGGACAGATTTGCAGCTGCCATGCTGCTGACCCTAAAGACCAGAAGCTTATAGCTGGGGGCTGCAGGGGCCTCAAATGCTGGGGAAGGAAGGAAATAGGCTCCTCCAGAACCCCCAGAAGGAATGACACCTTGATTTTAGGACTCCTGATCTCCAGAAATGTAAGGTAATAAACCTCTGTGGTTTTAAGCCATCAAGGTTGTAGTAATTTGTTACAGCACAGTTAGGAAATGAATGCATTCACTTGACTACTTCTACAATTTTGACATTTTGAAAAATATTAATGGAAATTCAATTAAGCATGGTAAAATTCAGATTATATTAGCATATGTAGATTTGAGGTATGTAGGCACTGAAAATTATTTTCAAAAGGGCATCTCAAACTGGTAGAGTATACAAGTAGAAGTTTCTGTCTCTCAATAATGTAGAATAATAAAAAAATGAAAATAAAAAATAATAAGGAAATTATTAAATTACTTTCTTGAATTTTAACAGTAATAGGACATTTGCAATGTGGTGAATACAAAAACATGAAAGTAGTAAATAAATATTTAGTACTCATAAAAATCAAGAGCTTTACCAGTATTCCTGGAAAACTAAATGTTAAAAGTGATGTGTTAAAAAAACCTTTTTGGTTTCTTGCCATACTACCCCCAAAGATCTATAGATTTGATGCAAATCCTATCAAAATGCCAATAACTTTTTTTTTGTAGAAACAGATAAAAAAATTCTAAAATTCTAAAATTCATATGGATTTTAAAGGGTCCTCAAAGAGCAAAAACTATTTTTATAAAAAACAAAGTTGGTAATCCCAGCAGTCCCAGAGACTGAAGCAGGGGGTTCACAAGTTCAAAGCCAGCCTCAGCAAAAGCGAGGTTCTACACAACTCACTGAGACCCTGTCTCTAAATAAAATACAAAAAAAAGGGCTGGGGATGTGGCTCAGTGGTAGAGTGCCCCTGAGGAGATGGAGAAATTAGAACCCTTATGCACTGTTGGTAGGAATATAATATGATAAGGTTCATATGGAAAACTCTATTGGGATTTCCAAAAAAATTAAAAATAGAATTAACATACAATTCAATAATTCTACCTCTTGGTACACATTCCAAAGAATTCAAAGTAGGATCTCAAAAAGATCTCTGAACACTCAGGTTAACTGCAACATTATTTATAATAGTCAACAGGTGTAAACAACCCAAATGTTTATGGATGGATGAATAGATTAAAAAAATGCAGTACAGAATACACTGGAATATTATTCAGTCTTAAAAAGGAAGGGAATTTGATGCATCTATGATATGGATGGATTTTGAGGACATTTTGCTAAGTGAAATAAGCAGGTCACATAAATGACAAATATAGTATAATCCTATTCATATGAAGTATGTAAAATAGCCAAAATTGTAGAAAAAGAAAGTAGAAAGGTGGCAACCAAGGGCTAGGGGAAAGGATAAGGGGGATATAGATTTTGATAATTATAGCATTCAGATTTGCATGATGAGAAAGTTCTGGAGGTCTGTTTCATAACAATGTGAATATACTTAGCACCACTGTACTATACACTTAAAGAAGATTAAGATGGTAAATTTAATGCATGTTTTTTTTTTTTTGCCACAATAAAAAATTGTTTTGGTTTGAAATAATTTTAGCTTTACAGAAGAGTTACAAAATTAAGACAGAGAATTCTAACCCCGATGTTATCAAAGTGAATAACACCACTGGTACAGTATTAATCAAACTACAGACTATTCATTTCTCCCTAATGTTTTCACTACCATCTTTTTCTGTCCTTGGATCCAAGCTGGGATACTACGTATTTATAGTACTATGTATTCAACAGGTTTTCTTAGTCTTCTCTGATCTGTGATGGTGTTTAGCATTTTCTTGCTTTTCATGACCTTGACACCTTTGAAGAGTACAAGCAAGGTATTTTATGGAATGTTTGTCAATCTGAATTTGTCTATGCTTTCTCATTATTATATTCGGGCTGCAGGTTTTGGGAGAGAGCACAAGAGATGTGAATGCCTTTCTCCATGAACCATGTCAGCAGGTGCACAATATCGATAGGCTTTAGTGCTGGTGTTGCTAACCTGGGTCGCTGGACCAGGTGATGTCTGCCAGGTTTCTGCTTACATTAATTATCTCCTTTTGCATTTTACTAATTAAATGTGAGCCACTAAATCCAGCCTACACTCTAAATTTCAGATTTAGAATCACTTCCTGCGGAGAACGATCTCTAAGAATTTGTGGAGGTATGTTTGAACCATCACACGATTAATAAATATTTTACAAAAGACACTTTGAGGCAAAGAATTTTTAAATCATACTATAGTGGTACATGCATACCCATGTTTATAGCTGTGTAATTCACAATAGCCAAACTGTGGAACCAGCCTGGGTGTCCTTCAATGGATGAATGTATAAAGAAGAATATGGTTTATATACACAATGGAGTTTTGTGCAGCTATAAAGAAGAATGAAATTATGTCATATGCAAGGAAATAGATATAACTGGAGAACATCTTGTGTTGTCGCCTGAAGCGATGGCCGCTTAGAGCAACGAAGCCGCGGGAAGAAGTTTAGAGGCAAACTGAAAACAAACAGCTTTTTATTCTGATAACTTTTCTCTCTGGCTCTAAAAACGACTAACACGCGCCACACACACCACCAAAATGGCACTGACCCGATCAGCAATCTCGGCCAAGTCACTCGAGATCCTGCGCCAAGTCTCGCGAGATCCCAGGCCAAGTCCCGTGAGACTACGGAAGGCGATAATGTCTAAATCTCCATGGCCCATAGTCAACCGCAATTTAAGCCATCTCCCCAAACAGGGCTCCTACAATCTTGTAGAGCAAAATAAACCAGATTCAGAAAGTCCAGAGTTGTATGTTTTCTCTCATATGTGGAAGCTAGATAGAATAAAGTAAAAATTACAGGACTTCGTGCAAATAGAAGGGAGACCAATAGAACTGAGGAAAGGGTTGAGAGGGAGGTAGGAGGAAAAAGGTCAATTCTGGGGAATAAAATTGATCAAATTACATTATGTGCACTTATGATTATCTCACAATGATTCCTACTGTTATATATAATCATAATACACCAGTAATAAAAAAAGATACTTTGAGTTTTTTCTCTAAATTTCACATTTGTCAATGAATCTTGCCTGCTGAAATCATCACTGGGCTGTCCTAAGGGTGATTTTCTATTTCTCTTGTTCCTTATATATTTTTGTTTGGATTTTTTTTTTTCTGAAAGGAATATTTGTCTCTTTTATGTTATTTATTTATTCATTCAGACACATTTTCATGTCATTATAGACTCATGGGTATTTATTTATTATTTGGGTTAAATTCCAAAACCACATTTTTTTTAAAAAAAAAAATTATTAGCTCAATAACATCTTATTTTATTTTAAGAAATTTAAATTAATTTTTTCCCTGATACATAAAAACATAGAAAGTATGCATACTGATGGGGTATATATGGGGTATCATATGATATTTCAATACATGTATACATCATATAATGTTCAAATCAGGGTAAACATAGCTATCTACTCAAATGTTTATATTTATTTATTTATTTTTAATTTATTTTTTATTTTAAGTTGTTATAAATGATAAAAATATTCAAAACCCGTTCATATATGTTTTTGAGATACACAGTACATTATTGTAATCTATAAACAAACTACTGTTTGATAGCACACCAGAACTTTTTATTCCCACCTAATTACAACTAATTTTTTCTCCCACCTAATTATAACTTAATACCCACTGATCAATCTTTCCCACTCTCTCCCTTCCCTGTGCTCTCTCCAGCCTGTCCATCAACTAAGGGACTGATAAAGAAAATGTGGGACATAAGCACAATGGGATATTATTCAGCCATGAAAAGGATGCAGTCCTCTCATTTGTAGCAACATAGGTGGAACTGGAGGTCATGACATTCAGTGAAAGAAGCCAAGCACAGAAAGACAAATACCAGGTGCTCTCACCCAGATGTGGTATCTAAAAATGTTGAGTTGTGGTTAATCTCATATTTTAAAACAGGCAAATATTGTGGGATAGATATGTAAATAACTTCAAAGTCTGTTTTGCAAAATATTGGAAATAACTAGAAAGCTTTACATTGAAAAAATTTAGGAAAAACTTCTCAAATTTAATGCATATCAGAATCAGCTGAGGAAATACATAAATGCAGATTGTTGACCCTCCCTTCCTATATGATGATTTAGAAAGACTGTGGTGGGGTATGGAATCAGCATTCTGATGTGCATATCAGATGATTTTGATACACGAATACAGAAAATATATTGCTTAGGATAAGAATCAATAATATTAGTCAAAATTAATATGGGGGAAATGGTATTTAATCTTTCAGGTTTGTAGAAACATCATAGAAGAATGTTTTTTAATGTGTTCTAATTAGTTACACATGATAATAGACTGTGTTTTGACATATTATACATATATCAAGTATAACTTCTCATTCTTCTGGTTGTGCATGATATAGAATTACATTAGTCATGTATTCATTCATATATGTACATAGGAAAGTAATGCCTGATTCATTCTATTATCTTTCCGATCCCCATACTCCTCCCTTCCCTTCACTCTCCTATATCTAACCCATTGTACTCTTATTCTTCCCTAACACCAACCCCCATTATTGCAAATTAGCATCCGCATATCAGAAAAATCATTAGGGCTTTGGTTTTTGAGGATTGGCTTATTTCACTTAGCATGATATTCTCTAGTTCTATCCATTTACCTGCAAATGCCATAATGTCATTCTTCTTTATGGCTGAGTAATATTTCACTGTGTATATAGAGCACATTTTCTTTATCTATTCATCTGTTGAAGGGTACCTATGTTGGTTCCATAGTTTAGCTATTGTGAATTGAGCTGCTATAAACATTGATGTGAAGCCAGGCACGGTGGCGCACGCCTGTGATCCCAGCACTTGGGAAGCTGAGGCAGGACGATTGCGAGTTCAAAGCCAGCCTCAGCAATGGCAAGGCACTTAACAACTCAGTGAGGCCCTATCTCTAATAAAATACAAAAAAAGGGCTGGGGATGTGGTCCAGTGGTCTAGTGCCCCTGAGTTCAATCCCCAGTACCAAAAAAAGAAAAAAACAAACAAAACAAAAAAATGATGTGGCTGTGTCACTGTAGTATGCCAATTTTAGGTACTTTGTGTTTAAACCAAGGAGTGGGATAACTGGGTCAAGCGCCACACAGTTTTAATGCAATTCTTAAAATCCCAATTACTTTCTTCATAGAAAATTCAGTCATGAAATTCATTTGGAAAAATGAGAGACCCAGAATAGCCAAAGCAATCCTTAGCAAGAAGAGTGAAGCACTAGGGATCACAACACCAGACCTTAAAATCATACTACAGTTACAGTAACAAAAACAACATGGTATTGACACCAAAACAGACACATAGACTAATGGTACAGAATAGAAGACACAGAGACAAACCCACATAAATACAGTTATCTGATACTAGACAAATGTGCCAAAAACATACATCGAGGAAAAGATAGCCTCTTCAACAAATGGTGCTGGGAAAACTGGAAATCTAGACATAGCAAAATGAAATTAAACTCCTACCTCTCACCTAGCATAAAGCTCAACTCAAAGTCAATCAAGGACCTAGTCATTAGATCAGAGACCCTGAGCCTACTAGAAGAAAAAGTTGGCTCACATCTCACCATGTTGGCTTAGGAACTGACTTCTTTAATAAGACTCCCAAAGGGCACAAAGTAAGATCAAGAGTCCATAAATGGGATAACATCAAACTAAAAAGTTTCTTCACAGCAATATATTTATTCTTTTCAAATCTCAAGAAATAATTACTATCTTGCTTTCTTTTCAAAAAATAAAAATTAAAAAAAAGAATGTGAAGGGAGACTCTACTGAAGGATCTTAAGAAAAAATGCTTAAAAAATACTCATATATTAAGTAAAAGTTTCAGTACACCATAATTCAATTTTACATATGCTATTATTGCACTATTATTGTAAGAATAAAAATCTTATCTATCACATTTGGAAAAGATATAACATCAAAGAGTTCCAAGAGCATCAGTTCATTAAGAATAACAAAAAAGGATTCATGATAAATAAATAGGATGAGGAGAATTTTTATCTTTTCAAATATTTTACTGATTATCTTTTGTTTTATTGATGTCCTTGTAGTCTTTAGTAGATATAACCAAGGTATGGTTAGAAGGGACAGCCCTACAAGAAGAAAATGTGTAGTAATTATTTGTTCACTGTGTTTAATAAAGAATTGAAAAAAGAAACACACAGTTTTAAAGTGCTTAATTTTCCTAATGTTTTTATCTTTTCCAAAAGGTCAGAAGAGTCTTAATTATTGTAATTCATGAAATCAAGTGCCCTTAGCCCAGAAAAGACAGATAGTAGTGTCTCTTTTAAATTACTCAACAACATACACAAACACTAACCACTAAAAAGAGAAGAAAGATGCTGAAATGACGAAAATCCACAACTCCTATCTAATGTAGCTGTTAATAGGGCAGATTTCCAGAAGGTCTCTGAAGACAGAATATTTTGTCTGTTCTATGCATATTTTACTTAGGTGCTCATAATGTCTCTTCAGCTACACAAAGACCTGAAAGAAAAGCCACCTGCTTTTCTGAGTAAAATCAGATTATTCTTATCTTAGAAACTAAGGGGTTGAAAGAAAAGTTCTTAAGAGACAAACCCAGGGAAATGATGAATCTGGACCATGTAACAGCAGCGTATGCAGGAATTTTTTGCCCTCTAATAGCCCAGAACAACTTACTAAAACAAGAGTTCTAGGGACTCAGGCTGGAGTTAGGCCAGTATCTTAGGTAGCTGGGATGAGAAGTAAGTGAATAAAAACATTCTCAGCAGTGGCAGGAGGGATAGAATTGCATTCCTGAGCTGCTAGGTGACCTGGCTGAGGGAGTCCTTGGCATACAGGGAATGTAATTAAGGGTGGGTATTTATGTCAGGAAGAGTTTCTCATTAAACATTTCCCAGCAATGAATACACTTATCATGTTTTCAATTTCTTTTGATATGTATTTGAAAAAGGAGTGAGAAAAATGACTCATTTATTTGCTCTCTGGTTTATAGCACCGGGAGGCCATTCTAACACTGAATTCAGGAAAAAATCCATAGCACCTGAGGTGTTCCAGAGGCACAATAAACAAAATAATAATGTAGGAGCACATTTACTCACTACCAAGCCAGGCATATACGGTGTTTTCTTCTTCTAGCTGAAGGCGTACCCGTCTGATTTAGAGATGTGTGACAGGTGTAGATATAGAGCCATCATACAGTTTATATGCTACGATTGCATTCATTCATTATGGATGGGTTTCTATCATTATGTGTCCATGTAAAAGCTACTTGCATATAATAGTATTGAAATCCAAAATAATATCACCACGAACTTATTTTGAGGGCTATAGTTTCATGTAAAGGTAATTATAAATAAGAATCATAAGGTCTTAATATTTTTTGTACTCTGGATATTATACATATTCATATTAATTTTTCAGGATAATTTGTCAATCAAAAAATGTTTTATGTCAGAATATGGCATCAGACCAGCTCAAAACCACCTCTGATTGACAAGGGTGGTTATTACTGGGACTGCAGAATGAGAGTGAAGTTGCTGATGCTAAAGAAAGTCTGCTTCCCCTTCACACGAGCAGATCCCAGGTATCTTTCCCTGTCTCCTTTAGCCAACATGACTTCCAGCTTCATTTTGCATCAGTGGTTTGTTTCTGTTCTCAGATTTCTCTCTGATCACCTATGAACAAACTGTATTTCCAGGGTCTTAACAATCCTTCTCCATTCTACTGGCCATTCCTTCTCATATTTCTCCGGCCTCTCATTCCTAAACTTCTGGTAAGCATCCCATGCCTCTGCTTTCACAGCCATCCTTAGTTCATAACTGTCTTGTTTCTGAATATCAATGCCCCTCAAACTCTCCAAAAAATAACTAGTTCTGAGACCTTTACTTTCTGGGAACTAAGAAGAAAAAGAAATGGATGTGTTTTTTTAAACCACATCACCTTCTTTCTAATATTAAAATATCTAGCTGGACGCAGTGGTGCATGCCTGTAATCCCTGAGTCTTGGGAGGCTGAGGCAGGAGGATCACAAGTTCAAAGCTAGCCCCAGCAGAAGCAAGGCACTAAGCAACTCAGTGAGACCCTGACTCTAAATAAAATACAAAATAGGGCTGGGGATGTGGCTCAGTGGTTGAGTGCCCCTGAGTTCAATTCCCAGTACACCATCCCTCAAACAAACAAACAAACAAAAACAAAACCTCCTTCATTTCACTGAAACGGTGTCCCTTTTAAAGACAGGAATTTTGAAAAGAATTTCCACTGATTTATTACTGCAACTGAGGTCAACACCTTTAACAATAACAAGAGTATTACATCAAAATTATTCAAATAGCTCATTAAGTCTATTACAAAGAAGTTTTCTGTACATAAGCCTTCACATTCTTCAGTTCGAGAAAAAAAAAATCCCTATAACAAAAATGTAAAGGAAATTATATCTGATTTTTAATAAACATTTGGAATCTAAATAAGAATTGAATGGCCAACTTAATTTGAATTCAATGGCTTGTAATTGTAATTCATGCTTGTTGCTTTGCTCTTCTGAGTGACAGACTCAAAATATGACCAATAGAGATCTCTCATGTTCAACAAATACATGCTGATCTTCATAATCTAATATTTGCAATGCATATTTCACAGCCTCTATCTATAAATTTGTATTAAAATATAGATATAAATTACATAGTAATATAACTAAATCCTCATGATATGTAAAGCTAAGTCCTAACTACTTAATTGGTATCATCTTCTACAGCACATCAAATGCAATTAGAGCATTTGAATAACTATTTTAACTTAAGAGTACAACATAATCAGTCATTCCTAATTTAGATGCAATTTTCTATATATGGAAATTATAATTAAACATTAAGAACCACAACACTTAAAAAATACATATTGCCATGTACTTACTGGTATTCAAGGTGGTTGCCAACCTTATGGAAGAGTTACATTAGGAACTCAGACAGAAAATAAAAACTGTAGGAGACAATGTGGAGTAGTAAAAGTAAAAGAGTCTCCAGCCCGGAAATTAGGGACACCAAGTTCTGAGACTGTGGCCCTGTAAATTTGTAATTTCTTGACCATAAGCACAGAAAAATAATGAAATTTAAATCTCCTCTACAAAATGAGACCTCTTTCCTCCCAGAATCCTTGGAGGAATGAATGCAACAGGATATATAAACACTTAGCACAGTGCCTGACATATAGCAGATGTTATGTAAATTTTAGTTTTCTCCCTTTCTGTGCACACCCAACTTATTTTCTCAATTAAAAGGAAATTAAAAATGTTATCCCTAAATGAAAAGTGGAAATAAACAAGCAAAAAAAATGTCACCTCAATCTAGAGAAGCAGGTTGCCATGGCAATGCAAATACCATCATTCTCTTTCTAGTTAGGCAATGACAGGAATATACTTCACCTACTGAAAACAGCATGTAGAAAAGTCTCAAGTGGTACCGGCATTGGAGGATTTATAAAATCACTTGCTGGGGACCAGATTCACCCCAAGGCCTGTAATTCTCTTCTGCGAGCTGGAGGAAAAGATATGAACCTCAAAGGAAGAATTTGTCAACCTGCTAGAAATTTCTCCCTTGGAACACTGCTCAGGGGATTCCCTGGCTTTGAAGATAATTCTGATTTTAGTAATGAGATGAAAGCATAGTGTATTAAGTGTTTGGTCATACTATTAAGTTCAATATAACATTCCCTTTCTCAGTACTTAAAATAATGGCATCATTTATGCAAACTATTGGGCAAACTATTGGGAACAGTCTCTGTAAGGGAAACACAAAGGAAAACCCTTTGTACTGCATTTTATTTTACTTTTATTTTTGAAGCTTTTGTCATATTTTTATTTGTTCTTTTAAGATATTCATGACAGTAGAGTATATTTAATAACTAAAATTCAGTGGCATATGTAGACTGACCACAATGCATGTGATAAGCATCTTCTCTTTTCCCCTGCCATTTTGGGGGATGGGTTGATGAAAATACATATTCTCTACACATTAGACATTTTCCTTGCTATATTAGCCTTCTTTGCTGAGTTTTCTAGTTTTGTTTTGTAAAATATTGCTATTTCTTGAAATAATTGTTTGAGCAATTATAATTTTCAACTGTACCTTTCTTTAAAAAAAAAAATCCAGTGTGTTTTATAAGGTTACAAACACATTAAATAATACACTTGTGATGGCAAATAAAAATAAATAACACAAGATGAATACATAATACAATAATTTTATCAAGGTTTACAAATAAAGACACAAACACAGACACACATTTTCATGGATTAAAATGACTAGAAGACATAGAGCAACAGCAAGCTGAATGGTAAGGGTTGTGGTGATTATTTTATTCATTTCTTCATATTTTACAAATAATATAAATTAGACATTATTATATTTATATTAAAATGCATTTTATTTTTCAAAAGTAAATAACTATTAATAAGAAATCTATACGTATGACTATAAATTATTCTTTTTTTATTTGTTGATTCTGCAAAGAAGTTTCAAATTTATACTGTATAAACTTTCAAAAAGAATTTATTGTGAAATAGAACATTAAATGTACATAAAATAAACTTGGGAGTTAAAATGATAAAACAGACATTTTTAAATCCAGGATTAAAATTAATAATAGAACAAATTCTATCAGTATTTTGACTGTTGTCTCCCATCTCATTCTTTTTCCAACCTGTCTTGACTGTTCTTTATCTATTTTTTTACATATAAATTTTAGACCTATTTTATCAATTTTCAGGAAAATCTCTGTTGATTGGAATTGAATTGTATCTGTAAATCAAATTCATAAAAATGTCAGTTTGTGAAACTGATTTTTCCTATCTAATCACATTTAGGCTTCTTTTATTGCCTTTCAATAAAATTTTATAATTTGTTACATAGATGTTGCACACCTTTGGTTGGATTAATTCCCAGACATTTTATGATATTTCCTAACTACTTTTTACTTGTACTTTTAGAAATTCAGTCTTGTTAGTCTTTCCATTATGACATTTAGGACTTTTGTAGTTTCATTTTTTTCCTTTAACCTGTAATTTACTGAAATGTGTTAAACATTTTACTTTATGACATGGATTTATCAATGACTTTGGGTAATTCTGTCAAGTTTTGAAAATTATTTAAGGGATATAAATTTATGATCATCATGTTCTTTTAGGAAATTGAAACTTTTATCAGTACGTAGTCAGGTTTCTCTCTAGCAATATATTTTGCCATAGAATCTAATTTGTCTGTCATTATTATAGCCACATCAGTTTGTTGTTCTTTTCTGTGGGTAGGGGAAAGGTAGAGAGGTAGTATTTGCTGTACATGTTTCCTGCTGTCATCTTTGAACTTTCCTGTGTCCTTCAGTTTTAGGTGCAGATCTTAAAAATAGCATAGCACTGTATTTATTTACTTTTCATAAATCTGACAATTTTTTTCTTGTACTTATTAAGTATATTTCACTTATTTCTTTTGTGATATTGCATATGTTTTACCATAATTTTGGGCCTTATTTTGGTTTACTCCTTTTCCCATTCTAATATTTTCTCTCCACTATTTTGATAGTTGTATTTATTGAGCTCATTTTTTAGTTAGTATATAGCTTTTGCCTTTATACTTAATGAAGTATGCAGCATATCAATGCATCTACCCTCTTCTTCAGTAATAGGGATGCTTTAGGTCTGATTGCATCTCACAATTGTTTTTAAAACAAAATTCTGATTTTTTTCCAAATGTATTTATTTTTATTCTAAGTTGTTAGAAGTGACAGCAGAATGTATTACATTTCATGTTATACTTATAGAGCACATTTTTACACATCTCTGGTTGTATACAAAGTATATTCACACCATGACTTCATACATGCACTTAGGGTAATGATATCCATCTCATTCTACCATCTTTTTTTTTCTTCACACTTTTGTCCCCTCCCTTCCCCTCCCTCTCCATTGGCCATTCCAGTGTTCCTTTAATCCTCCTATGCTCCCCATCCCAACCCCACTGGGAATCAGCCTCTTTATATCAGAGAAAACATTCAGCATTTGGCTTTTTGGGGCATCTCACAATTTTTATGACAATTTTGTCTAATATTTCACTTCTACTTATTCTTAACCACATGACTTAGATATTGATATCATTTTAATTTTTACTTCTTCTTGTGTGTCAGATCATCTAGTTAAGATTATTTTCCAATTATTAAGGCATATCTTAGAATTTAATTTTAAAATGGTCTGTTTGTTGGTAGTAAACTCTGCCCATTTCTGTCTTTTATTTCTCTTGAAATGCAGTTTAGATTTGCTGAGGGTATGTGTGTGTGTGTGTGTGTGTGTGTGTGTGTGTTTCTTCTGGTATATTGAGTATGCTTTTATTCTGCCCTCAGGTTTCCATTTTTCTATCAAGAAGATGGCAGAGATGTGTGTGTGTGTGTGTGTGTGTGTGTGTGTGTGTGTGTGTGTGATTATCTGGACTTCTTGGTATGGGAGGGGTATTTTTCAACTGTTCTTTAAGCTGGCAAATATTATCTTTTCAAATATTGCCACATCCCCTTTTGTCTATTATTTCCTTCCTGAAGTCCAGACAAACATGTTAGACATTTTCACATTATTCTTAGTTTTAATTCACACCTCTTTCACAATTTACACTTATTTTTCTCTGTGCTACATTTTGGATATTCGGTTTGCTACTTTAGCTCTCCAAATTTCTTGAACTCTCTTTTCAATCTGCTCTTTAACTTATCCACTGAGTTTTAAATTTCAATTATAATTTTTTACTTCTAGAGTTTCACTGATTCTTTTCCAAGTCTGTTGGTCTTTTATAAATCTTTTATTCATAATCTATAGTTTTTCTTTTTTTTTTTTCTCTTAACTTACTATACACAGTTAATATTCTGTGCCAATAATTGTAGAAGTGTGTCTGTCTTGGTCTGAGTCTGTTCTCTCTTTACTCTTGATTCTTGTTCACACTCCTGAGAAGCTTGAGAATTTATGTTTTGTGGATCCAAGATGGCGGGCCAGAGGGAGGCAGCATTCTGTGTCACTCTGTGACCTGGGAGTCAAGTAGTGAGTATACTGTTTTTCTGTAAGCGATATTCCTGCTTCTGCGCAGGAATCAGGACCACTGTGCCCATTCAGGGCTCCAGGCCTCAGCGTCACATAGGTCTCCCAACTACTCTCCCATGCAGGACTACCGGGTACCCGAGCAGGACAACTGGCGTCAGCACCCACACAGAACTTTTGGCCACTCACCTGAACAGAAATCCCAGATACCGCCCCCATGCAGGACACCCAGCAGTTACCCATATGCAGGAACTCAGGCCACCAATCTCATGTGGATCCCCATCTACCAATGTGGGGCTCCCCCCGGTTGCCTCCATCTTGGGACTCTGCAGAAATGGAGATAGTCCCATAGCTATGCGAGGTAGTCTGCCTACACCTGGGAACTTCACACAGGCTCAGAAGTCAGCCGAAACCACACACTGCATGCCACAGAGCTCTCTCTGAACACACAGTCCTCATCCAACGTCATCACTAGGCTCCCCCCACCTGACCCAATGACCCAGTGCTGAAAGCAGCTACCTCCATCTTGGGGCACCTTCATCACTATCTTTTGTGGGGGTAACTCCCAGTTTGGAACTCCAGCTGGCCAGGTACCCAGTTTCTAACTCCCCCCTCTCCCCAGCAGCCACTAACCTGGCACAGTGACACCCTGGTTACCTTCACCATCCTGAGGGTAGAAATACCAGCTAACAACAGATGACCCCACCTATTGGATGAGGAGGGAAGCAGGAAAGATACTGATCTCCAACCAAAACAATCCTTGTTTCTTTCTCTCAGGTTTTTTTTTTTTTTTTTTTTTTTTTCCTTCTCCTTCCCTATTCTCCCATTCTCACAGCCTCAACATATGTGAAACCAAGTACTTTGCGTGAATTAGGATTTTGAGGACTGGGATGTCTGAATAGTATATTACAGTTGTGTTGTATATTCTTTTTGTTTCCTCCAATTTTTACTATTTTAACATTTTTAAAATTTTTCTTAATATATATGTGTGTTTGTTTTATGCACTCTACTGCATTCCCACTTACTTGTCTATCCAAAATTACTTCGTCTCTATTCTCCTGCTACTAGCCTTCTTCTTTAGATTTCTCTTCCACACTTCCTGAGATATAATAACTCTCTATCCTCACCTCCTACCGCCTCAGCATATCATCCTACACCTTATCCCTGGTTCTTTGTCCACCATCAGAAACCGTAAACCCTTCTACAAACCTACTGATTATATTGTAGATAATAATTGAATTCACCATTTCTGTACATTGTGAACAAACTGTAAATGTCTTAATAGCAACTAATTGTTTTTAAGGTTGTATATAGTTTATATTGGGATCTGTTAACATTGTTCTTCCCCTCAAAGGAGTAGTATTGGAACCCGACATGGAAACTATAAGCCTATAGGGTAAAAAAACATAATGCCACGGATCCACACAGCTAGAAGGAAAGATACACAAGCAACATGAAAAGACAAGGGACGAAAGTGCCCAAACAAATCAAGATACCACATTATTAGATTCCATGGCCAGCCCAGCAGAAGAAATGACAGAGAAGGAGTTCAGGATGTGTTATAATTAAAATGTTCTATGAGTTAAAGGATGATATAAGAGAGCAATTACAGGCAGCAAAAGATAATTTTGACAAAGAGCTACATAAGCGAATACAGGAAGCAAAAGATTACTTCAATAGGGAGATAAAGATTCTAAAGAAAAACCAAACAGAAATCTTTGAAATGAAAGAAACAATAAACCAAATTAAAAGTTCAATTGAAAGCATCGCCAACAGATTAGAACACTTGGAAGACAGGACATCAGACAATAAAGACAAAATATATAATCTTGAAAAGAATGTAGACCATACAGTGAAAATGGTGAGAAACCATGATCAGAACATTCAAGAAATATAGGATAGCACAAAAAGACAAAATTTAAGAGTTATTGGATAGAGGAAGGTATAGAGTTCCAAACCAAAATAATTCAATGAAATAATATCAGAACATTTTCCAAACATGAAGAATGAATTGGAAAACCAAATTCAAGAGGCTTACAGGACACCAAATGTACAAAATCACAACAGATCCACACCAAGGCACATTATAATGAAAATGCCTAACATATGGAATAAGGAGAGAATATTAAAAGCCACAAGAGTGAGGAATCAGACTACATGTAGGGGAAAACCAATTAGGTTATGTACACATTTTTCAAACCAGACCCTGAAAGCTAGAAGATACTGGAACAACATACATCAAGCTCTGAAAGAAAATGGATCCTACCAAGAATCTTGTATCCAGCAAAATTAAGCTTTCAATTTGATGATGAAATAAAAACCTTCCATGAAAAACAAGTTAAAAGAACTTATAACTATGAAACCTGCATTACAGAACATCCTTGGCAAAATATTCCATGAAGAGGAAATGAAAAACAATGAAAATCAGCAGAGGGAGGTATTTCTCTAAAGGAAAAACTAATCAAAGGAGAAACTGAATTAAGTTAAATATCAAAAATAAACAAAAATGGCTGGGAATACAAATCATGTCTCAATAATAACCCTGAATGTTAATGGCCTAAACTCATCAATCAAAAGACATAGGCTAGTAGATTGCATTAAAAAAAAAAAAAAAAAAACCCGACAATATGCTGCCTCCAGGAGACTCATCTCGTAGGAAAAAACATCCACAGACTGAAGGTGAAAGGTTGGGAAAAATTGTATCATCACATGGACTGTGGAAGCAAGCAGGGGTTTCCATTCTCATATCAAATAAAGTAGACTTCAAGCTAAAGTTAATCAAAAGGGATAAAGAAGGGACATTTCATACTGCTCAAGGGAACCATACACCAACAATACTTAACAATTATAAATATATATGCCCCAAACAATGAACCATATATGTTCATCAAAAAAATTCTTCTAAAGTTCAAGAGTCAAATTGACCACAATACAATAATTTTGGGTGACTTTAACACACCTCTTTCACCACTGGATAGATCTTCCAAAACAAAAGCTGAACAAAGAAACTATAGAACTCAATAATTCAATCAATAACTTAGACTTAACTAATATATATAGAATATTTCATCCTTCAGCAAGTAAATACACTTTCTTCTTAGCATCACATGGATCCTTCTCTAAAAGAGACCATATACTGTGCCACAAAGCAACTCTTAGCAACTACATAAAAGTAGAGATACTACCCTGAATTTTATCAGATCATAATGAAATGAAATTAGAAATCAGTGAAAAATGAAAAATAAAAACTACTCCAACACCTGGAGACTAAATAATGTGCTACTGAATGAACAATGGGTTGCAGAAGACATCAAGGAGGAGATTAAAAAATTCTTAGAGGTAAATGAGAACACTGATACAACATATTGAAATCTCTGGGACCCTATGAAGGCAGTACTATGAGGTAAATTTATTGCATGGAGTTCATTCCTTAAAAGAAGAAAAGTCAACAAATAAATGACTTAACATTATATCTCAAAGCCCTAGAAAAAGAAGAACAAATCAACACCAAAAGCAGTAGACGACAGGAAATAATTAAAGTCAGAGCTGAAATCAATGAAATTGAAACAAAAGAAACAACTGAAAAAATTGAAAAACAAAAAGTTGTTTTTTTTAAAAAAACAAATAAAAGTGACAAACTCTTAGCTATGCTAACGAAGAGAAGGAGAGAGAAAACTCAAATTACTAACATACGTGATAAATTTATGTTTTGTGTCTGTGAGTTTCAACTCTCAGTTTATATTTCTTAGACCTTTAATTTGAAATTCTGAAAGCTCTTGGTTGAGTGAATGAATATTTTTTAAAAGAGCATATATAGCTGGGCGCGGTGGCACACGCCTGTAATCCCAGCACTTGGGAGGCTGAGGCAGGAGGATCACGAGTTCAAAGCCAGCCTCAGCAATGGCGAGGCACTTAGCAACTCAGTGAGACCTTGTCTCTAATAAAATACAAAAAGGGCTGGGGATGTGGCCCAGTGGTCAAGTGCCCCCTGAGTTCAATCCCTGGTACCAACAACAACAAAAAAGAGCATATATATTAGCACCTAGGGAGTGTTATGGGCTAAATTGTGTCCTCCTGGCCCAAAATTTGTATGTTGAAATCCCAGTTCAATAAGAAATTTGGAGAATGGGCCCATAGGGAAGTCAAGTTAAATGAGGTCATAAGGGTGGATTACTAATTCAAAAGAAGAGGAAGAGAGAGGAAGAGTGTACATTTTATAGCTGCTTGCAAAAGCGGTCAGAATACTTGTTAAAGTACAAACAATTTAAGTAGATTTAATTCTTTGTTAAATCAAGCTATTGTGAACGAGCATATAAAAAGTCATATTAATTTAAGTCAATTGAGACCTAGTAATAAAAATACAAATGCACACACATAGAAATATTTGACATTTCTTAATTAGAGTCTGGATAAAGATTCTTTAAAACATTCAGTATCTTTAGAAAGGTTAAAACAATGTATTAACCATTACTTCTTTCAAAGTGATGAAGAATTTAAGAAATGTAATTGTTTTAGTTTGATTTTTCTTATTTTTATTCTAAATTTTTAATTATATGCTGTTATCAATTGTAAACAGTGTTTTTCAGCATATGATAGCATAATTGGCACGTATGCTATCTTCTTAACATATTTTTCCTTTGGTATGTTATTATATGTTATTATTATTATATTATTATATATTATTATTATATATGTTGTTGTTAATACAGTAAACATATAATTCTTAAGGATCTCTTCTCTTTAACATTATAATATTTTAAATAATAATTTATAGCCATTAACAATAATATAATATAAAATAGCTGTCTCTAATCTTCTATTTATATTGTTAAGCTCAGAGATTTCCAGGATAATAAGAAGATATATAAAACATAATTGTAGCCTATTTTCTAGGATGAAATATATTTGGCTTCCATTTCACTTCATTTAAGAAAGAAACCAAGTACCATCATTTCATGTGTTACTTTTTAAACTGATTTTTCTAAGATACAGTCTTCAGACTCTACAAACCCTCAAGAATCATTGCTAGAAGAAACTGCAAATCTTTTAAATGAATATACACTCTCAGATGTTCCATCAGGGAAAGACAAGGGGCAAGGTGCTGTCAGCCTCCACATCCCAGGAAACAAGGCCAGTTCTCACATCAGCCAATAAACAGGTAATGACCGAGGAGTTGGCGGTGTCTCTGAAATCAATTATTTCTTCTTAAATCCTGTAGACTATTTCTGAACCTTGTGCTGAAATACTCAAGGGGAAGAACACCAGGCGTTAAGACTGCTCCTGTCTGTAACTGACATTCACAGAAGACTGTCTCTAACTTCCACATTCTTTCCATTAGCAATTCTTAAAGAATTTGTTATACCATCACTGTGGCACTGGGGAATTGGAGAGAGAACAAAAACTCTTGTTGTTGAAAGAAAGCATCCCCTGCCCCTCCAAAAAAAAAAAAAAAAAAAAAAACAACTCTGCAAAACTCCATAATTTACCTGGGGTTTTTTGTTGTTTTGCTTTGTTTTTACCCAGAAATTATTAAGGGTGAATCCTAAATTTTCTGTTTTTAGTCATAGATAATCCATAAATTCATGATCTTGAGAGGATTTCAAATGGACTGTTAGGAATAACCCAACTGCCAATATAAAGACAGACTGTAATATTTATAAACCATTTCCTTAAAAAAAATTTCCCCTGGATAACTACTTATAAGTTTTCCAATGTTCTCTAAGTAAACTTTGACTTTTGTTCTATTAAGAAGATACTATGCCTAAACAGTTTAAGTTGTACTTCTAAAAATAACTTGAATTATTTATAGTTTTTTGTTTTTACTTTTTTCCCACCGAGGTGTAACATATAGCCAGTGATGCGTACTAATTTTAAGTGTAGATACAATGAAGGGTGACACATGTGTACAGACATCTGTTCACTTAGGTCAAAATATACTCCACTTGGAGCTGGAGTTGTGGCTCAGTGGTAGAGCACTTAGCCCGCAGGTGTGAGGCACTGGGTTTGATCCTAGCACCACATAATAACAAATAAAGGCATTAAGTCCATACACAACTAAAAAAGTATATATATATAATATATATAATACATACATATATATATATTATTATATATATTCCACTTTCAGCACCTGATATGCTTCCTAGTTCCCCTTCTCAGTCGATTCCTTTTCTTTAGTGGTAACTAGTAGTCAGACTTCTATCACCTTCAATTAATTTTTCCTGTTTTTTAACTTCATACAAATAGAATATTTAAAAAATACACTTTTGTGAGTGGCTTTTTTTCCTTAGGTGCTAGGTTTTGAGATTTATCCATGTTGTTCATGTATTAGTTCTTCATTTTTTTCTTTTTTATTGCTGGAAAGTATTGAGTAGATAGTTTGCCAGTGGGATAAATTTAAATCTCAGAGAAAGTTCTTTCTCAATTTTAAAATGTAGGTTGTTGGAGTGCTAAGTGTTTGTGGTTAGACCTCTGTATTCAACGTCTCACACAGATTGGCAATCCTCTCAGGAGATTATTAAGGTGTAAATGACAGTAGTCATTTGCAGAATTTTGGTGGACTTCTAGTTGCCAGATCAACAGTTACCTTTAGATTTCTTGAACTTTTTCCCTATTTCATCCCTCAAAAAATAAGGACTGCCCCCACTCTATTAAAGGATTTTTGAACAGGACTGTACCTTTAACATCTGGTGTCTATCCTCTATCAAAGCTCTAGTACACTTTTGTTTTATCTGTGGTTCCCTCCTTTAAATAAAAATGACAAGACTAGATAGTTAGAGTTATATAAAATACAAATTTTTCTCTCTCTCTCTATATATATACACACACACATACACACACATATACACATATATCTACACACACATATACACACAAATATACCTTCAAACATATGTATACACACAGATGTGTGTGCATATATATATGTGTGTATATATATAATATATATATATATTTTTTTTTACTATACATTGGTAATGTGGAGCTCTGTGCTAGGTACAAAACAGGTATTCAAAATATTGAAAGCAATATGGTAACAAAACTCAGATATACTTGAAAAGACTGTGATTTACTTATTTCATGATATTAATTCATTAATTAATAAATGAATATTTGTATTTTTAGATAACTATGGTTACCAAAAGCATCACTTTTTAAAATCTCACATTTGCTGCAATGCTATGTTTTTCACAGGAGAATTTTTATGAACATTTCTTTGTACTAGTGAGAAAAGATTTGAAATTGGAAAGCAAAAGTAATTTTGAAAATGCATTCGACACATTCAATTCTTGAGAGAAAACCATTAACCAAAATTTCACTTGATTTGCACAGGGCCTGTACTCTGTATCTTTGCACGTATTGCTACTGAGGCCTCGTTGTTTTTACAAAAGAAAGATAAATAACAAAATGTAGCCCTGTGTTCTGGTGAGGGTGCCAAGAGTGGATCAGTTAAAGTTATCCTGCATCTTGTCACAGTCACTGTGAAACATGGTGTTAGGGAGTCAGTAATCCTTCCTGTCCTAATGGTGACTTAGACCTGTCCATTCACATGGTGGAGAAGGCTGCTGGTCACATTCAAGCTGGTAGAGAGGTATCCACTTGCTACCTGACTCACCCATATTAAGCTTCAAGTATTTCCTCTGAGAACCTGTACTGTTAAGTCTGTTGAATTCTTGCTAAAATACCCTAGATGAAATTTCCAGAAAGAGGGTCCATGTGGCTATACATCATTGGGAAGTTATTTCTGAATGTTTTAAAATAATATTTTCTCAATATAAAATATGTACTTAAAGAGTCTCTTCCCTGCTGTGAATCCATAGGTGTCTTTAAACTTTGCATTTTAATTAAATCCAGCAAGTGTTAAATAACCTTTAGCTTTGCATCACACCCTCCTTCTCATAATATCATGTATACAGCTCAAGCACAGAGCCTACAGGAAGAGATGATTATATTGTTAATAAAAGGTGGTAGTAGGCGTTTTTACTTGAAACTGAAATCAGTTATTTTTTTCCTCAATGTACTAGTCTTTTATATCTTTCCATTTCAATTCCTTGGGGTTAGGAGGAGAAAAAAAGTAAATTAGTGTCTGATCCCAATTGAAGAGCCAAGAGTGTATTTCAGTATGTTTTTATATAAGTGCCTTCAGAAACTTACAGAAATATGAGATCATCTTAGAAGAATTGTTTGAAATCATTTGTAAACCAAGCACTCAATTTCTGATTTCTGCAGCTGAAACAATAGCTACTTTATAAAAACGTGTTTCTTGACATAACAGACTTGCTTTTATTTATTTTCCTCCGTAGACCCTTCCCTTTCTACACAAGTCAGTGTTCAAGGTGCAAGATGGACTAAGAAAAGATGGTCCTTGAGCAACAGCTCCTGAGTCAAACTGAGATTACAGTAGAATAAATGGTCTGTTTAAAGCACTGTCACTATAGAACCACAACAGGAGTACTCATAGGCGTCTTCACCTGCTAGTAAAACCATACTCCCATAGGTCTCAGAAATTTTCACAGATAAGCAACCACCACTCAGAGACTTAATTCACTTTAAAACCCAAACGTGAAACTTCTGACAAGTAAACACGTCAGGTACCTCCAGTTCCAAGTCACAACCAATTTTTCTACAGCACTGAGAAGTTGATTCTTGGGCCAGCAGCAGTATCATCCGGGAACTTCACAGAAATGCAAATTCTGGGGCTCCATCTCAGACCTATTCCAACCAAAGAGAATAGAACTGGGAAAGAGCAACATGTTTTAATAAGTTCTCCAGGGGATTCTGATGCACAGGAAAGTTTGGAAACCATTGTTCAATAGAAATATCAAACTGAAAGAATTTTGAAAATACCTGGAAGAAAAGTCAGTGGTCAATAACTAAGCTATATATTAAGCAAAGTGACTAGATTAAATCGATATTATTAAAACTTTCCTGGTTTTCCACCTCCTCTGGGAATAATAGAGGGTCAATTAGAAGAGGCTTTATCTTCCAAAGATCTACAGGTATAATAAAATGACATTCATGCAAAGTTGAATCAGTCATTCATGAAGATCTAAAATGTGTGCTAATGTCTACTAGCTGGTGCATTAAAAACATAGAGATGTCTTTATTTGCATCTCATTATTTCCCCAGGCATTCTCTTCTAGTTTGCTCTCTGTCTTGTCTTCATTTTTGGCTGCATGTCCAACTCTCATTGCTCTTAGTCTTCTCTGTTTCAGATTACTCAGTTGAAAAATACATCTCTTTTGGAAATTGCAATGATTCCGAACTGGAGAGGAGACTGTGAAAAAGTTATGCCCACCTAAGTAGACTTTAAATAGCCTATTTTTTCCCCCTTTCATTAATGGTCCAGACACATTAGCTACTTGCATAATCTATGAAGGCAATATGGATTTCTGCAACTATTATATATAATTAATATATATATCCACTTTTTAAAAAAAATGGAACAAGTTTGTAAAACATTAAACACATGGCTTCTAAAAGATATAAATTGCAAACATGCTTAAACCCAAAAGCAACACTGCAAAGCAAAATTTGGCAATGATATTTTTGAACCCAAATTTTAGACTTGGATTTCTTTTTTAGTGCATAGCTATGGCACCATGAAAAAGAGTGTTAAATTTCAATCTGATAGTCCTAAATGAAAGTAAACATGAGGACATCGGGCTCTATAGGTCATTCATTTGGCTCGAGTGTGGTTGGAATATGGCTTGTCCCCACCAAAATCTGTGATGGATTTGACCCTCGATGTGGTCATATTGCAGGGCAGGGCCTAGTGGGAAGCACTTGGGTCATGAAGGTGGAGCCCACATGAATGAACTAAAGCTTTTCTCATGGGACTGGGTCAGTTACCCCAAGACTGGGTTGTTACTAAGCAATTCTCTTGTGTCTTGCCTCTTCCACACACGTCCTCTTGCCTTCTCTCATTCTGCCATGAGTTGAAGCAGGTGTAGCCATCTGATCCTGAAATTTCCAGGTTCTGGAACCTTGAGCTGAGTAAATCCTTGAGCTAAATAAATCCCTTTTAAAAATGCAATCTCATTAAGGGCATGCATGAAGACATGAATGGTATGACTATACTTTGTATACAACCAGAGATATGTAAAAATGTGCTCTATATGTGTATTATGAATTATAATGCATTCTACTGTCATATACAACAACTTCAAATAAAAATAAAAATTTTAAAAAAAAAAATGCAGTCTCAAGTATTCCCTCATAGCAAACCAGACTAAGAGAGACTCTAATTTTTCTTTACGCTGTAGAGGACACAGGTTTGAAGACATTGAACTATGATGCCCCATTAAAAATTGAGGCAGTTGCATAGCCTATGCCAGAATGTCAGTGGCTATGGCAGAGCTGAGTAATGATGGTCACTGATAGTGATTTAAATGGTCACAGCATACACAGAGACACAAGGCTCAGCAGCAGAAAAGCCTCTCTTCCCTTCCTTTCTCTTACCTTGTCAAAATGCTCGAGCCAGAGGTTTTTGTTTGTTTTAAGGACTCTGAGAAATCTATTTGCACCAACCACTCAATACTGTGATATCGAGAGATCTTAATTCCAGTTTCAGTCTATTCACTCTCAGGGGAGATGCCCTCTATACTTGGATCTGCCTGACTTTGGGAGGTACATAGATATATGTCATTCATCCATTACTAAGCTTACCAAGAAGGGCTCTGCACTTACTCAGTGCAGGCCTGAAGCACGATGGTAAAAGTTCAATTAGAAAGTTTCACATTAAGAACCCAATTGTTGGGCAATAAGCATGCTGTTTTCTCCAAACAGCATTACATAAGCAAGACAATCAATGTGTTAATTGCTGTCTGTCTAATGCCCTCCTGTATTTCTCAGCTGACTCCACATTCTGGTAAGAGGCAAGAGCTGGAGGGATGGTGGCATGATTATGAAGCCCTGTAAACCCCAAACAGGGAAACAAATTCTAACAGAACATTGAAGAAAAGTCTCATCCCACCTCAGAGTCCCAACTGCTTTTTGTCAGCCCAGTATCTTTTTCCCCCTATATTTAGTACAGGAAATGTCCTACATCCTTTTGAGGACATCTGTTCCCCTCCATGAAACCGTATGTGCACGTGGGGTCCTCTAATACTCAAAATCAGACCCACTCTACCCTCTGGTATAGACATGTAACCCATGCCATGACAATTGACATCCATTCTTAAGAAGGCTCTAGGAGAGAGGGACTTACTCTCTGGTGGCAGAGCTGGGAGGACATGAATGGCTGCTGACCACTTGCTGACTGCAAGGAGAAAATGAAACTGGCAAGTGGAAGGGAGGTGAGAGAAGAGAGCACCTCAGTGGCATTCAGTCCCAACTTCTCCTGGCAAGGTATGCCCCCTTCCCAACTTGATGGACCAGCAGAACTGCCCACCTTTGTCCAAAACAATGTGGTTACTCACGATGGAAACATTCCCAAGTAACGAAATATTAAATTCTCGACCAGTGAAATATCACATAAGATGGGCAAAGCAAATAGCAAACACTTCAGTTTTTAAAACAAAATCCTTTAAAAATCTAGAATAATATTTGCTAAATTTTTCACAAAGGGGTTACTCTGTAAAATGTCTAAAATACATTGGTAAAGAATAGCACTAATATCAGTAGCAAAATGGGGCAATATATGAACAGACAATTTCCAAACAGAAAATACAAATGGCTAATGAATATAAATAAAAAGAAATGCAAAATGAATTTTAGCTTCTGGTCAAATACTTGGATATACACACACGTGCTGTTATGTGTTGGATCTGACTTGACCATGTCCTCCTTCAATAAGGCTTGGTATTCACTATGGCAAAGTAGAGAGAGCGTGTAGATTTGTTTATTGGTCCTGGGATCAAACCCAGGGCCTTCTGTGCACTAGGCAAGCACTCTACCACTGAGCTATGTCTCCAGACCCAAGGGATCTTTAAGAGGTAGGGTCTAATGAGAGGTCTTTAGGTCCCAAGTGGGAGTGTTGCCCTCTATGATGATTAAGTTGGTTCTTGTGGGATTCTGAGTTAGTTTTCACTAATGGGAGCAGTTTTAAGAGAAAGCTGGAACCCTGAATTGCTCCATGTCCTCCTGACTGTCCATGTGATCTCTTGTTCCCCCATGTGCTTCTGCCAGTATGGTCCCATCTACCATGAGGTTCTCACCATTTTTTCCTCTACAACTGTGAGCCAAATAGACCTCTTTTTACTACAATATTAGCCTGCCTCAGAGTAGAGCAGTAGAGGCTTTCAAGAATAACAAAAATGAACTAACACACTTATGAAAGGGGTATTTACACAATTTTTATGAATATGTAAACTGCCATTTTGAAAGAACTTAATAGTTTTTCCAAATGACTTTCACCATCTTCATCCCATTTATCATAACTTCATTTCTAGAAATTTAGTGCAAGAAAATAATTAAAAATAAACAAAAGAATTCTCATGTCCAAAAATATTTGTAAAAGTGATCCACATGTTTCACAATAGTGATCATGGTGAATAAAACCTGACATACCCATTTGGTAAATATTATTTAGTTACTAAAATAATACTAGTGGAGAATTCATAATAAACTTATGAAATTGCCTCTATTTCCATAGAAAGAAGAAAAGTAGAGCATTTTAAACATGGAAGTTTTAATTAAATAAAAATAGAGACCAAAGAATGGAAATAAGTAAGCTTAAAATGTAATGGTACTTAACTAAGTCAACTCAGAACAGTGAAATCATACGTGGGATTTTTTTTTTTTTTTAACTTTTAATGCTTTTCTGTATTTCTTCCATAAGTATTTGCTAACTTAATTTTCAAATTGTTTTATGTGAAGGGTAAACACTTTTCTAATAGTAAATTTTTTAAACTTTTGCTTCTAAACTACAAAATTGTCTGTAGTCATTACACACAGACTATGTTGATAATTATAGCAAAAATCAGGCTCTTTCCTTGTATTCTTTCTTCTCACTCCTACACACACTTCCTGTGCTGCTAGCTTTGTTGTGCTGTTTTGTGACACAGTATTTTGAGAGAAAAAAATTACATGCAGATACTAAGTGACATTAGTTTATCTCCAACGAGGCAATATAATTGCAATGAAAGTCACAGCTAACCAAAACCCAATAATAACTCCTGCCCACATAAAATAAAATGTCCATTCCACTAATCACACGCTGTCTGGAACATCCTTTCTCCATGGTAACTACCTGGCTTTCTTAGATAAGCATTTCTGATTCAAGTACACAATCGGCAGTCTTGCCCAGTTTGACTGACCTCATTGAGCGTCGAGTTATGCTGCCTGAATTTTAATGCTTCCATTTAAACAAAATTTCAAATGTATTAATTGAAAGGCATTTCAATATATGTTTTGGAAATTTAATATTGATTTGCAAAAAAAAAAAAAATGTCTTTCAGAGTTAGAAATAGCATTGCTAAAATGAGTACAAATGAGGCCTGGAATGGAAAAATGGTATTGTAAAGAGAGAACAATAGAGATGCTTTTTAAGCTCAGGTTAGCATTTCAAGAGAAAATACACTATGTTGCTTGGGTGGAGGTCAGAGTGGACTAGCTCATCCATCTGGTAGAAATTTAGGGCTTCAGAGCCTAGCACCATCACTTCTTCCTCCCAAACACATAAAGCCTCCTCTTTCTTCCCTTCTTGTACCTCTGCAATATGATTGTCTCTTTACCTAAGCCTATCCTGCAAATGACAATCAGCAACAAATGATTTGAAATTTAGAATTCAAATGCTTTGAGATTGTTAAAGCAGTTAAAAAATTGGGGAAATTTTAAGGTCATGATTTGTGTAAGAATAGAATAGCTCTGGCATGTGCAAAGTGTCTTACTGAGAGTAAGAAGAAAAATATTGACCAGTGTTTATAAAGCAATAGGTTCAAGAAAATTCAGCTGAAACCTCCTTGTCTAATCCACTCTGCTGTACTATTTGCATTTTATAATGGCATCTATAATGTTTCACACTTTTTCTATTTATTTCAAAATAGTACCTTACTCACAAATACCATTTCTGCCCATCTCTTTGGTAGGAGAAAATTTCCACAAGAATTGAAAATGTTAAATTGCTGTTTGGCCTACTCTCTCCCATTATGAAGTCTTGCATGATTTCAGAATAAGTCAGAGGAAAAGGTCACAATTTGTATGGAAAGCCAGGACTACAGGAGATGAATAGTACCCACTGGGGATATTATTATGTGCAAAATATAATTTCACATAACATACATTGGGTTATTATATACATATCTGTATATATACATATACAGGTAAAAGTCAAGCAATACACATATGTGATACATATGTGGTCATTTTTTAGTAAAAATGAACACACCTTAAAATAAAAACAAAATGAAGTGTTAAGGATGATTTATATCATAAGAATGTTGAAATAATAGAAGCAATGCTATAGATTTTCAATGAGGCTCATCCTCTTACATTGTAATCTTTGTCCATTGATTGACTTCCACAAAAATCACACTTTTTTATGTCTTGAAATTTTCTTTGGTAATGTTTCTTGCAAATGGTGTCATTTGAGAAGCTCTATGCAAAATTAGATTGGGAAGCAACTCTAGCTTGAATGTCTGACCACCAAGACGTATCTGGGAAAGACTGATGTTAGGGGCCTTGCAATCAATAGCCCAGCCCTTTAGAATTTGTTTCTAGGATTGTCCTCGTAAATTTAGATATCATAGGTGATACAGGAAAGTGAGGGTGCTGAAGTTGTACAAAGTAAAGGGAAAGAGGAGGAAACTGGGAAAACGGGACAGTTCAAGGTGTAAGTCTCAGGATACCCTGACTCCGAACCAATTAAAGATTTTTAGAAATATTAAGCTCAGAATGATAATGGTGCTTTCCACAATCTATAATTAAACAGTACTTTGAAAATTATTAATCATAAATAAATTTAAGAATGTCCAACAATATTTTAAATTTTCACATAATGTTTTTTTTTTTTTTCCTTCAATTTTCTCTTATAAAGTAGCAAATACACCAGTGGCTTAGGAGGTTGAGGCAGGAGGATTGTGAGTTCAAAGCCAGCCTCAGCAATTTAGCAAGGCCCTAAGGGACTTAGTAAGACCCTGTCTCTAAGTTAAAAAAAATAATAAAATAAAAAGGGTTGGGGGGCTGGGGTTGTGGCTCAGCAGCAGAGCGCTCGCCTCGCACGTGTGCGGCCCGGGTTCGATCCTCAGCACCATGTAAACTTAAATGCATTGCATTGTGTACAACTAAAGTAAATAATTTTTTTAAAGGGTTGGGGAATATGCTCAGTGGTTAAATGACCCTAGTTTTATCCCCAGTATATAAAAAAAAGTAGCAAATACAAAGTTTTATCCCAAAATAATCCAATCTACTGCTTCTCTGGGCCCTACGAAACAAACTGTGTGGGTGAACCCATCTCTTCCTCTCTAGCCTATAATTTTCTGGGTTTATAATGGCTACCATGTCTCTGAAATTCTTCAGCACATTATTCATATGGCAATAATTTCTGACGGCAGAAAAAAAAATTTCTAGGCTATAATTAACATTGAAATTCTCATCCTAAAGATTTGCAAAATATTGTTTGAATTTAAAATTACAAATTAAGGAAATTTTTGATTGTATTACTTTTATAAATACAAAACATGAGTGTTTTAAGGAAATGTCTTTCATACTTTTCATTATTTGAGTAGATTATAAATATAACATACAGACAATTAAAAGGTAATTACATTCACGGTAAAAGTCACTTTGAAACAATCTTTCTCCACCTCCAAAATCAAATCACTGAATTTTCATACATAAACTTTTAAGCAATAGTGACTCAAACACTGTTGTCATTGAAGAGGAGTGGTGGCCAATGCCACCATTCTTTGTTTTTGTTGTTGTTGTTGTTGCTACACTAGAGTTAGCTCAAAGAACTTCTACTGTAGTATAGAGTGATCTTACTGAAAACCTGTCGGGTTTTGCTTGACAAAACCTACAAGACACAACAGATGAGATCTCAAGTTTTTTCCTGTCATATCTAGCTGTTCATTTATTGGCATTTTCAATACGAGGACTAGAAGAACACTAGAATGGTCAAAAGGAAGGGAGAGTAAGGGAGGGAGCAAAGGGGGAGGGAGAGGGAGAAAAGGAAAAAGAAAAGAAAAGGTGTTTGAATGAGATGGATATCATTTTCCTAAATGCATGATTGAAGACCTGAATTGTACGAATATACTCTGTATACAAACAATTGTATGTAAAAAGATGCTAAATACATGCACTATGAGTTGTACATATTAAAAATTATAAATAAAAAAAAGGAAAAAAAAAAAGATGTATTTTGTCCAACTTTATAAACTCTATTCATTTGCCACATATGATTATCATTTATACTTCCAATTTTTAAGATTTTTCACTGCCAATAGACATGCTATTCTGGAGATGTCCTGATTGCAAAGATAAAAGAAAACAATTCTAAATATTTTCATTCTTAACCAAATAGAGTGTGTGTGTGGGTGGGGGGGATGAGGAACAGTAGAATCAAGTTTCTGCTGCCTTGGCTGATAGGGTATATTAGGAGGAAAAGGGAATTTAATTCAATTATAGATAAAGGTAAAGCCTAGAAAATTTACTAGAAAGAATCCATAGTCCTAGACATTGAGAAAGCTTTAGTGTAATGATGAGGATTTACATTTATTAATACTTACAATTACCAGGCACTGTGCTTCACATGGATGATGTCATTTTATCTCCACAACCATGGAGTAATCAGTGTGAGGGTTAATTTGCTGTGTCCACATCATACCTAGATAGCTGATTAAACATCATTAAATATTATTAATGGGTGTCCTGGAGAGGGTTCCAGAAGATATTGTCATTTGAATTGGTGGACTGAGGAAAAAGCAGAGGGTACTCCCCAGTGTAGGTGGGCATCATGCAATCCGTTAAGTGGAGGAAAGGTGAATGGTTTCTGCCTGCCTGCTAGAGTTGGGACAGTGATGTTCTCCCCCTATTGGTACTTCTGGCTCCCAGGTCTTCAGAACCAAATGCTAATCGATACCATCTACATTAGCTTTCCTAGGTTCTAAGATTACAGATGCCAGATGGTGAAACTCTCTGTCTCCATAATAGCATGAGTCTATACCTGACTATAATACTACATCTCCTATTGGCTCTATTTCTCTGGTGAACCTTGAGTAATATGCTCAAGCTTTACCCTCATTTCCTAGATGAAGATGTTCATACAGATATTAACTATATGGATCTGCAGTATCTGATTCAAAACTTTTGGGACAAAATGAACTTTGTAATTCAGAATTTTTATTTATTTTATTTGAGAAAGCAATATGATATGTGAGCCATAAACTGAATAAGATCATAACCGGGTATAGGATGATATTAACAGCAAAACAGAATTCTTCATACTAAGTGAGATAAGTACAGACTGTAAGGAGTTGGTGTCAACTCAGAAAGCATAGGGTATTATGGTCACATGAGCTACGAAAATCAATGAGTTTTCAGGACTTTGTAGAGTTAGGATTAGGGACTTAGTTCTGCTTAAAGTTACATGATTGACCATTTGGTATATTTGAGTCTTGAACACAGTCACAATAATTTCCAAGTCCATATTGATTTCCATGGTTTCAAAGAGAAAGAATCTAAGAACCAGAGTCATCAATTATCATAGAGGTAGTCAGTGGAGAAACTGGAATTCAAACCCCTCTTTGACCCCCCAAAATACTGACTCTAAGGGTCTCGTTTCAGTTGCTTTGTATGTTAGTTATCTTGACTCAATTCTGCTCAAATACTTTATTATTCTTGTTGGTCATATATAAATAAGAATTATTAACCATGAGCTTATCCTTCTGCCCTCCAATTTCCTCAGGACAATACATGGTTGCATGTTTATGAACCTAACCAGAAGGATACATTTGATTTCACAAAGCTGTTAGTAGTTAATTGTATTTTTTTTCCAGTACCAGGAATTGAACTCAGGGGTGCTTAACCACTGAGGTACATCCCTAGTCCTTTTTAATATTTTATTTAGAAACAGGATCTTGCTGAGTTGGTTAGGGTCTCACTAAGTTGCTGAGGCTGGCTTTGAACTTCCAATTCTCCTGCCTCAGCCTCCCAAATCTCTGAGATTATAGGTTTGCACCACTGTGCCCAGCAGTCAATTATATTTAGGGTGACATGAAAGAGCCAGACTGAGGGTTTGGGGTTATGGCTTGGTGGTAGGGTGCTCGCCTAGCATGTTAGAAGTACTGGGTTCCATATAACTAAAAAAATAAATAAAAATGTTTTTTTTTTTAAAAAAGAGCAAAACTGAAATTATGTTTTATTCACATATGTGAATACATAAATTCCTTTTATTCATTAGATTTTTTTCATATACAAAATTCTGATTTTTAAGCAGTTTTAGTGAAAAATCAATTTATAAGCTGACTAATCACAAATACTACACATTCTAGAGGTCAATAAGTAATGTTGTTGGGAAAATATTTTTAGCATAACTATGAAATTGTTTTTTGTAGTTATATGTCATTCAGGGTGAAGAAACTTTGTCATATAATAGAGATTGTGATGGACTAAAAGTCAGAAAACAGGATCCATTTATAGTCTAAACCATATTATGTAACTTTGTGCAAATCATTTATTTTCTCTCCACTTGTCTGGTTTATAAAGAAAAACCTATTCACACTATAGAACTGTGACATATTGAAATTATATTAAAAATTATAAATTATGTTAAAATTTTATAACATCCTAAAATGTTAGAATCTCATTTTCGAATACAGTAAATTTGCACAGGTTGAAGATCTTTTTCTACTGGCTTTTGAAGCTAGCAAAAGTGCATTTATATTAGAAAATGGTCAGCATCATTAAAAACATTAAGGTAGAAAGAGAAGGCTGCAATTGCTAACTTCAGTCATATTAATAAAAACAGAAAATTGTTGTCTTGTTAGTCCAGAAAAGTACTTACTAATGTCCAGGTTAGAATGGTAAAGTAAAAGATGGCATTCTACATTAAATCATACATGAGCAATACCTTTGCTCTAAGAAAAGAGAAGGTTTGACTACTTTTTAAATCATAGCATGTCCTCATAATGGTTTTGCAATTATTTAAACTAGGACTTAAAAGCCCCAAAATTGCTCAGTGATGATCAATGTACATATGTATGAATGAAATGTGTTTTTATTTTTTAATGCCAAGTAAGCCTATTAATAAATAAAGAAAAATATGCCAGGGAAAAATTATGAGTAATGCACTGAACTATGTACATAATCCTTATGATTACATTAAATTTTCAAAGTACACCTTGATGCATATTGTTAGCTCTACCTTTAGAGAGGCTGAGAGAGAAGATATTCCTTAATATTACATATTTATTATATAGCAGGGTAAGATTTCAACCCTGATGTACCAAGTGACAAAGTCCAGTTCCTTTATATTCTATTACAATTGATATTTTGTGCTTTTATTGTTCCATACAGTGAGACTCTCTTCTTCAAAGGTGACAAAAGATTTGAAAATATTTAACCTTCTCAAGATTTTAATAATTTTAATGTCTACCTTATTCAGATTATGTAAGACATAACAATATTTTTAAAAAAGAGTTATTCCAGAAAATCATTTATTTTCCCTCATTGAAACTTTGAGAATTATCTGCTAAATAATTAATACAGGTGTGGGAAAATGAGAAAACCAAATGAAAATCGTACATCTTTTCCAATAATCTTAACCTTCTTTATTTCTTCTTCTTATAACTGTAGACAAAAGTAAATACTACCCCCAAGTAATATGTTCCAAAGAAATGCACATGTATTTACCAAGAACAAAGTAGTAAACATTGTCTCTCTGGGTTTCCAGAAATTACTTATTTCACAGCAACCATATTGCACTCGGAGTTGCCTCATTTCTTCTAAATGAACAATAAAATGGTGCTTCTAAAAGGAGTGTCTGGAGCTTGAGCAATAACTGTAAAATTAAGGAGAAGTCAGTGGGACCAGATGTTTGTAATTACACCTAAACTGCTGCAAAGGCATTGAAAAAACTGGCAGAGAAAAGGGAATAAGGCCTGAGGCTGATCAAAAGGCAGGAGAGAACTTCCCATCTAGTCCTATGGGAATTTTTTGGCAGATCATTATCCTAAATTATACTGTTCTTCAAAAAAAAAAAAAAAAAAGCATTTAGACCATCTATGAAGAGTGAAACAGTACCTTGGTGTGATTTTTTAAAAAAATAGCCTGTGGGTCCGCTGGGACTCTACTTTCATACATTTTCGCCTTCTTGAACAGATACCCTAACAAAACATCCTCTGCCTATTAATAACAAATACAACTTGTCAATGAGATTTCATATTTAATATTGTCATTTTAATGAACTCTTTACAAATAAACATGTATTGCATACTTATGATGATGCAGTAACCTGGGTTCTAAAACACATGCGTTTGTTTCATTCTCACAACATCCCTGTGAGAGAGCGGTGCTTCCTATCCTTTTATCTCCATTTGTAGAGGAGAGGTGGGTGGATAACACACACAAAGCCACACAGCTATTAAGTAGCAGAGTTGGGACCTGACCTGAGGCTGCTCTCTGAGCCCATGCTCAGTGATACTACATAACCCATGAGAGGTTCCTGGGCAGTTCCTGGGTGTTGGATTATTTGTCATACACTATCCACATAATTTCACTTACTCCTCCCAGCAATCTTCCTAGTAACTATGTTGACATTTACTTTACAAATGGAGAAACTGTGCTTCAGAGGATCTAACTAACTCCATTAAGACCCTCAGCTACTAAGTGGTGACTAGAGACCATAATAAAGACCAGACCTATTTATTCTGTCTTCTACCATGCTTTGAGTTTTTTCAGTTACTTCTCTGAGATTTTACATTCTATGATGTCAAATACCAGAATATTTTGGAAACATTCATAATACAAAAATAAAACAAAACAAAAAAACAAGCTAGATGTTTCTTCAATAGTCACAACTCAAAATTATCTTGAAAACATGTCTCTGCAATTATACCGCTGTACACTTCATTGCTCTTTGGGTCTGGATTCCCTCCTGAGAAACAGTTTTACATATATCCATTATGTTTCACATTATCTTTCTTTGGTGTGCAATTGTTCCCCTGTCTTTATTACTCTATAATAGGAGTGTTACAAATTGTAAAACACATTTCATCTGTTACACTCAAGAATATTTTCAACAGGACAGCACCCAATGATATGTATACTCAGTTAAATTAAAAATAAAATTTACACATGAGTTAGCATTTGGTGGCATTTCTGCTAAAGGTTTACATACATTTTGAAAAGCTCTTGGAAAGATACTTATAATGAACCAATTGCTCAGATGTTTTAGTTTGTCCTTGGTTGCTTTATTTTACAAATGTTTCAATTATTTTTTTTCTTATTTCATTACTGAGCAAGTTTTACTCTGTTTCCTTTTTAAGGATTAACCTGGTGCTTAATCCCAACACCACTTTCCAAATCTTTCTATATTACTCTCTGGAACTGCCACCAAAACCTGCAAATATTCATGCCTCCTAACTTTTATTAGAATATTCCTTTGACTCCACTTTTTAATTGAATTCTGGTCTGTTTCTGATGATACCAGTCTCTTGAACATTGGCTATTTTCTCACCATCTTGTGAAATTCATGCTCAGGAAGAGACTGCCAGTCTTCTTGCTCTCCACTAAAGCTCCCCTGTGATTGCTTCTCGTTCTGAAACACACACTATTATAGAGAGCACCTTCTCGTTATTAACTCTGTTCACTCCTCCTCCTTCACCATGGCACTAGACTCACAATCTTTTTGAACCCGATGCTGATATTTATCTCTCTGATGAAATATTCACCTTAATGATCCATCATTATAATGGATGCCCTCACCCAGCTTCACCCAGTGCCCTTCTGTCCTGCTCTGCTTCATCCATCCTCCCTGGGTCTCTAATGAACTTACCGTCATCTCTAATGACCATACTTCCAATTCCACCTTTATTATACCAACATATCTTCTACAACCATTTTAAAAACATAATTGGACTCCATAGTCCTGTGCTCTTGCTATCAGAATTCTTTCCTTACTTCCCTTTTCATTAAGCTGGAAATCCAAATTTTTTTAATTTTAATAACATAATTCATATGTACCTTCCTGTCTTTTTTCATTGGATAGATTAACCATAAGCCTGAATGAGTTACACACACCAAATTTCTCTATGCCTTTAACAAAGCAGCAGAGCACTGCTTGAGAAAGCTTCATAACTGATCAGATTTGCTCCAAAATTAATTAAATTAATAACTAGCAGACTAAAAAGCCTTGAAATACCCCCTATAAATCTTACTCTGTTTTTCTGAAAAACTCTCCAATTCACCACAACTATTCATGGCACCAATAGTACAAACTGACTCATACACACACCTACGCTTTCTGTCACCTCTCCCACTGAAGCAGGAGGTTAGGAATAACAAGATGGCAGAATATACCAAATGTCATCCACATTATAGGTCAATGTACCTGCTTGCTATGGGAACTCCTACCTGAGCATTGATAGGAACAAGGAAAATAGAGTGAAGCCACGCAGCACCCCTTCTGGGTAGCCCCCAGGGAAGGTAGGTGCTGGGTTCCTGGTTTTGAAACCTTGAGCCATTCTTTCCCCACTTGGCCCGCTCTTTCACTTTCAGTGGATCTATATTCTGGCTGCTTCTCCTACATGCCTTGCTCAATTCTTTGTTTGAGATGCCAAAAACTTGGACATAGAATTAAACTTCCTCTAGTAACATTTGGTAAGCCAGCCAGGAGGTAAGCTTCTTAAAGCCCTCTTGGGTCTTAATGTTGTCTTACTGCTTTGCTATGCCTTTATTTATCTATTGGAATCTCCAATGGTATCACACTGGATTTCAGAGATTGAGTCTATGGCGGGCCAACTCTGTTGCTCTGTGCCCAAGGCGAGGCAGAACATCATGGGGTAATGGTGTGAAGGAGGAGAATTGCTCTGTTCATGGCAGCCAGGGAAGAAGAACCCTTCCCTGGCATGCCCCCAGTGACCCACTTCCTCCAGCCATGCTCTACCTGCTTACAAAATACCACCCAGTTAGTCCATTAAACTAGGATGGACTGATTAGGTTATAGCTCTTCCAATCATATCATGTCACCTCCAAATATTCCTGCATAAACACAGGAAATTTGGGGAGACACCTCATATCCAAACCATAACATTTTGCTTAATTATATATTCAACCTCTTCCTTTGACCTGATTCCTTCCTATCATTTTTAAAAGGCATACTCTATGCAAGACAACAATGAAAACCAAACAAAAATCCATCAAAAACCCTAAATAAAAGAATTAAAAAGTATTGATCCCACGTTCTCTCTCCTTCTGATTCCAGTTTCCTAAGGAGTTATCTATGCCTACCATCTCCATTTTCTCATCTCCAGATTATGCCAATCTGGCTTCAATTCCTGACATTCCACTGGGCTAATAACTCTTGGTAAGGTCTGTGCTAACATTTACATTTCTGAATCCAATAGATAATTCTCATTCTTCTTACCTCTCAGCAGCATTCTACAATGCTGACTCATTTGTCTTTTTGAAGTGCCTTGTTTTATAAACTTTATGTCACGATCTTCCCATTGTGTTTTAACTGCCCTACTGCTCTTTCTATACCAGTTTTAGAGCTACATGATTCTCTACTTGAACATTAAAATTTGGAATTTCCTAGATTTTATTTTAGAGCTTTAAATTTTTTTCAAAAAGCATTCATACTCATAGAACGTGACATATCAATATACTTATGACATATATTTACATATACACACATCATATGTATGTATATTATATATATGTGCAACATACATAATATGTATATATAAAATTTCATATGAACACACACATATGTATACATGTATATATATATATATGTACATTTACATGTATATATGTAAGTATATGTAAACTCAGACCACTCTTTAAAGTGCTCATCACTTATTCAAAGACTAGTGACAGTTTATTTTGGATATTCAAAAGGTCTCAAACACATAATGAGTAACATGAATTTTACTATCTTCCCCACATTCTACCCATACCTGTTTTCATCTCAGTGTTCTTTACTTCTTTTTAAAATAAACCAACAGATGAAACTGTATTTACCAAGTCCAATAATTGTTTGGGTGCATATATAAATTATGGAATGACTAACTCTACCTAATCATCATATACACTATCTCACATAGTTATCATTTCTAATAACAGAACTCATTTACCAAAGCTAGGGTTGTTCCAGCTCTCTTTCCCTCTCATTCTACTTTTAACCCATTACTAATTTCATAAAGTCAGATTTATAAATTTCATAAGCATCTACTTCTTTCTATACCCAAACACCATCTGTATGGATTCTAGTCAATACTATCATCATCTTTTCCTGAGATATTGAAATAGCCTCCTAAGTATTCTACCCACATCTGTTTTTGTCCCTCTTCATTCTTTTTGAGGCAAGGTGAGCTTTTTAAAATGCAAATATAATGCAATCACAACACATACCTGTCTAAAATTCCTTACTGTGTTGGGGATAAAAAGAAAGCTCATTAACCAAGCACTCTCCAGCTTGTTCCTGCCCTTCTTCTACAGCCTCATCTTGAACTGAAAGTTACCACCTTCCACTGCTCCAATCTTAATGATCCTCTAGGCTTTCATACACACTGTAAGCAAAGGTTAGAGTGTGTATGTCTTTCCACAAGGCTTCCTCCTTCTGGGCCACACCTCCATCCCTTCAGACTCAACACAAGTAGTTACTGTCTCAAGAAGTCTTATTTTCTTTTATTCATTTATTTTAATTTTTTTTATTTTGCATACACTTTTAGCTCAATCACCATTCCTTTCTAGCATCTACCACAATTTCAATTCCATACGTTTGCATGTTTGGTTATTTTATTAGTGGCATTTCTCCAATTAGACCATGAATTCAAGACCCATGTGTAGCCAATGCTGAGGATACATTTGGCAATAGTAGGCATTTAATAAATATTTGTAGAGTATTAAATCTAAACATAAATAATGTCAGTCATCCACACTGATAAATCTGTGGAAAAATAAATCATGCATGATGAGGTAAATAAAAAAAAAATCATGAGATAAAAATATTTGAAAGTTCAAAGAATGTAAACTAAAAATTAATAATGAAAATTTGGTTAATAGGATTAAAAAGTGCATTAATTCATTTTTAATTCCCTCTAATTTTTCATTTCTTCCTCAATTTTATTTAGAACTAGTTCCACAAATCAAGGAAAAAATGTCTTTTGTAAAACAGAAGACCAGGAAAGTGGAAAATGGCAGCTTCAAATTCACAATCCCTCACTTATTGCAAGGGCTCTGGGAAAAGAGTCTCTTTCACTAGCTCAGAAAACAGGGCAACTGAGTTACAGACTTACCTCCTTGAGAAAACACCATCTGTGGCTCCAGCATCACAGAACACAAAGCTCCTTTGGCAAAACAAAGCAGAAGGCAAGTTTTCCCAAACAACTTCACCTCCCCATATGCCACTGGCAACAGGCTTGCAAGAAAATGTATGGGGTTATCAAAGTGTCGTTAGATATAATGAATAAAAGCAAACTTCATGATTTTTATGTTTTGCCATAATTTTTATTGACTATACTTTTCATTTAGTCTTTTTTCTAAACCTCATCCTTATCTTTGAAATTTTTAGATGTGAATCATTTGTCATTTGATTTCTAAGATGGGAACCCAAAGGAATATGTCATTATAGAGGTACATGGGTTGCATTTCTTTTCATGAACACCTACCCTGAGCACTGGATTACGGGATTCACTTATTACAAAGAAGACTCACCTTTTCTTCTTGTTAGACTTCCTTCTAAACTTCACCTGATCTCTAATTATTTCTACTCTCTGCCAACATACACACACATCTGGGGGAATGCAAGATTCATGATTAAAAATCCCAATGCATTCTATTTATTTAACAATTATATGAGTGAAAGGTGAGAAAGAAGAGGTATTAATTTTTAAACCCTTTGCTCTCTCTGTGTGTGTATGTGTCTGTGTGTAGGTCAAAGATATTATTTAGATGTCATGGAGTCTGTGATCCCTTCCTCCAGAAGACTGAAGTTCAAGTACAATTCTACCCAAAACATCGAGTCATCTCTAGTGCCCTGAAGTCCACTAAAGGATCTGATGGAAAATCCCTGTTATAACTGTGGATTCTAAGACTGTAACTACTCATAGCCCTCCCCCTTTTTAATACCTACACTCACATCTATTTTGCTAACAATGCAGTCTCACTGTATTTTGTTTAATTTTATGCCTCCTGTGTTCACATTAATTATATAACTTTTAGCCTATCAAAATTTTAGCCTATCAAAAATTCAGAGTAAGGGAATGAATGAAGACTGTTCTTCATACTTCCACATTAATTTAATATCTACAAGTACACTGTATCTGACGTGGTGTCAGATTGACAACAATTCCAATTTTAATTGCTTTGCCGGGTGCCCTATAAAGACTATCTCACAGTTACCCAGCATGCATGATGTTACTGCCCTTCTGTTACAGATGAAGAAGCTGAGAGTTTAAAACAACTGTTCTGGAACAGGTAGTTGATGTGTGGCAGGATCAAAATCTGCACCCAATTCTAATCAACTCTAAACACCTTGCTTGGTCCACTACTATAATTCTACCTTATGAAAGATAGAAGGTATACATTCATTAAGATATTGGAGATTAGGAGGGCTATTATATTTCTAACTTTACAGCAAAAACAGCTGCCTAGCCAAATCCAGGTTATCATTACATACAAACCTTTACTGTTGTCTTAAAAATCATATCAGTGATCGTTAAATTAGTCTTAGATGATTAACCGAGTTGATAATTTTCTATCCTGGTTCATCCATTTTATAATTATCACTACTAGAGCAGAAAATTTATAAAGCAGAATGATCAAAAGAAATAATTAAAGTATGCTGAAAGAAAGTACCCCAAAGGAAACTCTTGATAAGGATAATCAAATAACATCGAGCCTCCAGGAAAATTATATTTTGTTTTTCTAAATTTAATAAACCCACAATCAATTGTACTTGGAGATAAAATATTTTTAAATTATTTTCAAGAATTAGCAATAGAAATTGAGGGAAAGAAATTATAGCCAGTTTAGAGAACATATTATCTTTTTACAGAAATGATAAAAATCTCTATATAATTCTAGTCTTTGTTTAAAGGATAAGGTTCCAACATCACAGGTATTTTGGAAAAGTGTAAACATAACTGACAATAACTTGAGGGGATGAAATTACTGAAAGGGTATATAAGCAAATGATCAAATCAAATTAGACTAAATTAGTACATACAATCCATTTTTGATAATTCTGATAACACCATCACTCAAAGCTTATACATATTTATTTTAAATTATGGTTTTTAAAATATATATATACCTGAATAGAATAGTTAAAGCTACAGGTTATTTAATTATTTATACCACACCTATCACATCCATAACACATTTATATTATGGAATATTTTTATATTAATAACATGTATCTTTTAGCAACTTTTCACAGCCCTGGGAACCACAGTCCTATTCTTTGCTTCTAAATCCTTCCAGACTCCTCTTATAAGTTTGAAGATGTACATTTGTCCTTCTGGACTGGCCGTTGCATATTGTATGCTTTCCTGCTTCTGTACAACTGAATAATATTCTCTTCTACTAATGTACCACATTTTTAATCCACTCATCTTGCTGTACAACTTTATGTCTTTATCTACTAAAGGAGTAGAACTTAGGTGTTCTTAAACAAAAAAATTAAAAATATGTATTTCTTTTATATTTATATATCTTTATTTTTTGAAAGGAAGAGATTTTTTTTTCTTTTAAGAATAGTCTCCCTCTGAGGTATGACAGTGTGTTCTATTTCTCTCTTTCTCTCTCTCTCTCTCTCTCTCTCTCTCTCTCTCCCTGTTCCTTTGCTCTCCCGTCTTCCCCCTCAGGAGCTCCCTCCAATAATGCCTTGCAGTATTGATCTAGTACTTTTTCCTTTTCAGTCATTCCATCAGATCATCAGGTGGAAGAAGTACTGAAGTATAATTAGGCTGCTGTGGGGACTAAGGGCTGAATCATTGCTAACTCGAGTACCTGTTTTAAGTGTCCAGTGGGTGAAACTTTATAAAAGAAAGGGAACATATAACCCTGTATGTTCTGGATGCTATATGCTCTCAGGTCTGTACATTTGGTTGCACTTTTTTCTCTACTTTTTAACAATTCTGCAATTTATGCTGTTGACTTTCGTCTGTCACAGAGAGCCATGATTAATTTGACCTTGAGGTTTTCCTCTCTCAAGACTATGCCTTATAGAGCTAGGGATATAACTCAGTTGGTAGAGTGCTTGCCTTGCATGCACAAGGCCCTGAGTTCAATCCCCAGTACCACACACACACACACACACACACACACACACAAAGACTATGCCTTATTATTCTTATATATCATACTTCTTACTTATTAGATTATCTTTGAACACAATCTGTCTTTTCCTAGCTTATAAACTCTTCCATTCTAAAGTTTTGAATGTGTGTAAGTGTCCACATAGCTCTTCATGTTTTCACAATTATTGTCCCTTGTAATTATTTCTTACCAGAATATTTTTTCACTTAGGATATGTTCACTCATTTTGGAATATAAGTGAAATGATAACACGGCTCAGTTAGTAGCAATTTGTCTTTCACCACTTCCTATATGAATGCAGGATTTAACAAAGCCAATTGGGCATGGTTACCCATATATTGAATGAGTGTCTTTGTGTTTCTCCAGTGCAGAAGATGGGAGAGAACTATGTATTGTCATATAACACATGAGTCAACTGTTCCTGGTCAATGAGAGAGAAGTATACAGAGTATTATGTTTTTTGTCATTCTATGTATCAAACACTGTTCAGCCTTTGAATTTTTCTTACATAAAACTTAGAATATCAAATGCTGATAAATGGGGTAGTTGACACATAACACAGTGTTACAAGTTGTTTAAAATAACAGAATGTTTTATTTTAGCTAATTTACTTATCTAATAACTTGCCTACTTTAGTTGATTTGGATTATTATCTAGGAATTCAACAATTTTTGTAGTTCAATTTGTAATTTTTAGTGCACTCTAATGTTGCCAACTTACTCATCCATTACATATCCAACAGTTATAAAGACATCTTTGGTGGGTTTCAGTGGCCAGCAAGCATTAGTGAAGACATTTCCTCCTCTATGGTTTAGAATGAAGGTTGTTATGGTTTAGATATGAAGTGTCTCTCAAAAACTTGTGTGTGAGATAGTGCAAGAACATTTAGAGGTGAAATTATTGAGTTATGAGAGCCTTAACCTAATTGCCTGATAGGAATTAACTGCAAGGTAACTGTAGGCAGGTAGGGTATGGCTGGAGAAGGTGGGTCATTGGGGGCATGACTTTGGGGTATATATTTTGTCCATGGTGAGGAGAGTCTATCTGTTTTCTGGTGCCATATCATGAGCTGCTTTCCTGCATCAAACTCTTCTGCCACAATGTTCTTCCTCACCTCTGACCCAGAGCAATGGAGTTAGCCATCTGTGGACTGAGACCTCTGATACCATGAGCCCCATAATAAAGTTTTCCTTCTCTAAATTTGTTCTTGTCAGGTCTTTTGGTCACAGAGATGAAAAAGGTGACTCAAGCAAAGGTAATGTAAACAACAACAACAACAACAACAACTAATTCTTTAAAAGAATTCACTTTCTGAATTTTACTTTTTAATAAAGTGACTCCCAAAACTCATACTCATGAAACAAATGCCCTTATGCTATATAAACACAGATTTTATTGAAAAATAGAATATTCAAGAGGTATTTGTTAGCAACAAATTTTGTTGCTATTCTAGGTTGAGAGGTAGTTTAATGTAGGAGCTAGGTTATACTATTTAGCAAATATAGAGTTATTAGGGAAAAGAGAAAAAAAACCAAGTAATAAATATATTGGCCAAGTAGAAAATATGATAAATGCTGTGAGGAGACAACAGATGTTGACATACAGAATAACAAGGGAAGACCTACTGGTTCAAGTTCATGGTTTCCTCATACTTATCTCTGGACAATTAATGCCACAAAATATTGTTCTACAGTCCAAGATCCCATAGAATTATGTTCCTTTTGAATATATAAGAGATAAGAATTTTTTAAAATAAAAAATAAATTGTTATCCAAAACATTATTATTTTGTGGTTATTTCCAATGGAAACTGAAAGCTGTCATTACTATCCTCTTTCTCTTTCCAGCACTGAGAGGTAGATGACAACATCTCCTTTCAACTTAGGCTGAAAATAAGATATGTAGTGGTGTGGAACTGATCACATATAAACCTCTTTTAAGTGTACTGATGCTTTTCAGAGCTTTAGTTGTCTTTTAATAGCCAGATTTCCAATCAACTTGATTTTCTTTTTCCCCGCTGAATTAGGAGAGTGTTGGGGAGAGAAAATTAGCCATTTCAAGGACCAAAACTAGCAGAAGATCACAGCATATGACACTTTTAGGAGATTATTCTAATCAGTGTCATTAAAGAATAAGAATTCAGGTCAAATAATTTCTTTTCAATAGGCAGATCAAATTTCTTTTTTAATTGACATGATTCATAAATTCATTGAGTAGATAAGTTTATCAAAATAGTGACTAATGAATCACTTCTGGCATTAAATTAAATGTTTCAGACTTTAAGTTTCTTTAAGGCAGGGGATTTCATAACAGCAGAATGCCCCTCAGCTTAGCTCAGTGCCTGTGACATGGTTTGCATTCAATAAGACATGGCTGAACAGAAAAACACCTTCCCACTTGTTATGGCCAATGAAGTTGAGCCTGTATATACTCCAGGGATGCTTTGAAAGTTACAGCTGATGTTGTTAATTCTTTATACAGCATGCATAAATTAAACTTTACTTTGAAGCCTTGCAAATTTGAAATGAATGGACCATGCAATTAGACATGTTGCCAATGAAAATAAGACCTGTCTTTTTCTTGACTGGCAACTTTGAAACCAATAAAGCTAAAGAAGCACAAATCTAAAATAAGGTGCCAGTGTACATATGTTATGGATGCGGACTCAGTGGAGTCAGGATAAAGCCTGTTTATGGGCATATTCCTACCAGCACATACTCCTGTGAAAACTCCTCTCTCCTCCTCCCTCACTTCCTGTTCCTCATCATTCTCCTCCTCCACAATTTTGATGTCCATCCTGTGAAAACTTTTGCTCTTGATTTAATTTTAATGACCCTTGTTTTTTTTTTTTTTAATAATTGCTTTTAACTTTATAGAGGTGTAACTTTATAGAGAGTGATATTGGAAAAGTGAATGAAGCAGGAGAAATAACCAACTCTTAATTTTTGTATCTATTTTTTCCCTTTTAAATCATTCTTCCTTCTTTTATTTTTCAATAAAACCTATTGTTTTAGTCATTGAACATTGAATTTTGTTCTGTCAATATCCTTTTTTTTAATACACATGACTTAAAAGAAATGTAGCTTAATGGAAGCACATTTCAAGGGACTAAAATGGATATTTTTAATAAACCAAAGAAAAACACATTCATTGATGTACTTAGAGCTCTCTATGTAAGGCAAGTAACATTGATACCAAATGAGGGAAAAAAAGAAAGTGTTATGATAGCAAAAATATGTATTCAAATTTATATACACATGCATATAGGTCTCAAAAATAACTTGAGGAAAAAATTGGTGAGTAAAACGTCTCGTTGTGAGAAATAAAACATCATTTTAATTTCTATCTCAGCCATAAATATTGACTATTTGGCCATGTAAATCTGTGTCATATATCAGAATATATATTTGATTTTGTTGGATCAAAAATCAAATGTTAGAGGTTCTAGGTATTTTGAAGATGAATTAATTAAAAACACTTAAAGCTCCCACATTCTGAATCTCTTTGAAACAGAAGCAGTACCTAATCTTAGCAGGTTCTAGACAGAGTGTGGAACCACTTGCACCTTTCACTGAAGGACAGAAGCACAGGCTTCTGGTCCTGGCAAGGCCATTCTCTTTAAATAAATATGCAAGTGCAGGAGGGGTGCAGTGAGGTGCCAAGATTTAGGGAAGGGGCAATTGTCCAGCCAGGCTGAGCAGCTAAGTTAGCCTTGAAAAGGGAGGGACATCATAACCAGAACTCCTTCATGCCTGGAAGGATAAGCAGAAAGAGCAAGGGAGAAAGAAGATGCATATTTAATCTGTGTGATTTCCAACCATTAGATACATAAATCCTTATTCAGTGCTTACATACTGCAGATACATTACTCACAAAGTTCAAAAGTTTCTAGAACCAATTTGTCTTCAAAACGGCTGGGTAATAAGAATTTGTCCATCCTTATTCTACAATGTCAAGACAAAGAAAGACTAGAGGACCGTTTTTAGTTAATATAAAAAACAAAATTCAAGGTCATTGACTATTATAGAACCTGTTATAGACAACTGGTACCATTAACATATTTGTGGCTATCCTTTTTGACTTACACATTTTCATACATGCCAATTTAAGTCACCCACAGAGCAAGAAACTTTAGGAGGCGCCAAATCTCCTAGGGTTCCTCCCACATCACAGCAGTGCCCTTTTGTTGAATTTCTAGGGAGGGGCATCCAGTAGGAGAATAAGGGGAAGTTAGTAATAGGATGGCTCTTTCTCTATTGGATCACATAAACACCAATGGAAAACATACACACTCATTCATAACTACTATTTGTGCCAGTACTTCTTTTGGCAAAGCAGACATTTTCCCCACACATCTGCACCAAAGGGAACGCAGACAACTATGTTCATTTGTAAATTAAATAAACAATCACCCTGCTGTATACAAAAGATACAAATCTCCCACCTTTTGCAGCAGGGAGGTTAATAGCTTGGCCTTGCCCGATTTCCTAAGTTTCTGAAACTAATTTTTCAAATAACAGGTAGATTGTATTGGGATGGTCCAGCTTTGGGTCTAGTTTCCAAAACATATTATGTATAGCCTGGAGCAATATTGAAATATCAGGATTTTGTGGATAAGTTCGAACTGTGAACAATGTAATCAAAGCTTCCAAAAGCTTAATGCAAAGTGTTTGAACACTCCTGGAATAGGATTCATCTTGTGTTTAGCTTCAGCTTATCATCTGCTTTACTATCTCGAGGGTAAACAGACTAGATCAAATGATAGCCAATAAACTTGAAATTTATCACAGAATAACTAGGAATATTTCATCCCTTTTTCCTACTTTCTTTTGTGTATATATATACACATTATATATTTACATAAAGGTAAATTATATATATATATTTGCTTAAATGTATATAAATTTTACTTACATAAATGTATATAATTTTTTTAATATAAATTAGATATGCATTTCTAAACTTATCAGTACAATCATGTTATATTGATGGCTAGGTTATACTATAGGAAGAAAAACTCTGTGTTTTGAACAAAAGATTGTACAGAGGGGAGAGGAAAGGAAGTTTGGAGTTGGGAAGATACTGAGGACCCTTGTAACAGGAGTGCCTTTGAAACTGTCCTTCACTACCTCCTCCCTTTTTCCTTTCCACCTCTCCCTAAGCCTTTAGCTGAAAATAAGTCCCACACAGATGTTAGATGCTAAACTTTTCTTTAGATACAAAGGACTCTAATGAGCTTTGTAACATCCTTCCATAATGGGAGGTGCTCAAGTTTCATGAGATGCTTTCAAGAAGACACAGGAGCCCTTGCAGGTGAAGACCTGCCCAGCTGGTAGCCTCACTGCCTCCTCCTCTCTCCATAAAAAAACCTTTGAACCTGAAAAGATAGATCTTTGAGAAGCCAGCTCCTCTGTCTTCCTCAGGACCAGCCTTGACTATACCTGAATTCTTCCTCCCATCACCTGTCTTCTGAATACTGGTACTCGAGCAATGGGTAGCCCAGACATTTGATTTTGCTAACACCTGGAATGGCTCACTCAACATCCATCCCTCCCTCCTTCATGATTTAGAGAGGTAAAAACTACTTTTTTCATATGGCCTTGTAGATAGGGTTTGACCTGCAAATTAAGTCCTATCAATCACATGCTCACCTGAGGTTAGGAAAGTTGAGATGAAGGCTTCTTTCCATTGTCCCTGGGACAGTTGCTGCTGGCAACCAAGGTTGTGAAATAGAAGGGTCCCCAGCAGCAATGCTGAAACATCTGGTGTCTAGTCTTGTAGATGCTGAGAGGCAATTTTGTTTTGAGAGGTGGGGATTCTTGTTCATGCTCCATGAAAGGGCCTAGTAACAACCTTGGCTAGTACTTTCTTTGCTGGGTCAGTGGGTATATTCCAAGAAGCTCAGCAAAAAACTTCATCTCACCTTCCAATGACTAAGTTTCCTTTTTAACTGAAGTTGGAGTCATTTGCTTCCTGCATCGAACCCTGCTTGATAATGAAAATGAGGGACAAATGGCTCTCAATTGAATTTTGTCTTCTTAGAACCAAGAGAATTTTCCAGACATAACACTCAAAGGAATAGCATGCCAGGCTAGAACCAAGTCCAAAGTCCAAGGTTTATCCATTAAACAAATCCAAGTTCAAACAGCAGTGAAGAAAAATAAAAACACAAATTGCCAAATCAAAGGTTTAAGGGAAAAGGAAAGGTAATTCATGCAAACATAAGAAGAAAACAGATTTAAGATCCAGAGGAATTCATCAGCTAGTATTCAGCATTTCTAACATCTTTTTTTTTTTTTTTTTTTTTTTTTTTTTTTTGAAGTGTATGTGACAATTCTTTGGTGTGGCAGAGCTTTAATCACTGAAAGGATTCATGACTAACGGACCAGGCACTTGACTGTGAAGGTCCTTGTTCATACACCATTCTAAGTTTAGAGTTGCTGTTACAGACAGTAACTATTGTCTCAAACCATCTGGGCCATTGATGATTTGAAAGCGCTGGACTCCATTGATGTTTCAGAAAAAAAAAAAAAAAATTCAAGCAAAGTTCAAAACAGATAGAAACAAAATTTGTAAGCAGAAAGACAAATTAGGAGGTTATTATGATGGAGGAATGAACTTCGGTAAAGACAATTTGAAGAAATATCTGAGGCATATTTGATAAGCAAATGACTAAGGGATCCAGTTTCTAATTTGGAAAAAGGGTAAATTGTGACACCTTGCGTAAAGATGTAGAATAGGTACAGATTCAGAGAACTAAATAACAAATGAGGACTTAATAGGTAAAAAGTCAAGAATTACATGGTTCAATGGTGTTTTTTCCCTATGAGTTGTGTGACTCTGCATAGAGCCCCTTAATCGTCAAGCTTCTCAGGTTAGTAAACTAGAGATAATTACATCTGTCCTCCATAATGTATGCAACTGAGCTAGCTTGATAGAGACAAGAAAGATTAAGGTGTTTTTGATTATTAATATAACTCATTTGGCAAAACTAGAAAGGTCCAGCAAAAACTCCCCAATCCCCCAAACTTAACATTCAAACTCTGAAAACTTAAAAAAGTTGGATTTAGTTTTCTTCATCTAGTTCAGTTTAAAGTTGGGTCCAAAATATTATTTATTGTTTTTGCCTCAGACTAGGTGCTCTGGGCTACTTTTGTATGAAACAAGGAATAATGTGGCATGAAGCATGTTATTTTATTGATAAAGACAACTGAACAAAGCAAAAGCAATTCAGAGAGTGCAATGGAAATGGGGACAATTACATAGGAATAATGTGTTTCAGTTTATTGTGCACACCCCTGTATAACATCAATCAAAGCTTTCCTGAAGCAACTAGAAGGAAGGAGAACACAGCAAACTACAATTTCATCATCAAGCCCATGTCCACAAATGAGCAGATGGGACAATTGGGAATCCTGTCTTCAGTTTTCATTCATTCTGACAAGCAAAAAAGCAATGAATGTAAGCCATTTTATGTGTTGCAACATGTCTTTATTTATTTATTTATTTATTTATTTATTTTTTTTTGTATTGATTCTTTTGTTGCTAAGGAGAAAGAGACAAATTTTTTTTTTAAACCAAGAATAAAACAAAACAAAAAAATTGTACTTGCAAACCAATATCTGAGTTAGTTTCATGTTTGACACGAAGTAAAAGCATGTGAAACACAACCTTGTTTTGGGTACATTGATGTTATAACTTCAGGAGAGTATTAGTAGAAATCACATGCCCAATGAAAACCTGCCAAATACCCTTACTATTTGAGAATTGTACAGACTGCTCTCTGTCTTTCCAAATAATTTTGGTAATAAGTATAACTGAAATAGTGCATTCATAATTTATGATGCTTGCTCAGTTTCTAAGTGTTATGAGAGAATATTTTTCACTTATTGGATCTTCCTCAGTCTCTCTAGAGTTACATCTTATCTTCAGAGGCACATACATACTCAAACCAGTACAGCATTCTGAACAGGCTGACCTATGTTACTATTGTAGATGCACATAAATATTTATATTAGTTATATTTCTAAAAATAAATATAACCACTACTAGCTAGGAAAATAGTTTAATTATCATTTAGAATGAATATATAAGAACAAATAAGACCATATCCATGGTTTTTAAAGTCTCCATGTCGGAAATTTTTCCAGACAGGCAGGAAGATGAGCAAGGCAGCTAAAATACAACCTTTGGTTATAGATGTGAAGCATGAGGATTGCACATTCATTTCACATAAGTATATAGAGTTAGTTTATTTAAAGAGTTAATTATTATGATTATTCATAGTTCCTTTTCTTTCTTTACTATTACCTGGCTTAGTGACAGGGAAAAAAATTGGAAATGTTTCATCTTATCTTCTCCATCTATATGTAGGAAATAATCCATTGGATAGGGAAAATAATATAACAATTGTCTCTTGGAAGAGAAAATAAAAATGAGCTGAACTTAGCTTGGCCCATTTCTCCTGGCCTATATGTGTTATGGGCAATTTATGATGTTGTTAGGCATGATTCAGTGAAATGTCTATTTCTTTTCCTAGTACCAGGAATTAATATAAAGTTCCATAGGAGGTTTCCAGTGACAAGTTTTCATGTAACTGCAAGAATAGCTTTCTAAGGCTCCATCTTCAGATCCATATCTTCTTGGTAGTTGTAACTTATTTTGTGATACATATTGACTCTTTACCCTGTGCTTCAGGGCTTGTTAAAAGCTGCACAGGGTTCTCTCTGCTAGGAGGAATGAAGTTCCACCTTAGGAATAGACAAACACATGGAAAAAGAAGCATCTCATGCCTGAAGCTAAGAAAGTGGTAGAAGCAGTAGTCATCAGCAGAGGAAAGGGTATCCTCCCCTACAAAATATAATAGCAGTCCTGAATGAGCCACAGGCAGCAAAAGGCATCTAGGTTGCTTGATGACAGGGTCACAATGGAGAAAACATGCAGAATTATTTATGAGACCACATGAACTGGGTGCCTAGAAACCTCACAGAGAGGGTGAAACACACTTTGAGGAACTCTATTCTTAGTTGAGAAAGTTGAAGTAAAGCCACTCAAGTGTGGATTTTAATAATTTCCCTGTATTTACCATAGAACTGTATGCGAGAGATGAGAATGCTTTTGGGGGAAATTTAAAGCTCCATAAATATAAATATAAGACAATTTTGGTGTGCTTACAATCACAGAGAAGTAAAGTGCCAAAGGAAAGATATTACTATTTTGTGGTAGATTCAGAATATAATCGAAAATATAATTTTTGTGCATTAAAATGAAGGGAAGCATTAGGTCACAGAAGGACTGAATCCTAGATCTAGTGATGTTAGACTTGATGAAGTAATTTAAATTCTCTGAGCCTAACCTGCCCATGTACAAAGTAGTAGCAGAGCTACATTTGTTTTGTTTGTAGTGTGAGATTTGAACCTAGGGCCCCTTACTCATTCTAGGCCAAGAGCTATGTTTAAATTAAACAATTACCATAACAAAATGAGAGTAAGATAGTACACTTAAACACCAATATTAAAATTCACCAGGTTCTACTCAAATTAAAGTCAATTAAAAGTTAAATATTTTCAGTGTGAACTCAAAAATACAACTATTTACAAACTACCTATAAGAGATACAACTTATATATGAAAGAGAAAAATGGAAGTGTTCACAAGGCAAAAGTATACCTCATATAAAAATTAATAAAAAGTTGGTGCATCAATTATTTTAAGGAAAGAAACATTGTTATTAATAAAGAAAAAAATTTATAGTGATTAACCAGCTAATACATAAGAAAGACATAAATAAAATTTTGTGTAATTAATAGCATAGGTTTAAATTATAAATATCAAGTATAAAAATTAAAGATAAATCTACGAATGTAGAAGAAGATACTAACTCTTAACTTCTAAAGCAAGTAAATAACAAATCAGCAGAGACACAGATGGTTTGACAAACATTATTAACAAACTTGAGCTAATTGATTTACATTAAACACTATTCCTAATAAATGTGAAATGCACATTCTTCTCAAATATATAAGGAGAAAATTACTAAAATTACTATTTGGAGGGACATAAAGTAATCTTTGTAAATTTCAAAGGATAGAAATCAATAATAAAATAATGACTAGAAAAATTTCCCAAAGTTTAAAAGCTAAAAAATACCTATTTTTTTTAGTACAAAACTATTTTGAATAGAATGATAATTAGAAAAAGATAAAAATTTCTAGGCCCAAAGTAATATAATAGAAGTTGATTTCATTAATTGAGGCATCTTCTCAAGAAATTAAAAAATAAACAATATACTTAATGCATAGTAAATCTCTATAAAAAAAGGAAATGGCAAATAAAGACTAAAGTTAATAATGCTGCAATGTATTTTCAAAGTTAAAATCTGCTAAGAGAGTTGATTTAAGTGTTCCTACCAAACACACATACACACACAATTATAACTGTATGAGATGATGGATATGTTAATTAGCTTGATAATGGCAATCATTTTATAGTGTATATGTTTAACAAATTATTATATTGTACACCTTAAATACATATAATTTTTTGGTTAAACATATCTGAGAACAAGCAGATGTTTTTAAGTCTCTGCTCTGCATTTGCTTTTGTAAAGCAAAATATATATTATAGCTATCCAAAGGTTGGCAAACACATGGAATTAAGACTAGGTGAAAAAATGAGCTTTCTATTTATTTATTTATTTATTTATTTTGGTGTGTGTGTGTGTGTGTGTGTGTGTGTGTGGTACCAGGGATTGAACTCAGGGGCACTCGACCACTGGGTCACATCCCCAGCCCTTTTTTGTATTTTATTTAGAGACAGGGTCTCACTGAGTTGCTAAGTGTCTCGCCATTGCTGAGGCTAGCTTTGAACTCTCGATCCTAATGCCTCAGCCTCCCAAAGTGCTGGGATTACAGGCGTGTGCCACCGTGCCCGGCTAAGAATGAGCTTTCTTAAATGCCTTTAATTAAATTTAAGTGTGTCTCTGTAGAAGAATTGCAACATAAGTGCTAGAGGTAAAGCAGGGATGAAACACAAGGGACAGAGGATTTTTAGGGCAGAGAAACACTCTATGTGATTGTATCATAGTGGAAGCAAGTATGTGTTTGTCCAAATCTATAGAATGCATAATATCAAGAGTGAAGCCTAGCTGGGCACGGTGGTACATGCCTGTAATCCCAGCACTTTGGGAGGCTGAGGCAGGAGGATCGCAGAGTTCAAAGCCAGCCTCAGCAATGGCGAGGCACTTAGCAACTCAGTGAGACCCTCTCTCTAAATAAAAATACATAAAAGGGCTGAGGATGTGACCCAGTGGTTGAGTGCCCCTGAGTTTAAAAAAAAAAAAAAAAAAAAGATGGAGTAAGCTCATGAAAGTACACTACTCTATCAAATATGCAACCTAGGCTCAATTAAAAATCTCAAATTAAATTTTCAAAAGCATTTTTTTTTGTTCTTTGAGACAAAATAAATGTCAAAAGAATGATGGTAACAAAGTTAATATCAGGAGTTAAATGTTAAGGCAGTAGATAGATTATATTTACATAGAAGGAATTCAATGCCTTTCTGTGCAGAAATTTGCAAATTTATTCAAAGTCATTGTGTGTATGTTTGAAGAATCAGAGTGATCCACTCTCTTCTATCTTATGCCTTTGTTGTCAGAAGGGGGATAAAGTGGACCTTGCCAGAAGAAAGCTGTGTCCATATGGGGGTATCTACTAGGATAGGTCCTCAGTCAAAAATTCAGTAGTCATAGGGAACAATAATAATAACTAATAATAAAATAGAACATTTATAATCATGTGCTATAATTAAAAAAAAAAGATGGTAGAATGAGATGGATATCATTACCCTAAGTGCATGTATGAAGTCACGAATGGTGTGAATATACTTTGTATACAACCAGAGATATGTAAAAATGTGCTCTACAAGTATAATATGAAATGTAATACATTCTGCTGTCATTTCTAACAACTTAGAATAAAAAATAAATTTGAAAAAAATAAAAATAAAAAATAAATAAAAAGAGTGAAGCCTAATGTAAACTATGGACATTAGGTGATTATAATGTATCAATGTAGATTTATTAATTATAAGAAAGGTGCCACTCTGGTAGGGGATGTTGATAGTTGGGAGTTTTATATCTGTATGGGGCCAGTGGTATGTGGAAGATCTTTGTACTTTCTTCTCAATATTGCTATGAAACTAAAACCGCCCTAAAAACAGAAGCCTGTTTTTAAAGGAATTTATTTAAACCAATAGCAGTGGAGCCTACTCATAAGATATGACAAGCATACCTTGGAGATGTTATAGGTTTGGTTCCAGATACCGCAATAAAACAAATATTGCAATACAATGAGTCATAGGAATATTTTGCCTTCCCACTGTATATATGTTTCCACTGTACTATAGTCTGTTAAATATGCTGTAGTGTTATGACTAATAAAACAATATGTATATACTTAAGGCAAAGATAATTTATTATTTAAAATGCTAATGAGCATCTAAGCCTTCATTGAGTTGTAATCTTTTTCTGGATGAGGGTTTTGCCTCCATGTTGATGGCTGTTGACTGATTAGGATGGCAGAAGTTGAAAGTTGGGGCAACTATGGCAATTTCTTAAAATAAGACAACAGTGAAGTTTTCCACATTCCACTCACAGGAAAGGTTTCTGTGTAGCATGCAATATATCTGACAATGTTTTACCCACAGCAGAACTCCTTTCATTATGCTCTCAAACCATGCCACTGATTTATCAACTAAGTTTATATAATCTTCTAAGTCATGTGTTGTCCTTTCAACAATATTCACATCTTCACCAAAAGTAGATTCTACCTCAAGAAACCACTTTCTTTGCTCATCCATAATATTAAAATGTTATCATGAAGCTACAGCAATCCAGTCATGTCTTCAGACTCTTGTCACCATATTTGAAGTTGACTTCTTCCGCTGAGGTCTTGAATCCCTCACAGTTCTCTGTGGGGTTGGAATCAACTTCTTCCAAACTCCTCTTAGTGGGGAGTTTTTGACCTCCTCCAATGAATCACAAGTTTTCTTAAGGACACCTAGAATGGTGAATCCTCTCCAGAAGTTTTCAATTTGCTTTTCCAATATCCATAAGAGGAATCACTCCCTATGGCAGGTAACAACCTTAAGAAACATATTTCTCAAATAAGATTTGAAAGTTGTGATTACTTCTTGATCCACATTAGATAGTATGTTAGTAGGCACAAAAACAATATTAATGCCATATATGTCCATCAGAGGTTTTAGACAACCAGCAGTATTTTGAAAGATTTTTTTTATAGTGGGCTTAAAATATTCAGTAAAGCATGTTGTAAATAGATGTGTTGTCATTCAGGCTTTGTTGATCCACTTGTATGACACAAGCAGAGTAGGTTGAGTATACTTCTTAGGGGCTCTAGGATTTTTTTAAATGGTAGATGAGCATTGGCCTCAACCTAAAATCACCAGCTACCTTAGTTCCTAAACAGCGCCAGCCCATCATCTGAAGGTGTGAAGCCAGGCACTGACTTTTCCTCTCTAGCTACGAAAGTTCTAGATGGCATCTTCCTCCAAGAGAAGGAAGTGTCATTTACCTTTAAAATCTTGGCTTAGCACATCTTCCTTCATTAATGATCCTAGCCGGGCCTTCAGGACCACTCTCTGCAGCTTTTATATCAGCACTTGCTGCTTCACCTTGAACCATGCTAATGATTTTCAATATCTGTCATATCCCATACGTATCTAGTAATCTGTAAACCTAAGTTTCTTATCTGTGAAATGGGGAATATAGTATATCTATTAGAGGTCTGTTTTAAGAATTATATATATACATATACACACACACATACACACATACACACACATATACATATGTATATGTATATATGATATATATATATATATATCTTATAGAACATTATGTGTGTGTGTTTGAGTGTTTAACAAGAATTAGTTAGCAATGAGAATTAGTTAACAAGAATTAGTTAACATTATGGAGATGACTTCTTTCCTCAGAGCTCACAAGCCAGATTCTGCTAGCTTCAAGAATTTCTTCCATAGTTTCCTGTCTTCTCTCAGCCCTCATATACTTCTAGAGAATTGGAATCTTTTTGTGGATTAGATTTTGACTTACGGGAAGGTTGTGGTTGGTTTGCCCTTCTATCCACACCACCAATACTTTCTCTATATCAGCAGTAAGGCTATTCCACTTTCTTATCATTTGTGTGTGAACTGGACTAGTATTTCCAATTTCCTTCAAGAACTTTTCCTTTGCAGTCATAACTTGGCTAAGTGATGTAAGAGGCCCAGCTTTGGGCCTATCTCAGCTTTTGACATGCCTTCTTCACTAAGATTAATCATTTTTTAAATTTAGATTTAAAACAAGAGACATGCAACTCTTCACATGAACACTTAGAGGTGACTGTGGGGTTATTAACTGACCTAACTTCAATATTTTTGTGTCTCAGGAAAAGGAAGGGCCTTAGAAGAAGGGGAGAGGTGAGTGAGTGGTCAATTGGACAGTCAGAACACACTCATTTATCAATTAAGTTCATTGTTTTAGATGGGCAGTTGTCTGTGGTATCTCAAAACACATAGAAAAGTAACACCAAAGATCACTCATCACAGACCACTGTGACAGATACAATAATAATGAAAAAGTTTAAAATATCCTAAGTCACCAAAATGTGACACAGATATACCAAGTGAGCATGTGCTATTGTAAAAGTGGCACCAACATCCCTCTTCCACAAAGATTTGCCATTACCCTTCAAAATGTAGAAAATGCAGTAACTGTGAAGCCCAGTAAAGCAAAGCCCAACAAGTATGCTTGTGCAGAAAATAGAGTCATTGACGTGGTTTCCAGGCTTTGATAATAGTTACGCATATGGCTGCACTAATTTTTAAATTTATTCCCACATACTGAGAGGCAATAACAGCATCAGCGATGTCATGGCCATTGAATGCTCCTAGTTTGTCTAATTTCCATAGGTAAAATTACTCAACCCATGAAAACAAGACAACAAATTTTTGTTTGCGGTTTCATTGCAATATGTGTAATAAATGTTGGTTGGCATGACAATGTGTCTATGGAAGTTGACAAGTTGGTAACTGCTGTGTGAAAACCATTTCATTTTTATCTTTAAAGAATTACTGGATTGTTAAATTAAATTTTATTCCTGTAGGCTGAATCAGACACATAGAAACCAGGTGTCTAAGTTCCCATATCTGTGTTTGAGTTGCTAGTTTCTTAATGTGGAATCCCAAAGCTGTATTCATGGATTATTTCACCTAATAATTACAGCTGACAATTACTATGGTGATATAAAAAATAATTTAACGGATCATCAATTAAGAGGTGGCTTTTGGCTTTTAACCTAAAGAATTTCCTTCATATGTTGTATGACATTTTGCCAAAAGGTATTCTGCTAATAATTAAAACAAATTAAAACTAAAAAAAAAATCTATTAAACAACTCTACAATAAATGTAGTGAATAATTAGTATCCATAAGGATAATTAACTGGGTATATCAGCTATATATATATATATGATAGCATATATGTATATATATATATGCTAGCAATTTTTATATCTGCCATATGTATCTAGTAATCTGTAAACCTATGTTTCTTGTCTGTGAAATGGGGAGTATAGTATATCTATTAGAGGTCTGTTTTGAGAATTATACATATACATATATGTGCATATATGTATATGATAGATATATATCTTACAGAACATTATGTGTGTTTGTGTGTTTAACAAGGATTAGTTAACAATGAATCTGAATAAAACTTAATTTTAATAAAGTCATTACTTTTCTTTTTATGATCATGTTATTTTTCACATAGAAGTGTGTCTTAAGAGGGCTGGGGTTGTGGCTCAGCGGTAGAGCGCTCGCCTAGCACATGTGCAGCCCAGGTTCGATCCTCAGCACCACATACAAATAAAGGCATTGTGTACAATTAAAGCAAATAAATAAATATTTTTTTAAAAAGTGTGTCTTAAGAATGTGGACTCTTGGGTCAGATTTACTAGTAGGGTAAATGTCAACAAATTGCTTACCTCTTTATCTACATGAAGGGGATTTGTTCACTTCTCATAAGGCTCTAGAGAAGACTAAATGAGTTAGCAAGCTGTCAGATGCCCATGGTATATAGTATATATCCAACAAATGCCAGCAATATTGCTTTTATTTTATTATTTTTCCACTGTTTTGTCAAATGAGCAAGTTTGAATACTCTTATATGCCCTTTTTTCTTTCCCAGTGTGCTTGACACACAGCTCCTCTTCACCACTCAAATGGGAAGACCCATTGTTCTCTCAATGGAATCAATAAATTATTAGAAGTGTTACTACAGGCTGCATATATAAGACTACCTCTTGGCTACTAAAGAAAATAAATTCTATGAAGTACCTGGTTAATTCTACTACTTGTTGAAAGTGAAAAACTTAGTTTAAGTGCATTTCTCTATCATAATTCTTGAAGATTGTTCCTTTTACACCAAATGGGTAAAACATGTCTTTCAAATTAAGCAGCACAGAAGTTAATTTGTACATGATAGAGGTAAATGGTTTGTATAAAGTCACAGAATGCCCCTTTCTTCTCCACCCCCTTATGTCAGCAAGTTTGCTGGTCTTTGGGTAAGTACCCATCCTAATAGCCATATCTAATACTGTTTGTTTACTCCCCATCTTACTCTTGACCTCTTTATTTGTTTTCTTCATTAGGTACTTGAGGATAAGGACTATGTCTTTTTCTGTAATAGTGTATAGAATAGTGTTTGGCATGTAGATGACTCTCAATAAAGGATAGTTAAATGAAAAAATATGAAGATATTTCCTAAACTGGATGAGGACTGTGATTCAAATGTTTTCAAGTGAGACTAGTTTCAATCATTCATTTCCCTGGTTATTTATTTACCCCCATTTTCTTTCATGATAACATACAGCTCTGGAGCTCCCAATTGCAACTTATTGTACAACACTGGATACTAAGTAAGCTATTTCTTCCTTAGGCAGTGCCATCTGGAAAGGTGATTGATAATGAACTTAATAAGATTGTGCAGTGCAAATAGGTTCATCATGTTACATCATATAACTGTGAACTATTCAAATGAACAATGTATTCTCTAAGGGGCAGCATAGAGGACTGAGGAGACATAGGACCCTGTACTCCTGTTTTGCCACTTTTCTAATCTTCTTAAAACCTTAGTTTCCCTGTCTGTATAATGAGAGAGCAATACATGCTTTCAAAGTTCCCACGAGCTTTTGAGATATAGGTCTAAACTCTTTCATAACATAGACATTCAAATGCTATTGTATTTTTTAACATTGGGCTTTGAGATATAAATTCATATGAGAACTCTAATGAATGCATCCCACTTATCTTTTGAATAAGATTGTTACACAGAGAAGTCTCTGAATTCAGCAGACTCTTATTGGCCAGTTCCACTAATTTCCAGCTATAATTTTTATTCTGAAGCAAAATCAATGGATAATTTGCTTGATATTTTTCAATTGACTTGATATTTTTTAAACTGACATTCCTCAATTCCACATACACGCAGGGGCCTCTTCTTTTGGGGTTTACACCCTGCCCATTAGACCTCAGATAATGCAATATTTAAAAACCAATATTTTCTAAATTGTATGTAGATTGTAGGGTTAACTAAGAACTAGGTACTTTTTTGAGAATCTCTCAATTTAATTCATATCTAAATTAAGCAGACAGACACAACACATTTTGCTAAAGAGCAGCTGTGAATGTGATCTCGTGACTTTACTCCTTAGAGGAAAAGATTTCTTCACATAAAAAACATTTTAGATCAATTATTACTATTGTGAATAATCATGTTTTGACATTGTTCAGTAACTATACAATTAAAGTTAATACATTACTTTAAGCTGCTCAGCGAATGTAATTTTTCCTCATGATGTGATATTTGAAGTATCAATCTCCCCTTTGCATTCTCCAGTTCAATCCGTTTCCATAACAACCATTGGGACATGTTTTTAATGATTTAGCTTTCTTAACAAAAAATCAAAGCTCTTGAAAGCATCATGTCCTTTTATTAATTTCCCTCATTTGTTTTGGATATTTATTCTAATAAAAATTTAGATCTCATTCACCATTGCCTTGGGCAGTACTCAGTAAAGGCTTTGTAAGAATGATTGAAAACAATAGCTAGTGCATGATTAAATAAGAATTAAAAGGAGAAAGAAACATGAGGTGCAAAAGAAAAACAACTGAAAACTCTATCAGCCCTGACCTAATTTATTTTCTGAATGTAAAAAGGCCATGATGCAAAAATCAACTAGCACACTTATAAAGAGACTGAATGTATTGAAATAAGTAAATTGTTTTAATTAGAAATTTAACATATACAACATCCTCTTTCTATTTCCCTTTTGTTTGGTTTCCACAAGAGGCTATGTTTGTAAGCAACATTGTCTACTGGCTATAGGCAGAAGTATGTTTTCCTTTAGTCTTCAATTAGAATAAAAGTAGAAGATGGGAATAATAGGAAGACAGTGAGGAAGATGTCTCTGGTAAATTTTAAACTGGCAAAGGTGATTTTATTTAAAAGGATGAGATTATGTTGCATTATTTTATGCATTTGGAAACTACAATATTTTTTATTCTTATTGAAGGCAGAATCTTATTATAACTGAATAGCAAATTCATAATCATGATTTTAGTTTCTGAATCTTTAAATACATATTTTGATCATAGCAACTATCTCAGAATTGTTTGATCTATAAGACTAGTTCTATAGTTTAAGGCAAATGGCATTTCTAATAAGCAGAGGGATTTAATATATGAGTTATTGCATTTAATAGAGCCTTTTAAAATAGGAAAAGAATCTTGTTTTTGCTCAGTTCATGCTGTCTGCTCAAGCTGTTTATCCATTCTATGAATTTTATTAAATTTCTGTTATATTCTAAACACTGTGGTTAAAGAGGTAAATAGTTCTCATTTTCTCATTTTATATTTCCATGTGAAAAATGGAAAAATAAACCACATGCAATTATAATTATATAATTATTTTCAGGTAAAGATAAGTCTATGATAAAAGAAAATCAGAATTGGCATAAAGAGTACAAGATCAAAGCATATTTGGGACACAATGTTAGGTGTATCTCTGGTCAAAGTCCTCAGTGTTCATGTTCTAACTCCTGAATTATGGTTTAGATATGAGTCCCAAAGGCTCATGTGTGAGCAAGAAAGTTTAGAGGTGGAACGATTGGGTTGAGAGCCTTAACCTAATCAGTGCATTAAATCCCTGACAGGGATTAACGGGGCAGTTAACTGTTGGTAGGTAGGGTGTAGCTGGAGAAGGTGGGTCGTTATGTATGTGTCTTTGGGGTATATATTTTGTTCTTGATGAGGAGAATCTTTCTCTGCTTCCTGGTGCCATGTCCTGAGTTGTTTTCCTCTTCCCTGCCCTTCCACCTTGATGTCCTGCCTCACCTTGGATCAGAGCAATGGAGCTGGTCATCTATGGACTCAGACCTCTAAAACCATGAGCCCCAAAATAAACTTTTCCTACTCTAAAACTATTCTTGTCGGGCATTTTGGCAATGACAGCAAAAAAAGCTTACTTGAACACTAGCCATGAAAAGATGTGGGGAAAGAAAGTGTTTGGCATCTTATCTAGATTCATTAATACATAATGGACTTTATCCTCAGCTGCTCAATTTATATAATAAATATCATCTCCATTTACCAATTTGTCAAGCTGATCACATTCTTGCTCATTATTATTTGTTAACTTCTATGCATAAAGATGGATCACATTTTATGGCCATTGATCATAAGAATATAATTGGGAAAAATATTAAATTCAGTAGACTATATTCAATTCAGCCAATTTCCATTGCTGAAAGTCATGAATGGAAGGCAGATAATTTGGAATATTTTGTTAATATTTAATACCAAATACTCTAACCTGCTAGTCTAAGAGATTACTTTTTCTAATAATAAATGATATCACTCTACCTCATTTTTTTGTAAATTTCCACAGAAAAGAAAAACAAATAAACAACCTCTATTCATCTGTGTATAGCAAAGGTTCTGCCAGATTTATTTTCTTTTAGATTTTCACTGCATGTGGTTATTTTGTGATGTTATTATTTTCTCAAATGGTGAGTTCTACACAGCTAAGTAAAGTCAATCAAAGTCTACGCATTTATTTATTTTCTGTATGATATCTAGGAAGTGGTAGAGTTGATTAAGTCATAAAAAGGGAGATTCTAGGAAAAAAGTCCCAAATTTAGGGGCTTTTCTAAATTGCACAAATACCAAAGTGGGCTGGTTAAGCATAAAACAAAGCAAATGTTAGAATAGCTATTAGTAACAAGGACAACACTAACAAGCTGGTAATGGTAGGATTCCTCAAGTAGAACATAAAAATTCACTTAAAAACTTCTAAAAGAAGACAAGAGCACTTAATTTTCATTCATAATTTTTCATCAGTTTCATAAACTTTAGCTTTGAACACAAGTGTCATATTTTGAAAGTAAAAGATTGTTTATGAAATAATTAAACATAAATCTTTTTGCTGCTTGTTTTATTAATAAATACTTATCAGGCTGTATGAGAAGATATTTATTCCTGTAGCTGAAACTTTGATTTATAAATTATATATTATCAGTAAATAATGCCTCATTTCAAGACATATCTTGGGATTTAAAAATCAGACAGCATCTAGGTTCACCAATGGAGCTGGTCATCTGATCACTTAGAGGTGTAGGATTTTCATTTGTATTTGTGCAAATATGAGTACCAAGATCTCATAATCTTACTTGTCTTTATCAACATCTCATAACCCTAGAAATTAGGATACCTGGGCCCTAATCATTTGGAGAAAATTATCTATTTCACTACCTATTTAGATAATTAATAATTAATTAATAATTTTATGCTTTGAAAGTTATATTTTTATAAGTATGTATCTTATTATAAATAACTTTTCATCTGAGTTTCGTACATATACAAATAATTTTTCACCTGAGTTTCATACATATGTATTGCATGTTTCTCCTTGAATGAAAATACATATGTTTCTCCTTGAAACATGCAATACATATGTATGTATCTCTATACATATGTATTCTAGTTTCACATCTTTTTAGTCTTTTCTAAATCAGCAAGCATCTCATCCTTCACCATGTATAGACAGTCCCTGACTTATGATGATTCCACTTAAAAATTTTTTTCAACTTTACTATGGTATGAATGTAATAAGCATCAGTAGAACCCATACTTACAGTTTTGATTTTGATTTTTTTTCCAGGTTATGATGTGTAGTACAATATTCTCTCTTGGTCCTGAGCAGAACCAGTATGCCATAGCTCCGCTATGCGTGTGATCAGCAGTATATGGCTTTGTTACACTATGATGTTCACTAAGAGTATTAAACACATTTTTACTTAATATTTTCAATTTATGATAGGTTAGACATAAACCAGCATAAATCAAGGAGCACCTATTCATAGAAGGCTAGAGGAACATATTCTGAGCTATTTAAAAGTGACAAGTCACTTCTATCAAACACATGGAGTGACACTTTGTTCTCTACCTGATGACTATCTATTTATAGCCTCAAAGAATTATCATTGATTGTAGATGGGTAATTTTCTCTGGAGTCTTTGCTGACCGTCTAAAAATGACACTTTCTAATCTCCCTATGTTGACTTCCATAGATTTTTCAACTCTAATCCTCATAGAATCATTCACCTTCTTATTTCTGATTCTTTTGATCTCCTTCGCTCTCACTTTAAATTTAATATTGGCACTCTGATTTGATTCAGTAAATTGCTTAAGGGTATGGTTGGCATAAAGTGTTTTTGTTTTTTAACAAATATAATTGTGTTACAATGAATTTAAAAGAGAGATTTCTTCCCTGCCTGTCATTCAAGAGGAGATGCCTTTTCCCACTTAGGTTACAGTGGTGAAGATGTCTACTTCATAAGCACAATGCCCCAAGTCCCTCAAGGTTCTTATTTATTTTCAACGATTTTAATCTCAATAAATATTTTCTGAATTTAAAAAGCAGGTAGTGTGAATTGCCTTATAGATCAAAATAGAAAACCCGAATGAATGGTACAAATGCTATGAAACTGTCCATATTTATATGTTGATAAATGCAGAGCACCAAATAGTCTAACAGGCATATGCAATAATACATTATAAAGGAAAGATCTTAATTGTCTTTATGCTATAATGAATTATTTTCTCACTTGCAATTTTTATTTAGCCAAATGTATACAATTCAGATACTGACTGTATTCTTCTCCCCACAGCTCAGGAGAGACACTATAGAGTGGAGTTATAGGTTAAGACTTGGATTGTTGAAAAAAACAGCTTCATCAGTTATTATCAAAGTCAATTTGGGTAGGTTTTAAAATTTCTCTATACCTAAGTTTCTTTATCCATATTATAGAGGTAATCAGATTTTTGTGAATATTAAAATGAATATATTTGTAATATGCTTAGAAAAGGCCCTGGAATATAACAATCAGCCATGATCATGATCATCATCATCATCATCTTTAGAAGGTGTATAATTTATATTTGATAGCCTAAAATGCTCTGGTTGACAGCAAAGGAATAATAATAAATGCATGCTTATACAAAATAGAAACACAAATCAAAAAGATTACTTCACAAGGAAGGAATGCATTTGCAATAGAGACTGACTAAATACCTTACATTTCCTATTTGGGTCATGGAGGAAGGCTATTTTTCCCAACAATCTTACAGATGTATTTGCATATGTCCATGATTTCTAGCCAACGGTATGAGGACAGAGTGAGAAGCATATCACTTCCACACCTATCTATGTGGTTTCATAATTAACCACTCATTCTATTTCCCTTCTCTGATAGATTCAGAAGCCATATTTTTAACAGTAGCAGCATGAGATGTGAGGAACATGAATCCCTGCATTCTTTGTTGGTAAGTCAAGTTACCTATATTGGACTGAATTGTGAACAGAAGCAAATATTTATCATGATAGCCTTTGAAATTTCCAAGTGTGCTTGTTAATTTCCTAACTCAGCTTTCCACACTGATGATCAAGCTATAACCTCCAAGTTGGAAACCCATTCTTCTATATTATACATATTTTTGAAGATAGGATCAACTTGATAGAGACATGGGAGAAAAGTAAGGTAAAAGGCATGCCAAAAAAAAAAAAAAAAATCCAGAAACATGAGTTTGCAGGAAGCAAAACTATCAGAACCCTAATAATATTTCAGGGAATTGGAATATTATAATGCCAAGATTCTGGAAATATGAGATTTAAAGTATTTAAGACAGAAAATAACTCCTGGTTCCATAATCTCCCTTACATAAGGAAAAGCATTATTTTCTTGTATATTGAGTATAGGCAGATAATTTGATCATGGTCACCATTGTCACCATAATTTGATGAAGACGATGTGGACTTGGAGTCCTGGGACTGACTAGAAGAATTTTCTGTTGTCAGTCTAGAGAATAATACTCCCTTTTATGAAAGAATAGAACATGTTATGAATACTTCATGAAATAGTCATCTTTTTGTGAGAAGTAGACTATGGCAGGGATGAGATGGATGTTCACTAATTCCATCTTGCTTCCCTTGCTGCATAGAAATACAACATTCACCACCTTCTCTCACAATTTAATTGGGCCAAGAGATTAGGTTTTGGCAAATTGGATGAGGCCCAGGCTTTCAAGGCTGCTCCATAATAGTCCACATACACTAAGGGCCCAGTCTCCTTGTTTTCCTTGGTGACCCAAGAGGTCCCATGTTTAAGAAGGCAGCATCAGAAGATGGAAGGAATGTTATTGTTCGGCAGCAAACATCCAAGGACAGCTGCCCAGCACACATCAGGCTCTGACAAGAGAAAGAAATGTTTTATTTTTCTTTGTTAAGAAACAGGTTTGAGGTTTATGTGCTACAATGGTTTGAGGTTCTCCCTCTAATACAGTATCAAATAACTACTGCATTTAATTAAATCGATAGCTCGGTATCTCTTTCTTTCTACTAAAATTACTTGAATGGGAAGGAAAATGTTATCAAGAAAGGGAAATAGTGTGCTGTAGTAGAAAAGCCTGGCCTCTGGCCTTCAGAAGTCTGTTTCCTGTCACCCTTTTATCTTTACCAGCTATTCCTAAGTCAATTAACTTCTCTGGGCTACAATATACCTCTGTGAAATGAAGGTAATATTAGGTTACCAGTTATAGGCAGAAAGCGAGGCCAAGTGTTTGCTCAAGATTTTCTGTGGTTTTTGATTTATGATTCCATAAAATAGGAGTTAAGCACTAAAAGCCCCTTTAATGAAACTACAGAGGAAACATTTTTTTATTTAAAATTTTTTAGTTATTGAGAATATATATGTTTTCTGGTATTGGGAATCTAACTCAGGGCCTGGTGCATGCTAGGTAAGTGCTCTATCACTGAGCTACACTTCTAGTCATCAGCTGTGTGTATAAATATTGTATAACACATGTTTAATTAGTATTAACTCAGGACAAGCAGTTTTATTGTAAAAGATAACTTAGCAAAAGATTGTGTTAGAGTGAAATGACACATTGCAGGTGAGAATTTCAAAGAATCTATTCTCTAGAACACTGAATATCCAATAGTATTACACCCATCTCTCCATACCCTTAGCCCTCCCCCAACAATCTAAATGGATGGGATTTAAGCAAGATTTTGGTGTTACTTCTAGGTTTTGTCAACCAGAAGCCTAATTCCTTGCTTCTGTGACATTCATTCACTAATGTTTATTCAGGATCATAATGATGTGATCTGAAGGTTTATGTCCTCTTAAAACTTCATATGCTGAAATCCTAACCCTGAGGTGATGGTAACCAGAGGTGGGGCCTTTAGGAGGTGATCGGGCCATGAGGGTGCAGCCTCCATGAATGGGACCAGTGCCCTTACAGATGAGGCCCAAAGGAGCTTGTTGTTTCTTCTGCCCATTGGGGACGCCCTGATGATGACTATGAACCAAACTGAGGGAAAGTGGTGAATGCTGTACTCTTAAAGCCAGGAAAAGGAGATGGAATTACAGAGCACCCATATCTCATCTCTGCCACAGTCCACCTTTATGGTCACTAAATATTCATATCATGTTCCATTTTCTCATGAAAAGTAAGCATTACTCACTACACTCACAACACAAAATTCTTATAGTCTCACAATTCAGACAAAGTCCATGATCCAAATCTGCCAGCATTTTTATCATCCCAGCCTCCAGAACTCTGAGAAATAAATTTCTGTTGTCCTAAGGCACCAGTTTATAGAGCAGAACAACTAAGACAATGAAGTAATAGAAATTTTCAAATAAACCAAAAGTAAAAAAAAAAAAAAAACCTAAATAATGTTGTAATATTTAATTAAATGTTTATTAACTAGTAAAATGGGCTAATGGGAACACATACATTTTTATAAAATGATAACGTGATACTTAAAATACATACATTTAATGTCAATTTAAAACTTAGTGAATGGAATTTCCCATCTTTAAATTAAAAAAATTTATAGCCAAAATCTAAGCAAAGAATATTTTAAAGTCCTCTTGCTAATGAATTTTCTATTCCTATTCCTGGAAAATAGTGGCTAATTAAAGCAAGTATTCAAACATAAAACTGAAAATAAAGCATTGTAGAGTATATTATTGATTTGCTCTTCAAATTATTTTTGCAGTCCTTTAATTCACAATTTGTCATGAAAATCACCAGGCTTTAATCCTTTTACTCGGATATTTTTAGAAAAAGTATAAGAAAATACAGAAAGTATGATTCTAATTCTTTAATTGTGTTTGGCTGACTCGTTTGTTTTCCCTGCACTGATTCCATTATACAGTAAAGAATCCAAGAACTTTAAGAGTTTCTTTAAGTCATTAACATAATTAAGAACAATTCCAAAGTAAAAGAAAGAAAAAGAAATAATTGTTTAAGTTAAATTGTACTGTTACATGATATTTTTAGTTAATTGAGATATTTTATTGTCATCCATTAAACTGAATTTAAATAAATAGCATACTAGAAAGGCAAACACAACTGTAGAGAAGACTAGCACTTACTTATCATGTCTCCCCATTTTCTTAGCATTCCATCTAAGTACAAGCCATTCTGAGGTAAAATAACTTTCCACTCACCAATGTGGAGGTTTGTGAGGTATCAGCCAAATCCCCTGAGATCTCGGGTGTTCGCGTGTTGTTTGGAATTCTGTGAGGGTTACGGGCTATCGCTTCACACCAGCCCAGCATTTTCTCCTTCCTCTTTTCCCTTTTCAATTTCTGAAATTCTGAAAATAATTTACATTCCCTGAAACAAGGCACTTATTTTGGTTATGTTTTGGAAAACACACAAAAATTGGAACTAAATCAACAACTTAATGAAATACCATTGGGGACATTTTATTTTAACCAGGAATCACAAATAGGAAAACAACAATATGCCAAATTTTAATAATAATATCTGGGAGTCACAGGATGGTGGAAATAGTATACACATCTTCTGAAAGAACCCAATACTTTCATAGCTTGTTTGTGACTCTCCTAGAAATGGGAGTTTCTTGCACTGGGTTCTAAGTGCTATTTTCAGGGATCTGTTTATAGTGATAGGTTCTTACCTTGGGAACCAAGAATAGACCCACTTCCTAATAATATCTATAAACTCTCATGAGTAAGTTAATAACAGATTTATGTTCTGAGAAAGGAGTCGGCAGGTGATTTTGGTGTTGTAAGAACATCAAGGAGTGTACTTGCTTAGACCTGGATGGCCTAGTTCAACCACAGGACTTGACCTATTAGTGTAATCAAGAGAGTTTATAAATAAGAGATCTACAAGGCTGATTCTGGCAAAGCACAGCATACTATTTCACAGAAAACATTATTTTTTCCCCAAATAAGTAGTGGGAGTTCACTGTAAAAATGATAATGCAAAGTACAGTGTAGTAAATGCATAATCCAGAAACACGGTTGTTTATTATCAAGCATTACGTACTGAACATAATTGTACATGCTATATTTTTATATGACTGGCAGCACAGTAGATTTGTCCACAGCAACATCACGGCCAACACAGGAATGATGCTTTGCACATGATGTCTAAGATGTCTGTGACATCACTAGGCATTGGGAATTTTTAAGCTCCATTATAATCTCACTTTGTATGTACCATCTGTTATTCACCAAAATGTCATCATGCAGTACATGACTGTGTCAATGACAAATAAAATGTGGCACTGCTTTTCAGCCAAATGTCCTACAGAAGTGAATAAAATGAATGCAGGCCAATGATGAATTACTCATTCTAGTAGAGCCCTGATAATCCCTCTTGTAAACTTCTGCCAAGTATAGAAGGAAAACATTTCGGTGCAAGTATATAGTAAATTTAGAAATATAACATATGTCATCATATGATCTACTTAAATATAATAATTTATTAAGATCTTTATTATATTATTAGTAGAAATACTCTACAACTCCTTCTAGCTTTCTAGAATTTCCCTTTTGGGGGAACTTTTTTGTTTCTGAAAAAGTCCTATCAACAAGGACTTTTAACATAATGGAGAAACATTGCTTTCCTTGTAAAGTTTTACAGCCTACTTTTCCACTCCACCACCCTCAGTAATTAGAAATAGTTTATTGCAGGTCTTTAGTTAAATGCATTACACTGTCAATTAAATATCAAAAATAATGTGGAGTAATTATTTTTCACAGCATCCATAGCAATTAGCAATCTGGTGGTTTATAACATTTCAGGGATTCAAAATAGCACATTTCAGAGCACTAAGAAAAGTAACAAAGAAAGGTTGCACCATGGATTGATGAGTTATTACTCTAAATGACAAAATACTCAAGTTAAATGGATCTGCACAATGTAAATAGGGAAGTGATAAAAACTTTCATAAAAAATAAGTTTAAGGCCGGGCGTGGTGGCGCATGCCTGTAATCCCAGCACTTTGGGAGGCTGAGGCAGGAGGATCGCAATTTCAAAGCCAGCCTCAGCAATGGCGAGGCACTTAGCAACTCAGTGAGACCCTGTCTCTAAATAAAATACAAAAAAAGGGCTGGGGATGTGACCCAGTGGACGAGTGCCCCTGAGTTCAATCCCCGGTACCACAAAAAAAAAAAAAAAAAAAAAAAAAAAAAAAAAAAGTTTAAGATACTCATCAAAATGAATTTCATAATAAGACCGACTATCTAATACGAGTAACACATTCATTTGAGATACAGAGAAATGGTGAGGGGGAACTTTAAAACTATTGTCTGAATAAGCAACAAATTATTGGTGCTTGCCTGTTTGAACACATTGCTTGAGATTTTATGAAAATATCTATTTAATATTAAATCTGCATATCCAACTAATTTGTACTTCACGGAAAGTAAATATTTCCACATTCCCAGAACACACTATCTTGGTTACTCATCAGTTTTTAATTGCATTTCTTGAAGTGCTCTAAGAGTAAATGAAAATGAGTATCTTTGTTCAAAGGCAAAGAGTGAAATGATACATAATGACCAAAACAGTTTAATCAAGTATAAATAAATGTTCCACTTCTAAGTTATCCGCCATTCACTTCTTAAAAATTTTAACTGTATAATTTCATATTACTTTAGTACTTATAATAAAATGTTGAATTCATGCATGAGTAAAAAGCATCACATAGTGGTCCAAAAAAGTATTGTATCATCAGTATCCATTCTGGGATGTGTTTGTGAAACAGCCAACTTCTTATTTCCCACTCAGATTCTTTTGATATGTGGTGGTGGTGGTGGTGGTGGTGGTACACACGTCAATCCTTATTTGGTTGACATTAATCCATAAATATTTATTGCCTCCACATTATGTTGTAGGTACTGAAGAAGGCAGTGGAAGAGCTATAAGATGAAGATTACATTCTCTTCTTATTTGAATTGGTTTCTACACAATAATTGACTCTAGAGAATTTTTAAGTCTGAGAATCACTGGGATCTTTCTGATCTCTAATTTTGTGGCTTATAAACTTATTTTCTTAACTCTAAGGTGATTTCGTGCTCATCCTGATACCCTCCCTGAAATTGGCTTGTGAAAATCATCTTTTTGAGCTGTTTTGCTGACTTGCTGTCAACAAGTCATCTTGATAAAAACTATTAGTCTTTGGCTATAGCAACTGAAATATATATTACAATAAAATGTCAACTGCATTCTGATTTTCTATTGCATGTTATCTTAATTTTAGAATTATTAGCTAAGCTGAATATTTCAGAGTTAAAATGCATGCTTTCATATAAATAATATGTCAATAATAATCATTGAGTATTAAAGATGGGCACTGTACTGACATGGGAAAACATAAAAGAAACATAATATGTGTCTATAGGTTGGAAAGCTTGTGATTTAGCTTGGACATATTCATAGAAATATTTACAAAGAAAATTATATGTGTGAAATAATAGACCAATACCAAACTACATAGTTTGTGACAGCTTTTTATTATTTTAATGAGGAACATATAAAAAGCCTGTGATGTTGCTTTGCTATGTCTGGATATCCATTCATATCATATTATAAAACAGAAATTTTGTCTAATGACTTGTTCTGTATAATATGCTTCTGCTAAGGTAAGAGAAGCCAATCTCTAATTTACTTCAATAGAACCAGCTTGGGTGTAGAAGAAAATTGAAAAGAAAGAGAGAGATAATATGGAGAGATGCATTGCCTCACTCCTTAAATCCCTCTGGGTCAGGGACTGTTGTGATTTCCCTCAAAAATATTTTCTCTTTTGCTACCAGGAAACAATCAGATTATGTATCACATTTCGAAGAAAAAAAACTTTTTGTATCATTGATGCTAAAGTAGAAATTCTAGAAATAGTATAGGCAAGATGAAAGAAGTGAAGAGTTAAAAATGTTGATTGATGAGCCTCTGCAGACCAGCATTCTTCCTACAAAGGTCTGGAGCCTGCATCATATTCCTAGGTATAAGAATGTACCGTCATCCAGAAGGGTAGAGAAATTATAAACATTTATAATTAACCCTAAAGCACTTTAAACTGTAAGTATCATTAGTAATATATCAGAATAGGAAAGTGGTCATTAAGCATTCATGTTAATTGCTATCTAACCATTGAACCAAGCTAATATGAGATGCAGCAATGAGCAACTTATATAATGATCACAGGAAATTGAGATTTAACTAAGCTTAATTTTTAATATGCCACGCCAAGCAGATATTTAATTTAATAAGTAGGAGCATAGTGCATTCTCTGTGGACTAAATTGACAACAAATTAAAATTGGAAAAAAATATAAGGCAGTTGGGTATATCTCATGGAGAATAATTTACTTTTAATGCAGGAAACATTTACTGAATATTTCCTTTGTGCCAGACACTGAGTTTGGAGTCCTGGGTACAGAGATGGAAGAGACCCAGAGCTTAGAGGCAGGAGGGGGAAGAGAATAGTACATAATCTTTTACATGTGAAGGAGCCCTAATTAGGAAGGGCTGTTGTAGCTAGCTGGAAGCCATGGGTTCCACCTGATATGTATGTGACGCACCTGTAGGCACCCGCAAACCTTAAGGTATATAACCGGGTGAAAGCAGTCCGAGTTAGGAGAACGAATTCATTCGGTCCGTCGGGCAGTCACTCGGTCGGTCAGAAGAATCAGAGCGGCCAGAACGTAGGCAGAGCGGTTACAGAAGAGAAACCAGATAGAAGAAGTAATGACTGGCCAGAGTTAGGCCGAGGCTCCAGAGGACTGGTCAGAGTAAGGCCGAGGCTCCCGAGGAAGACAGAAGACAGAAGACAGAAGAAGGAAGAAAGAAGAGATCTTTCTTTAAGCTCTAAGACAAGAAGAAATCTTTCTCTATCTTTCTTTCTAAGACTCTAAGCTCTCTCTAAGAAAGTAGAAGTAAAAGTAGTAAAAGCTTAACTCTGCCTCCGAGAATTTTCCCGCGGCACCGTGGCTGGCCACAATAGGCAGCTTACATACATGTACTATGATAACAGGTATGATAGTACAGTGACACTATGGATATTTTGAGAGATGACATTTAACTTAGTATTGTGTTCAGGGAAAGGTTGATTTTTGGAAAACTCTCCAAAGAAACAAAATTAAAAATAATTCACATGAAAATTAAAATTGTTATTATTCCAAGGGCTCCTTTCACAACAAGCTGGGTGGCACAACCCAGAGGGCTGCATTCACACAGTACCCATGCAAATGGTGCTATGCTACTGGGATGCTATTCACATAAAACACGGCTTGAAGCTCTGCAGCCTGGAAACCTGATTGACTGATTTTGCTCACCTTACTTTATTCCAAGTCTAATGTAATTTAATCTAAGAACCAGTACTTTGTTTCCCACAGAAAAATACAATTGTCTACCTCTACATAAATCTCTATTTTCTCAGCTATTTTCTTCCTCAAATTTGCCTATTCTGTATTAAATCCAGTCAAGTGTGGTTATGACCTTCAATAAATATTTCCTCTGTTCACCACATACAGACAATTAGGAAGGTGGCTCTCAGCCTCAAATGTAAGACTTGAGAATGGCCCTCATCTAGAATTTGAAGGGATTTTTTTTCAATGAAAAATTTCTGAGTTTTGGCTGTGCATTTGTTTAGCTCAAGTGTCATTCAGAACTATGTCTCAACTATTGGACACATACCCCACCGCCAATAGGATAATAATGAGGTTTGATTTCTATAATGAAAGAAATGTCCTACAAATAGGAGAAGGAAGGGATAGTTAGGAATATGCTTCCCTTCATCACTAGGTTGTATATCTTTGAGAATTAAGTTTTCTTCCTTGAAAGTATGTATGTATATGTGTGTTCCAACAGTTAGTCCCTGGATATCCAGAAAACTGTAACACACATTCCTGTAGCTCACACCAACTGCTTCAATGAGCATCAGAAAATACTCAAATAAAACAGGAAAAGAACAAAGGATGGAGGGAAATGTAGAACATCTAAGAACTATAGGATAATTTTAAAAGATTTAACATATGTATAGCTGGAATACTATACGGAGAAAAATGTAATAATAGAGTTGAAGAACTATTGAGCACATATAAGGTTACTATAAAAAAGTCAACTGCTTTTCTATATACCCATTTGCTTATATCTATCAATGAACAACTGGGTTTTGGAAATTAAGAGCACCAAAATTTCTGTATAAATATAACAAAATATTTACAGGATTCATATGGAAAACTATAGAACTTTAATTTTAAAAAATAAAAACTCAACCATAGCAGTCATAATGTTTGCTCATAAATGGGAAGACTTAAAACTGTTCACACATAAGTTCTTCCCTACTTGAGCTATGAATTCAGTGCAATTTTCAATATAAATCCCAGTAAGCTATTTTGACAGACATTCTAAAATTTATGTAGAATGGCAAAATACCTAGACTAGGCAACACAACTAAAGAACAAAGCTGTAGGATACACAGTGTTTCAAAACTTAGTATAAAGTTATAATAGACAAGATAGTACAATACTAGGAAAGTAATATATTAAACAATGGAACATAATACAGAGTTCATCAACAGACTCATGAATATAGTCCACTTATCTTTGGCAAAAGAGCGAAGGCAATCCAATGGAGAAAGGGTAGTCTTTTCAATAAATGGTTCTGAATAACTGGATATGCATTTGTTAAAAAAAAAAAAATGGCTAGTCACAGACCTTACAGTATTCACAGAATGTAATTCAAAATGGAGCATAGAGCTAAATGTAAATGCAAAACTCTAAAATTTGTAGACAAGAGAGGAAAAATGTGGGTGGCCTTGAGATTAGCAATGAGGTATTAAATACAATGCTAAAATCATGATCTGTGAAAGAAAAAAGTCAAGAGGTTGGAATTTATTAAAATTACAAGCTTCTGCTCTGTGGAAATTTCTTAAGAGAATAAAAAAGAAAAACCAGCAACTGGAAGAAAATATTTGCAAAATGCATACAAGTTTAAGACTTGTATTCAAAACATACAAAGAATTCTCAAAACTCAATAATAAGAAAACAATCCAATAAAATGGGAAAATAACCTGAACAGACATCTCAACAAAGAAGATACACATATGAAAATATGCTGAACATCATGTGTCATTAGATAATTGCAAAGTAAAACAAAAATGAAACACCTCTATGTACCTATTAAAGTGACTAAGCTCCAAAAACCCAATGCTACCAAGGATGTAAAGTCACAGGAACTCTTATTGATTGCTTGTCGGGACACAAAATGGTACAGCCACTTTGGAAGACAACTTTCTATTTTTTTTTTTACAAAGATAAACATAGTTTTATCATAGATTTTGAGGTAATTGCTGGATTCAGCAATTGTATGCATGGATGATTTAAAAATTTAAACCACACAAAAATCTACATGAAAATGTTTATTACAGGTTTATTAATAATCACCAAAATGTGAAGTGATTAAAAATGTCCTTTAGTAGGTAAATGGATAAACACATTGTGATAAATCCATATAATGACATACTATTCATAAATAAGCAGACGTTATGAAGACATAAAGATGAATGCATGAACATTAAATGCATTTTGCTACCTTAAATAAGCTGGACTGAAAAGGCCTTTTTTTTTAAAACTCCAATTATGTGATGTTCTAGAAAAGGCAATTCTATAGTGACAATAAAATAATCAGTGGAAGGACATCTAAACTATTCTCTGTGACAGTAGATAGTGAATGCATTACATTCTTCTTTTGTGATCCTCTATATAACTTTATAGCTCACAGTTTTAACCTTTCAGTATGCAAATTCATATCTCACATAGGAGGTTGGGAATTCCAGGATAAAATGCAGACTGTGAAAAATATAATCACAATACATTACAAATATATAGAAAAACCTCACTGATGAGAATGTGGGAAAATATGCTGTCTTAAGTATCTTTGGAAATGAATGGAGTCTATAAGTCTAGAGGCACAAAATATTGTACACAGCACGGTGCATCAGTTCACAATATTGCTCCCCATGGAGTAATGGGTTAATGACTCTGACAGCACTATAAATACATACTGGAACAGAGCAATTAAGTAAATGTTGGACTATGAGAGCCAAGTTTCTCAATGTTGGAGAAAAGCTTACAGATAAGCAAGTAGAGAAAGCATGCACCAGGTAGTCATGGATCAGAATTAGAGACTTCTATGAACTATGAGCTCACTTTTAGCTTAATACAGATACAAATGATTACATATAGGAATATTGATAAGATACATACATATATATGGGTATGCATACCTACATATGGATTAGTATACACACATATTATCTCTTGTACTGTCAGCTGAGAAAATATAGAGGCATTGAAACCCTGATAGCAAGGAATAAACCTGATGTCCAGATCTAACTTTTTAATACTATTTTACAATAAAAGGTACCACAAGTGCTTAATCTGACTGATTCCCAGACTCTGGCAGAAAGAGTGCAAGACAAGCCTAGAGAAGCTTAGAGTACTAAAAAGTAAGGAAGTGCTAAAAAGCAAATCAAAACAAAATAAGACACAGATAAAACACAACTGGGGGTTTATCTCAAAGGGACACAAAACCCAAAGAAACCAGCCCCCCAAGGCTAGAGCTGGTATAATTTGAACAACGAAATAAAGTAGTACTGGAGTGTAACCCAAAGTGTAAGATAAATATCCATGAGTCATTGGTGATATAATGCATGACTGAATAAAGAATAAACCACAGAGAATAAACAAACACTTTGTGAAGAATTACAAACATTATGTAGATAATCTACTGTCAAATACAAAGGGTACATATCACCTCCCACCTCATTGTAGACTGTGGCAACTTCCTTTCAAAGAGTACAATGTGGAAAGATGGTAAAAAAAGAGGAACTTTAAACTGGAGAAACCAAACAAACCCCACATGGGCAGGAGATCAATAGGGGTAAGTCATGTTGACTTACCATGTAGTGCAAGTGGTACTCTAACTTTAGGTTTCCCCTACCCCCAATGCTGAACTCCAGTGTAATTAATAGGAAAAAGTAAATTTAAAAAATCTCAATTGAGGGACACCTTATGAAAACCTGACCAATTGCACACTTGTCAAGGTCATCAAAAATGAGGAATATCTGATGATGCATGCTTGTAATCCAGTAATTTAAGAGGCTGAGACAGGAGGATCAGCAAGTTCAAGGCCAACCTTAAGCAAATTAGCAAGGACCTAAGCAATTTAGTGAGACTCTGTCTTAAAAGTTTAAAAATTATAAATGGCTGGGGATGTGGTTCAGTGGTTAAGCACTCTTGGGTTCAATCACCAGTAACAAAACAAAAACAAACAAACAAACAAAAAAGTAACAACAACAACAACAACAACAACAACAAACAAAAAAAAAAAACCCTAGGAAAATCTAGCCAACTGTCACAGCTAAATGAAGCCCAGGGAACTGACAACCAAATGTAATGTATCCCAAATGGGGACTGGAAAAGGATACTAGGCAAAACCCAAAGATATCTGAATAAAGGACAGACTTCAGTTAATAAAAATTTATCAGTATTTGTGCACTAGTCGTAACAAATGTGCCATAGTAACATAAAAGATTAAAAATAGGGGACACTGGGTATAAGGTACATGGGAGTTCCTTATATTATGTTTGCATTTTTTTCTGTAAATCTGAAACTGTTATAACATTTTTTTAAAGTTACTTAACAATTAAATCTGTAGTCTATATTTTTCAGATCTGTGGAAACATTTTATTTCAATATACAGTTCTAAGCAATAACCAGTAGAGAAATGCATATATCCAAAGGCTAATGATTTAATAACTCTAATAAATTGTTCTAAATTATATGGTTCAGGCACTTATTATAGACAAAGATTGCAGATAATGTTAGAAATTTTGAGTGAAAGATATTTTTTCCCTCTTTGGGAGAAATAAATAAATAACCCTATGAGATTGGCAGACTCAAAAGTTGTCAAATTGATTTTATTCAAACTTTCAAAAAAAAAAAAAAATCTCTGGGCTCAAAATAAGCCAGTTCCCACCCTGTCTCTGTCAGAAATGAGGGAATTTGGCAAGAGAGAAATTTATAAAGTTTAAGGCAGTACCTTTTAAGGACACGTTTTTCCATCTACACAAGACATGTACAGTTCCTCAGTATTCTACTATCTTGGGCATGAAACTAGGTTTATAAGAAGATTTTAAGAAAGCTCACATTTCTTGAATAGCTCTTTATAAGCACACTTAAATGTATTTGAATAAAACGTGGGCTTACAATTTTTTCCAATGTGAAACATCTTTTTGTCTTAAAAATTTAACCACAGCTGGGTGTGGTGGCACATGCCTGTAATCCCAGTGGTTCAGGAGGCTGAGGCAGGAGGATCATGAGTTCAAAGCCAGCCTCAGTAACAGAGAGGCACTAAGCAACTCAGTGAGACCCTGTCTCTAAATAAAATACAAAATAGGGCTAGGGGTGTGGCTCAGTGGTTCAGTGCACCTGAATTCAATCCCCGGTACTCCCTGACCAAAATTTAACTATAACAAGTCCTTGACTTATTATTAGAAGCATGTTTCATATAGATTTATTGAGAACATGAATTGCCACATGAATTTAAGTTCTGGTTATAATAATTTTATGATTCATCTCAGGGATTTATGTCTTGCCATCTTAATAGTTATTGGAATGCCTGGATGTTTTGTGTAAAAAATTCTGTATTTTGCAGCCACATGGAGCCTGAAAATGACTTCCAACATCACTCATCTTTTTAAACACTTGTGCCCTTTCAGTTGATTTTGAGATGATTGTGTCAGCACTTTTTACCATTTATTCGAATGTAGTTTTTTTTTTAGATAAGTTTTGCAAAACTTTAGATTAAAAAATGTCATGTACAATTTTCCCTGTGTTGTTCCCATGTTAAGGTACTGTGGGCCTCCGTTCCTTACCTTTCTCATATTATTAGTTGAAATAGCTACTGAATTTCTTACATTCAAAGAGATACTTTTATCTTTTTGCGACGGGGTGGGGGGTTACTGGGGATTGAAGTCAGGGGGACTCAACCACTGAGCCACATCCCCAGCTCTATTGCATATTGTATTTAGAGACAGGGTCTCACTAGTTGCTGAGGCTGGCTTTGAACTTGTGATCCTCCTGTCTCAGCCTTCTGAGCCAATGGGATTACAGGAGCGTGCCACTACACCTGGAGATACTTTTATATTTTTGACACTAATTTTTCCAAAAGAGTTATGTATCTCTCTCTTTACTTTGATCTCTAGGGAACTCTAAAGTGAACTATAAAATGTAGTGTTTTCTAACGTTTCTAGAGTAGACATATATTAAGTATGTTTCTTAAATAGTTACCATACCTTAAGCATTTATTAATGTTTGAACATCATAAATTATTATTATACATCTGTTAAGCCTATTTTTAACCAGATGTTCTAAATAGATCTTTGCAGTTCCCAAACTTTTTTGTAAATTATAAAAATGGCATCCAGATAAATATATTTCTAAGATGCAATTACAAGTTAGCTCTTTTTAATACGCATTCATAATGAGTCCTCCTCTTCCCTCTCCATTCAGCCTCCAACTGTGATACTTATTTAAAATGAAGTAAAAGAAATGACACAGTCCTAGTGTCTTTATTAATCTTATCATTGATTTCTTTAAATCGTTAGATAACTGCTAATAGTTATTAGAAGTATAAATTACATTTCCTTCCCTATATAGGTTAACTGAACACCCAATCATATTCCTACTACATAGAATTTACTTATTTTTAGTATTAAAATTTTTGTATGACCTAATCAGCATTGTTTACATGAATGAAGACTAAGACACTGAGCAAGATTTTTCTTTTTGCAATAGGTTTATTTGTTATAGGCCACTCTTGGCCATTGCCAGAAATGGCTTTGTCCAAATCCCCATAATACTGACATAGATATGTATTAATATCTAGTTTTAAAAGATCATGCTTTGATTAATTTAGATATTAATTAATTATAAAATCAAACATCTAAAATTCAAAGTGATAAAATGTATATTGACTTTGACAGACTTCCCTTTTTTCTCTAATATTTTTCTTTTTCCAGATCTTCTGGTAAGTCTCCTTATCTCCTCCTCAGCACCCAGGCCCCTGTGATTTCTCCTCCTTTCTCTCACACTCTTGTCATGCTGTCTATACCAGGCCACTTCATCAACAGCTCTGCAAAGTCTTGTCTTACCTGCCTTCCTCTCTACATGAACCAGGTAGCTTGTTCCTTCATTGCATTATCACTGGTGTCCATTGTCTGCCTCTCCACCTGCACTGAAAGTACTCTAAGAAAGGGATGGGGTGTTTTTCAAACAGTTCTTTCATGCCCCAAGGACCACAAACAGATCACTAACATTCAACATTAAATATCAAAAATCATTATCAACATGGTAAGAAAACACAAAAATTGTCAAAATAAAGAACATATCTTCATACATTCATGAAAACCAAAAATTTATCATTCAACTTTTAACACTCTTTACATGGAGAATTTTTAAGTCTGACATGCAGACAAGTTCATTTTGCAAGGATATGAAAAAGATGGCAAATTTATTTGAATGTAAATAGAACATTGGCTCCAAACCAGTGCTAAGATATATTGTAGGAAATGATTCAACACCTGATGCTAAGAGAAAAAAACAAAACATTATCTGAAAGTGTTAAAAATAATGAGTTTTTGCAAACTTCTAATTTTGCCACAAAAAAATACATGTGTGTTATGTGTGTGTGTGTATATATAGACAAACACAGATATACACACAGACATGCACAAATGTGTACTTTGGAACTGATCCCGTGAAAGATAAATTTGGGTGTGTGAATAGTAACTTTTAAAAACAGCATCTGTGAAGATCCAGTTAAAGATAAATTTGACATTTAAAATGTATTCTGTTTCATTGTCGAGACAAAAAGTCAAACTGGTGATAAAAGAAGAAAAGAAGACTTTGTTTTTTTGACATAATAAAGTAAAAAGGAACTTTGCTGGCCTGCAGATCTTTCCCAAGATTGCCTGTGGTGACAACCTACTAGTGCTCGATCTCAGAGGTTTTTTTATTTTTTTCCAGAAAAAGATGAATAAAAGTCAGATGAAATAGACAGGAAGCACCAATGTGATACAATGCTTGATGCCATTTGACATATTCCTAACCATGTGATTTTAAGTAACAATTAATAGGCCATTTACAATGTGCTACACACATTTTAATTTTAACAAATTAAAATTCAATTCATAAGGCACAAAAAGAATGTCTGAAACTTTAACTAATAGCCTAGAAGGAATAAGGTCACTGTTGCCAAAGAAAAAGATTCTAGAAAAGGAGAACCAGGAATAGATGGTGTAGCTCAGGGATTACATGAGTGAGCTTAGTAACATTTATATATCAGGCTTTATTTCCCCAAATACAATCTAAATTTGATAATTTAGAGATTTATGCAAACTTAACTAGGATTTTATAGCAACCAGGTATAAATAGTAGGCTATTCTTTAGGAAATTCATTACAAAGATGCTCCATGACCTTTGGTGATAGTGAACTCCAATAACAGAACAACTCAATGGCTTGACTCAGATGAGGAGCAGACTCAATTTTGTGTATGCAGTAGGTTGCAGAAATGAGGCCCTGACCTGAGGAACTGTAATTCCAGAACAGGTGTAAAATCTGCTTCAGGGCCATTAATATCTTGCTTTCTTTGACCTCAAAATTCACCATCAAATAAAAACACAAATTGAATATTATAGTTACTACTGTTGAAAAATTCCTTCCATGTGGTATCTAACAATCCAAAGGAGATAGAAAAAATACTGAAATTAGAGAAACTTTTTTAAGCAATTTGCCTACTAAAAGACATTATGAAGGTCTATTAAGATAAGAAAACCCTAAGGCTATTAAAGAATATTAATTCAACAAGTATTCTATATTATAAGCAGTTATGTATATATATTTATGAATCATTTCGTGATTTACATTGTTTATATAAAACCTTGTCCACATTTCATATTGTTATAAACTAAGACCTTTTTGTCATTAACATTTTCCATGACGCAATGGGTACCAAAAAACCAAGATTTTATTTTGTGCAACATGTAAGTGGATTGGTGGAAAGAATATTAGAGAGTGCCATCCCTCAAAATAGCAAACTCTCCTGAGACTAGAGATATACAAAGCCTAAGAAATATACATGCTTAAATATTGTTCTTGTTCTAGAAATTTGGAACTCATTTCATGTAGAATCGAGGGTCCAAAATATGACATTCACGCTGTTTGACAGTCTATTCTTTGCCTAACCAGGATTTCCATGAAGTCATATGGGGAAAAATAATGACTCAAAATAGAAAAAAATTTTTTCTTTTCTCAGTATTTTTCAATTATTTTTCTAAATTTCCTACATTATATTCAAAATTTCTAGTTCTTGCAAATGACTCTTGTCATAGTAAGATGTGTCTGGAACATTTTCCATTTGAAAAGCTATATCACTTAAACCCATGCCTTTTTCCATCACTCTTACTTTGTGTAAATACATTTACAATATGGACAAAGTAGCAGAGAGACATTCCATTTATGCTGAGTTATCCAAGTTTTTTGTTTTATTTGGTTTGGTTTGTTGGCATATTATGAATAGTTGTTTGGCATACTGAAGAAAGAATATATTATTTAAAATTAACTTATATGAGAAAGAGTCTGAAGAGCACTTCTTCCCTGATTGCTGTCACAGTTACCCAACATCCTGGAATGAATTAAGAGGAACTGCCGGTCTAGAGATGTTGCCTTTTTGTTGGTGGTGGTGTTGTTACAACTCAGAGAAAGATTAAGATGGCTTGAAACTAAATAACACAATAAATGGAATATACACCATAAGCTTTCATATGTGAGAGAAAAAGTGTTTTTTTTTAAATCTTTTGTATTATGATCTGGTTCTAATTTGCAATCGTTATTTGAAAATTTGTTGTAAGTAGCATTGTTTTTATGTGATCTTGCACAGTTAGGGTATTTAATGAGAAATCTAATCAGAAGAAAGACAAATGGTCTAAATATAGTGCTGCAACTAGCTTGTATTATGCCTAATACCATCTATCCTATATCAAGAGTCTACAAGGAATCTCTCTTGGCTTATGTTGCTGTGTGGGGCTTTCCCAGAAAACTTTAATACAAGTCTTTGACCTCTAGAGCAGCCCATGATAAAAAGGATAGAAATGTGAAAGGCAGAATAGAAGAATGAATTGACTTGCAGAAAGTCATTTTAAACGAAATGTTTGGTTTAGTATGTTAAAATACAGATATGTGACACTGTTAAATCACACATAAAAATTATATTCATAGGATATGCATTTAATTATATGCATTTGATCTGTATTTGCATTAGAGGAAAATTATATGTTTATTCCTTTATTATGTATTTCTGTATAACACATCTTTGTTAATATTTGAGGTCCATGATTCCTAATTTATGAATAATCCAAAATCAAGTGCCAGGAAAAGTTTGTTTTAGGTAGTTTATTAAAATTACTAATGTTATGATATACAAGTTTCAAAATAATTGAGTTTTGTTAGCCAAGGAAGCATATTTGCTACTAAAGTTTGTTATTAATCAATTTAGTCAAGAAGCAGCTTAAAGAATTAGAAGAAACTGACAAATAAAAAATTTAAGATAAGTAACATAATAAAATCAGTCATTAGAGTTGAATATTTTACTAGACATAGAAAAATTAAATCCTAAATATGTCAGCATCAATGACATTTAATTCTAATTCAAAATAACCTTAGGGACCCCTGCATTGCATTGACCAACCCTTTTGTCTGTGTAAAGTGAATGTTTTCTGGACTTGTTTGAGCAAGCACATCACTTGGAAGTAAAATTAAATAGACTGCCTGCCCAAAGGGAAGATGACAACTACCCTTGATAGAATGAAATGCCAAGGAACACTTAATTTTCTTTAAATCAACACAAGTAGACCCTTGAAAAACTGGTAAATCTGTACCCATAATAGAAGGTGAACACAAACTCTTTGGAGAGTTGATCAGAAACAGGGCTGTCAGCAAAGAATTATCTAATGTGAAAAATATTTTAAAAGCACACTTGTGCTGCCTACAATAAAGAGGTAGTGTGGTAGGTAACTTAATTTGTTTTACTTAGGAGAGATTGTTGTGTAGTAATGCTATATCTTTAAGTAAAAATTAAATGTGGTCAACTATGAGCTACCTGCATTCAAGAAGAAGTATGTTTGCCAAATAAATACAAAAGAAAATTCACAGCTTTGATTACATTCCCCATCACAACATGAAAAATTCCACAGCATGACCTACTACTCAATGACAGAATAGAAATGGGGTTCATGGGCCTTCTATTTCAATTTGGGAAAAAAATGGTAAAATTTTTGTTTGTCCTATTTATTATATGTGCTTCTGTGCAATGGACTTTGTACCCTGGACTTTGTCGTGGTATCCATTGGGATTGTCATAGTGGGAGCTGTAGCTCCTCTGACAGCTCTTATCTGGTGGTGAGCTCATAGGCGGTCTGGCCTACCCCAGCTTGGTAACACAGTTTAGAAGTGGGAAAAAATGAGTGAGACTTAACATGGAAAAAATGACAACAAATTTCTTGTTCATGGCCTACTCTGAGGCATAGTGCTTCTACCTGTTCTCTCTGGAAACATCCTCTTTGTTCAAGAGACGAACATGTTTCATTGGGGAACTGTGCAGACAAGTGATGCAATGATTTTTATGTGGTCTTCCTCATGTGTGCTATGCTGGAATTGCACCCCTAAGAAAGCGTTAGCACATAAGCCTTGCCTCAGTCTATTTTTTTCTAGGCTGCCTGGGCTAAGACAGTAAATGGAACTTGAATATAAGCTACAACTCTTATTTTTATTTAATTAAAAGAATTTAATTCAATGTAATGAGCATTGTTCTTCAATGTCCCAGACATTGAAAGGCTGTAAACATGAACATCATCTAGGCTCTGTTTTGTGGAGATCTTAAGACTATCAAGGGATAGATATAGATGTTAAAGCTCTACGTCAACTAGAGTGAAATTCTAAATATTAAACAACCACGATGGCATGAGTAAAGATCAATTGCAACAGACATTACCGTTTTGGCTATTAGATTAGTAGGTGCCAGGACAGCCAGGTGCAGAAGTGTACTCAGACTATGGTCTGCATTATTTGTCAACTGGAACAGGAATACTATAATACGCTAATAATTACTATAGCAGGCTTAGTGTATTGCAGCTGACCATCAGCTCTTCATACAAAAAACTCAAAGGCCCAAAGAAGAATGGACAATGGAATATCCAAGCAACTAAAATTTTTTAATTTAAGATTAACAGAGTCACAATATTGTATTATAAGTTGTTCTTTTGTATACTAGCTATTAAGGTACACTTTTTTTGGTGGGGGGTAGCAGAAGAAAATTAAGCCTTAAAAGTTAGTTCAACACTCTAAAATGTTGTTGGGCCAGAGGCATGCATACTAGGATGCTGAAAAAATATTCAGTGAGAAATGTGATATTTAAGTATTCATTGAAAATTATGTTCATTTAAGGACTCAGCTATATTCTTGGTGTAAATTTATTTCTCAAAGGTGGCACTTAAGCTTAGTTAGCAAAAGTTTATGAAAAAGGATATATATATTTTTTAGACAAAGTAAAGCACTACATTACTAAAACACTTAGAAAACCTCTGCACTTTATTTATATACCTGCCTTTGGGATATTGTTCTCTTTTAGGCAAAGGTTCTTACATGTTCCTCTTGTAATAACACATTTCATACACACAGCCCAAAAGTACTTCAATCACACACATTTGAAGTACTTTTTATATATAATGAAATTCTAGTCTGTTTGAAATTTTTTACATCTAAAAATTCCACTTGGTGTAATGCTAGTCAGTTCAGGAAAATTCATGATATTGGGATTCATTTATTTTTTATTTGTCATCTCCAAATATGTGTTGAATTTTAGTTTGAATGCACTTCTTTTAACACATCAATAATACTATTTTTTAAAAGGCTTTCTCAGTTCATCTTTGATTAAATGTTTTAAGATAGCTTTATGATATAACCAAGTGATTCCCTGGGAGGTCCACAATTTTGAATTTAGAACTTTTAAATTCCAGATATTTATTGATGTCAAAAAGCAACTCAGCAACTCCCAGCAATGTAACATACTAAATCTCAATTATCTGTTATGATTTCTTCCAAAATAACTTTAAAGTGGTGCTGATTAAAATCACAATATGGATGAAAATTCATCGCTTTAATTACATTCCCTAGCCCAACATGAAATAACAACAACTCACAAATTCCACAGCATGACCTATATCTCAATGACAGAATGGAAACAGACCTCTTGGCCCTCCTATTTTGCTTTGAATAAAACATTGAAATCTTTATTTGTCCTCTTTTTTGTAAGTGCTTACATTTAGAAATTGAACATGTTTGAACTAAATTATTTTTTAAAAAATTTATTGACATGAGCTGCTTAACTAGGGTTTGTTAAATTGCTAAACTGTAAGCTGCCTGGTACCGTAAACCGGGATAAAAACTCTCGGGGGCAGAGTTAAGCTTTTACTACTTTTACTTCTACTTTCTTAGAGCTTAGAGAGGGAAAGAAAGATTTTTAGAGAGAAAGATTAAAGCGAGCTTTTCTTCTTCTCTTCTTAGCTTAGAGTCTTAGAGAGAAAGAAAGATAGAGTCTTAGTTAGAAAGATAGAAAGATAGAGCTTAGAAAGAAAGATAGAGCTTAGCTTAGAGAAAGATTAGAGCTTCTTTCTTCTCTCTTCTTTCTTCCTTCTTCTTTCTTCTGTCTTCTGTCTTCCTCAGGAGTCTCGGCCTAACTCTGACCAGTCATTACTTCTTCTATCTGGTTTCTCTTCTGTCTTCTATCTGGTTTCTCTTCTGTAACCGCTCTGCCTACGTTCTGGCCGCTCTGATTCTTCTGACCGACCGAGTGACTGCCCGGCTGACTGAATTCTCCGTTCTCCTAACTCGGACCGCTTTCACCCGGTTATATACCTTCAGGTTTGCGGGTGCCTACAGGTGCGTCACATACATATCAGGTGGAACCCATGGCTTCCAGCTAGCTACAACAGCCCTTCCTAATTAAGGCTCCTTCACTAAACCCTCTTGCAAAAAATATCATAAAGCTAGGTTAATTCCACTTGTTCAATCAACCATTTGGGGGATATTGCTCAGATTACAGAGGAATGAGTAGCTGATTCTGATCAGGAATAATGAAGACAGAAAATTCAACAAATCTTCAAAAGTAAAAAAAGATGAAAGTAAAGTATAGGCAGAAGGAGTGACAGTAGAGAACAAAACTATAAAGACGTGTGTTGGGTAGACAAAGAAAAGCTAAATATTAGAACAAAACTCCCTTGTTAGGACATCAGACACTATCTCTTGATTTTAAAAATGGAGACAATTCTAAAAAATCCATATCTTGATAAACTCCAGACAGCAAAAATTGACACTTGAATATCAAATTTAAAAACAAAACCTTAATCAAAATCCAGGCTACTATTTTCAACAGTCCACTGCAATTGTATGCATCTCAATTTACTGTACAAATTGTAGAATTGCTAACTAAAATGGAACTTATCTTCTTTTCAAAAATGTTCTATAACCTACGACTTCCAATTTTGTTCAGATGTCTCACACCCTCAGTTTGAAGCAGAAATGTTGATGTCATCCCTGGTTATTTTTCTATATATACTTCTAATCAGCCACCAGAGTATAAATATTGACTTCAGAATGTATCTCAGATCCAATCTCTTTTCTTCTTCTTCTACCACTGATGTAATTGGAATTCTTCTGTTCTCATTTGGATTATTAAATTGCTTCCTACTGGTTCTCCCTAGTCTGAGGGTGGAATCTGAGAATTAGTGGGACCTCCCTGCAAATGCACTCAGCAGGCAGTTTGAAGTATTCTTATGAAACAGGATCAAGGTTAGGGCTAGAGTTACAGATTTGCTAGATATTAGCATGGAGTAATATGAGAAACCATGGGAATAGATGACATGGTCCCCACAAAGTGGGGTGAAAAAGGAAAAGGGGTGAGTAGAAATTGTAAAATAATGTCTTTTGCCTCTTTCCATCTACAGCTGATGATTTTCTATAAGATTACATGTAGGTATGGAATATTTTTTCATTAGCTCACTAGTTAAGTCAGAAAATGAACTAGCTATACTCTCCAAATTATTATAATAATGAATATTGGGAGCTGAGAAAGCTAGAAAGAACAAAATGTAAACAGATAATATTTGATAATTAATCAGCCATAACAAAAAAAAAAAACAAAACAAAACAAAAAAACCTTGGTGGATGTAACATGAATTTCATTGTGTGAAACCATTCTCTAATTAGTAACAATTTTTGAAGTTTTAGGAAGCAGACAGTAGCCCTAAAATACATTTATAAAACTCCACAGGTCTCTGAATCCTATCTATTATCCATGCTTAGCTCTACAGAGACTGTATTAAGAACTGTACTATATAAATGATAATGACAACCTTATATTATAAGTTCCTCTGATCTGTCATCACTTGTGATCTCAAGATCAGTTACTTTCATTGCTACAGAAAAGTCCTTGATTAAATGTCTAAGTGACACTGGCATCCATGATTTAATCTCAATATGTTCACCATTAATCTTTTTCTTTGTGGGTTTCCAAGATTAGTCCTTTTCTCTCTCTTCAACAATGTTTTGCAACCCTCATTGTACATCCAAATCAACTGGAGATCTTTGAGAATATTAGCATTGGTTCAGGCCCTTCCCTGACATTTTTATTGAGTTAGTTTCTCTTAAGTCTGAGCACTAGATTCCCCACACCACTAATGAACCGACAAGGTTGAGGATCACTGACCTATACTTTCTTCCATTACCTGGAAAATCACTTTTATCTTTGTTATGGTTTGGATCTGAAATATCCCTCAAAGCCTCATGTGTTGAGGGCTTGGTCTCCAATGCAGAAATGCTCAGTGGTGGGACTTTTGGGCAGTGACTGGATCATGAGGGTTCTGACTTCATCAATGGATTAATCTATTGATAACTGAATGGATTACTGGGAGGTGATGGAAACTAGGGCAGATGGGCCTAGTTGGAGGAAGTAGGTCACTGGTGGCAAGTCTGAGCAACTTTCCTACATCAAGCCCTCATGCCATGATATTCTGCCTTACCTCAGACCCAGAACAATGTAGTCGTCAGACCATGGACTGAAAACTTTGCAACCAAGAGCCAAAATAAATCTGTCATTCTTTTAATTTGTTGGTGTCAGTTATTTTGGTCACAGTGACTCAAAGCTGACAAACATAATACTCCCACATTTTATCATCACCTCAACTTTTACTTTTCCATATCTATAGATAATATAATCAAATCTTCACTCAACATTTCAATTTACCACGATGAAAAATGAACTCTGCATCCTGCAACCTTGCCTCTCCCCAATTCACTACTCATCTGCTGACATGCAAAATATACATAAAAAATATGACATGTCATACTTTCACTGCTACCAACATTGACCTCCCTTCCTGTTTTATTTTGGCCTCTTACAGTATATTCTTCACAAAGCAGTCAGAGCGACCTTTAAAAAATGTGAATTTTATAAGAAGTGCTTAAAACCCTCCAATGTCTCAGTTATATTTAGAATGAAGTGGATCTCTTCCCAAAGCTTTTTCGTGTGCATGTACAAGCATGTGAGTACAAGGGTGTGAACACACGTGCACAGGTATGAGAGTGGAGGACAAAGTACAGAAGATGAACATAAACTTTCAGATGTGGATTCATATCAAGTATTTCAAGCTATTTGAAGACCTTTTCCTCTATACTTCTAACTGTTCTCCTCTAGTTACTTTGTCAGGGAACAAAGAGCCCTCTGCTCCCTTTGTTGGCCCTCTTTCTTCTTGACCTCATTTGACAAGGATTTGGAGGAATTCTGCCAAATGTCCTGCAATCACACACACTTTTGGCAGACATGTTCCCAAAACCAATCTATTTTTGCAAAACAGCAGCTTTTTTATTCTGATGCGCATCAAAGAAAGAGATAAGAGGCAGCATAGGAAAGCAAAGGAGGAGCAGGCTCTTGGTATTTAAAAAAAAAAAAAAAAAAAAAGAAGAAGAGATTTGCTCACACATATGAATCCATAATTGTTCTGATTTTGATCTGTGCTTAGACATCAAGCAGACTGAATCTGTGCCTGAAAAACTCTTGTGATTTTAGTGCAACATTTTGCCCTGCCAGAAAGATTTCGAAGTCCCTCAGTACTTTTCCAGATTCCTGCCCCATCCTTCTGTTCTTCTAAAGTTAAGGCCTGGATTAAATATAAGACCTTGAATTTAGCAACACTAGTGTGTATGAGTCCATTCATGTCTAGAGTGCTGAGAAAGACTGTAGAAGATTCTATCTTAACATAGCTAAGGACTCTTTTCCAAAGCCATACAATAAATTTTACTCAGTAGTTTGTGGCTCATGTAAATTATGAATACCTTTACCTATTCACCATTCAAAGTGAGCTTCTAGAACCAGCTATTGCAAAGTGATTAGGTAAGTTTATTCTGGGTGCTATCTGGATGCCCCTTTTCCATCTATCAAATGTTCTGGATTAGGCCTGGATATGAATGTGAGAGGCTACATTTGTGTAGCTCTATGAAATATAGACATCCAAAATGTGTCATCTGAAAAATTACAACTATCCAAGGGCAACTATCCCCCACAGTAAAATGATGTTAAGCATTGAATTATTAACAGTAAAAAAATTTTTAGATTTTAGCCAAGGAAGAACTTCAGAAAGAAAAGTCATTTTTCAGGTGATTTTGAAAGAGCTAAAATAAAAAAAGAGAAAGGTTTCTTTGGAACCACCGTAAGACCCAGCTATCCCACACCTTGGTATTTTCCCAAAAGATCTAAAATCAGCTTACCATAGCAATATAGCCACCTCAATGTTTATAGAAGCACAATTCACAATAGCTAAATTATGGAATCAACCCAGATGCCCATAAAGAAATGAATGGATTAAGAAATTGTAGTACATACCTACAATAGAGTTCTATTCAGCCATAAAGAAGAATGAAATTATGACATTTTCCAGTAAATGGATGGAAATAAAGAATATCATGCTCAGTTAAATAAACCGAATTCAGAAACTCAAAGAGCAAATATTTTCTCTTATATGCAGAAGCGAGAGCAAAATAAAAAAAAAAAAGGGTGCGTGGAAAGGATGGGATATCATAAAGATAAAGGGAAAATCAGTAATGTAGAAGAAGGAGATTCAGAGGCAGAGTGGAGGGATGGGTAAGGGAAGCAATGCAGAATGAATTCTGATAAAATCATGTTATTATCAGATATAAATATACCATAGGAAATTTCACATTTAAGTATAAAGGTGAAATTTTTATGTTTATTTATATGTTTAAGTATAAAGAATCAATCAAATAAAAAAAATAGATGAGTGAAAGGAAGTCTAGAACAGAGGAAGGAGAACAAGGGGAGGAGGGAGGACAGAAGGGTAAGGGGGGGGATCATGAGCTGAAATTGAATTCCATGCATGTATGAGTTTGAAGGAATGAACCCAACTACTATGTATAAATATAAAGTGCTAATAAAAAGAAAACAACCAAAAAACACTTGTAAGCTACCTGGTACCGTAACCTGGGAGGAAAACTCAGAGGCAGAGTAAAGCTATTACTACTTTTACTTCTACTTTCTTAGAGAGAGCTTAGAGAGGGAAAGAAAGATTTTTAGAGAGAAAGATTAGAGAGAGCTTCTTAGAGAGAGCTTAGAGAGGGAAGGATTATTTTTTAGAGCTTCTTTCTTCTTTCTTCTTTCTTCCTCGGGAGCCTCGGCCTAACTCTGACCAGCAATCACTTCTTCTATCTGGTTTCTCTTCTGTAACCGCTCTGCCTACGTTCTGGCCGCTCTGATTCTCCGACCCGAACTCTTCTTCTGACCGACCGAGCGACTGCACGACTGACTGAATGAATTCTCCTTCATTCTCCTAACTCCGACCGCTTTCACCCGGTTATATACCTTTACCTTTGCGGGTGCCTCAAGTGCATTTACAGGTGCGTCACATACATATCAGGTGGAACTTATGGCTTCCAGCTAGCCGCAATAACCCTTCCTAATTGGGGCTCCTTCAAACACTTTCGCCTAACTAGAGCACATGAGAATAGACTCCTGGAGACTGCCCGTTGTGGGGTCCTGGAATACAGTTCCGGGTAACTCACGCAGTGAGATGGGATCCCTGGCTATGGGGTATTTGGAACATCAGCATGGCTGTTGACTAGTATAACAGTCTCTATGCATACCAGCTAACTTTATATAGGATTTATATAAATACAACTTCCAGAGTCATATTGTTCATAATTATGAAAGGATGGAAATCCTTCATAGAATACAATTAAATTAATTTTACCTTGTAAATAAAAAGGGAGTCCTACATGGACTAATTTTAAGGGATGCTTAGGATCTTTAATGTAGAAAGCGAGTTGCAAAGGATAATATATAATATTATCTTCTACATTTAAAAGCCATTTTGTGTGTGTGCATATGTATCACACATTCAAACATCTGGTAAGTTTTATATGAAACTGTTAAAATAAAAGTAAACTATGGAAGGGGTGGGATTATTGAAAACAATTTCATGTTTACTCTGTTTATATATATGCTATTTGCATTTATAACATAGATATATGTCTTTTGGTAATTCAAAAATTATCTGTTAGATAAAGGATTTGGAAATGTGTTTTTTTGTTGTTTTTTTTGCTTTTGTTTTTGTTTTGTGTGTGTAGTTTTTAAAATCAAGAGTAAAAGTCAATAGATATAATGTGGTAGGTATTTGGAAATTTTGCTTCTTTTCAGGTTCCAATTCATGGTATCTGAGGTAATTTGTAATAGTCGTCCATGACGAATAAGGAAAATTTTGTTAAACAATTTACAAATTATACAAACACAAAATATTTATAAATGTAAGACAGCTCTACATATTTTTTCATTTAAAATATATGATTTAAGCAAGTTATCTTTTCAAATTTATGTTGCATATATAGAAAGATTAAAATATACATGAAAGCTAACAATAATTAATACATTAGCAACCAAATGGACATAGAGTTGAAAACATTTTTTATATTATTATTTTGAAAAGATTTAAATAAATTTTCAAGAAATAATTTTTAAAACTTTACTTCTAAAATAATTTTGCTTTCAAATTTTGGCATTAAGTCTAAATTATAATTTGCCTTTTAATTGTCATAGATGATTTTGGATATTGAGAAAAATAATTTTAATGAGTAACAAAATTATTGTAATTCATGTTACTTTACATTTGTCTTAATTATAATAATAAAATTTTGTAAAATTATGAATTATAAAAATACATTTTTCTAATGGCAGAAAAATAACTTTTCTTCAATAATATATGAAATAAGAAAGCTTCACTATATTATTCAGCCAAAGATTATTGGTCTATTTTAATACATAGACATGAAAACAATAAATCAATTTATCTGTGGATTTTGTCAATTTGTATTTACAGAAGATCATAGCTTTCCATTTTTTCAAGATATTGCATAAAGTTATATCTTTTTCATTGTATCTTGATTTAAAACTTAAATATTTGACATATTTCCTGTGGGTTTCCTTTTGAACTCCTGCTCCCAGCATCCTGTTCTTACCCATTAGTCAGTACCCATCATTCCACACTGACAGAATCACCTGAAGAGCAGAGAAGTTTTCTTGAAGCTGAATAAATTAGGAATAGTGATAAGGAAAGATCTGAGGAGACTGGCAAACTGATATCATGGGGCAACTGCAGAACAGATGCCAGGAGCTGGAATTGCCACAGCTCTCTGAGCTCAAGCTCTCCTCGCTTCCAAGTGTGCGTTACACGCATAGAACATGTCCAATTCACATTGCGAAGTACAGGGAATACAATCATCTGACAGACACAGACTTGGTATCCACTTTGTGCCAGCCCCTCCCTTTGTTAAGTACTGAAGTAGATAGAAATAGATTTCCTGCCATCAGTTCACCCCATCTACAAAATAATTGAATGCATAATAAAGGAAAAGAGGAAAGGAAGTAATAAAATAAAAAGAACCAATGGGATTGGTATCAGAATAGAGAAAAGATGAAGGATAGATGGAATATAGGAAACACTATCAAAGAGTCCACAGGCAGATTTAATAACAGAAACACATCCATGAACTTTGCTTGGGCCTGTAACCCCAATAACAGTCAAAGGTGTGTGGATGGGTACTGCTTATGAAATCTGACAGCATTCTGAATGCGACCTCTCATATGGAGCAGACATGGTAGTCCAGTGTTTCTTGAATGTCATGCCCTCTAGGGAACAACATGAAAAAGAAATACCTTGATGATGAGGCTCTCCCAAGTGAAAATGTCTATAAATAAAACAACAAAGTTCTTTGTTACTTCATGTAGAAAACTACATAAACAGTGAATTGTGGATACTGTCTGAAGCATCAACACCTACTTACTGATTTATTTTAGTTTTCTACTGGACAAGAGACTTACTTCTCATTTTAATTTGCAGAAATACTGTGCTTCATGGAGTGGAGATGAAAGAGGAGCTTTTTGATGTCTAGTTTTGAAAATGCTTTTAAAATACTCCACAATTGTGGGAAGTACTTGTCACTGAAATAAACATAGGATGTGTCTTTGGGACTTGGCGGTAATAAATGAGCCAGTGAATTCATTTAACCTCTTTTTGCCAAAGCAAAGATGACACAGTGGTGCTAACGTTGACTCTGGAGGGCATCACAAGTCCTCGGCCAGCCTGAAAGCTCCAGCTCCCAGGAAAGATGCAGCTTTAGAGGCTATTTAATCCAAGCCTCTGCCTTCAGGCAGAGATGCACCATTTTCTTCATCTAAACAGCTATGATATTATTAAAGGGATTATGAACACAAAAAATAATTTTTCCTATATTTAGGCTTCCTTTTTCTGTAGAAGTTGTCTAAATTATTCTCTTTTTATTTGGATTTGTCCATCTTGGAATTTCTCACAGATCATGCTGAGGACCATCTCACTTTTCTCACTTTTTCTAATAGGTTTTCTTTTTCTTCTCACTGTGATAGCAGATGTCCAATGTTGACATCACATTAAAGTATTAAAAATAAGTTTATACATGCATTTTTACATTTTGGAGCAGATGAAATATATATAACTCATCATTCATGAGCCAGCTCTGCAGAAAACAGGTTCATGGCACTTTTGTCCCATACCTTTGTTTCTTTCTGGCTGTCCTAAATGCACAGGAATCACCCTCTTTGCTAACAATTGCTCCTGCTCATACAACTCTCCACCATTTGGATATAACCAAAATAGATCTAATAATTTGAAAGCAGCTATAAGGAAGCACTGCTAATCTCACATCATTCATATAAACCAAGATGCTCAGAAGTGTAGACAACGAAGAACAGGCAAGCTAGCATTTGGTTCGAACTGTGTTGTATCCACCAAATTTCAGTTTAATGGAACAGTTTTGTGGCATCTGGAACTTGGCCACTTTTCTACCTTATGTGTTTCTCTTACATGAGAACTTGATTCGTGGTGAAATCTGCTGGGTCAGATCTGCTAATTTCTTCCAAATAACTCATTCCTCTATTTTTTCAGGATGTCCTGTGCAATTATTTTATCTAAAGATTTTATCTAATCACCTCTAAAATGCATTATGGTACTTATTTTTGAGAGACAAGGCTGACTTTATAAGAATTCAGAGCATTTCAAATTTAACAAATGTCAAAAGTAAAGCATATTTTGGAGGCTTTGAAAAGATATCTAGTTGGAGATGGGTGATTGCCATATCACAGATAATATAACTAAAGGCAGAAACGTTCTCTGAGTATTTCATTCTGTATTGCTATGTTAGATTTCTTTTTGAGCTGGGATAGAAAAAGGGAAGCAGATGTTAGTATCCTTGCTTTCTATCGTCTATATGAAAAATAATACCTCCAATTCTACTTAGAAATATAATTTTTAAAACTTAAATTATTATTGATTTTCATTAAACAACCAAGAATTACTTAGAAAGCTATTTTTCACCTTTACAAATTAATAAACAAATATTCATCATCACCCAATCATTAAATATTCAAATATATTCTTTATTGTCTCTTAATTTGCTGAATAGATTTCAGTAAAAGATTTATCTCTTAATTAAAGAGTCTTAATATTTGCTATGAAAAAAATCAAATATTATAATATATGGTTTCAGAGTATGAAGTGCCAGTACTAGAGATTTTAGAATATTATAGTTGCAGTAAGTTTTCCCTGAGGCTTACAGATAGTGTTGTCAAAATAAATACAAGATGCCCAGTTGAATTTGAATCTCCAATAACCAATTAATATTTTTAGTGTAAATATTCCCCCAATGTTGCATAGAACTTGTATAAAAAGTATTTAATTTGTATCTGATGTTCACATTTAGTTAGCTGTGCTGTATGTTTACTTACTAAATCTAACAGCCACTATCACAGATCACTAATAGTGAATACTCAGCCTATACATTACATATTGGACCATTACATATTAGACACTTCTAGGGGTAATTAATCCCCTCTGGTCTAGGGACAAAATCCCTGCTAAATTATTTCTGGAAAGAAAGTATAAGGAAGTCTTATATTAAGTAAAGTTTATAATAATTATAAAATAAACTTATCTCTAATGTCACCTTATATAAGCTGCTTGCTTTCATACCTTAAATTATATTACATGGTAATTTGGGGACACTTCTTCATTTTCTTAATATTCTAAATAAATAAATTATTTAAATGGAAGCTTACCCAGCTTCTTTTATTTCTGAGAGGTTCTGTGGGCAAAGGTAATGCAAAAGAACTGTCAGGGGCACCCCTTGTTCTCTAAGGCCCTATGGCACCAGTTCCAAAGATGGCTTAGGACCTGGGAAGATCACAGGTGATATTGGGTTCACTGCATACAGAGCTGATTAGTTTCAAAATACCCTGAACACGTTCAACAAGATCTCTTTTATCGCTGGTCCAAAATTGCAATCCTTAAACTTGGTTCTAAAGCTTATGTAAATATAATGGAATAGCAGGAGGTAGCTCAAGCCAGAGGACAGACGTGGTATCCATTTTAGCAAATGGTTAGTTAGTAATTGAAAACAGCACTTTATCTTAAAAACTGATACGACTGAATGAATACTAAAGCTGTTTTACTTTTAAAGATATAACAAGAAAAATTCAAAAGAACCTAGAGATTGTCACTTTAAAGCTTATCATCTACTCTCCAGGAATGTGAATTCTTTTTCTCTGCAGTTGGTGACACTTTAGGATAAAGTGTGAAAAATACTCCATTTAAATCAGTGGTCTCCAAGATAGAATAAGCAAATGAGGCAGTGTGTAGGGCCTCTAAGGAAAAAATACATTTGCATATATCTAAATATAAAGAAAACAGTGTAACCAAACTTTGATAGACACTAGCATCCTCACTCGGTTGTCAGATACATTGCCCAGGATTCCTAGATGGGAAAGGATGCATCCCTTGCTAGAGTAATGGATAGTTGCTGACTAAGTCATTCACATTGAGCATATGTCAATCTCCCTTTGTTTAGACAGGTCCTGCTCAGTGGCATCCACTCCTGAGAAATGAACCAACTACGAGTGTGCCAAGCCATTTCTTTGCTAATAAGGCTAATGATCGACAGATGATAGTCAAAAATTCATAAAAGAAGCAAACCCTCTGAAAGTTTTCTGGTAAGCAGCCTGAGGCCCTATTCTTGGAGACCATAACATCTCTTTTCTTCCCCTACTATTTTGTATGCAGCTAATAATGTTTTGCTACAGTCATTGTTTAATTTCTAGCACCTAGTGCTAAATGCTGAGGATGCAAAAATCATTCAGTGTGGTCCCTGTGAGCTGGAAGCATGTATCAAAGTAAATCAATGTGCAGGGTGAGCTATACCAATTATTATGGTGTAGTATAAGTGCTATTTTAACTCTGAGTTGATAATTCAGCTGAATATCTATAACAAGCTAGAGTTAAATGGGAAATCAGGGAATTACATATAAAAAGAAGACAAAGGAGAAAACAGATCTAAAGTGAAGTGCCTTATCCTTGGGATCACAGTAGTTAATCATATATATTATCATTCTATATTACATACATTATATTCTATAGAATATTAGAATAATTATTTAAATGATTATTTTAATTATGTATTATGATTTTATATATTTATATACATATACTTACATATAAAACAAATAACTTAGAGTTATTACTATATACCAGACACTGTTTTAAGTGCATTATAAATATCAATTCATTTAGTCCTAGGACAATCCTATAAAGTGAACATTCTTTTCATCTCTACTGAAGAAATAAGGATATTGAAGCACAGAAATTTAAATTAACTTATAAATACAGTTAGAACAGGGACTGCATTATATTCTTTGCTATAGTTAAGGCACCATACAGCCAAACATATTCAATAAATAAGTTACATGGTGGAAGAAAAGAAGTAAAGATAATAAATAAAATAGTGAAGAAAGCAATTCTGATGGATTAATTTTCTCAGATCTGAGTCTCTGGATTGCCTGAGCATCTCCTGTGTGGCTTCTTTGCTCATCCTTCATGCACAGGGAGAATCACATCCTCAGCCTGTTTCCTTTTTGTAGTATGTTTTACAGAGCAGAGCCATATATTTCTGAACTGGTGACTCTCGCCACTCTATCATTCTCTTCCTCCACTTCTGTATATATCCTTATAACAAATCTCCCTGATAAATGAGTTTTGCCAAGTCACTATGTGCGGATAAAAAAAACAAAACACTTCTTACTAATAAATGCATTTACTACCTTTGTTATATTTTAAATGTAGGAATGTGTTCTATGATATCTGCTGTTTTAATGCCAGAATTAACAAGTAAAATGTATTTCATATGTTTATATCACAAAACATACAGGCTGTTTTGAAATTTTAGTATTGCTTTCCCCTCCCCATTTTATTGGTTGCATTTTGAGAGACAATAAAATCTTGGGAATAAGAGCATGGGTTTTAGAGCCAGCCAGACTGGGATTGAAATCTGCCCCTTGCCCTCTATTAACTGTGTGACTTTGGGAAAATTACTTGATCTGTCTGTGCCTTGGATTTCCCATCAATAAAATGAGAGATGTCCAGTGGTTATAAAGTGCTACAGAGATAAACCAGGACCTGAAAAGCAGGAAGGGGAGGGGCCATGGTTGTTTAACAGGCAGGAGTAGATGTGTGAAGGAAGTAAAGGAAGAACAGTGTCAACTCCAAGATCAAACCTCTGCATAGTGTGAACATCACATTTCATTGCTAGGGCTTTTTAGGGAGGACAGATAGAGAGTGATTTTAAACCAACAATGAGGGATAAAGAATCTGTCTAGCCCACTTCTGGACCCAGTTATTACAGTATTGTGGGAGTGAAAACAGACAAGGTAGAGAACATGCAGGGGAGGCCATGTCTCAGGAGACTACCAAGTTGTAGTTAGAGCAAAAAAACAAAAGGGGATGTCCAAGGAAAATTTGAGAATATAGGGGATTTGTCTGACAGACATATTTTCAGTAGATGCAAAATGCACCTCCTACTCAATATATGCTTTAATAGACCGGTGGAATACATTTATATACATATATACACACATATACATACATACACACATATATATGTACATACATATATGTACCACACATATACACACATATGTGTATATATACATTTAAATTTATTTATTTATTCATAGTTATATAAAAACACAAAAATGTACACATATTAATGGGGTACCATATAATATTTAGATAAAAATATACATTTTATAAGTTTAAACCAGGATAAATATATCTATCTCCTCAAATGTTTATAATTTCCTTATGGTGAAAACATTCAAAATCCTTTCTTCTAGCTTTTTGAAATACACTACACATAGTCATTGTCTGTAACCATCCTACTTTGCAGTGGCCCACCAGAAGTTGTTACTCTCTGACTGTAACTTGTAACCATCATTTAACCCTCTCCCCAGCCCTCTCTGCTCCCTACTCCCCCTGAAACCACCATTCTTCTCTCAGCTTCAAGGAGGTCAGCATTTTTGGATTCTACATATGAGTCAAAATAAGGTGTTATGTGTCTTTAAGAAGATCTAATAAGACAGTTTCCAAGCTGTGTTCTCCTGGACCTGGACCTGCTCACCCTCAGGTTGCTTCCCTATCCTCTGCACTCTCCGCAGTACTCAGGACTCTGAGTCCTGCTGTCTGTGAGTCACAGGCTCCTGTGTGAGTTATTTTCCTGTGGGACTTTCTTGGGATCTATAGCAGGGGAATGGAGGGTAGAGGAAGAGGACAAGACAGAGATTTCCCCCTCCTTCTCTACCTGGATAGTGTCCTGGGCAACCAGCAGTGTCCCCTCTGTACTCCAGCTCCTGCCACAGGATACCATGTTTCTAGAGAAACCCTGGTGGCTGTAACCCCTGTCTCTGCTGGCCTAGAACAGGTGAGGTCCTGCTATTTCTAATCTCTGATTTTCCTTCCTCTTCTCTGTTGACTCATCAATTCCATTGCCAGTGGAATCCACTCTCTGCCTTCTACTCTGTTTAAATAGAGCATTTTCTATTTTCCTGAATGGAAATATACACATTCTTATTTATATATTGATTACTTACCTATTCACTTTTAAACTTCTTCTTACACTTGTGGTCCATATGCTATGTGAACTAATCAGCTTGATTTGTATAGTAACTATGAATTTACAATGTAAATTTACAATAATTAAAGTGGTACCAGCCAGCTTCACTAGTAAATTTTCTCCTAGATTTCAAACCTGAGCCCATAAATGCATAAATATTCAGAGAACTGAATCAAGTGAGTACAAAATATATTCCTAGTATTTATATTAATTTTATTTTTCTGACTTTACACTACTTAGTATAATTAACCTATATACCAAACACCAGAGATAAAAGAAAGCTTTGAAGCCTAGGGGATACTATGTGAAGAAAGAAAAGGTCACCAAAATCTTGTCAGGTCATAATTTTAAAGCTCTATGTATATGTTTTTTTTTTTTTTTTTTTTTTTTTTTTTTGTTTTGTACCGGGGATTGAACTCAGGGGCACTCGACCACTGGGTCACATCCTCCAGAACTTTTTTGTACTTTATTTAGAGACAGGGTCTCACTGAGTTGCTAAGTGCCTCGCCATTGCTGAAGCTGGCTTTGAACTCGTGATCCTCCTGCGTGAGCCTTCCAAAGTGCTAGGATTACAGGCGTGCGCCACCGCGCCCGGCTTATGTATATGTTTTAATAATAATTATTTCCAAGCTTTTATCTTGGCAGACTGCAAACAGTAATTAAATTTTAACCCTGAGAAGGTGAGTAATTGTCTTCCTGATTTCTTACTTAGGTCCCACAGAGATAAATGACTTTACTAGCTCATATGGAGAATCATTTTAACACATGAATTGTAAGAGGAAATTTTAGCATAAAAGGTGTCAACTACAGATCACAAAATTGAGATTCTCAATTAAGTTATTTATACATTGCTTTGTGCTCTGTTTTCTTAGTTTTAAAAGTTAACATCAATTTCAAGCAGACATAAATCCATTGCATTTTTTTTCCAAAATATGTTTCAAAAAGGAGCACTTTTGCTTATCGAAATTTATGGACTCTTCAGCTTGCTTCACTATCCCCTAAGGATCTGGAGCTCTCTCCCCCTGACTTGTGCAATACTGTGAAGTAGTGGAACATTGATTCCTTTTATCATTAAAGGCTCAACCAGACAGAGCCAAAGCAGGTGACTGCAGAAATCACAACAAAAACAATAAAAAATTGACCTGGAATTTTCTTCATTTTTTCCTTTAATATAAACTCCTGGATATTCATCCTCCTGTAGGTGATTAATACCATACATATGGATCTTTCTTTCATTAGCAAATAATTTGGGTACATAGTTGCATCAACCTTGCATTCCACAATCATCAAGCAATACTATAGGGCACTAACTTGTCCTTTTTAAATGAGGTACTAAAAGGTGTCAACAAATTTATTAAAAACAAACAAACAAACAAAAAAACCCATAGCTCATTGATATCTGAATTAGTTTCTTTTCTCTTGGTAACTGAATGCCACAGATTGGATAATTTATAAAGAAGAGTTTTATGTAGTTTGCAATTCTAGAAGTCCAAGAATATGATAGTGGTGTGTGCTTGGCATCTACACTGGGTCTTCTTGCTGGGTCATGTCATGGCAAAGGGCATGACATAGGAAGCCAGAGAAAGCAAGACAAAGTGCTCACTCACATAACAAACCCACTCCACCAGTGCTCAATATTCAGTTACTCCAAGAAGAGATTAGTCAATGAAGAGTCATGACCATATCACCTGTTAATGGTCCCACATTTCAATATTTCAAAATGCAGATTAAATTCAAGCTAAGTTTTGATGAGTACATTCAAACCATAGCAGCATGTGACAATTTAATTTAATTTTTTATTTTTTCAAATTTATTTTTTAGTCTAAGATGTTAGAAATGACAGCAGAACGTACTACATTTCATATTATACTTGTAGAGCACATTTTTACATATCTCTGGTTGTATACAAAGTGTATTCACACCATTCGTGACTTCATACATGCACTTAGGGTAATGATATCCATCTCATTCTATCATCATTTTTTTTCCTTCACCCTTTTCCCCCCTCCTTTCCCCTCCCTCCCCCTTGGCCATTCTAGTGTTCCTCTAATCCTCCTATGCTCCCCATCCCAACCCCACTGTGAATCGGCCTCCTTATATCAGAGAAAACACTCAGCATTTGGCTTTTTGAGATTGGCTAACTTCACTTAGCATTATATTCTCAAACTTCATCCATTTACCTGCAAATATGTATAACAAAAAACTAAAGTGTTAAAGTGGCCCAATCTACTCAACTAAATTCACATTTTAAGTTAATTAAGAAGAAAAATAAAACATGAACATCACCTCCTAACTTGTTCTCTACTAGTCCAGGAGCTCTTTAAACACACACTATCTAGTACAATACTATAAACTTTTAATATATATATTGTTTTATTCCTTTACTCATGTTTTCATTCATTTATTTATTGCCTAAAACTTCAGGCAGGTCTATAATGTTTAAAACATATAAGATTAGAACTGGCATGTCTGAAATGGAAGAAGCAAGCCTTTCGAGCTTGTCACAATCCCACCGGATGGCACGCTCGGGCTCTGTATAACTTAGTTTAAGGAACTTAAACTAGGAACCTTGCTGCTCCATTTGGGAGGTTTATATTTCTACAGCTGTCATTGCAGAGTCAATACACTGTCATGAAGAGTACAGGTATAAGGAAAAATAATTTTATTAGGGGGGTCTATATTTAGAGTTATTGATCTGTGTATTTATTCTTGCTGTAAGAAGTTGATGATAAAGAAAAGTTATTTAAAAGGACACTATGTCAAGGACTGGAAAGGTCCGAGCATTTATCCTATTTGACAGCTGGCAAGAACTGCCAGAGTTTCATGGATGCTAACACAAGACATGAGACTGGATTAGAGGCGAATTACTTTATTACTCATGGAAAGAGCAGCAGCCAGAGGATGAGCACTCATGCCAGGTCCTTGAACTCTTATTACCACAGGTAATGCAAAGAGGCCAGGGAGGTCTTCATATACAGTGGGTGCATTAGAGAAAAGGAAACCTTAGTCTTCTACAAAGAACAGTGAGGGCAGTGCTTGACCTTTGCCCTGAAGGGAAATATTATATAATCAATAAATAATCTAAATAAATCTAGTAAATAATAAATCTAAATGGTGAACAAACTTCCCTCTGTTTCTCCATCTTCCAAAGCTATTTGCCATAGAAATAGCCTTGCAAAGACAGTTCAGAACAAAGACATTCTGTCAGTACTTCTGCTCACAGGTTTTACAGAAGTGCAGGACACCCATAGATAATTGTCTTTCAACACATTAGTCATACAAATGGAAGGGGGACCTGGGTAAATGATGATCAGAAATTTAAATATTTCCTCCATTTTTTGAATGGTTAACTGTTATTTCTAAAACTTGTGCGACAAAACATTAATGTACTTTATTGAGTCTTCTATATATAAATGAGGCTTTAAAAGGGTCTTTTGAATAAATGTATAAAAGTAACAGTAAATTTTTTTTTAAGCCAAGATGAAGGGACATTTCATAGTGTCCCTAAAACATTCACTGAAGACTCATTACAGCATGAAAGAGTGAGCCTCTCTATGTCAGGCCACCAGGAGCCACCATTATCAAAGAAGTGCTCACGGGCAGCATGCCTTCCTCCACATAGGAAACTGCTTCCCCATTGCAAGATCTGATCGTTGGAGAAAAGAACGTAGGGATGCTCATGATGTTCCTTTATAAATTGTACTAATGCTGGCTTTTCACACCTCTATTAATTGTTTTACCCATTTCCTCATTTTCTATGTGTAATCCCAGAAAATGAACAGGAAATCTCAAGAACAAAGTAACATTATTTCCTGTTAGGGACAGTGGGCTAACTTCGGGCATCCCTCAGGACTTGGCTAATGGTGAGAAGAAAATGTTCTTCAAGGCTGGATAGGTTTGGTGATTTCCCTGTGTCATTACAGCATACTGATTATACCATTTATCACTTTATATCATAGTTATCTATTTACTTGTCTGAATCTCTATGTATGGTTATAAAAATATTTAAAACAAGTATCGAGCCATAATTGTGACTGCCTACCCAGCTTGCTTAGTTGTGAAATACATAGATGTGTAATAAGTGTATGTGCAATCACAGAATGATGACCAATTAATGAAAAGAGATAAGCTCCCTTGCCATCTCTATAAGAATTAAGATGACAGTTACATGTAGAATTCACTGTAAAATCCTCTTGCTGAAAGATAATATACTTATGCACTTACATAAATATATATGTGTGTACACATATACATACCAGAATGCACATGTATACCTACATATGATGTATGTGTAATGACACACTTGCCATGTCTAGAAAGTTTGCAGCATTAAAGTTTTCAGTATTTTAAATGATTAAGATGTCTATTTACACAATTAAGACAACTTGGAATTCTTTAGCTGCATTATTGCCCTCACTCCTTCACCTCTTTCAAAATGCCAATTAAATCCTCCTCTGAACAGGAATAAATCATTTTAGCTGCTTTCCTGAGATAGCTACACTTCCTGGGTGCTTGATGAACTGGCTCAAACCCTGATGCGTGGGGTGATGACTGGCAGATGATAAGCATGGTATTTTGCTCTGGGAAGGCAACTAGCTAAACCTAAATGTACTCCTCTGTCACCTAAGCAGAAGTAAAGCTAAACATATTTTCCTGCAATTAATTATGTTGTTAGCTCCAGCTCTTGCAAAGTTCAAGGTACATAGTGTGGGTGGAGGTGAGAAGGGCAGATAATGTGTTTGAGATAACATATGTCTCTCAGGCTTCTGTCCCACAGATTTAACAGAGTCTGACTTATGTTGTGAAAGAGGATGTTCCATTCTGAGCAGGTTTCACAGGTAGGGTTGGAGCAGCCAACATTGTTTTTATTAATCTTCTGAGCTTACTGATTTAAGTAGAGACTTCAATTGCTTTCATTGCCAGTGGGTGTGTTCATCAAATGTCTGAGCCTTGCTTAGATGTAGATAATACACTGACAAGGTCCCTTGCCACCCCCAGGGCTTACCAAGGCTCCACTCTTCCATCACCATGCAGCCATGAAGTAAGCATGACCCCACCACCCAACACAGACACAATCAAAAATGGGAAATAAAAGGTCCCAACAAAAGTGGCTCAATTACTTTGCTGTGAACAATGTTGAGGTATGTTTTTAAATCAGTTTTGTAAAATAAAACTGGTGTGCTAAACCAATCATAAAATATAGTGTTTAAACATTTCTCTCTGATTATGCTTTCATATCTTCTATGATTATGTCATCTTGCCTTCTGCTGAATTTATATGAAATGTATCTTTTAATGAAAAAGAATAAAAAATAATTTCCTCTAGTTGTATACAAAGTATATTTACACCATGAGTGGTGTGAATATACTTTGTATACAACCAGAGATATGTAAAAATGTGCTCTATAAGTGTAATATGAAATGTAATGCATTCTGCTGTCATTTATAACAACTTAGAATTAAAAAAAAGAAAAAAATACAAAAACAACCTGTAGAAGGATTAATGTTAGAGTATCATTTATGTAGTTTAAGAACAAGCAAAACAATATTCTGTGTTTTAAAATAATATATTCACAGATCAATAGAACTAAAAAAGAATGGAAATCCTAAACAAGAGTGTTTAGGAGGCATAGAGAAGCAGGGAAATAGGATCACGGAGGGCACACTGGGATCTTCACGTCTGTCTGAATTGCTTGTTTTTCCCCACCTATTTATTTGATATTAATTTGAGATTCTTGGGAAAGTAGTACAGAGACGTTCTGTGTACCTTTTACCCAGTGTCCGCCAATGATTACATCTTGCTTAACTAAAGTACAATGTCAAAGTTTGATATTTGATATTAAGTTGGATATTTGATATTGAGTTTGATATTGGTCTAATATGTTCATGTACTTCTTTGTCCTTTTTATCACATTTATAGATTTGTATTATCATCCTGTTAATCAAGTTTTGTAACAGTTAAATCATTATACACACACACACACACACACACACACATACACAAAATAATTTCCTGTTCTTTTCAAATGAGATTTTATTGGTATGCAATTAATTATAACATTAATAATAGGGATGCCAAGACCAAGAATAGAAACTACAGGGTGCATTTGGATTTGTGGTTTTATTTGGCCTCTATAGCATGGTCTGGAAGTCAGGAAGGCTGAAATTCAATTCCAGCTCTATCAGGTTATAATCAGCCATAAGATTTGAATACTTCATTTTAATTCTTTGTGTTTCAATTATCTGGTCTGTAAATGTTCAAAATAAGGTGTTTCTTTTAGAGATTTCTGAGAACCTAAGAATATCCACTTCCTTCTTGGAATTTCTTCATTATGTAGTATTTTTCTTGGTTTTCCTTCAACTATTCTATGACATTTCTTCCCAATTCTGTAACTTCTTATCTTATTCTCCCTCCCACCTCAGGTATTGGGATCAAATCCAGGGCTCATAGATGCTAGGCAAGCACTCTACCACTGAGCTACATCTCCTGCCCTACATATACCCTTATTCTTGATCTCTTTCTTTTCTTTTCTCTGCATTGAATCTCTTGAACCAGAGTTGGCCTTTCAGTTTTCAGGACAACTATCTCTGATCAATCACTATCATCACCAAAATTACTACATTTAATTTTCCGAAGTGCCTGAAAATAAGAATTGAACAAAATGGGAAACCACTTATTTACATATACAATGAGGACTCTTCTCTGCCATATCACTTAAACCACAGGGTATAGAGGCCAAGGGTGTCACCCATGCTCCTCAAACTATTTCTAGGTAATTTCTCCTCTCTTCTCCCTAAAATGCCTCATTTGGAAATACATTTCACCAAAACATACCATTCTTATTAATTTAATTTTAGTCAATTAACCCTTGGTCTACTCCACCTAACTTCTTGAATATTTGAACCCCGATCTTATCGATCATTCTTTCTAACATTTCTGAATAATCACTGTTGATTTCAATTCCCACATGGATAACTTTTCCAACACACAAGCTTGTAAATCCCTTGATCTCATCTTTACCCTATCACAGTCAATCTCATTACAGACCTGTAATCATCAGGAACTACATCACATTCTTAATCTTATGTCTAAACTTCTTAAGCCCAAAGTTCTTCATAATTTTCTAGCTCATTACCTCAAGTATCTCAATTCAATGGTTCTTCAGTGCCATCTTTTCTATTCATTGCCTAATTTATGTTTTCACTTATCTCTACCTATCTGAACCCCATAGTCCACCATTATAATCCTATACTCCTACTCACCCTCATCTTCCTTGCACTCTCATGATTTTTCATGCTTAGAAAAATTCCAATATTGGTTAATGTCATCTTGATGCATACTCAGAACAATCCTACCTGAAAAAGCTGGAAGTAAATACACCATTATAGTAACTGATCTCCTGTAAATTAAAGTCTATTTCTAAAGTGGATACAGCAAATTCCACTGCATAAAACATCTCCACACCTCCAGCACTTCTTCCCCATCCTTGGGCTCAAACGATGACTTGGCTTTGTATTGCACTGAGAAAATTAATCATCAGAAAAGAAATTTCAAATATTCCCACCTCTGTCTTTATCCAGTGAATTTCACCTGTGTCTGTATCTTCTGTGTTCCCACTTCACTATGTATAAACTCTCTCTGCTGATACAGAAGCCCACCATTCTGGTACTCAATGTCAGTACTAGAAGCATACATCTCCACTTGCTTAGATCATTCTAGGCAAGTTTTTTGCTTCTTCCTGCATTCCTATTGTCTGCTTCACTCTTTCCATCAACATATAATTTCTCATACTTTAGATAAACCAACTATTCTCTATAGCAGCTACTCCTTGTCTTTGATTCCCCAGTCTTAGACAGTTGTCCATACTCGTTTTCTCAAATTACTTCCTCTCCTCTCATTTTATTATCCAACTCCAATTACTTCTACCTTTTGGCTAAAACCACTTGTCAGGGTCACTAATGGCTTCACATTGTTAGATTTAATGGCGGACCATCACTTTATACTTTATCAGCAGCAGGATATACAATTGATTACTTCCCTTTTCTTCAAAACACATTCTTCACTTGGCTTTCCTCATTTCCCTCCTAATTCCTTATCCCCTATTTTTACCCTCCTTACCAATTCTACTTTGATTTAGTTCTAACATAAGAATATCCCCAGACTTTTTCCTTAGAACTCTTTACTTAGGCCAACATCAATAGTCTCATTGCATTAATTATCATTTAATTGTTTTTGACTCCCAAATGTTCATACCCTGAACTTCTCTCCTGACCTCCAGATGTATATTTAAATACTAAGGAATCTTCACATCTCCATTGGGATGTCTATTAACTAGCTCAAACAGGATATATCCAAACACAGACTCCCAGAATCACCCGCTACACACACATACACACACACACATATACACACACACACACACACACACACACACACACCTTCTCAGTAAATACCAACAGAGTGAGTCTTTAAGTAATTCAAGCCATGATAACTTTTTAAAATACTGAGGATGTTGCCAGGTCAGGCCTTTGCACTAATCTTTCTTCAGTCTTGCAGTCTGCTTTCCAATATCAATATTGCTTGCTCACACCCATCCATTGTCTTTGCTCAAATGTCCCCTGCTTAGCAGATCACCTTCACTGGTCCCCTTCTTCAGGAATTGTTCTTGCTTCCCTACTTTATTTTTAACCAGTGACTTGATCACGATTTTACGAATAAGAATTTGATACTAATTTTTATCATTCACATATTCCTATGAGAATATGAACTCTAGGAGGTTTTGTTCCCTGTAAAACCACATGCTGAGAATGGTGACTAGAACAAACTAGACTCTCAATGTGTGTTTTTTGAATGAATGAATGATGACTACTACTCTATTAAATTTAAAGATTTACTTAGGGAGCACTGGCAAGCAGTTATCATTATATTCCTAACCACAGAGTATATCTCCTTATTTAAAAGAAATTATTTTCAATGTTTTCACATGGGGATCTTTCTGGTTTTACAATTTGATCCTGCTTCTGAAACCTCTGTTCCAGGAAATGCAATGCCCACATATAGTTTCTTGCCTAAAGAAACAGTATTTGGGATTCCATCTTATACTTGACTACAGGGAAATACATCGAGGAAGGTAAATGAAAAAGTGTTAAAGATCTTTCTTCAACGTAGTCAAATTGCTAATGATCTAAATCTATTCAATAAATGTATCTCTGACATCATAATTGTCACAAATTATTTCTAGAGAATTATCCAAACTCTAGATTTGGTTGATTTTGCTGGGTGACACCAAAATCAACTTTGCTGCTGTTGGCATGAATTAAGGCATCTCATTTTAGACACTCTGCCTTCAATTCAGTTAGGGTTTAACATAATATATTAGTAAGAGTCTCTGTGCTCAGTATTGTGACAGGCACTGAGGGAACATAGACATGATAGTTCTTACAGAACTTTCAGTAGAAAAGCTAGACATACCATAGACAAGCACATCAAAGGAACAATGACATAAATATCAATGTAGTGATTTCACTACTAACACTGAATGTTAATGATTGCTCCAAGAAGACACTATTAATTTGCTAAAGTAATGCCAGATATTCATGGAAGACCTACTATGTGTACTGCAAAATAAACTAAATACTACTTTGCCATCCTGTAGTCCACCACATAATTTTATGACAAATTGGTGAGAACCTCTGTAATGTATAGTTCATCTTTTTTGGTCATAAAGGATATATTCCACAGAAACATTGCAGAATAGTTAAGAGACAACTTGGGTTCAAATCTGACTTTGATGATCAACAAGCAGGGTGCCCTTCAAAAGGTAAGTATGATTCTTAAAATCTTACATTTTTTTCTCTGTTAGTTAATGATTATATTAGGGCCATGATAAAGATTTAATAAATTTAATTTAATAAAGTAAATAAAATCCCTAGCACATGGAGAATTTCAGTAGTAGTTATTAGTATTAGTAGTAGGACTATTTAATGTAGTCATTCTTAATGCAATCCGCCTGTCTCGCCTGATGACAATCTTTTCATTCAGCCTATTTTATGAATGCGGATGTCTTTATTAACATTTGGTCACCTGTCTTATACACATAATCCTTTTTATTTGCCTGTGGCTCTCATTAGATTTACTGCCCCTAGGGTTAGGACTAGCCTTCTTTCTTTTTGCAGCTCCTTAGAGAACCCAAGGCAGTATACTTACTCCACACTGAGAGTTTTAATAAGTTTTCAGCCCCGGGGATATTTTTTCAGAGTTAAAATTGTTATAGAAAAGCATAGACTGACAAACGGGTTGTGAAGGCCTGGGCAGTAAAGATTTACAGCAGGACTGGCATTGCTTTTCCCAGTAGAGCGATTGCTGTGTGCTATTTCAGATATTCAGAGTTTTTGCTAAATTTATGTGAACATCCAAGGCATCCATAATCCCCCCTTTATCCCATCTACTGAAGCACTCATTTCAGTAACTTCAAAATAAACAATGCAAACGCAGCTCTGCCTCAAGTGTTTGGCTTCCTTTGTCTTCCTGTCTAAAAGCTCTGCTCTTTAAAATTAATATCAAACTCCAAGTCTTGTGGAAAATGGCATTATACGACATCACTTAAGTGAGAAATTCTGCTATAAAACTGCTGGATGAATAGGAAAATGTTGCCAGTGGGGGAACAAACCCTGCTTCTGAGTACCTTTCATATCCCAAATATCTTCTCAAAAGAACAATGAAAAATCTATAGGATGGGTGGTGACATGCATTGGAAGCATCGTTAGACTCAGCAATATTCTACAACAAGCATTAGGGAAGGAAACATCAAAACAAATCACCATGGCGAATGTCAAGCATCCCTTTAGACCCCACAGGGATTTCTCAATTTGCTCTAGCAGCTGTAATATGCCTAAATTACCACCAGAGAATGCTCATTTTAAAAATCTAATTAAATATTAAGGAGGCAATACACATCCTTTCTAGTGGTTTGATACCATAATGAGAGACAGTTGATCACACAGACCAAGAGAATGCTATCGCTGGCTCACAGAGCACCTTAAGTGGTAAGGAAACAGTGAATATATCAAAATGCAGACATGATGTGTTTTATACTTACTGATTGTTGGCCCTTCTGGTAATGAGAAAATCTTTGAGACACAATTTCCATCATAATGTAATTTGCATACATTTGTTAAAACCACCTATTGCACCTTTAATTCCTTTTTCCCTCCCTAAAGAAAGAGCTTCAGGTAGGAGATACTCAGTGTACTGAGAAAACCTTTAATTGTCAGATCCCAGGCTCCCTGACAAGGAGATCATGAAGGACTCTTTCTATCTAGAAAGTTACCAATTGTCAATCACAATAAGCCAATACATATCATTAATTGCCTCTGCAAATAAATGCTCTTTCCAGCCACCAAACATTGAATGTCTTAATGATCTGCTATACTTACAGCTAAATTCTCCAAAACTATGGCTTCAAGGACTGTAATCTCCCTTCTCCAAAGCTTGCCAATTCCCAGTTTGCTGCCATCTTCTTCCACCTAGTCCCTGTGAATTTGTCCTTCCAAATACACAGACTATTCCCAACCACCTCCATTTACAAAATGGTCCTAATAACTATGAGTTCTTCAAAATGGACCAGAAAGCTAAAGGTAAGTCTCGGATTATTTTTAATTCAGACAAATTGTGTAATCTTGTAAATTTACTTGATATTTTAAAAAAAATGTCCCAAATACTTAACTTTTGTGTGGGTAGAGTACTTCTGGTTCTTAATTTGTCCCCTATATATTTTCCTTCCTGTGTGTGCTTGTATGTGTGTATACAAACTGGTTTTGCTTCTCAAAGTTCTGGTTCAGCCTTAGAGACTCAACTGACACTTACTAAGGAGTTCCTGTTCAATATGAATTAGAGGTGGTTCAATTGATTGTGTATTCAGAAATACCTGCTTAATTTATTTAAATCAAAGTAGATAAGCTGTTGTAGTTGAAAACTGATCATTGTTTTTAATAGATTACACCATTTAAACCTAAAGCTCCCAGTATTAATGAATGTAAAATCATGCAGAATAACATAGTTTTATTCTACACAACTTTTTAAATTCTACATAAACTTTTAAAATATGTTCTGTGTAATGATTTAAATAAAATCTACCTAATGATTAAAGTTATTTTACTACTTAAATCCAGTCTGTCTCATTTAAAAAGTGCAAATATAGACATTTGAAGGGCACAACCTCAGACACACATATTTTTCATTTAGTATCTGTCATGCTTGTAAGAATCACTTAACTGTTTTCCATTTGACTAATATTTTCCTTTATGAAATTATTTGAAAAATACAACTTTGAGAAAATCTTTCTAGACATAACCTATTTAAAATTTGACCTCTAAGATTCACAAAAACAAATCACTTTGAATCACAAAACCCTCAAAAGATATGCTGAACAACTTCAAGTTAATGTGCAATTATCCCATCACTAGAAGATGCAGTTAAAGTATTATGTGCCCTGATTCTTAGCATTTGAGAATCACTCTTTTATCTGGGTTATATCAGGACTGGTTAGACTTCAAAGATGCTTAGAAAAAGAATACATAGAAGATTCATAAAGCAAGATCTTCTAATGGTACTGGAACTGAATGTCAATGAAAACTGAGCCAAAAGACAGTCAGTGGGTGTGTCAAGTAGACAACCTGTGGGCATCAGGAAGGTTTAACCAAGAAATGGAGGGATTTCTAGAAAAAGCGAGTATAGTCAGAGTAAATTCATATTTAGAGATCCAGTCCTTGGTTCAGTAGATGTTGGAAAGTCTGTTATCAAGCAGCAAGTCCCTATTCCAAAGTAGCAAAGATTCATTTAGCATTTACATGACTAGATCCCATACTTTGAGCTACTTTCATATTTTATTTCCTCCGTATGGTTTCCAGTAGCCTCTGTGTATATGAATGCACTTATAAAATCATTTCAAATCTCCCAATTCTAGTTCTTTTGCCTTGGATGTTAACAGATACATGCAATTATTCAGTATATCATTACCTGTAAATTGTATTTCATATTGCTTTAGAAAACTAACCAAAACTGGCATAGCTACAAAAGCAAAACCATGGTTTGCATTAGGCTTCACAACAATATTTTTAAAAATATTTTATTTAAGAGCTACCATTAATAAAATATTTCATGTTTTAGACCAAATATAACAAATTTATTGGAAAATGATTCCTAAATGCCCAACAGAGTTACAACCAGCCCCTAGAGAAGAAAGTGTCTCCAACACCACAGAGGAAGAAAAAGAGGCATAATGAACATTACTATACTTGAATTTTGAACCCCAAAGATCAAGTAAACATTAGAACAATCCTAAATGACAAGTCTATTATAATTTTAAATCCCAGTCAACAAATATTTATTGAGAGCCTAACATGAACATTCATCAACATAGCTAATAATCAATTGAGCCACCTACTGAATCCAGAACACACTTAATATGCTCTGTTTAATTATTCTTCTCTAAACATTTTTTCTTAAGCTTAAAGACTTGAACTTGTGGAATAAAGCATACCTATCCTAATATTGAACTTGATATTCAATCTCAAGTTTATTTAGCAGTCATATTCATGGATCTACATTCTAGTTTATATCACAGAAAAAAAAAAAAGAATTTAAGGAAAGAATTTCTACTGGAAGCAAAGATAATTCTGCTAAGTAAATGTCCAGTCCAAATCCTTGAAGACATTGCCACAGAGGAACTTTAGGGCACAAAAAAAAAAAAAAAAAAAAAAAAAAAAAAAAAAGGTTTAGGCATCAGGCATGGTTTCTTTGCCTCTGGGCATTGTCTGATGCTAATTGTGAGTGTAGGAAAGCTAAGAAAATTATCAGACTTTTAAAATACTCCTTCATATGGGGAGGTTCCCAACTACTGATGCCCCCTTCTTCACCTAATCTCCAGCAAAGCAACCTGATAATAACATGGCTATAATCACCTCTATGTATTCCAGTCATACAGTCAGTTGAACCAGTTGCCATCAAAAAATTCTATCTTCCATAGGAGGATTAGAGGAACACTAGAAAGGTCAATGGGGAGGGAGGGAAAGGGAGAGAGAGGGCAAGGGGATAAAAAGAAAAAAAAAAAAAAGATGGTAGAATGAGATGGATATCATTACCCTAAGTACTTGTATGAAGACACGAGTGGTGTGAATATACTTTGTATACAACCAGAGATATGTAAAAATGTGCTTTATATGTGTATTATGAATTGTAATGCATTCTACTGTCACATACAACAACTTCAAATTTTAAAAAAAAATTCTATCTTCTAAGTTACATGGAAATTTGTATACTTTTTCCTGTTGACATATATGGATTACATTCAGACTAATTCCATGTTTCTCAGGGAAAAAAAAGATGCTAAATATCTGGCATTCTGTGGGAAACATAAATTTATCCAATGGATACATGGAGCAAAATCACTGTATTTTACCTCTGAAAGCCTATTAGTTTATTTAATGCCACGTGATAAATGAATGAGTGAGTAATCACAGCCTTTTCTCTCCCACAGGGGAATTTCTTTTTGGCTGCTGCTCATGAGGCCATCACCACAGTCCAGGCCATTAACATATCTACCACCTGCTTTGATCAGCAGTGTAGCTGCTTGCATCATGTTTGTACCTAGGCTATGTCTGGATCTCAGACTATATACAGGAAATTTATAAATTGCCAACTGCAGATCCTGTCAGAGTCCTAGGCAAGAAAACCAGCATTTGACAAAGAAAATTTTAAAAAACACACTGACTTCTTTTAAATATCAGGTTTCTAAGGCTTTATCTTAGAATCAGGTAGAACACACATACACACATAGACATACCTCAAGTAACCAATGTACTTTCATATAATCATATGATTTTGACTTTCTTTGAAAATCTGTAGATAAAATATTTTTATGAAGAGGTTTTTTCAATCTTTTACAAACCCATGGTTCAGATATTAGCATTTGATGGATGTAATTGTTGTTTGGGGGCCATGTGTTACTTTCATTTTTAGATCTAGGACCAGAAACATTGACATTTCTTCAATAACATGTATTTTAAACCATCTGATAAGAATTACATAGCAGTCCTTTTTAATTTAATACTTGCTTTATATGCAGACGCTGAGAATTAAATTTAATGCTCAGTCACATAAACTACATTTACTTGTGTATTTGCTTTTACTATTTTATTATTTTTATCCTGTTTCTATTGTAATATCTTTTATAGATTATTTTAACAAAATGTGCTGCAAATGAATGGAATATGCTTTTTATGTGGCATTTAAGTCTGCTACTCTTAAATGTCTGTGTATATTGTATTAAAGAAAATTATTGTATTAAAGGAAATTAATGTATTAATAGAAAATATATAGGTTAGGAAATGTTGCCTCCCATCGCCACATGTGTTAGTTAAGGGCCCATCTAAACAAAGCAGTCCAGTCATAACAGAATGAAACATTTTATTGTAAACTAGTCAGTACCTAGATTTTAGATTAGGACATTCTGCAATAAACTTAACTTCTAGATTGAAATTCCAATTAAATAGGCTATAAATGGAATATGACAGAATGAAAGCTTAGATGAGTCAACTGGATGGAATGAATCGGAACTCTAATTTCTTATTTGATCTGGTCAGTCTGCCCTGTCTATTTTGATTCATTTGTTCTATTAGACATGAAATAAAAGTGAGCTATATCAATTACTAAGAAAGCCTGACTCTTCCATAACGTCACAGAGGTTGATTAATTAAGCTAATACAAGTGGAAATAAGACTGATACAAGACTTGCTAGAGTATAGCTCACACATTATATTCCAACACCAATGGAAGTAAATGTGAGGTACCTTGAGAGTAATACAAGGGACCTGGAATATGTTTGTTACATCGCTCTAAACTCCTCAACTCAGTTGATGCCACATAATAGGCTGCATTCCTGAGGCACGTACCCAAATGTTACTACAAGCTGATGCTGGCATTTGGAATGTATAAGAGACGTGCAGTGTGATAGCTCATATCACAGGATTACCTCAGCAGTCTAGCTTGGTAATGTCAAGATGAATAAGTTTAAAGCTCAGCCTACATCTTACTCACAAAAGATCTTAATCAGCAGTTAATATAAAAATCTGAAACCAGTTTTTGTACATATCAAAGTAAAAATTCACCTTGCTATAGATACTAGGTTTCTGTTGACAATCTTTATAACATACCTATGGCATGCAAAATGTTTGTTCCTTATATGACTTAAAGATATGAGAGAGATATGTTGATTCATATTCTCTGAAATTTACAAGTTGATTAAGAAGAATGCATTAGACACCAAAATATACTTTCATAGAGTACAGATCAATAAAATTCGAGTTCATTAAATGCTTAGTGCTGTAAAGAGAGTTGTGATTTATGTAGATAGATCCTGCAGAGGAGCAGCTTTTGTTAGGTTTTCTAGGTTAAAAATGTAATTTAGGCAATGGGAATTCTGAGAATATGAAGTCCCATATGTTAAATCACAAGGATTACAAACAAGAAATCCTGGAAAGGAGAAGTCAATGGATTTCATTTACCCAGAATGAAGAATTCAACCAAACACAAGTCTACAGACTATAGCACTATGTTAGAGCCTGGAAGTCTAGTCCAAGGATCATAAATTCTTCCTGTGAACATCTTACTACCAGCACACCAAACATTAGAAGGTAATATTATCCAAAATGGATATTATAAATGGGTCACTATCCAAAAATGTTTCGATTCCAGCCAAGTGTATTCATGTAATGATTCTCTAGTGTAAATTGGCAAGATTGGATACACAGGTGATCCTATTCAATAGTGTCTACTAGTGAGCAATTAAGTTATCATATTATACTGTATATATTTCAGTAATAAAATCAGGATCCCTCAGATTATACAGAAGGATGCTCACTATATAGTTATTATCATAAATAATTATTGTAAATAAATATGTAGAAGGATGCCCATCACAGATTTTTTTCTTATCATAAACATTATACATATAATCTTTGTATTTATATTCCTAGGAATAAAACTAATGGATTTAAAGACTACAGACTTTTTTCTTAAATAGCTTTATTAATGCATGCTAAGTAAAGATATATTAGACTATAGAGAAAATAGATAGTATAAAAACCAGTGGATCAATAAAGTTTATCTCATTCTGCCAGGATATAACATTAGAGAAAGAAAATCAATAACACACTTCATTATTTTCTCTTTTTTTAACATTAAATTTTTCCAGTAATGTAGTTTCTTGTGGGACTTACAGGCTTAAAATTATTTTAATAAGTGTTAATTGATACACTGCAGTATATATCCTTCTATAAACAGCCCATCCTGGATTAACTTAATTTAATTTAAGTTGCTGAATAATGTAATTAAATTGTTTTCAGGTGGTGGTTACTGTGGAAAACTACCTGCAATAATAGAAACAGTAAGTGTCTGAATGTGGGATGATAATAAACTCTTCTAGCACTCCAGGATTCTGATTTTCAAGGCTTAACATTATTTTCATATGCATAAACATAAGTCTTTCTGTCACTGCAAGCCCACAAGTTGTATCCTACTGTGGGAAAAATAAATGATACTTAAAATCTTATTTAATCCATACTCATAATTACTATGGAATGACACAGAATGTTTTCAAAGGAAAGAGAAAGAATCCCATGTCTGTAATTGAAAAGGTATAACCTCTGAAGGAGTTCAGCAGTCCAGTAGGTAGAAAATGCTTCATACTTAATAATTAAATCTCATTTCTCTTTCTTTAAGCAGCAATCAGAAGTTTTCTTCAGAGTTCTTAGTTAAAAATAAAGGATTATCTTCCATAATCAAATACATTATATTATTGACTGAACTCTGGCTAAATTTTGAAGAATTAAATAACTTAAATTTCATATAAAATAAAATTGGATAAGCCAGATAAAATTATTTCAGATTTTTTTTAAAAATTATGCATTAAGAGAGAGACTATTTGCATAAATATATGTAAAATACAGATATTTGATAGTTAACTTGTATTTGATATTAATGAAACTGAGACATGCTACTGACTGACTAAACAATTAATATGCTGAAAAATATTTCACTAGCTATCCTGTTAAATCAATATCTAAACTATCAACACATGTTTTTTCACTAGAGTGCAATGGAAGTAAAATTATTTAATTGTGTCTCAATTGGAGCACTAATTCTTAGCCTAGTTGAAGAGCTATCTTACAATTTTCTGATCATAGCAAAACATTTTACCTATAAGGGCCAAATCCTCAGTTTGTGAAGAAATGTAGAATTCTTTAGTTTATATCTGAATTAACCCATCATGACTTTCTTTGAATATCGAAATTAATATATAATCAATTTATCATTAAAAAGGTGAAAGCAAATGTCTGAAAACAAAAGCGTTTCATATGACCTCTTTCTATGCCTGGACCAGCAAATATTTTTGGAAGAGTAAATTGCAGAATAGTAAACATTTTAGATACAATATCTTTCATAACAATTCAAATTTGTTGTTTTAGCACAAAACATATATTACATAAATAATATGTTCTAGCAGAACTATTTGTAAAAATAGGCAGAAGGCTGGATGAAGCCCACAGACCCCATTTTGCCATTCTTAGGTCCGTGCTTACAAATAAGCTGCATTCTGAAAAGTGCATCATTTCCCAGGGACTCCAGCACCTTCCTTAGGTAAGTTCTCCTCCTGGTGTATTGTGACCCAGTCCTATAATATGTCATCTGAGGTGTTCCAGATCTTACTGTTTCCAAGTTAATAATTTTCTAAGTTCCTGGTGAAAAATGTCTCTGACAAGGGACAGTTGGAATAATCAATAATAATTTTGGTAAAGTTAGATGCCATGTGTTCAAGACTTCCCACTTGCAATAAGTTATCAGCCTTTAACAGAAAATTATATGCAAAATAATATGAAAAATATCAGAAATAACAGCTACATAACAGGTAGTCCATTCAGCATTATAGCATTACTAGTGGGGGAAAGGTCACTTATCCTCCATCATGTTTCCATGTGGAGAATTTGTAATTAGAGAAATACCCTATGCATTTCCATCTCCTTAACTTTAGAGTATGGAGTAACTGAGTAATCTGATTGGTGAATTTTGTAGTGATTGCATAATCTGGTGAGTTTGGGAGAAGAGATTGCCCAAGTAGGGATTAGCCTCTTCTGAGCCCAATCTGTTTCTTGGAACATGGGAAACATAGTTTGTGTTCTGCTTTCTGCCATCCATGTTTAGTAGAACAGGCTTTCCCTACTGAGGGGAAGTGCATGCCTGATTCTAGGTAGGAAGCCAGTGTGAATGAGAAGAAAGCTACTAGGAAGCCTATGATGCCCACACTTTTAAGCATGGTCATCTAATGTTCCATCATTTTATCAGTAATTATAGTATTTGGACATTTTTAATCTTGTAAGTAAAAGTATCTTAGGGGCTGAATTACATCCCTCCAAAATTCTCATTAAGTCTGTTAGTCAATTTTGTATCACTATGGCAAGATACCCAAGATAAATCACTTACAAGGAGACTTATTTTGGCTCACAAATTCAGAAGTCTCGGACCAATGTCACTTGGCCCTGTTACTTTGGATCTGTGGTAGCACACTACACCATGGCAGAGAAGCTTCTCACCTTCGAGGGCACTCCACCATTGACCTAGCTTCCTCCCACCAGGCCTCACTGCCTAAAGGATCCACCCAGACCCCCAGTGGTACCACTGACTGGTGACCAAGTCTTGAACACACAGGCATTTGCAGGACACTCCAAAACCATAGCAAATGCTAACCCCCAGTACCTCAGAATGTGAGCACAGTTGGACACAGGGCTTGTAAAGGTTTCTTAAGATAAAATTAGGTCATATGTGTTGAATCTAATCTAATCATCATATGTGTTGAATCTAATCATCTTTTTAATTTTTATTTACTTTTTTGTTGTAAATGGACCTTTTTATTTATTTACATGTGGTACTGAGAATTGAACCTAGTGGCTCACATGTGCTAGGCAAGTGCTCTACCAGTGAGCCACAACCCCAGTCCTAGTAATGACATATTTATAAGAGGAGGAAATTTGTACACACATATTCACAAAAGAAAGACCATTTGGTAAGAGAGAAAATGGCCATATAAGCCCAGGAAAGAAACAGAAGAAACCAACCTGCCAATATTTTGATCTTAGACTTGTAGCCTCCAAAATAGTGAGAATATAAATTTCTGTTGTTTAAGCTGCTCAGTTTGTTATGGTAGCCCTAGCAAACTAATACAGAATGGGTTTATCAAGATATATATATTTGTACCAGGGATTGAACCCAGGGGCAATTAACCACCGAGCCAAGGTCCCAAGACCTTTTTTAAATATTTTTTTTTTTTTCTTTTGAGACAGGGTCTCACTAAGTTGCTTAGGGCCTTGACAAGTTGCTGAGGCTGGCTTTGAACTTGTGGTCCTCCTGCCTTAGCCTCCCGAGCCACTGGGATTACAGTCAGGTGCCATAGTGCCCTGCTTATTTTTTCTTTGAAGAAACAATAAATCCTTAGTCTGGAGCTGATGGATCAGTATTGTAAAGTCCTTAGGAAGCAGGTTCCTTCCATGTTTTAGCTCCAGCCATCACATCTGCATTCTAGCCATCAGGAAATTAAAACAAGAAACAGGAAAGAAATATGCACTCCCTTATACAAGCATTTCCGCTTCCGTGGCCATTGGTACCATTTAGATACTACCCACACATAGTATCTTCAAAGGAGGTTGGACAATGTAGTAATTATTTTAGGAAGGCATATGCCCAGCTAACTCCAGTGGTTACCTTAAAATGGGGAGAACAGATATTGACATACAAAAGAACTGTGATTTGGCCTTGAACCAAGGAAAGGAAGAAAGAAGTGCTATATGATTGTCCTCCAAAGTGACCTCAATTTCTAAACATAGATACACCCAGAGGACTGTAAGTAGTTCTGTGAAATGGGGAAGGAAGGGACATTTAGGATTGCCTTCAAAAGACAGATGTGACTGGGAAAAAATTTGCAAAAAAATTTAAAATCCACTAGCATGGCTAATTTGATTGTTTTTACCATTTTCCTGGTTATTACCATTTGCTAGATTCTATTAAATTATGAGGTGATCCATATTGCTCATTAAGATAGTTAAAATTCATTTTTTCTTGTTTGTTACAGTCAAATAAGCAAAGCAAAACAAAACCAGGCTATCATATCACCTGTCAGCAAAAGGGTGACATTTTCATGATTATCTAGTGGCCTTAGCTCTGGTCAAAACATCATGGAAACCAAATGTAACACTATATGTAGAAGAAAAAATTATTTGGAAGTCACTAGGGATAATTTCACGTGAAATAAAGCTATTAGGACAAATATGAAGAGCTATGAAAATTGAAAGATACATTCTTATAAATTAAGTCACTCCTTAATTTCAAACAAGTTACAGAAAGGCTTTTCCTAGATAAGTAAAACATTGTGAGAATTAAAATGTCCCTCTTTATTTGCAATCAGATGTAAGCTTTCTGTGTGGAATTCTGCTTGATATACAGTATTCAAAGAGATTTTCAAGACATTTAGAAAATATGCCTTTGTTTGTTTAACTGTAAAATTTATAGAAAGTGGGTAGGTTTTATTTTATACTCCTTCACTGGTCAAAGTGCATCACAGTGCAAACAGTCCCTTTCTGCTTTTGTATTTTGTTTGCACCCACATGGAGGGTGCCCAACATTAGTTTGAGAGATTGATGTTTTATCTCTATTTTTGATGATTATGGAGGTCTTGATTGATTTTCTGTGCTCCCAAAGGATTGATTTCTGTTTTAATTTGTGATGAAATGACACTGGCCTTTAATATTAGATGTTACCCAGATTAACCTTCTCTGCATTCTTATTGTATACATGTTAACAGTCTTTTTCAATGCTGTATTGCAATGTCTAAAACCCTTCCTTAATCAAGGAAACTTTCTTTTTTCTATTTTCCTGATACACGTTTCTCAAACTTCAACCACTTCTGTTGCTAGTGAGTGTCAGGAAATTCCTTTAACTTTCATCCACAATTCACAATAAAAACTAGACTCTGTAAGCCCATGCAATGCGCTAGTCAATGTTCAGTATGTTTTTAGTATAGAGGCAGGTAACTGAAGATAAACAGAGTTTCAACCTGTATGGCCATTGTTATGCATGTGGCGTAACAATGACACCAATTCTGCTTTGTGGACACTGATGGTCTGGTGTTCTTCCTGCTGACATTTCTTAGTGTCACCCATTGTTATGGTCACCACAGCCAAAGTGCACAAAACCAGCATATTTTAGGCATTGATAAATGTTAATTGATTAGACTCCTAATTTTCATTCCACCCTGAATTATATGTTTCTTTACCATGAGCACAGCAGGGAATGTCAGGCTATTAAAGCAGAAATAAGGTTGAGTAATATCAGGTCCCAGCAGCATGGTGATCTCTATTCTTTGATTTGTTCTTTGTATATTCATAGAAATAAAAGATATTTTGACAGTTATTATTTAAGCTTTATGTAATTTAGACAGTGTGTGGAAGCATTTTGATCCTTTTTTTCCATTTAGAAGAGAATAGTATCAAAATTTATGAAAATGTCAATTGAAAAGTGACTTTTTACAGCCTCATTAAACATCATCTAAATTGTTTTTTAATTATGGACTAATTTTCTTTCCTTTAGCAGACATTCTGATACAATTTTTAGTAAAATACCATTTCATGACAGCAGCAATCACTTTTTATGATAAATATAATCATGATAAACCATTGAGAAAGTAGGTTTTCTCCATGTAATTCTGCCCTAGTTTTAATCTAAGGGTTTTAAAACTCTCTGGGACTTACAAAGTTCTGATAAAAAGAATGTATGGTGAGAGAAGAAGATGCCTATAAATAGAAAACTTTAATCCTCTCTCTATTCACTATTAAATACAAGTCAGTTACAAAAGGAAAATTTTACAAAATCATAATTGTTAGGGAACAGAATTTGAAGTGTGGCTGCTTTCCAACACTGAAATAAAAGTGAAAAAAATAGATTGTGTGGATATTATGATAATTAAGATTAAATTAAGGAAAAATGAGTTTTGCACTTTCTAAAGAGTACACTTGAAACACATGCTAAATATAAAAACATCAGTCAGATACTAAACGCTTAAATTCTTGAAAATATTTCTTAAGTCAGAAATTATACAGACATAATGTTTTTGACAATAAATTAAAAGTAGAAGTTTAGATTTCATTGCAAAGACTTTCTTTAAAACACTGGTTAAAGAGGCAGCAAAACTTATAGACACAGATCATTTCAAAAATTATGACTTTGGAAAACTACAATAAAACTTAAGGGAACTTACCAATATATGTTCTGAGGCAAATGTGTCTTTTAAAAGTTTTTTATTTAAAATATATAAGAATTAATATAAATAAATTATTCATTTCAAGAAACTAGGAACAAGTCTAAGGAAGATATGAGAAAGTAAGATTAAAGGTTAAAAACAAAATTAGTGAGCTAATAAAAAGTAAACATTTAATTGCTTTTTAATAGTAGAAGTAAAATTTACAAGTAGGTCAATCCTTTGGGTAGAGAAATTAAATAGAAAATATGCTTCCAAGTACAATGAACAATGTCAAATATTTCCAAGTTATTTTAAGAATAGTGTATAATTCCAAAATCAAAATATTGGCATTATGTTTTTGTCTTTGAGAAGTTGGTAAGTTTCTAAAGCTTATGTAGACAACTAGTGGATAAGAAAACCTGTGTTAGGTGCGGTAGCACACATCTGTAATCCCAGCAACTCAGGAGGCTGAGGCAGGAGGATCGCAAGTTCAAAACCAGCCTCAGCAATTTAGTGAGGCCCTAAGCAACTTAGCAAGACCCCACTTCAAAATAAAAAAATTTTAAAAGGGGTTGGGGATATGTCTCAGTTGGTAAGGTATCACTGGGTTCAAACTCCCGTACCAAATTAAAAAAAAAAAAAAAAAAAGAATACTCAAGACTTCGGAGGGAACAACAAGGCAGAGCTGGTAGAAAAAAACTGTGTTCATATGTGTTCATAGACTAATCTTGGTTTGTTTTGTTTAGTCTCAAGTCTGTTTCGCAGCTTCTGACGTTTTTGGTCCATGTAGGTTTCCACTATTCTTTGGAGACGAGCGACTCCTACGTAGTTTCAGTGGCTCCTTCTTTGACTATTGCACGATAGTGATATTGATCATGCCACACTAGGGTATTTTAGGAGCAGCACGGCTGTGGCATAGGAAAGGGGCCCTAATGAGGTAGAGGAGAGATGGGGGCCAGAGGGCTGCAGGGCATTGCAATGTTTTATTACAAGAGAAACAGTGTGTTTTTGAGGCAGGGGATGGGGATTAAAGAGAAATATGCTTTTGACTTGTTTAAAGAAAAAAGTACGTTTTGCAAGAGCAAAAAAAAATCTTATGTGCATAAGATTAGAATGTGAGACCAGAAGATTGGAAAAGGTAGAGAGGAAGAACAGAAATTAAGAGAAAAAATATAAAAAGGAATAGATTCTTTCTTAATAGGACACAATGAGAGTAGTGCTTTACCTTTGTGATCCTTCTTGCCAAAACTTGTAATCCCAATATGATCATGAGAAAAATATAAAAGTTCGAATAAAGAAGCATACTTACTCTTCAAAATGGCCAAGATCCTGAAAAATGAGAAACCCTGAGAAATTATCATAACAAATGGCACCTAATGTGACATGACAGTAGGATGGAATGAGGCATCCAGGATGGGATCATGATTCAGAAAGAGGACATTAGGAAAGAACTAAGGAAATCCAAGTAAACCCCTGGACTTCATTTAATAGTAATGTCATTAGAGTTTCATTAATTGTACTTAAGATTTCATATTAATGATATGGAAAACAGTAGCAGGGAGTGATACGGGAATTTTTGGTACTATTTCTCCACTAATTTATAATTAGTTTGATAATAGAGTGTACTAATAAAAATGAATATAGTTCATTGAACCATATTAACAGAATTGGGGATTGCTGTTAGAACAGCTGCAGGATTCCCTAACTAGTCAGGCAGTAGGGTCTGTCAGCCTTGGCCTGATTTAGAGTTAGCTGTTCTGTAATATGTGTAATAGGTGAACTGATTTCCTACTTGACTAGTGACTTGACCTCAAACTAATGAAGAATTTTAGTGTCGAATGGTTTATGAAGGATGGCAATTCTCCCTGCACCAGGACAAGTAGATCCTCCCACTGAACTCAATAGAGATCTGAGTCGAATCTGTAATGAACAACCTCAGGGAGGCCATCACAGGGAGGTTGGAGCCTTACTGAATGCCAGTGGTCACCAAGATGACCTATGTCTCTGGAAAATAATTGTATCAGTACAGGTAACTGTGAGCCAATCCAGAGAAGGCAGGAAGAAACAATCAATTTTGTTATTTGATGTGGGTGTTTCCTTCAGTCTTTCAAAAGAGGGATTCCACAGTTTGTTCCAGACCTTATAACATGCTTGTCTCAGAGCTGGGACCTTCTTTACCCATCCTTATGTACCAGGGTGATGGAAACCAACACTAAAATTGGAGGTGATTCTGCTCTAGCAACAGATGTCATTTTAAGAAGCATAGCAGGCCAGAATCTGAGACAGGACAGGTGGCAGGCGCACAGGTGTGTGAGGCATGAGGGGGGCAAAGAATGCAAGCAAGCAATTAAGAGAAATGGCAGTGATGAAAATGCGGCTCCACAGGGGCAGAGATAAGATCATTGACATGCTCAAGAGTCAGAAATTATCTTGCTAGGCTCTTAGAAACAGTAATAGAGCCACAGCCACCTAGGTCACTTAGAAAAATGATGCTATAGGAGACTTCCCTGTGTCAAATATTTTTATAGACATTATTGTATGGAATAATTTTTGCTTTACAGCCAAATTGAGTGCAAGGTACCAGAAATGCCCAAATCCTCCTGTTCCACATATACACACAATCTCCCCCCCCAGCAGCAACATCCCACACCCAAGTGATATACTTGTTACTGTCAATGAAGCTACTACAGACATATCAGTATCACACAGAGTGAACACTTTACACCAGGATTCACTCTTGGTATTATACAATCTATGGGTTTTTGACAAGTGTGTAATGACATGTATCTACTGAGTAGTCAAAATCTTAAAAATCCTCAATCCTCCATCTGTTTATCCTTTCCCCAGTGGTCCTTTCCCGCCAGCAACCACTGACGATTTTACTGTCTCTGTAGTTTTAGCTTTTCCAGAATGTCATGTTGTACGTATGTGGCCTTTTCAGATTGACTTTTTTCACTTAGTAATAACATGGTTTAAGATTCTTCCTTGTCTTTTAATGCTTGATAGCTCATTTCTTTTTAGCACTTAATAATATTCCATTGCCTGGATGTACCACAGTTTTTTGGGTTTTTTAATCCATTCAGCTACAGAAGGAAATCTTGGCTGTGTCCAAGTTTTAGGAATTTCAAAGAGATTGCTATAAATATATGCATACAGGTTTTTGTGTAGATATGTTTTCAACTCCTTTAGAAAAATACAAGGAAGCTTAATCTCTAGACCACAAGGTAAGTAGAGTGTGTTTTCCTTATATAAAAACTGTTGAATTGTCCTTCAACACTGACCATTTTGTCTACCAACAATGTACCATTTTGCATTCCACCAGTGATGAATGACAGCTCTGGTTGTTTCACATCCTCTCCAGCATTTGATGTCAATATTTTGGCTTTTGCCCATTATAACAGATGTGTAGTAGTATCTGATTATTTTAATTTGCAATTCCCTAATGGCAAACACTGTTGAGCATCTTTGCATATGCTTATATGCCATCTTCTTTGAGGTGTCTGTTTAGGTCTTTGGCTCATTTTTAATCAGGTTGTTCATTTCCTCATTGTTGGGTTTTAGGAATCCTCTATATATTTTGGATGTAATTCTTTTTTGTATTTGCAAATATTTTTCCCAGTCTGTGATTTGTCTCCTCTAATAGCACATGAGTTAGGTTGAGAGATATATTGAGGCACTTCATTGGACAAAAAGGGTATTAAGAAATGTGGCCAAAATATAGCAAAAAAAAAAAAAAAAAAAAAATGGTGGAAATCTAGCATGTCTAGATGTTGCAGTAAAGATTCAGTGATGAGACAAATTATTGGTATCTTCAGTGTCATACAACTTTATTTCATAAACATGGGTGTGTTTGTCTACTAAATGTATCTAAAGATTTTTTTTCAGGCAATAGTTATAAAGAAGGTTATACCCGGACTCATTTTAGTTTATTCTTTATTCATTTGTTTACTTACTTGTTGTGAGGCTTATTTTAGCTCTGTGGATTAATCACAATTTACTTGGTTGGAAATCAGCAATGAGGAGTGAAAGAATAAGTGCATTATTTTTCCATGAGAAGTTCTACAAGAAAAATGAAAATGTTTCCGCATTAATTTGTTTGTGTGTGTTTTTCCCCTCTGTGTGGCATTTATGTGTGGATGTCTGCTAAGAGTTTGGACTTAATAGATAATCTTTCTTCCTGTAGCATGAACTCACAAGAAATTGTTTTTGACATGAGTTTGTTTTACACTTTCTCCTACAGAACATATACTTTGGCAAGGTCATAAACATTTCTAAAGCAAAAGGTGACTTATTTTTTATGTAAGAAACCATATTGACACACAATCCATGAGATGGTATTGATTTCTTCTTAAGCTTGTGAACTAAAACCCAGAGAGGTGTCAATGACTAACAAAGATGTTATGAATTAGATTTCATTTGAAGAGCAAATGTTAAAACATTTTTGTTTGCTTAAAATATACCAGAAAAAAAATATTGGAAAAAAGATGTTAGGCCTGGCTAGAGTTGCTAAGAGAAAAGAAATGTCCTTGAAGAGGGTGAGAGTAACTATTTTTATTAAGGAGAAGAGTAGTAACACAATAAGAAAGTGAATATAAATAAGTAATTTACAAAAAGGAAGTGAAATATGAAATACTTGAAATATTATACTAAAATTATAAATTAACTCAAGGATTAATATTTTACTTATATAATTGGGAAGTATATAAAATTGCAATGCCTTAAATTGAAAAGTTTTCATGTATTCTTTCTTTATAATTTACTGTATCTCTGCCATATTTTATGTAATGAATATATTATTTATAATTAGAAATATATAGGATAACTTAATTTTATATTTTTAAAAACATACTTTAACTTCTATTTTTATATCGTTGCACTCAATTATGTAGCTCACATTAATGGATTGTAAACAAAAGGGATATGACCTCTGTTATGTGAAGGCATTAGTTTTTTAAAAGAACTTACCAAAATGTTTTAATAAACCAAAATATTCATGGGTATATTAGCTGTCTCTTGGTACTAGCTACCAGATTTTAGCACTATATCTCAAGGGGCTTCCATTTCAATGGCATTGACAACTAAGTGGACAGCATGGGATTCAGCAATCTCCAGGAAAGAATCCATCTTATTCACAAGTAAAAGGAATACAACCCAATTTGAACTAGTCCGCCCACAACTAGCATCTGATCTTGATAAATAAATTTTGATTGCGTTTTTTCATTAAAATGAGTATGATGAATATTTCATAGGTTTCTTAGATTATCAGAAGAATTAAATCAAAATGAGATAACCACACATAAATAAAAACCCATGTAGGATGGTATTCAAAAGATAGAAATACTTTGTAGCTTTCTGATAACTTAGGAAATGATAGATAGTATCGTTAAAAATGCTCTGAGGTCATGATCTATTTTCTTTCTCTGCCATAAATATGGATTTAATACTATCCATGTTTGAGTTCCAAGACACCATAAATTTGTTACCCTTCTTCCAAAAATTAGTTGAATCAGAATTCTCCTGTTTGGTCAGAGTAGCTGGGATAAGTATCTCCAACATTGATGCTAGTTCTTTGGTCCTTTTGCCTTTTGGTTTTAACCTCCAACAATGTCTGATGCCTCTAAGTCTTTTGAATTCTACCTTTACTTTGCCATACTGTAGATGCTGCAGATTCCTGAAATATGGGGTGGTGTCCTACAAGTCCTGACAGTTCTCTGGAGCAAGGCTTCCAGTCCTGTGTTTCTACAGTGCTGCTGGGACCCTCTTTGTGGTCGTGGGAGAGCTCCTGTGCACTATGTTCTCTCTATGCTCTGTGACCCTTAACACTGCCTAGGTTTCTGGTGCTCACAGGAGGCACTGACAGGATTACAAAGGCCAGAAGCTGAGAAGAATTGTTTGCTATAATTCCACATTTTAATTATTTGTTAAGTAAAATCAGTTATTGAATCTTCTTGCTAAAAAGTCTTAAGAATAACCCATGTGTCTATGTTCTCAAGACTTAACAGAGCCATTGAATGGTGTAATCAACAGAATATAAGAACTCCATACAAACTGGAACCCATAAAAAAGGAAAAAGGATTCCACCAAAATTCGAACTTGTAAAGCTTCAATGATGTAAAATTTGAAAATATAAATTGAAAGATTTATCAGGTTAGAATTGAATTATATTGAGTTACTCTTTTCTAAAGACACAGATTCCAAAGGTCTTTGTTTCTACAGAGAGCAAATTAAGGCTAGATCAGTTTAATAAGAAACTTAAATGAGAAGTTTTTTTTTTTTTTTTTAAAGCCTGAAGGAAATATTACTGAATAATACATGATGCTATGAATTGTCATGAAATCTAATTATGTACATAGTTGGAGTTATGGAGACCCTCATTCATTTGCAGTTACTTTGGCTTAATCTTGCTTAGGATAAAATTGAAGATCCTCTCAGGGTGTCATACTTAGATTTTTATGAGTCTCTGTAAGGCAGATTTAAGTCTTCAGCTCAGAAGGAAGTAGGTAGATCTTGAAGCTTATATTCATGTTCTATTTTTGCCCTCATTCTAAAAGCAATCTGTGGTGAATTAAAAGAAAAAGGAGAATCATTGTGGTGGTCATAAATGACATTGGTGGTCATAAATTATTTGACTATTACTAGAACCCTCTCCCAGTGACTCAGAACTGTAACAGAGCAAAGTAAAATTGCAATAGTTTTGTATAAGGTAAGACAAGATACAAAAAAAATTCAGGTACTTTTAGTGGTTGTATATTTTTTTCTCAGACTATTATTGCTGTGTTGGATGAAAAAAGACATAAAAGCGGTAAATGATAAAGAAAAATATTGATTGATAATTTATCAAAATGGTTTAATGCTTGGGAATTCCATGATTAATTTTTGGAGGGAAATCTGTTCCATTATTCTTCTAAATTAGTATACTTTAAAGTTGGGAAAAATTCTTAGGAATCTTGAAATTTTGTAAAGGTACCTTTTACCTTTGTGCCATATGAAAAGGAATGCTGAGTTTTTTTCATTTCACATAAATTTTATGTACTAAACAGAAAATAAGCTTGCTTTGCCTATTGTACAGTGAGTCACCTAGAGCTGTTGTACTTTACCAAACCTCTGGCAATCAGGATCCTCATAGCACAAAGAAAGACCATAAAGTACATTTTAATTCATCCATCTGCTGTTCACATACTGCTATTATAATTTGCAATTCCATGAACAATCTGATGACTTAGGTGTTGAATTAATCGTGTTTGGTCTTGCATCATTTGAATTTCAAATGTGTCTCTCTAATTCTCTAACTATATTAGATAGAAAGTTCAGCTAAATAAACCAAAATCCAAGAAGGAATTAATTCTTTCTTAAAGGGCAAATGACACCCATCCATAAATACTAGTCATTGAGCAAAACAACCACTTTGTTTCCATTATATTACTATTGGGTTGTTTCCTTCAATAGATACATGACAAATCAAATGCATTTTCCTTCAACAAACATTTTTAGGGCTGTTATAGACAAAAAAAAAATCATCACCAATAAAGTCAAATTCAACTCTACCAAGTGAACTGCATGAAACTTTTATCTTAGAAAAATCATATACATAGAAGAAACTTCATCAAAGAACCAAGGAATTATTTAAGTAAACAAATGTCAGACATGTGTTCCACTCACAGGGTTTAAAAAAAGGCCTACAGAGAAAATATATTAAAATTCATATTTGAATAACACACTAATGGTGATCCAGAATTAGTTAACCTTACAAGATGATTATAGTTAACGTAATCCCCTGGAAATAAATTTTGGCAGATCATTTGAACTCACTTCTAGTTGCTTTCCTGAAACAAATGCTTTACCTTTAATCATCAAAATATTTATTCCTTCTTCCTCTCTATATGCACTGCTATGGAATCCATTTTCATATGAATCATTTAATGATCATTCTAGAGACACATGCCATCACTTCCTTTTTAATCTTCCTCTGGGTACTTCTTAATTTTTTTCTGTATGCTTTTGGTTTTCTGCATGTTTAGAGCACATTAAAAATTGACTTTGCTTCCTATAAAGTTCTGTATGGAAAATGAAATATTCAGGAGTTCATTTAAGATTTCTTATTAAAATTACCTGTTATTTATCTAAGCTAAGCATTTCAATTTTTATTACAAACTAGTTATTGTATTTAGAATAAGCAAGGGAGAAAGACACATCTTGTATTCTCTTTGGAGCCAGTGGAGTCTAAATCACTATGTTGAATGTCAAAAAGTAAATCTACTAAATCAATTAAATCTATTTAAAGGTTCAATGATGGCAGTACATTTCTTATATTTCTGGGATAAAGTAATTTTGTTTTAATGTAAGTGTTTGTTATAATATTCAACTTTTATGATTATAAAGGCGATGCACTGGAATTATACAGACTCAAAAAAGTAAAAGAATTTAAATCACTTGCATTCTATAATGCAAACATAAATGCTGTCAAAATCTAAGATGTTTCTTTTAGTCTTTTTGCAATAAACAGATCATAACAGATAGATAAATAGATACATATAGACAGATGAGCTATAAATAGATGGACCACTGCATTATTTTAGAAAATTTGGGTCATATTCTTTATGGAGTTTTATATCACCTAGTGTTATATCATGAGTATTTTGCCATGTCTATAAATATTCTTGGAAAATCTGATTTTTAGAAGCAATATATTTTGTTAAAATGCACTTAAATTGAGCATTCATTAATCTATTTAACAAGTATCTGTTGATCTACTACGCACATAAATTGTGTTTGATGCATGGAGCCTGGAAAGATTTGCACATCTCCACAGACTGATAGTTTGGGAGATGAAGTACCATATTTAAAAAGCTGTAACACAAGATGGAAAGCACTTAAATGCTGTAAAGGAACATCATGCTTTACAATTTCAGAGGAGGATGAAATTAACATCCTGTTTTAGAGAGTAATCAAAGGAGCCAATGCATTTGAGCTAAGCTTTCAAGGCTGGTTGGACTTTGGACATGTGAATATGAGAAGATCAAGCATTACAAGTGAACAAAAAGAACGAACTAAGGAAAAAAAGCAGATGTGCATATAAAACGTGGACAAAATATCTCAGAAAGTGCAACATAGTACACTCAGGTTTGTGGGTATGTGTCCATAGAAAGAACAGTGATGACAGAAAAGAACAGGGTGACAAAGTTAAAGGCAATATCAGTGGTGGTGCTTTTAGTGATTTTCCCTTTTATTTACTTGTTTTCTTCTCAGATTTTATTTTGTGTATAGTATCAGAAATTTCTTTTATGAAATTGCAGATATGAATTCATTTGATTGCTGCTATGGCTTGGATAAGTGTCTACCAAAGGCCCATGTGTAAAGGCTTGGTTGCCAGCCTGTGGCACTACAGGATTCTGGCAGAAACATAGAGGAGGAGACTGGTAGGAGGAAGTTAGGTCACTGAGGGTGAGACTTTGAAGGGGACATTGGGACCCTGGATCTTTTTGCTTTTTTACTTCCTTGCTTCCATGAGCTGAGCAGCTTCTTCCAACATGCATTACTTCCATGATGTGCTGCTTCACTATGGACCCAAAATCACCTGGGCCAACTGACTCTGGACTGAAACCTCCAAAACTGTGAGAAAAATATACCTTTCCTCTTATAAGCTCATTATCTCATGTATTATGTCACAGTGACAAAAAAACTGAGTAATACAAATATTTCAATAATACTATGAGGTGGATCTAAGTATAAAAGATGAGGAAACTGAGGATACCCAGGATAAGAAATTTGATCAAAGATATACAGTCAGTAGATACCATCACTAGATTTCATACCAAAAACTTTGCAGTGCTTCTTCTTTCATGTTAAAGGTTTATACTTAATTAAAAATTGCAATAAACTTGTGGGGAAAAAATCAGGCTGCAAAATGACACATACTTAAGAAATTTTATTTATAGAAAGAAATAAAATTTTCTATGGAAACTTTTTAAAGGAAACTAAATACATATGTTATGGTTTAGAAATGAGGTGTTCCCCAAAAACTCACATGTGAGACAAAGCAGGAAGTTTCAGGAGAGAAATAATTGGATTGTGAAAGTCTTAACCCAATCAGTGAATTAATCCCTGATGGGATAAACTGAGTGGTAACTAGAGACAGGTGGGGTGTGGCTGGAAGAAGTGGTTAATTGGGGGCATGGCTATGGGGTATATATTTTGTATCTGGAGCTGGAGTCTCTCTTTCTCTCTGCTTCCTGATGTGAACTGCTTCCCTCTGCCACACTCTCCTGCCAGGATGTTCAACCTCACCTTGAGCCCCAAGGAATGGAGCTGGCCTTCTATGGATTAAGACCTCTGAAACCATGAGCCTTCAAATAAACTTTTCCTCCTACAGTTGTTCTGGTCAGATTCTTTAGTCACGGCAATTAAAAAAACTGACTAAAACAATATGTATTTTCCATAAATGAATATTATTTATTTTCATCTTCATGAACCAATTTATTTTTGATTCATCCCTCTGGGTATAGGCATTAAATACTATGACAATGGCTTATACTCTTGAACAAAACTCTGCAAATTCCAAAGTAGGAAAGTTTTTCAAGGTCCCAAAGTCAAGTTTGGGTTCTTGATCTTCAATAGTTTTGACTTGGTCTCCCCAGGCAGGAATGCAAATACTGATAAAAACCTTGTCACAGGCAGGGATCTAAGTTGACCAAAGACTGGTGCTTTTGAAATTCGTTTTTTTAGTTACCTGAAAATTTGCTTTATATTTATTCTGCTAGGCAAATTCCACTTGAAAGAGGGAAGCTAAGGAATAATAAGAAAAAGTATACAAGATCTTGTTCATACATGAAACCATTCAGAGCAGAAGCCACATATGCAGTGTTTGTTGGGGGTACACAGTTGACCTCAACTTTCTTCCAACATCTCCAGTATCTTGATAACAGCATGTTCTGTGTACTTCTAAGTAAAAATGCTCTCCAATTAATACCTCTATCTTAACATTGCAATAGAAATTATCAAGCAATGAAAATAATTCTGAATAAGCCATTGCTACATTACTTCTTATATTCAACACATGTAAGATGCTTCAAAAAATATGTCAAGGAAGATATGTTCAGAAACTTGTTCAAAATAATTGTCTATGAGAATATACAGTTGTTGTCAGTTCAAAGAAGCTTGGAGTAAATTTTAAGAAGCATCTGAAAATTTTGGTATAAAAACAGAGAAGAGATAACTGTGGTAGAACATAATGAGATGGGTAAGATCGAAGTTTAAGTAGGACTTACTCTACTAGACCAAATCTCTTGAGAGTAACTGTTTATTTGGAGCAGGATAGTTTAATTATTGGTTAATGATGTTCTATTCCACCTACTTGCTATTTAAAACATGCAAACAGAAATTTAGCATTAATAAATGTATCCCAGCAATAGAGAAAAATTAAATTTCTAATATAAAAATGAAGGTTAGTGATTAAAATATGTAAATACTTGCTCAAATTTCACCTCCCCCCACAAGTAGTTACAAAATATTTTGGGTTTTTTATTTTTTTGGTTCTTTCCAAGTGAAATATGCAAATAATAACAGCCAAATGTAAATTTATATATTTGTAAACTGAGGCATAATATAAACAAAGTGGAAACTCTTAATTGTATACCTTGCTGTATATAATAAGTTAAGATAAATATGTAATCAACATATAGGCCAAGATGTAGAATCTCTAATAATCCCCTCCCACAAAGGTAACCATTATTCTGACTCGAAGTAACTGTAGTTTCCTTTTGACTGTTTAAACTTCATATAATGGAACCATATAGTATGTATACTCAGGTGGCTGGATCCGCTCACCTAACACTCAGTGAGATTCACCCACCTTGTTGTAAGCAGTTACAGTGCCTTTTTTAAAATTTCTGCATTATATAAATGTACTATATCATATTTATCCACCAGCTGTTAATGGATAATTGGATTATTTCCAGTTAAGGACTATTATAAATAAAGCTGCTGTCAGTACTCTTGTACATGCCTTTTAGTGAGCATAGACTCTTTTCTACTGAGCACATACGTAGAAATGGAATTACTGGCAAAAGAGTGTATATACATGTTCACTTTCGGTAATTCTGTGTATTTTCCAGATTGCTTTTTATCAGTTTAAACTCCCATTGAACTGAATGAGAATTTCAGTTCTACATGTTCAAAAGTGCCTAGAATTATCAAATTTTAAAAATGTTTTTTTTTTTTTTAATTTTGGTGTGTATGGCTGTAGGACACCATTTGAGGTTTAATTTGCATTTTTCTGACACCATATGAGATCTAGGAGGAAAAGAAAAATTGTTCCACTTAAAATCCAAAACTTGGACAGGTATAAGTATAAACTGACAGCCCATGAAAATGTCTCCCAAGGGAGATAGCTAACTCTATTACTATTCAGAAAGTTCTAGTAAAATTGGAATGGACAAAATTCTAGAGTAGGATGTATAGGAAACAGCTAAATACTACTAAAAATAATGAATTTTTAAAAGTCCATTTTGGACATAACCAATGCTAATTTTAAGCTATCAAAATACTGCAATGCCAATCACCCCCAAATTTAGATAATTGTGGATGAAAAAGAGGTTTCAAATGTTATTGCAATTTTTTCCCCAAGAAAGACTTATGTTTGTACATCCTGTATTTTATGTAATGAAGATTTACACATTTACTATGTAAATGGGACAGTGCAACTTGATGTGGTTAGCATTCCCTCCTTAGACTACGTCAATCCCAACTGCCAGTTATATTCCATGTCTCAGGTAATGCCAAATAAAACAGGTCTAACCAGATTCACAATTCAGGTCTTGAGGCTGGGAAGAATTTCAATTTTGAATAAACCTCTGGGGCCGCCCTTATAAGGAAATGGCAAAAACAGTTATAGTCAGTGTAACTAAAATTTAGTGTGAGTTTGCAATATCTCAGGCAGCCCACAAATTCATGTATGTGAGGAAAAAAAGGGTGGAGAGGGACTGCTTTATTTATATCTATAAATTTATGCAAATTTTAAGACATAGAGGTGCTTGTTTTATGTTTTCAAAGTGAATAGTAAATTTTTATGTGTAATTTCATGATTCTGAAACTTCATGTTAAATGATGATAAGCAAGTTCAAGAAATTACTGTGCCAGTACTAAAAGGAGAAAGATCGGCTGGTTAGCTTGTAGAGTAATTTTAGAGTGAACTATATACAAAGTTAAAAAAAAAATACCATTAGAAATTGCCTTCAAGAAAAAAGATAGAAGGACACCTTGGACTCTTGGTAAAATCTAAAACACATCCTGGGGTTAATATTATAAGGATTCTAAGATAAAAGGTGAGATCAAGCCTACTTTTTTTAGAGTAGCACCTTGTCCGAATTTGAACATGTGCACTCATGCACACAGAGACTCATGAGCAAAGGCTTTTGTATAATATCAGTATTAAAAATGTTTTCTGTCTTCCAAATGAAGTATGATAAATAAGGAAAAAAGGATGGACTTTTACTTCTCCTGTATGTTATGTAAGTTTGCCTTAATGAATTTTTAAATTGCTCAGTTTCGAATTAGGCATTTGATGTTTGAATGGGATATGCATAGTTGACTCATTTGAGGAAAATATCAATTAGATGTTCAAGCCCTTGAGGAATCTTCTATAAAATTCTCCACAGTTGAGAAAATTGAAGGAAAATGCCTTTATCACATTGTTCATTTTTTATTGATTTGCTCTTTCCCTTCATGAATATTTACTATGTATTATCTGTATTCCAATCTTTCTACTGAGCCCAAGGGATAAAAACAAACAAATATACCAATAGGGTTCCTTTGCCTCAGATGCTAACCTCTCAGTGGCTAAGACAAAACAGAAATATAAGAAAAAGCAATATGACAAGTGTTAGAGGAAAGTGAATAAGAGAACTGATGGGGAAGAAGAGCTAGCTGTGTTGGCAGAGTGATCTTACAGTATTTCTGTGGACTTTGCAATTTTCATAATTTTCTGGTAGCTGGGATTATGAGTTATATTTTATCAATGAGGAAACTAGGACAGAAAGAACTTCATGAACTGCTTGATCACAACTTCAGAAAGGTGAGTTGCTATATTTTTTTAATTGAAAATTCAGGATAGAAATGAAATTTCAATGATGTTTGTAGCAAGTCTTTGAACAAAAACATTAAAATTCTGATTTAATTTATAGATCAATATTATAAAGACTGAATATAAGAAAGCAATTTGCAAAGTAACAAAATCAAGAAAAATTGCATATGTGGAAAGTGGTAAAAATACTATAAGCACTTTAATTTTTAAATTTTCTTTCACTGGGGTTTTTAATTTTTAACTATAATACAATTAAAAAATATTATTACCTTAACATAGTTTCTGAAATTTCATTGTTCTAGTATTTCCTGTACTATAGTAATTGTCTTCAGGATACACTTTTGTGACCTTTAAATAAGGGAACCACATATCATCCAAACTGGAACAGTATTACTATTAAAAATAGGATCTAATAAAATTGTTCCAGCATATCAGTTGTAAGCTAGGATTATGTCAGACACACTGGGAAGTATGGTCACTGTGTTATAGGCTGAATGGCGTTTCCTAAAATTCATATATTCAATTATTAACTCTAATACCTCATGATGCAACCTTATTGGAAGATGCTGCCTTTAAAGAATATAATAATTTGGATATGAGGTGTCCCTCAAAAGTTTCTGTGTTGATGCAGGAATGTTCAGAGGTGACACGATTAGATTACCTAATTAGCTTATCTTAGTTTGAAATGACTGACTAGGTAGTAACTGTAGGCAAAGTAAGGCATAGATGGAGGAGGTGGGGGATTATGTATTCTCTGGGACACCTTCTCCTCTTCTGCTTCCTGACCCCACCATAAACTGAGCAGTTTTCCTCTCTGGGCCCTTCCTGCATGATGTGCTGCACATGGGTCACCCTGGACCCAGAAAAATGGAGTCAGCCCTCTGTGGACTGAGACCTCTGAAACTCTGAGCTGCAATTAACTTTTCCTCCCTATGTGGTTCTTATTGGGTATTTCGGTCACAGAAGCACTCCAGCTAACTAAAACAAAGACATAATCAAGTTAAAGTGGGGTCCTTAGGGTGGCTCCTAATTCAGTGTGACTAATGTCTTTACAAGATGAAGAAACTTGTACACAGGAAACAAATATTGTGGGGCTGGAAAAGGCATAAACAGAAAACAGCCATCTGCAACTTGAGGAGAGACAACTGAGAAGAAACCAAACCTGTGGACACCTTGATCTTGGACTTTTAGCCTTCAGAATTGTGAGGAAGTGCATTCTGTTCTTAAGCCATCCAGTCTTTGGTATTTATTATGCAGCCTTAATTAGCAAACTAATACACTGTGACAGGTACTTCACTGCTTTCCTAATATTCCAAAAAATATAAAATAGTTGTTTACAAAATTTAGCATTAAAAATAATCATCGGGGTCATAATTTAATTTGTAGATCAATAATATAAGAACTGAATACAGGAATTTATTATATTACTTTCTGCATTAATCTGCAGGTTAATATTAAAATGCAGATTTCTGAGCCCCAATTCCAGACCTACCACAAATCATTTGTGGTTTGAACCCAGGAATTCAAACACCTGATGATTTATTTTATTTAGGACCAAGATTTTTAAGAAACTTTGATCTGTAACAGGGAAGTATTTCTTATAATTATGAAGAAAAACAATGCAAATATTTTAATGAGACTTTCTCTAATCAAACTTATAATTTTATTTCTTCTGTATCTAGCTATGTTGATCTTAAAACTCTAGTAGAGAAGTTATAAAATTAGACTACTTTAGGCAGAATTCTCAGTTTCACCACTTACTTGCTGGCTATATTCAAACAAGTTATTTAAATCCCCTCAGTGTTTCATGCTATAAAATGGGAATACTATTACCTGTCTCAAGAATTATTGGAAAGAACTGAAAGTAGTGCCTGTACAGCAAAAACAAACACACAAAAACCTCAATGAATGTTAATTATTAATTTTATCTATTGAAATCGTCATGTATATTTATTCTTTTCTGCTCCAATAACTTTGGTGTTATAGTGTTTTCAGAAATGTTCTCTCAGTTCATCTTTGCCAATCAAGTTTTTTTCTCTACTTCAGAACACTGCTAAAAGCCATGTCACCTCTGGCATCTTCTAATGCTACCCAGATTTATGTCAATATCTCAGTGGTAACACATTTAAGCATATGTGAGTAAATTGTACAATAGCGCCATAGATGATAAGACCAAAGACTTCAAGGGCTGTAATAATGGCAGAAATCGTCATCTACTCCTCAGGTTAAGTGATTTGCTCAAGGTCTCATGCCTTATTTCTTTCACGACCAGATTTCAGGTGTCCTGATTTCTAGCACACTGTCCTTTATTCTCAGCACTATCGTATAACTTATTTTCTAGCTAGGACAATTCTGAGAGTGTAAGAGGGCACTGTTAAAACTGTGTTGGAAAGGTAGACATAAATCAGAATTGTCCTAAGCAAACCAGGATTATGATGCATCAGCCATGGTCTAATAGGTATTTCCATATAGAGAATTGGACATAGGGGTTTTGTTAAACAGGTTTACAGAACTGAAAAAGCAAAAAGGGAACACCAAGTTAGATAATAACTTCAGAAATCAATGATCATACCCTGGTGGGGAAATAAAAGGAAAGATATTGAGGTTTTCAGACCTCGAAAGTTTGGAGGAGGGCATCAAAGCCGAATTCCAATGCTTTGGGGGAAAACTACCAATGTACTGTTGACCATACCTCAGAAGCTCAAATGAAGATCTCAGTAGATTGGAGCTCAGTGAGAAGAAGGCCATCTATGAAAACAGGCTTTCAGTAAACACTGAATCTGTTGGCACCTGGATCTTGGAGTTTTTAGCCTTTAGAACTATAAGAAATAAACTTCTGTTGCTGATAAGGTACAAAGTCTATGGCATTTTGTAATAGCTGCCCAAATGCACTAAGACAACTGGTTAGTAAAGCAGATTCTCCCCCATCATGTAGGTGGGCTTGTCCAATCATTTTAAGGCCTTAATAGAATAAAGACTGTCATTTCTTAAGAAGAAATTCTGCCAAAAAACTTGCCTCTGGACTCAAACTGTGATTCTTCCCTTGGTCTGTAGCATACTAGCCTCTCACATCAGATTTTGGACTTGCCACAATCTCATGGACCAGTTTATTTATATATATATATATATATATATATATATATATATATATATATATATATATATATCTTTCTGGGTTGGGGGTGTGGCTTAGTGGTTGAGCACCTGCCTAGCATACAAAAGGCACTGAATTTGATCCCCAGCAGTATATACATACATATCCTATTGATTCATGTTCTCTGGAGAACCTTGAGTAATGCATCTAGCTAATATGAACACCTTAGGAGCTCAGCAAAGGAACAAGGAGATCAAATTTAGATCCATGAAGGGCAAGATACTTGGTTAATGACAGCACTTCAGGCACTTTTAGGTTGGGCACAATGGAACTGGGGCTGAAGCTTCTGAGAGGCAGATACAGTTTATCTCCTCCTGATTCTTACTTAAGGATGGCTTTGGAGAAGACAAAAGAAGCTTGAGATGTAAACCAACTGCTGTTGACTGAGTGAAACATCATCTGCTAGGACAATGCTGACAGGAATAACATTCTTCTTCCTGCCTTTCTATCTCCTTCCAGTGCCCCCAATTAGATGATACTAGCAGAAAATCAGCTGACAAAAGAAAATATGGTTTCCAGGGCTCAGACTCAGCATCTCCAAGAAGAGCATGTAAGACTGAAATTGGAGAACAGCCCATCCTCAGCAGCCATGTACATAACCCTTGAACTTCCAGACAGGACCAACTACTTGTTTCCATATGACAAGTTGTGAATATATTCATACAGATTAAGTCACTCTCACATTCTCCCACCAACCAAAAATATGGTAAAAAATCCAAACTGTCAATATTCACCTCTAGCGACATTAGTTCATACCACTCTAGTGATGTCAACTGCTTCTCTATTAACAGTCATAATCCCACTGAAATACTCTGCAATCTAGAGATTAAATTTAAGTAAAACACCAACCACCAAGACCTAAATAAAATAATAAAGGAAAGAAAGGGAAGAGAAAATTAATAATAAACATATACACAAAAACATCCACATTCACATTATTAACATGCCTAAATATGTAAAATATGCCTACTTGTTGGCGTTCTTATGTTGTAGTGGATCACAAAGCTAAAGTTGAATTTTGTAACTTCTTTCCCATGCTATAAATCCCATATACCCTTTTTCACTGGCAGGGTGACCTAAATCTTTGTCCCTAAAAGACCTGAATCGTCAGTGATTCTAGATCTTTGGGGTAGGGAGTGCTAAATTTTTCTATTAACTTTTGCCACTAGATTTCTGGGTTCTCTGACATATTCCCCAGTTTATGCAGGTAGTACTGATCCAATTTCTCTCCATTGTCAGGATAAGTCATGCCAGCCAGTACAATAACCCATTTGTTCTTTGAATGGCAGGAGAAGCACAGAATGGCCAGGTGGCCATCTCAATTTATAATTCAATGAAATTATTGTTATGTTCCCTCGTGAAAGCATTTTTTTTCCCTTTGGAAGCAATTCAAATGAACAGATTTTAAGTTGTGGGAAAGAAATGCAAAAATTCTGCGAGTGGGTTATTAGGCAAAATAGTGATCAATGCAACTCCACCTTCTACCTCTTGATTCTCAGGCCCATATATTCTGGCTATTGAGTGCTATGCTAGTCACTGATTCAACACATATTCTCCATTGTACAAGACAAAGCTCACTTTTTAAAAGAAGTTAATCTATAAACTGCACTGAAAGTATTCAATAGATATCACCATTCTATGGTGATTCCACCATCTTATCAGGCCATCTGCTTTACAATGATGGAGTTCATGAATAAGACCAGATAATTCTATGAGTATGAGCCCTTTGGCACACTTCTTTTGGTGTGAAATGAAATGAGGATCTTGCAATGTAATGTAGAATACAACATAAGTAAAAAAGACCATATCTGTTCATGTTAGTAGAAGTTTAGGGGGCATGAAATGCAAATGTGTATCTAGAATACAATATGACAGCTGCAGTGAGGGCAGATTATTTTGTCTTCTTGGTTGGAAGATTTCCAGTGATTTAATTGACTGGCCCCCATTGGGAAAGGAACCATATGGGGGCTTTGTATGGATCTCTGTTGTTAAACAGATTAAGCATTCTGGTGGTGGTAGCCAGATCAGCCTTGGTAAGAAATAGTACATACTATGAACCAAAAATAGACCTTCCATTTCTGCCACCATGGCCACATTGTACCTTGCATAGGGAGCAAGAGTACTTAGATAACTGGGTTTGTAGAAGGATCCCCTCACTTTAACATGGAAAATGCCTCTAAGGTAAGAAAGGTAGGTAGAAGACTTTGTCTAATCTCCTTTCTAACTAGACTCCTAGTAAATTAAGCTAATGGTATTTGCTAGTAGGTGGAGACTTCATATCTGAAGTGACCTTAGCAAGATGGTCCTTGTAGTGGTACCCCCTCCTCCACAGAAAATCTTAACTAAGCTTCCCCAGAAATCTTCACCATGGATTTTAGGACTGTCAGCAAAAGAGTCTCTACAAAAAACATTCAATGTAGATTCCTATTCCTATTCCTATTCCTATTCCTATTCCACTTCCTATTTTCCTGCAGCTCTATTACTTGGCCATTAGACTGAAAGAAATCAGCACTCCAGGTGCTGGACGCCCCTTTAATTGTTTTTCATAAACATGTTACCAGTAAAATAGTTTGTAGAAGTGTGTTTGCAAATACAAAATGTAACAATAAAAGGACAAATTTTTTAAACAAGACCTCTGGCCTTGAGGTGGAGCTTCACAGAGATGGCTACATTTCAAAGATAAGAGAAGTTACCAATTGGGCTCCATGGTAACAGCTGGCAGGGAGAGTAAAAAAGGGGAGAAGAAGCTCTCCCCTTCTCAGGTGTTGTCCTTGAAGGGTTAACTTGCCCAGAACAGTGAAAGAAAACGCTGTTTTTATGTAAACTTCTATAGACTCATGCTGGGTATAAAATTCTAAAACTACCTGATCTCAGGGTTCAAGGGATTAAGTGATTACAGTGAAAGCTGTGCCCTCTGAACCTGACTGCAGGAAATAAAATTCTTTCCTGCTATCATCGGTGCCTTGCCTTGTCTGTCCCTACAACATCCTGACTAAAGATGTCCTAGAGTAAGTAGAACTCACAATCTCTGAGGGCATAGTGCCCTAAAGACCATACAAGTCTCTAAGATATGTAATGGAGATGTTTTGTGATTTAAATGTTCCCACTGTTCAATATGATTCCGTATCCTCATGTAGAATCCTCATTTGTTATTCTGGGGAAAAGAACACATTCAGTGTAGGGAGACAGGATGTGAGAATCTTGATATCCATCTCTGATTTGTCTGAGTCTTTTAATTGCCTGTTTCATTGAACTTATTTAATAATGTTTGACAATGGGTGTGAAATTTCTGATTTGGATGACTCAAATTTGAAAATCCAATACCCCGTTAGCTCACTGAGGAAAAAAAAAAAATCTTACTGGCACCCACAGAACACATTTTTAAGTTTATCTGATTACTGGAGGTCTCCATTCTAATGGATGGTCTTTGGTAATGATTCTTCACACTCTATGCTCATTTTGAAAGACCCATAGATGTAGCACCTCTCCGTTTTCCCTTGTCACCAAGCTGCCAATCCTATTCATGTCTCTGATCATCAAATTGAATTGTTAGCAACTGTTGATGAACACATATCTCTTTACTTTTTAGTATCTTTTAGGTTGGATAAAAGAGCCAACAGAATGGAATCCTCTAAGTTCTATTCGGTTGAAATAATCTGTAATCACTGGTTTTCAGGAACATTTCTGATGGGTATTTTAATGATACAGCATTAACTGATCCATCAGTATAACACACAGAACCATTGTTCCCAAGGAACTTCCTGGGAGGTACACATTTGGACTGAGGGAAAAAAATCAATGCAGAGAAGAAAGGTACATAGTATGGAGTGCTATGGACTGAATTTTTGTGCCTTTCCCAAATTGCTATGTTAACATCCTAACTCTAAAGGTGACAGTATTAGTAGAAGGAGCTTTGGGGAGATAATTAGGTCAAAAGAGTAGAATTTTCATTCATGATATTAGTGTTCTTATAAGAAAATAACATGATAGTGGTAGTTTTCTCTCTGCTCTCTACGACTTGAGGATACAAAAAGAAGATGGCCATCTGCAAATGGAGAAGAGAGACCTTCCCAGATACCAGCTTTGTCAGTACCTTGATCTTGGGCTTCCCATCTTCCAGAACTGTGAGAAATAAACTTCTGTTGTCTAAGCTACCCAGTCTGTGGTATTCTGTTATAGAAACCTGACCTAAGACAGGAGTCCAAGCCACCTGTTTATGGAAATTATTTGTAACTTCTGTCTTATTTATTTATATATTCTACTTTTTACTGCACCGGTGTTGGTGTACGTATGTATTCATCTATTCTATAAATATCTCTAAATATACTCAGGAGGAGGAAAAATACCAGCTTATACATCAATGCAGCTACAAATGCCAACTACCACACACATATACTCTAGTAAGCTGAGCATGCACACATTTCACATGTTTACTCTGTGTCCACCTTTGGAGATTGAAAGAAGGCATCTTGTAGGAAATGCATTGTCAAGAGGTGCTTTGTTCATAGAGGGTATAAATCATACAGTTGTTTTAAGGATCCTTCCTAGTAGTATGAAATAGTCATGCATCTCATTAATAAAAATCTGAAATATTGAACTTTACATTAAGATACCAATTTGCATTACCAAAATGACTAAAAGATTCAAAAGAAGCATATGGTATGTATTTATTTGTTGATTATCTCTTTTTCTTATAACTTTTAATATTTAGCAATAACAGGAGATTTGCAAACAGTTGTAAGAAATAAGATCCTTTGTACTTTTTACCCAGTTTGTTCTGATGCTAATATCTTACAAAACTATAGTTCAAGGGCTGGGGTTGTAGCACAGTGATAGAGCGCTTGCCTAGTATGTGTGAGGCACTGGGTTTGATCCTCAGCACCACTATAAAATAAATAAAATAAAGGTCCATCAACAATAAAAAAATAAAATAAAAAAACTATAGTTCAATATTACAACCATGATATTGACAACAATTCATAATATAAAGATACAGAACAATTCCATCTCCTCAGGATACACAACCTTTCCATCATATCCCCCTTTTATAGTCATATTCACTTCCTTTTCACTACCCACCCTTTTTAAATCTCCAAAACAACTAATCTGTTCACAATTTCTATAATATTTCATTTCAGTATTTTACATTAAAAGAATGATACAATATGTCATTATTTGGCATTCACCTTTATTTTGTAAGCACAATTTTCTAGTGAGATTTTCAAGTTATTCTAAGTATCAATAATCTGTTCATTTTTATTGCTGAGTAGTCATCAGTGATGTAGATGTACCACAATTTATAATGAATGAGATGGATATCATTATCCTAAATGCATGATTGAAGACCTGAATGGTACGAATATATAGATGTTGATTATCTCTTAAAGGAAGTTTCCTTATTTGAACACAGGGGTGACAATACTTCCCAGCTCAATGTTGTGAAAGGTATTACCTGATATGAAAAGTAAAGTTTGACATGGAGTAAACACTACATAAATATTTGTTTTTATATTGTCTTTCATTTATTTTGCCAAACATTATAGTAAAAACTTTGTGGAGACACAGCAGTATAAAGCATGACATTTTCTTCCTTGGAATTTATAGTCTAGCTGAAGACAAAATAGATGAGATGATTAAAGCACACCTTATTTCAGTTTAGAAGTCTTATTCTTGAAACCTGCTGTGCTAGACCAGCCTGTAATCTTGAGAAGACAACTTAGTTTCTCTGAATTTCCTATACTTAGTTGAAAATATGAATAATAATACATATTTCATTTACCGAGGGACATCTAGGTTGGTGCCACAACCTAGCTATTGTGAATTGTGCTGCTATAAACATTGAGGTAGCTGTGTCACTGTAATATGCTGTTTTTAAGTCCTTTGGGAATAGACCCAGGAGTGGGATGGCTGGGTCATAGGGTGGTTCCATTCCCATTTTCCCAAGAAATCTCCAAACTGCTTTCCATAATGGTTGTACCATTTTGCAGTCCCACCAACAATGTATGAGTGTGCCTTTTTCCCCACATCCTCTCCAACATTTATTGTTGTTTATGTTCTTGATAGCTGCCATTCTGACTGGAGTGAAATGAAATCTTAGAGTAGTTTTGATTTGCATTTCTCTAATTACCAGCGATGTTGAGCATTTTTTCATGTATTTGTTGATTAATCATGTATCTTCTTCTGAGAAGTGTCTTTTCAATTCCTTAGCCCATTTATCGATTGGATTATTTGTGTTTTTGGTGTCAAGTTTTTTGAGTTCTTTATATATTCTAGAAATTAGTGCTCTATCCGATGTGCACGTATTAAATATTTGTTCCCAGTTAGTTGGTTCTCTATTAACCTCACTTATTGTTTCTTTTGCTGAGAAGAAGCTTTATAGCTTAAATCTATCCCATTCATTAATTCTTGGTAATAATTCTTGTGCTACAGGATTCTTGTTAAGGAACTTGGAGCCTAATATGACATGTTGGAAATTGTAGCTTACTTTTTCTTCTATTAGGTGTATTGTCCCTCAGTAGATAAATGGATAAAGAAAATGTGGTATATATACACAATGGAATTTTACTCAGCAATAAAAAAGAATAAAATAATGACATTCACAGGTAAATGGATGAAGTTGGAGAATATAATGCTAAGTGAAATCAGTCAATCTCAAAAATCCAAATACCAAATGTTTCCTCTGATATAAGGAAGCTGGTTCACAGTATTGTTGGGTGGGGGTACATAGGAGGATTAGAGGAATATTATAATGGTCAAAGGGAAGGGAGGGGAAGGGAGGGTGCAAGGGGGGAAGGGGGAAAAAAAGTGGTTGAATAAGATGGATATCATTATTCTAAATGCATGATTGAAGACTTGAATGCTGTGAATATACTTTGTATACAAACTGTTTTATGTAAAAAGATGCTATATATGTATAGTATGAACTGTAATACATACTACTATAAATAAAAATTAAAAAATAATAATACATATTTCAAAGATTTCTTGTGGTGCAGGGGATTGAACCCAGAGCCTTGTGCATGCTAGGCTAGCACTCTATCACTGAACAACATCCCCAGCACTCAATGATTTCCCTAAGTAATGAATCATGAGATGTCAGCAGTGATCTTTAAGAGTGAAAGGTAAGACAAATCCATTCTTACCTAATAGTTGTTGAGAATAGCTTTGTGAAAGAGTTATAACTGAGCCAGGCACTGAATTTAGGAGAATGAGTTAAAGGGAGGAAAAGAACATTCCAAGAAATCATGGAAATAAAAGAACAAGTGTTGAGACAGGATTAAATATGGCAGAGGCAGTGCCAGTTAGGAAACAGCTGTCTTATTAGATATGGGGATGTATGTTAAGGATAACTTTTTGCATTCCAGATGATTCCTCCTGCTTTCAAATCCTGATCCTTCTATTTCCTACCTTTTTTGATGCCCTTTTCGGGTCTTTCTCAATCCATACAAAGCATCAAAAATACACACACACACACACACACACACACACACACACACACACACATATATATATATATACCAATTCCAAAAATTCTTCCCAACAGATAGATCTCCCTTTACCACAAGTTCTTCAGATGACATTCCGCAATTTTCTGTGTTTTTCCTCAAAGAACAGTTTACCTGAGAACTTCGGCATTCTATTTGAGAAAAGGAGAGTAGTATCTATGTCACAGAACTGTGGCAGTGATAAAGGGATTTGCTATGTTATAAGCATCTAAAATGGTGCTTGGCATATAGTAAGTTCTATAAAGTGTTTTAAAATTACTATTTAAATTTATGATTCAATTTTTAGAAGTGTTAACTTATTTTACTCAGAAATCCTTCACTTAAATAAAATGTCTATGGGTTTAAGTAAACATGCCTACTTCTTTCCATCCTATGTTCCTTAAACCAAAAGAACTTTCTTCTTTGTGTTTCCTTTTTAGTCCAAGTTAAATATGCAGCACATGCAATTTAGTGTTAAGGAGTAGTTAAACTTGAAATAAGTCCTCAACAAAACTGCTGCATTTGGTTTCATGAACAATGAAATAGTATGTATTTTTCTTCTATTGCTTTATATCATATCTTTTATAAGTCACACCCTGCGTTTATGTGATATCTGTGAATTTGTAAAGCTCCACATCATCGTTACCTTGGAAAAATGACCACATCCCCCTTAGCCAATTTGGAAGTCATTCTCAAAGCTCAGTGGTATAAAGTAATGAAGCAAAGAAATTAGTCATAGGTTTCAACACTCTTCTTCCTACTCAGGATTTCTGTCTGCCTGGGTAAGAAGACAGTATTCCTTTTCTGTCAGTCCTGTTAAGACTGACATCAAGATGATCAGCAGGATTGTCCTATGAGGCTGTTAGGCAGTTTCCTGACTATGTTACATATGTTGACAAGCCAGTGCTCTTGAGAACTAGAGCTGGATGGAACAGGTGAGTTATTATATGGGCACAAGGAATCATAAAATTTCATGTTTGAAAGGATCTTAATGATTTTCTACTTTGAATACACTTCTGCTTAACTGCCTCATATAAAGTCCCTACCAAGTAATTGTGCAGCAATGGTGAAATATACTGTGTTGGCAGAACTGAAGGGAATCTATCTCATCGTTGCCTTGCAAGATACTTTTCCCTCAATTTTTAGTTCACCATAAAGACTTACAGGTGAAGAATTCATTACCTCCCTGGATCTCTTTTGAACAATTCTTTCCCTTAAAATGAGTTGAAATAATTTTTTCTCAGTTCAGTCTTTTTGTTTCTCTTATTCACTAATTCCTTTAGATTCTACACCACAAATAATTATTTTATTTTTAATGTGGAAGCATACTCATTTGGAGCTCTACTCCAAAGAAAGAACAAAATGTATATACTAGTTCCTTTAGTATTTTTGTCTCAGAAAGCAACTCACAGTTCATTATTAGTGTTGTCATTTTGTTGTTTTAGATTAGCATAAATACTATTTGTAAGGGTAAAAATTAGGAGTCTTTTGTTGTGTTATTCTTTATTCTTTTTAGTTATGATGCATCACCACAATATTCCTTGACATAATCGCAAAAGCATGGAACACAACCTGCTCCAATTCAGTCACCATCACACTCCTCTCCCACCTCCGCTCCCATCCCTCCACTCCACTGATCCCTCTTTAATCAATTTACAGTTTAAATTGTTTGAATTATTTTTAATTAGGGTCCTGTGGAAACACCTGACGCCAGGACCCACTATGCCACATTCATGCATGTACATAGCAAAGTCAGTCAGATTCATTCCACTGCTCAGATTCACTCCTTTTCTTTTTCCTCCTTAATCCCTTTCATTGACTCTACTGATCTGTCCTCTGTTTTGATGAAATTCCCTCTCATCTTTCATTTATTGTCTCAGAAATCATCTCATAGTTCATTATTATTGTTTTTGTTGTTGTTTGAGACTAGCATGAGTACTATTTGTAAAACCCTAATCGCTATTAGGGTCCTTTGCAAGCAACCCAAACCAACATTTGTCAACTAATTAATAATAATAATAAGAAATACTGTTATACAACTCACCAAACCAAAACAAAAGTTTAATAGTTCCATGTCAGGAGCCAGGGAAGAGCACATGATCAAGGACAACCTCTTAAGCAACTGCCATCTTAATAAATCAGCCTCTATTCTTTCTTTCCTACTCTTGTCACGGCTATCAAAATTCAAATTCTAGGGAAATGCATCTAATCAACTGAGCTAGGTGCCTACCTCTCAGAAGAAAGCAGAAAATCTGACTATAATTGTAGGAGAAGAGTAGTTTTCCAAAAGAAAATTGAGGTTCTGTTTATGGGGAGAAGGGGAGATCTATTCTAACCAAACAAAATCCATAGACCCACTACAGGATGTACCGGCCTTTGTGTCCTTGAAGTGTTTATGATGTTCAAGACTGTCTCTATCCTTGGGTTGACTCTAGAGTCTTCCTAGAAACTTAAGTCTGGGCTTAATATGACTACAAACAAGATTTATAGAATGTTAAATCTTATATAGTATCTCGTAATTCATACATTGCCATTAATACAAAATGCCTACTCTACTCCTTCACTGCAGTGTGCCTCTTAGTGATCTGGTGGTAGACATGGAAATATGCTGTCCTTCAGGGCAGACCTTTCCTAGCTGAAGTTGTGGTCAGCATGCAGTCTCCAGCGGTCACCTCCTTTAATTTTGCTTCAGTGCAGAAATCTATCTTGCCTGGTGTCCTTCCTTTCCTGGGGAAGTCCATGCCTAGTGACTGAGTGAGCAAGTAAGACAAAAAACAAAAAGAAAAAGAAAAGAAAAGAAAAAAAAAAACCACAGTGATTTCAGTCAGTTGTGGAGCAATGCTGATGTGCATTACTTTCCTGAGCTGTCAGCCTGGTTGGCCAAGGCTGTGTTGGATTTACACTGTTTCAACTTTTCTTTGGCTCAATATGACTTGCTCACTTTGTCTTTACCAAGTACTCATCTCTGAGAAAGATATTAAACCACAAAATCATCTTAAAAACCTGCTCCAAAAAAATGCAAATTATAATTCCTGGAAAATGAGACGATACTAGTAATGCAACTTGCTCAAAGTCATATTTATTACAGGCAGAAATTTAATTAGGACATGTGTATATTTCTTGACTAGAAATCTAGCACACTTTCTACTTTTCCAGTCCTATGTCCAGAGGTATCCAAGATAATTTGGCTGATTCAAGTTTTGCAAGATTAGTGTCAATCCAAAGTCATCAGATACAGCCACCAGATGGAAATCATATTCATCTACATCAATTGAATATTGACATCCCTTGGACACATAAAAACTCTTAGCACAGGCTTCTGGCTTTGCTTTCATCTCCATACTTCTATGTATTTATGGTACATCCGTAAGACTACAGGTAAAGTACAAAGTGATATTGTCTTACACAGATGAGAAACACCCATAAAGTCTGTTTCAGGTATGTGGGATGCCTCTAACACTCCTAAGTACCCTCTGTGCCCAATGATCTCAAGATAGTAATGTCATACTTGGTATCTATATCTTTACAAAAATGTCAACTTTCTCCTAGTTTTCTCAGAAATCATGGTTGTAGGCCAGATATAATATTCCCTCTGGGTTTTCTTTCATAAAAACTTATGAAATATTTGAGGTCTCTAATTGGACAGCAGAAAACTAGATGTGATTAGGAAAAAAGAGATAAAAATTCCTAAAGTAACATAAATTGAGAGTTATTTTATAATAAGCAAAATATTGATGTGATATAGCTTTCAGTCTATTTAGGGGTTGATTAGGTTAATGGGTGCAAGTAGAATAGTTTTCAAATGATATTAAAAATACACTAACATTTTAAAATTAGTTTGTCTAATAGTTAAGGTACTGGGAAAAAAAAAAGCCTTCAGTCTTTCTGAATTATTGAACTCAGTTCCAGCAATGCTACAATTACAGATCTTTTCATCAATTGCATATTTCATTAGCTCCATAATCTAGCTCATTATTAGCAACTCAATATTTTGCATATGAATTTTAATTGAAAATTACATTTTCCCTGTGCACTTCTAATTCACTTATTGAATAATGTTGATATTTCAAGGGATGAAATATTATAATGAAAAAAATGATGAATTCATGGTTATATCACAAATAATTGGTAGAATCCTCTGCTTCTCATTTAGGTTAAATAACCAGCTTTCACCTAGAAAAAGTTTCTGTCTGCCTTGGGGAGTCTGAGGGTTCTCATCCAAGTCACATTTCTAATGTCAAGAGAAGAGTGTCCCACCTCCAGACCTACTACTTAGGTCTATATTATCGAAAATATAAAATATAGATATTATAAACATTTATAATATATAAAACACCTAATTCCAGATATCATCAAACTAATGTTTTATCATTTACACTAAAACATGAATTTTAAAGCTGATTTATTATAAAAACATTATATGGAAAATGAATTAATCTGGCATATATACCTAATTAGAATAAATTAATTAGTTAATGAAAAAAGAAAATGAATTAAACTCATTCATTCTGTAAAATTTAACAAATATATATCTGACACCATTGTTGCCACTTGATAAACAAAACAATGAAAATGAAACAATAAAAATCCTCACCATTTCCCCTCCACACCTCCAAATGTGTTTTCTATGCACATGTGTGGGGGGACCTTGCATTCCAGGGTCTGGTTTGTTCAATTGATTGATTTTTGAATGTCCTGTACATTATCAAGCCCCAGCTCCTCTACTTGTCCTTACTCAACCTTTTAACCTGAGCCCACTGTATCTACCCAAAACATACCTATAAGATCAATCCCTTCTAGCCCTGGTTTTCTCGTCATACTATTCTATTTATCAATTTCGGTCCTTGGTGTTTTTCACCCATCCAGTGTAACTATAGTGTTCAATTTAAGAACAATATAAGCCGGGCGCGGTGGCGCACGCCTGTAATCGCAGCACTTTGGGAGGCTGAGGCAGGAGGATCGCGAGTTCAAAGCCAGCCTCAGCAATGGCGAGGCACTTAGCAACTCAGTGAGACCCTGTCTCTAATAAAATACCCGGTACCACAAAAAAAAAAAAAAAAAAAAAAAAAAAGAACAACATAAAAAGTTGAAAAGCCGGGTGCAGTGGCGCACACCTGTAATCCCAGCACTTTGGGAGGCTGAGGCAGGAGGATCGCGAGTTCAAAGCCAGCCTCAGCAATGGCGAGGCACTTAGCAACTCAGTGAGACCCTGTCTCTAAATAAAATACAAAAAAAGGGCTGGGGATGTGGCCCAGTGGTCGAGTGCCCCTGAGTTCAATCCCCGGTACCACAAAAAAAAAAAAAAAAAAAGTTGAAAAATAAAAGTAAAGTAAAAATTTTTAAAAAGCCTAAATATACAGAGTTCAAGAATGAAACACTGGTCATAGCAGACAGGGGTGGCAGGGAAAGATATGAGGGAGATGTGGGTCAAAGGATACAACATAGAAGATAAGTAGGAGTTTAAAGACCTAATGTCCATGCTCTATATGTTTAATATGAATTATAATGCATACTACTATTGTAAATACAACAACTTTGAATAAAAAAATTAAAAAATTTAAAAAAAAGACCTAATGTCCAACATGAGGACTAAAGTTAATAAAATTGTACTGGGAATTTTTGTTACATAAATAGATTTCAGCTACTCTTACCACCAAAGTTAACTGTGAGATTATAGATATGATAGTCTGCTTCACTGTATTCTAATCTATTTATATCCCACAATATTAAATTCTATTCCTCTAGTAAACATAATAAAATTTATTTTAAAAGATAAATAATAAAATCTAAGAAAGTTTCTCAACTCCTCTAGTCCAAGACAATCATGCTCAACTCCCAATTTCTAATGAAATTTAGTTTTAAAGAATATTTATTTAATATCCCCAAGTAGACTGATGGAAAATCTCATGCTTCCATTCATTTTGTGTTCCCAAAATGTTTTAGATTATGCTGAGCATAGTACATAATCAATGTTCATTAATTTAGCTTTCAGTAATCTTTCTAGCTTTGTATGATTGTAGCTATGCTTTTAATGATACACATGGCATTTCAGTCCTTTTCAGCAATTAAACATGATTCCTTTTCCCATGATCTATTTTCCATGGGATGGATATGCATTATTTATTTAAAAACTGCTCCTTAAATATCACTACAACATTTTGTTGAGATGTTACCTCTAAAACCATTAGGAAATGTTATCAAATCCAGGTCTGTATTTAAATACAAAATATCTATTTGCAGAATTTGTTAAATGGAAATAGTCTGTGACTCTTATACAAGCTTATATGAATGGGATATGAATGAAAATCTAAAAATCTCAGATTTTGTTGTTTTTTTGTGTTACTCTTCTCCAGGTACTTATGAGTTATGGTCCCAGTACACTTAGTAGTTATGGTAGCCAGAATAATGACCCCAGTGATGGCCAAGTCTTAATGCCTGAAGGCTTGCATGACAAAGGGGATTTGGGCAATATGACTAAGTTACCAATCTTGAAAGGGGGAGGTTATCTTGGATTATCCAAGTGGATCCAAAAGAATCATAGAGTTCTTATGATAGGGAGACAGGAGGTTCAGAGTCAAAAGGGAAATGAAATGATGGTTGGAGTGATGTGGGGCTACAAGCCAAAGAATGCACACAAACTCTAAAACACCAGAGGGCCAGGAAAGGAACTCCAAGAATTCTGAAGGAGCATGAATTTTAGGGTACAGATCTGCAGGAATCAAAAATAATACATTCGTGGTGTATTAAGTTACTAACTTTGTGAAAATTCTTTTAGTTCAAAACAGGAAACTAGTGGTAGTTTACATTGTCTAGAAGCCCCCTGCTTTTTAGGCAAGATGAAACCAAGTTTCATTCTGTGTATGCTCCTAGTTACCTTTAATTCGTGATTATTAACCTTGTTTTTCTATTTCATGGCTGAACACTACACACTGCTTAGTAGTTTTATAGATTTGTCCATCAGCTACGATGGAAATTCTAAAGGTATAAGGCACATTCCCCAATGTGGCTTTCTCTACTTTCATTCCCCACCATCACTACTCTTTTTTGTTCACACATTTTGCTTCTGACCATTCTACTTTGCTTCTTTACCACGTTGTATCTTCTACTACAGCACTTTACAAACCTAGGTATAAAACTAATATCAAGCTGATAATAATAAAGGCATAAAGCAGCATACAATGGCATTTATTTATTTATTCTGAGTACCAGAGATTGAACCAAAGGGTGCTTAACCACTGAGCGTACATCCCCAGCCCTTTTTCATTCTTATTTTATTTAAAAAAAAATTTTGATACAGGATCTTGTTAAGTTGCTTAGGGCTTCACTAAATTGCTGAGGCTGGACTTGAACTTGCAATCTTCTTGCCTCAGCCTCCTGAGTTTCTGAGCTTACAGAAAAGTGCCACTGCACCCAGCTACAATGGCATTTTAAACATAATCAATGGCCTAAAATGGCATTGCATGGTACATTTTGTTTTAATGGTTCATTAACCATATTCCTGTCAGATCAGACAGTATCATTAGCTAATTTCTAAGATACAAATTCTTGGAAGTTAAACTATTTTTAGATGTCCTAATATAGTACAGACAGCACATTTATTTTCATTAGAACACCAGTCTAAGAATTTACTACATGTCCAGTTTTTTTTTTGTTTTGTTTTGTTTTGTTTTTTTGTTTGTTTTTTTTGTTTTGGTACCAGGGGTTGAACTCAGAGGCACTCTGAGTGGTATCAGGTATTCAATTCAAGGTCACTCAACCACTAGGTCACATCCCCAGCCCTTTTTTTGTATTTTATTTAAGACAGGGTCTCACTAAGTTGCTAAGTGCCTTGCCGTTGTTGAGGCTGGCTTTGAACTCACGATCCTCCTGCCTCAGCCTCCCAAGCGCTGGGATTACAGGCATGTGCCACCATGCCAGGCTTACATATCTAGTATTTTAAGACTTTGTGGCACAAAAGTTAATTCCTCACCTATATGAAATTTACAATTAAGTTTAGGAAAAATCACAAAGTTAGTGAAAAAAAGTAGTATATAATTGGTAAACAGTTATTTGAGATGATATGTACAAAACAGAGTAAAGGGCATAAATGAGTTGTGCCTAAAATTATGTGGAGGATACACTTACGTATTGAAAAGGAGAGGGCCTTTTTAAGTGGAATAAACAATAAGAGCAAAGAAAAAGAAAGAAAACATGAGTAGAGCACTGCAATGATTATATAATACAGAAGAAAAGCAGAAGGTCAGAATAAACAAGAGGAAATGTTCACATTTAATGGAGAAGTCAGCAGCCACTTAACAATATCATGGTAACCACAGGAAGTAAGTGAAGCCTTAAAGTAAAAAATGTAAGTAAGTGAAAGCCTTTAAAGGCAACTGTTAGCATAATAAACGAAGACTGATAAAGCTAAAAATCAGAAACACTTGAGTCTGGGGATTTAGAAAAAAGAGGAAGATTCTAACACAGGAGCCACTGACCTGTTTCAAGGCACCATGAAGATCCCTGAATTATAGGATTTACATGGAAACATTGCCTTAAGACAACAAAATATGCTAATTTATAGGATTGTTTGAATTGTATAAGTTTATTAAAAGTGAATTTTCAAGAAATCAATCTAAAGAAATCTATTTTTTCTTGATATCATGATGAACCTTGCCTTCACACAAGCTCCACAAGAACATGGTACAGGACTAGGTAATGAGCCAAGTAACTCCTGGTAATTTAGAGGTCAGTATGGTTACTGGGAAAGCACAAGATGTTGTAGTCTTTGTTCTGGAACAACCCTATCCCAGTATATGACGACACACCAGAAGGTGCCCTGAGACTGAGGAAAGAGGCAGACAGATCCAGGACTGCACAGACTGCAATTTACCAGGGACTTCCTGACAGCAGTTTGGTCCCTGGCAGCAGCAGGACCAGTGCATCCCCATAAACTGCATCAGAAGGAGGGGTCTTCTACAGTGGTCCAGAAAGCTCTTTTATGACTTTCATCAAAACTGGAAAGACCCTGTTTTATCTCAAGCCAGCATCAAGGATGTCAGGCACATTCCTGGCTCTGATGGCACAAGGATCTGATGGTAAAGCCCCACATCCCATTCTTATGGTTTTGTCCTCTTAGAGCATACTGGGGAAACTATTCAGGGAGAAACAGATCAGGGTGACTCAGGGGCCATTCTGACAGTTACGATGCAGGATGATCACTGTCAAACCAAGCTGAATCCCTACAGGTTGGACAGTCAAGTCATATATATTGAAGAGAGCGGGTATCAAAAAACTAAATAAAGCAGACAAAATTATTACTTTACTCACTTTGAAGATATGCTGAAAATCAGCTAGACGTCAACTGAGGCAACATTACATGAAACGAAGAAATTGATTTTTTTTTAATATTTATCTATTTGCTTTAGTTGTACACAATGCAACGCATTTATGTTTACGTGGTGCTGAGGATCGAACCCAGGCCGCGCACGTGCTAGGTGAGCGCTCTACCGCTGAGCCACAACCCCAGCCCAAGAAATTGATTTTAACAGAGGAAAAAAGGGAAAAAAAAAAAGGATAAAAAGTTATAGTTTGTATCTGGAATGTCCCCCAAAGGCTCATGTGTTGAGGGCTTGGTCCCCAAAGCAGCAATGTTCAGAGATGGGGCTTTAGGAAAATGAATGAATCCTGAGGACTCTGATCTCATTAATGGATTAATTCATTGACAAGCTCATAACTGAATGTACTCAATGGAGGTGGTAGAAACTGTAGGAAGAGGAACCTACTTGACCCTTGGGGGATTGGATCTTGTCTTCCACCCCCCTTTTTTTAAATTTATTTTTTATTCTAAGTTGTTATAAATGACATCAGAATGCATTACATTTCATATTACACATATAGTGTACATTTTTACAAATCTCTGGTTGTATGCAAAGTATATTCACACCATTTGTGACTTCATACATGCACTTAGGGTAATGATATCCATCTCATTCTACCATCTTTTTTTTTTCTTCACCCTTTTGCCCCTTCCCTTCCCCTCCCTCCCCATTGGCCATTCTAGTGTTCTTCTAATCCTCCTATGCTCCCCATCCCAACCCAGCTGTGAATTGTCCTCCTTATATCAGAGAAAACATTTGGCATTTGGCTTTTTGGGATTGGCTAACTTCACTTAGCATTATATTCTCTAACTCTATCCATTTACCTTCAAATTCCATGATTTTATTCTCTCTTATTGCTGAGTAATACTCCATTGTGTGTATATACCACATTTTATTTATCCATTCATCTACTGTAGCACAAGAATTAATACCAAGAATCAATAAATGGGATAGATTCAAACTAAAAATCTTCTTCTCAGCAAAAGAAACAATCAGTGAGGTGAACAGAGAGCCTACTAATTGGGAACAAATTTTTACCACATGCACGTCAGATAGAGCACTAATCTCTAGAATATATAAAGAACTCAAAAATCTTAACACCAAAAAATCAAATAACCCAATCAATAAATGGGCCAAGGAACTGAACAGACACTTCTCAGAAGATATATAATCAATCAACAAATACTTGAAAAAATGCTCAACCTCTCTGGCAATTAGAGAAATGCAAATCAAAACCACTCTAAGATTTCATCTTACACCTGTCAGAATGGCAGCTATTAAGAACACAAACAACAATAAATGTTGGAGAGGATGTGGAGAAAAAGGCACACTCATACATTGTTGGTGGGACAGCAAAATGGTGCAGCCAATATGGAAATCAGTATGGAGATACCTTGGAAAACTTGGAATGGAACCACCTTATGACCCAGCTATCCCACTCCTTGGTCTTTACCCAAGACTTGAAAACAGCATACTACAGGGACACAGCCACATCAATGTTTATAGCAGCACAATTCACAATAGCTAAACTGTGGAACCAACCTAGATGCCCTTCCACCCCCCCCCCCTTTTTTTTTTCTCCCTCTCTCTCTCTTTGCTTCCCAGCTCCCACGAAGTGTTCAGCTATCCTCTGTCATGACATTCCTCCATGATGTTCTGCCTCACCCGCAGGCCCAGAAACAATGAAGCCATCTGAATATAAATTGCAACCAGGAACCAAAATAAATCTTTTCTTCTTTAAGTTGTTTTTCCCAAGTATTTTGTCACAGCAACAGAAATCTAACACATTTGACAAATAGTCAACTGCATTTTCCTTATCCATATCTATAACTTGGTCTTTAAAGCTACTTATCAATGACGATTGTACTTCCTCTTCCACCTTTAAACTAACCTTTGTACTGAACTTTTTCCTATTAAGTAGATTTGCCATGTAGACGTAAATAACCATGAACACAGATGTAAGCCTACAGTAAAGCAAGGAGAGTATAAAATAAAGAAATATGTCTATATAAGAACAGGATTCTTCCTGGTGGAGGATACATAGGTCAAAAGCTAAAACCTTTAAGAAGGGTGAATTTCAGGCAATTAAGAGAGAGCATAAATAAAGGAAATCAGACAGATTAGCTGAAGGTTTCCCTGAAATAATGACTCCAAGGGAGCAAGGACTAAAACCTGGGAACTAAGAGAAAAATCAGAAAGGTAAAGCAACAAGGGGTCGAGGGTAATTATCAAAGCAAGAACTGTAGTGTTCACAGCTTGCTTCCTAGGGTCTGCGTAGGAAGATTATATGGATAAATCGGCTGAGCTTAAGGATCCAGGGAGAGCTTAGATCAGCCCCAGGAATCATTTAGAAAATACGAGTTGTACTCCTGACTGTAGCTCCCCAAATATTTGCTATTTCAATAAGCTATAGCTCAGGGTATGTTAGAACCCTATTTGCATAAGCAGGCAGTCCCCAGGTTTCCATTTCAAATATGCTACAAACTGTGAATTATACAAGTCACATTTTATAGGATTATTTGCTGCCTGTGCTTCTCCATTTTTTATTTTGTAACATAATTTAATATTATAAAGGACAGAACATTTCTTAAATCTCAGGAAATAGTTACTAGTAGCAACAAAGATTCTATTGATCTCTTACCTCTTTAAGACCCCATGAAAATTGCTTGCTTTTCCCTGAATAAGCATGAGGCCACAAGAAACATATATTTGAGTTTGATCTTCTAAATACAAAGTCATATTTTCCATCTCTTGAATCAAAGATGAATGCTGTTTGATATTTTAGATTTAATCTACAAGAAATTCTTTATACACTCTTTTGTTCTTTCTTTATGCTACGTAAGGCTGTACACTGTAGAAAACATTAATGTGAGGGTGTGAAGTCTCTGAAAGCCTAACTTTTCTCATGTCATTTTTATAACACAGGCTCTAAACTCAAGTGCAAAGATTCTGCACTAACATCTTCATTGTCCTTCTATGGCTCTTTGGGCTCTGAAGGATTCCTGAATAAAGAATAATTAAAATGCCTAAAAATTAAGCACATATATAGAGACTGAGTCCTTAAGAGGAAAATGTGGATTGTGTTTCTGAACAGTCACTGTGCAACAAAAGGAGAGTTTGCATAAGGTGCATGTTTGTACTAATGAAACAGTCACCATTCTACGTATGTCGTAATTATGATCAAGCTCAAATGCTATGACCAGATGTAATTTGCATATCATCTGAATAGCTATGCAGCTGTAATCTGCTTTGAAGAAGTACAAAAGGCATTGGTGTATGAAAGACACAACCCCTGACAGCTACCTCCTTTGTCTTTTATGACTGCACAGAACCAAGAATAATTGGTCCAAAGGCTTATACAGAACTCATCAGAGAAAAGGAGGCTCCTCCTGAAATGTGTCTGAGGGACTCAGAAGTGCCAGGTGAGCGGCACTGAGGCTTACTTTCTGAAATTTAGGCCAAGAACAGAAAAAAGGTAAGTAAAAGAAAGAATGTGAACGAATCTGCTTTCATCAACCTCAAAAGACTGAAAATTATAGGGGAAAAGGATGAAGCATGCATGGCGAAATAGATGAAAAATGACTTGAACACTAAAAATTTGAAGCTGATCATCGTCTATCTTTTATCCCCAACTGTGTTCAGAACTCCACTTCAAGGTTCCAAACAAATATTGCATTCCTTGGGACACTGTCGCTCACCTTCCTCTAAAAATAAATCACTTGAGTATATAGCATGCATTTTTATTGGATAAGTCATTGTGGCTAGAGTGTATTAGTGTGAATATATTTAAAAATATATTGCAGGATTAAATCAGACTAGAATTAATTCCACCATTTACCTGCTGTGTGACCTTGAAAAGTTCAAGTTTTCTCATGTGTTAAATGGTACATATTTCATGGGGCCATCTTTAAGATGAAACATGCAAAATGCTAAACGTGGTGTTTAGTATTCTGTAGATTCACAATGACTTTCAGTTTCCTTTGCTTCTGTCTCTTTCTTTTCAGGCTGTTTTTCTTCTCAAGTCAACAGTAATGATAATAAAAATCCTCATAATGCCAGTGTTATAGTTTAGATGCCAGGAACTAGTCAGGTTCTTATTAAATTCATAGTCAAGACTGTTGATATGCATTCGGATACTCAATGTGCACATCAGATGTCAGGAAACTATGGTCTGGAGGCCAAATACAGCCCACTGCCTGTTTGTGTAGTCCAAAACTTAAGAATGGCCTTTATGTTTTCAAATGGTTTAAGAAAAAAAGAATAAAAATAATTGTATGAAATTTATTATGTTCACAAATAAAGTCTTACTGGAACATGTTCACACTTTTTTGAGTATGTATTGGATATGGTTATTTTTGGAATGCAATGGCAGACTTGAGAACGTGAAGTACATACTCTATAAGCCACAAAACCAAAAATATTTACTATCTGGTCTTTTACAGAAAAAAGTCTGCTAAACCCTGTCTTCAATTAATACCAATAAAGAACTACATCTGAATTATTCAGGAGGAAAGTAGTGTCCCAGACATTTGTGTTAATTTCTTGATGGTTAAAAAAAAATCAGTGAAATCCTAACAATAGTTTCTATACAATAATCTCTGAATGGACATTTTTAAATATATAAAGAAATATTTAACTAAAGTAGACAGGTTCTTTGAAAGGTAAATCATGTTTTTCATTTATTAAAATTTCACTTGAAATAGGTAGATTATATTTCTTGTACAAATCACATAGGATATTGGTAACATCATTAAATTCCCAAGAAATTCAGATTTTTAGATAAAAGTTATATTTCAGCTTAACATCAATTCAATTTAAGTATTGGTTTTAAGAACTCAACACTTAAAGTTCCATATCTAAAACTTTCTTGGAAGATTGATATAACAAATTTCATTCAGTCATTAAAAATACATAATCAGACAGAGTGAATTTTAATGAGGTGACATTTAAAGATGCTTAAAAACAATTTTCCCATTTGTCCTTTGCATCCATTTAGGTAAAAATAAAATGCGTATTTAAAAAGATTGATAATTACATGCAACATTCTTTACTTTCTAGAATCTTCCCATGTACCTGTTGTCTTGGAATGTTTTCATCTCCTAAAAACAAACTATAGCCAATTTTTATTTATGGCGATCAAGTACTTTTTCATAACAATTTGAAAACCTAATAAAATAGATCTTAAATTAGTGCTTCTAAAAGTTGGACGTGTTTATGAATTACCTGGGGATCTTGTTACAAATGCAGATACTAGTTCAGTCATACCAGGTTATGCTGATCACACGCTGAGTAGCAAGGTCTAAATAATACTGGCTTCTCACACAGAGACAAAAAGCAGTATGCCCATACTTTAATTATTTTGCCCCTGGGACTTTATATAAATTCAGCATAAAATTGCTTCATTTGATGCTTGACTTGGAGATTTCAACAAACTATTGAGCTGTTTGGAATTTTAAATGTTATCTTTTTTATAGAAGAAACACCTTTTCTGCATGCAGAAATTCAAATCCTGATTTTAGTAGCATTCTGGATTCCTCTATAGTTCTTGCTGCTTCTGTCTACATTCATGGTGTTTCTTGGCAATAGGTAGACTCAGACAGTAGAGGTGGATTGTGAGTATGTTTTTATTACTTATATCAAAATTTACATTTGGGGAGAGCTAAGTTCCAAACTCATTTATGAATGATAGCTTTGTCCTCAAGCCTTCTCTAATTGCTCTTTAGTAGTAAGGAAAAAGAGAAGATGTATGGGAGAAACAGTGTTGTGAATAAAACTCTAATAGTGAGGAATGGCTTTCTAGAATGACCTAATGATCATACAACAAATCCTGCCACAAAATATAGGGTAAGAGTTTGTAGGCTCCACTTCAAGCTGGGAAAAATCAATGCTCTCATTGCCTATGGATGAAGTCTACACTATTTCACAGAACATACAAAGCTTTTAGAATCTGACTCTCCATGGCCATTATATTCTCTCACAACTCATTCATGAGTCTACACCACAGTTCTGGTGGTGATCATGCTCTGCTTCCCATCTCTGTGCCTTTGGACCCTGTTCCTTGGTCTCAAACACCCTGATTTGTCTGTAGAAGTCTCAACTCTTCTTGAAAACTTCATCTAGTCTTTCCAGTTGGGGTCAGATACTCTCCTTACATCCTCCTACTCCTCTGTCACAGTACTCATGTTATAACTGGAATTCTTCACTTAAACTAGAGCCTCTCTAGAGTAATAATATTCTAGAAAAGTTTATATTCCAGTGCCAAGAACAGTGTACTATAGTAGACAGTTATTAAGTGTCCAATGAATTAATGAATAAATGAAACAAGTTCCATGTTGTGTAAAATATACTAAGAAGTATTTTGGACAAGTCTTCTCAAAAACTGTCATAGAAAGGAGACAGGGAGACATGACCAGAAAATCCAATGTGGCATCCTCAAATGAATCATGGAATAGAAAATTGATATGTATGGGAAAAAAATTGGTGGAGTAATTTGTAGTTAATACAGTTAATAGCATTGAACCAATGTTACTTTCTTAATTTTAACAAAATAGATAGAAGTCTCAACTATGTAAAATGTTAACATTAGAGAAAGCTGAATCGTGGGTGTGTCAGGCTAGCTTTTATAATATTTCTATAATCTAAAATAATCTAAAATTCCAAAATAAAAAGTTAAAAGAAAGTCTATTTAAATTATAGTCTCAAGCTACATTTCCTACTCATTTGGCATTTAATAAATATTTACTGACTATGTCTAACACGTATTAAGAATTCAAAAATTTATTGAATGAACTGCTGACATGAATAACACAGCACATAGCCACTTCTTCTTTTGGAAATCCCATTGTTAAAGTCAGTGTGGAACTGGCCAACAAAGGAAGCCCATGCTATTGCCAGAATGTCACCAGTTCAGTGAACAGAGTTGACAGAACTCTTTAGCCCATAAATTAGCACTTGGTTAATTGATCCTTTAAGCAACAAAAGAACATACTTTATATAAACTTTTAATAAAAGATACAAAATTATTTGAGGTGAATAGTGTAATTTATGTGTTAATAGAATAAGGCTTGGGGGAAAATGAACAAATTGATATGGGTTAGTAACATGACTTTCCATAGTAAAGAAGCATTTAAATTAGTTTGAAAGAACCATCCCCATAAAGTTGTGTCTTCATCAAAGGCCAACAAAACTGCACTGTTTTTGTGTGCATGTTTTGTGGTGCTGTTTTTACTGTGGTGGGTATATATTTAGCCCAGAGAGACTAAGTGTTCATCCAGCAAGAATTCCTGTGGCTAACCCATTCTCACTTCCACCAGAGGATTCATTTGCATTATATCTGTACTATCAGAAAATTCAGAAAATGATTTTTTAATTTTTTCCTCCAGATATACAAAATCTGTGTGGTTTTCATTTCCTTAAGGACTATTTTTAACTGTTAGAGATTAAGATAAAGGCAGAAAATGGAATCTGTGCATATTTTAACACATTTTTTTAAATTTACCAATAGAAATGTCATAGTTAGAACTGACAATCTGAAAAAAAAATTAGAGTTGCTTAATTAAACTAATACTAAATTCTAAATTACTTATTAAGTTCTATAAGCAAAATGTAATGTAACACATTTATTTTCAAAACTTTATGTATGTAAACAGTGTTTTTAAAGTTTCTTGTGGTTAAGTTCGTGCTGCAAAAAACAAACTGGTATAAAACCTAGCAATCGTAGTAGGTTTCCCAGAAAACCAAACCATCCACTGACTCCAAATTTGCTTTGAATACAAGAATTCTCTATTTGGCCGTCAAGTCAATAGCTTTGTTCTTTTACTATTTTATTTTTGTTTTTTTGGTAAAGGATACCCCTCTTAACATATTTTGGCAAAAAAGAAAAATATCTACTTAACTATGTGCCGGATGCAGTGATAGTTACTTTTACGTACAAATTGAATTATTGGTTTCATTTATTCTATACTGGGCTCTCTTTCATTGTTTCCTGTTAAAGAAAGAGCTGTACTTGTTATTTATTGAATTACTTAAGCCAAGAAAAATAAGTCATTTTTGACTATGTATACATCTTTTACGCCCAATCTCCAACCTACAAGTACATACTCTACTTTCTTTGGGCACCAGGGATTAAACCCAGGAGCGCCTAACCACTGAGCCACATCCCCAACCTTTATTATTATTATTATTATTATTATTATTTTATTATTTTTGAGACAGGACCTTGCTAAGTTGCTGAGGCTGGTTTTGATCTTGTGATCCCCCAGCCTCATTCTCTGGAGTTGCTAGGATTACAGGCAGCCACCACCATGCCCTGCACTACTTTCACTGTGAATCCAAGTCAGCTCTCTGTACATCCATCCAGGTACATATCTGTATTGTCACTTACCCCAGAACCCCCTTTTCAACCCATGTTTCTGTATAGATCACTCCCTACTACACTCAGAGAGCCTCTTAAAATCTTGAATAATTTCTGATCACTCATAGAATAAAAAATAAATAAACCAAAGTCTTACAGACTGGAAGTCTCTGCATATACCTCCCCTGAATGCTTCTAAACTCCATTTTTTCCTCTTTATGCTTTAGCCACTCTTGTTGGAACACTCAGGAACACTCCTGTATTAATATAAATTTAAAGTTTCTGGAAACATTTACTACTTTTTGGAGAATAAATCGTTTTAAAGGTAATTTTAAATTATTTATAGATTATTATTCTACTTTGCTTCTTTAGTAAAATTTTAATGACTTTCATTTAAAGACATGGCATCTGGCTCGATCCCATGAGATGAATACTCTGAGCACTACAGCCTATAGATTCAAGATGTTTTAAAAAACCTACATTTATTTTCACTCAACAGGTTTTCCTGGAGGGTACTACGTTTCTCTATAGAACCTTATATCTCAAAACATCTGGGTCAGAATAGAACCATTATGTTTTTAAGGAACAGTGATTTAAATAGGATAAAAGTTCTCCCCAAAACCACCACTCAAATGAATTTATAAGGTATTACTGACTTTAAAACCTTACATGCAAAAATCTACTGGTTATGTATCAGCACTTTGAGATTGTATTGTAACCTGGGGCATTAGTGTACTCTGACTGTAAAGATGAAACGAAAGCAAAAATACTTTATCAACTTAAGAGACTTTTTTTTTCTGAAAGGTTTCTAGTGGCCTTATAACCTGAAGGAAAATTTCTTTGATTTTTCTTTTTCAACAGCACAAACTGGTAACCAATTGAAAACAAAATGCCATGGGAATAGAAAACAGATGATGTTCAATTGAGATATTTTACTGTTCTCCTTGGTGAAATAAAATTATGGAGGAGATTTTTGTAGACCATGGAAAGATGAAGCTACATTTAAAAAGACTCCAGAGATCATGAAGGCCAAATCTAATATTTTCCAGGGATCATCAAGGACGTATAGTAGCTAGTCTCCAAAGATGGCCCTACAACAAACCATGCCTCCCATATTCACCCTTTGTGTCTCTTCCCCTTGACCCAAGACTGGAGCTGTGATTGTATTGAACCAATGGATTATGGTTGCTTTGGTACTCTGCCAGTTCCAAATCTTTCAGAAGACTGGGAGCTTCTGCTGCCTCTCTCTTGGAAGCCAGCTGTGTGGTAGAAAAAGCGTGTAACCAGAGACAATTATGCTGAGAAGCCCATGTTACATGGAGAGGCTCTGAGGAAGAATAATACAGAGAGAAAGAGGCTAAGACATGTGAGTAAGGAAGCTCTTCTGGACAGCCAGGCTGTCAAACCTTGGGAGAATTCCAGCTCCAGCTGCAACCAGACCGTAATGGCATAAGAGACCCCAAGTAAGAACCTCCCAGTTCAGCCCAGGAAACTCTCAGAAATATGAGAGGCAATCATAAATCCTCATTTTTTGGCTACTAGGCTCAGTGATTTATTGAGAAACAAATAAGTAAGTAAATAAACAGAAGAAGAGTATGCTCTCTCTCCTAAATCCTGTTGCCAGGCCCTTTCTACAGTCACCTGCAGCTGTGGTGATCACCATTTTCTCTCAATATTTATACAGTGTGTTATTACAGATAATCAGTCAGCATTTAGCAAATACTGCCTTGTATTGTTAGACTATTTATGACTTCTTTATCACTAATGAGAGAACAGAAAATGGCTTTTTATCTTCAGGACTAGCAGAAACATGTAACTTACTAGCTATTTATTCAGTAATCATGGTGATGTTTTAAAACTATTTTCATTACCATTTCTTAGTAAACAGCCAATGTGCAAAACTGCCTACAAACAGTCTAGGTTATGTCATGACAGTCGGTCCACTTGGAGAGCTTGTTACCTCCAGACTGCTGGGCTCTAGCTCACAGAGGGTCTGATTCTGCTGGCCTAAAATATGGCCCAAGAATTTGCACTGTTAAGAAGTTCCAAGTGATGGTGGTGTTTCATGTCAAGGCTACTTTGAGAACCCTGCATTAAAGATAATGCCAAAACCTTCTTTTCTAAGACAGACGGAGGGAAAAACAAAACAAAACAAACAAACAAACAAAAAACATGTCAATCAGGTCAAACAATTTGGTCTATTCCATTTTTCACCTCTTCATCCTTGGCTTCTCTTCTTGTGATTACTGTTTTCTACAATCCACTCCATGAGCAGTGCCCAGCTTTGTTTTTGTCTTCCTGGAGTCACTCCATGTGAAGTCCATCACATTTGTAACTTCCTCTGACCATACAGAAAATGCTTGTGAAGTCCATCACATTTTTAACTTCCTCTGACCATACAGAACATGCTAAGTTTCCACAGATTCAGCTGGGGTTCAGAAATGTTGCTTAGATGACCATCTTTTTGCTTATCCAGGGTTGCAATTATGCACCAGAGGTGCCCAATATAGTCTAACATATACAAATAGTAATCAACTATTTTCACATAAAGTTAAAGTCAATCTAAAATGCAAATTGTAGATACTTTGGCTAAGATGTTATGGGTAAGGATTCTATTCAAATTTAAGAATTATATTTATGAACTGAAAGGGAATGAAGGGTCAACATTAGATTTTAAGTAGTTCAAAAAACACAGGTATCGAGATACTTATTAAGCACCTACATTAACTGAAACTGGGAATAATGATAAATAGTTACAAACATAGAACCTCAGATTACTTGCAGACTAGTGGGAGGGTGAGATTTTATTTCAGCCTATGAACTTTCTAAGTTCTCCATTCAAATGTGGCAAGGGTGTCTCCTATTCAGGAGTGAGATATCCAGGCACAGTCTTATTAACGTGCCAGACACACACTATTCTGAACACGTTACATGTGTCAACTCCTTAAGTCTCTGTGATAGGAGCTGTTATCTCCAGCATCTGCATTTACAGATGAAGATACTGATCCATGTTAAATAAGTGTCCCAGTAGAAATGAACTTGGGCAGTTCCTAGTTTGGACTCCTTAGGACTCATCTGCATTTCTCCCATTTAAGGCAATGAGACACTAAAATTCCAGAAGAGCAGCATCATGGACTCAGACCTACCTCTTTCTTGTCTCTAATTCTACAGTATGTGACATTTTTACCAGAATTGTTGACATGCTCACCTCTAGCGTGGCACTGAATTTATATCTCCATTGTTAGCTTGAAAAAGATTGTTAACACTGTACAGTTAAGTCAAGCTGATCTATCAATTACCTCCAAATGGACAGATTCCTACAGTTGAAAACTATGTAATCAAACCACGTACCACTGAGAATGCTTTGTTACTGAAGCTACATAAGTAACACTAGCTGTGAGAGATTCAGTCAAAAAGTTCTATATTTGATGTTACGAATATGCCATTATTTCCATGGGGAAAAAAGGACATACTTTCATTTGTGTTTTCACAATTTTGAGTGAAATTCTGGACGTACCAGAAACTGAAATCTGGTAGATACAATAACATAAAAATTATGAAATTTAACTGTATGTGGCATTAGATGCTATGTGTTATTACCAACAGTTAACATTACATATGTAGTGCCTGCAAGGTAATGTTGATTTTGTTTCAAAGAGTTGACATTAATATTTCAAAAGATGAAGTTACATCTAATAATACTAAAATTTGCTATATTACACGAAGGTAAAATATATAATCTTACCATTTATAAGCTGGTGCTTCCAACATAATTTCATAATGAATTGTCTTTATAAACATAGTTATTTTGCATACAAGGGAGATATTATTTCATTTTAATTAGGTTTTTTAATTCTCCACCATTAAGAAAAACAGCTTTAGGGAATTGAACTTGTTTTTCATAACTGTAGACAGTAAACTTTTACCTAATAAGTAGAATTAAAATTGAGCATCCAATTTCTCAGTGTTTAAGCCTAATGACCAAAGCAATTCTTATGTCAATAAACATATAATGAATATCTGTGGGACATTTATTGGGCTACCATTCAAAAAATAAGCGAGAATTCAATAACAGTAAGGGTGACAATGATAGACAATGTGTGACACTTAAGAGATACTCAATATTTTTTGAAAGGCCAATATATAAATGAATTGAAGATGATATTTTGAGGCTCTTTCTATATGCCAGGAGTTGTTCTAAACATTTTAATTTTAAATATTTAATTTTCTTCATATTACTGTTATTCTCACAATTTTACATAGAAGACAGTGGACCTTAGGGAATGTTTTGCCTGGTGTCACAGAGCTACCCAGGAGCACAGCAGAGTTTCTCAGCCAGGATTGTTTATGTTGGAGCTCCAGCAGGAGGTTCAGGTACATGCAGCAAAGTCAGCTAAAAGCTCACGTGACAGTGCCATCCTGGTCAAGTAAAATGAGTGCTCCAACAGCACGAAGGAGGGGGCTATTCTGATCCTATGCAATAAAAATACTTTTTGAGTAGGGGTTTTCAAAACTTCCCTTTTGAGTGGGGTCTTAAAAACTCAAATAACAGAACAGGAAACAAACCATCCAGACAGAGGGGAAATATGTCAGCATGGTTGTCTATTCAGGCAGCGACACATAGATCAACATGTCTGCAACAATCAGAGAATAAAAGACCCTACTGAGACTTGGAAGGAGGAATGTCCTTAGGAATCCAATTGTGAAGGGACATTGCATACCATGACAAGGAAATTAGATTTACTTATAAGGCAGTGGGAAGTAATCAAAGTCACTTAAGTAGAGGAGTGATAGTGCCCAATTATCTTTTACAAAGTTAACCTGTCAACAGATTTAAGGTTGGTCCTTGTTAGAGATGTCAGCAGCAATAAGCAGAGTGGGAATGAGGGAATGGAAAAATAAATGATCCATGATTGGTACTGAATCTCACTACCCACCACATTCCTTGTGGTCCATTTAACATTTTACTTTGAAGATATGTTTTAGGAAAGGTAAATCACTTTGGCAATTTGCATAACTAGCCCAATAAAAACATTACAGGAGCAGTGTTTTATTCCACAGTTGTTAAAGGCTTTCCTGCTCTCTTGCCTCTACCATGTACCCCAGCTATTTTCTCAAGTTCTTATTAATTCTGCTAGTATGACACAGAGGGACATGCAAAAGAAGCTGATGGCTGATGGTTGTATTACTCAAGGTTCTCCAGAGAAACAGAACTAATTAGAGATCTGTCTACCTGCCTATTGACTTATCTACATACATACATTTATACCTATATCTATCTATCTATCTATCTATCTATCTATCTATCTATCTATCTATCTATTTATCTCAATCTTACAGGGGAGATTTACTATAAGAAATTAGCTTTCATGATTATGGAGGCTACAAAACCTAAGATCTGTAGGTGGGCCAGCAGAATAAAGACCCAGAAGTGCTGATGGACTAGATGGACTTCAAAGGCAGTTTGCTTTTCTCTCGTGTTTTGGCAGGCTGGTCTTTTGCTGTATGTGAGTCTTCAACTTATTGCATGGGATGAGGCCTACGCACACTGAGAGTTACATTTTCTTACTCAGAGTTCACTGATTTAAATGTTAATCTCTTCCAAAAACACCCTCTCAGTTGACACATAAAGTTAACCATAGCTGTGGTCATTCCTGGACAGGTCTCAGAACTAAGTTTCTATTCGATGGGATGTAAATTAAGCATTCATAAGAATACCCAGGTGTGTTTGCTAGTGTCTTTCAGCCCAGGAACCAAGAAAACCCTCTAAGTTGCTGCAGGGATTTCCCTAGTTATAGGGTCAAGTTCATCCATCTCCAGGACAATGCTTTATTTGCAGATAGCTTCTCATATGCTCACTGAACTCTAATCACTTTACCTTAATCCTGGCCCCCCACCAAAATGAAAGCCTTGCTTTTTTTGAAAAGGCATTTTTAGGATTCACTTTTACACACTCCTGCTACATAGGCAGAATGAGAGAAATAAATAAATAAAGTGAGAGAAGAATTTAGGCTCACATTTCTACATGGATAATTTACAAAGTCAGCATTTGGAAATGCATTTTGCAGAAAATACTATTGTACATTATATTTTTTCTACAATTCAGAAAACTATCAATGATTTTCCATGCATTGGTATTATCAAATAATATTTATAGCATTTAATCTGTGCAAAGAGCATTAATCAAAAATACCATTATACCTTGCCAGAATTTGCTGAGCTCTTACTCTATGCTCAGCACTGAATAAATGCTTTCTGCTTTTTTTCTGTTTGAGAGCTTCTTTGACCATTGGGCACACCAAACTATTTGTACTGAAGGGAAGTATGGGATTGTGGATGTGGACATCTGTATACTAATACTTGGCAACTGCTTCCTCCCTCACTCAGTAGCTCTCTTCTTCCATCTGCCCCTCATCCAACAAATATTTCTGAAGCACAATCACCCTGAGAAAATAAAATGCAACAAAATAAAAAAGTACACTTCCTGGCTCAGGAATTGTTTATCCAAATTAACTGTGTCTAGCCACAGTGCATTAATTAGGAGGGCTAAGTTTAATTGCTCCCCCTGGCCTGTAAAGCAGGGAGGAAAATGGTGCTGTAACAGTGTTTAGTCCATTGGACTCAGAGGTCCCAGAAACATCCTGTACTTCAGTGCTCACAATGGTCAGCAGTGAGACATTGCAGCAAACATGGACACATGGCTGGGAGTTTTTTGCAAGAGACACATAGTAGGGTGGGCTTCTCAGGAGTCCTCTACAGTGCTCATCTCCTTCTCTAGACAAGAAAGAGGTAGAAAGGCATCCCTATGAGAGGAGTGTAGCTCACACACTGCCAACGAAAACAAGGAGCACATTTCCCCTCTTCATATACACAGCTGGCAAACTCGATTTGCATTTTCATATTTTGTGCTAAGTTCAATATTTAAGAGTACCATTTCAAGTAGGAAAAATGTATGAGCAGCATGATGAAATTGTTTGTTCCCTATGGCATTTTCTACAAGTTAAGGTAAGTTTTTACTGGAATGAGGATGCTTTAAAAAGTGTTCAAAGAGATCTCTGTAGGTGTGGTGATATATTTCAGGAAGGAAATATGCTTTGGGGGCATCAATTCTTGCCAATAAAGCTGGTACATGACAGAAAAACAGCAATATTTATTTTAACATGGCTTCTGCTTTTACAGAAAATTAAATTAGATTTAGTGTAAAAGTAAAAATGATTTTCCTCAGACTGTAAGTTCATCCTTCCGTTATTTATCTCTAGTAATAAATGTAGCATATGCTGTAGTCCATCTGGATGGGCAACTGATCAAAGGAAATGACATGAAGCAGAAATATATGCTATATGCAACATGTTTCTATGATCCAATTTTTCTTCAACTTGATGCAATGTAGCTTATTAATCAATGCATTTATCATTCAACAGAAACAAGTAGATTAGAGTGGAAATACAGAATGGCATAGGAAATTGTGCTGCTCAACCTAATAAAGTTATTTGGTCCATTAACACATGTTTTGGGGGAAGACTTAGGGAAATGGAGCAAACACAGTCTCGAAATAATAAGAAATATGGAAGGAAACTATTATTTAACTAAGCACAATTGAGATTCAAAGAAACATTTTTTCATTAAATCATATCACCAAAATGATACTTGACAAGGAAGAAGGAAGAATAGTAAGTACCACAGAGCTAAAGCCAGTAGACCTGGTCAAGCCCAGTGGATCTCACCCATTCAAAGGGCCTAATACAGACACAGGCTCCAACACAAGCCAAAGAATATTTAGTCAACTCTCATGGCAAGACACCCTTTGAAAAAAGTTACATCATGAATCTATATCTTTATATTGTCTTGAAAATATCTGATAAAATAATCTAATAATCTGATAACAGCCATGTACCACATTGAGCAACATGAGAAAAAAAAATTTCACTTACTTTGTTCTCCCCTGGGTCCCAGAGTGTTAGGGGACAGACAGATGTAAATGGTGGGAACATGAGGTTAAGAGAATAATTCTGTAAAATTGGCCCACCGTGTCAACCACCACATTCCTTCTTTTCCATGAAACAATTTACCTGCAGTCCTGCCTGGTTTTAGTGGACAGGATATGTCACATTCCTCAGCAAACTACCTGTTTACTACAGGAGAAATGCAGGCCCAAAATAATGTTGATAAGAGGAACCCAAGTTACCCTGAAGGAAGGAAGAGACTTTTGTGATCAGATCCTGAAATTCTTGGAGATAAGAATAATTCCTCCTAATTATAAAATCTGTAATAATGTATGGTTAAGGATCCAATTAGAACCAGTCAGCATGGGCCAAGGTGACCTAGAGTTGCCATGACTGTGGGAACTTTAAAGTCTGATGTCAGGTTGCTGTCAGTCAAAAGTCAAGAGGTGGATCTGGGGGTTTTCAAGATGGTGGAATACAGGAGGTCATTCTCCTAGCTGCTTCATGGCATGAAACCAAGAAAGCATACAGGCAGTTTCTCAGCAAGTGAGGTTCTGGAAACTTGCAGGGACACTATAAGTCCACAGGGTAGAAATTCTATCACCTCTAGTCCATATTTTTACATGGGTAGGCACACAAGCAACACGAAAAAAAAAAAAAAAAAAGGAAACAAATCACCCCAACAAACCAAGATACTCCAATAACAGAATCCATCAACACCACAGTGGAAGAAATGTCAGAGAAGGAATTTAGAATGTACATAGTAAATCTGCAAAGTAAAGGACAGTAAGGAGTGAAATCAGAGAGAAAATATGGGGGGAAGTGAAAGATTACTTCAATAAAGAGAGAGAAATTCTAAAAAAAAAAAAAAAAAAAAAAAAAAACAAGCAGAAATCCTCAAAGTGAAATAATCAATAAACCAAATTAAAAATTCAATTGAAAGCATCACCAACAAAGTAGATCATTTGGGAGACAGATGTTTAGGCAATAAAGACAAAATATATAATCTTGAAAACAAAGTTGACCATGAAGAAAAGATGTTAAGAAACATGGACAGAACTTCCAAGAAATTGGGATAACCTGAAAAAAACAAACTGAAGATTTTCTGGGATAGATGAAGCCTTGGCAGTACAAACCAAAGGACTGCAAAATCTTTTTTCAATGAAATACTATCAGAAAATTTCCCAAATCTAAAGGATGAAATGGAAAATCAAATACAAGAGGTTTACAGGACCTCAAATATACAAAATTACAACAGAATACATCAAAGCACATTATTATGAAAATGCCTTACACAATACAGGGTAGAATTTTAAAAGGCTGCCAGAGAAAAATAATAGGTAACATTTAGAAGGAAACCAATCCAGATCTCAGTTGATCTCTCAGTCCAGACTCTCAAAGCAAGGAGGTCTTTGAATAATATATAATAAGCTCTGAAAGAAAATGGATGCCAGCCAAGAATACTATTCCCAGCAAAATTAAGCTTTAGAATTCCTGATGAAATAAAAACCTCTCGTGATAAACAAGAATTAAAAGGATTCACAACTAGAAAGCCTGCATTACAAAGTATACTCAACAAGATATTTCACAAATAAAAAATAAAAAAAAAAGCTGAAAAACTACACTAAAAGAACAGTGAATCAATGGAAAAACTAATTCAAATTAAAAACCAGAAATAAATCAAAATTACGGAATAAAAATCTTATCTCAATAATAACATTAAATGTAAATGGCCTGAACTCATCAATCAAAAGTATGTATATATGTGACTACATGACCAATATGATTCTGCAACATGTACACTTGGAAAAATGAGAAATTATATCCCATCGATGTACGATATATCACAGTGCATAAATGCATTCTACTGTCATGTATAACTAATTAAAACAAATTTAAAAATTTTTAAAAAGACATAGACTGATAACACTGGATTAAAAAGTAAGACTGTCTCCAAGAGATTCACCTCATAGGCAAAGTCATCCACAGACTAAGGGTAAAAGGATGGAAAACAAAATAAAACAAAACAATCCATTCACATGTATCTCATAAACAAGCAGGGGTTTCTACCCTCATATCAGATAAAGTGAACTTCAAGCCAAAGTTAATCAGAAGGGACAGAGAAGGACATTTCATACTGCTTAAGGGAATTAAAAATCAATAAGTCATAACAATCATAAATATTTATGCCCCAAACAATGGAGCATCTACATACATCAAACAAACCCTTCTCAAATTCAAGAAGCAAATAGACCACAGCACAATAATACTGGGTGACTTTAACACACCTCTCTTACCACTGGATAGATCCTCCAAACAAAAACTAAATAAAGAAGCTATAGAACTAAAAAATACAATTAATAATATAGACTTAACAGACAAATATAAAATTTTTCATCCATTAATGACTGAATACACTTTCTTCTCAGCAGCATATGGATCCTTCTCTAAAATAGACCATATCTTAGGCCACAAAGTAACTCTTAGCAAATATAAAAAATAGAGATAATATCTTGCATCCTATCAGATCATAATGGAATGAAATTAGAAATCAATGATAAGATTAAAATTAGAAGCTATGCTAACATCTAGAGACTAAACAATAGACTCTTAAATGATAAATGGATAGCAGAAAATTGGAGATGAAATTTAAAAATTACTTAGAGGTAAATGAGAGTAACAATACAACATATCAAAATCTCTGAGACATGATGAAGTCAGTGCTAAGAGGAAAGTTCATTGCATTGAACTCCTTCATTAAAAGAATAGAAAGCCAAAAAATAAATAACATAACATTATATCTCAAAGTCCTAGAATAAGAAAAACAAATCAATACCCAAAGCAGTAGAAGACAGGAAGTACTTAAAGTCATAGCTAAAATCAAAGAACTTGAAACAAGAGAAAAAATCTAAATGATCAACAAAACAAAAAGGTTGTTAAAAAATAAATAAAATTGAAAAACCCTTAGCCATGCTAACAAAGAGAAAAAGACAAAACTCAAATTACTAAAATTTGTGATGAAAAGATATCACAACAGATGCTACTGATATGCAGACAATAATCAAAACCTATTTTAAAAATTTATACTCTAATAAAATAGAAAATTGTAAAGACATCAACAAATTTCTAGAGACATATGACTTACTCAAATTGAATCAGAAGGACATAGAAAATTTAAACATATCAATTTCAAACAATGAAATTGAAGACTTTGTGAAAAGCACACCAACAAAGAAAAGCCAAGGACCAGAGGGATTCTCAGGCAAGTTTTACCAGACATTCAAAGAACTAACACCAATCCTTCTCAAATTATTCCATGAAATAGAAAAAGAGGGAACTCTTCCAAACACATTCTACGAAGCTAGTATTACCCTAATATCAAAACCAGACAAAGACATATTAATGAAAGAAAACCTCAGACCAATATCCCTAATGAACACAGATGCAAAATTTCTTATTAAAATACTCACAAATTATATACAAAAACATATTAGAAAAATAGTGCACCGTTATCAAGTGCGGTTCACCCTAAGAATGCAAGGTTGTTTCAACTTACGGAAATCAAGAAACATAATTCATCACATCAATAAACTTAAAGACAATAATTACATGATTATCTCAATAGATGCAAAAAAAGCATTTTACAAAATACAGCATCCATTCATATTCAAACACTAGAAAAAGCTAGGGATACTAGAAACATAACTCAACATTGTAAGAGCTATATATGCTAAAACCAAGGCCAACATCATTCTTAATGGAGAAAATTTGAAAGCATTCCCTTTAAAAACTGGACCAAGACAGGGATGCCCTCTTTTACCACTTCTACTCAATATAGTCCTGGAAACACTAGCCAGAGCAGTTCAACAGAAGAAAGAAATTAAAGGGAGACAAATAGAAAAAGAACTCAAACTATCCCTATTTGCTGATGACATGATTCCATATTTAGAAGGCAAAAAAAAAAAAAAAAAAAAAAAATCCACCAGAAAACTTCTAGAACTCATAAATGAATTCAGCCAAGTAGCAGGATATAAAATTAACATCCATGCATAAATTCCATTCCTATACATCAGTGATGAATCAACTGAAAGAGAAATTAAGAAAACTATCCCATTCACAATAGCCTCAAAGAAAATAAAATATTTGGAAATCAATCTAACAAAAGAGGTGAAAGACCTCTACAATGAAAACTACAGAACACTAAGGAAAGAAATTGAAAGACCTAAGAATATGGAAAGATCTCCCATGCTCTTGGATAGGCAGAATTAACATTCTCAAAATGGCCATACTACCAAAAGTGTTATACAGATTCTGATAACCTTCTTCATAGAAATAGAAAAAGTAGTCATGACATTCATTTGAAAAACTAAGAGGCCTGGAATAGCCAAAACAATCCTCAACAAGAAAAGTGAAGCAGGAGCATCACAATACCAGACCTTCAATTGTACTACAGAACTATAACAATAAAAATGGCATGGTATTGGTACCAAAACAGAAATAAAGAACAATGGTACAGAAGATACAAAGACCAACCCACATAAATACAATTATTTCAGACTAGACAAAGGCACCATAAACATACATTGGAGAAAAGATAGCTCCTTCAACAAATGGTTCCAGGAAAAATGGAAATAAATATGTAATAAAATGAAATTAGACCCCTTTCTCTCACCCTACACAAAACTCAAGTGGATCAAGGACCTAAGCATTGGACAAGAGACCCCTTACTAGAGGAAAAATAAGGCCAAATCTTCATCACATTGGCTTAGGAAATTAATTCCTCAACAAGAGTCCTAAAGTGCAAGAATTAAAATCAGTAAGTGGGATGATATCAAAATAAAGATTTCTTCAGAGTAAAGAAAACAATCAGGAATGTGAAGAGAGAGCTTACAGAATGGGAGAAAAGTTTTGCCACTTGCACCTCAGATAGAGCATTAATATCCAGGATATACAAAGAATTCAGAAAACTTAACACCACAAAAACAAATAACCCAATCAGTAAACGGGCAAAGGAACTGAACAGGTACTTCACAGAAGAAATATGAAAAGTCAAAAAATATGTGAAAAATGTTCAATATCACTAGCAATTAGAGAAATGCAAATAAAAACTACACTGAGATTCCATCTTACTCCAGTCAGAATGGCAATTATCAAGAATACAAGTAACAATAAATGTTGGTGAGGATGTGGGGGAAAAGGTACACTCATACATTGCTGGTGGGACTGCAAATTGGTGTAACCACTCTGGAAAGCAATATAGAGATATCTCAGAAAACTTGGAATGGAACCACAGTTTGACCCAGTTAACCCTCTCCTTGTCTTATACCCAAAGATCTTAAAATCAGCATACTATAGTGATGTGGCCATATCAATGTTCACAGCAGCTCAATTCACAATAGCTAAGCTATGAAATCAACTCAGATGCACTCCAAGATATGAATGGATAAAGAAAATGTGGTGCATATATACAATGGAATTTTACTCAGTCATAAAGAAGAATGAAATTATGGCATTTGCTGATAAATGGATGGAACTGAAGTCTATAATGCTAAATGAAATAAGCCGATCCCCAAAAAACCAAAAGCATGTTCTCTCTGATACATGGATTCTCAATCACAATAGGTAGGGGGGCAGGAGGGAGGAGTGTAGGTTCACCATATTGGACTGGGGGAATGGGAAGGAGGTAGGGAGGATGGGAATGTGAAAGACATTAGAATGAACCACACATAACTTTCCTACATTCATATGTGTATACACAATCAGTGTAACTCCTCATACACAACCACAAAAATGGGAAGTTATACTCCATGTATGACATATCAAAATATACTCTACTGTCATGTATAACTCTAAAGAACAAATTTTTAAAATGTAAAAAAAAAAAAAAAAAAAAAAATAGGTGGAACTGGGTGAGACTTTCTGGAAACTTCTCTGAAATTCAAAAAAAAAAAAAAAAAAAAAAAACTGGTGTGCAGTAGAGGCATGTTCTTCCTCTCCCCTCTAAGAAGACCTACTCTCTCTCTCTTGAGAGTATCCCCTTTCCCTTTTCCTATGCCTTCAATAAACTCATTCATATTACTCTGAGTGACATGTCTGAAATCTTTCTGACTTGAAATGCAAGAATTGAAGTTTGAAGAAGGGTTTTTGCACCAGCTGAGTTTCTCAGAAGGACCCAGCTTCATAACAAGAGGATCCTGTGGCCAACAGGTCACCTGAAGAATAAACTGATTCTCTCCTTCATGACAGTGTATTCATCTATACAAATAGTAAGTACTCAATAAGTATAAGATGGATGGATGAACCTTTCAAGTGTTAGAAAAATAATGATATTAAGTGGGAATGAAGAAAATTACACTGTAAAAAACAATGTAGTGGGGCCAGGCGCGGTGGCGCATGCCTGTAATCCCAGCACTTGGGAGGCTGAGGCAGGAGGATCGCGATTTCAAAGCCAGCCTCAGCAATGGCGAGGCACTTAGCAACTCAGTGAGACCCTGTCTCTAATAAAATACAAAAAAAGGGCTGGGGATGTGGCCCAGTGGCCGAGTGCCCCTGAGTTCAATCCTCGGTACCAAAAAAAAAAAAAAAAAAAAAAAAAAAAAAAAAAGAACAATGTAGTGGGAATCCAGAAGACTGGATTGCAGTGTTACCACTGCATCTCAAAGTCTGTAATTCGGGGGGAATATTTTGATATATACACTCTGGGGTTTATTTTTCTTTATCTGGAACAAAGATACGTTTGGTAGCCTTTCATCTAACTTGTCACCAGACTCTGAAACTCAATATTCTTTTAATTCTAGTTTGTGCATTCAGTGCTACATAGACTATATTTAATCTAACACATATAAAGTCTCCAAATACTTAAAAATTTTTGGATTAAATATATAAAATCTCTATTTTCTAAGACACACCAGCATATCCATCTGAAATGGATTTTTAAAGAAAAATTGTTTCAAGTCTCTTCATAGATCTCAGTTGTCTGGTTTGGGGAACAATTTAATTTGACAATGGTGTTCTCAAAATGCAATTATTACAACTAAACACAAGACCCTTGGCAAGTTCTGAACAGTACAGGCTGGAGTAAGATTATCATCTCATCTGTTCTAAATAAGGATTTTTCACCCCACTAATTACTGCAGACTTGTCATATACCAGTAATGCTCTGGGCACTGAAGCTCTAATAGAGGACAGAGGCAAAGCACTTCACTCTCAAATACCTCGTTTTCAAGTAGGAGAAGGCAGAGTAGCTAACTTCAGACAGTGATCTATATTCATGAAGCAAATAAACCTGAGTAGTATGATAGTGAGGCAGGGTGCAGCAGTATTATTTCAGATCAATTTAGAGAGGTGGTGGAGCTGTCCACATGAAGAATTTGGAGAAAAGCATAACAGGTGAATATAACCAGCAAGTATCAACCTCTGAAGCAGTTATGAACTTACTGTGATTTGAACTGAAGAAAAGTCCATGATTATTATCCACACAAAACGCACAGAAGATCAGGGAGGCAGCTGTATTGTGTATAGCTAAATTGTAGTGCCTGACAGTGGTCGAGTTTATCATGCTACATTTCCCATTCAGGTTACCTCTGTTATTGAAGGTTCCACAAAACCAATGCTAATGGAGATGTTGTCCCTCCATAGGGAACCACAAATGGCAACCACAAATGGCAACGAAACCAGAAAGTCAGCAGGGGTGAGAATGGGGCAAGCGTTTGAGGTTGACACACCAGGGAGGCGAGGTTGAATGTGTGGACAAACATGGAGGATGGACCAGGGTGGAGTAGCAGAAACTGAAGCAGAAGAGAGAGATGATTAGAAAGCCCTGGAATGAAAGAATCAGCCAAATAAAGATATAAACTAGAGACTAAGCCCATATAATTTGAACACATATGTCTCCACCATAAAACTTACTAGAGAACTACCATATTCAAAGGTCTAGGTGCTAGATGAAAAGAACCAATGTCTTAAGATGTCATCTAACATTTCTAAACCTTCCAGATGCAGCATCACACATTTAGAAACTAAATATTCAATGCCTTTTATATGGTCATTCGAAACACTGATGTAAATAGTGACCTGTGAAATTAGCCAAGAGAAAGAACATTTCCAAAAGGATTTTGAAAACTGCATTTGAAATTGTTCGATTTTTATAAATCTGAGGTATGCTGAACTTTTAAAGTACTATATTTATTTATACTACAAGGCATATTTGTACTAAAAGTGCCTTAGATATATGTTTTAAGAGCTCTATTAGGTATAGAAATCTTAAGGGGCTTGATTTAGAAGAATTAAATTTAGTCACTATCAGTGTAATTGTTATGGTTGTAAAGTTAATTTAGCAGCTGAAATTAACCAATCTAGCAGTAGCAAAGATGATTTCTATATGTAAATGTGGTATTAAAATAGACTGTCTTATCCTTTCCAAACAAAATAGCATGGCAAACATAAAATCTGCATTTAACTTCTTCAGGGACTATCAGAACCATATGTACACACTGATCAAGTGTGAAGTCAGACTCTAGAACACAAACAATGAATGTATATATTAAAGGCCACCATGTCAGTTTTCCATTATTATACAACCAGCTTAGTAGTTTTAAACAATTACGTACTTCATAATTCTGTCATCAGCTGCGTGCTGGTGGGTCTAAGATACCCTCACTCCCATGTCTAGTGACTGGCTACCTATTGGCTGGGGGACACAATGACAAGACTCATGTCTTATCATTTAATAGCCACTATCTAGCTTATCCACTTCATAAGAAATTTAAGAGAGTAAATCCTATCAGCCAAATATTTTTCAAGGCTCAAGTTGAATCATTTTTCCTACTCTCCCATTGACCAAAGGAGTCACATAGCAATGCCCAGAAACCGTGGGAAGACACTACCAAAAGCCTTAAATATAGGGAGATAACAACTACTACAGTGAATCCAACACAGCTGCATAACACAAACCAAGGTAAAACTAAATCTTCACAATAAAATAGTGACAATGACATATTTTAAAAAAAAAATAACAAATAAGTGTTCTGAGAAGGATAATGAGAAACTAGATGTCAAGTTACATGAGATGAAGACCATGTCCCTCTTTTTCAACAATATTCTCAGTACTTTGTCCAGTGTTTGTCTCATTTTCATAAATAAGTGTTTGTTGAGTAAATGAACTATTTTAAATGGAAACAAGTTTTTCTATATATGGTGTAGGATGCTAAAACATATGTTCTGGGGAAAAGTAGGGTAACATCATGGTTTGAAGCATGACCTCTGGAGTCAGACTGCCTGGGCTTACATCCTGGCTCTGCCTTTTATTAAGTTCGTGTCAACAAAGAAAGAATCACATCTTTTTGGATTCTAAATTGCTGACCTATAAAATGAAGACAAGGAAAATGTCCATTTGTGGTGATGTTAAAGTTGGCTCCTAAATTATTAGTCATTGCTTGTTTTAAGAGGCAAGTTCTGTGACCACCATCCCCCCTTTTGAATAGGGTGGGTTTATAACTGTTTAAGCAATAGGTCGTTGAAAATAAGACTACATGACTTCCATAATTTCCTCATAAAGAGTAATGCAACTTAGCTTTGATTGTTAGAACACTCTCCTTCTGGGAGCCCCGAGCTTCCATTTAAGAAATTTCACCATCTAGAGATCGCCATGCTGTGAGGAAGCAAAGTGACCCAAAAAAGCTGTGTATAGAAGCTTCAGGTAACAGTCTTGTTCTTGGATTCTTCCTAACCCAAGCTCCAAAATGCTGATTGAACAATCAGATGACTCCAATTGTTGATTTGCTTTACAATTTTGAGTCTTTGCAATTGAGACCTGAGACCCCAGGCACCATGGGGGTAGTGAAAAACCATCCCTGTTATGCCTTGCCTAAAATTCTAGGGCACAGAATTCATAAGCATTGGAGTGTTTGTTTAAGCCATATGATCTGAGGTTGTTTGGTATATGGCAATGGTATTTATAACAGAACTGTGGCACCTGTATAAAAAGGTGCTGCCATAAAACCCAAAACATGTGCCTTGATTTTGAAGCAGAAGCTGGAAGAATCTTGTGATGGTTAATTTTATGTATTGACTTAATTGGGTCACTGGGTGCCCAGACTTTTGGCCAGATATTACCTCGGGTATATCTTTGAAGTGCTTCCAGACAAAATTAATAATAGAAATGGTAAACTAAAAAAAGATTACCCTTATTAAGGTAGGCAGCCCTCAACCAATCTGTTGAAGATCTGAATAAAACAGAAAGGCTATGTAAGAGAAAATGCCTCCTGCCTGATAGCTTGATCTGGGACAGAGGTCTCCTCATGCCTCTGGACTAGAAAAACTGTGTCTTCTGAGCTCTTCAGCATCCTGGTTTTTGGATTGAACCTATACCATTGGCTTGCCCAGGTCTCCAGCTTGCCAACTGCAGATCATGGGACTTCTCAGCCTCCTTGAGTACATAAGCCAATTCTTTAAAAAAACATATTATCATCTCAATAGATGCAGAAAAAGCATTTGACAAAATACAACACCCCTTTATGTTCAAAACACTAGAAAAACTAGGAAAAACAGGAACATATCTCAACATTATAAAAAGCTATTTATGCGAAGCCCCAGGCTAACATCATCTTAAATGGAAAAAAAAATTGAAAGCATTCCCTCTAAAAACAGGAACAAGACAGGGATGCCCCCTTTCACCACTGCTATTTAACATAGTACTTGAAACCCTGGCCAGAGCAATTAGACAGACCAAAGAAATTAAAGGAATCCAGATAGGAAAAGAAGAACTCAAATTCGCACTATTTGCTGATGATATGATAATATGCCTAGAAGATAAAAAAAAAAAAAAAAAAAAAAAAAAACTCCACCAGAAAACTTTTACAACTAGTAAATGAATTTGGCAAAATAGGAGGTTAAAAAATCAATACCCATAAGTCAAAGGCATTTGTGTACATCAGTGACAAATCCTCTGAAAGGGAAATGATGAAAACTACCCCATTTACAATAGCATTTAAAAAAAAATATCTGGGAATCTACTTAATGAAAGAGATGAAAGACCTCTATAATGAAAACTACAGAACACTAAAGAAAGAAATTATAGAAGACCTCAGAAGATGGAAAGACCTACCTTGTTCTTGGATAGGCAAAATGACCATACTACCAAATTCACTATACAGATTTAATGCAATTCCAATCAAAATCCCAATGATATTCCTCATAGAAATGGAAAAAGTAGTCATGAAATTCATCTGGAAAAATAAGAGACCCAGAATAGCTAAAGCAATTCTTAGCAAAAAAAAAAAAAAAAAAAAAAAAAAAAAAAAAAGTAAAGCAGGTGGCATCACAATAGCAGACCTTAAATTATACTACAGAGCAATAGTAACAAAAACAGCATGGTATTGGAACCAAAATAGGCTGGTAGACGAATGGTACAGAATCAAGGACACAGAGACTAATACATATAATTTCAGTTATCTTATATGAGACAAAGGTGCCAAAAATATACATTGGAGAAAAGATAGCCTCTTCAACAAATGGTGCTGGGAAAACTGGAAATCCATATGCAACAAAATGAAATTAAACCTTTATCTATCACCATGCACAAAATTCAATTCAAAGTGGATCAAGGACCTAGGAATTAGACCAGAGACAATATGCCTAATAGAAGAAAAAGTAAGCTCCAATTTCCAACATGTCGGATTAGGCCCCAAGTTCCTTAATAAGACTCCTGTAGCACAAGAATTAATATCAAGAATCAATGAATGGAATAGATTCAAACTAAAAAGCTTCTTCTCCGCAAAAGAAACAATCAGTGAGTTGAATAGAGAACCAACTACTTGGGAACAAATATTTAATACATGCACATCAGATAGAGCACTAATTTCTAGAATATATAAAGAACTCAAAAAACTTAATTAAAAAAAATCCTCAACAAAATTCTGGCAAATAGAATACAAAAACATATCAAAAAGATAGTGCACCACGATCAAGTGGCGTTTATCCTGGGGATGCAAGGTTGGTTCAACATTTGGAAATCAATAAACATAACACATCACATCAATAGACTTAAAGTTAAGAACCATATGATCATCTCAATAGATGCAGAAAAAGCATTCAACAAAATACAACACCCCTTTATGTTCAAAACTCTAGAAAAACTAGGAATAATAGGAACATATCTCAACATCATAAAAAGCTATTTATGCAAAGCCCCAAGCTAACATTATCTTAAATGGAGAAAAATGGAAAGCATTTCCTCTAAAAACTGGAACAAGACAGGGATGCCCCCTCTCACCACTGCTATTTAACATAGTACTTGAAACTCTGGTTAGAGCAATTTGACAGATGAAAGAAATTAAAGGAATCCAGATAGGAAAAGAAGAACTCAAATTAGCACTATTTGCTGATGACATGATAATATACCTAGAAGACCCAAAACTCTACCAGAAAACTTTTACAACTAGTGAATGAATTTGGCAAAGTTGCAGGATACAAAATCAATACACATAAGTCAAAGGCATTTTTGTACATCAGTGACAAATTTTCTGAAAGGGAAATGATGAAAACTACCCCATTTACAATAGCATCAAAAAAAATATAAAATATCTGGGAATCAACTTAATGAAAGAGGTGAAGGACCTCTATAACGAAAACTGTAGAACACTAAAAAGAAATTCTAGAAGGCCTCAGAAGATGGAAAGACCTACCTTGTTCTTGGATAGGTAGAACTAATATTGTCAAAATATCCACACTACCAAAAGCATTATACAGATTTAATGCAATTCCAATCAAAATCCCAATGACATTCCTCAAAGAAATAGAAAAAGCAGTCATGAAATTCATCTGGAAAAATAAGAGACCCAGAATAGCCAAAGCAATCCTTAGCAAGAAAAGTGAAGCAGGTGGCATCACCATACCAGACTTTAAATTATACTATAGATCAATAGTAACAAAAACAGCATGGTATTGGCACCAAGACAGACAGGTAGACCCATGGTACAGAATTGAGGACACAGAGACTAATACATATAATTTCAGCTATCTTATATTAGACAAAGACGCCAGCATGGTATTGGCACCAAGACAGACAGGTAGACCGATGGTACAGAATTAAGGACATAGAGACTAATACATATAATTTCAGCTATCTTATTATATTAGACAAAGATGCCAAAAAATGTACAGTGGAGAAAGGATAGTCTCTTCAACAAATGGTGCTGGGAAAACTGGAAATCCATATGCAACAAATTGAAATTAAGCCTTTATCCCTCACCATGCACAAAATTTAACTCAAAGCGGATCAAAAACCTAGGAATTAGACCAGAGACAATACACCTAATAGAAGAAAAAGTAAGTTCCAATTTCCAACATGTCGGATTAGGCCCCAAGTTCCTTAATAAGACTCCTGTAGCACAAGAATTAATATCAAGAATCAATAAATGGGATAGATTCAAACTAAAAAGCTTCTTCTCAGCAAAACAAACAATCAATGAGGTGAATAGAGAATCAACTAATTGGGAACAAATTTTTATCACATGCACATCAGATAGAGCACTAATCTCTAGAATATATAAAGAACTCAAAAATCTTAACACCAAAAAAGCAAATAACCCAATCAATAAATGGACCAAGGAACTGAACAGACACTTCTCAGAAGAAGATATACAATCAATCAACAAGTACATGAAAAAATGTTCAACATCTCTGGCAATTAGAGAAATGCAAATCAAAACTACTCTAAGATTTAATTTCACTTCAGTCAGAATGGCAGCTATTAAGAACACAAACAATAATAAATGTTGGAGAGGATGTGGGGAAAAAGGCACACTTATACATTGATGGTGGGACTGCAAAATGGTACAGCCAATATGGAAAGCAGGATGGAGATACCTTGGAAAACTGGGAATGGAACCACCTTATGACCCAGCCATCCCACTCCTGGATCTATTCCCAAAGGACTTAAAAGCAGCATACTACAGGGACACAACCATATCAATGTTTATAGCAGCTCAATTCACAATAGCTAGGTTGTGGAACCAACCTAGATGCCCCTCAGTAGATGAGTGGATAATGAAAATGTGGTATATATACACAATGGAATAGTACTCAGCAATTAAAGAGAATAAAATCATGTCATTCACAGGTAAATGGATGAAGTTGGAGAACATAATGCTAAGTGAAGTTAGCTAATCACAAAAATCCAAATGCCGAATGTTTTCTCTGATATAAGTAGGCTGAATAAATGAATAAAATAAAGGTATTGTGTCCATTTACAACTAAAAACAAAACTTTAAATGAATTGTACTCTGCAAGCATGTATAACAAATTACAATAAATTAAAAAAAAAAAAACTTAAAAAAAGAAAGATTGGAAATGGTGCCTCATAAACCCTTTCAGAGAGACAAGAGCCTTCCAAGGATTTTGTTTGTCTGTCTTTTAGTTTTTGTACCAGAGATTGAACCCAGGGGTGCTTAACCACTGAGTAATATCCCCAGCCCTTTCTATATTTTATTTTAAGACAGGGTCCCTCTAAGTTTCTCAGGCCTTGCTGATTTGCTGCAGAGGGCTATGAACTTGCTATCCCTCCTGAGCTGCTAGAATTACAGGCACGTACTACCATACCCAGCCAAGGATCTTAACAACATCCCTGGCAAGCCTCCTTTTTGAACAATCTGAATTGATAATTTTAAGGGTCTGGACTCCAGAAACCCCACAGGAAACTAAAATTTAGAAGAGTTTACCTGACTAAGACTTGTGGGTATGAATTTTGTCTAGTGAAGTGAATTAAACATTGATATTCAGGAAGTCCATGAAATGTTTGCAGAAACTGGTCAGATTCATGCTGTTGGACTTTTAGTCATTTTAAGTAAGAAGCAAGCCTAGTGTGCTTCTCATATGAACCACAAGTCCTATGTTATGGAAAAGAAATAATATGTCAGGAGAGGAAGCACAAGGCCTGGGGCAGAATCAAGAGCATGAGAATACTGTTTAGGGGATGGAGGAATAGACCTTAGTGCGGGGTGTGGGGGGGGGGGGGTATGGAGATTTGAAACAAGTACCCAGCTGGGTTTCGAATTTGTATGCCTCAGACACTGCTAGATGTCTTTTATTTCCCCCCTGTTGAATAACAGTGTCTCTGGAGGTTATCCAACATGGGAAACGTGCAGTCAACAGACAGCTTGTCTCTCTACTTCAGAGGTCTTCAGACTGAGAAACACTATACCAAGAATGTACCCAAGAGGCTTCACCTGCAACTGAAAAGTTTAGATGATAAGTTCCTGGGTGACAAAATTAGGTGAGAGCTCAGAGGTCTTCGGGGAGGCAATAATTGTATTTTTCACCCTGGATTGCAAAGGGATATGTTTCTGTCCAGTGTGTGCTGTGGTCGTATTAAAACAAGAGGACAAAATTAAATTAAAATTTAATTCATTAAGTTTTGGGGCAATTCTTTACAATGGCAACTGGAATACCATTTCACAGAAAAATTGTGTGAGTTAATGTGAAAAGCATATAAGATAATTTTTATGGAACACACAGGAGGTATTCAGTAATTATCAGCTAGAATAATAATGATTATGATTATAAATAGGTAAAGTTTATTTTAAAATCTGTTACTATTAGGGTCAGGGTTAGAGAAAAACTGCATTTACCTTCAAAGCACATATATTTAGCAAGTTAGTCAGGAAAATTATGTTAATGCTGTTTTCTGAGAGCAGGAAACCTGATTAGTAGCCAACACTTAAACATTCACATTCAAAGCTATTAATCCCAGGATTTCTATAACTTGAGGTACCTGCAGGAAAATGGCCACTTCCCTTGTCAACTTCAAACAGAGCAGAGATACTGCTCCCTTGACATCGTCTATAGAGTTAACTAGTCCATACAAATCAAGTACCTCATATTCGCTGTCTTAATTCAAATTCAACACAGCGGTTTTTTCCTTAGGCCTTTCTACATTCCAAAAGTCATTTAATTGATGCTACAAGTACTGATATCCCAAAAGAGTATCAAAAGAGGAAGAGAGAAAAAAAGAAAAGAAACTTTTCACAGAGCACTTCATATAAAATTGAGCCAGGCCAGTAACTGTTATGTTCCACAATATAATAAAACATTATTGTGCAGTTGAAGACTAAAAAATGTCTTATTGTGATTTATAAAAATGAAAAACAAATAATTTTGCCATTTCTCTCAGTATTCTGATATTCACAAAATAATTTTATGCACACAAATTCTCAACAAACTTCTCCATTCAAAATCATTGATTATTTTAGTGTTCTAAGCATGGCCTATTCTTTATAAAGCTAAAGAACTGGTAAAATGAAAGACAATCAAGAGCATCGCTACCATAAAAATGAAGAAAATAAAAAGGCATATCAAGATAACAGATATTTTCAAAAATCAAATATAAAAGTCCCTTTATGAAATATCAAAAAAATACATAGCATAAAGAACTAAATATGCAATATTTAGTAATATGCAACTAAAGTAAAAGATAGCATGTGTTTCTCTACAAGTCTTCAATCTTAAAAATTCTTGAATCTACAAACCTATGAGAATGAACTCAAGTCAGCAAAGGAAAGACATAAAGCTAGGTTTCACTTATCTAAGGCAAACACATGGTCTGTTCAGAGTCTTGGCAAAGTTCGAACAGTGATGAGTTAATTTTTTAATTATCATTATTTTTATCATTATAATTATAAAGAAACAATGTACAGGGCCATGCAACCTTACAGATTTATTAATCACAAAAGAAGGTATTCATTAATGAGACATTTTTAAGAATAACAAAATATGTTTTTAAAAATGTAGGGAACACAGGGAATTGATTGCTTTAACACTTTTACTTATCACTTAACGATGTTTACTTTGTTCCAGAAAATCTTTAGCACCTTAGTAACATCAATTCATTTTAATTCTCATAACTTTATGAGGTAGTCCACATATATATATATATATTACTATTTTACATTTGCAGAAACCAAGGCACAGAGATGTTAAATATCCTCACTGAAGTCCCACAGGTAGGAGATAACAAATTCCAGATTCTATCCCAGTCAGTCTCCCCCCAGGAACAGACTTTTAACCATGTCACTGCTGCCTTTCAACATAGGCAGCCATGTAACAGGCATCAAATTCCTTCTAATTCAGAAGCATGAAGTTTCTTTTATACACTCACTGGACTCTAACAGAATGCCTGAACCAGATGGTAGCCCTGACAGTCAAAGGTGAATCTTTTTTTCTTTTTTTTTAAATTTTTTATTTGTTCTACTTAGTTGTACATGACAGTGGAATGAATGCATTTCAGTTCATTGTACACAAATGAAGTGCAACATCTCAATTCTTTGGTTGTACACGTATAGAGATGCACCATTCTTGCAATCATACATGTACCTAGGTAATGATGTCCATCTTACTCTACCATCTTTCCTATCCTCATAAGCTCTCCTCACCCTCCCCTTTGCCCAATCCAAAGTTCCTCCATTCTCCCCACGCACCCCCCACCGCCCATAACATAGATCAGCATTCACTAATCAGAGAAAGCATTCAGCCTTTGTTTTTTGGGGATTGGCTTACTTTGCTTAGCATAATATTGTCCAACTCCATCCATTTACTTGCAAATGCCATAATTTTATTCTCTTTTAATGCTGAATAATTTTCCATTGTGTGTTTCTTTATCCATTCATCTATTGATGGACATCTAGGTTGGTTCCACAGTTTAGCTATTGTGAATTCTGCTGCTGTAAACATTGGTATAGCTATGTCACTATAGTATGCTGATTTTAAGTCCTTTGGGTATAGACTAAGAAGTCGGATAGCTGGGTCAAATTGTGGTTCCATTCCAAGTTTACTGAGAAATCTCCACACTGCTTTCCAAAGTGGTTGCACCAATTTGCAGTCCCACCAGCAATGTATGAGTACTTTTTCCCCCATATCCTCGCCAATCCTTAGCAAGAAAAGTGAAACAGGAGGCATCACAATACCAGAACTTAACTATACTACAGAGGGGCTGGGGCTGGAGCTCAATGGTAGAGCACTTGCCTCATAAGCATGAGGCACTGGGTTTGATCATCAGCACCACATTAAAACAAAACAAAACAAAACAAACAAACAAACAAACAAAAAAAAACTATACACTACAGAGCAAAAGTAACAAAAACAGTATGGTATTGGCACCAAAATAGACAGGTAGGCCAATGGTACAGAATAGAAGACACAGAGCCCAACCCACATGAATACAGTTATTTCATACTAGACAAAGGCACCAAAAACACCCATTGGAGAAAAGATAGCCTCTTCAACAAATGGTGCTGGGAAAACTGGAGATCTATATGTAGCAAAATAAAATTAAACCTCTTATCTCTCACCATGCACAAAACTCAACTCAAAGTGGACCAAAGACCTTGGAATTAGACCAGAGACCCTGTACCTAGTAGAAGAAAATGTAGTCCCAAATCTTCACCATGTCAGATTAAGACCCGACTTCTTGTAACAAGAGTCCTAAAGTGCAAGAAATAAAATCAAGAACCAATAAATGGGATGGATTCAAACTAAAAAGCTGCTTCTCAGCAAAAGAGACAATCATTGAGGTGAAGAGAGAGCCTATATTATGGGAGCAAAATTTTACCACACATACATCAGATAGAGCACTAATCTCCAAGATATATAAAGAACCCAAAAAACTTAATACCAAAAAAATAAAATAAATAAAATAAAACAACCCAATCAATAAATGGGCTAAGGAGCTGAACAGACACTTCTCAGAAGAAGATACACAAGTGATCAACAAATATATGAAGCAGTGTTCAACATCTTTAGTAATTAGAGAAATGCAAATCAAAACTACTCTAAGATTTGATCTCACCCCAATCAGAATGGCAGTTATCAAGAATACAAGCAATAAAAAGGGTGAATCTTTCACTGTGTAATTGGCTAACTGTATACAGAATTGCTTCTTCCAAAGTCTGAATGAACTATAGTAGTAGTTTCACAGCTAAGGTTCATATAGAAAGTAGTTCTAGGTTAAAATAAAACATATTTCTGCAATTTAAATTGTTAAAGCTTTGAAAAGTTTATATTAGCATATTTTATAAGTTTATGATAATTTTGAGTAAAACTGGAAAGCAAAACTGTGTTACAGATCAAAGTCTGTAAAACTTTCAGTCATTGAGCATTCACTGAGCCATACACTACTATAGGGAGCTCACTGAAGTCTAAGCCTGCTTAGCTTTATAGGCAGGAATAGTTACTGCCGGCACAGAATCAGACCATATGTGAAACCACATAGCTGGCTCCTCATTAACAAATGAACAAATGTGCTTTTTGTATCTCACCTGAGCTTCACTTGTGTGCCCTGCAGCATTGCATGTCCAATGCTTTGCTGGTGCCAATTCTCACCCCCCCCCCCCCCACCCCGAAACTCCTTTTTATTCATAATGACATCAAAAGTCACCGTAAATGCAACGTCCTAAAGAATGCAAAAGTCCTAAAGAATGCAATGTGTTATTTCATATCAGAAAATGTGTGTTCATTGGTAGTGGTGAGGAGAACCCACTGCAGTTGTCCCATTTCCTTTTGTTATCCAGATGTGCATAATTTGATGAATAATCAAGATTTAAAAAAAAAATAGAGAGGCTGACACCCAACACCCATGAGCACTCTGTCTTTTTCTTCAGTCTCCTTTTTGCTCTTTTTTTTTTTTTAAGAGCAAAGGCTTATAACCCATCCTACCCTCCTGTCACTCCTCTTTCAATTATTTAACAGGGTTGCAGAGACAGGAAAAAGAATGAGTATTGAATAGATGTCATTTCTCATCCTCCCCTGGAGGTTATGAAGGCTGCTGCAAGCGGCTCAGGGTGCTTTTCCTGGGAATGAGCTGGGAAAAGCAGTGCTGAAGCTGTGACCCTTCCCCTTCAATAGGCCCTGGAATGAGGGGATTCCAGATCCAGGTTTCCATTGTCAGCATCTCTTTTGTGATGTAAAGAATTGACATCGCAATGTTGGCTCATCAGCAAGTTCTAAAAATCCTGATTAATAAAACATGTAGAGCTACACCTGCTCTTCCCATGCTCCAAGACTCTTCTGCATCAAGATCTTTGTTCAACTGCCTTCAAACACAACGATCGCAGAGTCTCATTAAATCAGCCATGAATTCATAATAAATTTTTTTAGAAGAGCCACATCAAGGAGGAATTCTACCATTTACCTGCCTAATTAAGGCCACATTTTAAAAAAATACTGACCGGGGTATGTCAGCAATTACTAACTGTTATCATTTGATAGTCAATAAAATGTGTTATGCAGTCTTACTTATTAATGCAATTACCCACAACATCTGTTTTAAACAAGAAAAATTAATGTGAATTATGTTAATTTCATCACTGAAAGCAAATAATAATATGGAAATTTTCTGGTTTTCATTATATGGAAGTATTTTAACACTATTAGCATACTCAGTGGAATTCATTCTAAGCACATGGAACTCTAATACTCAATTTAGACTCAAGATAGTTGTTGGAAAGTGCTCTTTGAGAGAAATGAAAAGGGGAATTAGCCTTTCTACCCCCTGGCATTCTCCCTGTAGTGTCAGACTCACACCTGCTGAAGATGCATTTCATTTGGTTAATACAGAGCATTAACCTGTATGCTTGGGTTAAATGTGCTCTCAGCACAGGTTATTCATAAATTAATGTTTGTGATGACTTCACACAGATCCCAGCTATTTCTATTTTCAGGAGTCAGTTACTGCACAGGAAACAAAGCAGGAAACTATTGCAACGACACTTGGCAAAGTGTCATGTAGGGTCCTATATGTTGTAAGTGACAAATATCCAACTTAAAAAAAGAAAGGCTTAGTTATAAAGGACATGTTGAATTATTTCATTTGATTTTACAATTCATAAGCTAAAACTATAAAAAGAAACCAAAACTATCATTCAAAGGTTAGAAATTACAGGGATTATATTTTTGTATTATACTTTAGTGCTTCAAAAAAACACCACCAAACCTCAAATGCAGTAATGACAGAAAGCAAAAAGAGTGATAGTCAAAAGGTCTGTGTTTTGTCCCAAATTCACCACTAACCTAATTGTGTGGCATTGGCAAGCTCATAATTTTCTATGGGCTTCAATTGAGAAATTAAGATAAAGAATTTTTAAGGAATTTTCTGATTCTTGGGATCCTTTGTTTTTACAAATTTTGCTTAAGAATCATGAAAAGGTCGAGGTGCCTTAATTGCAAAGAAAAGCTACAGGATTTGAAATTAGAATGTCTTGAATTCTAATCTCCACTCCAGCCCAGAGATTTTAACCTTTCTTTCTTTTTCTTTTTCTTTCTCTCTTTCATTTTTCTTTTTCTTTTTCTTTTTTTCTTTCTTTTTTTTTTTTTTGGTAAAATTTTTCTTCCAACTAAAAAATGGGAATTAATAAATCTATAACTTCTCCATTATGTTCAAAATGAAGGCATGTATCAAAAATCTACATTGGCTTTCAGTTCACTGATGCTTATGAAGATAGCCCAGGGACCATGGATGGAGAGAGATATCCTGAGAATGAGGAAAAGAAGTTTAGCATAATTTGGGGTTGAGGGGATGAAAAATTTGAAGTACAGAAATATCACAATATAAAGAAAGTGGTAAAAGATAAAGCACATATAAACATGGGGGGGGGGTTGCTTTTATCTCCCCAAATGCTTCTAAGTACATAGGTCAACCTGAAAGTGAGAAAAGATTGGAAAGAAAGGGCTCATAGCCTTCTCTCCTCTTCCATAACTTCCTCATCTCAAATCTGAGCTCCGTGGGCTGATGGTGAACACAGTGGAATTCAGAGCAAGTGGCAGTAGTGCCTTAGTGTGATCCCAGGTGTGTCTCCACATTTGAAACACAGTGAGTCTTAGAGACATTTGCTTGCTAATCCTGCAGAGTTATAAAGAATGCATCCTAGAGTTTAATTAAATACTAAAATTTATACAATCATTATAATTTTCAGATAGAGAAGGAAATTAAATTACCTCAAGAGGGTTAAGAATTTGATTAATAAAATCCAATACTCTTGTAAGAGACCAAAGTCTTTTAGGCCCAAATCTCTAACATGAATTAATTACAGCCTAATAAATGGTATTAACATAGCTAAAAAGGAAGGAAAGACTGGATTAATAGAAGCAAAATGGCCCACTTTTAAGCAAATGAGACCTAAAGAAGCTAAATTGTCAGTCTCTAACACCAACCAGAGAAAGAAATCTGGAATTATGAACTCTTTAGAGAATTATTTTCCCCTGTGGCTTTCCCAAGGTCAAGGTTTTCCCAAAGGGTAGGTGAATCATCTCCTACCCAATCCATTTCATTTCCCAACTGATTCTATACTCCTAAGGAGAATCTGACTAGTAATTTCCCTTCCAGAATTCTCTAGAGCTTGCACTCACTCAAGCATTCCATCAATAATTTTTTTTAAGTCAAAGTTGTTGTATATATAACAGTAGCATGCATTACAATTCACAATACACATATAGAGCACCTTTTTACATATCACTGTTTGTATACAGAGTATATTCATACTATTCATGTCTTCAAACATGCATTTAGAGTAATGATATCCATCTCATCTCCATCACTAATTTAATATGTCTCCTGATATAAAATAGTTAATTTGACCAATTGCATTATGCTAAAATAACAAATTTATGTCTACCCACTTCATGAGATATTGAAGTGATTGAGGTAATCGCTGTGGTTGCTTCAATAAAATCTTGGTTGTGCTAATGAAGACTATGCCTTGGATGCAAGTGTGAGGCACTGCCCTAGGAGTACCAGGAAACCTGTGGAGCTGGTGCCCCTGCTCACGTGCATAATACCAAGTTGACCCAAACAGGGTGCATGTTAGCTTGTTTTTGTGCAGATTCTAGGGTTGTTAACCAAATATACAATTATAACATTATTCCATGCAAAATATGTTAAAATGTATATTCATCATTAAACTTGAAGGCAGAATTATTATTTTTTTGAAGCTTAACCTGTTTCTTATTTTTAAAGTCCAGATAATCTGGATTGCAACAATCATTAATAAATACTTTTTATTACTTTCTTTTTTCCCTTTATGTGCTTAAAAAAATAAACAACAACAACAAAAAACCCTGATGTCAAGTTAATAATTTATTCAAGAGTATCTATGTTTCTTGCAGAGTAAAAATCAACTTGGCTTACATTTAAATTATCAAATTTCAATTCTGAGAATAGATCATATTGCCTCTGCACATGGATTCTTTGAGTAACTTCAACACAAGAAGAAAAAAAAAAATACCAATGAAGCTTACAAGGAGGGTGTTTCTCATTTGTGCAACAATCAGAAACTGTCCAGGTGGTTCCCTCTAAAAGTAAAACATCTTGATCTATCATTTAAACTTAGAGAAGCCATCGTATAATACTAAATATTTGTCTTGATTTCTAGCACACAGGGCACATGTTAATTTTTCTACCTTAAAAGTCATTTATCATTCTTTTAGATTATTTATTCATCAAAAGAAGCAATTTAATGGCCTATGAGATTTAATAATATGTTTCAAACATGCTTTTAATGCTTTAAACTCCATTCTATAGAAAACGCAAGAAGTATCTGAAACTTTAAAAGTGCTTCCACTTCCAACACTCAGAACTATATATCTTTTTAAAATAGTATGTAGACTGAGAGTTTCCTGTCATTTTCTCATGATTAACCTAATTTTCCTTTAAGAAGGCCCACTGATTCACATTGGGGAATATTGTTAGCCACTTGGCAAAACAGACACTTTTGGACAAGCTCCTATACTTATATAGTAGGGAGGGGAAATTGCTGCCCTTTTAAAAGACTGTCAATGTGCCTTAAATTTTTTTGTTTTATTGTTTTAGATAAGACTCAGAGAAACTTACAAGAAACCATCCAAAATCAATGAGTCACTCTGTTTGCCGTTTTATTTTGAACATGTGATTTATGACCTCGAACTGAGAATGTTCAGAAGTGTGCTCACCTCTACATGCAGTGATCAGCCCCGGAGCTTTCTTTGTGCAGGGAGATCACTATTTTACAAATTCACTCCAGTGCTTTCCTTACTTGATGCAAGTAATTATACTTGTCTCCTCTCTTTTATCTCCTGGTTGTTCTTAGTGGTTTTTCACCCACCAAGACATGCACCCATTGGGTTATGTCATGCTATTAACATGTTTTTGTCCTGGAAAGAGTTGGTGCTCATATAAGGAGAGCTTGAAAGTTTCCCCAGGATGTTTGAAGATATGGCTTAGTACTAATATCTGAATAAAGACTGAAGCTACTGCCAGGTGAACTGGATCACACCTGTAATCCCAGCACCTTCGGGAGCTGAGGCAGGAGGATTGAAAATTTGAGGCCAGTCTTAGAAACTTAGTAAGGCCCTAAGCAACATACCAAGTCCCTATCTAAAATTAAAAAAAAAAAAAAAAAAAAAAAGTATGAAGTTTTCCTCCGTAAATGTTAAATGTATCCAAATATTCAGATCATGAGTGAATCATGTATTAACTTTTATAAAAATCTTGTTTTGGCATTTCATACCTATTTTCAAACCTAGCCAGTGTCCCCTGTTCCTCTTACCCCATACCAATAAACTTGATAGTTCTTTGCTGTTCTAATAATCACATTACCAAGTCACAGGAAGAGACATAATACAAAGAATATTTCCAGTTAATTTAGAGCTGATAAGTTTCTTTGCCAAGGATATTTTATTCCCTGAAACACCTGATATGCTTATGACAGGGACATTAGTGAAGGAAAGGTATCTCTTGCACTAAATTAGTCAGGAAACTCTGCTCAAGGATGTCTACAAATTCTACCCACATCAGTCAGTAACTCATTGCTCTTGAGTGACATTTTTAAAATCAGTTCAAATAAAATAGAAAGAGGATGTAAATGTCTTTTATCATTTGAAATCAGTTGAGTTCAATATTCTCACCCTCACTGGCCCGCCTTGACAGTCGACTCCAGTTAACCTTCATTTTTTTTTCTTTGTGGGGGGAGGGGGAGGGGGGGAGGGGGGGTTGTTGCTTCCTCTGTCCCCAGCACCTACCCTTGAGAAGAAAAGATGAGCATACAGACCTGGAGGTGGGGATAGCTCAACTCCTGCAAAGCTAATGAAGCCTGAGGATGAGGCAATAGCTATGTTAGAGATAAGAGGATTCCAGTTCTTGGATTCTATCTCAGGTTCCCTATTAGGGGAATATGACAACACCTGAAATATTTTCACCCAATATCCCAGACTCTGCTCAAACCCTTTCTTGAAAACTTAAAGTGAGTTCCCAGCATCTGATCTTTAAAGCAGATTAACTTACATCAACAGCTGTTAAGCTTCACTACAAAATAAAGCTCATATATACCGTTGAATATTATGACTTATGTTGTTTCAAATAATGCTTTTTTTTCCATAAAAAATCAAATACATGTGAACAGACATCAAACATGCCGTACACTTCATGTGCTATGAATGAATGGAGAGCAACCAGTCCTAGGGGATACCAGTTCCTGCTGTATACTCAGGTTCACAGCCTCCCTGGCTTCTCTTCTGCTTTGTTTAGATATTTTCAGACACTTCACTTTCCTGGGCAGTGAGTAAAATTAGGAAGCATCAACAGTTTCACTGTCTGAAAATGGACAAAGCAACATCCACTGCCTGCCCAGGGCACCCAGGTTGCACCCCATGAGCCATATAGTCAAAAGTGACTCTGTAGATTGTTAGAAAAATAATCAGAAGTTTTTATCTGCTAAACAGAAAGTATTCTTCCTGTGGATTTGATTCCTGTCTTCATTCAGAAAATAGGGGCTGTTTCTTATGTCCCTGTTAATTACAAATGTTTCCCTTTGGATCTACCATTCCGAGCTGGACTTAAACCTTAGCCAGGCATCCTGTGTGCAGACAGCTGTGTTGGCTAGAGTGGCTTGCTTCTCTTATGTTGGCAAATCAAACCTCCTCTTACCTCGACTTCCTTGTTCTTCTCTTTGTTTCTGCCCATTGAACTTCTCCCATTGCTGGCAGTCTCCCGAGCAGGGATTACGGAAATCTGGTGGAGGGGCATATTGGCAGGGCTGCAGGTTGCCAATTCCTGATTGGCTGCCTTATCTCTTCACTCTCCCTGAGTAGCCCACCTGCACAATTGTTCATATCCTTGCTTTGTCAAGCCCAGGTCTAAATAAAAAGGGGAAAAAATAGTGGTTGAGACACTGTGTGCAGCAGCAGCCAGGGTCTTCCTGCCAAAACGTCAAGCACATTGAAAGGGGAGTTTAAAAGAAATGCAAGAAGCAAATGATCCAGGGAGTATTACATTCTCAAAAGGACGATTTACTGCAAGTCATAACTGCACTGCTTTGTCACTTGAGCACCCCCTCTCCCCTAAGAGCATTGTGGGATACAATTCAATTTCTATGGTACCTAATAACTGTCATGGAAACCAAGGAAACCTAGGTCTCACAGGCCCTTATTAGCAACTGCTTCCTTTAATGGCACAGACTCCCACATATGCAGCGGCTGCCACTTCGGCTATTGTTTTTCCCCCCACCCCACCCTCGATTCCCCAGGAGGCCACTAAGCACCCAGAGACACTGCATCCTGCTGACTAGGTAAATAAGCAGAAGGCTGAAAAGCTTAGTGTCCTATTTGGAGCCAAATCTCTTCCATGAAAAGCTGGGCTAGCTGACTATGTCCTTCATGCATCTACAGTAATCTTCTTAGGTCAAAGGATCTGCCTTGAATTGAAGAACATCAAATCAAATGAGGTGGGGAGAGAGAGAGAGAAAGAGGAAGAGGAGAGGAATATTGGGCGTGATTGCAAATGTTCTGTGGCTGGTTGAAAAGGACTTTAACTGTTCACCCTGTCTGCCTTACTAAGAAATGTGCAACAGGAGTCTCAGGTGTCAGTCACTCGGAAGCACAGAGCTCTATTCTGTCAGCTTTATTGGAACTCCCCAAAATATACTTGTTAGAATCAGTAGCAGCTCTTGCCTGCTTTTCCAGGAAGGAAATAAGACTCTGCAGAGGACTTTATCATCCTCTCCGTAGCGTTAAATGATTTGGAGAAAATAAATGGAGAATCAGAATTTCTGCCCTTTAAATTAAAAACAAAATAAAACAAACTTCTTAAACAGTTCGATCTCTCAGTGAAGTGAATTTTTAAATACATTAACTTTGTAAAAATTGTTTCCCCCCTGCAGTTACTCCCTCTCTGTAAATGACATAGAAGATCTTCAAAGCAGTTTCTAATGGCAATGCATCTCTAACCATTTTCTTATTCCACAACAAAAATGCCATTTCAAATACAATGTTATAATTGGTTCAAGCTCAGGATTGAGATAAAATGTGAAAAAGAGGTACTTTCATTGGCAATAAAGCCAAAGATTATCCATATAAAGACTTCCCCCCAAATCTTTAATTTAGATATTTGTGTTCAAATAAATTCTCCAATGCATTTTCAAGGTCTGTCCAATTGTGTGTTCCTTTTAACTTAAATTAGTCACCTTCACATGGCTCCCACCCCTATCATCCATCAGCCTCCTCAGGAGATTTTATAATACACAGACAACTTGTGACATACTGGCATAGATTCTGGTTCAGCAAGGCAGAGACCTGAGCGGATGGTTTTTAAAACAATCACAGATGACTTGCAAAAGCCAATTCTGAGACTCACTAGAGTATCTCAGTAAAATAATCTTGGCACAATAAGCTAATTAAAGTTTGTATTGCAGAAAATCTCCTGCTTTAGAAGAGTTTAAGAAAAAAAAAAAGTGGGGAGCTGGGCACCCTACAGGTGGCATTGGTTTATCTTGTCCTAGCTTTTAAAAGTGTATTTGTGAAATGCAGAAACTTTAATGAAGAGCCTAGAGACCACCTTTTCCAAAAATGCCACACCCACTGTTAAATTGATAATGCTAAAAATTTGCTGTGGCTCAAGGATCATACCTGTGAGCTGTAAGTGTGAAGGGGACATTTCCTCTCTTGAAAAAAGGTTGTTAAGCCCTTTATCTATAAGGACTGTCTTAATTAAGAGAAGGTTGGAAGTAGAAGTCTGTAAATCTAATAGTCTGTGACAAATACAAAAATGTAAATTATAAACCTCTTTAGAAGAGGAATACTGTCAGTGTTTGCAACCATGAAAAGTTCCATTAAAAGCCAAGGCAGTTTTCCAGATAAAGTTAGACTTCAGCACTTTTGCGTAAAATATTCATTAAAGTTACAGGAAAGGAGATTTTTAGCTTGAATTAACTAAATGGCTGTCTTAATCCTGTAACTCATTATGCATGTGAGGTTATCTATCCTTTGTTTACTGTGAGATTTTTCAAAAGTAAGATTTAAATTTTAAGTTAATTTGAGTTATATGGCTGAGTTATTTCAATTAGTTTTCTTTTATCCTAAAATTTAGAATATAAATTGAATTTCAGGAAAAGACTCTATTTCTTATTTTACACAGTAAAGAAAAGGAGGTTTGTTAGATCTATTTAGGTAACTATTTTAGAAATGAGAAAAAATAATGAGCAGGGTACTTAAAAACATCTACCTACATTGTATTAGGTATTGTGAAAAACTGAGGTTCTAAAATTTTCAAATGGTATCAGTGGGAAAAGACATGCTTTAATTCTTTGTGTGTTGTACTACATCGCTGTCTGGGAACACAGGACTTACACACGAGCTATATCAATGACTTGCATTCATCTAATTCCTTTCCCCAAGCAGCTCCCCAAGGGCTCTGCCTACCAGAAGTATGATGTCTCTGGGGTGACTCCTTAGGTAAGGAGCCAAAGCTGAGAAAACTGTCGGGGGAGGCATTTCTCCTGTGAGAGCTCAGGCCATCTTGTGCAGTAATTAAACCTAAGGAGTAAACCAGGAGCAAACCCAGAGCTAGCAGGTACTGGCTGCCCTACTGAGAAAAGTGATTAGCTAACTGTGTCTGCATACACAGCCACTCCACCATACCCAGATTTCTAAACTTGATTTTTGTGGGAACTGTGGACTCTAACTGCTGTTGAAACCTTCCCAGAACATTCACTCTCCACCTGGACACCATTCCATAGACAAGTCTGAATTATATTTGTTTTGCTTCCACATTCTGACTTCCAATCTGCTGGTTCTGGGATCGACCCCTCTGTGCCTGCCTCTGGCTCCTGAATTTGGCATTTATAGTTGGTAACTCTGAAGAGCTCAGCCTCCCGCCCCAAGACATTCTAATTTGATGCAGCTCTTTGCTCTCAGTAGCCTGCGTTTTTAAAAGGAAAATAAAACAAAATAATTATTTTATAATCTAGCATATGACCCACATCAATCTTTGCCACCTTTAAGGGAAAAAAACAAATAGGCCTCTTAGGGGTTTATTTGGATTGTAATTAAGCAAAAGGGAAATATAATATTAGGTAAAAACAAGGAACCAAGTAAAAGTCTGCTAATACATTAAATGAACAGAATAATCATTCTGTTCAACAAATATTTTTATTAAGCATCCTCTGTTTTCTGAAGCATGCTTGGAAGGAAGGGGCCCAAAATTATGTGTGAAATTTTGTGGCACAATCTCTGTTGTCAAAGAGTTTGCTCTGTCATTAGAGAGATGTGACGTACATAGGTCAATCAGTTTGAAAAATTACAATATATTGTAATTAATGTTTGGAAGATAATGTAGAATACTGAATGGAAATGTCAAAGAAATCACAACAGGTCTAAATAATTCAAGGAATTCTTAAGGAGCAACTGGAGCCTGGGTTGGGCCTGGTAGAGATAAGATGATTAAGTCATTTCAAGGCACAGCGGTGAGTGTGAGATAGGCACATGGGACATCAGGACACTATTTTAAATAGCATAGAAAATATGTTTAAGATTTTCAATTGATTTCAACCATGAATGATCATTTGGATGTGATTCTGACAGACACCTGGGAGGAGAGAGGGAAGAAACCAGGACTAGGACAGCAAAGCAAGGAAATGTCTATGAAAAGCCATGTCAAAATTGTAAATGCCTTGATACAAGGAAGAGAAGTAATGAAGTTGGGAAATTTAAGTGGTTTCTAAAAACAGAAACAAGACATTCTGAGTTGGGAAAAGGATATTTCATAGCAAATCCCTGGTGAAAGGGAGGAAGTGTGGATTGAATGGGTTTTCAATGTGTCATCGCACAGGGCATTTGACAGCCACTGCCAGAGGTTATTGGGAAGAATATATGCGAAGCTATCATCACACAAAAATATTATGGCATCTGGTAAAGGAGGAGGAGAAAGAAAACGGAATTTAAAGGCTACTTTTACTAGGGAAATGCTGAAGGATACTTATAAGAGTTAGGGGATAATTCAAACCAGCTCTTATTATTTAATGAGAAGGAAAAAATAGTAAAAATGTTTGGGTCTGTGTTTATAATGTGTAATGTAACATAGCACTTATAAAATGATATGTTTCTTACTGGGTTTTGTCTGATTTTTGGAATCCAATTGTGATCATATTTGGTATGTACCAGTATCTTTGTAACTAGAAGGACATCCTTTTAATGTCAACATTTTGCCTCTGAAGACTTTGAGAAGAGTTGGGTGATCAGCTTTCAACACTGAAGACAGGAGAATGGATCAGATGAACGCTCAAGATCCTCAGTTCTACTCTCTGGAAAGTATTGGTCCTAGTTTTGGCCACATCTACTTTCTGAGGTTGGAACAGATTACAACATAGCCAAGCAATTCATTGTAGTCTTTTAAGGAATCACTAGCAATCACCACCATCACAAAATGTGTGATAAGTACAGCAGGCATTAAAAGAGTCAGTTGTACTAGTTTGTATAGTTTGTATTCCTTATATTACACTCATGTCAAAAGGATATCATCAAAAGCAAAGATTCTCTAATAACATCACAGGATTGATGTTAGTTCATTTCTAATTTGCTGAGAGAATAAGAAAAAATTTCATTCAGTTTTTTTAAACAAAGTGATATATAAGAAGTGATGAAAAATTTATGGAAGATAACTAGATATTAATAATTATTTTTGTGGAAATATTTTAAGATTAAACCAAGTCAAATTTCTGTATTTTATTTTCTTGGCAAGACAAATATAATTAATATCTTAAAAAAAAAACAACATTTACATTGGCAAATAGTTAAATTCAACCCTGTTCTCCAAGCACACAAAGGTGTAAGTTAATTTTTGTTAATGTTCTCTATAGCTTTCAAAATGTGAGTGTACCTAGTTGAACAAAGAGCAAATAAAGGGAAAAAAGTCTTTGAGAGCAAATGTCTGTTCTTTCATATATATATATATATATATATATATATATATATATATATATATATATATATATATATATATCTTCAGAATATAAGAAGCAGTCATTCCAGAAGGATATCTTTACATCTGTGGGAGAATCAGAATCATAGTACACGGTCTTCAGTCCCTGGTGCTTCAGAGCCTCTTCAACCTGATCTAGGAATGGAAGACTATGTGGGGTGGGAGCCCTGCTTCCATGTTCTGAGAGTTCATTGTCAATAGCACCAGAAGCCTCATAAATGCCAGTTCATTCAGTGCATAACAGCACAGTTCCTGTTAGCCTTTCAATGACTTAATGCCAACACTGACTTATTACATCAAAAAATTGAACCACATGTTTAATAAAGTGCTTCCCATGTGGTTCAAGGTTTAAGCAAAGGAGAATTGGCTCTGACATTTCTGATCATGTGCTTGCATACAAACATAAAACAAATGACCTTATTTTGGATTCCTAACTAAAATTTAAATCTGGATGTACAGAAATAGGTACCTGCTCAAATATTCGCACTTCCTTGTAGAAATTTTTCTTACCAGTTTTTATGTACTTAAAATGGAAAATGGGATAATAAAATTTTGTATTTGGAAAACAGATTAGAAGGCACTCTACCATTTTATATATGACCAGGATAGTCCTTAGACACACTGTTTTGACATAGTTGAAAACAATAGATGACAGAGACATGCAGAACAATCTCCGCATTCAGAGACTCCTGCTCTTTCACCAAGCTGTGACCCAACTGGATGAGTACACAGCTGAGATTTGTTTTAAATAAAAATAACTATGTAATAAATATATTTGTTTAGGCTATTTACTCATGTATTATTGGTTGAGTTCTGGGAAGAATACATGTTGTGGCACAATTATGAATCTCAGACATCTCCTTGGAAACTGCATTTTACTAACTTTTAAAAAAGAAATCTGAACGATCCAACTTTTTATTACTCAAAAATAATCAATAAATTTGAGGAACCTCTTTGGGTCCCTCCCCTCTATTTTTTTCTCTCTCATGGTCCACTGATTATGAAAAATGTGAAGTGTTACCATATTTACCTTACTGTTTTCAGAATAAGTAATATTTATGTTAACTTGTTTTTGCAATATAAACTATACTTGGGAAAGTGCTTTAAGAAATACTGGGCCAAAATTAAGAAAGTAAACATATTTATTCTTTCACTATCTGGCATGAATTCATAATGACAGAATTATGAACATAAGATTCCAGTTTACCTTTTCTACTGATGACATACATGCTTTATCTCTAAAGTTTCAAAACAGTCAACAGACTTCAGAAATTTGGTTAAAACAATTGTCCAAGGAACCACTTATGGGCATCACCAGATGTCATTTCAAATATCACTGAGAAAAGGAAGATGTTATTGAATGTAAGAATATTAGTGTTCATAAGTTTTTTAAATAAACATTCATATATTTTAGCCCAATCTGATATAACCTAAAAATAACATCAACATTTCTGCCCAGTTCCTATAAAGAATATCTCTTATTCAGAAAGTTTCGATCAGATGCACATATGTATATCTCTTTTATTTCATCCCAGAACTTTTCTCAGCCAAATGTAACCATTACTAGAGTGATTTTTAAACTGGAAAATAAAGCTTGAAAATTGACATACTTTGACAAGACCAACCCCCAAATGATTTTCCAACTTGTAAAAAGTGGAAATTATTTTTACCTAATTTATTAATAGTTTTATAGCCTAAATAAAGATTTTGCAAAATGGAAAATACTGTTATTAACAAATAGCTACTTATTTCTCATTTTTGTAGCTTATTTGTTATTCCATCCAAAATAATAGCATCTGAGAACTAAGTAAGTGCAACCTCAAGCGAACAATTACTATCTTTTTAAATACTGGGTTCATAATTTCTGATGTACCCTTTAATTTGGGAATTCTGACATATTAGTTCATGTTTATCCTTTGCACATGGTGTTATTCTTTAATAAGATAACATCATGAAGCAATTGCCTTAGTAAAGTGGGGCTCAATGTGAATGGACAGATTTTGCTCCTGATGATGATTTACTACAAAGAAGAACAGAAAAACTAAAGAGGAAAGTAGGGGATAATAGAGTTAGATGGTATCATAGAAGAAGACATAAATCCCCAGCTTGTGGCAATAAATGTAAAGAATATACTTGTCTAATTATTGACTACATTGGCAATGACATATTCCTTACCTATGATTTAAAGTGACTGGATTAAATACACACACACAGACATGCAAATATTCACACATGGATTCTACATGTAAAATGTCCAAAAGAAGCCATAGATAACACAAGATATTCTTAATATAGTAAACTTTGAAGTATGGAAGATTTTTTTTATTATCATAAGAAAATTTCATGGAGCAAAGACATTTACAAAAACAATAAGAAGAGTAAATTGAATTATGAAATAAACTATTTGGAAATGGGTTGTTGAATATTTAAAGGTCTTATTATAATTACTTTCTAAGAAGAACAAATTGGATTTATCATCTGTTTATTTCATCACTTTTATAAGATATGCTATATCCATGATCAGGTCTCCAAAATTTAATGAATTAGAGTACTATGATAATAATTCAGGTATTTTATTTATTTTGAAAATAATAATAATAATTTACGTCTTTCAGTTATCTAAGGCAGAGAAGTTCTGGTGTTTTCAATTCATTTTATATGAATAGCATTGACTAATAACACAGGAGTACTCTCTTGCTACTTTGATTAAAAAAATGAGATAGTGGCCATCAAAATAATTAACATGCACATTACCTTACATACTTATTTTTTGTGTGAGAAGAACTTTTAAAATCTACTCTTAGCAATTTCTATAATTATAATACATTGCTGCTAATATTGTCTTCATGTAGTACAATAAATGTCTTACACTTATTCATCCCATCTAACAAAATTTTGTATCCATTGGCCAACATCTGCGCAGTGCCACCTGTCCGCAAACCACTATTCTACTTTCTACTTCTATGAGATCAAATGAAATCAAATAGAAAAATTCCAAATTAGATTCCACATGAGTGAGATCATATATAGTATTTGTCTTCCTGTGTCCGGCTTTTTCATTTCATGCCCTATAGGTTCATCTTTATAGTACCACATGACAAAATTCATGTAAAGGCTGTATATTATTCCCTTGCATATAAATGCCACATTTTTGTTATCTATTCATCCACTGATGAATGTTTAGGTAGATCCTATTTCTTATCTGTTGTGCATAGTGCTACAGTGAACATGAAAGTGCAGATAACTCTTTAACACAATAATTTTATTTTCTTTGGATATATAGCTAGTATTGTGAGTGCCACATCATATGGCAGTTCTATTTTTAAATTTTAAGGAACCTCTATTATATTTTCTATAATAGCTATAAAAATTCACATTTCCACCAACATTGTTCTAGAATTCCCTTTTCTCCACATCATCTTTCACAATAACCTTTGCACAATATACACTTATTTTAAAGTAATATGTTATACATGATAAATATGTACCATCTTTATTTGTTAATTAAAAAGTAAATTTTAAAATACAGGAAAAATGAGATGATGCATGTGAACTTCTTGGCATATGGCCTATAAAGGAGGAAGCACTAATTAATAGTTAACCACTCATATCTGAAGTGGAAAATTACCTAATAAATGTTTCAGTCATAAAACAGGAGTTATATTTAAAAGAATATTGAAGATTAGTCATCAACAATAATAATTAGGTATGTTCTGTGAAGCTCTACCTAAGAAAGTAATGCTCAAACACACAGTGAAACACTGTATTGTTATGTAAAGAGAATTATTTCCACTAAATGGTTAAATATAAGTAAACATACTAAGTAGCGCTTTTCAAAAAATAAGAACTCTAAAAAAGCAGCATACACTTTACACCAAAACTCTAGATTATACAGTGTAATTATATTTCATAATAAGAGGTTTATAGTAGCTTGATGTCATTATTATAAATTTGAATTATTATATCATACCCAAACCATAATAATGACAACAGAGATGATTATTTGTTGAGCCAGTTTCCAAGTACTATCTGGGAAATAATGTTAGGCACCCTACATATATATTTTTAAATTTGGACCTCCCCATAATCTTCCCAGGCAGGATTGTTATCTCCACTTACAGGGATAGAAACTAAGGCTCTGAAAGTTATATGACCTGACCAAAGTTTCACATATAGTCAAAGACTCACATAAAATTAAAATTTTCAGTGCAATTCCCATCAAAATTCCAATGATGTTTTTCATTAAAATAGAAAAAGCAGTCATGAAATTCATCTGGAAAAATGAGACCCAGAATAGCCAAAGCAATCCTTACCAAGAAAAGTAAAGCAGGAAGCATCACAGTACCAGACCTTAAAGTATACTACGGAGATATAGTAACCAAAACAGCATGGTAATGGCATTAAAACAGGCAAGAAAACCAATGGTAGAGAATAGAATACACAAAAACAAATACACAAAAATATAGTTAATTCATACTTGACAAAGGTGGCAAAAACATACATTGGAGAAAAGATAGCCTCTTCAAAAAATGGTGCTGGGAAAACTGGAAATCCATATGTAGTAGAATGAAATTTAACCCTTTTCTCTCACTCAGCACAAAGCAACTCAAAGCGGATCAAAGACCTAGAAATTAGACCATAAAGCCTGCATGTACTAGAAGAAAATGTAGGCCCAACAATCTAAAATATTGGTTCAGGAAGTGACTTCCTCAACAAGACTCCTAAAGCACAAGAAGTAAAATTTTTTAAAAAAATCAATAAACGGGATGCCATCAAACTAAAATGTTTCTATATAGCAAAGGAAATAATCAAGAATGTGAAGAGAAGAGCCTATAGAATGGGAGAAGATCTTTGCCACCTGCACCTCAGATAGCGCATTAATCATCAGGATATATAAAGAACTCGAAAAACTTAACACCAATATAACAAATAACCCAAACAATAAATGAGCAAAGAAATTGAGCAGACACTTCACAGAAGAAGAAATATGAATGGTCAATAAATATATGAAAAAATGTTCAACATCACTAGCAATTAGAAAAATGCAAATTAAAAGTACACTGAGATTTTATCTCACTCCACTCAGAATGGCAATTATCAAGAATACAAGTAACATAAATGTTGGAAAGGATTTGCAGGAAAAGGTACATTCATACACTGCTGGTGGGACTGTAAATTGGTACAATCACTCTGGAAAGCATTATGAGATTCCTCAAAAAACTAGGAATGAAACCACCATCTAACCTAACTATCCTATTCAGTTTATATCCAAAAGATTTAAAATTAGTATACTAAAGTGATGCAGCAACACCAATGTTTATAGCAGCTCAATACATAATAGCTAAGCTAACATAGGTTCCTTTCAACAGATGAATAGATAAATAAAATGTAGTATATATAAACAATGAAATATCACTCCGCCATAAAGAAGAATGAAATTGTGACTTTTTCTAGTAAATGGATGGATCTGGAGACTATAATGCTGACAATAATAAGATAATCCCAAAATACCAAAGGTTAAATGTTTTCTCTGATTTGTGGAAGATAACCAACAATAAGGGTGCAGGGAGTGGGAAAGAATAGATACTCATAGATGGACAAAGAGACAGGAAGTAAAGGGGGGAATGGATCCAAAATAATTTTCCTATGTTCTTATATGAATACACCATAATGAATCCCACCATCTTGTACATCCATGAGAATGGGGCACTATGTATGCTTATACAATTATATCAGAATGAATTCCATTGTCATGTATAAGTAAAAAGAAGAAATAATTTTTTTTTTAAAAAAAAGCTACTGAATGTCTTGAGCTCTTTCAAATAGATAAAATATGACCTACCTCTCAACATCTGTCCTAGAATGATTATCTACATTTAAAGTATTCTGTCCTGGGGTGCTGGTGAGCAGAGTGGGGTGGGGCGCGAGGGAAAGTGGGGAAGGGTACTGGTGATGAGGCTTTTATGGGTGTAATGTATGGCACTAGGGACAGAACCCAGGGCCTGGTGCATGCTAGGCAAATGCTTCACCACTGAGCTAAACCTCCAGCCTGTGATGAGACATTTAATATGGCTCTGTAACTCCTTTGACTTGTTTCCCCTTAAAAAATAAAATAATATAAAATACACATAGATATATATTTCTAACTGATTTTTTTTTTAAAAAAGATTAAATTTAACTCTGCCTGACACCAAACACCTTAATAGCAACATGGTAAATGAGAGTCCTGGTTGATACAATGCAGAAAAAATAAGTATTAATTGTTGTAAGTGATAATTAGATTGATCATGTTTTCTTGGTTAAACTGTCCCTGAAGTACATGCCAAAAAGCCAAGCAGACAATAGCTGTTAGAACTTTCTTGTAGTAACTAATACTCAGATCAATGCACTCTATAATAACATCTTTGCTTTCATGGAAGTGGACAAAATGAGTATACTTATCACAAATTCCTCTCTACTACTTGACCATTTCCCCAAGGGTGTGGAATCAATAGAGTACGAACATACAAAAGTTCCTAAAAATTAACTTTTAAATGGTTGAAAAATAATTGAAACACAGAGGTTCTAAGCAATTTATTATCATGCCAGATCATGATTTATTAAACTGAAGGATAAGTGTGATGCAAGAGATTATTTCCTGAACATCATCACAGATGGCAGCTACCATGGATGCCAAATAATCATGACCTAAATATTAGAAATGAACTGAATTTACTACCCTAAAATCTCTGCAGACATTGGGTGACAGATTAAACTTTAGCGAATATAAATATATAAGAAAGAAAGAGAGAAAGAGAAAATGAAGAATTTTAAGATATTTAAAATGAATGAGTTAAGTTATTTGCTGTTTGAACTAGAATATCTGCTGATTTGGATTGAATTTCACAATGTTTTTACTCCCTGTGAAGTTTCTATTGAAGAACAAAGAACACTTGCATAATAGACAAATATATGTAGTTGGTTTGAACATAAGATACAATCTGAATTATGATTCTATTATAAGCATTTTACATTATTTCAAGTTTGATATCTTTTCCTTCATAGAAGAATAACTACCTAATAGAATGTTTACTAATATATGGTAAACTGCCTCAACATAATAACTTAATAAAAACACAAATCTATGTTTTGAATTTTAAAGTTATCTAGTGGTTTTTCCTTTGTGGTTAAAAAAGGTTTCATTACTCAAGGATAATTTTTCTAAAAATAGCCACATTTAGCAAATGAATAATCATGAAAAACCTGAAGGATATCTAGGCCATTTTAAAATTATCATACAAAACCTCTCACTTCAGAAATCTTTTTTTTTTTTTTTTGGGGGGGGGTGGTACTCAGGGGCACTTGACCACTGAGCCACATCCCCAGCCCTATTTTGTATTTTATTTAGAGACAGGGTCTCACTGGGTTGCTTAGCATCTTGCTGTTGCTGAGGCTGGCTTTGAACTCACAAGCCTCCTGAGCTGCTGGGATTACAGGCATGCACCACCATGCCTGGTTGGAACAGAAATCTTAATACACCTGCAATGCTATTGTAAATTCTCTACTTTTCTTTTTAAAAAAGAAAAGGAGGTTAATATATGTCTTTTAAATTACTTTCAAATAAAGACAACTATCACTGCTAGATAGCATCTGTAAGAGAATAATATGTAAATAAGGGTTGAAGGAAGTTCATTAGGCAGGATTAAAGCACAAAGGGTGAGGGAAGCACCTCACTGCAAAGGTCTCATGTAAAGTAGTATGATACATGGTATCTGTGTAAAATGGCATGATAGTACATGGCAATCAGTGCAATATGGAATATTTAAACACTTGCAACGCACTACAAAAAAGAAATAGGTACCACTAATAAACCAAAGATAGTAATAAAATAGAATTCTAAAAATAACAATTCAAAATAAGGCAGAGAAAAGAGGAGGAAAGGAACTAAACAAATAGGACAAATATAAAGCACAGCAGTATGATACATTGCAACCTAAAACTATTGCTACATACACATTAAATATAAATGGTCTAAACACTCTAGTTGGCTCTGGGTAAAGGGAAAAAAATCATAATAAAGAAAAACACAAAACAAACCAAAAAATTAGGAATAAATCTAACCAAGGAAGCAAAGGAACGCTACAATGAATATAGTAGATCATTGAAGAAAGATATTGAAGAAGACATTAGAAGATGGAAAGACCTCCCATGTTCTTGAAGTCAGAATAAATATCGTTAGAATGGACTTATCACCAAAAGTAATCTACAAAGTCAATGCAATCCTCACCAAAATAGAATAACATTCTTCACAGAACTAGAAAAAACAGACCTAAAAATGAATATGGAAGAATAAAAAAAGATCAAGATGATGCAAAGCAATTCTGCAGGCATCATAATACATGATTTCAAAATATACCACAAAGCTATGGTACCAGCATAAAAACATACATGTAGACCAAATGAAATAGAAAACATACAGACAAACCAACACAGTGATACTTGTCCAAAAGCATACACTGGAGAAAAGACAGCCTTTTAAACAAACGGTGCTGGGAAAACTTAGTATTCACATGTGGAAGAATGAAATTAGATCCCCATCTTTCATCAGTCAATTCAAAATGGATCAAAGACCTTGGAATTAGACCAGAAACTTTGCAGCTATTAGCAAACATAGAAGCAGCATTCCAACAATTAGGCCCACGCAACAATTTTCACAGTAGGACTCCTAAAACTCAGGAAATAATACAAGAATTAAAAAATGAAATGGCATCAAATTAAAAAGCCTCTGCACAGCAAAGGAAACAACCATGAAGAGAGAGTCTGGAGAATGGGAGAAAACTTTGCCAGCTACCCTTTTGACAGAGGATTAATATTCAGAATATATTTCAAAACTTAATACCTCAAAAAATAATACAGTTTAAAAATGGGCAGATGAACTAAACAGAACATTTCTCAAAAGAAAAAATACAAATAGCTAAGAAATACATGGAAAAATGTGCAGAGAAATGCAAATCAAAACTAAACTTATTTTATCTCACTCAAGTTAGGATGTCAATAATCTCAAATACAAATAATAATAAAGGCTGGTGAGGATACAGGGAAAAGAAACATTTACACTGTTGATGGGACTGTACAACCACTATGGAAATCAATAAGGAGTTTCCTTGCAATGAGTATATTCTAAAACAACACTTGGAGGAATGAAGGAATTTTGAATAGATGAAAGGGGAGGGAGGAGAAGGGAGGGGACAAGGGGGTAGGAATGACAGTGGAATGAGTTAGACATCATTACCCTAAATACATGTATGAAGACATGAATGGTATGAAAATACTTTGTGTACAACCAGTGACTTGAAAATTGTGCTCTATATATGTAATATGAAATGAATTGCATTCTGCAAGCATGTATAACAAATTAGAATAAATAAATGATGTAACATAAAATACTGACAACCAGCTGCACTAAAGAACTGAAAAATATTAATTCTTTCAAATATACATAAAAAATTCACAAAATATATCATAAAATGAATATAAAAACTATTCAGTAAATTTAAAAGAGCTAAATAATTTGTATTTTATAATCACAGTGAAATAAAATTAGAAATCAACAATAAGGAAATCTGGAAAAAAATCCCAAATATGGAAACCAATTAATATATTTCAATAAAGTCCATGAGCCAGAGAAGAAATTTCAGTGGCAAATAGAATACATTGGGAAATGAATGCAAATGAAAGCACAGCATATAAAATTGGGGATTGCACTTATATCAGTGCTCAAGAAGAAATATAGCTTTAACAATAAACATATGTACATATTTATTTAAAAAAATATATATATACACATATATATACGTGTATACACACACACACACACTTCATATATATCTATGAAACAGAATAGTCTAAAATCAAGGACCTAATTTTCCACTTTAAGAAGTGAAAGAAAGGAGAACACATCAGTGAAAAGTAAGTAAAAAATAAAATAATAACAAAGTAGAAGATATTGATAACCCAGGAAAAAACAAAGGAGAAAATTGTGGAACTGAAAGCTGATTGTTTGAAAAGTTAAACAAAATTAAATAATCTCTAGTTAGATTAATCAAGAAAAAAGACTTAGGCTCTAATTTACTAATCACAAGGATAAAAGAGTAGATAATACATATTAAACAAATAAGAAAAGGATAATAAGAAAATATCACAAATGATTTTATGCTTAAAATTAACTGACAAATTGAAGGATTTAATACCTTGAAAAACATAAATTAAAAAAATTGACTCAAGAAGATTTGAAAATATGAATAACCCTATTTCTACTAAAGAAATTTAATACACAATTTAAAATTATCCAACAACAACAAAAAAAACCCTGAGTCCATAAACTACCAATCTGACATACATTTCTTGAGAAAAGAGAGCACATTTTCTCAATTTATTTTTTGAGGTCACAATACTCCTATACAAAAACATCCCAAAGTGGGGGAAACAGAATTATGTATCAATATCCCTCATGAACATAAATGCCATAATCTTTAGCACAATTTTAATAAAGTATATTTGGTAATATTTAAGAGTACTAACAGATCATGATGAATGGGGCTTATTCCAGGTAAGCAAACTGGCTTTAATTATTAGCAATACATTATTCTATGGTAAACACTAAAAGAAAAAAGCAAAACATGATTCACTCAATAGAGAAAAAACAAAATCTTATTCAATCAATAGAGAAAGCATTTGATAATATTTAGCACATGTTTACATTAAAATTATAGCAAATGTGGCAGAAAAAAGCTAGCACTCCCTTAACTCGATAGAAGCTATTTATGAAAACCTTTAGCTAGCATCATGCTTACTGATGAATAAGCAAACTCCTTAAGGCCAGGAATACAAGGATGTTCTCTCATCATTTCCAGTCAATGTTGAATTGGAGGTTCCAGCCAAGTCAATAAAGGAAGAAAGGAAGCAAAAAGTATGCCAAATTAAGAAAGAAAAACAAAAACAATAGAATCGTCCTTATTTTTAGAAGACATGGTCAGGTCCATAAAAAAGTGTAAGGAATCTCACAAACAAACCAAACTAAATAAATTAAGACTGATTACAGAAATGAAAATCAATGTACAAAGTCGATTGTATTTGTACTGATGACAAACAATAACAAAAATGTTATTTTTAAAAAATATCATTTACCATATCACTTGAAAACCAAGAATACTACGGGTAAATTAAAATATACGTGAGTTCTAAATAATAAAAAAAATACAAAACATTTTTTGGGAAAAAAATTGACAACTAAGTAGAAAAACATTTTATGCTTATTTGTTAGAACAGTAATATAATCATGTTAATTCTCCCTAAATTTATTTATATATGTAATGCAATGATAATCAAAATCCCAATAGCTTTTATATAAACCTTAATAAGCTAATTATAAAATTTGTATGGAATTATAAAGAACCCAGACTAGTAGAAAAACATTTGAAAAAGTGCAAAATTGAGGAACTTGCTTCATCAGGTTTTGAAATTTATTATACAGTTATAGTAATTAAAATTATTGGTATATGGACAGACAAAAGGATCCATACAAATAAACAGGGAGTTTTCAGTAATACCCACACATATGTGGTCAGTCAATTCTACAAATATGCCGGGTTAAGGAAAAATAATTGCTTTCTTTTAAACAAATATGGTGCTACAATAACTGTACATATATTTGGAAATGAATGAACATTGACCCTTACTTCATACCATTGCCAAATTTCACTCAAATTATAACAAAAAACAAAATATAGACTATAAAACCCCTAAAGAAATCAAGGAAAAAAAAATCTTTGCAACCTTGGATTAAGCAAACACTTTTTGGTAGAAGAAAGTCATGAATCATCGGAGAAAAATATTTGATAAATTTAATTCAAATAAAAGCCATCATTACAAAAGATACAGAGAAAATATTACATATATATATGATATGTATGTATACTTAAACATCTTATCTACTTACCTACATGTCTACTTAGACATAATTACATATTATAACATTTAAAATGAAATCTTATCACACAGTAAGAAAACAACCCAATATAAAATTGAAATGATTTTTTTGATGCATGCTTCATCAAAAAAGATAAATCATTGACAAATAAGTATATAAAAACCTTCAATATAGTTAGTAATCTGGGAAATATACATCAGACCATAATTAGATACCACTACATATACACTAATATATTAGTGGGAACAATTATGTTATTATCATACTTAGGTTTACAATTATCTACATATAATTTTGATATTATTTCCTGATAAATTCAATATTATGCATTTTACAGCTACTTTTGCTTGCCATAATGCACTGGACTCATCACAGAATGTGATAAAGTGGTTTCAAATTAAAATAATTTATATAAAAGGATAAGGTTCTTTTGGTTGGCATTTAGCTTATCTTATAATACCCATTTACTAAGATTATTTCTTAAACTTTCACCTTTTTAAAATCTATAATCATAAAAGAAGTTAAATGTTGGTCCTTCAGAAATTGCCTGTGATTCTTTCAAAGTGTTCATGTTCATTTTTTGCCTTTTGACCTCTCTCTTTTTCATTTTCTGTTTCTCTCTGCTCTGCACTATATCCTGAGGGTGACTACCATAATCCACATGAACAGTAATGCTAAGTCTTCTGGCTTTGACTGGCTTTTTCTAAATGGGAGGCAACAGCAAAATACTGTGGGTGGTGGGAGGTGAGTGAAATCATTGTATTTAGTCTTCTCTGTTATATTACATTTCCAACAGTAGTAGCTTTCCTCTTTAGCAATAGTTCCTGTTAAGTGGATCTAAGTCTTCCAAATGCATTGCAGTTTCTCCACTATTTCCTCCAGAAATCCCATGATAATTACTCACCATCCCTCTTTGGTTCTTTTAACTCTGCCTACTTTAAATTCTTTTTAGTAAAATCATTTTGAATATACCATCTGTTTTTTTTTTTTTTTTCTACAACCCAAACTAATGCAATAACTGGTGTCATAAGAGGGATCCTTTGGTTGATTTGCTTTCATATTTATGAAGAAATGTATAAGCTCATTGATGGTGAAACATTGTAATCTTTAAGTGGCTTCCCAGTTTTTAATTTCTCACTGAAATGATGTTCAATGAATTACTGATTGAGCACAGATCATTAAGTGATCAACTAGCTTTGGCACTTGGTGGGTATGGCAAAAATAGTGATTACATAGGTTATGGAATGGGGCAAATCTGCTTCTGACTACTCTTGAGAGTTTACTCAAAGATAAATATTTGTTCAAAACATTGAATGACCTACCCAAAGAACAGGTGAAGAACTGTAAAATCTTAATAACAGTTTTAAAATAATTAGGGTAGCCTAGGGAAGAAGTGGCTGAGTATCAAATCTAAGATCCACATATAGGGAATGCAGAGTGGCAATGTTAATGACTTGAGAGCAATTTGCCAAAAGCTTGGTGGGAAAGAGTAGAAACATGAGATTGGGCAAAACCAGCTGAGATTTGGATTCAAATATCTTTCTTAATTGCCATTGCCAATGAAAGCAGTTTCTCTTTTTTATCTTAAGGAACCAAAACTTCCATGAGTTAAGTACATGTATGAAGACACAAATGGTGTGAAAATACTTTGTGTAAAACCAGTGACTTGAAAAATTGTGCTTTATATATGTAATATGAAATGAATTGCATTCTGCAAGCATGTATAACAAATTAGAATAAATAAATAATTTAATTTAAAAAGTATTAAAAAAGAAATGAGTCAATTATTTCAATTTGGGGAAAAAATAATGCTCATTATTCTCAGAATCTATCTTAATCCTTCATTGCCTCCACTCTCATCATGAGAGTTAAACCTGAGGATTACTGGAGAAGAAAATGAAAAGTCCTTTCCCCAAAGAGAAACCACACACTGAGGTAATTGCAGAACTTTGCGAATTTCATTGGACAAGAACTGAGGGACAATGGTGGGAAACAGTCTAATGGTCTTATACCTAGGAAGAGGGATCATGACATTGGACTAGGCAAAAGCTATCAGTACAAGAATTTCCACCAAGAATTCTGAATAAAATATGAGGTAAAGCACCTATGTGTGTAGGAATCCATCTACCATTGTGGTTTTACAGCCCCTTAATCTTGTCCTAGACTTAAGTCAGAGTCGAGACCTGAAACACATTAACTGAGAAGGAGTTGAAAACTCTACTATGGCAATAAGTACACATTGTAAATGCTCTCTATGTCTTCTCTAGAGGGCGTTTGGGTTTCTTATCAGGGTAAATGAGATCGGGAAAAGAGTGAAATACTTGACCTGCACAGTCAAACAACATTGTGGCTGAATTGACATTACCTTGAAAAATTATGAGTAGTCTCTATTTCCAAGAGTTTGTACTTTCTTCTTTGTTGGGAGTGCTTATTAGTTTTTTTAATTAAGGAAAGGACAGAAATAAAAAAACTGAGTGGTAGAGTGGAAGCAGAGGGGTGCTTCCTCCAGTTCACCTGCTGTCCATCTTTTCACTTATTGTTATGTCCTGAGAGGCTTATTTCTATGGACTAGGCAGACAGTTGAACTGGGTGGTCAGTGGCAGATAATATATTTTATGGATTAACTTTAGATTTCCTGTGGCTTTGCCAGTAGTTACTTCCCTCACCAAATTATGCCACTTGTGGGCAGCCCCTCTTCCAGGATTTTAGCTCTTACTGGGCTCTAGTAACATCACTTGATTTCTCTTGTCCCACTTTTCTGGGTAAAATGATGTCTTGCTGTTGCCACCTTGGAATGCTCCACCGTTCCATTTTCATTTCCTTAACCCCGGTATATGCTTTTCTATATGGGTCTTTTCTTGAGTCTTTTTAGTTAAATTTTTTTAAACAGTGAAGTATTTTTTTTTTTTGATCAAGTCCAATTTATCTTTACTTTTTGCTTTTCTGAGCTATGTGTTTTGTATCATACCCCCAAACCCTTTGCCTAACACAAGAACAAAAGATATTTCCTCAAATAGATTCTTACAAAATTTTATAGTGTTAAATTTATACTTAAGAATATGATTTCTTTCAAGCTAATTTATATAATGTGTGAGGTGTACATCAGGGTTAACTTTAACTATGGACATCTAATAGTTTTAGCAATATTTGTTGAAAGACCATATTTTATTTAAATTCTTACCTTTGTTAAAAGACAATATTTTGTAGTATAAGAGACCTCCAACAATTCCAATTAGTTCTTCCCCCATCCTTTGAGTTATTTCTGTCATATATTTTACTTTACATATGATACGAAAAAAACATATATTGTTATTATCGTTTACTTCAGTTAGGCCCTCTTGATTGTACAATACGTTACCTGCCAGGAATTCAAGACTTCCTTTTCTCTAAGACTGCACTAGCCACTTGCAACTAATTAGAAGAAAATGAAATTCACTCTCCCAGGCTAGCGAAGTCTGGACCTCACTCACCATCTGTGGCCAATGACCAGCTCATCCTACATGGTTTCAGGAAGTGATGTTGGCCAGCACTGCTCTAACAGATGTTTGTGGTCATGAGTTCCTGAGCATATTAAACTTTACTGAATTTCATCTTCTGTGTATTGATTTGTAGTAACTTTACTGTGTGAGGAATTTAGAATTGCTTGAATATGACCTTTGAGGTAATTTTTCAGTTTACTTGAGTATTCATAGATAGAAGCCATTAATTAAACTTCTATGAGAAATACATAAGGAATTTCAGTTACAAATGCTGTTATAAAATCTATTGATATGTCTTACAATGTTTTATTTTTCTTGGATATGAAATTTTTTTTAAAGTATATTTCTTTTAATATTGTATTCTTTGGAGAGAACAATTTTTGAAAATTTTTTTTTTCCTTTTGGGTTTCTACATTTATACAGGCTTTACAAGTGAAAAATTGACAGTAGTTTGTTACAAAAACACCTGTAAAAGAGAAAACCAGTTGGGAACAGCTGTATTTTCTGAACAGCAATATATAATTAATATATACTTACAAATATTTCTTCTACTAATGAATAATGATATTCCTCAATACTTTTAATTGTCATTTACAAAAGGTTAGATTTTTAAAAATATTGTTATAATATCAAATAAAAATATTTCATGAAACTTTGGAAGTTAAAAAAAAAAACTCAGAGGTTGTGGATGTAGCTCAATGGTAGAATCTGTGCTTAAACTGTGTATGGTCTTGGGTTCAATTCCTAGCAATGAGGAAAATAGCTGTTTTCAGAGAAAAAATGAGAATCAGACTTGATTCTTTTAAAAAATTTTGAAACAGGTGCTTATATACGTTTCTATTTTTTTAACACTCAAAAATGAAGCAAAGATATTTTTAATATTTATACACAGAATAAATTTTGTTCTGGTCATAACTATAGCTAAACTATAAACTATAGTTTATTCTGATCATCAACTAATTGTCAGCAAAGATAAAAAGCTGCCCTATAATAACCTTATAGAGTAATTTGCCATCCACTCTGCATCCTTCTTCAAGATCAAACTTCTGTTATTGAAACATTTTCTGTGAAGGATTTGCCTTAACATAAAAGATGCACCCTAATCATAAGTGACATATGTGAGTGTGATCATTTTTTAATTACAATAAAACAACTATGTGGTATGTTTATTGAATATCAGGAATTTATTAGGCACTGTGTGTGGTATGCAAGGAAGCATGAATAAATAGCTTTGTGGAGGAGTTTAGATTTATAAAACAGGTTCCAATTAGCAATTAGGGTTATACAATATCACACATAAACCTGTGTAGCAGAGATAACAACTGCAACATAATTTTCAGCATGGGTGAGTCAGTATATGTTGTGAAGGAAGTTTTCACTGAGAAGGTGAGATTAGAGTACTGGATTGAGAGGATCCAAAGAGGATGGAAATGGATGGAGGAGAAAGAACAGATAAGAAGAGGGGATTTTGCAGATTTGAGGATTGTGAGATATCCTTTGGTATATAAGAAAAAAAATAAGGGCAAGACAAACAACCCCTATCAAACTGTTTACTTTTTACATCCCATCTTAATATATTAAAATGGGATTTGTTATACACCACCTTCAAAAAATAACTTGTATTCAACATACTTTAAAGAATCTTTTGGAAATTTAAATACTTAAGATTTATAGAAAATAATGAAATAATTCTCTGCAGGGTCCAAATTATAAACTTTTTTGTGTGTGTGTTTTAAATATACTACCAAGAACACACAAGAAGTTATCAAAACAAAACAAAATAATTAATAATTATGAACTTTTTCCTGACTTCTAATATTTAAACCTTCACAAAAATTCTATGAAATAGGCAATAATATGACCTCCTCTTTCATCTCGGGAGACAAAAATTTAATTAATAAATTTCATTAATACTTAATCAAGTAATTACAAAAATATACACATATATTAAAGTAATTGTAGTAAGTTTGTAATATTTTACAGAGGATTAAACACAATTTCAGAAAAATTGCACAATTTGTCCATGATTTAACATTCAATGTGTCTTAAAACTGGTAAACTAGAGCTCTCTGACTGAAGTATGTATGTTTAATTGCCTTACTGATTCCTGCTCTTCCCAACTCCAAGTATCATTTGCAGAGAAAGTTACCTCTTTACTTTTCTTTCCCCTGGCATTAACTCTTCTGACACATTTGTGTTGGCTGCAGACTCTACTTACCATAACTGTTTTTGCTACTGTATTATTCATAGGCAATATACCTTGAGTTTTAAAAAGTTCTTCTAGTAATCATGAAATTAAAATAAAATTAAGTATTTCATATTCAGAATTTCTAAAGGCACCTTTGGTAGTAAAATCCAGTAGAAGCAAGAGTTCAGGAAAGTAGGGAGTTGCTATCAACTTTGGGTGGTTAATTAAAGTTGATAAAATATCTCTCCAAGGGAAATTAATCTAAAACTTTAAAAACTGTGTGTGCCCTTTCATCATGTAATTCTAATTTTGGAAATTTTTCATTAGCTGTAAGTTCATACACTGTAGTTTGGTTCTGATAGTAAAAAACAGAAGCATCCCAAATGGTTAACAGTGAGAAGACTGAGTGATATGCCATCTAGTTGGTACTATGGGTGAATGCATATGAATGTGTGCTAACATGGTAGATGCTAAAGGACAGGTCCATACCTCCCAGTGGGTCAGGAGGGATGTTTCCTTTGCATTTTTGTATGATTTAAGTTGTATTCAAATGCATATTTACTTTTTCAAATAAAAATTAACAAGCAAGATATCCCAATATGAATTAGAGTAAGATCAAGACCTTTCATAGTTAGTAAACTCTTAAAAAGCACCTTCAAGATTATGACTTTTTCCACTCAAATGAACAAATGGAATACATGTTAGATTATCTGATAATAACATTATTGCTAAACTTCTGAGATAACACGCTTATGGTACATATTAGGTAAAACAAAGATTCATTAAAAAACAAATGCAAAATAACCCAATAGTTTTTTAAAATATAATTTAAATCTTTTTTTATACTTCATTTTATTTATTTATTTTTATGTGGTGCTTAGGATTGAACTCTGTGCCTCACACACACTAGCTCTCTACCACTGAGCTACAACTATAACACCAGCCCAATAGTTTTTTAAAAATCCTGTTGATAAATATGTGTGTATGTGTGTAATATTTCTTTTCTTCTCATTCCTCTCAGGATGACTTTTTGTCATTATTGGCACAGTTTCACAAAGAAACTGCAATTCAAAGAAGTTAAATAAGTTTTATAAAGTAACTTATGTAACAGACAATCAAACTTGGTGTCTGCCACCTATAGCTCTCTTGTTCCCAAATCCAGAGAACATAGCAAAAAAAACCACATTACATATTGTTTTTCATATATATACCCTTAAATATATTACTAAAGAGATATCAAAGAGAAAATATCACTAACTTCCATTAATTGTTTACATGTCAATATATTTGTATGCTTAATATTTTTGACCAATAATATTTCACATATATGAATTTATTTATATAAAGTATCACTTGAAGTAAACATTCCTATGTCTGGTTAAAGAGGTTTAACTATCTTGGTGAGCTCTGAAAAATTTAAATGTTTATCAAGGATCTTTTAGTCTTCAGAAACATAATGGGTATAATAGAGAGGAGCAGTAGAATTACTCCACACTTATGGAAAAGAAATAATTAAGCAAAAATCTGATAACCATAACTAAATCCACAATTTCTCTGCAGATTAGTTCTGTCTTTTATGAAGAAAAAATTTAATCCATTCTCCCTCAGTTTAGAATAATAATCACTACCTATTATGGTTTGGATCTAGAATGTCCTCCAAAGCCTCATGTGTTCAGAGGTAGAACCTTGGGGGAAGAGATTGAATCATGAGGGTCTCTGACTTCTTCGGTGGATTAATTCACTGATGGCCAAATGGAATAATAGGAGCTAATAATAGGAGGAAGTAGGTCAGAGTTGAATGGAGGAAGTAGTCACTGGGGATAAGTCCTGTAAGAATTATATTCTGTCTGATGGTTCTTTTCTCTCTCTTCCTCTCTCTCTGTCCTTGTTGGCTGCCACAAGCTGACAGCTTTCCTCTGCCATTTCCTTCTGCCATGATGTTTCTCTTTACCTCAGGCCCAATGCACTGGGTTTGCTATATATGTGTATATTCATATACATATAGATAGATAGATATTATATATATACAAAACTGAACAAGGTGGAGATACAAATTCAATTTTTCTAAAAGTATATATATATTTATATATGTACATATATATACACACATGTATATTCATAGATATATATATATAGGTATATATATACACACACACACTTTTTTGTTTTATTTGGGTACAAAAATTGAACATAGTAGATTTCTTGCTTCCAAGTGAAGTTTAAAGGGATAAAAAAAATAGAGCAGTTCTAATTAATAGGGGTTTTATTATTAAATACAAACGTATTGTTAAAAATGAGTTAGTGAGATGCTATATGTTTAAATGGTAATGAAGTTTTCAGAGTTTAGTGATTTCCTCATTCATTGATATTCCTCCTTAATTATGGTTACTATACAATTTGACAGATATCAGCAGCTTATTGACATTTTTTCAATACTACAGTTGCAGAGGGGATTGAAAAACAGAAGTGAACTACTGCAAGTATCTGTTTTATGATATAAACAGATAAAGAAACATTTTGTTGTAATTTAATTGGGAAGCTAGGAAATCAACCAATAGAATTGCCATGAAATATTGTATAAAAATGTGTGGAATATAAATAAATGCAAGCCCATAAATAGAATTAAAGACAAAAATCACTTAATCATCTCAATAGCTACAAAGAAGGCCTTTAACAAAATTCAATGACCATTCATAATAAAAAAAAATAGTGATAGAAGTAGTCTACCTCAACATCACAAGGGCTATATATGAAAAACCCAAGGTCAACCTCATACCTCATAGTAAATGAGGAAAAACTGAAAGCACTTCCTTTAAAATCTGAAACAAGATAAGGATGTCCACTCTCACTACTTCTATTAAATGTAGTGCTAGAAATTCTAGCCAGAGCAATTAGGCAAGAGAAGGAAATAAAAGGGATAAAAAAAGGAAGAAGTCAAATTATCACTGTTTGCAGATGATATGATCCTGTACGTAGGAGATCCAAAAAACTCTTCCGAAAGACTGCTAGAGCTAATAAATTCAGCAAAGCAGCAGGTTACAAAATCCACATACAAAAAATCAATAGCTTTCCTATATACCTACAATGAATCTGCTGCTGAGAAAGAAATCAAGAAAACAATTCCATTCACAATAGCCTAAAAAAACAAACAAACAAACAAAAAACCCTAGGAATAAATCTAACTAAGGAGGTAAAAGACCTTTATAATTGAAACTATAGAACATTGAAGAAAGAAATTGAAGAATATCTCAGAAGATGGAAAGACCGCCCATGTTCATGGATAGGCAGAATTAATATTGTTAACATTGTTAAACACTACCAAAAGCAATATATAGATTCAATGTAATCCCCATCAAAATCCACTGATATTCTTCACAGAACTAACAAAAACATTTAAAAATTCAAATGAAAGAATAAAAGACCCAGAAGAGTCAAATAATTTTTAACCAAAAAAGATATGCTGGAGGCACCATGATACCTGATTTCAAATTATATAACAGAGCTATAGTAACAAAAACTGCATGGTACTGGCATAAAAACAGACATATAGACCAATGGTACAGAATGGAAGACATAGAGATCAAACTCACACAGAGTATCTGATCCTTGACACAGGTGCCAAAAACATACATTGGAGAAAAGACAGCCTTTTTAACTATTCTGGGAAAACTGGTTATCTATGTGTAAAAGGATGAGACAAAACCCTATCTCTCTCCACAAAAATCAACTCAAAATAGATCAAAAAACTTAGAATTAGAACAGAAACTATGCAACTCCTAGAATTAATCAGCGCCAACACTCCAGCTTTTAGGCAGAGGAAACAACTCTTCTCAAGAGGCCCTCTAAAGCTCAGGAAATAATACCAAGAGTTAATAAATGAAACAGCATCAAGTTATAAAAGCTTCTGCACAGAAAAGGAAACAATTGGGAATGTAAAGGGACAACCTACAGAATGGGAGAAAATCTTTGCTCACTACTCATCTAACAGAGGATTAATATCTAGAACATATGAAGAACTCAAAAAGCTATACACCAAAACATCAAATAGCCCAGTTAATAAATGGGCAAATGAATTAAACAAATACTTCTCAAAAGGAGAAATACAAATGGCCAACAAATACATGAAAAAATGTTCAACATCTTTAGCAATTAAGGAAATGCAAATCAAAACTATACTGATATTTCATCTCATGCTTGCCAGACTTCCAGTCATTATGTCTACAAAAAATAATAAGTGCTGGAGAAAATGTGTAGAAAAAAAAAAACACTTCTACACTGTTGGGAGGATTGTAAATTAGTACAACCAGTATGGAAACCAGTATGAACGTTTTTCAAAAGACTAGGCATGGAACCACCCTACGGCCCAGCTATACCCTTTCTAAATAATTAAAGTCACTATACTATAGTGATACATGCACACTCACATAATTTTTTAAATATTTTTTAGTTGTAGATGAACACAATACCTTTATTTTTTTATGTAGTGCTGAGGGTCGAAACCAGTGCTCTCCACATAGGAGGCAAGCACTCTACCACTGAGCCACAATGTCAGCCCACACACTCAAATTTATAGTAGCACAATTTATAATAGCCAAACTATGAAACAAGCCTATGTGTCCATCAATGGATAAAAGTATAAATAAAATGTAATATATATACATGATGGAATTTAATTTAGCCATAAAGAATAATGAAAGTATATAATTTGCAGGAAAATGGATAGAACCAGAAACATTATGTTAAGTGAAATAAGCCAAACTCAGATGGTCAAAGGTTGCATGGTTTTCTCTTATATGTGAAACCTAGAGAGAAAAAATGAAAGTGTGTGGGGTGTCTCATGAAAATCAAAGGGAAATCAGTAGAGAAAAGGGACCAGGGAGTTAGAGGCAGGCAGGAAGGGAGGAAGTGTTGGGGACTGATATTGGTTAAATTATATTGTTAAATTGTGTGCATGTATGAATATGTAACAATGAATCCCATTATTATGTACAACTATAATGCACCAATAAAAATGTGGGAAAAAATAAATAACTGAAAGGCATACATTGATACTTAACAATATAAATCTAAGGTCTGCAAGTATAAACATGTCCACTATCAGTTTTGCCATATTTTCAAATACTTAAAAATAAAAGAATACACACAAGGTATTTATTTTTATTTCATCACTCTTTTATTTTATTTTTTAGTTGTAATTGGACACAAGACTGTTGCTGCCTGAAGCGCTTGGAGCAACGGAGCCGCGGGAAAAACTTCAGAAGCAAACTGGAGACAAACAGCTTTTTATTCTGATAACTTTTCTCTCTGGTTCTAATAACGACTAACACACGTCAAAAACACACCCTAAAATGGCGCTGACCCGATCAGCAATTTCGGCCAAGTCACTCGAGATCCCGCAACAATCCCGTGAGACTACGGGTGGCGACAAAGGCCAAATCTCCACGGCTCATAGTCAACCGCAATTCAAGCCAATCCCCAAACAGGGCTCCTGCACAAGACCTTTATTTTATTTATTTATTTTTATGTGGTCCTGAGGATTAAACCCAGGGCCTCCTAGACTAGTGCTCTACCGTTGAGCCACAACCCCAGCCCCTATTTCATCATCTTACCAAGTGAGACAATTCCAGAAAATTTATGAAAAACACTGGGCAAAAGGCAAATAAATAGATAAAAAAATGTTCAGCCCCAGTGCTCAAAGAACATGATCATCCACAGTGTCATAACTGTGTATTTACGAGAAAGGCCAAAGTTTAAAAAGCTACTGATATGAAAGAAGGAAGACATTTGCTCATGTGGAGGAAAATGTAATTTTGGAGAACAATTTGGTATTACCAAATGGTAAAAAGATGCCTACCAACTGATTCAGTAATTTCACCTCCAAGTAAAAGGTCGTATGTTAGACCAGTATTACCATAGGAGTTGACTTAAGTAACTAAATTGTGTATGTACTTAAAAGAAGAAACAACAGGATTTCATAATTAATTTAAAATGAGGGAGAAAGAGCAAAACATAATTCTAAGATCTGGGGCTTGAGCAATTAGATGAATGATGAGTATAGCTGAGCTAATGAAGACTACAGGTTGAATGGGGAACACATGTTGAATTTGAGATGCTGATTAGACATTCAAGCAGAGATGTTCTGTAAGCTACTGGATGTGCAAGTCTGAAATTCAGAAGATAGAGTGAGCTGGAGATGGAAATTTGGAGTTGTTGGCATACACATGATGTTTAAAGTTGTGCCATTAGCGTCAGTCATCAAGGAAGCAAATGTAATTAGAGACAAAGGGATGGAAACCAATGTCTGATTAGAGCTAATATTAAAAACATGAACATACTACAAACATTAAAAATTAAATTGATTAGCAATTCATCTCAGTCACTTTCCAACTACTATTTTGGAGCCATTCCCCAGCACCCATAGATTTTTCTCCAGAGTCTTCCATTTGGTGGATACCACCCTAATGCTGTTTACCTAAGTTCCTCTATCACTCCTTGGCATTCTTCAGGCTTCCTCCACACCTGCCTTACCAGAAACACTCAAATGTTTTCTGTCCAAATTACTCTCAAACTCTCACAAATTCTCACAGAAAGTTCAGGGTGCTCAAGTAGAGCTTCATCGATGTGTTGACTTTCCATTAGGGAGAAAATACCTGTTTATGTGTTTTCATACATAATTCCATAATTTATGTAATGAAAAATAAACGAAATAATACAAAAGTAGACCATAATATTTTGTTCAGAAAACCATACACAAGATCATGAGATTATGATGCTAAGGACCACAGTATTATTCTGTCTGAATGCTTATAGTCACATAGTATTGTGAATCATGGCAAACCAACATGTCTGTGCCTCTGTTTGTTTATATGTGGTGTGTGGTCATGGAAACAGTGTCTTAATCAGAAGATTAACTTGAGCAGTTATGAATAATAGGTGAAGGTTCCTGTTTCAGAGGGCGTTCTCTTCAGTTCTTTTAAATAATGCAATTTACAGAAAAGGTGTCACTTAACTGTGTGAATTGGGAAGAGAGACTTATTTTTTAAAACTGTGATTATATGAGCCTGTGACTTTGATGGTGACAGCACATAGAAAGGACTTCTTATATTAAGGACATTTGTACTCTTCACTTAATTTTGTTGCATAGGATTTTACATGGCAAATTCAATTTCAACCCAATTTCTCTCTGCATAACTTTATTGGCATGTCAAAATCAATACACTGTTGCAACTCTAAGGCAAGATATGCCATAAGGAGAGTCAAGTTCTAAAACACCAAACCTGTGGCTCCTATTATTGTTTTTTGAAATATCTTCAAATACTGGATTAGCAAATATCCACTGCATATGAATTTAAAGATTGAAACAAATATACAGAATTTGTTCCTATGTATCCAAAGTAATAGGTAGAGATGAATAGATCATTTTACTTCCCAATTTAACACATACATATGCACATATTTGTTCTACATGTTCTAATTCCATAGTACTTTATACTGATTACACACTTGAAAGTATGTGTTAAATTAATGAGTTTTCCTTAAGTATAAACCTTACTTGAGGTAAATGTTTTATGATCACCAGTTATCATATTTTGTTATCCTTTTATTTTATATTAATGCATCATCAATTATATAATTTATTGTGGGTTTAATTTGAAACCATACAACTAGGGATAGATTTGGTAACATGAGAAATGTTTAATAACATCAATTTAGTAGCAAATTATTTTCAACAACAATAGGATTAATGAATGTACTACTTGTAAACTGGCAACCAGTTTTCTAGACATAGGGTAGGGGCAATTAGAAAGATGTAGACATGACATTGGAGTTTGACCAAGACAGGCTGTCTACCTTTGATTTCCTAAGGGATGGGCTATGCTTTGCTCATCTCTCCTCCTACCTGATTTCAGGCTAGAGAAAGAATAGGATATGAAATCATAGAGGCACATGTAATGGTTTTCTGTTTCCTTTTTACTACTCAAAATAAGGTTTTGTTCAATACCTTCAAATATGTTGGTTGTTACTTTTTTCTCTATTTAAACGAGTGGCTTTATTTTGTGCTTGGAAAGCTTGCAGTGAAGAAAAACAATTTAGGAAGTGACACTGATGATTTTCTAACCTAAAGATTAGAAAATATAATCTGAGATTCTGAATGGTTTAATCTAATACAAATCTAATGATGTTATGCTAGAAAGACTACCAAGCTAAAATTGTGTGCATATTTTAGCAAAATATGCGTTCACTCCTAGTTTTCCTACAGTGTGCAATTTTATTAACTCTCAGAAAATAAACTGAAATTGAAATCTCATGTTATTATAGTGACAATTTTAAGAAGATCACAATATAATAAAACCATTACCACATATTATCAGACTAACCAAGTTGTCCAGCTCTAGCTCTCAGTATGTGGCAACCATATCTGGATATTTGTCACATAAGTATAATGAATTGCATAGCAGCATCTGTAAGTGCAGACAAAATGTTTTTTATGCAGCAGCAAGAATTCTTAGGTGTGGAGCTGTGAAGCTTGTCTAACTTACCAGTACTACCACACCCTGTTGATCTCTGTCAAGAATACGTCCCCCAACCACCGTAGCACTATACACAGAGGTGCTTAACATGGAGCAACCACATCCTCAGCCCTTTCTACTTTACATTTTAAAACAGGGTCTCACCAAATTGCTTAGGGCCTCACTAAGTTGCTGAGGCTGGCTTTGAACTTGCAATCCTCCTGACAGACTCCTAAGCCTCTGGGATTACAGGTGTGCACCACTGTACCTGGCTATATGCAGGAGGAGTTGTTTTTTTGGTGCCGGAGAGAGAAGCTAGCAGAAGAAAGAGACTGTTCGTTTCCAGTCTGCCTCTGAACTTATTCCAGTGGCGTCGTTGCTCTAAGCGGCAATCGCTTCAGGCAGCAACAAGTGGTGGCCCGTACGGGGACTTCGGTCAGCAGGTGAGAAATCACAAAATTTAAAAAATGGGAGCGAAAATAATGAAAGGTCGGATAATAAAAGCCATGGATGAGTTTTTCAATATCGCGGACTCAGTGGATAGTGAGGAAAGTGGTCAAAAAAGCATAGCCTCTGAGTCAGTTAATACCAGTGAGAAGGGTAGTGGTGTAAATACAAAAGTAAGAGCTGCAAAAGCCATCAGAAACTTATTGAAATTAGCCGAAGAATATGTACTCTCCTTAGAAGCTGAAATTCAGGATAACAGTAAAAGTGATAGTAGTAAGAAGGAGCCAAACCATGAAAGTACGGTATCCTCCACTAAGCCAGTTAGGAATTATGAAACTACTAGTGAAGAGGAATCAAAAGGTGATTCTGGGAGCACAGTCTCCAGTAAAAAGAACAAAAAGAAATTGGAAAGGAAAAAGGACCGTCAAGTAGAGGAACCAATTGTGTCCTCTACTCCCCCATGGGTGGAATCCATGGGTATCACTAGGCGTTTGCATACCCTAGAAACAGAAATAAAAAGTCTCTCTGAGCGCTTATGCACTCTCAAGGGTAATAAAAAGATACATTGGGAACTGCCAATATTTGAAAATGAAAATGGACAGAGGATCCACCAGTCAGTTGACTTCAAAACAATAAAAAATCTCAAAGAGGCAGTAATGACATATGGGCCCCAAGCTCCTTTCACATTGAGTATGCTGGAGTCCCTTAACACCTTTAACTTAACCCCCTCAGACTGGAAAAGTCTATGTAAAACAGCATTAAGTGGGGGGCAATACTTGGATTGGCGATCGCAATTTCAAGACCTTTGTATACAAATGGCTAAAAGAAATGCAGCCGTGGGGTTTGGAGACCATAATATAGAAATGCTCACAGGAAAAGGGCAGTTCGCAGACTTACAGGCTCAAAAATATTATGACCCAGGTGTATATGCTCAGATATATGCATCTGCCTTAAAGGCACAAAAAACTTTACAAGGACCTGGGGATCTACAAGGTAACTTGTCAAAAGTGATTGAAGGACCTAATGAGCCATATGCTGACTTTGCTGATTGACTTTTGAGAACTGCAGGTAGAGTGTTTGGAGACGTTGACCAAGATATGCCATTAGTCATTCAATTAGCATATGAAAATGCTAATAAATACTGCCAGGAAGCCATCAGGCCATGGAGAAATAAAAAGGATCTTTCCATATATATACAACTATGTAAAGATATCAATGACACCTTTGTCATAGGAAATGTGATTGCAGCTGCAATGAGAGGTGTTTCCCCTCAAAATTTCACAAGGGCTCAACCTAGACATTATAATCAATCAGGATATTCCAGGCAAAATTATCATAATCAATCAGGCTATTCTGGGCAAAATCCCCAAAGAGAAATAAGACCAAGCTCATACCGTGCCCCAGGCCGCTGCCCCAGGTGTAAAAAGAGTAATCATTGGGCCAATAAATTCCATTCAAAATTTGACATCAATGGAAATCATTTGTCCAGGAATTTAAAAAAATGGGGCATGGGGCCCAATGCCCTGGGGCCCACAAATGTACAAGGCATTGGAGGAGGAGTATCCTCAAGCATCCACTCAGATGCTTCCCCAACACAATCCCTACTACCCATCCACTCCCTCGCCAGAGGAACAGGAGGAAATGCAGGATTAGACCTTTGTTCCACCACCTGAATAGTGTTAACACCTGAAATGGGGGTTCAACTGATTACCACAGGGGTCAGGGGACCTCTTCCCTCAGGGACTGTAGGACTTATTCTCGGGTGAAGTCCTAAAAGCTTATTAGGTTTGCAAGTGACCCCAGGTGTAATAAACTCAGACTACAAAGGGGAAATAAAAATAATGCATAGCTCACCCCAAAGTATAAGTTCTGTTAATCAAGGAGATAGAATTGCTCAGCTGCTCCTCCTTCCAAATTTACATAATTCATTTAAAATGAGTATGCCTCAAAAAAGGAACAATAGAGGATTTTGTTCCACTGAATCGAGACCCATGGCTTGCTGGGTTTGGGATTGTTCAAGGAGGCCTATGTGTAAAATAAAAATTCAAGGAATAGAGGTGGAGGGACTGCTAGATACTGGAGCTGACTCTTCCATCATTAATCTACAGCAATGGACCAAGCACTGGCCTCTGCAAAAAGCTTTAACCAATTTAAGAGGCTTGGGATATAATAACCTCCCAGAGAAAAGTGCGGTAATTTTAAAATGGTAGGATGATGAAGGGCATAAAGGAACATTTCAGCCTTATGTTTTACCTAACCTACCAGTTACTTTATGGGGAAGAGATATTTTGCAACAAATGGGAGTACACCTAGCAACCAAGCCTGCAGATGTTAAATGTGAAAATCTACAGGGTAATCTTAACCCTAAAAGAAATCATTATCAAAAGGTACAGGGTAATCCTAACCCTAAAAGAAATCATTATCATAAAGGAAAAAGATATTTTTTTTCGGGGCCACTGAGAAAATAATTTTGAAAATACCATGGCTTTCTGATAAGCCAGTGTGGGTCCCTCAGTGGCCCCTAGCTAAAGAGAAATTACAAGCGGCCCACCTACTCGTTCAGGAACAACTAGAAGCAGGACATATAGAACCTTCCACCTCTCCCTGGAATTCCCCCATATTTTTGATCAAGAAAAAAATCAGGAAAATGGCGATTGTTACATGATCTTAGAGAAATTAATAAAACCATGCAAATCATGGGCCCTAATCAACCTGGACTTCCTAATCCTGTAGCTATTCCAAAAAATTTCCATCTTATTACTCTTGATATAAAGGATTGTTTCTTTTCTATTCTTCTACACCCTCTGGATACCCTCATGTTTGCTTTCTCAGTTCCTTCTATTAACAATAATGGCCCTGATCAGAGATATCAATGGAAAGTTTTGGCGCAGGGAATGGCTAATAGCCCCACTACGGGCCAAATCTATGTAGATAAAGTTATTCAGCCTATCAAAACTAAATACCCAGAGCTTATGTGCCTCCATTATATGGATGATGTTTTGCTTGCTCATCCTAATCAAGAAGTCTTATTCACTATATTTAGTGATATATCAGAAAACTTGAAATGATATGGACTAAACATTGCTAAGGAAAAGGTTCAAATTAGGTCTCCAATATTATATTTAGGATTCCAACTTATGGACGCTTTTATTAGGCCCAAAAATATTAATTAATAAGGAGCATTTGGCCACTCTCAATGACTTTCAAAAATTGCTAGGAGATATTAATTGGCTTTGCCCTACATTAAACCTCACTACTGGCCAACTAAAACCTTTATTTGACATCCTTCGCGGGGACCCTAATCTATCTTCACCGCGAACATTGACTCCTGATGCTAGGAAAGCTTTAAAGTTAGTAGAAAAAGCCATCGAAGGAGTTCATTGTGATAGATTTGATTTAACTCAACTGCTGATATTGATTATTATTTTTTAACAATATACCCCCACATGAGTATTTTGTCAACAAGGGCCTTTATTATGGATACATTTGCCCATCTCTCCTAAAAGTATAATTGAGTCTTATACCTCCATGGTGGCTAAACTTATTCTTCAAGGACTTTAAGACTTCTACCAAAATATTTGGCACTCAACCTGCTACTATTATTACTCCCTATTCATCGTCACAGATTAAATATTTATGCTTCAATGATAATGATTGGGCTATAGCTGGATGCTCTACTTCTGCAAATTTTGATAATCATCTTCTTAAGTCTCCTATACTATCTTTTTGTATTAATCATCCTATTATATTTCCACAGGTAATAAAAAATCAACCTATTCCTAAGGCATTAAATGTATTCACAGATGGGTCCTCAAATGGTACTACTGTAGTAGTCACTAAAAAAGAAAATATAACTTACATAACTGCACACAAATCAGCTCAACTAGTGGAACTGGAAGCTGTGGTAAGAGCTCTGGAAAATTTTAGAGAGCAGCCCATGAACATTTTTTCAGATAGCCACTATATTGTACATGTCGTCCCAAAATTAGAGCTAGCAGGACCAATAGCACCTCATACTCCAGCCTTTAAATTGTATCAAATACAAAAACTTTTGTGGGCAAGAAAAGAACCTCTATTCATAGGGCATATTAGAGCACATACCAACTTGCCTGGTCCCCTCCATGAAGGTAATCAAAAGGCCGATGCCCTTACCCAAACAATCTTTATACTTTCAGCATTCCAGCAAGCTACTTTATTTCACTCCCAGTTTCACGTCAATAGTACCATCTTGCAGCGTAGGTTTAAAATCACAAAGGAGCAAGCCAGAACAATTGTAAAAGATTGTAAATCTTGTATGACACATTTGCCCAATCCTCATTATTGTGTTAACCCTAGAGGATTAATGCCCAATCATTTGTGGCAGATGGATGTTACTCATGAGCCAAGTTTTGGAAAATTGCAATTTATTCATGTGACCATAGATACATGCTCAGGCATGATTTTTGCTTCCTTACATTCTGGAGAAAAAATTGAAGATGTTACATCTCATTGTTTGCAAGCTTTTGCTGCATTGGGCATCCCCAAAATGCTTAAAACAGATAATGGCCCCGCATATACGTCCTCATCTTTCAAACAGTTTTGCGCAAAATTCAATATATCCCATAAAACAGGCATCCCATACAATCCTCAGGGTCAGGGCATTATTGAAAGAGCAAACCACACACTGAAACTTATGTTATTAAAACAATAAGAAGGAAATTGGAAAAGTCCTAGGGACAGATTGGCAGTTGCCCCGTTTACCTTAAATTTTTTAACTTTAGACTCTAATGGTTATTCTTCTGGAGACAGACATTGGAACCCACACCAACAACATAAACCTTTGGTTTACTGGAAGGATGTTCCTTCAGATACATGGAAGTGTCCAGATCCAGTATTAATTTGGGGGAGAGGCTCTGTTTGTGTTTTTCCAAAGCACAAATCCTCTCCAATATGGATACCATCTAGATTAATAAAGCAGGTACCAAATCAAAAGGATCAAAATGAGGTTGTTGAAGAATCAAGATTAATAAAAAAAAGTACAAAATCAAGAGGACCAAGATGAAGGTATGGAATGATTCCTTTGAAAGAGTCCTTCAAAATATCTCACAACTTAAGTGTCATTCCTCCCGGCCAGGACGAGGAGATCTCTCTTTAGTGTGCACACAATTGTATTTTTTTCTCTTTTTATATATGTCTTTATGTCTGTGCATTTGTCTAAATTTCATGTAAATGTGATGTCACAAATATATGTTTGTAGGTTTGTGTGTCTGTCCAGTGTGACATCACAAATAACAAAGCGCTTATGAAAAAAAAAAAAATATATATATATGGATCCAAATAACCTTAATTCATTTAAGTTTAAGAGTATTCAATTTTGGTAAATAGTTTAATAAGTGAAGGTACCTTCAATTTTGATTTATAGGTGTCCCAGGGATTTCTCTTTAGTGAAGAATATGACTAATGCTGTATAACCTGATATTTTGGTGTTTTGACATATTAATGTTTATTTGTAATTAACTTTATTTGTTGTATAGCTGATTAATTTGAGTTATTTCAACAGATAATTTCATGGAAGGTTACAGAGACTCGAGGGTTCCAGCTAACAAATCATTTTTCCAAAGTGCCTTTAGCTTTTCTTTACTCTATCTTTAATGCAGTAAATACCCTCAGTCTTTCTTTGTTTTGTTCTGAATATGATATTTTGCCAGCTTATGTTTGTGAGAGCTCAAGAAGCAATGTGTGTGAGCAGAAATCAACTTTAATTTTCTAATCTAATAGTTCTATTTTTTAGTTTGACAACTCGCCTCTTGACTCAGTGCTGGAATTGCACTGCCTTTCCTTTAATAATTGATGCCTGAGTTTCTAGGTAGCAGGCCCTGAAGATTTGCCATTGGCATTGTCTAGACATAAAAAAGATGGCTGCTGTTACAGCTACAGGGATCGCGGTCGCTGCAAGCATCCCTGCTGCTCAAGCATCAAACAACCTCACCAGCAGTGTGGCCTCTGTCCTGCATGTATGGGGGCCTCCTAGATAAACATGTTATAACAAGTGGACATTTTGATCTTTCATTTTTGGGGACTTTATGGGACAATGCCTTCTGGGCATTTGTCTAGAGAACTCAGTGTGTTACTTGATAGAACTCAGGGCAGCTGATTTGTTTAAAGAATTAGATATGCTATGCAACTTGGCTCATCAGCAGAAGGCTTATCGCCTTAAAGTCGCAGCATCTCCTCACAATTGGACGGCTGTTAGTCATCATACACAGTCGATCCTGAAGGGCTCCATTGGATGGCTGGTAGCCAATGACGGGTAAGATCCCCAGAGGGGGACAACCTAAGACAGGCACAGTCACACGGGACACTCTCATGAGGCCTACATATCAACCTAAGACAGGAGTCAAGGGCACAGCCTTGATTATCTGATGACGGGTAAGAATGTTGGTTGCACATGGACGTCCTAGAGCATCCCCTCTTTTAAAACAAAAAGGGGGGAAATGTAGGAGCCCTCATTTAAGGAGATAGCTAAGATTGCGGTTAGCTGTGAGCCATAAAGATGTTCAAGCATTAACACTTTACATGGTCTCGCGAGACTTGGCCCGGGACATTGCAGAGTGGGTCGGCGCCATTTGAGGGTGGTTAGAGGAGTGTGATTTGCAGGAGGAGTTGTTTTTGGAGCCAGACAGAGAAGCTAGCAGAATAAAGAGACTTTTCGTTTCCAGTCTTCCTCTGAACTTATTCCCGCGGTGTCATTGCTCTAAGCAGCAATCGCTTCAGGCAGAGACAGCTACACGTGTTTTTTAAACCCATTTAGCCTTTCTACAGGAAGTCACTGTAACTGAAGATCCACAAAAAGATGATAAACAACTACCTCAATATACTTGCTCTTCCAGTCCCACTGATCCCTTAAAAATTTGTTTCTCTCGTGTCCCCAATACCAACTCAAAATAATCTTCTCTGTTTTTCTTGTTTTAAACCTTTAACCAGTTTTTCTCAGGGACTATCAACTGTAAAAAAAACCAATGGATGACTTTCCAACCAGAGAGCCCTGCTGAATCCTGCCCTTATGCTCCCACCTGATGCTCATTGTGATGTGCTTCGCACTCTCCATTGGCCTCTTCACCGTAAGTCCCACCTGGTGGAACGCAGGCCTATAGACAATAATCCATCTCACCTTCTTTCCCTTTGTTGCTTCCATAATAGTGTTACCTACAAACTCTCAAGACCCAGAATTTCTACATGCTCTCTGGCTGACTTCCTCAGTGACTTTCTGCAGAAGCCTGGTTTGACACCCTCACCGACCTATGGCTTCAAAGGAACTTCATCCATCTCATACCTAGACAGATTCATCTTTTCCACGCCTACCTCCTGGGAATTTTTTCACCCTCCAGCTGGACCTGCCTGCCCACATTTCCTCCCCTCGTAACACCCCACGTCGCCTCACTTCAGCTCTGAAGCAGCCAGATTGAAACACGATGCCCCGCTTCCTAAGAAAACAAAAAGGGGGGAATGTTGGATTCCAGGCAAGAGGCTGTGCCTCCCAGGCAGAAGGCCACACCTCCCCAGGTGCTTTGTTAAAAACTACAGCTCCCAGGATCCTCAGCATGACCAGCAAAAAAACTGACCAGCAGGTGCCCTGGCCACTACCTTATGACCTCTGGTAGCCTATAAGGCAAGGACTCACTCCAGGGGGGCTTTTTGAACCCCCCACTCTATTTAAGCCACCCCCGAACTGAAACCTCTCTCTGTTCGTGCTTGTTCCTGTCCTTGTCCTCCCTTCCCCTTTCCCTGTCCTTTTGTCCCCTACCACACCATGTGGTACCCCAATAAACCATCCCTTTCCACCATGGCGTTCCGGAGTAACTTCTTGTCCTAACAATTGGATGGCGGCTGGCTGAGAGCCAAGAGGTGGCGCTTACTTGTTTGTCAAAAGCAAGGCTTTGTTTACTACAACTTACACCTGACTTTTGTAGTTGCTCGTGGGCACTGCGTGCTGCACCTGTAGGTCAGGCTTGTGAAACACGTGTATGCCCGTTAAGAGAACTAATGCACCTGTGATGGGTAAAGAGTATTTAAAGAGACTGTGGGGGTGGAATCAGAGGACAGAAGATAGAGAGAACAGAAGATAAAGAAGGGGAGAAGAAGAAGGAACAATAAAGGAACCACTCATTCCCAGTCTGCCTCCAATTTCTTTCCCGCGGTATTGTTGCTGCAGGTGGCAACAGGTCTTTTTTTTTTTTTTGCATAATTTAGTCAATTTCATTCTTCAGTTCCTCTCCTTTTCTACTCTTTTCCTCTTGATTCCCTTCCTCTGCTTTACAGTTCTCCCTTCTATTCTCAATAGATATGCCCTTCTACTTTTTATTACTTATTTCTCCTCTCTAGTTTCCATATGAGAGAAAAATTAGGATCTTTGACTTTGGGTATCTGGCTCATTTCACTTAGCATGATATTCTCCAATTCTGTCTATCTACCAATAAATGGCATAATTTTATTCTTTATTGCTGAGTAGAACTCTGTTGTGACACATTTTTTTCAGTCATTCATTCATCTGTTTATGGACACCTAGCCTGGTTCCATAATTTGGCTACTGTGAACTGTGTTACTATGAACACTGGAATGTAAGTATCATGATAGTATGCTAATTTAAGTTCTTCTGGGTAAATTCCAAGGAGTGGCATAGCTTGATCATATGGTGGTTCCCTTGCCTGTCTTTTGAGGACCCACCATACTGCCTTCCATAGTAGTCATGCTTTGCAGTTCCACCAACAGTGTTAAATATTCCTTTCTCCCCACATTCTCACCATCATTTTTAAAAATATTTATGTTCTTGATGTTTTCCATTCTAACCAAGGTGAGATGAAATCTTAGTGTAGTTTTGATTTGCGTTTGGCTGGTTTCTATTAAGTTCATTTGCCCTTTATTGATTGGGTTATTGGGGGAATGGAGGGGAGTTTGTGTTTTTTTTTTTTTTTTTTTTTAAGTTCTTTTTAGTTGGAGGGAAGTACAAAGGATTGAACTCAGGGGCACTCAACAACTGAGCCACATCCTCAGCCCTATTTTGTATTTTATTTAGAGACAGGGTCTCACAGAGTTGCTTAGCACCTCGCTTTTGCCGAGGCTGGCTTTGAACTCGCAATCCTCCTGCCTCAGCCTCCCTAGCCACTGGTATTACAGGTGTGTACCACCATACCGGGTCTTGAGTTCTTTATATACAATCTGGATATTAATCATCTTTCAGAAGAGTAGCTGGCAAAAATGTTATTCCATTCTGTGGACTCTCTTTACAATCTTATATCTTCATTTAGTCTAGAAGCTCTTTGTAGACAGTATCTGTGTCTATTTTTTAATTTATCTGCCACAACTACTACCACAGTGATTCCTTGGTCATGAGGTACCCTTAATTATTTCTTGAGTGGATTAAGGCAGTAATTACAGAGCCAAAGTTAGTATATTTCTTATAACAAAGATTATGATATTTGACTAGGTTATTTTTAATTATTATATTTAGATGTGTTTTCCCTCCCATTCTCCCAGTACGTTAGAGGCATGGTTCTCCAAGTATGGACCCAAAGCCAGTAGCATGAGCATTACCTGGAAATTTATTATAAATGTTAATCATTGAGCCCCACTTTAATAGTCTAGGTCAGAGACTCTGGAGGTGGGACCCTGCCTTCTATTTTTATAAAGCCTTCCTTGTGATACCAATATAACCTAAGGTTTAAGAAATGTAAGTCTAAAGGTGTATATTCTTTCATTAGCTTAGCACTTTGTAGTTCTCATAGAACACAAGGTAATCTTATTGCTTAAAATTAAGATGGATCTTTTATAGAAAAAATCATCCCATATCAGATTTAAATGATTAATCTGTACTTAGGAGTCACTTGCTCTTTCTTACTTCTATGATTTAAAATGTCACTATTGTCCCTGCTCCCTAGAGATACCAATACTGATCGTGAAATGCCATCACCAACAGTGCTCAATTTATTTTGCTTAATTAATATTATGTTCTAAAACACCAAATAGGTTTATCATCGTCTCCTATCTTTTATGCTTAGAGTGTGTTCATCCAGGGCCAGGATCCAAGAATGAGACCACTCTGCTCCTCTAGCTTGAGTCTCTCCAGGCTATACAAGTAGGGATTCATGTCCTAATTAAAATAAATCACTTTCTGAAAGGAGAGGTTAAACTCTAAGGGAACAGATGGCATGTGACTGGAATTAGGCCTAGTAACCTCTGAGCTTTCTATCCCTGTCCTCAAATCCTACTAGAACATAGTCTTTTTTTTTTTTTAACATAATACTTTCCTCCCCCAATCCTAAAATAACTACCATGGAATCATCTGGAAGTAAGTAGGTGATAGAACTTAGGTTATATTTACACTCAGTAAACATAAGAAAAGATAACTTTTCCAGTAACTCAGGAAAATGGGGATTAAAATAGCTACCATTTAGAAGTTTGGGTGATAATGGAATTAATGTGTCTGAGGTGAGATATATCAAAATCATAGAACTATAAACCAAAAGAAAAAAATCAATATTGCTGTATAACAGAAATAAATAAATAAGCTATTCCTAAAAATCTCAAAGAGCCCAACCAACTGACCAAAAGATAAACATCAAAAATGACAACCCACTAAAAGATTTTAAACTTTCTAAATGAGTACAGTTGATAAACTTAATATTAATATTCTCTTAGCAAATTTTGTAAGTGTTATATGATTCAGATTTAGTTTTGTTTTTATTTTATTGTTTCATGCAGAAGTAATGGCTTCATAAAAATAGAAAACTACACAGTCTAATAGGAAAAAACAAACTTAGTCATGTAATATACTTCCTCCTCCTGATAATTTCTCCTCTGTCTTCTTGACTCAAACCAAATCACCTCAAGACAAATAACAGGTTATGTGAGAGCAGAATACAGCTTATTTTACTTTGTATATACATCAAGGTACCTGAAATGTAATGTTAAGAACTGTGAAAGATCTGAGATTTTCTCTATTTGCAAGCTAACAACCCATCTTGCCACCATCTCCTGGAAGCTAGCAGAAAATGCAAGCTTCCTGAATCAGAGACAAGTTTATCATCCCTAGCAATAGGAATGGCTTGAGTATAGTCAATTTCTTTCATTGTTTCCCTAACCCCTGATCTTCACAGGTTGATGCCACAGAGACATGTGATACCTGCATATGCAGTGGGTTGCATTAAAAGAGAAGGAACTGTAGCTTAATCCCAACGTTTTATAATGGACTTTTGCCCCAGAGACACATGATATCTTTATTATACTGGAAAGCCAACAAATATGTTTTTTGCCCCAGAGGGAGACACTATTTCTATTTTCCAAGGCTGTTTTCTCTATAAACATTCCAGAACAGATAGTCAAGAGCAAAAGCTGTAAGAATCTCTGTTCACAAGATGTGCAAAGACCCATAGAGGATTTTCTCCCACCACACTGTAGGTGCTTTTCTCCAGTATTTGATTGATAAAAATAATGTAAATTATTTCATTTATAAACACCATTTTATTGCATTATCTGATACCAAGTATTGGTATATTTTTAAATGATCAATGTGAATATGATTATTATATTGCCTACAAAAATCATTTATTAAATAATGTATCTTTGGTTTATGCTAAGAATTACAGATTATTATCCTTGTCCTGCAATGAGTTTGTAATTCAAGATAATAAAACACAAGTATAATAAAAACACAAGTATATGGAACCCACAAATAGATGAGTAAACACAAAGAACATTATTTTCAGGATACCACTGCATTCTATAGATGAGAAGAAAACTGAATTACATAAATAGAGGACAGCTTCCAGGAATAGGATCAGTCAGAACAAGGATTGGAAAATACTCAGTCATTTGAAAAGAACTCACAGAAAAAGTTCATTTGGAGAGGCAACACTCTCAGACCTGTTTAAAGGAAAGAAATACCTTGATGGATGAAGAGTAGGGAAATGAGTATTGAAGATAAATTAATATTTTATAAAAAGGTGAAACAAGAATGTTAGTGCTTATAGAACAAAGATCACTTCCACAAATTTAATTGAATCAAATAAATGAATGTTCTTCAAGGAAAGGTAAGCTTTTGTATGTTTTATTAAATATAACATAAATACACACATTTGAAATAAAGGAAATTTGCTTATGGGCATATCCAAATAAATTCTTCTAAAACACTGCTCCTAACCCTGGGGACATCCATATATATATTAGGCTAGAGAATGCCTCTAAAAGCTGGAAATGACCTTCAGATAGCAGGCAGCAAGGACACAGAGACCACAGTCTTTGAAATGGGGTTCTCCTAACAATATGAATGGTCCTGAGAGTGGACTTCCTGCCAGATCTTCAGGAAAGAGCCCAGACCAGCAAAGACCTTAATTTGAATCTTATGAGACCAGGTGCTGGGAAATCAGCCCAGTCCACATGGACTTCTGACCTACTGAACTATGAAATAATAGATAAGTGTTGCTTTGAGCCATTTAATTTGTGGTAATTTATAATGGCACAAATAGAAAACCAACAGAGTGACTTTCTATAAACATATCCCAGCTTATTTTGCAGTTTTTGTTCACCTTTCCAACTTATTTGACCATATGAACATTTAATCTGTTTTTACTTTATTTTTTTCTGAGTGTGTGTGTTCTCCCTAATACTAATTTAATTCTTGACTCCTGGAAGGTCATTCTTGGTGAATAAGACCACAGCCATCATTCAAGTCTCAGTCTAAATCCCAGGTAAAATTATTTCTCACTTGAATATCTAAGACTAAAAAAAAATCTGATTTGGTAAACTACAATTTTCATATTATTCAAGTTCATTTGTGGGCAAATAATTAGTAAATTATATTTATAATTATGCTTTTTCATTTACCTAATTTCCCAATTTGGATTAGTAGTTCCTTAAGGGATATATTATTTTAACCTTCTGTATAACCAGTTTTTCCCTATGATAACGTCTAACATCTTCAAAATTCTCTCAGAAATTTATGGTTTATAAATTTTGGTTCTTTCCATTGGGGGAAAAAAAGCCAAAAGCAAAAGGCAAAATGAAACAAAATCTCAAAAGATATGAAATATGTCATCATGTTAATAAAATTAAATTATAAATAAAATGGTTCCTGATCTTTGGTTGAATGTCACATTCCCTAGTCACCTAAAAAATATAATGCTTTATGGTTTTGATTTAATGAACAGAAATGAAACAAAATAGTTTAAACTCATTCATACTTTTATTTCTGGTTTACAGTTTGAATCTGCTAAGCAGACGCTCCTTTTAAATTCAGGATTTAATCTCATAAATTTTAATGTTGAATTTTGTTAATCATTCTAAACTAATCCATGAAGCACATCACTGAACATTACAAAATTAAAACTCAAGAATTTGTTATATGAAATAGTTTACAAAGAGAAAAAACTAAGACTAATAAGGAGAGATTCAAATAAATGATAGTTGGTAATTTTAGAGAGAATAAAAATTTTAAATCAAAACATCTACACTGTTCATTTACCTGTTATCTACTGCATGAAAATGCAAGAACTAAAAGGGCAAAAGAACACCCTTTAGTTGAGTGACTTTTCTGTTTTCCATGCCCTAAACAGACTACCCTCAGCAAATGTTCACTTCCTAACATTCTTGCAGAAACACACACACACACACACAATATGCTAGTAATTTGCATTTTTAAAAAATTAATCATTACTTAGTTTTCTCTTGGCATTTATATTATCCTTATATTTATGGACCACCAGAGTTTCATTTCCTTTGGTACATCAGCTTTTCTCAACTCATTCCTACCAAATCATAACATATAAAGTGTTTTCCTTAGTGGTTTTGCCTTTTACTTTTTATAAGTTTGCAGATTTCAATTTATCTAGCTAAGCATCTCACCCTTACTATGCCAAAAAAATATTTTATAAACTTCTAATTTCCTTGGAACTTTTGTTCCCAGTTAGTTTTACCATTGAAATACTTCAATCGATACCAAAAGGCTATTGAAAAGTCATTTTCAAAATTAAGGATACATTTTTTTCCATCTTTCTTTCCTTAAATATGGTAAGACAATCTTTTAACTGCCTTTTTAAAAGGTATTATATACTTCTACTTCATATTTAATCAATTCTTACCCATAAGGGGGAAATAATCATCAAGAACTCACCTCTAAGTAATTTTCTTAATCAAAATTTCTAGTCTAGAAAATAATTATTCTAATTATTAAAAGCCAATGTTTATTTAACATTAATTAACAAATGCCAAAAACCTAATGTATAAAATATTAGCTATTTGTTTAAAAGCACTTCTTGGCTTATTCCTCCCAATGATCTGGAAAACCAGGTATTAAATTAATTTTTCAAAAATGATGATAATAGGGATTGGAGAGATTAATTAACTTGACTAAATTTACACAGTTATTAAAGAACAGGATAGGTACTCCCATGCTGTCTGATACAAAACAGTATCTATCAATGTCTAATATACCACACTCATTTCTTATGTCACACTGCAAATATGTAACCACCACATGTGTTCATCTTTTTTTCTAAATAAAATTGATGGAAAATGTCACTAAAAAGTGATCTCACGTTTTTTTATAAACTAAGGAATAAAAATGTACCATGAAAAATAACTTTATATAATTCTCGTCAACTACACTGAACACATAGAAAACACACACAGTTTAGAAGCCTAATGAAATTATATTTTCATTTCTGTTTTTTCCTTGAATTTTTTTTGGACAGGCACATAATTATAGTATGATAAAATCTCAAATATATTTGTATGTCCTAGACCTCTTCCCTGAACTCTGGATTTGTATTTCCGACTGTTACTTAGCATTTCTACTTGGGTGCTTAATGTTTAACACCTCAAATTGGATTTGTCAAAGGAAAATGAATCCCTATCTATTATGACCCAGCTCTTCCCCTACTGTATTCTCTATCCCCACTAACAGCATTTGCATCCTCCAGTAGATCATATCACAGATCTCAGAGATATTTACTCTTCTTTCAGTCTTTCACCACCTCTTGGAAGATTCACCTTTGAAATACATCAAACATGCACACTTTCATTGCTAGGATCTGATCTAAGTTGCCATAACATCTCATCTCCACTACTTAAATAGTCCTCTTAATATCTTGCTACTCAAAACATGGTCCAGAGACCAGTAGGCAACACCTGCATCATCTGGAAGATAGATAGATATGCAGTGTCTCATCCCCACTACAGACCTACTAGAATCTGCACTTTGAATGGTACCCATGTAATCATAGGCAATTAAATTGTGAGAAGAACTATTTTAACTCACATTCCTGCCACCCCCACCCCTTGTTCTCCTGTTTCTACACAGCAACCAGAGTAATTCTTTAACAAAGAGAGATGGTGTCACTAGTTTGTGAATTACTAGAGGACATTAGGACATTTTGGCACCATATTCAAAAGATTTTAAGATGCTCATTTCTTTTAACCTTTAACTCCTCAAATTTTTATCTTATTTATAATGATGTTAATCTCAGAGAAATATATGAAATATATGGAAATTTATGTAAAGAAATAGACTAAATGTCTCTTAGCTGAAATATAATACATCTACATGATGTAATAATGTGTAGCTACTGATAATGCATATTCTTCATGGAATACTTAATGAGTTGGAGAAATGCACTTTACATACTGTTAAGGTGGAATAACAGTTTAAAATACATTATACATAATATGCTCCATATGTTTGTTTCTCTCTGTTCATGTAGCAGATAAACCCAAATGTTTTAGTCGGCTTTTTTGTTGCTGTGACCAAAAAAAAAAAAAAAAAAAAAAAAAAAATACCTGACAAGAACAATTAGAGGGAAAAAAAAAAAGTTTATTTGGTACACATGGTTTCAGAGTTCTCAGTCCATAGATGGCTGACTCCATTGCTCTGGGCCCAAGGTGAGACAGAACATCATGGCAGAAGGGAGTGGAAGAAGAAAGCAGGTCAGGACACAGCAATCAGGAAGCAAAGAGAGAACCACTCACTAGGACAAAATATAAACCCCAAAGGTACTCCCACAGTGAGCTATTTCCTTCAGTCACACCCTACCTGCCTTCTGTTAACAATCCAGCTAATCCATAAGGGGAGATTAATCAACTGATTGGGTTACAACTCTCATCATCTAATCATTTCACCTCTGAATATTCTTGCATTGTCTCATACATGAGCTTTTGGGGGACACCTCATATCTAAACTGTAACACCAAATATCAGCAGTGTTTTTACCTGGTGGAAGGATTTTTTAAATGATCTTATTCATGCTTCGCTATATTTCTTAAATTTATATTCTTACAGGAAATATTTTGCATGTTAAGTCTTGAAATTCGGCGAAATAAATATTAATATTTTCTCCCTTACCAAAAGAGAGTAGATACCTTTCCAAAGAACATGTAACTAGGAAATGGCACAGCCAGCATTTATACTAGGTCCATGGTCCAGACACTTAACTGCCATGCTATTCTGTAACATTCAAGATAAAAGAAAGATGATGCACTAGTACTACCAAATTCTTTAGAGATCGTATAGAATTTATGAAGAACTAGCTTGTTTCCTTCAAAATGATGGACAATTTTTAAATCTTAAGTTAAGAGGACATTTCTGCTTTTCTCTACATATCCCTCTCAAATGCAAAAGAATTTTCATTTGCATTTATGGAAAATGAATATTACTACAATACTACAATGAAATTTCATACATTAAACACTATCTACCTATCCATCTTCTAGACAATAAATGGCAGAAGGCAAATGACAATATTCCCTATCTTATTTCTGCTTTTAAAAAATAATCTAGTACTAATGTTCCGAGACAATTCTCTGAGGTTTCTGCACATCTTATGACAGCTTTTTTACTTTGTATTACTTTTTCAAGTATGATTGCATACTAAACATTCCTGGAAGTTAGAGATTGTATTTAACTCAAATCAGGACAACAAAGATAACTGCCTTCCTTCTGGATAAAAATTAATTAGCTTTGCTAGCAGTCTCTATAAGACTTAGGGTTTCTAAGCTTAGTGTTCCCTGGCAATAACACAGACCTGCTGTGTACACAATACACAGTACTAACCTGGGCTGTTCTGCATCATGCCCATGAAACTTGGGGAGGAAGAGGAAATGATTCTATTGAAGCCAATTTGCCTGCTGTACTATAAACAATAAAGTCCTTTGTTTCTCTCTCTGACTCAGGGTTTTTATTTTCCCCACCTCAACTGTAAATCTGGCAAGTTAATTTTTTAACTTACCAGCAAGGTAAAAGCTCAGACCCATGCCAGTTCTTGACACCAGGATTGGAAATCATAACAGTCATTAATAGTGAGTAAAAAGTGATTAGGAGAATCAAAATCAAGATATTTCAATTATATTACAGTAAAACCGTTAAAGGAATCAACGCACTGTAGAACACTTCTTCAATACCCTAGTTTATACACTGGATGCCTTCTTTTCTTTCAGTGTCTGTCCCTTATAGTTTCTTCATCTTTTCTGCTTTTAGAATTCTTTGAAAAGAATATATGGTTAAGTCTGATATGATATTCAAAAGATAATGGTATCACGAAACTCTTCAAAATATTTAGAACAATATCAGAACAATCAAATTGATTTAGAAAAAAACCCTGTGATTTACAACATACAAGATACAATAAAAAAAAAAACGTTTTGAGAAAAGTCTATTTGAATACACAAAAGAGACATGTTCTTTGATATTTTCTTCAAAGTTATCAATGACTGTTTCTTATGGTTTTAGATGAAACTACTGAAATTGTTCATATTTGAGCACTTTTGACCTTTAGTGTTATTTCCTGAAGGTTAACCCCACATATAGGAGTTGAGAGAGAAAACTAGAGATCTGATATTTCTCAGTCGGTGATGCCAGGTGTGAAGGTAGTGAAATCCCTGGCACAGTGTGGGGTGCTGGCATACATAGGGGTGACAGTGATGCTTGGCAGCCACAACTGCAAGTGATTGAAAAGATGCGAGTACAATCGATCTCCAGGTTTTCTAGTTTGTGCACATTAAATTTCTGTTTGACTAGGAATACTCAAACGCCAGGCTTTTTTAGACCCAGACCACTTCAGCCCTGAAAAAGACATTTTTCCCAATTGTACATGGCCATCAGGAAGCATTTAAAGTGAGTCTTACTGTGGTTTCCCACATGCTTCTTCCATTAAGCTGAAATTGCTTTGTTTCAGTCCATAAAGAAACAGTTCAAGTCACTCACCATTCTTTCTTTTATATTTCTCTTTCATATTATGCCATTTTTTTCCTCTTTCAGTTTACACTCTCAAGGATGAAAATGATCTCTAAAGATACTACATTCAACCTCGTTTTCTAATGCAGGAATCATCTCCTCAACATTTGAAACAAGCTGTTATTCAGGCTCTGTTTGATGCAGTAGTAACTATGTCATGAAGGCCATCTTGACTTGGAACAGCTTTAATTGTTAGAAAAATATTCTCTGTAGAATCATGGGATATGAAAGTTGTAAGTGACTTTGAGTGTTATCTAATTTATTCCTCTGTTCAATCTGTTGGGAGCAATGTAAGTGGGAAGCATGAACAGTAAGTAAACAAGCAAATGTAAGAAGGTACTGTAAGTTAGTAAAAAATGCAATGATGGAAATAAACCTGAATAATGTAATGACAAATTAGGGTTAGAGAAACTGTGTAGATTGGATCATGCAGTAAAGAGTGTCCTCACCAAGCCCTCCTCTCCCAGAATATGTGCACTATGTGATAAATAAATATTGATTACAGGGATAAATAAATAACATAAAAAGGACAGCAATCATAAATAAATATAGACTTATGTTGAATGATTTAGTCACTTAAAACATTTGTCATTTTGGTAACATGAAATAAGGGGAAAATATAGTCCCTAGAGGAATGGTCTTCTAGGAATTATTGCTTGGCTAAATTTATAGTCAATCTATAGAAAAATGCCCACATACATGGAACACTCTCCAGAGTTTTTATTTTATATATCCATTATTAAATTTATAAGATCTGGCTTAAAAGCAACCTGACTTCTTAAAGATCTTTGTGAGATCATTGCTTTGTGTTCATTTGGTTCTTCTCTAGTTAAGCCTAGATCATCATTGCTGCTCCTTGGGCACCAAGGAAAGGTACATTCACTACAGAAATAGCTTTGCAAAGCTTCTAAGTGTCTACAAATATTTATAGTAGGGGGGAAATAGTCCAACTGTAGCCTACAGAAGAAATCCTTCAGCTTTGGATAATTGCTGCAATGCACATTGATTGGTGCTGTGGCCACACCCCCTCCTTTCCTTTTACCATTCACAAATGCAGTGATGCTCTGGCTCCATGTGCTTTGTCTCCCACAGCAAACACCTGCATCTCTTTGTGGAAAAGATCCCTTTCGGCTGCCCAACCAACTTCGGCCATGTGCAGCTGGGAGTATAAAAAGTGCCTGGGAATTTATGTCTCCAATGAGTATCCCTTAACTAAAGACTATGTGTGGTATAAATACTTCTCTCTTAACAGGATGACTTGGAGATGTGACCCACCCTGGCTGAAGAGATATCCTGAGCATTTGAGATAAAGTCACCATGAGAATTTTGAGATTCTCTCTTGGGTTTTATTCTTTATTGCTCCCCTTCACCATTTTCCTCCCATGCTTTCCTGGGAAGACTTCCAAATGAATCACTTTCACAGGAACATTCCTGTCAGGGTCTATCTCTGGGAAATCTAACCTAAAAATGTTAGTGTTCTATACTTCCGACCTGCTCATTTAGAGTAACAGATTGGTTAGAAGAACTCATATCCAGGGCCAACTTTGGAGATTGTATCCAATGAGTCTCTCAGGGCTCCTTGCTTAGAAGGGGTCCCCACACATGGCACTTAGAACTAATTCTCTTAATAATTTTATCTTTAAATTTGTATTTTGTTTGCAAAGTCTTATGGGACAATGGTGCCAGGCCAGGAACTTAAGCCTTAGTTGTATATGGTCTTGGATTCTGATACCTCCTTGTCGCCCAATGATAAGCAGGTTCTCAGCCTCTTACTCCTGAACTGACCAAGCCAACTTCAGCCACTCTTCTGCCAGAAGGGGCTCAAGTGTGAACCCTGGGAAGGTTATGTGGAATTGTAGGGCTGGGACCCAAGCATCTGTGGATTTCTATACCCACTCCAGAAACCTCATGCTGAGGGGATATGATATTAAATAGCAAATAAAATAAAAAAACAAACAAAACACCATGACAGGTCAAGATGGATACTAGGGAAGAAAAAAAGAACAGGTTTCCTCCTGCTATTTGAACAAGGATCCCTGCATTTTCATATTGCAGAGGACCGGTCACGTAATGTAGTTGGCCCTGATCAAAATCTTTTCTAACAATCATAACAAAGACTGAAGCACATGAATGAAAAGTATTACATCTTCATATCACAAGAAGATCCACCAATTAAACTGAATGAAGAAGAAGTACACTCAACTGAATTGTTCTGAATCAATGTGGTAGACAGCTAGTTGCTCAACTCAACTTCCATTTCCTTCTCTCAGTTTTAGTAACAAAGACTTACTTATTTTATGGACATGTTACTTCATACCATTCAAATGAAATTTTCCAGTTTCCTTCATCTCTGGATATAGTCATATAACTAAGTTCAGTTCAATGACATGTAAGTACATATATTTTATTGGGCCTCCATGAAAGCTGCCTAAAAATAGCTGAGGAAACTTTTTTAATTCTCATCTGTCTCATTCATCTTAGAGATACAACCTCTTAGACACGAAGGAACTATCTTGGCTTACAAAGTAATTTAAGGGTAAAAACCACGGACTAGGGAGGTAAAACAGAAAGATAGAAAGCCTGGATCTCTAATGCAGATATCATACCTCCCCTGGGTTGCCTACAGACCAGAACTCCTATTATATAAGAGGAAAATATAAGCTTCTATCTTAATAAGTCACTATGCTTTCTTTTTTTCTGTTACGTGTAGGCAAATTTAATCTTAGCTGACAAAAAAGGCAATCATTTTCCCTTAAAGAAAAGTCTAAAATCTAATCAATCTCTTTGAAATGTAGTCTCAGAAAGCCAAAATCCATTCATGTAGTAAAGAAGATCTTCAAATATTATTCCATTCCCTGATTTAAAAACATACCCATTTTTAAATTTAAAAATTTAAAGCTAATTATCCAAATGCCTGTCTCTGATGAAATCCACAACTTTCAAGGCAATGGAAAGGAATTTGAGGGAATGGTTGGCAAAGCCTCTGAGGCAAATACTCACAGATATAGAAACCAATGAGTCACAGTGATGCCTGTTGAACTTCTTTGTTCTCTAAAATTGCAAATTCAGATATGTTGCCAAAAACTGCAGGTGTTCAATCTATGCAGAGTAACAAGATTTTCTTTCCAGTTGAGTGTGGCTTGGCATAGAAATTTTTCACCATCTGAAGATACTGATGGCCTTAACAGCTTGCAAAAAGGGCTCATAGAATGGGAATTCTTCATTGATGTTTGATGCATACACATAAGATGTAGTTGTACTGAAAGAACAACAGCAGATTCATCTAGTATGCTGAAGGGAAATAACAACTGCCAATTCCTCCATGATCTGCTTCAAAACATTAAAAAAAAATTAAAAAACAGTGATTCCAGAGTCAATGATGTCTTATTACAGAGGCAATGAATTAAGTTTGCTTCCTCATACACCAACTTGACATTTCCAGGACATATGGCTCCGCCAAGTACTTTCCTGTGAGTTTGGGATCTTTCTTTCAACAATGTGATAAGCCACTCTGTAGGATGCGTCAAGACCAGACTTTGATTGAGACAAATTCAAATTTGCATAAAGTCCTAGCCTTTTCAAGTTGAAACTTCTCATTAAAAAATTCCACATGGTTGATACATTTTCAGGATGGGTAAATAAAACATGCTTCTTCAGCATTTTTTTGGCATTATAGGAATTTATTGGCAAAAAATTCCTAGCCCTTTATGAGGCATTGCTGCTTTATGCATCATAAACCTTAGCAATGAAAATAAAGTTAAACAACATGTAAACTTCATTGTATTGTTTTTCTATTTTCCAAATCGAAGTTAAAGTGATGTAAATAAATACAGATGTCCATAATCATGATGATGGGTACATTTTTACTAATTTCCACCAAAGAAATCTATTCTGAATATCATACTATGTGATCTCACAAATTTGCATTATGTTATGGTTTACAATAACAAGATGCTGTAGACTTGTTTTTAAAGTCATGAAATTTGGATACTAAACTTTGATCTTAATATTTTTCATAAAGATGCACAAAACTGAGGAAACATAATATTTTTTCAAGCAGTTCACAGATTGGAGGTAGGTAAATAACCCATTTACTTAATCCTCAGGACTGTTACTTAGTCTTGCTATAATCTTGGCTAAGCTGTTTATTCTTTCTGTGCCTTCAATTTCTCATTTTTAGGATGAATATTTTGTCTCAGATAAATTAGGTGATTTAGTAAACAGTAAAATCCATTTGCAAATCCAAATTATTTTAGCTTTGCTTTCATTCTGTGTCTACTATGGTTTTTTGTACAAACACAATGATGGATTTTAAAACTGAAATGTGGCTCTTTTTTCCACATATTCATAATATATAAAATTCTTGTTCCAGATTGTCAAATATATTATAAAATTATGATAAAAGAATTATGTTTAAGACTGGTATTTTGATCTGAATATAGGCCACAGAAATAGTGATTTAGAATAAGCATATGTTAAAAGACCTATTGGAGAATTCAACAGATATTGATCTCATCTGAGAACAACCTTCTGGTATGTTCTCAAACTGTATTAATAGAAGATAGTACCTCAAAGAAAAAGAGATTATAATCAATACTTTTTAAAATCAGATAATATTTTAATTTTTTGTAGTCCTAGAATGAAATGTGATGAAGTGTGTAAAAATAGTTTATAACCAATGGGTGATAGGAAATATTACATAAATGCAAGACCATGTAATTTAATAAATAGCTGGAAAAAATTAAGGATTTCTCCAGGACAGAATAGGAACAATCATGAGAGTTGTCCAATAATTGAACAGCTTTCACTTAGAAAAAAGTGCCAATGTTATCTATAACCATTAAGAAATAGAACCAATAAAAGTGAGTAAAAGTTACTAGAAGTAATATTCCCCCTCCATATAAATAAGTACTTTTAATAGTTGGATCAAAGATGAAATGGATTTTAATAAGCACCACTAGAGATGTTCTTCTCCCCATTATTCCTAAACCATATATTACTATCCTTTTCTTTCATGCATCCTATTCTGATTTGATGAACATGTAAATAATGTCCTTATGTCATCACTAATAAAAACATTAGAAAAAAAAAGTTATATACTGCTAAACTGTAGTGGTCAAAGTGGTATTAATTTATTCATCAACTCTCTTTGACAATGGTTGTTTGATCTCTTACAAATTCACTCAAATATCCTATCATTTTGCCCTCTTTCATCTATTTGGTTTTCTAGGTCATGTTAAGAGACTATTACAATGTTACTATAGCAGTCAAATAATTTATGAGTTGAATATACCAACAAAAGACAAAAAAGGGCTAATTAATAAGTCATTCACATCAGACCCTTCACATTATTTCCACTCACAATGTCATTGTTTCTGTTTGCTTACCAACTACCTTTTAAAATGATTTGTTTCAAAAATTTTCAAGTTACTTGGGTAATATGCTTCCAAATTCCAACTTTCAGCATATAGTAATGCTACTGAGTTTTAAATGTTGATGTTGTATCCTGAAACTGCTAAATTCATCAATTACTTCTAATAGGTTTTTCTGGTAGAGTCTTTGAGATTTGCCCACTTTGATAATCTCTGACTTTCATCAGTTCTTTGATTCATCATGTTTTCCAAATAGGAATAATTGATTCAGCTTTGAAATTTGTCTCAGTGCCTCAGGATGAAATTATTTTTTTCCTAGAACTTGAGTTCACTTTGACATATTTTTATTGAAATATTCTAAATGGAAACACATGTAAGTAAATTTGGACTCTGGTGCTTAATTTGGCATCTGTAAACATTTTATCATCTAGCCCTCTCTATGGTTTAGGACTCGCTCTATTATCTTTCTCAACTTTAACAAAAGTAAAAATGCCTTTTTTTGGTGTACTTAAAATTTTCCAGAATTTATTTTAAACTCTGATCTTGCACACATTATTCTTAAATTTTCATACTGAGGTTTTGCATTCTTCATAAGCAGGGTAGCAAGACTATGTTGTAACAAACACTGCTTCAAAGCATATAGAATTGCTGTTTTTAAAATAATTTTGTGAGATGATGTCTAATGCAACACTAAAATCAATGTTAATGGGGCCTGGGGCTATGGCTCAGCAGTAGAAGCCCTCGTCTCGCATGTGTGAGGCCCTGGGTTCAATCCTCAGCACCACATAAATAAAATAAAGGTATTGTGTCCACCTACAACTAAACAATTTTTTTAAAAAAATTAATGTTAATGTACACTATTAAAGATGTATAGGATATTTCCCCCTTGAAATTTAAGATGGTACTCATGAATTTAAAATGGACCTAATCTAGAATTTTATTAGAATGTATATATGCATGTATAACCAAGATGGGGATCATTTAAAAGACCAATTAGTTGAGGACATGGAGAGCATTCAGTGTGTATTATTTGTACAGTTACCACATACTCTGGTTTGCCCAGTGTGGTCTCTGAACTCCTATCAATTGGCCCTTCACCATGTCTGGTTAATGTTCCTTTCTCATGCAAAGAGTTCCTGGTTTCAATGATAAATTATATGTTCATCCCAGTTCAATAGTTTGAAATCATTCATTTAGATGGATCTGTAAGGGGTGCAAGAAGAATTTCCTTGCTATGTACAAATAAGCAATTAAATACCTGAAAAGCAGGGAAAGTCACACAACCTATTGAGGCCAGGCTAAAGGCCCTGGTCCATTCTGTTAAAATATTCAAAACTATAAGAATCTGTTTCAACATTATTCTTTAAGCAATAAAACAAATATCATCTTTCAAATTTAAAAATAAAAGATATTCAGCATTTTATCAGATTTTTAGAGTAAAACATCTAGTTCTTTCGTATGTGACAATATTAGTTGTAGGAAATGTAACTATCAGTGTTCTTCAAGGTATTAACCTTGATTTTCAAATTTAAAAGATACAGAAAAAAAGAAAAATAAAGTATAATTCCTATGTGCTGAGTTTAAATTTTTGGTATGGACTATAATTAATTTTCATAAATTACATGTAAAAAATTGATATTTTTCTCTGTGATCCTTTTAAAAACAAAAATTAATAGTGGTTAAAATATAATAGTTTTAAATATTAAGAAAATGTTATAAAGTACTGTTCATCAAGAAGTAAAACTGTATTTATTGATCTTGAATTTAATCTAAGGTTGTTTTTCATTTATTTTAACTAACATTCAAAAAAGAAAACACAGACTGGCATTTTCCCAAATAAATCCAACTTAGTGTAATGAATATTTAAAGTTTTGTTTTGTTCCTTTGTTTGAGATTCTTTGCTGCTCTTCTTTATTTCTATAAGACATCTCTTTGTGTTGTTACTGACAACACATAGCTTCCTAGTGTTAAACTTTGCTTTTAAAATATCTTACCCTGCTGTGTGTTTCTAGCTTCTTCTCTAAGTACACACTATATGAAATAGAAATTTACACCTTCTTCTTCCCAACTTCAGCATTCTGTTCTGAAAGAGAAATGCTTCATTGTATCTTTTATGAATTTTTTAGTGCAGCAAGAAAGTGGGGTTCATATCAAATAGATAATTCCAATGCCAAAAATATGACCATGCATCTGTAGACTTTTTTAAGATACTGAAGCCAAAAAGAAATAATAAAAGCATTCGTGCTCTGCACTTGGAGCTAGTCAAAATCTAGAAAAGAAAGTCAATTCTGACAAGCAAAAGCCATGACTTCTTCCTCATCTATATATCATAAAATACATGTAGTGAGAGCAACATAGGGACTGCTAATATTAGGATACAAGTTTTTTTCTTATAACAAATGTAAAAGCACTATCATTTCCCAATATTTATTCATGTTTTGTTCCCAGTATTATTATTCACTATATAACAGCTTCTCCAGAAATAGATAAACTTTAAATGTTTTCATTATTCTCATCTCTTTGAGAGGAAACTGAAAGCATTATCTCCTTTTCAGAAATGGAAGCACTAAACCCCTGAACTTCAGCAATGTCTCTAATAATAAAACAGTAAATTGGTGTCCCAGATCCTTGGTTTCATAGGAAAACACTGATAGAGAAATAAGGACTATTAAGAGAGTTAACATATTATGCGATAAGGAAGATATTAAAATGTGTGGACACATATAACATTGAATTGGTCAAGTGACACAAACAGGAAAAAGCATCTGATGTCAAGTCAGTCAGTAGTGATGTCATGTGTGATGAACATTCAGAGGAGAGAACCTGATATGATGATAACTGGTTTCAACATAGAAAGTCGCAGCAAGTGAGTTCTGAAGAATGGTAGAATTCATATAAACATAAAGAGAAAAGGAATATTACAAAAGGAAAAAATAATGTGAACAAAAGCAGGAACAAAATTGTTTTCAAATACAATGACTTGTATAGACTTTGTGAGTAAGTAATACGTATGAATTGAATTGATGAATATGCAGATGACTCTTGGAAGAGCACATTGAGGACAGAGTAAAGGATCTTTGAATATCAACTAAAGATTTTCACATTATCATGTAGGACATAGAGCACCACTGAATTGTAATAAAAGATAAGATGCTGAATACACTATTTTGTAAAGGTGAACTTAAGTAAATAACGATAGCTGATATTTGTTGAGATCTTGCTATGGATCAATTGTTTTTCTAAGAGCATTCCATAAATACTCCCCTTTAAAAATATTCTTAATAAACAAAACAACAATGCAAATTAAGCATTTACTCCTTACAGCTTCTTTCAGTATTGAGACTGAATATACAAATGAGAACCTGTTAAAACACTTATGCCAATAGAATACTGCTCAACACAAATCCAGCAGGCAGAACCTCAATTCCTGCACCAACTGGACCAGAAAACTGAATCTGTGTTCACTTGGCCCCAAAGTGTCAGGACTTGTTCACCAACTGCCAAGCTCTCTACTTTTTTCATCCCTGCTTCCAACAAGGACCAATCAAACAAGATGCTCTGCTTCTAGTCAGTCTGCCACCAACTCTCCCACGACAACACCTCCAATCAGGCCACACCTGAAGCCCTCCCCTTTTTTGACATAATCTTTCCAGCCCTGCCTGCTTTGAGGCTCTGTCAAAAGCAGGTGGTGGTGGCCAGCTCTCATCTACAGCTAGCTCTGAACAAGTACCCTCCATTTTTCCTTCTTCAAATGGTCTTTGTTCATTTCCAGAATTGGCCACAGGTACACAACATTTTTTGGAGGCAAAAAAAGAAACATGTATCATATCCTGGAAAGAAGGAATAAATTTGAATTGATTCACTCTAATTCAGGTCATTTACACTAAGGAAAGTCATACAAAGGACACAAAAATTTGACATGAATACTATTTGCTACATTGTTTACGATACTGAAAAATTATGATTAAGTTGGTATTTGGTTGAATAAACTGTGGTAAATACAGAATAAAATGCAGTATAGTCATTTAAAAGTATGTAGGAAAGGAGTATTTATACACATGGAAAAATGTTTCCATTATTTTTTGAAAGAAATTAAAACAGGTTATGTAAAGTATTATTTTAAACTAATGTTTCTGCAATAGTTTCTCCTATGTGGTTTTGGCAGGTAAAATTCATATTTTATTCATTTTATAAATATGTTACTTTATAAGTCTTGTTTTATTAGAAAAAAATAAATCTTTTATTAGATTACAAGAACAAAGCAAATGATATAGTGTAGTATAAGAATGTTTGGTCCAACCAATCACTCATTTGTAATGGTGACATCAGAAGTGCATTATATTTGATAACATCTGTCGCAATGTTAAAAAATATCGTTATAGAATTTTTCTAAAAAGTTAAGTCAATGAAAGCATCCTCTGTTCTCTTAAATCATCTATACCACAAAAAACAGCAAAGAAAAATAGTTAAATATAAGCAATACACCTCTTAGTATTATAGAATGGAGATGGTAAGAAATTACCATGGGAAAGATTTTTCCATTTGTCAGACTGGAAAAGATATCTTCATTCTTATTTATTTATTTATTTATTTAGGTACTGGGAATTGAAACCACCAGGGGTGCTTAACCACTGAGCTACATCCTCTGCCCTTTTAATTTCACTTTATTTGTTTGTCTGTTTGAGACAGGTTCTTACTAAGTTGTTTATGGCCTCACTAAGTTGCTGAGGTTGGTCTCAAATTTGTAATCCTCATGCCTCAGACTCCTAAGTCACTGGGATTACAGGTGAGTGCCACCATGCCTAGCAATATCTCCATTCTTCAATCCAAACTGTAGCCATCCTCTTTGCCATGTGGTGACCTCCCACTTTAGTTGTGGTTTCACTGCTGTCTTGTTTTGGGTCAACAAGAGATTGGCAAGCATGCTATAAACAGTAGCTTGTTGTGTGCTCACAAGGTTGGTTAGCTCACTCACATCCTCAGAGGGAGACACTCAGGCTGGCCCTAGGTGTGTATTCCCAGGTCAAGGGTGTGAAGCCTGAGGAGCAGAACCAAACTAGCAGGCTCCCCAGCGAACAGCCAGCCCACCCATACAGCCCATACAGCCAAGATCCTCAGATGACCACCTCTGATACGTGAGTAGTTATATGCTGATTATTATATACTATCAAACTATTGTGGTTGTTTGTTACATGGCATTGATATGACAATATATAACATACCTAAGTCAAAGTTCAAATATAGTCAGAACCATAGTGATTAATTAGAACCTGAACTCCATTTGAGGACATTTACCAAATTGAATGAATTTATGCCATTTTCAAAATTTATTTACAGGGAGTGGAGGAGAGAATTAAACAGGAAGAAGTTTTCCAAGGTAGGAATGGAGCCTAGAAGGCCATTCCTCTTAGATCCAAGACCTCCAAAAGACACATGCACACTTGGGTTGAACTGGACCTATCTCCTTGAAATGCATTCATCTTCCTATAGACAAATATGCATGTAGGGCCTATAAGGAATGTTATCTAAATGGTGAGCAGCAGAGATACTACCACACACACTGCTGTTCATATGGGTTTGGACCCAAATTCACATCAAACTGATGACTGTACTTCTAGGGATGTATTGAGCTTAAAATACTTCTTGTAAGTAATGATTCAGGTGCTTGACAGAGGAAATTCAAATTTCTCTCTGAAAAAAGAACAGCTTTCGTTCTAGGACTCAAAGAGTGCAAACAAGTAATTAACAACAACAACAATAATCAGCTCATAAGAAAAAACAAACAAACCAAAGTCAGACTCATTAGGAAATAAGGAACCATGAACAAAAACTAGAAAGAAACAGAGATCAGAAAAAAAGAAAACTTGGAAATGCCCAAAATATTAGAATTCAAAGAAGCCAATTAATAAACAATTATGCTCGCTGTGTTCAAAGAAATAAAAGATTTAAAGTGGTATTAGGTAACAGGAAACTTTAGAAATAACCTAACAGTTATAAAGACATGGACTAAATTACATAGAACTTCTAGAAATGAAAACAGTAACAGAAGTTAAAGACTGAAGGAATAACTTAACAACAGATCAGACATAACTACTGTCTTTGTTAAGAGATGTTTTGTTTATGTTTCTGGATATAGGTTTCTGTATTGTTGTTATAAATCACATATACAATACTGCCAATAGTATATGAACTTGCTGTCTCAAAACCCTTGCCCATCTGATGAATGGTAAATTGCTTCCTTTATTACTTTAATTTGCATTTCTTTTACTTTTTATGGAGGTGGAACTTTTTTTTTTTTTTTTTTTTTTTTTTTTGGTCTCTATGGCTTCTTGTACTTCTTCCTCTATAAATTTTTTGTTGACATTTTTCCTTTATATTCCTTTGAATTATGTATATTCTTCTATTTCCATTGTAAGAGAGATTTTACATTATGACACTAGCACTTTGTGTGTTATATATGGCAAATATTTTCTTTCTGTTTATTTGTATCAAAATAATGATTCCACTATTTCTGAAAGACCAATAGTGAAGGAAACATGGGAAAGTTTTCACAAAACTTAGGAAAAAAGTTTTGTTTCTTCAGCCAAACTGAAAATTGAAAATGGATAGCAGATGATTATAATGATTGCTTCTTACCATAAAACAATCAATAATGGTGGTGATTGTCAGTACTTTCATAAAAACCTATTCTTCCAGGTTAATAAGTATGTTTGTTTTATTTTTTCTTGCAATGCATTTGTCTAGATAACATGTCTTCTTTTTTAAAGTTCATTATGAAATAGATACACTAAAGAAAAAAAAATAAGGATTCATATAACTTCTAATTTAAAAAAAAATAGCATAAGTCCTAATTACTTACACTCATTTTTAAAAGGATTTGTGTGTCAGTTATTTTGTGGTCAACTTTATCTGCTTTTCTATTTATCTACTTTTGAGTGGTCACACCTTGACCATTATAAAATCAAATAGAATTTCACAACATATATATTAGAAAAGAAGTAGTTATTTTTACTATAAATAGCTGATTTTTCTGTAATTTAATATTACAAATTTATTTCAGAAACAATAAATAGTGTTATAAACAAAATGTATTGATATCAATGTGGTGATATGTGATATTGGTAGCTTACAAGAAGCCATACCTTAATACTATTTATGCCCTAGTGTCAACTATTTTCTTTGATTTGGGGTCATCCCATGACTCATTTTAATTCATATGATGCAATGACATTGACATTGTGCCAATTCTGGACCTAAGCCCTAGGAAGAAGAGTAACTTTCTGCTTCTGTGCTTTGGGGAGTCCTCAGACACCAGGTAACCATCCTCTCTGACTGACAAGACCATGTAGCAGGGTTGGATAGAAAAGAACAGGTCCTGAGACCACACAGAATAAGACAGATTCCCAGGCTCCCAGTAATAGAGCTGACCTCAGGCCTTGATAACCTGCCAACTGACTGTAGTCACATGGCCAGCACTGGAGAGACCAACAGGTTGCAAAAACATCAAAAAATACAATAGTTAATTCATGGAAGTCACTGCATTTTTTGGTGGTTAGCTCAGCATTGATAGATAAATCTGAATTTCCAAATATTCAAATATCTAGTGATGTATATATAGTAAAATCTATATATTTAAGTATTTAGAGAGATATGTAGTTTTTGAAATACACACACACACACACACACACACACACACACACACACACACAATTTCCATTACTATGATAATGGTGGGTAGGGTTGAGGAAGAAAGTGGAGCACAGACTTTCATTAGTAGAAATTCTTGGGTCACAGTTTAGGTTATTTCATAGGATCTCCTTTTCATTTTCCTTCAGGGCACCATAAGCTTCCACTAAGATTAGTTATTTAGTATCATCTGTAAATTTCAAAGGAACGTGAAATTTTATAATATTCCTTCATTTAATTATAAGAAACTGAGGAGTCAAAAGTAAAAGGTGTAAATATTTTAAAAGCATGAAAATCATAGAAACCCTGAAATCCATGGAGAATATTATATAAAATTATCAAAATACTCTGAGAAAAAAAGGTCTAAAAATTGCTAGGCAACGTCAAACATGTTATTGATGGCAAGTTTGCACATAATGATTTAGGAATGTATAACTACAGAAATATCTTGATGTTGAGAAATATTACATATTAAATTAAAAGATGTAAATATGTTTCTGATTTGAAAGTACAAATATAATTATGCTAGCAGATCTTAATCACTGGTTTTATTTAAATGTGTTTGGGAATTAATACTATTTTAGTAGTGTTGTGATTTAGATATGGGGTGTCCCCTAAAAGCTCTTGTGTTGATGCAGGTGGAATGATTAGATTATGAGAGCTGTAATCCAACTAATCCATGCTAGTTTGAATTGACTAAATGGGTGGTAACTATAGGGAGGTGGGGTCAGTCTGGAGGAGGTGGGTCATTGTGGGGGCCGCCCTGGAAGGGTTGTTCTTCATGCGGCCACTTCCTTTCTTCCTGACCCTTCCTTGAGCTGAGTGGGTTTATTCCAATGGGCCCTTCTTCCATGATGTGATGTCTCACCTTAGTCCCAGAGCAATGGACTATGGAGTGAGAACTCTGACTGTGAGCCCCAAATAAACTTCTCCTCTATGTTGTTCTTGTCAGGTAATTTATTCACAGCAATGCAAAGGTTGATAAAAATAATTTGGCCAAGAAAAATGTTTGTAAAACAAGAACTTTGTTTCTGACAAACCTATGAATGAATGAACCATTATACCTATTGCTTTTCTTTTGTTCATTTTAACCCACCAAAGAAGAGAGACTCCTGAGAAGTCTGGGAACTCAAGGGGGGACACAGGAATCCAAATGCACTCTGTGAGTGCTCCTCTAGGAAAACATAATGGCGCAGCATTAAGACTTTCCTTATTTTAATGATGAAAGGAAAATAAATGCCACTCACGAAGCCAAGGTCTCTTAGTTGGTTTTAGATTTATGGGAACACACACACACACACACACACACACACACACTCTCACACACAAATGTAGAAATCAGATCACGAGTCCTGTGATCAGCTAGAAAATCTAGTCAATAAACCTTTACCTAATGAAATGTTTTTCCTTTGGTTTCTGTTAAGAGGGGTGCATTTTATCTATGGCTTCATTAGGAGTCAACTTGACTAAGAGGACTAATAGAGACATCACCTAAGGACACCATGCTAATAAACTGTCTCACACCATCTGGCTAGCAAATGTACACAGGCCTGATCACCATGTCCAGTGCATGTAATCTTACCTACCTTGCCAACACAGCCCTGCAAATTATTCATGTATTAGTGTTTTCCAAATTGTGAAAACAGCCCCCAGGGGACTACTTTCCCCAAAGCCTTTTCCTGCCCAGACATGTATCTGCATATTCTCTACAAATGTCAAATTTTCTTCAAAGCATATAGAAGATTTTTTCTCTCCAGTGAAGCCTATCTTCTCATTTCACCTTCATCAGTCAACAGTTTCTATCTTTTTAACAAGGCATGAAATTACATATTAGGGAAGTAAATTATCCTCAAGCAAACAAGAGACAGCTACTCTATTTCTTAGTGCCATGAGTTTAGATATATCAATTTATAAACTCCATGATGTCTTTATCATAAAATAGAAAATCAGCACATTAGGAAGTAAAGCAACCAATAAAAATATTTTTAGTAATTCTGTCCATCCTCTTTTTAGGTCTTCAACCTGGCTTTGAGCTAGTTTATGATCTAGAAGATGGCAACTTTACAAGAAATAAAAAAGAAAAAAAAAAAAACAGAGAGCTATAGTAAAGTTTCATTTAATTAAAAAGATTCACACATTTCCTAGAAAGCATACATATAGACATTATCTGTACTTTATCTTACCGAATTATTTTGAGCCCATACCACAAAATTGTCAAGGAACTAGGCATATACTCTGTTCAGAGCAATGCCAAAGAAATGTATGTGCTAAAAATAGACCAATTCATAAATTGTGTCTCATTTTCAAACTCATGAAGCAAGCAATGTGATCATTCCTGAAATTAACCATATTTGGTGCCTTCATCCTGACTTGCAATCCATTTTATGCAGAGGAGAAAAAGGATTTTAATGAACCACGTCTTTACAAATCACTGCTACAAATCATACCATCCATGTAGAAAACTTAAATTAGAATCAACATTAAAAACTCATGTTGCCATTATTCTGCCTGGGATCTCAAATCTCAAAGCCCTTCTCATATATTAATTTTTTTTCTCAAATCATTTGCTGAAATCTATAGCACCCAATTTTTCTAGAAAAGAGATGTAAATGATGGTTTTGACAGGGAAGGTATACCCATTCACCAGTCTTTCTTCTTTTCTTTCCCTCGCTTAGAGCACACGGCATATTTATTATTTATACCAGAAGGGAACAAAAGAAGTTGTCAGGTGATGCCTCCACTGCCTCTTCTCTAAATAAATAAATAAATAAATAAATAAGGAGTTCAGGTGAGTAAGAGATGAGGAAGTTTGGGATACAGCCCACAGGAAGGTGAAATAAAGTCAGATGAGGTTGGATGTAGATGAAATTTGAAAGTAACTGAACTTTTAATTTTTAATAATCAGCTGGCTATTTCTTGGACTAGCTATCACACAAAATTAAATGGGCACACTGATGACTTATCTAGTCACATGCTTTCTAAAGAACTATTTTATGAGTGAGTGCAAGTGTGATGGCTCCATTCAAGATTCATTGAAAAGGCAGCCTGGAATGGGAACCAAAGGCATGCGTGGTGGAAGGGACAAGAGCTACACAAAGGAAATATCTTGCTTTTATGCAGAAAACAATGTAGATGTGGTAGGTGGAGAGATTACTCCAGGAAGAGTACACATTTTTTTTTGTTTAAATATTTATTTATTTGCTTTAGTTGTACACAATGTGTTTTTACGTGGTGCTGAGGATCGAACCTGGGCCACGCACATGCTAGGCAAGCGCTCTACCGCTGAGCCACAACCCCAGCCCAAGAGTACACATTTTTAATGAAGTAGAAAACTGTACCTTATAGCATTCCCCTAACTCTAAACTGCTTCTTGGCCTGATCTTTGAGGTTACAATCAGGGAGAGAAAAGCATTTTTTGAAGCCTTAATGCAAAATGTTAGTACCTCCTGATTCTGCTTCTATCATATATATTTTAAAAATCTGATTCCACACTTTTACAGACGAATAGACCTAAAATGACCCTTAATCATTACTTTTCAGACTAAAATATTAAGCCTGAAAGCACAGCAGCAAAAATAGAAATCACCTGTAGTACTTTGTTTTGCCATCAACTGTACTTCTTTTAAATTGCTTTAACCTAAGGAGATGATTTTTGGTTTTGTTTTTAACTTCATTTCTTTTCAATGACATTAGCCTTCCATAGGAAAGGCTCTATAACTTAGTGAAGAGGGCTCTAAAAATCATTGAGCATATTATCTGTCTTGTTTATCTCATTACATTATCATTACTTTATCACGAGGTTATGATTTATCCCATTTCACAGGCAAAGAAACTGAGGATCATAAAAAATACAATAGTATCATATGTTATACGATGAGTAAGAGAAGTTGTAACTACACTAGTTCTTCTGTCAAATTTTCCATAATAAAGAATTTCTCTTGGGCTGCAGTTGTAGATCAGTGGTAGCATGCTTGCCTAACATGTGAGGCACTGGGTTTGATCCTCAGCACCACATAAAAATAAACAAATAAAATAAAGGTATAAAAAAAGAGTTTCTCTTTTTAAAATGTTGAACTTATAGTAGTAATTAATTTATTGTCACTTATTTGAGTAATGAGGTCATGAATCATTCTATATTATTTTCCCTAGTCGAATTAATTCATTTTTTAAAAAATATAAAGGTACATAGTAAATATTTAGTAAAGTAAGTTAAATTATACTTTCATACTTCAGGTAAGGTATTTTAATATATCTCTGCTTTTAGATAAATTATTTAAAGAAGGAAAATATCTGAATATCCATAGTGTATAATTTAGATAAAAATAATGTAATTATCTACATATGTAATTAGGGTTGCATAAGCTTAGTAAAATAAACAATTATAGTTTCATATTCCAAAGTAGTGTTTTGCATAAATTTTAAATCTACTAACTTCAAAAGTGAAGTTAATGCTTATCATTTGTTATCTAGTGTCTTATATGAATTATAAATTTGCATATTTTTCAAAATTCAAGTAAGAAATATTGCAAAATAAGCAATAGTTTACCACTGTTTTAGCTGGGAGACATACACTATTTCATAGCTTTTACATTAATATTCAGCTTCTTTAGCTACCTTGTGTGAACTACTATTAAGGACAAAGCAACAAACGACACTGATGATCTTATTACTACATTTAAATAAAATAGTGCTGCCAAATGAGTTGAAAAGTTGATGACTTTTTTAAAAAGTAATGAAGTCAAATGAAGTAATAGCCACCTTGATTCTATTGAAAGATTTCACTTATTAAGCCCACAAGGTCAAGAGAAGATTTTCCCTTTCTTGTCACTACATTCTGTGGATTGATTTCATAATATCAATCCGATTATTTAATAGGTTTTGTTTTCACTTTCTAACATTTTCCTTTTCTTTCCTTTCTTTTTGTGGTGCTAGGTTGGAACCCAGGGTCTCCCACATGCTAGGCAACTATTCTACCACTGAGCTGCATCTCTAGCCCTCACATATTTCCTTTATCTACCCAATGTACTGTGCCACATCCAAAAGAACAGAACTGACTTTCCAGCAATTAAAAGGATTTCCATGTAATAGATCTATTATTTGAATGACAACAAAATTTGTATTTAACAATTCTACTTAAAGGTCTTCTTATCAACCTAGGATATACTTTGATTCATAATTTATTTAAAATCTCCTAGATAAGCTGAAATATTAGTTTTGAGCCAATAAATTGCAAAGATTTAGTCCAAGCTAAACTTGCTGTTACTTAAAAAGAGGTTTTTAGCACTTTCAAAAACATATTCTTTAGGAAAGTGCCTTATTTTTCTCACTATGTACAATGCCTTAATTGAACTGCAAATAAAAATTAAGGTTCTACATTCTCATATAGGATTATTTTATCCAACCTGATAGCAGAAAATATTCATAATAACTAGTCATATTATGATGTCCACAATAGTATGTTCCCTTAGCATCACTTCATTTGCCAAATTCTCATTGGCATTACTATGCAGACTGAAGAAAGAATATTGTCACTTAAGTGTGTGTGCATTAAAAATAATACATACTTATCAAGAATAAAACCCTTGGGTGCTGAAAGGGAAGTATTGTTGTTATGGATTTCTCAAAGGCAAATGCCAGTAGAGTTTTTCCCAATGCATTTGCAATAATTCTGTAGTGCAATTCTAAATACTGCCTTGGTTAATTTATGAAAAAAGGTAAATCTTGCTAAATTTCCTATTTCTATGAGTTATAGAGAATTGTTTGGAAATGGGGTGTTTAATGATTATATAAATTGATTATTTAATAAAAATTACTAAAAAGAAATTAAAAGCTAGTGATATACTTCCTAGAAATAAAATCTTCCCAAATAAGCTTTAGTTGGATGATTTTCAATCTTGGAATTCCTAACATTATTAAAAGATAAACATCAATAGCCCTCAGAGATCAAAAATAACCTTTTCATCCTTTATAAACATGTTTTCTCTTTCCAAATTTTGATTTAGTTCAATACAGCAATCACATTTTTATTTCCTGTATCCAAGACCACTACACACACTGGCCTAATATATACATTGCCATGGAGTATGCTATTAATCTTTTCAAATGATCATCATCAGACAATACACTGTGGTTTTTCTGAACTAAATTTTGTTCCCATATATGAATCCATTTCCTTAAGGAATATATAAATGTCCAATAGTAAATCCCACATTTACTCATTAAAAAGTTCAACAGACAACTGAACAAATCCTCACGGCATTCCAAAGCTGATAAACTTTTCTGGATCTCCAGGGTGAAGGACAAAACTGGGATGTGGGAAAGACATGAGTCAGGCTTTGCCCTCATCACTGGAACAATTCCAGACTTGATATTACTTTTGAAGGAAAGGATGATTGACACTGAAATGCAGAAGAACATTAAACAGATGTTGAATTGAGGCATGACCTGAAAACAGTCTTCAAAGACATGAAGTGATCTTAGAGACAAGAGAAAAGTATTTGCACATCCTGAGAACCATAAAGCAGGAATAAGTACAACTAATTAAACGTTAGAAAAAAATGATGACGTGGTTAACTAACTTTGTTAAAAAAAGTGCTTGCATGCTTCTCCCCATGAATTTGATTAGTAAGATAGATATTAGAGATCTTTCACAGTTTATTATTTATACTTTGATCACAATTATGGAAATATAAGATAAGGGCATAGGTTAATTGGCTTTCAAAGATTCCTATGAGTAAAGCTTTATACAGTTTGATAGAGAAACTAACATAAAATTGACTTCAATGATTTAATGTTTTCCTTAATCAAGATTATTTTATATTTACATGTACATAAAAGATTACTTATAATCTGGGGATATGAAGGCTCAAAGGGGTATCTTTAAAATCTATAAATACAAATGAAAACTTGAAAATCATAAAACTATAGAGACAAGGTTTTAGGACATTCAATAATGTCCATGCAACTGAATGTTTATAATAGTGTTCTGGGATATATCCTCAACAATGAAAGGGTTTTAACAATGAAATGGAAATTAATTTTCTTCATACCTCTACTCAAGGAATCTGAACCTCAGCTTATTAGACATAATTTCTGCTAAAAATGTGCACTTCAAAATTTATAAGAGGTTAGATCTCTTGCTAAGTGTACTTAACCCAAAATGAAACAAAGGAACACAAGGAAAGTTGAGAGATGTTGAATGCTTCTGTTTCTTTGATTAGGATGATGGTACCATGGGTTTTTATCTGTCCAAACTCTAAAATTGTACACACAAAATTATGCGTGTTTTCTGTTTAAAAGAAACAGCATTATCTTTAGATAATAGCACAGGAACTCAAAGGAACTTAAATACACTAATATTTCATTTAGAAATATGGTTCCAGTGGATGAGAACTTTTAGAAAACCTGCATTCTCAAGATTCAAGAAATGCTATTTTGATTCAAGGACTAATAATCATTATGAAAGAGTTCAGTCTCAGAGTTACCTAGAAAAGCTAAGTGAGTATTGGTTGACTTGAAAGATTTGAAGGAATTCATCTCTACAATCATCTCAGCAGGGCTGATGCATTCTAATGGGGACCTCTTTCTCTACCTTCTTGATCTCATCTATGGGAATCACTTTAGGTTCTCTGTGCCTCCCTAAGTACTTTTGAATAAATTATATTTCCTTTGAAACATTTTCAAAACATGTATATTTCTTCACACAAATGTAATAATTGTTGCCTGGGAATTCAAATTGAACTGTTATATTTATTGATAAGAAATATTCCCAAAGAACAACAGATTAATAGGCAAAGCATATTATAGAATTCACCAACTAGAAACACAAGGAAATAATAAAGTATGCAAAGAGCACAAAAGTTACTAAACAATTTAATATAAATTAAATCGACCAAATGACATTTTTTTGCCATGCAGTTTGGGATAAAAATAATTTAAAAATTTCAGTATTGAGAATTGTTGAAACAAGGACTCTCAAGTGGTGTTGATACAAGCATAAAGTGATTTGGAAAATTCATCACTATATACAAAGAGCCTAAAAATGTTCATCCCCAATTACTCAATTGTTCTACTTCTGTGAATTTGTTTTGTTATTATTCTATTTATGATGATTCAATTGTGACACATCATGATTTAAACAATAATTAGGGAGTATATCTGTAGGATAATATAGTGGGTGTCCATTATAACAGGTATTTGTATTTGTTGAAAATATGTGTTATCATCTTCTGAATCACTATATCCCACTTCATAAAAAAATACTTATGAATATAACAAAATGTAAAACTTACAATACAGAAAATACATTACACCAATAAACGTAAGAGCCAAGATTTGGATGAAATTTAAGTAACCTCAAAATTGATATGAGACAAAAAGTCATCACAAGTGATCATCCATTATTAGATACCAAACAAGTAAGGTCGATACTAAGGTGTGGAAGTAAGAACTCCCATGGCATTGGGTTGTGGCTCTGTGATAGAGTGTTTGCTTGATGTGTGAAGTACTGGGTTTGATTCTCAGCACTGCATGTAAACAAAGTAAAGGATAAAGGTCCATCAACAACTTCTTTAAAAATGTCTTATTAAAGAAAAAACGATAAAAAAGTCTTAAGGCTTAGAGAAAACTCTTGGGGAAGGGCATGGTTGTCAGTTGAACACTGTAGAGAAAAGTGCCAAAGCTAAGGGCAAGGAGATCCTGAAGAAAAAGTAAAGAATATTTTCTCCAGGAATGCTCCTTGATTGAGGATTCAAAATTTAGGTTATGGGTCAAGGAAATCAACCTATTTCAGAACAACAAAATAACCTGAGAATTACTTGAATACAGATTTCTGAGGGATGCTTTGCTATCATTCTGCACCCATGTTCAAATGTGGAAGGTAATTTAAGTGGTACTCAAATGGACTGTGAGAGAAATAAGGTCACATCAAATATTAGTCTGGTAGCAAATATCAATCAGCTCTCAATAGGATGCGAAATGTTAACATGTCTCTCTCTGCTACTGATATTCTAGACTAAATTTAAGGAATAAAATCTATAGAGTTTTAAATGTTACTAATGTATTGTAGTTATATATAATACTGAGGTTCATTTTAACATAATCATAAAAACATAAAGTATTATTTGCTTCACTTCAGGTCCTGGTACTTCTCCTTTCCCTCTCCCCTCTCCCCTACTGCTTCTCCCCGCCCTCCATACCACCACCCCCCTTTTCGCTACTCTTCTGGTCTTTCTTCTATTTGTTCATAGTATTTTTTTAAATAAAAATATTGCCTTTCAAAAAAAAAAAAAAAAAAGTAAAGTATCGAGGCCAATTCTACAAGCTGGAGAACCAGAGATGCCAGTAGGGTAGCAATCAAAATCTGGGGCCTCAGAACCAGGGAAACCAAGAGTTAAACTCTCCATCCAAGATCAAAGGCATGAGAACATAAGAGCTACTGTTGCAAGTACCAGAGTTCAAAGCCAAAAGAATCTGGAGTCCTGAGAAGGATATTCCAAGAGAATTCTGAGAAGGAGAGAAAAAAAAAAATTCACTTTTCTCTCACTTTTTGCCCTAGTTAGGCCCCAGCCAATTAAGATGGTGCCCACCCAGGCTAAAGTTGGACCTCAGAACTCATTCCATTGATTCACCCACCAGTTTTCTCTGGAGACTCCTTCACAGATACACCCAGAATTAATGCCTTACCAGCTACACAGGCATCCTTTAATCCAATCAAGTTGACACCTAAAGTTAGCTATCACACCAACACCATAACTGAAGTAACAGAACATATATGACACCTTCCACTTTCAAAACCAAATCCTTTAAGTAGTCATAAAATAAACTTTAATGAATTAAAAAAAAAAGAAGACAAATGTCATATTTTAAGAATATAGATTAATGAAAGTAGATATTGATAGCAAAGTTTGAATAGGCACTTGGGAAAGGACAATTACTTGAAAATTTAAAATGTATGTCTAATAGTTTATAGGTTAAAGAAATATTAAGAACGACTTGCAGTCATTCTCAACAAAAGGACATAGTGTGCTTTATCACAAACAAATGCTAGAAACTAGAGATTTAAAAATAAAAGATGGCCTGTCGACAAGTGGTTTTTCAGTCAGTTGGCAATTGTTACTTAGTAGCCAATTATAACATAGTGTTACAAATGTTGTAATGTGACTAAATACTCCACATAATATCACACTAAAAATACTCTAATTCTGATTTCAGACAAACTTGACTAGAAAAAGTATTATTTAAACAAAGTCATGAAGTGCTATCAAAGTAATGTGTGTGTGTATAGGAACCCAAGTGGAAAAAATAAAAAGGATGTCCTAAAATGTCCATATCTGGGGGATCCAAGATGGCGGATTAGAGGAAGCCGCACTTCAGGGCAGCTCCGTGGAAAGAATCTAACAAAGCAGATAAATTGCTTTTCATCATATATATATAGGCTGAAAATACCGATTTCCTGGATGGTTTGATTACCACTACCAGAGAGAGAAAGAGACAAGCTGTCTGCAGCGGCTGGAGCCGTGAGGCTCCTGCAAAACCGCCTGGGTGGTGCACAGGCCATGCGAAACAAAGTCAGTGTGGGGAGACCGTGCTACTACTGCAACCTCAGCCAAACTCACGGCACACCAGCGTGAAACCAGCGATAAAAACCAGCAATAACAGCCAGCGGAATTGGTGCTGGGGAACCTCGGGAGACCGCGGGACTACAACACCAGTTCAAATCCACACTCCGCCGGACGCGACCCTCAGCAGTAGGGCCCCGAACAGAGTGGTGCAGAGATCAGCGAACAGCAAGCAGGGGCAGAGTGGAACGGGCCACAGTCCGAAGCAGCGCTATCTGCACCACAGTCACATTTGTGACTTCCCGGTGCCACTTCGGCAGGGAGACATCCACCCAACGGCTTTGAAATTGATCGGTGAGGATACGGGAGTCTGCGAAGCTGCTGTTGACTGGAAGGAGAGCACCGCCATCTTTGAAAGCTGCAGTGGCTGACCCAGACAAAGGGGAGGAGACGGAGAGCGACAGCTGCAGCCATCCAGGGACCCTCCAGCTCTCTGAAGACAACGCACAATTGGGTGAGGCTCGGGTGGCCAGCAGCGGAAGGCGTTTCTGAGGCCAGCGCAGCGGCCACAAGAAACTGCAACTGTGGGTGGGCTTGGGGAGGGGGTGCCTTCTGGAGGGTCCCCTTCCCAGTGCCATTCATCTGCTGACACACACAAACCCCCTGGGCCACTCCTTCACTGAACCGTGCAGCCACTGGCCTAAGATGCAGCCTTGATTTCACTAATAGGATCACAGACTGTCTAGAAGTGATCCAATAACAATTGGTTTGAACTGGAAAGGAAAAAAAAGAGGGGGGCTTCCCAGGGCCCGTTTTGTCTGAGACTTGGAGTTCGACTTTTTTTTTTTTTTCCTTTTCTTTTTGTTGGTTTGTTTGTTTTGTTGGATTGCAGGGAGGTTTTTTTTTTTGTTTGTTTGTTTATTTTTCTTTTTCTTTTTTTGGCTTTGTTTTGTTCTGCTTTTTTTTTTCTTCCTTCCGCATTGATTGTTAATGTGTTTGTTTGCTTCCGCTCCCTTTTTTCTTTCCTTCTTTTCTTCCTTCTCACTCTTGTATCTTTTCTTCCTCCTTCATCTTTCATGTTTACATCCTGCCAGTGCATACTAAACAGAGGCAAAAACAAGTTATATGCAGAACTTGGGATTTCTAGAACTGGCGCAATTGAACTGGGTAGCAAAGTGGTGTTATATATAGTTTACTCTCTATTTCCTTGATTCTCTCTCTCCTCTCTCTTACACCAATTCCTACTCTTTTATCATTTTTTTTTTCTTTTCCAACTTACTTTATATATAAATCGGTCTTTCCACCTAATTGTCAACTCCATTCTCTTTCTTCCATTGTCTACTGATACTAAACCAATTCCACTAAACCACTTCAATAGATATCTCTTTTCATACTTTCCAAGAAAGAACAATTCAAGATACTTCCTTCTTCCCAAACATAACACCTCTGTATCTAATACTTGAAGCTATAAAACCCTATCAGAAGCGTACAGAGTAAATTGGAAATAATATCTGGGTTAACAAAATCTGTACATTGTGATCAAACTTGGATTTTCTGAATAGAAAGTGTTAGGTTCTAAAAGTGTAAAGGAATTATAAGGTGATCTGATAGCATTGTACTACAGGAACAACATAAGGCTTTAAGGTAAAATCGAAATAGTCAAGGTCCCACAGTGCAGAAAGAATAGACACACAAGCAACATGAAAAAACAAGGAAAGAAAATGACACAAACAAATCAAGATACCTCATGGTAGATGTCGTGGCAAGCACAGTTGGTCAAATGCCAGAGATGGAATTTAGAAATTACATATGCCAAATGTTTATGGAACTTAAGAATGAACTCAAAAATGAGATGAGGGAGCAGGTACAGGTGGCAAAAGATCATTTTGACAAAGAACTCCAAAAACAAATACAGGAAGTAAAAGATTACTTCAATAGGGAAATAGAGGCTATAAAGAGAATCCAAACAGAAATTCCAGAAATGAAAGAAGCAATAAACCAAAATAAAAGCTCAATTGAAAACATCTCCAACAGAATAGACCACGTGGAAGAAAGAACCTCAGACAATGAAGACAAAATATATGTCCTAGAGAAGAATTTAGACCATACAGCAAAACATGTTAGAAATCAAGAACATAACATCCAAGAATTATGGGACAGCATAAAAAGACCAAACTTAAGAGTGATCGGCGTAGAGGAAGGGGCAAAGTTTCAAGCCAAAGGAATGAGTAATCTATTTAACGAAATAATTACAGAAAATTTTCCAAACTTGAGGAATGAATGGGAAAACCAAGTTCAAGAGGCATACCGAACACCAAACAAACAAAATCTCAACAGATCCACACCAAGACACATTATAATGAAAATGCCTAATACACTGAGCAAGGAGAGAATACTAAAAGCCACAAGAGAAAGGAAGCAAATTACATATAGGGGGAAACCAATCAGACTATGTTCAGATTTTTCAACCCAGACCTTAAAAGCAAGAAGATCCTGGAATAGCATATTTCAAGCTCTGAAAGAAAAGGGATGTCAACCAAGAATCTTATATCCAGCAAAATTAAGCTTTAGATTCGAAGATGAAATAAAAACCTTCCACGACAAGCAAAAGTTAAAAGATTTCACAACTCGAAAGCCAGCACTTCAGAGCATCCTGGGCAACATTTTTCATGAAGAAGAAGAGAAAGATGATAACGAAAATCAACAAAGGGAGATATTAAACTAAAGGAAATACCAACCAGAAGAGAAACCAAATCAAGCTAAAGACCATAATTCAAATAAAAATGGATGGGAATAAAAATCACATCTCAATAATAACCCTGAATGTTAATGGCCTAAACTCGCCAATCAAAAGACACAGATTATCAGAATGGATTAAAAGAAATCACCCAACAATTTGCTGTCTCCAAGAAACACACCTCATAGAAAAAGACATCAACAGACTGAAAGTGAAAGGCTGGGAAAAGTCTTATCACTCACATGGCCGGCGGAAGCAAGCAGGGGTTTCCATTCTCATATCAAATAAGGTAGACTTCAAACCAAAACTAATCAAGAGGGACAAAGATGGATATTTCTTATTACTTAAGGGAACCATCCATTAACAGGATATAACAATCATAAATCTGTATGCCCCAAATAATGGAGCACCTACATTCATCAAACAAATGCTTCTTAAGTTCAAGAGTAAAATAGACCACAACACAGTTATTCTAGGGGACTTCAACACACCTCTCTCACCAATGGATAGATCATCCAAACAAAAGCTAAACAAAGAAACTTTAAGCCTCCTCAAAACAATAACAATTTAGACCTAACGGACATATATAGAATATTTCATCCCTCAGTAAATGAATACACATTTTTCTCAGCAGCACATGGCTCCTTCTCCAAAATAGACCATTTATTATGTCACAAGGCAACTCTCAGCAAATATAAAAAAATAGAGATACTACCCTGCATGCTATCGGACCATAAAGGGATGAAATTGGAAATCAACGACAAAACAAGGAATAAGAAAAACTACTCCATCAACTGGAAGCTAAACAACATGCTACTGAATGAACAAGGGGTTGAAGAAGACATCAAAGAGGAGATCAAAAACTTCCTAGAGGTAAATGAGAACACAGATACATCATATAGAAATCTCTGGGACACTATGAAGGCAGTAGTAAGAGGAAAATTCATTGCACTGAGTTCATGCCTTAAGAGGAAAAAAAAAAAACAACAAATAAATGACTTAACATCACACCTCAAAGCATTAGAAAAAGAAGAACAGACCAACACCAAGAGCAGTAGAAGACAGGAAATAATTAAAATCAGAGCAGAAATTAATGAAATTGAGACTAAGGAAACCATTCAAAGAATTGACAAGACTAAAAGTTGGTTCTTTGAAAAAATAAACAAAATTGACAGACCCTTAGCGATGCTAACGAAAAGAAGAAGAGAAAAAACTCAAATTACTAACATTCGTGATGAAAAAGGGAATATCACAACAAACACCTCAGATATACAGAATATAATTAGAAATTACTTTGAAAACTTGTACTCTAATAAAATAGAAAATACTGAATGCATTGACAGATTCCTAGAGTCATATGATTTGCCTAAACTGGATGTAGAGGCTATACACAATTTAAACAGATCAATTACAAGCGAAGAAATAGAAGATGTCATCAAAAAGCTACCAACAAGGAAAAGTCCAGGACCTGATGGGTTTACAGCCGAGTTCTATAAGACTTTCAAAGAAGAACTAATACCAATGCTCTTCAAACTATTTCAAGAAATAGAAAAAGAGAGAGCTCTTCCAGACTCTTTCTATGAGGCCAATATTACATTAATTCCAAAGCCAGGCAAAGACACATCCAAAAAAGAAAACTTCAGGCCCATATCTTTAATGAACATAGATGCAAAAATCCTCAACAAAATCCTGGCAAATCGGATACAAAAACATATCAAAAAGATAGTGCACCACGATCAAGTGGGGTTTATTCCAGGGATGCAAGGCTGGTTCAACATTCGGAAATCAATAAACATAATACATCACATCAATAGACTTAAAGACAAAAATCATATGATCATCTCAATTGACGCAGAAAAAGCATTTGACAAAATACAACACCCCTTTATGTTCAAAACACTGGAAAAACTAGGAATATCAGGAACATATCTTAACATTATAAAAGCTATTTATGCAAGGCCCCGAGCTAACATTATCTTAAATGGAGAAAAATTGAAAGCATTCCCTCTAAAAACTGGAACAAGACAGGGATGCCCCCTTTCACCACTGCTATTTAACATAGTACTGGAAACTCTGGCCAGAGCAATTAGACAGACAAAAGAAATTAAAGGGATCAAGATAGGAAAAGAAGAGCTCAAATTAGCACTATTTGCTGATGACATGATAATCTACCTAGAAGACCCAAAAAAACTACCAGAAATCTTTTACAACTAGTAAACGAATTTGGCAAAGTTGCAGGATACAAAATCAATACACATAAGTCAATGGCATTTATGTACATCAGCGACAAAGACTCTGAAAGGGAAATGATGAAAAATACCCCATTTACAATAGCATCAAAAAAAATAAAATACCTGGGAATCAACCTAACGAAAGAGGTGAAAGACCTCTATAATGAAAACTATAGAACACTAAAGAGAAATCGTAGAAGACCTCAGAAGATGGAAAGACCTACCTTGCTCTTGGATAGGTAGAATTAATATTGTCAAAATGTCCATACTACCAAAAGCATTATACAGATTTAATGCAATTCCAATCAAAATCCCAATGTCATTCTTCAAAGAAATAGAAATAGCAGTCATGAAATTCATCTGGAAAAATAAGAGACCCAGAATAGCCAAAGCAATCCTGAGCAAGAAAAGTGAAGCAGGGGGCATCACCATACCGGACTTTAAATTATACTATAGAGCAATAGTAACAAAAACAGCATGGTATTGGCACCAAAACAGACTGGTGGACCAATGGTACAGAATTGAGGATACAGAGACTAATACATATAATTACAGCTATCTTATATTAGACAAAGGTGCCAAAAATGTACAGTGGAGAAAGGATAGCCTCTTCAACAAATGGTGCTGGGAAAACTGGAAATCCATATGCAACAAAATGAAATTAAACCTTTATCTCTCACCATGCACAAAACTCAATTCAAAGTGGATCAAGGACCTAGGAATTAGACCAGAGACAATACACCTAATAGAAGAAAAAGTAAGCTCCAATTTCCAACATGTTGGATTAGGCCCCAAGTTCCTTAATAAGAATCCTGTAGCGCAAGAATTACTACCAAGAATTAATGAATGGGATAGATTTAAACTAAAAAGCTTCTTTTCAGCAAAAGAAACAATCAGTGAGGTGAATAGAGAGCCAACAAATTGGGAACAAATATTTAATACATGCACATCAGATAGAGCACTAATCTCTAGAATATATAAAGAACTCAAAAAACTTTACACTAAAAAAACAAATAACCCAATCTATAAATGGGCTAAGGAATTGAGAAGACACCTCTCAGAAGAAGATACACGATTAATCAACAAATACATGAAAAAATGTTCAACATCGCTGGCAATTAGAGAAATGCAAATCAAAACTACTCTAAGATTTCACTTCATTCCAGTCAGAATGGCAGCCATCAAGAACACAAGCAACAATAAATGTTGGAGAGGATGTGGGGAAAAAGGCACACTCATACATTGCTGGTGGGACTGCAAAATGGTGCAACCGTTATGGAAAGCAGTATGGAGATTTCTTGGAAAACTGGGAATGGAACCATCCTATGACCCAGCCATCCCACTCCTGGGTCTATTCCCAAAGGACTTAAAAACAGCATATTACAGTGACACAGCTATCTCAATGTTTGTAGCTGCGCAATTCACAATAGCTAGGTTGTGGAACCAACCTAGATGTCCCTCAGTAAATGAGTGGATTAAGAAAATGTGGTATATACGCACAATGGACTTTTACTCAGCAATAAAAGAAAACAAATTAATGGCATTTGCAGGTAAATGGATGAAGTTGGAAGACATAATGCTAAGTGAAGTTAGTCAGTCTCAAAAATCCAAGTACCAAATGTTCTCTCTTGTATAAGGAGGCTATTTCAAAGTATTGTTGGATGGGGGTACATAGGAGGATTAGAGGAACACTAGAATGGTCAAGGGAAGGGAGGGTAAGGGAGGGAGCAAGAGGGGAGGGAGGGGGAGAAAAGAAAAAAAAAAGGTGGTTGAATGAGACGGATATCATTTTCCTTAATGCATGATTGAAGACCTGAATTGTACGAATATACTTTGTATACAAACAGTTGTATGTAAAAAGATACTAAATATATGCACTATGAGTTTTACATATTAAAAATTATAAAAATAAAATTAAAAAAAATAAATAAATAAATTTTTAAAAAAATGTCCATATCTGGCATTTTCTTTCTCTACTTGCCCCAGGGAGCAATGAGTACAAAGGAGCTATGTTGGCAACTACCTGGTCTTTCCTCATCAAGGTCTACCTGTGGCTGCTGCTACTGGGTGCCTAACCTGCTGACAACAGAGATCAGTAATTAGCACTCAATGAGCACACCAGTTTCTAGTTGGAGGAACCATCCAGCCATTGGTAGTAGATAGGTACTTTGAATTTCTTCCAACATAATGTTGAAGATTTTAATAGACATAGTCAAGATATGCATAGACCAACATGGTTCTATATCCTGTTAAGGTTTATCTGTGGAATCATGTGAGATTTTATTCACCATCATGTATCCCAAACAGCATTGGTTTTAATCAAAGAACAACAGAAGGCTTATGTTAGAGAATTCTCTGTTTCTTACCCCACACCCCATGGTTCAGTGGCAGTTCACCTGACAGAATTGTAGAACAGCCTACTAAAGCCTCAGTTAAGACATTCTGTGAGGTTGGAGAATAGTCTATAAGATGCAGTATGCAGATGAAACAGATGTATAATATTTTCACTTAGGTACTGACATACCAAGGATGCTGTGACAATGGCTCCACCCTTTAGACCCAATAATTCACTCTAACCCACTTGTAGAATTTTTACTCCCACTTCCCAAGATTTTTGTCTTCAGTGATTTAGAGTTCTTGGTTACCAAGGGATTAATGGTTTTCCAGGGGATAAAATAGTGTTTTCATTTAAATGAGCTTTGAAACTGCCACCACTCCACTACCATATTCTCTTCCTACAGAAGCAACTGGTAAAGAAGAAAGTTACTTAATTGATTAAGTTGACTGATCCCAATTATCAGAAGAAAATTGGTTTCTTGAAATACATGGTGTCAGGGAGGAATATATCTGGACCTCAGGGAAATCTCTAGCTCTTCTCTTATTATTCTATACTCATTGGGAAGAACTAATAGAAATCTATAGTAATCTTATGAGTAGAAGCACAGAACTTCAGATTTTCTAAAAATGAAAGCTGAGATCACTCCACAGGCAAAGAATCTTCACACTGAGTTCTAGCTAATAACAGAGGAAGATGGAAAACATGGTGGTACAAGGAAGGGGCATCTGCAGAAGCAAGTACATTCCAGATTTTTTGTGGTTTCTTCCTTATTTATTTGCATATATAAACTTATTTCTCCTCCTCCTGCTTTTGCTTATTATTTTATATAAGCAGCATTGGAGATAGGATATTTTACATTACAGCAAATCCAGTGAGTATAATACTAAACCACAAGAGGAATTATCACCCCTAGAGATGGCTGTGAGGATTAACAAAACATCCTTTCTTTCTTTTGGGGGAAGGGTAAGAGCCTCTTCATTTGCATAAAAATGGTTTCAATGACAGTAGGCAGATGCATGCAACTGACATTATTGCTCTAGAAAGTACACATGGACAGAAGGTTGAGAAAAGACCTTGAGTAAGTAAAGGTAAAGACTGGTGTGAATTTTTGTTCCTTTGCTCTCAGCAAAATACCCTTCTCAAATTCCTTTGGATAAGCTTCAGATAGGAGTCTTCCAATAGGAAGCACATATTGAAATTTAGAAGGCAGAGGAAATGGAAGAGTGACTTTGTTCATTTCAAGTTTCTAGTAGTCTCTTCAGCAGGACTGTGAGCAGAGGTTTCAGCATTGAAGGAGAATACAGCATTAGCAAGGGACCCGTAGTCCCTTTATTCCAGAGTAAATTCTGGGTGTCCAGGCTTCAGACACAAAGGCTTTCCCGGCACAACATACCTAATTACTAATTATTGGTTGCTTTGTCTTTTCTCTTTTGCTCCAATAATTTTACCTTCCCCTCTTTTGCACCCACCCCCACCTCTTCTAACACTATTCTAACCATTTAAATACTAATTTAACATTTTTCTATTTAAATAACTAGAGTGGTTTTTGTCCTTTGGTTGATATATGCCATGGTTTCATCTCTGTAGGTTTCAGTTCAAACAAGGGAGGAACATAATTGATAGTTGAGAGGAATACTGAAAATCCAAAGGTTCCTTTCAAAGGACCATTTAGGCCTTTCTTGTATCTGCTATGCAGGCACATGCCTATAAGGAAAAAAAGCATGGCCCAGCACATTAAAAAGGGTTGTACCATCTATTCAGGAAAAGGACAGGAAATAATTTGCACTTCTAAGCCTCTCTCTGTTACCAAAAATATGTACATAGATTTTAGAGCCACCAGCTTGTCATAGAGCCAGGTTAATGAGGGAAGACTGATGTTGTAGCACAGTATAGATAAGGGCCAACTGAAGGAAAAATACAGGATCCTATAATGCCACAGTCCAAGGAGCAGCCAACTTGGCCCAAATTGGAATCAGTGGGCTCTAAGAAAGGCTAGAGGGCACAGAGTAAGATTTAAATGGAAGATGCCAATAATCATGTTTTAGTAACCATTAATGTAAGGCCATGGCCTGCTTCTAAGGTCATGAGGTTGTATAAGTTCTGCTTTCTTACAAGTCTTGGCTAAGACAGCAAGAATATGGGACTAGAAGAGCATGTACATGTATCCCTAAAGACTGAGAATTTGCTAATATGATCTTGACATGAAAGCCTTAAAACGATTATAAAAATGCACAGTTACCTTAAGAATATGAATGCTAATATTCAAAGCAAACTTCAGGCAAATTGAGATTAGAATAATGGTTAAGTGCTACATTCCACTAGATTAAAAATAAGTAAGTTATCAGAAACTAATCAACAAAATATATCTTAAATTTTTAAAAATGAACATTCTGATTAACCTGCTGTTGAAAATCCTTTGATAGTATTCACATGCATTCCTGAGTACCAATGAGTTAACCAGAAATATAAGAACATGGTTTTGCATTATGAAAGATATATTTTTTTAACAATAACATCACCAAAACCCTTTGATAAACATGCCAAAAACAATCTAATTATAGTCCATATCTCCAAAGTTACCCATTATAATCACTGATATATGTTCCTCAAAAAAATTGAAAATAAAGCTGCCATATAATCCAGAAATCCCACTACTGAGTAAATATCCAAAGGAAATTAAATCAACATGTCAGAAAGCTATCTGCAAGGCCATGTTCATTGCAGCACCATTTCACAATAGGCAAGAAATGGAAGCAACCTCACTGTCCATTAACTGATGAATGGATAAAGTAATGTGGTACATATGCAGAATGGAATTCAGATTTTACAAAGAAGAAAAGTCTGTCATTTACAAAAACACCAATGAAACTGGAAAACATGCTAAGTGAAATAAGCCAGAAATACAAGTATTGAATGATCTTACTCATATGCAGAATCTAAAAGAGTTGATCTCACGGAAAATCTGAGTAGAATGGTGGTTCCAAGACTAGGAAGAACAGGGGATGGGTGGGATGGGGAGAGATTGATCAATGGGTGCTAAGCCACAGTTGGATGGGAACAAAATATTCTAGGGTGCAAGTGTACAGTAGGTTGACTATAGATAACAATAAAGAACTGTACATTTCAAAAACCTAGAAGAAAGGATTTGTGAAAAATTGCACCACAAAGAAATAATAAATGTTTGAGAAAATTCCTATGTTTAACCTAATTTAAACTTTATGTAATGTAGACATGCATCAAAACATCACATGGTACCTTTTAATATGGATAACTTAATGTATCAGTCAAACATAAATTAATTTTAAAATGCCTGGAAAGGGCAAATGTATTTGTTATCCTCTGTGCACACATACACACATTCACACCTATGACCTTAGGCAAATCACTTTCACTCATTCCATTAGAGGTTCTTTACCCATGAAATGAAAATGAAATTTGTCCTCTCAGCATTAGAGTATCAAGGTGATTCAATGAAATAATATATACTAAAGTAACTTTTAGATATTAAGGTATACTATAATTGTAACAACCAATAATCATCAATTGCTAATTATCTTATTATAAACAAGTCACCAAATCTTCATCTTGATTTCTGAAATTATTCTAAAAATAAAGAATAAAATAATCCAGCAAAATTTAAACATGTTCTTTATTTAAAAATTGTTCCTCTAGAGTCCTTCCCTAACAAATGTGCAAGAATAAACAATGTTCAACACAAAGCAAAAAAGAGCCAGATATAGAGAAAACACAATTAAAAACTAAATGTAATAGAACTTTGGTATTCAATACTAATATTTAACACTATTTCAATTTGTACCAATGTGGCAATATCCTTTTAATGAAGTGTGCATTATTCTGAATCTCATTGCATGCAAAAATCATTTTCCTTGTAAGTATAATATATAGAAAGAAATTTATTTGAAAACATTTAGAGTACAATTCTCAGAAGCCTAAAATGGTGCTATTTCACTATGTCTAAACTATGAAGAAATCAATGAAGCCTTCATAGCAAGAAGGAAAACCCCAGGCAGCCTACGAACAATTTAGTATTGCCAATTCTTGTGGTAATGTTGGTTTTACTTTTCACAGAAAAGGACTAAAATGCTGTTCATTATGATTAAGACTTTAAAACTGTAGACATGTAAAAGAAATAATGTGAGGTTTATTCTACTACAGACATCATTTAACGTGTATTACAAATTCCATAGAGCATTTAGGTGTCAAAAGTATTTCTTTGAATATATTTTCTTAAAAAAAAATAAATACAGGTAAAATTTTTTACCAAAAGAGTTTTTGACTCCAAAGGAGAGCTTATATCACAGAATTTGCATATCCTATCCATAGGGTCCATGAATTTAATTTAGATGATTTGTGCATATGAGTGGGGAAAAATATTTTTTATTTTCACTAACATAACTGAAATGTATAATTTCTGGAGTTCTTAAAGTTTAAATTTAATCAATGAGCCACAATAGCATTAGCAATATCTATGAATTTTTCATCATAAAAATTATGTCCATATCATATTTTTTGGCTACTACAGATATAAACTTTATTATATCATTTTGGTTATTATAAATATCATAAACTATAAGTTCACACTCATCAAAATGTCAAAACTACTGTTGTTATTAAACATGTGTTTCTTGTTAATTAATGTATTATGAAAAGCCTATGATCTAGCAATTCCACTTGTGAGTACATATCCAAAGGAAATGAAACCACTATGTTGCAAAGACATCTGCATTCTATTGCAATTCTACTCCCAACAGTCAAGGAAGAGGAACAACCTCAGGGTCTACCAGCTGATGAGTGGAGAAAGAAAATGAGGTACATATTCACACTGGAATGCCATCCTGCCATAGAAGGATATAGTCTTGTCATTGACAACAGGATTGGAACTGCAGATCATTACATTAAGTGAAACAAACCTGGCACAGAAAAAAAGACCAATCCTGCATGATCTCAGTCATGGGTGGAATCTGAAAATGTTGATTTCAAAGACGTTGTGAGCAAATGGTGGTTTTCAGAAGCTGGGTGAGGAAGGGAAGGAGTGGGGAGAAATTGATGAGTGGGTACTACGTTATGGTTTGATAGGAGTAAGCAACTCTGGGGTGCTATTGCATAGTAAAGTGACTACAGATATTGATAATGTACTATATATTTCAAAAAAACTTGAAAGGTTTTGAATGGTTTTGCCAGAAAGAAACAATTGTTTGAGGTAATACATATATTTAAAATAATTTAAACATTGTACAATGTATACATGTGTCAAAAGGTAACATGGTATTGCATTAATAAAGTATACAGCCTTTGTGTTTTAATGTATCGATTAAAAAGAAATTTAAACTCAAAAAGTCTATCAATTGATCACAAATTTCTTGTGCTTTTGAAACTGTATTTCAATATATTTGATATTCTGTGTAATCTTCTATATGTGATTAAAAATATCATTCTCTCAGGGGATGCACAAATTTCACCAGACTTCCAAATAGATCCATGAAATGATGGAGACTCTGTAATGTGTCAACAGGGCTAGGGTAGACTAAGTTTCCCAGAACATGTAATCATGTTTTTGGTTTTATTTTTTTATTTTTCCTGAACTCTTCACTGATAAGATGCTGAAGAATGGCCTACAACTAACTATTGCACCTTCCCCCATGATCTCTTCAGCTTCTCTGGGCTAGATATGTGCGCAGTTCTGGTGCAGCACTGTTCTGATGAGGGGCACTAGCTTCAACAGGAGGATATCTCTATCATCAATGTTGACAGCAGTGATGAATGAAAACTGGCATGACTTCTAACCTATTTTCATTGTTCCGCTCATATGTGTGGGTTACAGCTTGCTTCTTCAGAGTTGATGGCCATCTTCTCTTCCCAGTTGCCCATCTTGTAGGTTTCAAACCCTGTCTTCACATGCAAAGACAACATCCTTATTGACATCACTCAACCAGAGCTCTCAATTATGTAAATTCTTATGAGAAACTTTTTTATGAGAAATCCTATAACAAATAAATATAGCCTAAATTTTTAGCTGCTCTAATTGAAAAATGATTCAACATGAAGATAATATGAAGAAACTCTGTGATTTAACAAAGATTCAGATTATTATAAGGTAATATTAAGCTCATTTAATTAGCTGATGATATTCTAATTTCAAAAGTAATTACTGGATGACATTTTCTGACTCAGAATGTACATAGATTGACTCACAATAAAACAATTTAATCACATATGTTTCTTTATCACAAATCTAATGGCACCAGGCCAGATAAATTTGGAAAATGATCTGGAAATGGAATACAAAAAAAATTTACTAGGAATTGTTTGCTTCAAAGGGTGAGAAAGAATTACTGAAGCTCATTTCTTAAAAGTATCATGATTCCATTCAAGTACATGTTTTAATTTTGCTTCCAGTTAAGTTCATACCATGCCACATTCTGAATTCATGGTGTCTTATGCTTCAGTCCTATTGAAGGATTGGTATTTAAACAAGTATTTGTGATTTGTGTCACAACAGATAGAACCACATCATCAATAAATGAACTGTATTCCTAGCCATTTTAAGAAAGAATGCTGATCTTTACATTATCTATTCAGTCACAAGAGAGAGAGAGATGTGCTCGAATCAGGAAGCTAATGTGATGTGATAATTCTTCTGGCTGTTTTTATGTAATGGCCACAGCCTATGCTCTATGTTCCTCTCTGCTATGACCAGGGACATGGGTAGGAATGCATTTAGACACATGACTATTTTACTTTTGACTAAAACTGAGAAACTGCTCAAACTAACATATTAAAAGGTCAACCAAATAGCACAATTGTTTCCCTTTTAGCTCTAAAGGACATAGAACTTTATGTTCTACTGCAAAGCAGAAAAGATTATCTTTGCAGATTTAGATTTAGTGTTTGAAATATGGTCAGTGTTGGATTTGTGTAAGAATCATTAAACCACAGTCAAATACTGGCATTTGCCACCAACAACAATGCTTTGATTCAGTCTCCACAAAACAGAACAGAAAAAATGAAATCAGTATTCTCAGCTGCATAAATAGAAGGTGCAGAGTGCTCAATCCATACAAGACCCAGAGGATAACAAAGGTAGAATAACAGTGGACAATTCAGGATATTTCAGCATATTTTCCTGTATGTATCATTTTGCTACCATATAGAGTTGTTAGGCACCCTTTTTTCCTTTATTTAACAGAAGCAGGTGGGAATGTTAGAACATTTGATGTTAAGGAGATCTGAGAATATATGGAACAATAATTTTTGTCTACCTATCTATAAGATGCCTTATAAATTTTCTGTAATTTCATAGATTTATTTGTCAAAATATCTTTCATCTTGATATTGACCTCACTGAGACACAGTTTGAGCTAAACTCTATTTCCTAGAAAAATCTTTCCAGTTTTCTCAGATAAGTATTACAGAAGCTACTGTAACAGGGCTAATTACCTGAGACATATTAAGAAGCAATGGTGCATAAAACCTTTTTCAATATCAAGTTCAGAGCAGGACAAAAGGTGAATTCATTAAAGTAAATGCTAAGACAAATGAAACAGAAAGCTACACTTGTTAATTATGCTGGAAAAACAAATTAGAGATTATCAGACTTAAAAATCTTTTTAATAAAGAAATAATTCAAAAGAAAATAAAATTTTGCTCATCTTGTTCTCCGAAATTATAATATTAAGAATATACACGAATTTTTAAAAGCTATGAAAATGAATCTAGTGCTTTTCAATTTAGTTATATTTTCTATCATGGAAGCACAAAGACTTAATTGATAATAATTACGACCAAAAAGAAAGAAAGAAATATCTCTTCTAATCAGCAAGGGCCATTTGCTACATCTCATGAAAAGAAATAATGGTCTAAATGCTGTCATTTTGGTAATTGATGCTCAATTTATTGATCTCTATTCTATACATGAATCTCTTAGTGAAGAGAAACTGAGGATTTTTCTTTTGTAGACTTCTGATTTTTATAGTTACTTGTTTGTGCTTACATGATGTGGCAATTTTTCTCCATTTAGAGGTGTTAAGAGCTTTATTCCATATGACAATATTGCCATAACTCCATAGTGTAGAACATAGGTTGAAAGAAAGAGAGGAAAGAGAAAAGAAAGAAGGGAGGAAGGGAGGAAGATAAGGGGAAATGCATACATTGTCCATTAACCTACTCGGAAACCACATTCATCTAAGAGATTTATCACATGGAGTTTCACTGAAGCAAAATTCACTAAATGAGTCCAGTTAAGTTTCTACTGCGTTGTTGGAAACTAGTATATCTACAAGATCTGTCAAACTCTTTCAGACAGATATAGAAACATAGAGATCCTTTGTCAATCTTTTAAGACTTTATGGCAAAATTTTCATCCCATACCTCAACTGTTGGTGACAGAACTAAATGGCCAGCAACATATGGTAAATAAGGATATGTCTTGCCTAAATGAATAAATCATAATCTTGAACTTCCACTATGAAATGTCTTTTTATTTTTTTAATATGGCTGATATCCACAACACAGAGATGCTTTTGTAGCCAGGAATGAAAAATTCCTGCCTTTCAAATACTCACTAAAATTTATTTGAGTTCTTTGCCATAAAACTTCTATCTTAAGCCCACTCTGACAGTTGATGGGCAAGACAATTGTCAAAGGAATAAGATGCCAGCTTACTCCTCAAGACTCTTCAGGCTTTTTCCCTGCGTTTCCAGATAATCAGAAAGCTGTCATAATCACTTTTGTTTCCTTGAGTAATTGCATTTAAATTTGGTACAAGGTGTCCACCAAAGGCTGATAGACGCGGCAATGGTATGAGCAAGATCATATTTTACAAAGTTGCTGTGCAAATGTAGCCCTTTGTTCAAATGGAAAAGCATCTCTATAACAAGGAGAAAAATGCTGATGTACTGTGAACCTGTCTCTTAGACAAGGCAAATCTAACAAATACAAAGTGATATACTGAAATGCCATTGCTTTCCTGAATACATTTCTTTGTTTTATTTGATATAAGTAATCCCCTATACAATCACTGTACTCTGCTTGTGCCATTCATCATATGTCAGAGGTTTTTGTTTTTGGGGTCAACTACCACAAACTGCTTTTAAATGAGGTGATAGTTAACAAAATTAAATATATATAATGCTATATGGTAAAGACATAATTATAAAATAGATCAAAAAAATAGATTGTTAGTTTCTACCGATGAAATCATTGTTCTTAATTCTAATCATTATAACCAGTTGCTAGAGCTCCAAAAGGGTCCACCTGCACAAATCTCACCGATGTTTATGATCATTACCAATAAATATTTTTATTCTAAATTATCCTTCAATAACATTTAGAGTAGGATTGTTATTTTAATTCTTTTATGCCATTTTCTTTTGTAGATATCTATTCTGTGTTCCTCTCTATTACTAGCTAATAAATATTTAAAATCTCAGAGCAAACTTGATCTTGCTCAGAGATGTCTAAGTTGCCTTTGGCTGCATTGTAAATAGATGGTATTAGTGAATGAGCAAATCAACAACTGAAGAGTCTACACTACCATTTCATAGTTATTTCTAACCAAGTATCTCTCTGCATTTTGAGAAAGTAAAAAGAATATCTGCAAATGAAATGAAGAATCAGATTCATTTTCTTACTATAAAATTCCATGGTTATAAAACAGAGCACTTGGTGACTTTAAGGAACAAGCAATTGCTCCTGAAAGCCAACACTGCCCTTTATGTAGGTAAATACTGTTCCTAAATGAGTTAACATTTCTTTCAACAACCCAAGAACTACTAAGTTTATTTACTTAATTTTTCACTTTTAGATAAGCTAAAGGTATATCTGTAAAGTAAAAATAAATACAAATCAACTAGTTTTATCATAAAAAATGCCAATAATATAAAAAATAATTCTGACATAAAAATATGTCAAGATAAGGAAATACAAAATAAATTCAAGAAGTTTCAAAAATTAAAAAATCCCATCCCATCTATCATCCATACATACAGATTCCCCCACCCCATCTATTCTTAATTTTCATATTTCTGTCCATCATACATATTTTCAGTTATTCAGAATCTAAAATTTGGCATGATGTTTGTTTTTTTGATCTGTATCAATTATTCAGAAATAGACAGATACCATTCCACTGAAATGTCTATTGTGATTGTCCTCCAACCAAATCAAGTATAGGCTGCCATCATGGAATTAAGACTTTTCATGGTTTAGACCAACCTTAATTACTTGGCTTTGCTCCCCACTATACACTTGGTAAAATTCTTTCTCCAATGCCTTTAGAGATGGCATGTAGGTACTAAGTACATTCCTAAGCCTGTTGTTCTATGTTGTATGCAAGTATGGACATTTCATAATGAAATCCAATATCTTAAACAATTAATATGTGCTAATTATTATAATAGTTTTTAAAAAGTAAGTTTGTTGTTCTTACTTTATCCCATTTATGATAACAGTCCTTAGGTATCCATCTATGTCTTATCTACATTTCATATCCCAAATACAAGTACACTTATTTTTGTAACCCTGCAGCATTTAATTGATTCATTGATTTTTTTCCCCCTACATGTTTGAATATACATGTACACATACAAAGAACAGACTTAAGGTACTGTGAATGGTCGGGGAGTTAAAGTCTGCATTTTTTCCCCTAATTTTAATCCTGCATGTAATTATTATATAGACTTTTTTTTCTCCACAATGAGATTATAGAGATTGAGAATACTAGTCATATTTTGAACTTTTCTTTCATTCTCCCAGAGTTCTTAGCATAATTACTCATTTGATTAAATTAAAAAATAACTTGGATAATAATTTCAGTAACTAGACAACGGGGAATGGAAGGAAGGAAGGGGGATAGGAAAAGGAAAGATAGTGGAGATAACTGACATTAACTGACATAAATTTTCCTATGTACATATATGAAAACATCACAGTGAATCCCACCACGTACATCCATAAGAATGGGACTCCAACTATAATAAGATATATTCCATGCTTGTATAATTATATCAAAATGGATTCTACTATCATACATAACTAAAAAGAACCAATAAATAAAAAAAATATATAACTTGGAAAATATATTATTGATTTAATCTCTACTGTTTCTAGAAAAATAAAGTCTATATAAAATAGAACTATAAGCCAGAGGATACAGATATTTCTAAGCTAGAACAATTCATTGTCTTAAACACAAGGAAAATTGTCTCTGTTGAAAGGTGTTACTTTGTGAGGGCTATTCATCTCTTAGGGGAGTGGCTGTGTGATGGGCAGAAGGAAGATATCTGTAATTTTTTTGAAAGTGTGTTCATTAAAACATTTGCTTAGATGAATTCTAACCAGATGAAGTTAACGTGGCTCCCAGAGCAGCTCCTATTGCAACAGCAAAGGGTCTACTTTGATTATCAGTAAGGCCTCAGAGAAAAACTGTCCTAATTCTCCATGAGGGACTGGACGGTTTTTCAGCTGGGACAATAGAGCAAGGCAAGGTTTTGCTGAACCAGTTACTTCCTCCTTTGTAGAATTTCAAAAACACAAAGCCAGTGTTGTTGCAGTGATAAAGCTAATGGCCTGTTTACAGAATGTAAAACAGTGGCTAATTTATGATCATGTACTGTTAGGTCTGGAAGATTTCATGTTGAATTAATGAGCATTTTATCCCCTGGATAGTCCCTTCGAGATAGGATCTGTTTTGCTTTAAAGTTTTTTTGAAAGATGGGATATACAAAGTTCTACCTTCAATTATACTACTGCTTTAAAAATTCTAACAGCTTGGAAATCTACACTATGAGTGTTTTTTAATATTATAATATGTACTCTATATTATATATACTAAATAAATCTATTTCATATGTAATAGGTAAATATGTGTGCATTATATAGAAATGTTTGTATATTAAACTAACAGGTTAATTATATTTTGTGTTTTTTATCTACAAAATAAAGAATTGGTCACCCTTTCTATAAAATTTCATCATATAAATGAAGAATAATATTTAGTTATCTCCCTATGATTTATTTTTCAAATGGAATTACTCTAGCTCCTTAAAATCTTTATCAGAGGCATGATTTCTGAGAAGTTTTAGTCAAGGTTTTAATTTCTCCTTGCACCTTATCACCCTTTTCAGGTTCTACATTAGTGAGGAGACCACAGTGCTCAGAGTGATCAGACGAGTGTGATCAAAGCCAAGAACACATTTCTTCCTTGCCCTTAAAAATCTCTCTTGGATTTTAGTAAATCTGAGTTCAATAACACCTCTGTGGTTCCCAACATGGTTTTTTAGACCCATCAAGAGTGAATGTAGAGCCAGGCGCGGTGGCACACGCCTGTAATCCCAGCACTTGGGAGGCTTAGACAGGAGGATTGCGAGTTCAAAGCCAGCCTCAGCAATGGTGAGGCACTTAGCAACTCAGTGAGACCCTGTCTCTAATAAAATATAAAAAAGGACTGGGGTTATGGCCCAGTGGTCAAATGCCCCTGAGTTCAAACCCTGGTACCACAAAAAAAAAAAAAAAAAAAAAAAAAAAAAAAAAAAAGAGTGAATGTAGTATTGAGATTTTTGTTTGTAAAATAAAAATTTTGTGAAATTCTAATAGACAATGTATATTTGCCACTGATTAAAAGCACACAGGCAAAATACAATACCAAATTTATTTGCACTTTTAATGCATACAAATGTCTTCTATTGCTATAAAATTGTATGAAGTCATTTTAATATTGCTGCTATTTCATGATATGAAAAAGTACTTCTTGGAATTTAAGATAGATACATACATATGTAAATAAGTCATTTATTTATGTATAACAATATGTTTAACAAATTACAGAGAATCAGTGTTTTTTTTTAATTAAATGCAGTTTTCTAAGAGAAAAAAATCAAACCATGATTTCCTTGGAGGAAAATAATAATATGAATGGACAGAATTTGAAGAAAATGAAATCACTGAATTATAGTATAAATCCAAGATGATTTTTTTTTTGCAGATCTTTGACTTTATAAAATTTCCCTCCTTTTTAAAAACATGATTCTCCACCTGTTTCAAACTCTTTTTGAACTGATCTATGTCCTGCAAAATTCGGACCCTTAAGTGGGCTATTTATGTAACCCAGTCAGCATTAGCTATTCAAAAATTTATTGCGCTATAAAATTGCCCCAGTGAAAAAACATAAAATTTAAAAAATTTAATAAAAAGAAAATGCCCCAGTGAAGCACACTTGGAATGACCATTATGCCATTGAATTAAGAACTTTTGATCTATCTTTGCACCTAGTTGATTCTCTATCTGCTTATTATGAGGAGATAAAACATAATCTTTCTCTTGTTTAGTGAAAATAGTCTGTATGATTGAAAAGCACCCTCCAAAAAAATTGTTGCAAATATCAAAACAAATGACAAATATTATATTCTCTCAATCTACTGGAGCTGTCATAGAAACCTAATTGGGGACAAAGGGACTATTTTATCTTCATGTCAGAAGGAAACTTATAAAAAGGGGAAATCTATTTTTTTGTTGTTGTTGTTGTGTTCCAGAGACTATAAAATAGCCAAATCTCAACTTTTGAGATAATTGGGAAGGGTAGTGAATTTGCAGTTTCAGAGAATACCCAATTTAGTGTCGTTCATGACTCTCCATATGACAGCGTCTCTTCATGTGCTAAGTATGTGAAATAAACTAGTGTTCAATTCTAATACAGAATCAGGCAGTACGTATCTCATTGTGATACTGTAATCCTTAAGAGGAAAATCTAACTATTAGTAATAAGACCATCACTCTGTTTGTCAAAGATGGCCAGTACTTAGGGTTCCTGAGGCCACACAGGGCAGTTGCTACAGATAAAATTGGATGTATTTGTTCAACAAAACTGAGGACATAATAATATATTTGCCCAGGCAAGATTAGCATTACTGAAGCATCATTTCTTTAAATCAGCTCAACAAATGATAAGTTTCTTATCACAAGTCATTATAATATTGGCTAATAGGTACAAGGAAACAGTTAATCTAACAAAGAAAAGCCTTTTCACTATTTACTGAAATTGAATAAAATTGAGGTAAAACAAAGCTTGGAAAAAAAATAAAATCAATTAAGTTTTCCATTAAAACAAAATTCAATTCTAATGCCAAATGAAAAAAAAAAAAAAAGCAGTTCTATGCAGCAGAAAGTTTTCACTAAGGTAAAAATAGATGAACTTACAAAATACAGCAGTGTCTTGTTTAATCACAGCAGGTCAACTGAGTGAGTATATCCTCTCAGAATTTTCCTTGGGTACATTCCCTGAAAAAGAAAATTAAAATAAATAAAGTTAAATAAAATAAGTAAAGAAAATTAAAATAAATCAATCATCAGACTAGAATGCCTGTCCTCTGTTTCAGGCAGTTGTTTCACAAGGAATTTGATGGTGTGTTATTAAACATATTGAGAATGAAAACAAAGATGAAGCACTTGAAAAAACAATGTTTATGTGAAGCTCATTAACAACTTCTTTTGGATCTTTATATATTCTAAGCAGCATATCACGAGGAAATATTCATAAGCAATGTACTTCATGACTTCTAACATTCCTATGTAGGAAAGGAAATAACACCAACTATTTTACCCCTTATTTCTTTTATTATCCACAACCGGGGAAGACACAAACGGCTACAATACGGAATTGCCTGTTTAGTTGAATGTACTAAGAAGGCCAATTGCTTGTACAATGAACTAATATCACTATTTTCAAATTCTTTCTTGTATGTAGACCACAAAATCGTATTTTGACAAACTAAACTAACAGAGCATGCTATTGACCCTTTTTTCAAAGATTATGTAAAGCAGTATGGTAGTTGCATAAAAAATGTGACACTGAAATGAAAATTGTGTCTGTTTATAGAGTCAATATGTATGGAGCTAAGGCAAAGGTTGTATAATAGTTACTTTAAAACCAGCTTGCCCATAGAATTAGTCAATTTATAAAAGTCTAACTGTTGACACTGGGAACACATTGCAACCATATGGGATGGAGGAATGAAACTCAAACTGAGCACCAGAAATTAAAATAAAGATAAGTCTGTTAGAGATGCAGCAAAAATATCTCCAGAAGAAAATAATGTATTGTATAGAACTATGGGAATATTCATTAATTTAAAAATGACTATCAATGCAATTTTTTTACAAAAAATGTATTTGTTGTTTTTATACATATGTGATAGTAGTATGTATTTTGATATATTACACATACATGGAATATAACCCATTCCTATTAGGATACCATTCTTGTGGTTGTTTATGATGTGGTGTTACACTGGTAGTATATTCATATATGAGCATAGGAAATTTATATCCAATTATTTCTGCTGTCTTTCCTATTCCCATCCCCCCTTCTCTTCACTCCCATTTGTCTAATTCAATAAACTTCTATACGTCCCCTCTCTCCCCTTCCTTATTATGGGTAAGCATTCACATATTAGAACATGTAGCCTTTGTGTTTGGGGGGATTGGGCTTATTTCACTTAGCATGATAGTTTCCAGTTCCACCCACTTACTGGAAAATGCCATAATTCCATCCTTCTTTATGGCTGAGTAATATTCCATTATGTATGTATACCACATTTTCTATATCCATTCATCCATTCAAGAATACCTAGGTTGGTTCCATAGCTTGGCTATTGTGAATTGAGCTGCTATAAGCATTGAAGCGGCTTTGTCACTATAGTTTGCCAATTTTAAGACCTTTGGGTATAAGCCAAGGAGTGGTATAAATGGGTCAAATGGTAGTTCTGTTCCAAGATTTTTAAGGAATCTCCATACTGCTTTCTAGAATGATTGCACCAATTTGCAGTCCCACCAGCAATGTATCAGTGAACCTTTCTTTCACAACCTCACCCACATTTATTGTTCTTGTATTTTGATAATTGCCATTCTGACTGGAGTGAGATGGAATCTCAGTGTAGTTTTAATTTGCATTTCTCTAATTGTTAGAGATGTTGAACATTTTTTTCATATATTTGTTGACCATTCATATTTCTCCTTCTGTGAATTGTCTGTTCAGTTCCCTTGCCTATTTATTGATTGGGTTATTTGTGGGGTTCTTTTGGTGTTAAGTTTTTTGAGTTCTTTGGATATCTTGGAGATTAATGCTCTATCTGAAGTGCAGATTGAGGTGAAGAGTTCGCCCATTCTGTAGGCTCTTTGTTCACATTCTTATTTCCTTTTCCTGTGAAGATTTTAGTTTGATGCCATCCCATTTATTGATTCTTGATTTTACTTCTTGCACTTTAGGAGTCTTGTTGAGGAATTTCAGTTCCTAAGCCAACATGATGGAAGATTTGGGACTACTTTTTCTTCTAGTAGGCACAGGGTCTCTGGTCTAATGCCTAGGTTCTTGATTCACTTTGAGTTGAGTTTTGTGCAGGGTGAGAGATACGGGTTCAATTTCAATCTACTACATGTGGATTTCCAGTTTTCCCAGCACCATTTATTGAAGAGGCTATCTTTTTACTAATGTATGTTTATGGAGCCTTTGTCTAGTATGAGATAACTGTATTTATGTGGGTATGTGTCTGTAACTTCTATTTTATGCCATTGATCTTCAAGTTTATTTTTGTGCCAATACCATGCCATTTTTGTTACTATAGCTCTGTAGTATAATTTAAGTTCAAGAACTGTGATGCCTCCTTCATTACTTTTTCACTAAGGATTGTTTTGGCTATTCTGGGCCTCTTATTTTTCCAAATGAATTTAATAACTGCATTTTCTGTTTCTATGAAGAATGACATTGGAATTTTAATGGAAATTGCATTAAATCTGTACAGGGCTTTTGGTAGTGTGACCTATCCAAGAACATGGGAGATCTTTCCATTTTCTAAGGTCTTCTTCAATTTTTTTCTTTAGTGTTCTGTAGTTTTCATTGTATACGTCTTTCACCTCTTTTATTAGATTGATTCCCAAGTTTTTTATTTTGTTTTTGTTTTTGAGGCTATTGTGAATGGGATAGTTTTCTTAATTTCTTTTTCAGCTGATTCATCATTGGTGTATAGGAACACAATTGATTTATGGGTGTTAATTTTATATCCTGCTACTTTGCTGAATTCATTTATGAGTTTAAGATGATTTTTAGTGGAGTTTTCTTGGGTCTTCTAAATATAGAATCATGTTGTCAGCAAACAGGTATAATTTGAGCTCTTCTTTTCCTATTCATATCTGTTTAATTTCTTTTGTCTAATTGCTCTGGCTAGAGTTTCAAGGACTACGTTGAATAGGAGTGGTGAAAGAGGACATCCCTGTCTTGTTCCAGTTTTTAGAGGGAATGCTCTCAATTTTTCTCCATGTTGAATGATTTTGGCCTTTGGTTTAGCATAGATAGCTTTTACGATGTTGATGTATGTTCCTACTATCCCTAGCTTTTCTAGTGTTTTGAACATGATTGGATGCTGAATTTTGTTTAAATGCTTTTTCTGCATCTATTGAGATAATCATGTGGTTCTTGTCTTAAAGTCTATTGATGTGATGAATTTTAAAAATAAGTCATTATTGTTATTTCTACTTTGGCTAAATATACTTTTTTATAATTGTACATTTTTTAATCTCTCAAATAAGTAGGATATTAGCAATACCATACCTATTGAGCAGTTTCAAATGGATTCATTTATAAATTAAAGAATGATATCCTTTTTTTCCCCTCAGGACAGTACAATTACCATTGTTCAGTTTAAATTATGCTACTATTAGTTTCACTTGCATTCAGTTCAATAACTTGAAAATGTCCTGTCTCAAAAGACCCATTTTTTATAAATTACATAATGTAAATGGAATTTAGGTATTAAAATCTGAGTATCAAATATAACTATTGTGAAATATCAGTGGATCTAATGGCATAATGAACACTAAGAAATGTTGAAATATGAAATCATGATATTGTCTTTGAACAGAGAAATTAAGATTATGCGTTCTAGTGCTTCCTCATTTGGGTTCTCCAAATGGCCTTTGTCTCCCTTTATAAGCACCTAACAGTTGCTTCCATTTTTAGTAATATGGCGTGAAAGACAATAAAGGCAAGAAGGGAACTACTGAGGAGGAGGGAAAAGTGAGAGGGAGGAAGGAGAGAAGAAAGGAGGATGTTTGCATTAAGTGCTCTGCAGAAAGGAGAGCACTCAACACTCAACTCTGGTCACTCCTGGTGCTCCTACATTTTGGGGCTTTGTGTAAAGTGTTTGCCAAAACCCTCATCATATGAGTGAGGGGAATCCCGAGAGAGAATGAAGTTAGTGGCAATGTATATACATACAGTTATCCTAGAAATACATTATTCATGTAGGAGCAGGGGGATATCAAGACTTAAACAACAGATGGGAAATAATGATTAGACATGAGATTTAGCTTTCGACCCAGACTCCTGTGACTCATTACAGATTGTTTTGGAAATTGGAAGAATGTAAGTAAAAAGTGAAATTGCTTCACTAGAAATGTGCCACTGTTTGGATTATTTGGATTATGCTCAGCACATCTAATAATGCCTCACTCACTTTAAACAACTTTATATTTTTATATTTTATTGTGACTACTTAATCAAAAAAACAGATTTGTATGTTCATTATGACAGACTTTCAAATATATGAGACAGTGTTTGATTATAGTGGAGTCAATACACACCATTCCACTTGGGTTTACAGTTGAGGAATAAATTTGGCAAACTAAAGATTTATAACCCAAAAGACAGTGTTGGTTTCACAACATAGATGATAATCTGTGCTTCTAAACAAGTAACTATAAGGTTTAAACTGATGTACCAAGCTATCAAAATATATCTATTACCTACTGTTATGGTTTAGATATTAGGTATCCTCCAAAAACTCATGTGTGAGACAATGCAAGAAGGTTTAGAGGTGAAATGATTGGGTTATGATAGCCTTAAATTAATCAGTGCTTTAATCCCCTGATAGGGGTTAATTTGGTGGTAACTGTAGGCAGGTGGGGTGTGGCTGGAGGAGGTAAGTCCCTGGACACATGATTTGGGGGTTCATATTTTGTCTTTACTGAGCTGAGCTCTCTCTTATCTCTCTGCTCTCTGGTGCTATGTCCCCAGCTGTTTCCTCTACCCTACTCTTCTGCCAAGATGTTCCCTCACATTGCACCCCAAGGAATGGAGCCCTTCATCTATGGACTGAGACCTCTAACACCATGTGCCCCCAAATGAACTTTCCCTCTTTTAGTTATTCTTCTCAGGTCTTTTGGTCACAGCAGAAAAAAAGCTGACTAAAACAGATACCTATCAATAATTCTATTAATCAACTAACCTATCTAATTTAACTACTGTGGTATACATATACACATACTGATGTACATATATTCACAAAATAGAAAAAAATCTCATTGGTGTTAATGCACTGGTTATATTTAGCATATTTTTATTATAGTTTTTAGCATTTATTTGTTAAACATAACACAAAGGTATTGCTGAGTTCCCCATTTAAGTAAAAGATACTTCAAGCATGAGGTAGATCATGATATAAGCACTATTATGAATTAGGCATTAGTAATCAAGAAGCAAGTATTAACAGAGACTTAAATTATATACACATAACATTTATAAGCATATGATATATATGCATATATGCAAAATTATTCACTTATTCTATCAGTCATTTTAGTGTGGAAATTTGGTCACTAAAAAATAAAATAAAATAAGCTTCCTTTAAGATCACTAGAGAAAAGGGACAAAAGGGTGGGTAATAGGGAGCGAGGGGGAAATGCTGTTATATTGTGTGCATGTACAAATATGTAACAATAAATCCATCAATATGTACAACTATAACACACAAATAAAAATATAGGAAAAAAGATTCCTTTATCATAACAAATATTATTGAAATAAGGAAAAGAGATAGGAAACTTTATACACACACACACACACACACCGCACACACAACTATTTGGAACATTAAAAAAATTGAAGAATGCTGAATGTACCTCCAAAAATAAAGGCAGAAGAGACTTCAGAGCTATGATTTTTCAGCACTGATTTTTATCACTGATGGATAAAGATATGAAGTTATTTCCCACTTCTATGTCCACAACTACTGACTTTTAAGAAAATTTAACAGAGGAGAAAAAAAATAACAAAGAATCTCTAAATCAAATATATTCCTTTACAATCCTAGAATGTAGACATGGTTTTCAGTATTCATCAATGAGCCATTCTTTCTGAAAATTATCCATCTGACAAAGGAAAGTCTGACTTTACAAATGACAGAAAGGGTAGAAGTTTAAAATATTTATTACCTTCTGATTTTTTTCAAATAAAAGAAAAACATACATTATAGCTACTTTGTGCACATGATCTTGCTTTCAGTATAAATTTCTCCAGGGTTAAAAAAAAAAATCAAGCAATACTTGCGAATGGGCAGTAATTGATTTTGAGCAGTAACTAAACATGAATAAAGTGAACTGGACAGCAAATCACAGTGTTAGATATTTAAAATTGAAATCTAATTTGGAAAAATCAATAACTGTACTTGTTCAAGAACAGACTAAATGAAGAGAAGGCATGTTGTTGCTGAATATACAATATACATAATTTTGTTTCTGGCAAGACAAACAGTTAAGAAGATGATCCAAGAAAGTTTATGAGAGTGATAATGGAAATTTTGTGCATTTGGCAGAGACTATAGTAAAACTTGATAATATTGTGAAAGAATAGTTATTCGGAGTACAAACATTGGCATCAAGTAATATTACACATAATTTAAGAAATTATATACAAAACTGGATAGATTACAGAAATAAAGAAATCAAGTCATTTGGAAGGAAAGAAATGATAAATGTAGTTCAAATTATTTCAGATGCACCTCATTATATGTTTGGTATAAATAACTATAATTAATGTGAAATTCGTGATTCAAACTTTTCAACATTTTTCTGTGAAAACTTTTGCGAGCAATTGTCAGGAGATGAAACAAGATACAATTGTTATAAATTCTTAAAATCCAGAAGGTAGGGAAAAGGTATGATTTCAGAACTTAGAAGATATTATACCTGCTACAAATGTGAACAAAAAACAATAGATTTCAGTAGAAGGAACTCAAAAGAAAATTTAAGAAATTCTAAATTTGCAATTTTGCTGCATGGTCTTTAAGCATGAATATTAATGAGAGAGGAAAATTTTCTTGGAATATCACTGATTTTGTTAGTTTGAAAATCTATATACTTTCCTTGGTTTCATTAAAATTTAGATAATATTGATAATTGTCAATCATTAGTATAAGAGCAGTATAAATATCTATTAGGAAAGTTAAAGCAATGTCTTCATACCACTAAAACCTAAAAACTATCATGCAATTGCTTTACACATTTCTTAATGATATTAAAATATTATACTAAATATATAAATTCTAGAATGCTATAAAATGGCATACTTTCCAAAATACCTAATTTTAAATTTATTTAATGATTGTGCATGCTGTATTAACATTTTAACACAGGAGTCTGCAAACTTTTTCAATAAAGGATCAGGTAACAAATATTTTAGTTTTTACAGGCCTACCTGCAGTTTGTGTTGCATTACATATTCTTGTTTGTGTGTATGTGTGCACAAGTATTTGCTTGTGTCTGTTTGTGTTTATAATCTTTTAAAGCTAGAAAAATTATTCTTAGCTCATAGACCATAGAAAAGCTGACCATAGTTCACTACTCTTTGTTATAGAGTTTTGTTGTTCAATACAATACCCGCTAGTCACATGTAAATTTTAATATAAGTAATTAAAATTAAATCAGGTAAAATATTCAGTTTTCCTGGGCATGGTGGCACAGGTTTGTAATCCCAGTGGCTTGGGAGGTGGAGGCAGGAGGAGGATCACAAAGTTCAAAGCCAGCCTCAGCAACTTATCAAGGCCCTAAACAATTAAGCAATACCTTGTCTTTAAAATATATATATACACATATGTATATATATATATACACTTTTATATATATACATATGTGTATGTATATATATATACATGTATATACACACTTTTATATATATTTTATATATATAAAATAAAATATATACATATTACATTTATATGTATATATGTATATACATATATACATGTATATATGTATATATATATGTATATACATGTACATTATATGTATATATATATACATATATACATTTTAAATAAAAAAGTGAAGTCGCTAGAAGAAAAATAAAATAATGAAATGGAAGCAATATTGTAAATATACCAAGGGATAACAATTGAAAAATAAGAAGACATTCTTTATGTATTAAAAGTGTCAACTTGTACTTGGGAAAATAGAAAACACCAAGACATAGTCTAATGAATGTCCTCGTAAAATCAGTGGATTTTTTTGAGAATTTTCCCCACTTAAAGGACAAAGAAATTATTCCCTGGAAAACAAAATTGACCATATGTCTCTAAAATGAAACATACAAAATAAGAAAACTAAAGAATGTGACAGAAAGATTCATTATATCTATATTTATAAATGAAACACATTATTTTATGAACATTGTACAAATATAAAAATATCAAGTCAATGAATGACATAACACAATGCTTTTTATGGACATCAAAGTTGTGTTTAAGAATCAAGGCCTAGGAAACAATATGAAACTTATCCATATTGAATAATAAAAATGGGGTTTATTCCTTGTATTTATTAGCCAATACAGTCAGATAAAAAATTAAATAAACATTGAAAAGAGAGAGGTCAAGCATATTTATTTGCAAATGATAAAATGCCTGGACTATGTAAGAGCTGAAACAATGAAACCAAATGTCAAAGAAACACATTTCGTAAGATAGAGAAATACGAAATTGACATTTAAAATCAATGGCCTTATGTATATTTCCAGATAGAATAGAAGATATTGTAGAAAGGAATACCTCACCTATTTGAGATGCAAAAATAACATACAAAGCTCAAGTGATTGGGAATAACTAGGAAGAGAAAAACAATCTATATGAAGAAAACATTAAAATAACTTATAAAAGATGCAAAGTCAACAAGATCATGATTTTTATTCAAGGAGATACACACACACACACACACACACACACACACACATACACACACATACTTGAAATTATCCCTCCAAAAGACTAAGGGGCTTGTTGTTTATATTTTTCCTTTTGAAGTTAGATACACTGATACTAAAGTATAAATAGAAAAACCAGATGAAGAATGGGAGGACACCCTGCAAAAGAAAAGAATGAGGGCAGCTCAGCCCTAAGAAACCAGTAGGACCCACCATGAAGCCTCCATAATTAAATTAATATAATATGGGACCATGAAAAGACACTGGGTAGGAATTTAAGGAATTTAATTGGGTCCATCAGCATATTCTGAGAGAAAATAGACTTTATAAATAAATATGTTTAAAAATGTATAGCTATTTGGAAAACGCATAAAATTGGATTATATGCATGTAGCACAGAGCAGAATTACTTTAAGTAGCTCAGACTTCCAGATACACACACACACACACACACACAGAGGTTTGTCCTTTATAATTTAATCTTAGGTAAATTTTTCTAACAATGACATAAAAACTACCAACAATCAAAGAAAATACATATATAACAAATATTTTTAAATACAGATTTTAGCGTGTGTGTGTGTGTGTGTGTGTGTGTGTGTGTGTGTGTGTGTCTAGTAATCCTACACTACACTGATGAGACCTCTCTGAAAACATGAAACAGCTTGCAAATTCTCCTCTGCTCTGCATGCTCCTGTGGTCTTCTCACTCTATTAGGCTCCAAAATCCAGCATTGGATTTCTTCCTGCATGCCTCTACCATGAAGCCTCACTCAGACTGCAGTACCTCACAGGAGGCCAAGCCCCACCATGCAGGCTACCTCTTCACTTTTCTGCCCCTGCCTGCATCCAAATGGCTACACTGCTAAGTCCCAACCAATGGCTTCTGGACCAAATTGTCTGTAAAGCAGAGAAAAGTGAAGTCAAGGAAGGGGAGATAAAAAGGGCATATCTTAATTTTTAAACACCTCTCCTTAGAGAAATGGTTAACACTGAGGAAATGAAAGCATTACGTTAGCATAATCCACCTGGAATTGCAGATTTTTTATGGTTTTTTTTTTTTTTTTCCGATTGTTGAATAATGATGAAGAGGAAGAAAGAATGAAATTTTCTTGCTTCAAATTCAGTTTGTCATTTGGAAATACAAACTCATAATTGTAATTTTAAATTATTTTAAAACTTGCTTTGTAATGGCTTAATGATGCTCTTTAAGAAAACATGTATTTTGAAGAAGTACTCAAAAAATTGGAATAAACAGTATTATACTAGCATGAATTAGTACTGACCATTTTGTGGTTGTAATTATGCAAAAATAAGAAAACATATCAGACTCTTCTTTTAATATTAAAACTAGAATGATTTATTTGAGAATAAATTAACAAAAGGGATGGCATAGTCTCAGAGAATTGGCCATTGAAAAGTGAAAGGATAATCATTTTCAACTACTTATATGAAATTTCCTTTCAATTAGCTGATTATATGGTTTTATCATGCACATCAGTTCAACAAGAAGTATTGGCTCAGTGTAGATTTTTCTCCATGGTCTCTTCTATAGAAGTGAATATAATCAAATGTTGAATGTTTTTTAGTTAATATTACCATTCTAAATAAATATCTGTTTGGAAAATTTTTCTAACACTATATTGACTTTTGAAAGTACACACTATATTATTGAATTTTGATCAAATGTTTGCAATTTATCATTCATATATCAAAAAGGCATTTGCAACACATTAAAATAATGGTTGAATACGATTCAGTAAGATGCCAAAACTAATGCATTACTTCAATAAATATTATTATTCTAAATTTGAGGAATAATGATAATATCTAGAAGGAGAAATGGAATAAAATATTTTAAAATAAACATACATAAGCTCAGTGGTCTTTAGTTTCTCCACGGCCGTTTATCATAGTAGAATGTTAATGCAATTTTTCCAAATAATTATGCTTGAAAGTGGTTATTAAAATGGGGATATATATACAAAGGCACAAAAGCAATTCTGAATTCAGATACTGAATGTTGTAAGGTAGAGAGGTTTGGTTTTGGAAAAAAGGCTGTGCAGAGAGCAGAGTATGTTCCTTGCCGAGTCCTTGAGATTCCAAATATCAACCATGATCTCATTTAGTATTATGTTTCCCTGTTTTGAATAAACATACTTCAAATTACAATATCACCATGTTTTAAATTGTATATAGATGATGCTTGCAATAATAAAATGAAGAGGCAGAGAGTATAATAGTAAGCACTGTATTAACTAATGCTTTGTCATTAACAAAGAGTTTTTGCAAGAATCTCATATTATCTTCACAACACCCTGGGAAGTTTTGCCCATTTTCTGAACTGGAAAATTGAGGCTTACAGAGATCAAATGACTTCTCTAAATGCCAGGTGTAAATGGCCCCCATGGGAACAGATCTGCCTTATGCTGGATTTGTCAAGTTATTCTTCCCAACATAGTTTCAATTTCCTAAGCATAAATACCAAGCTAATTGATGCAGTTATATGCTAAAATAGGAAGTAAATGGACCTGAATTTTTCTCTTCCCACTAAAATTCTAAATCTAACAAGCTTCTATTTCAAGTAACTTTCAAGGATAGAAGATTTCCTTTACATTGATAAAAATCATTATCTGTCATTTATTCATCTGCAGACAGGAGAGTAGTTATATTGTGAAATAACCTGACTGATTGTCCTCATTAAGATTTAAACATGGTTCATAAACCATGTAAAATTAGGTATTTTCACATAAGTATAAAGGAAAATGTATGTAATATCTATGTCCTATAATGGAAATTGTGAAGAGGAGTCTACCAAACCAAACCCCTTGTGAATTGAGAACTGCTTTGCTTAAAGTGCTAAGGTAGTTTCCCTGGGAAAGGTGAGCTTAGTTGGGAGACATGGAGATAAAATGCCATTGAGGGTTGCCATGGGAGACAGTTTTATAAGAGCATTTTCTGAGCAGATGGGTGGAAGCTAAATAAAGTACATGCAGGTATGAAATGAGAAGTTTTCTATTTAATTTGCCATAAACAATAGAAGTTGTACATTTGTCTACAAGAAAAAAATTCTCCTTTCAGAGCAAATTACATTTGGCATTTGGAAACACAAACCCCATAATTGTAAACCTCATTTGTTTTAAAACTTGAGAGAGCTGTTTTAATAATGGGATCCTACTGCTCTTCAAGAAAACATTTCTAAGAAATGATTGAGGAAAGCAAATTAATATCATATTTTACTAATATGAATTTATACCTTCTTTTTTCTTATGATTATAGGTAAACAGAAGTAGGACACTGTGACTGCCCTAAGATCTGAATCTGGAGAGTCTACAATGAATCAAACAGAATAGCAAACCTTTTAAAATTCTGCTGCTGATAGACTTTGCAAACTTTTTTCCTGTGCCTGTTATTCCGAGTGGCCTGTGTATATACCATAAACCAGCTACCATTTTAATTAGGATAACTCCTGAGAGGCCTCAGTGAATTAACTTGCTTTACATAAAAATGTAATTCCTTAAATGAAATCTGTATACTGAATACATGTGATATATGCCATACAAATTTCTATTAAGAAAAGCAAATACATTTTACAGGAATGCATTGACAGGCTTAGTAGTTTACATCAGAATAATTACATGAGAATATTCATTTATGAGTCCTATGTATAAATAGAACATTATGAATTACTACTTAGTACTGACTTCTAATAGTAAGAAACCCTTCACAGAATAGCCAATAGAACAAAATAAACAAAATTCTGCAACTCCTTGTGGACTAGAAAAATACTTCATTATTGTGGGAAGGGCTGACAGAAGTAAAGCTGAAAAATGAACTAAAGTTCAAGTTTGATATGTGCTTTTGCAAGTATGGAAATGCCACAGTGAAACCCATTAATCTGTACAATTAATGCACGTTTAAAAAATTGACATATGCTAACAGAGCATCTGGCTCATCCCAGCAGTGGCCATCACCTATCTACATAGCTGCCAATGGCCCTCTCTTCACCCTAGTCACTTTGCAAAAGAGACCAAAAGTAGCATAGATCTGATGAGAACCTGATTCACAAGGTCCACTTAATATTGTCTAATTTTTGTAAATAGATACTATATTAAAGATTATACTTTATCATATATATTATATTCTATACACATTAGATTGCATATATACTAGATTATATATATTATATATACATATATATATAATTTTCTAGCTATATTGAAAATTTCTCAAATGTGTTTTATAATCCTAGTGTAATGTCCCATAAGTCGTACCAGCCAATTCAATTTTTTTTCAAAGTCATTCTATTTCAATAATCAGTTATGACAATTTGTCCTTTTGGGGCTGTTTTATATAGATTTTTACCTTTCTAAAATCTTTTCAGTTATATAGTACAATGAAATTTTATGAATGGATCCAAGGAAGCAGTTTCTCCATTTGCTTCCAAATTGCTTTCCAAACACATTTACAACAGAGTAGTCATTGATTTTTCTCTGCCAGAACAATTGATTGGTGCATGTTTCCTCAATCTCAAGAGTTATCTTAAAACTCAGGTAATTTTCATTATGCTAAAGTGCATTTTTATTCAAATTTCTGCTAGCTGCTGAAAGCAATACTTGCTAATAAAAGTCCTACCTTTTTTCCTGAGAGAATACATACTTACTTGAAGAATATACTCTACTTTCTCTGGTACCTAAGTCATTTTCTGGTGGTAAATACACAGCTTAGAGACATTATATTATTTAGGCTCTGGTCATTCTTTATGTATATCTTCTGATAGTTTGAAATCAAAGGACTTGCATTTGTTTATGTCTTTCCTGACAACCACTGTCACCCACACACTACAATTCCCAATATAATCTGAAACACAGAAGAAATAGAAATGACCTACATCAGTTTCCTCCTAGGAAGAGAACCAGAGGATTGTGTGTGGGGGTAAAACTGAGAATCATTTTTGTGTTTATTTTTTCTAACTCTTTGACCTTCTGTTAGCATATGCACATTACCTATTTAAAATATAGAAGATTTGAGGCACAAAAGAAAGCATTATGGAGTCTCCTATAGATTGAATGTGGTTTGAGCGTGTTTCTCAAAAGTTCATGTGCTGGGTAAGATGTGGTAGCCCATGCCTGTAATTCCAGTGATTCGGGAAGCTGAGGCAGGAGGGTCCCAAACTCCAGGTCACCTTCAGCGACTCAGTGAGACCCTGTCTTAAAATAAATAATAAAAATGACTGGGAATGTAGTTCAGTGGCAAAACAGCTCTAGCTTCAATTCCCAGTAGCAAAAAAAAAAAAAAAAAAAGAAAAAAAGTTTGTGTTCTGGAAACTTGGTCCTCAGTGTGGTAGTACTAGAGGCAGTACACTTTTAAGAAGTGGAGACTGTGGAAAGTCATTGGGGGCAGTATCCTCAGAAGGAATTAATGTAGTTCTCCCAGAGATCAGATTCTGCAAGAATGATTTGTTATAAAAAGAGCAAGCCTGGACCCTGGGTCCCTCTGGCTTTTGGTTGTCCTTTGTGCTCTCCTCAGCATGTGTTTCCCCTGCCCCATTATGATGCAAATCACCAGAGGCTGAGCAAATGGGGCCTTCTTGGCATTTTGGCTTCAAAAATTATGAGCTAAGTAAACCTTTTATTCTCTTTATAAAGTATCCAGCCTCAGTATTTTGTTATAGCAACAAAAAATGAACTAACACAGTCCTTCAGAAAATCATCCTTAGAAAAAAGCATTAATTTACCAAATTTTATTTCTCTAAGGTTTGGAGAAAATCTACCTGTATCTGAACAACATCCATCAGGTTTAGACAGGGTAACTGGTATTCTTCATATTTATGTTTTCTTATGTCCTTTGAAAGATTTCCATACATAGGTCACTTTGATCAGGATCTTGAAGATTCTCTTATACAAATCATAGGAAAGAGTCTTCCAAGCCTGTCCTTACTTTTCAAACTAAAAAGGGTTGGTTATTTGTGTGCTGTGTACAGCATTTGGTGCTTACTCACTCCACTTAAATTCCCCCACAGCACAAAGTTACTCAAGACTATTAAAGCTACATGTTTCCCTGGGTACCATCATTGCCAAAGAAAGTAATTGGTGAGGTATGAAAGACAAGAACGGTATGGGAGAATTCAGTTTTGTGACATGGGGCTAGCTATTTCTAAAAAATATGCCATTCTACAACTCGGGAACACAAATGCAGACTTTTGACACATTATCCTCCCAATTACTCATATAGGTCTCAGGAAAAGAGAATTAATAGGATGACTTATATTAAAATTGTGGTAGACCCCCAAAGGAATGAAAGGAACCAACTGTCTAAACAATTCATTCAAGTAATGAAAAAAAAAAAAACTATACTCTGAATTTAAACGACATGAGAAGTTATACCAGTCAAAGATATTGCAATTTTAATGTTGTCTTTCCTTTCAACTCAAATTTCACAGCTCTCATTATTTGCTTAAGTATTATTATAAATTTTGTCTTTGGCATCTACTTTATATTAATTCTGGTACATTTTCTAACTTTAAAACTGTCAAGACTTCCCTTAAGACTTTTTTCTTCCTAATAGATAATCTTGTTACTTACTAGACTGAAACTGCAGGATATGTCAAAAGGAGAATTATTCTGAGTAAAATAATTATGTTAATATATTTCTATGGTATTAGGATAATAGAACATGACAGACAAAAGTTGATGATAAAATACATGGTGATATCGTTCATGCAACATCAACAGAGAAATTATTTTTTAATGGCAGCAAGGAACATTCAGCTACCAACATGGTTTCACAATATTAAAGAGGAGTAAGTTTAAAATTTTTGAGTCAGATAACATGGATTAGGTTCATTGGGAGCAATATCTAATAGTAATATCTATTTTTACTTTTTCAAAATACATCAAAATATGTGTTCCTGCTAAAACATGTCACATACAAAAAAGAAAAAAAAATTCAATATGTTAAATTTGAGAATCAGATTGAGCAATGTACCTCATTACTAATACAGCCTGGTCTTCATTCTGGCCTTGTATCTAATCATTTGTATTACTCTCAGATCTCTAGGGAATATTTCCCCTTTTATCATAGGACCACCATCTTTAAATCAACCAAAACATATAAACAAACAAAAACCATATGGATGATAAAAAGTCGATAAGAACTGATAGCAGCAGATTTGTCCTGGAGTGCTTTTGAGGATGTTAACCTGGAGCACAAGCTAAGGGCTTGAGAGTACACTTATCCTGGGAGGTTAGCTCTAAAATTTACAGCTGCTGTTTTACTCCTTGATTACCTAGGTCTTCCAGCTGTTTCTCACTCTAGTAATGACAAAGCCAAGGAGAGCACTTAGGATCAAATCACCATGTGGCCACATGTGGCCACAAGTAGCCAGACAGCTGTGGGGAGAAGAGGGGATAGTTCATATCCATTAGTTCACACTGGACCAAATAAGAAATCTTCTTTTATACTTCTTTTTCATCTAGTGTTCTCTCTCTCTCCCCCCCCCCCCCCAGCCCCTGCCCTCTCTTTTCCTGACATGATCTAGCTTTCTTCTTTCTTTCTGTAATTATACTTTTCAATGTCTTTAATCCTGCAATATAGAAAACCCCACATATGGACTGAGCCAGTTTATATTGTGGGCTACTATAGTCTGGCGGCGCACACACCACAAAACTATAAATCTTCACTAACATTGGCTACTAGAGATGACAGATTCTTAGAATGTGTAATTCTTCCCTTTTGGTTTGATTTTAGGAAATATTGATCTTTCTCATTACCAAGACAATGTTAATAATAGCTAAGCTTTCTTGAGTGTGAACCATGCATTGGACACTGTTATAAAAGCTTTACATGAGTTAATTTCAAATAATTTTCACCAGATGCTATTCAGAGGTTGCCATTAGTACCTGCATTTCATGTATAAGAAACTGGTGCATGGAGTGAAGTAACTTGCTCAGTATCTGACTGTGACCTCTTAGGTACATGACATAGCTGCCTCTGTACCTCTGCATCAGTGATCATGAGCTTTGAAGGCATCTGATAGCTCTAAGAATGTGTTACTGTTTTCTCTGTGGCATCCATACTAATTAAATTAGATTTCATAATAGAAGACCTTTAACTTTTAAAGAACAGTAAAGCAAACAGACAACTATTTATCAAAAACGATGGTGTATTTTCTAAGCACAGAAAACAGTGCTATGGGGAAGGTCGCAGATAATAATCATCTTGGTCTTTGTCCTCACAGATTGTATAATATAGCACTGAAACAGAGGCACACAAATGATTAAAAAGCCAGCAACATGGGAGAGAGGGTTATGTTAATAGCTAAATTAACAACCAACTAAAAAAGCAAACAAGTGAAAAAGGATACTTTATGTTTGTTTGGCTTATTACCAACTTTGAGGGGCAGAGCCTGTAGAGGAACTGGCATTTTAAAATTATCAGGGGCTTGGGCTGTACTTTTAGCTGGCTCTATGAAATGAATCTCTTTAGTTCTGAAAAACTAAATTGGGAAAGCTCTTTAATATATAAATATAAAGAGAGTCACCTCCCATTGTTCCCAGAGAAAGCATTAGCCTAAATGTTTTCTTGGGAGAAGTCTTTCTTATCTATATTAATACTCAAATATTGTTTGTTCCGTGTGTGTGTGTGTGTGTGTGTGTGTGTGTGTGTGTGTGTCTGTCTAGAAGCTAGTCTCTCAACAGCCTAAGCTGAGGCCCCTGAAACTTCAAGTCAGATCTTAAAAGGAAGATTAGGGGAAAAAAAAAAAAAAAAAAAAACTGGTCTGGATTTGGGTAAGACAAAAACAAATCGTCTGTTTGTGGTGCTATTTAAGAATCACCAAACTAACATTTGGGTTAGCTGAGGATGTGGTTGTCCTTTAAGAGACACAATTCATTCTTATGAAGTCAGCATTAAAAGAGGCAGTCAGTATAGATACCTAAATTGAGTCAGGTCTCAGGTCCAATCAAAGAGGCCAATTTGAGTGAGTCCTGGAAGTTGGAGACTGCCCCCTGAGGAACTGAAATGCCTTCAGAGTCCTTCCTCCACCCTTATCAACATAACCTGCCCCTGCTCCAACCTGTTGCTAAGGTAACCTGTCCCAGGGATTGTCCCTCCCTACAGGGAGTTGTTAGACACACCCCTTCCTCCCCAGAGCACTCCACCTCGGCCCCTCCAGACCATCTGCTTCTCACCTTTTGGCCGTCCCACCCAGCATCTCCTGGGCCTAGTCACCTAAGCAGGAAGAAGAGGGATAAGAGGAAGAGAGCAGGAGAACAAAGGAAGCCTAGGACATATAAGAAAAGCAGAAAGCTCTCGCTTCTTGCCATACCAGGATACCAGCTATAGCTCTTTCTCCCTCCCAGGATAAGACTATTACCCCTTTTTTAATTAAACCCTGCTTTTTATGCTTCCCTCAGTGTGCTTCTCTAATTGTTATACTTCGATGTGAGGAAGCAGGACTCAGCACTAGTAACCAGGGGTATCACTTTTATACAAAAGATCAAGGGTTTCAAATGTCAAAGAAGAGTTAGCACCTGTGCCCAGAAGTAGGCGTGAGGGGCAACTGGGATCACTCCCTGGAAGCATTCAGGGCTTTAGGCATAGGAATTCTTGGAAAATACTCAGGGGCTGTGGATTTGGGTTACTTGCCAATATGGGGTATGCCAGGAGCTAAACTTAGAAGCGCTATTGACGCAAATCCTATAATTGGAAGAGCTGTTTTCTGTGGAAACCATCTTTCTTACAGCTATATGTTTTCATTGTGTTCTACTTCTTTCTCTAGTTGTTGCTAAATAGAAAAAGGTAACCAAAAACGATCAGTTGTACCCGCCTAGTATTTGGGAAAATTAAGGAATAAATATGGCCACACACCAGATGAAGTGCATGGGCAGAGCTGTGCAGAGTTGGTGCCAGGGGAGAGGAGTGGCCAGAGACAGCCATTACCCCCTTCTGAGACTGCCTTGGGGACCTCACAAGGACCAGGAACTGGAGAGGCCCTAGCATCATAACCTTTTTGGAGGCTCCTCCTGAGCACAAGAATAACAGTTCCCTCCTTGGGATTCTCTCACCGTAAGACCATCTGAGAGGAATTTAATTTTTATGCAGGCAAATAAAGATTCAAAGGCTATCACTGCTGGATGATTTGATTTTTTTTTTTCTAAACAAAAATATCCTGAAACCCTGGGTTTGCAAGTTATGGATTTAGCCATTACATAAACTACAACTAAAGAAATCAGAATTTAATTCTTATCTTTTGCTGTAATTACTCGCTTGACTTCTCTGAAATTAAATTCTACATCTGTAAAATGGGTATTACAAGTGATGTTTTGTTCTCATATTCTCTTTTTCTTACTGAGGCAAATAAATGAAAAAAATGCGTGTGGAAGTTATGAAGTTTTATGGGAAAATGAGCATGATATTTTACAGAATTGATCATATATAGAAAATCTCTGAGAACCTGAAAAAATACAATAAGAAATGCACATAAACATCACCTTCCAGAGGAAATGCTCTCTCTCTCTCTCTTTTTTATTTTTATTTTTATTTTTTTACTTTTTAATATATCTTGAAAAGAACCAGAAAGTAGCCTCAGAAAATGATATTCCATCTTTCCATGTCCAAACCTAGGTAGAAAACACTGATCTTTAAATTTTTCCAAAGTCTCATATTCAGCATGAAGTATCTTTGAACTTTCAAACAAAAGACTTCTCCTCAAATGCTGATTGGGTGGAGTTGAGCTTCCAAAAGAAAATTAAATTAACTAAGGAATTCAAAAAGAAAAGAAAGACAGGGAGGAATGGGAAAATCAGGTGGAGGTGGGAGTGACAGAAAGGAGTGACCTCTGCTATTTATATAAGAGGAAAACAGATCTGAGAGGAGTTGTTCAAACTTGCCCAGAGGGTTGCTTTCTATGAGCTGAAAGAGAGCAAGTCTTTTCTTTAAAAATTCAAAGATATGTCATGCAATTGTTAACCAATTCTAGAGCATTAAAATGTAAAGAACACTATACACAAGCATGTGTATTTAATGGCTATTATAAATGGTAAAATTAATGTATAATGTGCACCATGAGCTATGTCCACCACTAGGGAAAGAGATGTAGACTCAATTGTTCAAAGGTGAAATGATTAGATTATGAGAGCTGAAACTGATCAGTGGCTAAATCCCCAATGTGGATTAAGCAGGTGGTTACTATAAGAAGATAGGGTGTGGCTGAAGGTAGCAGGTGACTGGGGGCATGCCTTTGGGATTTATATTGTGTCCCTAAAAGGGAGGAGCTTTCTCTGTTTCCTTCTTGCCACGTCCTGTGCTACTTTCCTCTGCCATGATGTTCTGTATCACTTGGACCCAAAACAAGTCAGCCATCTATGGACTGAGACTGCTGAAACCAGCAGCCCCAAATAAACTTTTTCTCCTCTGTGTTGTTCTTGTCAGTTCTTTTGGTCACAGTGATTAAAAAAAAAAAAAAAAAAAACCTGACTAAAAAATCCACTCCCTAGTCATCTCCATTAAAGTCAACCAGTCTGTATCATCTCATAACAAACACACTCCTAGTTGTTCCTTCATATATATATGGCCATCTTTTCATAAACTGCATCATACATCATGATTAGCTTTCTTTTGCAAAACAAACAAACAAATAATACCCCTACTACTACTTGCAACGAAGCCCATCATTTCACAGCGGACAAATTTAAGTAAAATGGTAACTTAGTAAAAGTATAAATTCTTTTCATATCCTTTCAAAAGTACTGTCCAGAAATAACTTCTTAAAGTCACCTTTAGAATACTGCTGATTTTTTCATATAACCACTCAATTAGTGCAAACTTAATTCAAAAAATAATTTAAAACACATGTTAATTAGCTAGATTTAGCCATTCTATAATGTGTACATATTTCAAAGCAACTTGTATATAACAGATGTTTTTTAAAAAGATCTTCTGGATTTTAGCTAAATACAGAAAAGTATAGCCCAGAAAATATTCAAACTTGATGAAACAAAATTAAAATATTCATATATTTATGATTTTAATAATCAAATTTAATTAAGACACTGGTCATTTTGTAAATATTAGTAATCAGACCTATTCATATGGCCAAAATAGCTTATAGTTAAACCACCTAACTGATGCTCATAACCCCAGTGTGGCAGGGGTCAGGCATATGCATAGTATTAAACTAAGAAAACATGTGTAACAGAGGACCAAGAAGTTACTAGAACTATAACTACTAGCAGGGGATGTCAACATGATGCCAGTTCACTAGATTTTGCACAGTGCTTGAACATAATTCCTGAATTAGTCACTGTTAAAATTAACACAACCTGAGACAGCATATAGATTCTGGTTAGCAATCCATTATAGCTAATCATGGCCAGCCATCTTCTGCTCAATCCTTACCCCAATCTGCTATTCCTTTATCCCTTTTCTTGTTTGATTATTCATAATTTGCTTTCCTAAAGTTTTCAGGCTACAGAAATTTTTAGGTTAGCAGGATTACTTCTATCTTGTTTATGTTTAAGGCATTAACTGAAGCTGGAGTCCCTATATCATAAAGATCCTCAAATAGAAATAAAACTTGTCATTATTTTTTAAAAAAAAATAGCATTTACTGAGTTGACTTTTGGTAAACATGTTTCAAGCCCTTTAGAAAATTCTGGCTCACTGCCCACTGCATTGTCACTGCAATAATTCTTTTGTAAAAGAATAAATTAATTCCTATTCATAATTTTATAAGATTCTAGTAAATGCTGCTTTTTCTACCTTCAGACCATCTGTAGTAATTAACATAGGCAAAACAATAATGTAATTCATCCCCCCCCCTCGTATTTCATTTCCTACAGGCAAGAATTATGTATAGGATGTGCTTAGTATGGACTATGAACTCTAGACCCTCTGTGTGATCTTTGCATTTGAAAAGTGAGCTTTTATTAAATCCAACAGATAACATTTCAGGAAATATCAGAACAGAATATGTGATTCAGAAAGCAAAATAAGATATTTTTATGGCACAATGACCAGGGGATGTACTAGCCCTGGAAAAGCTTATCACTACATATGATCTTTTCTGAGAAATGGCTGCTTTTCAGAGCTTTTCTCCTTTTTAGCCAATAGATTTCCATTATACTTTGTCCTTGTTTTCTAAAACTGGTTCCTTAGCAACAGCTTCAATGACTTCTTCAGTAAAAACAGCCATTTTTAGATTTGGGTTAGTAGTAAAAATGCATGCTTTTGATCAGGAATATATGAGTTCATATACTTTTGGACATAATTAAAGTCAGATGAATCAGATTTCTAAGTGTGGTCGATGTTGGATGAGTAATAGAAAGAAATTCAAACCACTTGTTCAAGGTGTTGGACTACCTGATGTATTTCTGGATATTTAATAAATTTATGTCAAATGTTCACACTCTGACGTTCAAACATCATTAATCATGTCTTTTATTGCAGTTGTAAGTGTTCCACTTGGTCCTGGCCCATATGAAAAGTAATTTGATTTCCTGATTTATTCATGGAAATCTCTTTGTTACTCAATAAGATAAATTATTTGTGCCCTGAGTTTTTCTATTTAGACACTGCATTATTGCCTAATAAAACAATGTGATGGAACAGTTACTGCCAAAAACAGTAAAAAAACAAGCAAATGTTGGTTTTATTTGCACACGATTAGAAAGTGAAATCCATTATAAGTTAATTACAGAGATTAATTCTTATTTAGAATCTGTCACAGAGGTCAAACATAAAATTTCATTATTAAATTTCACCTGGACAGATACTAATGAATTTCAAAAGATTTATTATTAACTTTATTTTCTAAAAACTTTGAAGTACCTCAAGTTTTGTGTGCTTCATGAATGTAAAGTACTGCTTTAAAGTTTTCCCCAGGCTTCATATTTCCACTAACCACAGAAAATGTACCAAAAGACACTGCATGTAAAGCCCACTTGAAATGTATGAGTCTGCAAATATGAAGTTATGTATAATAAAGAATGGCATTGGAGCCGGGCGCGGTGGTGCACGCCTGTAATGCCAGCACTTTGGGAGGCTGAGGCAGGAGGATCGCGAGTTCAAAGCCAGCCTCAGCAATGGCGAGGCACTTAGCAACTCAGTGAGACCCTGTCTCTAAATAAAATACAAAAAAGGTCTGGGGATGTGACCCAGTGGTCGAGTGCCCCTGAATTCAATCCCTGGTACCACACACACACACACACACACACACACAAAAAAAAAAAAAAAAAAAAATGGCATTGCTTTCCTTGCATGGAGAACAGCATTACTTGAGCAGAGGAGAAAGACTAACCAGAAAAGTTATTTGCAATGAGACTTCTCTGACCTTACTCTCCTCTCCTGTTCTTGAGCATGGTGCTCCTGGAGCTTGTATTTGTTCTACAACATTCTGATCTGGTTTCTCTCCAAGGAGTATGCTTACCAGAAGTTAACAGCAGTGTAGTTTCTTCCCTAATCTAGATGTAGGACATCCAAACAAGACATGAAAATAGAATTGGTCCTTTCTGTCGGTTCATTTTCAGAAAGCCCAAATCTTCATAGAGAATATACATAACCTGCTGGGCAAAAAATTATCTCCCAAAGACATTCATTTCTTAATCCCTGGAATCTGAAAATAGGTTATATCACACAGAAAAAGAGAATTAAAGGAACAGATAGAATTATGGGTGTTAGTCAGCAGACCTTATCCTGCATCATCTGGGTGGGCCCAGTGTAATCACCAGGGTCCTTGACTGGACATGAAAGGGCAAAAGAGTCAGTGTCGGAGTGATGTGCTGTGAGAAAGGTTTGAGCAGCCATTGCTGCTTCAAAGATGGAAGAGGGCGATGTTCCAAGGGATGGAGGTGGCCTGTAGAAGCCAGGAAACAAATTCCCAGGAGGAACATGATGCTGATGTTTGATCTTAGCCCAGTGACACTTGCTCTGAACATCTGGCCTTCAGAGTGCAAGAAAATAAATACAAGTTGCTTTAAAAAGCCAATAAATTTGTAATAATTTGTTACAGCACAAACTAAGACAATGATCTTAGGAGAACTAAGAATTTTAAGGTGAAAATATTACAGAAACTCCTCCATTTGGATTTTGAAAGACTGGCTGTAAATTGTTATGGTTTAGATATGTGTGTGATAAAGCAAGCTCATGTGTGAGATAATGCAAGAAGATTTAGAGGTAAAATTATTGGGTTAGAGAGCCTTAACACAATCAGTGAATTAATCCCCTGATAGGAATTAACTGAGCGGTAACTGTAGGCAGGTAGGGTGTGGCTGGAGAAGGTGGGTCCCTGGGGATGTGCCTTTGGGGTTTATGTATTTTGTCCTGGTGAGGATAGCTCTCTCCCTCTGCTTCCTGATCTTCATGTCTTGAGCCACTGTCCTCCACCACATCCTTCCACCATGATGTTCTGCTTTACCTTGAGCCGTGGGGAAGAAGCAAACTATCTATGGACTGTGATCTCTAAAACTGTGAACCCCAAAATAAACTTTTCTTCCTCTAAAATTGTTCTTGTCAGGTCTTTTGGTCATGGTAGCAAAAAAAAAAAAAAAAAAAAAAAAAAAAAAAAAAAAAAAAAAAAAAGCTGACTAAAACAGAAGTCAATCTGCTCACAAACTCAAAAATACCATAGAAAAATTACCACCCAGGCCATCAGTTGGGTGTTATCAGAAATTGTATCCTTTGTTCTTAGGCAAAACTTCACTCTTATCTGTAAATCTTTGTAGGCTGAAAACAAAAGGTACTTTTCCATGTGAGGAAATTATCTAGAGTAATATTTGCTATATAGCACATATTGCACATTGAAGAAATTGTGCTCAGAAGCTGTTTTAGTCAGCTTTTCACCACTGTCACCAAAGACCTGACAAGAACAATTTTAGAGGGAAAAAAATTTATTTAGCACTCATGGTTTCAGAGGTCTCATTCTATACATGACCAGCTCCATTACTCTGGGCCCAAGGTGAGGCAGGACATCATGGAGGAAGAACATGGAGGAGGAAAGCAGCTCAGGACATGAAACCAGGAAGCAGAGAGAGACTAAGTTCAGTGCACAAAATATATGCCCTAAAAGCAACCCCCAAGGGCCCACCTCCTCCAGCCATACCCTACCTTCCTATAGTTATCACCCAGTTAATCCCTATCAAAGGATTAATGTGCTGGTTAAGTTAAGACTCTCATAAGCCAAACATTTTACCTCTAAGTTTTCTTGCATTGTCTCACACATGAACCTTTGTGGGACACCTCATATCTAGACAGAAGCCCTGAGTGCAACTGAGAATTGAAACTTCCTTTTCTCAATTTCTGATGTTTGCTGTGCTCACTCTGAACACTCAGTTTCACTATCTTCTCCAAGGGCACATCCCAGCAGCCAGCTCAGGCTTCTCCTATTCCCCTGGGAACTGCTACACACAAAGAAGGCCCCAAGTGCAGCCCTAAATATTTTCTTTTTAAATGTAATTTTTCGTGGTACTCTCATTAAATATAGTAAAACGAGACTGGGAGTTTTTCTAACTTACCTCAGGTTATATTTGCCAACATCCACTGGACACATTATATCTTTACCTTTTCTAAACTTTGGGTTTTATTGGTTCTTGCCCTTAACAATCACAGAGAGAATTCTTCAGTTAGAAGTATAAGGACAGATGATGTCTTCTTAACCGTATCCATTCATTATTTAATAATAATTTCTATTTAGTATATGCCTATACTTTCGCATGCATTGTTCTGAGTTCTGGGTTGCAATAACGATGAAAAAAATTACAAGATTGAACTTATGGACGTTTTATAGTCTCAAGGGAATAGAGGAAAGATAGGCAACAAAAAAATAAAAATATGCCTATATATGTGCAGACAAAAAGAATTGTGATTTTGCATGATGATACCTGGCATAAGGAAAATTAAACAAAGAAACCAAAATGACTTAAAAGTTCTTTCATATGTGGAAACTAGAGAGTTAAAAAGGAAAAGAAAGGTACAACGGCAGGGATTTCATGAAAATTGAAGAGAGATCAGAAGAGGAGAGAAAAGGGCCCGGGAAGACAGGAGAGGAGGGAGGGAAAATACTGGGGAATGATACTCGTCAAATTATATTCTTATATTGCATGTCTGTGTGAATATGTAACAACAAATCCCACCATTATACACAACTATAATGCACTAATTTCAAAATGAGGGAAAAAAGAAATTCCATTAGCCAAAATGATATCAAAATTGTTTCTAAATTTTTTTAAAAAATCTTTTATTTTGTCATTGATTTTCATAGTATTTTTCTCCCCCATTGTTCTAGGAAATTAGAACATATGTAAATAAACTGACATTTTAGGAAAAAATAATGATTAAATATTTTAACACATACATATGCCCACCCAGAAAAACAAAAATATGTACTAAGCCTCAAACATGAAATCAGTAGTTCAAACCATCTTAGACTTACAGATCTGTTAATTTGAAATATGCCCATTTTCTTCTTATCTGCTTGATAACCATCTCTATCCTTTTTAACAAAAACAAAACCTTTTAAAGCATCATATGGAAAGAATCACTCTACCTCAAGTAATGCTCTGGGAGAAAAATAAAGAACCACTAGAACAAAATCAAAGTATGTAAATACAAGATGTTAAATTAAAAGTTTTTAAATGTTGAAAACAGCCAATTATTGATTTTTTAAAATCTCTTTAAATTTTTTTTTAGTTGTTGATAGATCTTTATTTATTTATATGTGGTGCTGAGAATCAAACCCAGTGCCTCACACATGCCAGGCAAGTATGCTACCGCTGAACCATGGCCCCAGCCCCAAGTATTATTTTTATACTCTGTAACTTGTATGCAGATGAAATAATCATTAAATAAAGAAAGCCCACCCTCATGGGAAGAAAAATTTCTGCCAACTTTGATGGAAAATGGCTTGACATTTTACAGATTAACATTTATGAATAATTGGAACTTTTAGGCAAAAGATCTCTCCATACACAAACCCTGCTGACATTAAGAAATACATCATACAAATAACCAAAAATTTTTAGAAATGTGTCACAGATTAAATAGCCATCTCTTCTTGTGCATTTAAAACAGGATTAGAATTGTAAATATATATATACGCATATATATGTATATATATTTTAAAAGGCTAAATTGGGATTATTAAAAAAATCAGATAAAACCACATTATCTCACACACACACACAATATTTATATCTCTATATAAAATGATACATTAAGATATCTATGACTGTTCTTTGAAGTTCTATGCTTACTGTTAATGAGATTATGCTTTTAGAAATAGCTCTGTACACTATAAAAAGTCAGAGAAGTGTGATTACTATATTTATCTGTTCTATATTGTATTTTGTGCCACTCAAGAGCTAACCTAAATGTGAGCTGAGTACATTTCACACATCAATATATTTGTGAAATTTTTACAAATGAATACTCTTCAAAAAACAGTATGATACTTTATATACACGTTTCCATGTTTTATGGAATAAATATTAGCAATCACAGGCTTTAAAAATAGCTATTAAAATATGAAAAATGTCTTGTTTACCATTAGGCTATTTTAAAGAAAAGTTTAAAAATTTAGTCATTCTGTAAGATTTTCTAATGGATACCTTCAATAAAAAGTTACAGAATGTAGAATTACATCTTTTAGAAATAGGGTATAAAAATTACTTAGCCTCTATTCCTCATTTTATAAATGAAGTAAGTAGGTTGTATATAATATTTAAAGTCTTGATAACCTCATTCAAGAAGTTAGTGACCCAGTGTGATCAATTTCAGGGCCCCCAATTCCACACCTGGGACTTTGCCTACCACATCATGTTTTTCTATACCTATTGGATATGTTTTTCTTTCTTTTTTAGTACCAGGGCTGAACCCAGGGGCACTTAACCACTGAGCTACATCTCTAGCCCCTCTCTCTCTTTTTCTTTTTTTTACTTTTATTTTGAGAGAAAGTCTCATTAATTGATTAGGGCCTCACTAAATTGCTGAGACTGGCTTTGAACATTCCATCCTCCTGCCTCAGCCTCCCAAGCCACTAGGATTACAGGCATGCAACACCACCCCTGGCTGAAATTTCATACTGTTTATTATAAATAATCAAGAAAAACTTTTTCTAAAACCAAAAGAAATTAATTTTCCTAATTTTACATAATTAACATTACTCAACATTTCAAGAACACCATTAATTCATTAAAATGTCACTGATCTTTATTAAAGAGCTAAAAATTTCATCTACTTTTTTGAATTTCAAAGAAAAAATTTTATGAAGCAAAATATATATTCTCTAGCCTCAGTTCTGTGTACTCTTGTACATTCAAGAATTTCTGTTGAAAGAGTTTTCATGTAAAACAAATCTTAGTGTCTATTTTCCTTTTCTCTTCCTCTTAGCCTTGAACAGATTTTTATCCTTCAGTTGTGACTCAAAGTAAGATATAGTAGTAATAAATCATAATTTTTGGAAGCATCTATTTTGGTAATTAAAAACTATCAGAAGACTTAATGGACTGTTTCAATTAGCTTTTGATCACTAACTCAGATTTTCTTTCAAAGGTAGCTCAGCCTATTTGCTCCAGAATTATCATGGGCCTTGTAGAAATGGAGAATCTGGGTCCTATTGCAATCCCACTGAGCTCAATTTCTAGAAGGAAAGCCCCAGGACTACATTTACACAAGTGCTCCAAATATAACAGACTTCTATTTACATTTTTGAAGACAGTTGACAACATCATATTTTCTTTTGATCTTCACTGTCCATTAAAATAAATATATCTGGTACATAGTCCTAAACTCTACTGTTTAATTAATTAAACAAAAGTAAATCTGGATTCAGCAGGAAAATGGTGGAGGAGTCTTATCAGTAGAGATATAGGGAAGAGAAAACCAAATCCTTGTCATTTCATAGGTGGTGAAGAATGTCACCCAGGCCCCTTTTTAACTCAGGGTTCCTCTAGAATGCATTCTTATGTGTGCTGACAGGACCATCCTGAGTATCTACAATACACTAAGAAAACTGTCAACTGAATAGACATGCCCTCTCATTTGGTCTTCAGACATCTCAGCATTATGCCAGTTTTATAGAGGAAATAACAGGTTTGTTCAGAGATTAAATGGCTCAAGGAAGTTTTGCACCTAAATAATGACTTTGAGACTAGAAATCAATTATTTTGAACTCCAGTTTAGAGTTTTTTCTTCTACTTTTTTCTTTCATTCTTACAAGTTGCTTCTTATTTCCCTGATGTATATACACCTATGCGTTTATTTATGCTTCCATAGTTTGGAAAATTAGAATATAATGTACAATACTAAAATGATATCTTGGCATATATCTACATATTATAGTATATTTTAATTTTTTATTTATGTTTTCAACAAATCCATAATACATTGACAATAACAGTTCTTTCAATTGATGTTATAATTATATTAATGTATGTGTGATTACACTATTCAGGATTAAACAAAACATTATTTGGGATAAAAACAAAATACTATTTTCTTAAAACACTAAAGAGTCTTCACAGTTCTTGAGAATAATGCAAATTGCTCTATGTTGAAAAATTCTCCATACTTCTGATTTATTCCTTTGCATAATGTATTAGTTTCTTAGAGAAACAATGACAAAATACCATGCACTGGTAGATTGAAATAATAGAAACATGTTTCACAATTCTAGAAGCCTGAAATCAAGGCATAGACAGGGCCATACTCCCTCTGAGACCTGTAAGGGCACCCTTCTCTGCCTCCTTGCAGCTTCTAGTTCATCAGCAACCTTTGGCATTGCTTGGCTTGCAGCAGTGTGACTCCAGTGTCCCCCTATCATCCTGGCATGGAGGTCTCCCTGTGTGCCCATACCTTCCCATAGCCATCTTCTTCTAAGGGCCATACCATGCTGAATTAGGAGCCCACCTACTCCAGTATGAATTTATCTTAACTAATTACATCTGCAATGACCCAACGTCAAAATAAGATCACATTCTGAGGCACTGGGGCTTAGATCGTTGATATATATTTTACTTTTTCTGTAGGAACAGGTAACAGCTCACTTCAGATCACACATGGGGAAAAACAAATGAAGAACTTCAAAGGCAATTCTAGCAATGGTTTTCCAATACTCTTTTTGATGATTCCTCAGAAGCAAGTTTCAGTCATTCCTATTCTTAGCAAATGCTTCTACATTCACTTGGCTAAATTCATCAACAGTTTACAGGGAAAGTATCTGTAAGAAGCCCTAATTGCACTAGCTGGAAGCCATGCGCTATATGTCGCAAAACCTATAGAAATGGGTGAAAGCGGTAGTACTTCAGTTAGCCGGGCAGTTTAAAGAATCAGAGCGGCCAGAACGTTTAAGCGGTTACAGAAGAGAAACCAGATAGTGGCATGGCCGAGGCTCCAGAGGACTGGTAAGTAAGGCCGAGACTCCTGTCAGTGTTTCTTTCTCTAAGAAAAATCTTTCTTTCCCTCTCTAAGCTCTAAGCTAAAAAAGTAGCTCTCTGTTCCCGTACAGGCAGCTTACATATCTACGCACCCTTATATTTACGCAACACCTGATTATATTTTAAACATGTTTAATCGTGGCATGTTATAAATTAGTCAGTGTTTGAAATGGCTAAAAAACTCTGTTCCTTGGGTGTCCTTGGTGCTTAAAAACTACAAGTACAGTTTTGATGAGGACACATTTATTTTTAAAGCAATAATGCCTACAGTTAATATTTGCAGATTATAGAGAAAATTTGAACCAAATACATAGAATGCCAAAAGTCAAGGAAGATTCTCATTCCAATGATCTCTTCTGTTTCCTATGCAGCCTCTCCCAAACTGTCCTGTTTCCATTTTTGCTGTTCCTATTCCCACATTTGGTCTCAACCATCCCCCCCACCTAGAAATGTGCTTGTCAGTCCCCATCCCTCTATTACTCCCTTTCCTTCAATGTACAGTTTAAATGATAGCTTCTGCATGAACATTTCTGCTAAATAAACTTATGCTTTTTAAAAACTTTCATCTCAGTAATAATCATAGTATTAAAAATGTTACACAGAGATGTCTAGAAATATTTTATGCTTCTTGCCATATTTTTGTGTGCTTGGGATTCTAAGATATAACTAAAGCTAAGAACACAGGATTTGCAATCAGATAAACTTAGAACCCATATCATCACTGACTTGTGTGACTGTGACCAAATTACTCAATCTATTCAAGTCCATTTCCTCTAATAAAAAATGGAGATAATCAAGTAGTTAAACTGATAAACCTCACATAAGTATTAAATGCTGCATATGATATCAGTGCTAAAAACTATTAACTTAAAATTTTGGGGAATTAGGAATGATATACAATAGTATAAATATGTATTGTAACTCTGTTAAATAACTACATGAACTTTCATAGATAGTTTTGTCCACCAAAAATGTCTTTGTAAAAAAAAGTTGTAATTTTTACTTGTATTTTGAAATGAATAAACATTACTCTCTCTTTCAAATTAACAATGTGTGTAATGACAAAAATGAAGAAGAATTGAAAACCAAGTAAGTTCAGAATTTTGTTACTGTACTTCATTCTGAACAACATTTATTTAGAAATATCATAACTGATTAGGAAAGTGGTTCAGACTTTCCTCACTTAGGATAAGCAGGAGGGTTCCCCATGCTGCAGATCTTTGTGGCAGTTCTCAATATTAGCTAAAATATTAACCCAGGTGACACTTGCAAAGGTGTGTAGAAAAGTTCATAATATTGGTCAAAAATGGAATATTTATCAAATATTTCTTAGGGAAATTATTGGAGATGAAAAAAATGTATGCTAGCAAGAAAGAGCTAAGGGGTAAGAAATGAATTGGTGGTAAGGGCTGCCTAACTCCAGTTAATTGTGTTTCTTCTCTGGACCCCATTCTTCAATGTAACATGAGCACATGAAACTGTGGGTAGACATGTGATGCTCAGTGTTTTAAGCCTGTAAAGTGTCTTCGAAAAACACACTGCTTGTACTTTAAGACATCCTTCTTACTGAGCCAGGACCTAGCCTTAGTATCTTTCTTAGTATTATACTAAAGAGAGCCTCCATCATTATTTTTATTAGTAGTAACAGTACAAAGTATGAATCTTATTAGCCACCCAAAGTATGGATGGACTTTAAACACTTTATTTTTAATTCCATATTTTATTAGAAATATGTATCAAAATCTCACTATTATAATCCAACTTTAGATTTCCAATATGATTATTAAAATTAGAAAGTATTTTATATTTAGAAAAAACAAAATATTCATTATCAGAAAAGTGACTATATCAAAAGAAAAACTTTGGGTATAATTTTTATAGACTACTTTTAAAGAAAAGGGCCTGATTCAAAATGAGTATATGAATTCAACCACTGACAGTCAGTATTCTCTCCTCTCATTTACAAAATTCCAACTGACAGCTCCCTTTCATCATAATTCAGCTTAAGGCACAGCTTCTCCATGAAACTTTTAAAGCCTAATCCAAGTAAGGAATTTTAAAGATCAGAAAGCAAGAAGTAAAATAACAGAAAACATGCCATACAATTAAATGACATGAAACACCCAGATTCAATAAAAACAAAATTGACTCTATGCTGTCTACAAAAGGTGTACCTGACACAAAAACAAAAACATCAGAATAAAATGATGGCTTGATTCTAACACTTTGTCTTAGGAAGAACACGAAGTGATCATCCAATGGAAACCAATCACCAATGTTGGATAAAATTAGGGGAAGTATATTCTTTCATTTTTCCATGTAATGTTGAAACAATAGCAATGCTCAGGCCAAAACCTAAGTGAAACTGGACATCAAGATAGTCACTGCTGATAAAGTTTTCTCTTTACGGTAATTGTTAGACTTTGCAAACTTGAGTTTATGTCTTCATAGTTTTGTGCAGCTTAAAAGACAAGAGACAAAGCCTGAAGCCTCTTCCAAGTATAGTCTCTAAAAGAAGAAATCCAGTCTACATATCTAGGCCACCTACTGGCTATAAACATAGTTTAAAACTGAATTAGATACACCTACCTTGCTGCTAAAAAAGAGTCACAATCGTGAGCCATCCCTCACGTGGTCCAAATTCCAATCACCTTTTAATTATAGTGATCCTTGATACATAGCTCACTGAAGGACCTGGAAGAGGGGAACCTGTCCATTGGAGGGAAGAATATTCATCCCAGAACTCAGAAAATTGCCATAAACGAAACTCCAAAGAATATAATCTCATGTTCAAAAAAACCTCAGAACACTAAAAAGAAACAAAGGATCAACGAGAACCAACAAAAACAACTGTCAGCAGAATCAGACCCATGAAGACTTCAGACACAGAAATTATCAGGAAGCATATAAAAGAAGCATGTTGCCGGGCGTGGTGACACATACCTGTAATCCCAGCACTTGGGAGGCTGAGGCAGGAGGATCCTGAGTTCAAAGCCAGCCTCAGCAATGGCGAGGCACTTAGCAACTCAGTGAGACCTTGTCTCTAAATAAAATACAAAAAAGGGCTGGGGATGTGGCCCAGTGGTCAAGTGCCCCCGAGTTCAATCCCCCATATGAAAATAAAAATAAAAATAAGTAAAAGAAACATGTTTTGTAGGGCTTATAGACATAAAACAAGAAGGTAAAATATGAAAGAAAACCATTGATTATCATAAATTATCAAACAGATTTGATAAAGAGCTAAATAGAATGTAAAAAAATGCAAAATTCATCATTAGAACAACTATAAAGAGAAGTTTTGTTTTTAAGAAGTGTTTTTTTTTTTTATTCAGTTGTTGTATATATAACAGTAGCATGCATTAGAATTCATAGAAGTTTTGAGTTGGAATAAACTGAATAGAATATAAGGCAGATAGAAATGGAGACCCCAAATATAAAATGCAGGTTAGGTGTCCTGGAGAACATGATGAGGTTTCATAGCTATGGGTCTGAGTCTGTCTGGGAAATAGAGTAGCCAGATGATCCTGAGTTTTGGGTTAAAGTGTAAGGAAACAACATGATACATTTATGATTTCAGAGGTTAGTGACTGTGGCAGCACCTCCCCCTGAGCCCAGAAAGGACAGGGAGAGGAGTGAGGGGGAAACTCAGGGAGCAGAGCTTGAAAGGGGGAGGACCTCCTGATGCGATCTGTGTCCCCTAGTAAGTGGCCAGTCAGCCTGGCCACCAGGGACCAAGGTCAGGAAGTGCCCACATCACTCACCTCCATCCTCCGGATCTACTGTGTACCTCACATTATTTGAGCATGTTTGTAAATCAAAGGGCTAGAAAGGTCATTGACAGTGCCCATACATGTCAGCCGTTTTAGTGCAAGAATGGATGAAGGCGGGTCAAAATAAGAGATCCAGAAATGAAGATTCCAAAAGAAAGAGAAAGACAGTGAAACAAATGTCAAATTAAAAGAAACAATGGTTGAGAATTTTCCAAAATAAATTAAAGAATCAATTGTCTAGTACAAGAGCCTAGGAAATTCAAAGCTAAATGATAAAAAAAAAAAAAAAACACTATTTAGCAAAACTATGAGGAAAAAGAAGAACATAAAAGGAAAATATATAACTTAAATACAGCTACACAGGAAAAATATCATCTTTAAAGAAGCAAAGGTTTTACTGACAGCTAACTTCTTGAGAGCAACAGTGGAAGCCAGAAACAGTGAAACACTACTTGCTACGAGCTGCAATAAAATAAAGGTCAACCTAGACTTCTACATTCAGTGAAAATATCATTTATAAAAGAGGCTAACTTAAGACAATTTCAGGAAAAAAAAAGAGTATTCTTGCTATCAACAGATTAATTGAAATTATAAAGAATTCACTTTATGCAAAAAAATAAAATAATCCCACACAGAAGATGAGAGATATAAGCAGAAATGCAAGCAAACTGATGTAGATGGATAGACAGATGGATATATATATATTCCAAATATATATATATATATATTTGGAAATAAGACTTTGAAAATTATAATAATGAAGGAATTAAAAACTAATATCAAACTAAAATATGATACCAATATAGCATAAAGGCAAGGTACAAAGGAATTAAACTGATTGAAATTTCCTTGCAGTGTTTGGAAAGAATATTGATATCCTAAATTAGATCCTGATTGATATTTGAGTTCACAAATGCTAAAAAAACAGTTCTAGGGTTAAAACTTTTCAACTAGCTGAGGAAAGCACTGGAATAAGAAGAAGAAAAAAAATCAACTAACCCAGAAAAAGTCAAGGAAAGAGAGAAAATAAAAGCATAAAAGAACAATTGAAAGTTTCAAAATACATAAAGCAAAACATATATGGAGAAACAGACAAATCAAGAGTTTCCATTGAATATTTCAATATACTCTTTGAATAAATGACAGAAAAAATCAGGAAATTAGGGAAATGCTCATAACTACCAACCCACTTGAGTTAACTGATATTTATAAGATATTCTGCTAACACCAAAACACATACATTATTTTTAAAAGAACATGCAAAGTTTACCAAGATAGACATATTCTGGGTCCAAAAATAATTCAAAATAAAAGTTTAACCATAATACAAAATATGCTCTCTAACTACAATGAAATTAAGTAAAAAAACAAATAGCACAAAGCTATCTGTAAATAATAAGCATTTGGAAACTAACCTATTTCTAGATAGCCCATGGATTGAAGAAGGCATCAAAATGTAAAATTAAAATAGTCAATTAGAAAAAAATGAACACAAAATATTATAAAATTTTGGAGAATTTTGCTAAATCAGTTTTTGGAGGAAGATTGATAGTTTAAATTACCTATATTTGGTAATGAGGAATAGATAATGGAAGTGGAAAAAGACATATCAAATAAAAAAATTTTAGCTTTTTCTTAATAAATGAGAAAAGCAAGAGAAAATTAAGTCTAAAATAAATGTAATATGGAAATAGTAAATATTACAGAGGAAATCAGTGAAATATACAATAGATTTAAGAACTCAAGAAAACTTCATGAACCAAAACATGGCACTTTTAATATAAAATTGTAATATAAAGTTGTAATATAAAATTGTACCTGGATTTAGGTAGAATAAAATATAGAGAAAAGACATATATTACCAATATCAAGAATGACAACAGGGACACAACTATAGATCCTACATATATAAAAGAAGAGTTATGAACATTACAAAATGTACAAAGGCATTATGAATAAACAAACATCGAGATGGCACAGCTAAAGAGAACCTGGATACATTTAGTCATATTCAAAAATGATACAAAGAGTTATGTACACAAAGAATTGCTTGATATTAATGATTTGGTGGCTGAAATGGTGAGTTGTATATGTTAAATATTTGTGCAAATAATTTTTTCAAGTGTGTGCAAGCAAGTAGTGTTTTGATGACCCTTTTAATTTGATGGTAGAGAACCTATGAGGATTGTGAGGATAATCAAGATTTTGAATGTACATGGCCATGGTTTAACTCATGCAGTTTATAATGAAATGATCCACTCCAGTTTACAGATAACTCTATCATAGTGGTTTTGTAAACATTAAATGAAAAAATATATGTATTGATGGGGACCATTATTCATAAAATACAATTTATTTCTTTTACTTTAATAAGAATATAAAAGTGGGGTAAGTCAATTTTCTTCTCTCCCTGATCCATTAAACCATTAGAGGAAATCATCTAAAATAATAACATCAGCATAAGGGAGAGAACCTGGGCTATGATCAAAACTAGATCCTTCAATGTCAATCCAATGTAGAGAAGGCAGGAAATGACCCCAAAAGGGATCAGATGCCTGTAAATGTAAAAGAAACCCTATTAGATGGTTGAAAGATTCTGTAAATTAAAAAGAGAGAATCTTTGAGCTGTGGTTCTTGCAATTTTTCTGATAAAGACTTTGGATCAGAGATTATTATTTTTACATACCTATTGACTGAAGATTTGTGTCCCTTCTAAATTTACACATTTGAAGCCCCCAAACCCCCATTTTATTATATTTGGAGGTACAGTCTCTGTGGAGGTAATTAAAGTTAAATGTGGTCACAATGGTGGGGCCCTCATCTGATAAGAAGAGCGTCCTTATAAGAAGAGGCATGAGAGCATTGTGTATGCATGCGTGCACATGCATGAATGTTTAATATGAGGATATAAGAAGATGGCAAGGTAGTAAGAGAGCCCTTTCCAGAACTAGACCATGCTGGCACATCGATCTTGGAATTCCTGGCTCCAGAATTTGAGAAAATAAATTTCTGTTGTTTAAGTCATCGAGTTTATGGTATTTTGTTATGGAAGTTCAAGCTAAGAGATATGTATACTTTTTATTTTCACTCCAATAGGTAGGTGATGCTTGGTAAATATAGGTTATGTAATAAAGGATTTTTGTAGAATAAAAGCACAAGATATGCATGAGCTGAAAGACCCAGTGCTTTAGATCAACATATGGTGGGCATAAAGGGGGTATACCTAAGCTCTGATTTCCCTGGTAACCATAAATTCTGCTTCTTATTTCACCTTTGGGTATTATCAGTTCTCCTCTCAAATCCCTTCTTCCTCCTGCCTCCTTCTTCCTTCCTCCTATATGCCAAGTAGCCAGTGGATCACTAGAGTCATCATAGAAATCCAGTCAAACAGTAGAGGGGTAAAATACCAATCCAGTGCCTTTTTCCCTTCCATGTTTGCCTGAATCTCATGTCAAAGTATAAAGGCAGAGTATGCTTGGCAAATAATGCAGCAACTCATTTTCAAAGAATTTTTTTCTAAATTAATTCATGCAAGAGACAGAGACTGATAGACTTAGCTTTTAGCAAGAAATGCTCTCACTGGAATTTGGGATAAGAAATTCAAAGAATTGTATGCCTATCAAAAATCAACCTGGGGATAGAATTCCATCAGCCTAATAAGGATTCTCGCCTTTGAAGTACTTCTTTTGTCTCTTCATGCCTTTTCCTCTGGCACCCTTATTTCATGCACAATATGATAAATATATAGGCACATTGGGTGAGCTTGTTCAGTCTAATAAAATCCCATCACAGTCCAAATGAAGTGTGAAGCTAGTTAAATGCTTTTCATTATTCCCTCACTTATATAATCAAGTTATCAAAAAAATCTTATACCAAAATGCTGAGTGTTTTTAAAAAGACAGTCCATATATTAACAAGAAAATAACTAGTCTCTAAACTTGTCCTTCATTTCATAATGTGTTGGGGATAATGACAATTTATAGACCCCAAAGAGGGAATTAGAAGTTATGTTTGTTAAGCTATGTAACATGAAATGGTTATAAAAACAAAGAACTTTGAACATGTTTAATAGAAATTATAAAACCATACCACCCAGGACTGCTGGGCTACTAGGCCATAGGTAATTTGGTTCAATGACCCAAACTTCCCCACTTACCACCTTTGCTTGGGAGAATGACTCAATAACCTGTACATCATTTCCAGCCAAAGAACATAGCCAAGTGATTTAAAACCACTTGGTGAATTTAAATGTCTATCACCTCCACAAAATATGCATTTACCCTGCATTTAACAACAGCAACTCATATGTCATTTTCTGGCCAGTTTTTCTTACTCCTACTGCTCCCTCTATTTCCAGTCTGCTTAATTGGACTCAGGTGTATTTTGAAAGCCAAAATTCTCAGCTATCTTCTCATAAAGGCAGATGTCCAGGAAAACTAAAAAAAGAGAAAAATGAAAGGATAGCACTTTTGGCCTATGAATATGAGCCAGCTCGTAGCATGAAAATTTTAATTTTCACATTTTGATGAAAACGGTAAACACATTTTGAAGAAAAAAATGGAATGTGCCATTCTAAAAGCGTTATGAATTGAACCACTTCGTGATGGCCACAAAAAAGCATTAGCACATTTTGCAAAGGTATATTTTCTTCTGAAGTTTAACAGGAATTAACTGCCTTTAATTGAATTGCCTTTAGTGAAATACCTTTAGAGTTTGTGATAAATGAGTGGTGAAGGGTTGGGGATTTTTTTAGGCCATATGCTCTTTTGCTCACCAGGGACATTATTGTTATTAATAAAAGTATCAATAAGCATTTGTTGACCCTGGGGCAGAAATAGCATTATCTTCTGCAATTACTACAAATGTGAAGATGAAATGAGATGCTTTTGTGACCACTTTTAAAGTGTTTAATGAACATTAGCTTATTTATAGTTCCTTCCCTCAAACAGCACAGTCAATTAGACTTGCCCAGTGACTTCATGACCTTCATGATCTTGGTGGGAAAAGCATTCCAGTGGTGCTTTGGGAACAGAGCAAGGTAGAGTCATCAAAATCTGGTTAGAGAAAACTACACATAAAATACATTGTGAAGGACATGTAAAAGTGAGTTAAATGGCAGGAGGAAATTTTTTCAAAACTGATGGAACAGATCCCTGTGGAGGTGAGAGGAAATGCAATCCAGGACACTGGGAGGAAGCTTCATGATGCGCTGGTTGGCATGAGAAATTTATTCATGTCCACAGGCCACAGATGCCTATGAGAAATTATGATGGCTCCTTTATACTTTAATAAATGTGTCAAAGAGAAACTGGTGAAATTAATTTAAAGTTACATAACTATTATTGCTGATTATTGAGACCCCAAATTGGAACAATGCTTATCCTCTTATAGTAATCAAATGCTTTTAAATGTCTACTCTTTCATTAAACAAATGTTACCTTTAATTAAATGGTAAAAATAAATGGACTACCAGGAACAAAAGGCATATGTTTATAATTGCACTTCATAGTACTTTTACTCTTTTTTAAAAACTTACTGTTTTATTATTTATTTCAATAGTGTATTTTCAATGTGATTACTAAAACGTTTATAAATTTCATCACCATGTGATTATTTATGAGCCTGAACATTTCCATCACTGTAATTCACTCTTGACTTTAAAGAATGACTATTTAATGAGCAACATTAATAACATGATAGGATAATAATATACAAATATGCATGTATCTTTGTATGTCTACAAACTTGAATTTAATGTACATTGCTTAGTATCCATAAATTATCGCAATGCTGATTATACTGTATAAGTAGTAACTGAATTAAGTAATTGGAAATTTCTAGAATTGGTTATTTGTCAAATGATAGATAAAAAATTTAATTTATCAAGATTATACTATTATACCATTATAAGGAAAAAGTAAGAGTATGTTATTTTTCTAAAGCTTGTCAAGGAAGGAAGGAAAATCTACAGTCCAAAGCCTAACAAGAATTTAAGTATACTTTAAGGAATAATAGATTTTTTAAAAACTCATTATTTAATTCTTCCATATATGGACTCTTCTTTTCATCCAAATGCCTCATCATGGTGGAAATGAGGGCTGAGAAAAGAAAATGCTTTAGGCTTTTTAAACATTATTCAGAAGATTTCTCAACCATTATGCAAATGTAAGGCTGAGGAAAAAATTGTGGTATAGCAAATCTAAAATTTTCTCCAATTTTTCCATTGCTCTATTAATAATGACATTCTGATTTGACTACAGAATATTCCATCCAATTAGGTAGAATTTACAATAGGCTCTGTCCATCTGGCCTACTCCTTGATCTCAAGGCCACAGCTACTCTAACAGGCATCAGACTTCCACAGGGTGGAATTAAGATGCCAAACCCTCACCACTGTGGTCCAATGTGGAACCTTTATGTGAATCACTTCCAGCTACTCATGCTGCTTTCTTGTTTACCCACAGTTATCCATCACTCCTTGGTTTCTCTAGTTTTTTAGAATAAGAACAATGACATCATCTACATGGTTCATTCCTTTCCTTGGTGTCTGCCTTGGGGAAGATGAGTAAATCAGTTAAACAAAATAAAATTGAAATCTAAAAGCAAATCAAAGTCATATTTATGACATTATAATAACTTCATGGGCAGCAAGCAGTATATCTTTTCTAGTAATCTCTTCGGTGTTTGTTGAATTAGGATAAATGTTAGAAAGTAACATTTTCAGAAGCCTAAATGAATTTTCTCTAATAATGAATTAGTGTAAAACTTAAGATCTTGACTGTGCTTCTCAGAATATTGTAAGCTGATTAAATTTACTGAAGATTTATTCTTCATTAGTGTCTCCTCTTATAAAGAATAAGCAGTGAGAAGATAGTAATAAATACCCAAATAAAGCATGCAACACAATTTTTGAGTTGAAAGTCGATTTACCTGTTTCAATTCTGTAATTTGTATCCAGAAATAATATATCATAAAAAGAAAGATCCTTGCTAGTTGCAAGTCTTATGTTATCATATTTTACTTTCTTCTTAGTTAATACACAGGAACACAAAATTTCATTATTTCCATCCAAGAATATCTTTTCAAGGAAGAGCAAAGGATAAAAATTAAGGTAAAATATGTAAATGGATATTTTAAGTTGATTTTAAGAGGTTTGAAATGTGCTATTCTTTTTTGTGTTGGATGGGTTACTATAGAAGACATTTTTAAAATATCATTATAATAGTTATTTCAGAGAAGTCTTGAAATTAAAATCTAAAGATGTAAAAACTTGACAAATTACAATATGTAAGTTATGAGTAAATAAGAAGCCAAGTACTTATTTCCAAATATTTAGGTCTATCATTTAAATTTCTCCATTTAGGTTTCTTGGAGCAATTAAAAATACATTCCAGATCAATTAATTTCTTAACCTGAAAAAAATAATACTATTTAAAGTCCATACTAAGAAAACTGATGGTAAATATGACAGAATTTAAAAGAAAATCAATAAAAATTAACAATTAGTTATAAAATTATCTTCCCAATTTTATTTGGTCCCAAATGGATCTTATTGTGTTTGGTTCTTTCTCTTCCAGTCATTTTACTGTCAAACCAAAGGTGAATGAAGTTGATGATCTGGGCTGAATTTCATCCATACAGATTATTTTTAAAACAGAAGATCAGATGAATTGTTAGGCTAAAATAATAATGGAAGATGCAATTTCTATCCTTTATTATCCTTAAAACATATTGCCAAGTTTATAACAAGTGTTTTTCTATAGGTAGGAGCCATCACTAGAAAGTGTTTTTTAAAAATCAATTACTCTGGGGAAATTGTCTGACACTGAAACGTCAACCAACCTCCTAAAAGTGTCTATTAGAAAAAAAAAAAAAAAAAAGGTCAGTATTTCCTTCTATCTTAAAATAAGAAAGTTCAAAGACAGCATTTTTCACTATGGCTCAGCACATCCTGAGTTTCAAATGTGCCATCTTGGGCTTTACTCATGACAAACCCATAGTGAGCAAGGCAGAAGAGGGTTGAAATAGCAGCATAATGGTAGTGTCAACGTTGAAACATTGCACAGAGCCCCTTGGCTCCCAGGCAACTGATTTCACCAGCAAAAGCATAGTACAAAAGGACTGAGGTGGAAGGAAGTAAATACAGAGCTAAAAAGTAAATATTTCTGAAGAACATTCTTTTTCTTCCTAACCTCATTCCTTTCTTTCCAGAATTATTTATCGAAAGCTGTGCACCAGATATGGTGCAACACATCAGAAATACAACTGTGCTGTTTATTCACAAAACACAAAAGACTTCAAAATGATTCCAGAGGAGAGCACAGGGAGGAGTGGAGCAAGAACACAAAGGCGGAGCAAGCTTGCCTCCACCTGGGAGGTGTAGAGATGGCTTCCCCCAAGGTGGTAGAAAACATCAGCAGCTTTTATTAAGCTTATGGGGCTTAAATTTTTAGAAATGATTAAAATCTAAGCTGAAAATAATATTATGTTATTCTAAAACATTTCTTATAAAATAGATATGCTAACAGTAGTAAATATTATATACTTATGCCCAATACCTACATCAAACTCTTGAAAAAAAAATATATGTATTTTTGGGGGGTGGGGTACTGGGGATTGAACTCAGGGGCACTCGACCACTGGGCCACATCCCCAGCCCTTTTCTGTATGTTATTAGAAACAGGGTCTCACTGAGTTGCTAAGTGCTGAGGCTGGCTTTGAACTCACAATCCTCCTGCCTCAGTCTCCCAAGTGCTGGGATTACAGGCGTGCGCCACTGCACCCGGCTCTCTTGAAAAATATTGACCTGAAAACATAATTCTGGCAAATTATTAAGGAAGAAAAAAAAGAGTCATGCTTTTTGGAAAGCATTACTCATTAGTTAGTGGTTTAGAATTTAGAGAAAAGTGAGTTTATAAAAAAACAAAGTTGAATAAGTTGCATATAGATCCATCCAGACAGTGGATGTAAAAAAAAAAAAAAAGACTGTACAGGACTGTACAGTCTTTCATTTTGGATATGCTTTGAACTGTGATGGAAGCAAAACATTTTTCATAATTGCCATAGTTATCCTAGTTGTATTTCTTCCTACCTCTGACCTTGCACACATCTCAACCTATCTATCTAAGCATCAATTTTCTCATCTTTCCAGTAGAGATAATATCAGCATCTGCTTTAGACTTGTGAAAATGAAGTAATAAATGTAAAATACTTCATGTAATAACTAGCAATTAATAGTATTGCAATTATTATGTTATTACAAAATTCTCCCTAATTTATCTTGATCAAAACTAAGAAAGTGTAAGCCTTCAAGGTATAAATCTAGATCTAGGTTCTCACAGTCATGTCCCTGATTTTTCCCACAGGTACCCACTTTAGAAGTTCTAATGGTAAAACTCTGGTCTCCTCAATACTATTCACTCTACTTCTTCTTTCTCCCCAGATAATATAAAGCATGTAGTAAAATTCATTTTTTAAAAGACTTCACTATGATACCTAATTGTATCCATTGGTTTGGCTAGCCTATTTCAGTTGTTTGGTCAAATATCAATCCAGATGTTGTTGTGCTGCAACAGATAATTAAATCAAGAGACTGAGTAAAGCAGATTACCCTCCACAAACTGGGTGGGCCTTATCCAAGCAGTTGAAAACCATAGGAGAAAAGACTGAGGTCCCCAGAAAAGGAGGGAATTCTGCTTCCCAACTTCCTTTGGATTCAAGACTGCCACACTGACTCCTGCCAAAACCTCTCATTATGCTACTATCCTGCCTTGCAGATTTGGAGTTTGCTAGCCCCCACAATTGCTTTAAGGAATAAGCAAACTCCTTTTAAAATTTCTCTCTCTCTCTCTCTCTCTCTCTCTCTCTCTCTCACACACACACACACACACACACACACACACAATATACATCCTATATGTGGGTTAGTATTTTAGTATTCTCTGGGGAAGCCTGAGTAATACACCCATGTAGGCTTTTGTAATTGTTTTCACTTGGACCATAATAAACTAGCAGTGTTCTCAAAAATTATCTACCCATCTTCATCAAGATAATTGCCTAAAAAGAGAATCAAAATTTCTGAAACAGAAGGTTAGAGAATAATTTTAAATACCTATTGATAAGAAATAAGGAAATAAACTCAAGACCAAGTTTCAAAAGATTTTTTAATACCAAAAGGTATTAAGATGATCTAAAAGTCTGTCATTAACATCTCACCTCAAACCTCTCAAGTCACAAAGGCAGCCCTGAGTAAGCATGGTCATTGTGACAATGTCAACAATTGACAAAGAAAGACAATCATCTTAACCTGCTCTTAACCAATCTAAAGCATTAGCCTATTATAACTGTCATTGGGGTTTAACAAAAGCACACATATATGGCGAAATAGCCTCAAATGTTTGGTATCTTTCAGCATCACTTCAAGGTACCAATATATTTGCTATGAATTTTTTTCTTTTCAGACTGATGCATATTCAAGGACAAAAAAGGTAGTCATCCCATTTTTAAATAACTCCAGGTAATACCAACACTGTTTTCCAGCTTACTATCTTACTGGCCTAAAATAATTAACTCCCTGGGGTGGGGAGGAAGAAGAGCAGGTGGCAGAAGGGGAGGAAAAGGAGAAGGGGAAGAATCATAAAATCAGAGAATCAAATCAGGACTGGAATTTATATACGCCAGCCATAAGAATCTGCAAAACCAAGATGAAACCTTTCTGGATAGAAATCTCTGGATAGACATCACAAAGATAGTGCAATTTTTTTTTTTTGAAATTTACTTTTTATTCTAAGTTGTTAGAAATGACAGCAGAATGTATTACATTTCATATTAAACTTGTTGTTAGTTTTCTTTTTTTCACATGGCTGCCTCACAGAAATATCTTTATTAGGTTCACTGGTAAGGGCTTTAATTTTACAGTCTTTCTATGATTCTATATAATAAGTAATGGTCCTTCAGAAAATGAAGTGAGTTTCAGAAATACACTCTGTGACTGACCATTAGAGCCTCCTAACTGCTTAAATTCATTCTTGGATTTTCCTTTATTTATTTATTTTTCTTAAATTCAATTTGATATGTACCTGAGTATCTTGCCATAACATGTATGGACTTGCTAATTCTGTTATATCCTGTGTATATGTATATTTCCAAACATATAATAGAATTTGGCATGTTTCTTTACCCCATGGAACCAACAATTTAAGTGTTCTATATAAATATATATGTAAATAATATTATCAACTCACGTTCCTAATTTTTCCCCTTGTGTAGCACTTAAGAGTTCCCAGTGAGGCCAGAAGAAGCAGGATTTTGTCCTTTTCTGTTCTGTTCCTCTGATATATGAAGTGATATCTACACAGAGAAGCAACTTATCAGTCCTGATCAAATGATTCCATGAATGAAAAATTTCACGCCCATTATTTCACACAAGTAACTTCCATGTGGCGAAAAGAGAGATCACTGTGTGTCATACAACTAAGATGTTAAAATTTTAATTATTTGCCCAAATTCACACATTTAGTAAGGGGCAGAAGTGACTCGAGAATTCAGGTTCTTTGACTTCCAATCTAGTACAAGTACTATGAGAGTTGTGTGGCTTGTAAATGGCAGAGGAGATTGTTGTAGATAGAAGCCAATGTCATTCAACATTTCAGAGATTCAGTACAGAAAAATGTCCTTCCTGGCTTTGTGGTAAAAGTAAGGGCAGGGTCCTTTCACTTTAAAAGTGTGGAACTTTTAATAAAGAACACTGGCTCACCAGATGTGAGTTAAATAAAAGCAAGCTTTTAATGTTGGCACCTAGTAAGTCACATGCTTCTTAAAGAAGAAAAATGGCTGGTTCCAAGCCCAGGAGAAATTAAGGGTTATAATTTTCATACTTTCAGACAAAATGCAATACTAACATACATGCAAATTTCTCTCTCTCTCTCTCTCTCTCTCTCTCTCTCTCTCTGTCTCTCTATCTCTCTCTAACACACACACACACACACACACACACACACAAGGGGGGGGACCAATATGGAGGACTTTGGCTATAAGTATAATCCTGGTACACAAAAATAAGCAAATTAGTACTGCATCCTCATGGATTGAGGATCATCAGTGATTCAGTCATCAAAGTCCCTCAGGTGTGACAATCTGCCCTAGAAGGAATGTCACAGAAGACTGTCACAGGGTATTGATGTACAGTGATACCTTCACAGCCATGAACCTACAAGATGTTCTGAAAACATATCCTTGAACTTAATCACTTTCATAATTCATAATTCAAAAAATATTTGTATCTCTAAATTCAAATAACCCCGCTAAAATAAATTTGCTTCTTCTTGCTTGTGCTTTTAGGCATAAAGGCGTCAAGTGTTATGGACAGACCTGCTGACAAAGAGGTAAAGGCTTGGTACATAACTGTGAGCTGTTTTTTGTTGTTTGTTTCTTTGAAGTAAGAGGTACCACCTGGGGTAAGTCCAGAGCCTCCCTTTACAGAGGGGAACACACAGCCCAGCTCCTCCATTGGCTGGCAGTGTGGATGTGGGAATAGACTACATTCTCCTCCTGATGCACCCCAGGATTCTTGTGTCCACAAGTGGTTTCCCAACTGAGCTGCCAGGTATGTTGTCCCAGGAAGCCAAAGGAGTGGGCCATGGAGTGAGGAGGAAGCCATAGACTCTTCTTGACAGCATTAAGTAAAAATCATTTTTCAGAAAAAAATCACTTAGCACAGGGTCCTACATAGAGTAAATTCTCATGAAACCTAAGCTAAGCCTATTAAGAATTAATAAGCCCTACTTGTCACTAGCTCTACATTGTAATTTCTTTTGACACCAGTTTCCCATAGCCATATTTCATGGTAGAGTAGGTAATATTTGTAGAAGTAAAGAGAAAAAGTAATAAGTTTTATATGAGTAAGCAAATAAATCACTAATAATATTGGATACTTTCAAAATCTGAGTAGGTCCGAAAGCACTGAAAGATGTGGTTTTCCTAATTAATGTTAGGTGATGACATAAAAGTCAAGTTTAGGAATTATTCATCTGGAATTAAAACACACACACACACACATACACACACACACACAGAGAGGCTGTAAGGGCATTTTAATGAGAAAACATTGCACAATCATCTTTCTTATAGTCTAAAAAGACTGATGTCTGTTTTATAAGATACTATTGATACATCTTCTAGTGTGGTTAATTATGACCCATTGGTAAAATCCCCAACCAACCTATTTTTCCCCCAAAAAAATTTTGTTTGCATAAAAACAACTTCATGGTCTATAATCTGAAATAAAACTAGACAGGCTGGGAAAAATACTAAGAAAGTTTTGTTCCATCTAAGAATATTTCAATAATTTCCAGAGGGAGGAAAACTTAAAAACTGGCTGTTCATGGCAAGGAAAGATTAGGAAGAAATGACCCTATACTGGATAGTAAGATTCTGGATACAGGACGTGTGGCTTCCCTGACCAATAAATCTCCAGCAGTGACTAGTATTTCACATCACAAATGCTGACTCACTTTTTCTCCGATTAAAGTCACAAGACTGATAAAGATCACATTCTTCAATAGTGAGAGCACTGAATTAAAAAGACACATGAGATTTTTCCATTGTTTCATTGTCAAAAATTACATGATTAAAACATACACTTCTATGTTTTTAGGTTATGAATTTATACTGATATATAGCTTCTGCCTTGGAAAGAAATATTTTTTCTGCTACCAGGGATTGAACCTAGGGATGCTTACCACTGAGTCACATCTCCAACTCTTTTTATTTTTTTTATTTTCAGATAGGACCTCATTGAGTTGCTCAGGGCCTCTCTAAATTGTTAAAATTAGCTTTGAACTTGTGATCCTCCTTCCTCAACCTCCCAAGACACTGGGATTATAGTGGCGTGTATCACTGTGCCTGGCTAGAAAGAATTTTATGAGGTGCCATAAATATAGATTAGATAAATTCAGCAAGTGCTAGATTTGAGATGAATTTTTTTGGACTTGTTACATAAGTGTTTGTGAAATACTTTTGTGTAAAATGGAAGACTTGTTTATTTAAAAGGTTAGTACAACTAACCTTTTGAGAAGGTCAATTACATGAAATTGCAATCTAATTGTTATTCTGGCTGTCCATTTAATGTCCTTCTAATAAATTTGAAATGGTAATTCAGAGGTTCATTGACTTTGAAAATTATGTAGGTCTTGATAACAATAAAATAATTTGAGACATAAGTCTTATTAGAATTAGGATAACTGACATGGTACACCTTTATTTTATAAGGGGTGAGGGAGAGGTTATACAGCAGAAGAGTCAATGGTATATCATGTTTAAGCAGACATCAAGCATTTTATTTACACTGAGAGAGAAAAACGTATATTCAGGCATCTTAAATTCACCCTTATCTTCAGGGACATTTATATTAATAAATGTCTTGCACGTCATTCTAAATATCACTGCCTTGTAAGATTTAGTCAGTATTAATTTATGAAATTTGACCAACATGGCATTCATCGTTGAAAAAACAAATGCCATTAGAACTCCCATGTCCACTTAGCATTTCTATCTCCACTTCTCTAGTCCCGCCTGCCACCTCTCCCCTGAACCATGCAACAGCCTTCTTAGGAGGCTACTTGAATCCATTGTTTACCTTCTCAAAACCTGTTTTCAATTCAAAAAAAGTAAAATATACATCATCTCCTACTTAAAAATCTTTCACTGGAATCCCATTGCTCTTAGGGTGAAAACAAGTGCTTACTATGACCCACGAGTTCTCACAAGGAAGGGTCCCTGTCACCTCTCCCACTTAAGTGTTCCTTAGCTCCTTACACCCACCAAGTTTCTCTCCTCCACAGAACATTTGCTGGGGCAACTCCTGTGCCTGGCACATGTTAGCCTCTTTCTCTGAGTAACTCCTACATACGCTTCAATTTTAACTCCCAAATTATATTAAATATTCTTTTTAAAGCTTTCATTGTCTTTTGTATCTCTTTTGTATTATTTTATTGCATTTTATATATTTGTTTATATATATGTAATCACGTACGTGTGCATACATATATACACATAACATCACATATACACAAACATACATACTACATGTGTAAGTCCCAAAAAATGTGTTATATCAACTATATGCAATTAATTCCATGAAAGCAATAAATAGTCAGATGAAAGGACTCTAATCTAAGGACACAGGATAGGCATCATAAGGAAATTCTAAGGTAGTGGGAATGTGGCCCAGTGGCAGAGCACTTACCTAACATGTGTTAGGTTTGATCCCTGGCACCACAAGGGAAAAAAAAAAAAATCTCCAACATAAAAATCACATTCCAAGTTAATTATTTCCATGATAGTTTTTAATGACTCTTCTATATTGAATGGGGAGCTAAATTAGGATGCTTGTTTGGGAAGGTGGTTATTATTTTTACAGCCTTCAAAGAGTTGTGCCAAGGGCTATTTAGAACATGACAATATAGTTTATTATTATTCCTTAGATTTGCAAACTTCTTTTTTATATCATCGTAACAGTTCGTGAACTGTTATTTTTAAATGTAGTGCCAAGTTGTGTTTTAGCTAAGGACTAAGTTTCTTGAAGTTCTATTTTTCGTATCAGAATGAAAATTCCCTAAATGTAAACAAAATCAAATCATTTTCCAGCCTCAGCTTTTTCTCCTGGGACTCAATCATGCTTATAACTTATAGCAAACAATACATGCTCTATCATCAAAACTTCCAGAAAAATATGCATTTTCTTTTTTGTTTAAACTTACTAAAATGACCTAAAGAACGACATCCAAAAATAAATACTATGTTGACATTGAAATGATTCATAGTTATAAAATACTACTACATTTCTTATAAAGACACTAATGTATATCTAACCAGATTATCTCTAGATCTCCGTTCATTTTCCTACGTTCATTGTACAACACAGCCTTCTACAGATCAATAATGTGAATAAAGGTTAGATTATCAGCAAATTAAAAAGTACAGGCAAAATATTTGGCTATAAATATATAGCAAAATTTTATCCCATTCATGTTCCTATAGAAATGTTTAGTTGACTATATGTTATCAAAACTTAAAAATCACATAGATCATATTTCTAAGGTGTATGTATAGATACCAGATATTAAATAAGCCATAAGTGAAAACAGAAACTTAAACAGAAACTTAGAAAGGAGTATGTATATCACATATATATATATCACATACTCCTTTATATATATAGTATATATATATACATTATATATATACTATATATATATATTATATATATTATATATACTATATATATATTATATATATAATATTAAAACTATATTTATTAAATTATTATTTATTAAATTATTATTAAAACTATATATATATTATATATATATATATATATATATAATATATATATATATATATATAGTTTTAATTTCAAATGACCCCCAACAGTCTGTTTTGAAGGCTTGTTCCCCAACTCATGGCACTATTGGGAGGCAGTGGAACTTTTAGGAGCTGGGGCCTAGTAGAAAGAAGTTAGGTCAATGGAAGTGTGCCTCTGAAGGGGATAATCAAACCCCAGGCCCTCCTTTCTCTTTCAGATTATTGGCTGCCAGGAGATGGGTGGCTTCATCCATTACACACTCCTGCCATGAAGTGCTGGTTGTCACATGCCCAAAGACAATGGCCCTGCTGACTATGACTACGGACTGAAAACCTCTGAAACCATGAGCCAAAATATGTCATGGATTATCTCAAGTATTTTGCCACAGTCACAGAAAGCTGACAAATGCATTATGTACAAGTTTATTTCTTTTGCAAATAAATCCCTTTTTAAAAAAAAATCCATCTATGTAACACATCATAAACAACGTTTTTATTATATACACGTACATATACAAAACTCTGATGTATGAATAGGAAACAAGTTATAAGATCATAATTAATATAGTGAGTGGATCTGAAGAACTTGCACTCATTTTTTCTTAATATTTTTATGTTTATACTCATAGATGGCTTGTAAAAATTGTGTAGTTCATTTAAAATTAAGTAAACAAATTTTAAAATAAACAGGAAATTCTTAAAGTGAACTGCATAGAAATGCCCATTATGTGCATGCCAAGACTATTGTTATCAAAAATGGATAACTTGAAATTCTCCTAACACAAACTTCATGTTTTCCCTTCAAAAATTTAAGCCCATTTTGCTTTGTGCTATTCTTAATGGAGATAGAATATCTGGACATAATACTTCTTATGAAAGCTTCTCCTGTCAAATGATAGAGTCTCAGAATTTGAAGTGACCAAGAGATCAAGGTCTATATCCCTCGTTTTTTAGCAGAAGCATTTAAGCTTGAAGAGTATTTCCAATTCAGTTTTAACTCCCACCTGCCTGGGATAAACGAGTTCTACCTTTATTCTTTCCTCTTATTGTATATTTTAAAAATTTTAACAAGTCTTTTCTCTAATTTTGAGTATTGAATTTCAATAGATTATAGAACTCTAGGATTCAAAAATTAAAAAGTTATAAAGCATTACACATTGAAAAACTCACCTCAAATCCCTATTCCCATCCCCCAGTCTCCTTCCACTTACTCTAGAAAATCACATTTCTTATTTCTTGTTTATTCTTTTAGGATGCTATAGGCAAAATACCTAAATATGAATATATAGAGTTATCCCTCCTTTATCCTTAAGACACCATACTATACTGCACATATAATCTGAAACATTCCTAAACAAATAAAACTTAGAAGCCTTTCCATTTTAAAATAGAAAGATTCTTCCATCTCCCATACCTAGTATGTCATCATAGGGATGCACAGAAATTTATTTAGCCAGTGCCCAGTTGATGGATATTTAATTCATTTCTAATCTTTTGCTTAAAAACAGCAGTAAGATGAATAAATTAGTGCATATGTCATTTTTCAGCTGTGTAATTTGTTTCTAAGTTAAATCCCCAAAAGTGGGATTACTCAGTCAATTTAAATTTTAAAAATCATTGCCAAGCTGTTCTTTATGGGGAATGTTCAAATATACACTCATATCATGAAGCAATAACAAAGTCTGTTTCCCCACAGCCTCATCAAAAGCATATACTATCAATCTCAGAACTTTCCCAATGCCATGAATAAAAAGCATCATTTGAGAACTATTTGTTCAAATCCTTTTCTCTTTTGATCCACTGTTCTATTTCTTTATTACCCATTGTCTAGTCTAAAAGTAGAAAAACTTTTCCTCAGTTTGTCATTTGTCTTTTGGCTTTGTTTATATGATTTCTTGAATTATGGAAGTATCTAATTTTTATGTGGTTAAAATCATCAAGCTTTTCTTTCAGTCCTTCAATTTGAATCAGTTAGAACACCCTGACTTCATAAAGGAAGCACCCTGCATTTTTTTCAGCATTGTTATTTTGAGGGTTTTTTACATGTACATCTTCAACATTGGGAGTCAGACGTTTCCAAGTACAGTGCTGAGCCACGGGGCATTGACAAGATTAGTGGTAAATGCCATCATGAAATATAAAATATAGCGAGAAGGAAACCAATCACAAACCTGATTTAAATAAAATGCAGTGAACTTCATGATAAACAAAGTTTAGAGTGTTTTGGGAGCATATAACAGATGGGTTTAATCAAGTCTGGGGGCAGGTTGAAAAAAGAAAAAACCTTCATGAGAAAGTGACATTTGAGCAGAGACAGAAGAAATCTACTGATCATTAACCTATCAGAGGAGAGAGAAGGGATGAGGAAGGAGACAGCTCCAGGAAGGGGTTCCTTGTGGAAGGTGCCAGCCAGTTGGAGAAGTCTGAAAGTCAAGACAAAGATACTGCGATTACCACATCCAATAATTACATTAGGAAATAGTCTTTTTCTTAGAGTAATGGGAACCATTAGAAGTGGAAAAATCCAGGTTCAGATATAAGTAATTGCTCAATGCATTTAGGGTTAGAGACTCAGGAAAGCCTGAAGCTGGTCTGCTCAACAACACAATATACTCTCTGGAAATCAATTGTATGACTCATGGCAAACCACTTGGATTTTAACGATGTTTTCCTAAGTCCCTCTTTTGTGTTTTTGTTCTTCCTCCATGCCCCATTCATGGTAAATTTGATATCTCCAGAAAGTGTTTAATCTAAATGCTTTCATTGTACAACATATCTCAACCTTTCAATATAACTTATTTGGTGGAGAGAAATCCACTTCTACCTTCACATTAAAGAAACAGTAAGTCTGCCAAGAGTTAACATGTTCTTCCAAACATAGAGGAATACAATCTGCACTAATTGTTCTAGAAAGGAAAGGGTTATTTTAAACAGCTATTAAACAAAGTTTTACCTCACCTATTGACAAAAACAATCCTTTTCACAGAAATTACTTTATAACTTCTCAGTATAGAATAATACATTTAAGCATGCTCCAAATCAAATAGTAACTCCCTTGTCAGTGTGGCCCCTGAAGCAGCAATGGATGCAGTGTGGAGCTGCTAACTTGGGACACCTGACAGAGCTGAGCCTCAGACTTGTCCCTTTATGGTAGAGTTCTTGGAACCCAACCCCACTGGTAGTTGTGAAGCATCTATGATGATAAAACCAGATGAAAAGAGTTCTGAGCACGGATTATAGTGATAGTTGCACGACAAAGTGAACTTGTTTAAAACCACTAAACTGTATACTGAAAAGTGGTTAAGATGACAGATTTTACAGTATGAATATTTTGCCACAATTTTTAAAAATTAAAATAAAAGAGCAAAACAAAGTACTGATGTTAAGTAGTATAATCTTGGTCATTCTAAACAAGTCATTTGTTGCCCTCATAAAATTCTTTAAGCATTATATTTACATACCCAGGAAGGGTGTTAAGAATAGGCAAAAATGGTAGTTAAACTGCTTTTATGGGGCTTTATTTCTTGTTTGGACTGGCTTTACATTGATTAGCATATTATATTAGCTCTAATATTGATACTTCACAATAAACATAATAGGCACCTAAGGTATCTGAGTGAATAGTTATTCTTATTGAATTTAGCTTTTATTTAAATGACAAAGATATTGCAATTACTATATCCAATAACTGCATTAGGAAATTTTCTTTCTAAGGTCAACCAATCTTAAATTCTGCACACTGCAAAGACATCTCATCTAATATATTATTAATCTTCTAGCACAGGAGATTTCATTATAAACTCATCTATACTTTGAAACAACATTAAGTACTTAGAGAATTAGGATTGTTGAAAATCATATTGCAGCAATTAAACTTTGTGTTTGTTTTCATGTTATCTGAGACTCACTTCATTTAAAGGAAGAACTATTTACACAAATCTTTGCTACAAATTCTGGGGAGATTAAAAATAATTTTTCCTGTAGAGATAAGTCACTTATTTTCAGTTAAAAAAAAAAATAAGCACTAAAATTCCTTTTATATTGCAGGAGATATTATAACTGATCACAAAAACAATTTCAGACAAATAGCTAAATTTCTGTGCAATTATCCATGATATAATGGAGGGTTTGAAAACATGAATGCTGATTTCCAGTTTTAATAATATTCGAAAATATGCAGTAATCTGGAAGCTCACAACCACCAAGGTGAATAAAGTATTGAACAGATACTCAGGGTCTCCTCAAACACAGGAAAGTTGCCTCTCTTGTCCCATGGGTAGATATGGCTTTTCCTTAAAAACAAAAACAAACAAGCAAACAAACAAAAACCAGTCATCCCTAAAGAATTTATGGCATTTTAGCCATGCTCTATGTATTCCAATTGTGTGAAATTTTGAGATTAGATATTTGCTCACTCCTAACTTCTTGGTACCATCTTCTCCATCGAAACAGCAATGCTTTCTCTGGGAAATTTAATCTCCTGGGTCCCTACTATCACATTCTTTTTTAAAAGAGGAAGCAGTATGCCCCAAGGCAAAAGAGAAACAGCTCTCCCACTTCTAATGCAAAACTAAGATTTGCTCAGATCTGTGTCTTCACACTTTCTTGAGGGGTAGGCTCAGATGAATAACAGCCCCAGGGCAATGCTTAGCTATTTAAGGATTCTTAGGTTTTTAGTTAAATTAATTCTCAGAAGAGTTCTTTTTTGTTTTTTTTTTTTTTTTTCTTTTCAACCTCCTACCATTTAATTAGGTATTATCAGTTTCTTTATAATCTAAGGGACATTCTCAAATGTTGCCTGTGGACAGGACCTTGAAGGCATCAGGCTAAATGCCAATGCTGGGGAAGAGCACACCCCAGGGCCTGAGCCCAGAACAAAGATGTATCAGTGTGTCAAAAGTTGGTCCCATGTTTATGAATTGATTTATATAAAGTTTTTATTAAAAAAATGTGACTTGAGGGTGATAGCAAATTGTGTCCAACTGTTTGAGTGCATATGCCTGTCATCTTCTGATCTTGCCCAAACTCTACATCTGCAAACAATTTATGGGCACTGAAAACACACACATTGGGAGAAGTTCTCTAGGGATCTGGTATTGCTGCTTGCCTCTGAGCAAAGGGCATTGACAGCTTAGTTCAAGGATATTTTAAAGCTGCCCTGGGGCAGGGAGCATATTTGGTTCATGCCAGAGACATTTCAAGGTGATATAGGAAGTGTAACTCTTGACTCAAAGGACAGATTGGTTTATTTCTTTTCTTTGTGCTGGGGATTGAACGTAGGGCCTTATGCATTCAAGGCAAGCATTCTACCAGCTGAGCTATATCCCCAGCCCTCAGGTTGGTTTCTCCTCCAGGATAATCCAGTCTCTCTTTCTCTCTTCTCTCTCTCCTCCCCCTTTCCTTCTCCCTTCTCCCTTTGTTTTGATTTAAAGGATGAGTGAGTTTACTCACAGGCTCTTCATATGTCATGATAGATTCCCAAGCCTTCTCAACTGTGACACAGACCCTCTAATTTCGTGGTATGACCGGTCCCCATCCACGTTGATAAGAACATAAAGCTCATACTACCTGCTGCACTGTAATAACTTGCCTCAGCCTTTGGGCGTTGCAAATACTTGCCGCTGCTTCGCCCCCCTTCAGCACTAGACAGTGCAGACCCCAATTGTAGGTAAATGAAAATACATCAATACAAGGTTTAGCAACAAAATCAAACATAGCCTTTAAAAATCATGGTCATGACAGTTCCTTCTCAGGACAGGAAGTGGAGTTTTATTTATAACTATACCCAGCAGGGTAGGTCCACTCTGCCTTCACGGCAGGGAGCTGGGAGTGCACATCAGCTTGCACATCTGTTCTGACTCTTCAATTCGACAAATTAGAAAATCTAATCTACCAACAAAAATGTGGTCATTTCTGGCACTGTGAAGTCCTTCAAAATAGTCAGACTGAGCATGAGCTAGGAAATCCTGAAGATTTTCTCATAATCTCTCACTGACAGCCATTTCTAGCACTTTTTCCCAAGTGAGGTCAGCGAGCAAGGCCCATGTGAAACAGGAAGGCTGAAATTTTATGTTAGCAGAAAGGGTAGCATATAAAATCCAGATCTGCCTTTTGACTGCCTATATCCCTGGGAATTATTTCTCTAAGCTTTTACTACATCTGATTGTTTTACATACAGTTTATCGGAGTATATGTAAAATATGCTTTCTCAGAGGAAGAATTTTTAGAAAGAGTATGGGAGAGAATTAAATTCTTGACTATTGACAGTTTCATCTTCATGTGAAATCCTGACACCTGCGTGATAAAAAAAGCTTTTTCCTTCAGCCTTCAAGTAATACGTTCAAACTTTATAGGGCAGGGGATCCATTACTGAGATAGCTACTTGGTCATGTCCCTTGAAATCATAGAGCATCTCATTTTTTAAAAGCAGTAATAATTTTTTTTAATTTTTTTCTTTAATTTTTGTTTGGTCCATTTCAAACACATGGAAAACTGTCTTCTCTCTCTGCGATAGCTGACCTCAGGATAGACAAGCAGAAGTGTATAATTTCTCTTAGGATACTGAAAAGAATGCCATTGGCAGGTAGTGTCCAGTTCGTAATAATTTTCAATATTTCCTTCAGTATATCATAGAATCAAGACTAAGAATATAGGTTGAAGTTCAGTGCAAAATTCTTTAATTCAAGTAAATATGACCTTTATATTCCTGATGAGATGAACATCAGGAATAGAAACATCAACACCAACCAGAGTTGAATCACCAATGCACACTTCTGCACACTTCTCCCTATACCATATTTGCACATACGACAAAAGTTGATTCATACCCAGCACATTAACTAATACAGCTATAAAATTAAATATCTGTTGGAGCACATATTAGAAAGTAATTGCTTTTCCATAAGATAGGTCACTAATATGTTGAGCATTCTCATATAGTAAAGAAATGTTGCCAATAGTCTATTCTGCTTTCTCTCTGAATATTATAATTATCTCTGCAACTGTCTTTACAAAATTTTGGGAAAGCATGTTATTTATTCTTTTTCTCTTGAGAAGTGAAATTCTGGATGATGACTCTAAAGTTTTGTACCTTCTGTACATACAATAAAAGTATTAACCACGTTAGTACTGAGAAATATGATTTTGAACTTGTTCTGAAAAATCTCTATTTGGCACTATATTACACACTTAAAGCAAGTAGATTGTCAGACTCCAGAGTAGTCCAATTGTCTGATAGTCATGATTGAATTTTCTATTTGCCCCATTTTTTTAAATGGACTTTCTTGAAATCACTATCATCACACTTTCTAGTGAATACATATTCGGATTCTATAATTTTATCCAAATAGTTTTCATAATGCATATTTAGCAAACCATATATGTTGTAACATTGCATTGCTATTTCCATTATAATTAAGATTTAGTAATTGTTTTGTACCTTAATATATTGGAGGAATTGGTAATAGAACATAATCCAATGGTAAAATATGAAAAATAAAAATCTAATGAAAACAAAACAATGGCAAGAAAACTGCCAAGTACAATTGCACCCCATTAAGTAAGTTCCAGGGGAAAAACTCACATTAAAGCACATTCACAATGCTTAAGAGCACAGTGATTATGAATAAAATAATTTCTATTAATATTATAATTTATAAGTTAATAAGTATAGTATTACATTTCTTCATTTTGACTTCTAAAACCACTGAATGCTTATGACCAGTGATTTACAGACCATATTTTAAAACACTTCTTTTGATTCATAATTCCTTTATTTTTATCATGGTATTCATATTTCCTTCTATAAGTTTAATGGGATTTACCTTTTAAAACCACAAACTGAAATAATTAAGTTTTGCTGTAAAGTAAATTTTGTTATGCAAAACCCTCATGATGGAGTCAATCACTCATGTAGCCAATAGTAAATGAAAGAGTTAGTTGCCTCTGGCCTACTTGTTTACATCATTCAATAAAACATTAATTGAGCACTATCAGACTGAGCAGAATTAGGCAGGTTGCACATGTCCAAGTGTTTCAAGTGGTAAGTTATATATGTTCTAAATTTGGAAAATAGAAGAAGGTACCATAAACCCTTCAGTCACTCTTAAAGAAGCTGGGACCACTTCTATAGTAATACTAGATCACCTTTCCCCAAAAACCATGAGAGACAATAAAAAAATAAACTGTAAAATTATAAAATGTTAAAGATTCAATAAAATGTTACAGCTATATTCAAGGCTATGCATATTAAGAGCTCCTCTTTCCCTTAAGAAGTTATTTGAAACACCAACCTGTAAGAAGGACTTTTAGCTGCTATTCCAATGACCTTCATCTTCCACTAGACACTTTTTGGAAGAGGCATTCTTTATAAGAAGTTCTAGACAAAATTTGAAGTTTCTAAAAATAATGGCAGAAAATACATCTTCCACTTGCTCTTGTTCAATGGAGTATATGGAATTCCCTTGTTGTATCCAGGTAGCTCCTGGCCATCTAAGAATTCATTATCTAATACATATTCTATGAGGACAATTACATTGCCTGCTCATTATTTCATCTTCAGGGCTGGAATAGTAATTGTCACATGATAAACATTTAAAAAATGAGTTCAATCAATAAATAAATGTCATGAATCTTCCAGCACCTGTCAGTGAGGATCTTTCCAAGAAAATCTATAATATTCAGGCCAATCATACAATATTTGTCATATAATCTCCAAAGGATCTTATAATAAAAAATGCTATCTCCAAGAAGCAATATGCTTATATTAGTCCATCCTGCATTACTATAACAAAATACCTGAGGTCTGTTATATTTATAAAGTACAGTAATACATTTAGCTCACAGTTTTGGAGGCTGCAAGTCCAAATGGCATTGTGGTCATGGCAAGCATTTTCCTTGGCTTAATACTTCATGGTGGATGGCAGTAGTGCTGACACAAGCATGAGGAAGAGATCACCATCTCAAAAAAAAAGGAAGTAAGAAAGCAGCTGGGGTCCACAGTACCTTCCAAAAGCATGCCCCCAATTAGCCTAAGGACTGCCTACTACACTCCACATCTTTTTTTTTTTTTTTTTTTTTTTTGTACAGGGGATTGAACTCAGGGGCACTCGACCACTGGGCCACATCCCCAGCCCTTTTTTGTATTTTATTAGAGACAGGGTCTCACTGAGTTGCTAAGTGCCTCACCATTGCTGAGGCTGGCTTTGAACTCACGCTCCTCCTGCCTCAGCCTCCCAAGTGCTGGGATTACAGGCGTGTGCCACCGCACCCAGCCCGACACTCCACGTCTTAAATGTCCCATAACACCTCTGTACCATCAAACTGGGGACCAACCTCCAAATACATGAAACTTTAGGGAACATACTTAAACCATAACAATGCTCTTGTTCATATATCCCAAGACATTTCATTTCTGTGGTTAGAAGTTCCCGATAAGTGGTTTTATGGTTTAAAGTTTTCAGCATGCACTAGACTAAAACTTGTTTTAAAGGTACTGATGACTGATGATCACAGATAGTGATTTGCAAGGATGAGCTCTCTCTCTCAAAAATGGAAGTCAACCCAAATCACCAATAAAATACAAATGTCAGGTAACTGAGATATAGACACAATATGGTATAGTGCTCTTAGTGCATACTACTGAGTCACAGATTAAATTGTCTTCATGACTACATCATATACAAGCTCCACCTCGTCCTTTGTAAGAAAAACATAAGAAATATAATTTTAGTTTCAATTATGTGGATTTTTTTTCTTTTAGAAATTTCTTCCTATAGTGCCAACAAAGTATTAAACTTTAATGCCACAGCAGTATTCTAATTTCTAAAATTACTTTCAGAAATAGATTAAGGGCACTGCAGGTGGGAAGTGCATTATGACTTCACTGGGAGCATAATGTGAGAACAGCCATGATGGACGAACAAATTTAGCTAATGGAAAACATCCTCTTTCACATTTCTTAGCATCATCATATGAAATAAAACATAATTAAAAAATTTTAAAACTATTTTCATTTTAATTTTTAATTATCTGGTGTCTGTCAAAATCTCACAGTTAATTAACTTTTCGCACTCAGTCTACATCTCTTAATTATATGCTGTCATTCTACAATAAAATTCAGCAGAATAGTATTGACTAATATCAAAATGTTAGGGCCAAATTCTGTGACACATTTAGTGGATTTTTCATAAGGGAGAAAGCCTGATTTTAACCACTTTATTTCAAACAATAACATTCAAAAGCTTAATATTTCAGAAATTCTCAAGTAAATTGTTATACTGATTCCTAACACACCATTGTACATAGCTGAGAACTTTTCTATGGAAAGCAAAAGTATTTTTGTTAGAGTCACTCATTAAGTTCTTTTGGACATTTGATTCATTTTTTTGTTAACTAACCTTGGTGTTGCCCCTATAACACTTAGCCAACTGTCATGTCTTCATGTAATAAATACTCAGGTTTGTTGAATTAATAAAAACATAATGCTTTTCCAACTATAATTTTACTCCACCATCTTGCCCTCCGCTCCAACCACAATTTTAAACATAAAAACCTCTGTATTCTTATGTTAGCATAAAAAACACAGTGAATAACTAAAAAGAGAAAATGGATGTTTTTTTATATTAATGTTTTCATGGAAAGTATGATATATTTAGAATATTAGAAATATTTTAACTTATATTGTAAAATGTAACCAAAGTAAGATATATACTTCAACATCTCTGAAATCTTTTTCTTTCAACATTTTTCATGGAAAATGGAAATAGTCATTATCCTGCTATGCAGCCGGGGGAATCCTGAATTGCAAACTGTGTCCTCATTCTGGCCCCATAACTCTCTGAGAAATTTGTAAGTGTGATCTAGAATTCAACACCCATGGTCTCAGTTTCTTGATTTATAAAGTGAGAGGATTTCAGTACTAAAACAGACCTGAAAGACTGTCTAGACCAACAGTCAAGTCCTACAATTATAGGCTAATAACACTTGAAATCTGGGCACTGGTTTTTTATGGGTCACCTTAGAGTTTACCATTACTGGGTGTTGATAGTTTGGTTGTTGGTGATATTGTTGTTATTGTAGTTTTGGCACTGGGAATATAATTCAGGGATGCCACTAGTGAGCTACATCCCCAGTCCTTTGTAAATTTGTTATTTTGAAACAGGGTCTCACTAAATTGCCCAGGCTGGTCTGGAACTTGCAATTCTCTTGCTGTTAACCTCCTGTCACTGAGATTACAAGTGTGTGCCATCACACCCAGCTAGGTTTTGAAATCATCCAAAATTATGAATCTAATTTTGAGATTTTACAGAAATCCTCAGTAAGTATAAATGTACTGAGATCTTCATTTTTGCACAGTGTTTATACAAGTTAAGTGAATTAGTAGGGGACTAAAGGAACCTGATAGTAAGAATTAAAATAGTCTAATTAGTAGAATTAAATTAGTAGTTAATTAGTTTATTACTAGAATTTATTGAGGTCTCCAATTCTATACTAAAAATAGAGACATCAATTAATACTGAAAATTCAGCATCTGAAATAGTTTAAATACTGCAGATTTCTAAAAACCAGTACATTGGTATATGTCTTGACTGATAAAGGTATCGCTGATGATACCACCATGTTCAATTACTGATATTTATTACTTTCTAATTATAATTACTAATAGCTTCACTGTTATCATTTGACTAGATGCTGGTTGTATCTTTCCACATACTATGATGGTTGTCCATATGCATTTTACCAGATAACTTGCAGATAACACAGTCTCTGAAGGTCAGATATATATTTTCCACACTGTCTTTGGTAAAATAAGTATATTCACAATGTTTTCAGTTATACTTCATTGGTTTTATGTGATGATTTTGCATACTTTATTTTTCTGAACACTTCAAATAATATACCATACTACTTAAAAGGGACAGTTTCTTTAAGCTTACAAATCATTGCTTAAAATACAATGTGAGTTATAATACTATTTTTCAAAAAAATGATAAAGATTTTCTCTAGCAATAAATTCACTATAATTGGCTTTAGCTTTTCAACAATGTTTTTACAGTAAATTTTACCTTCCATTTTTTTAATCACAGGGCTTATTTCTCTTGAAAATAGGAGGAAGTATTACTATTGACTGGGCTGGGGTCTTTTTTTCTTCGGCCTCTGAGGGGTATAATTAAAAGAATATGATCATTCAATGAAAGAGGATAATTGATGGTGAATCATTTTAGAAAACTAATAACCTAGTTAATATTCACCAATATTATGTTGAAGGGGTTGACAGGCAATATGGGTCAAGCAGAAAATTACCCAAATATATATTTATCTTTCTAATAAGAAAGAAACTATGTAACTGAAAATGAGAAGTCTTTTCTGATGCTCATGTTTATCATAATTCATGACGGCACAAGGAACTCCCTGCTATACTACCATCAGAGAATCATTCTTTACAAAGACCCATCTGATTTCTCAATTTTAAAGCCCAGATGATTAGATCTTTAACTCTGTACATAAGATTGACAGTAACAAATAGTGCACAACACAATAAACCAAAAGGACATATTTTGGTGAGATTTCCACTCAAAGGAAAGAAAAAATAAAATGTCAAAATCATCCTGTAAAGAGCTAAATCAATCTTTTCCTGGTGTTATGAAACATCATGAATTTCTCATTTCTGATTCATAACGTGACCTCAGATATATCTGTTCTATCAAATTATAACTACAACCAAAACACCAAACCAATTTTAGACATGGCAAATGATATAGGAATAAAATTAAAATGCCATATAAATTCCTTTAGTGAGAAATAATTTTCTCCTTTCTGACACTTCTTTATTTTTAGGGATCAAAGAAAATAGTATGACATGTTTTAATTAATTCTTCCACAAGGATCATGAGGATCTTTCTAGCAGGAACTATGTCCTATATTTAGTAAGTATGCTAATTTCAAAACAATATCTCCCTGGAAGAATCGTTTCACAGGCACATAGAATTTATGAGAAAATAAAGCAGATAAATTGACATGGTGATCTACTGAGAAGAGTTAGAAGCACAGACTTTTGGAAATTTGTCTGAGCCATAATTCCACCAGTAAATACCTTGGAAGACTTGGGTAAATTTTTTATCTCATTTTTTGCCATCAGTGAATGGAGAATAGAAATACCATGTTATCCCATCTCATAATGTTTACCATAACTAAAAGAGAAGGTCACTAAACTAAAAGGCTAAAATTCTAAGCAAATAAAAAGATATTTCCTGAAACCTTTATTATAAGGATATGAATAATAGATTCAAATAAAATAAGAAACTGCAGCTAGAAAATATCCCAGATCCCAGTAAAAATTTGATGGATTTTAACAACCTTATTCATGTAACTGACTTATATGTGTATAAATTGATCAAATGTTCCAAATTCAATAACCCACAGATAGCAAGAGAACTTTGAGACCATTTAATGAGCTCACCTGTCTCAGAGATAAGCACCTGCAAAATTTACCTCATTTACTTCCAAAATATTTCTATTCTGTACATCTCCACTGCCATTACCAGATTTCAGACCTTCAACACTGTCTTTGCTATAGCTTATACAACAAACTTCAAACTGATATTGAATTCTATCTTCCTACTTTGCTTTCCATAAGTCTACCTAATATAATCACATCAGAATGACATGTATGAAGTGTAGATGTGACTATCTTCTTACTCTGCTTGAAGTTTCAGTGGCTTCCTATTATCTCTTCCATGATTTTAGCAGGACATGCCCTCACACCTCTGTATGTCTTCAGTCTTTCCTGTCATTATGCAGTGCCCCCAAGCTCTATGCTCCAGCAGAAAGAAACTGCTGAACACTCCCAGGAGGGTGCCGTACTTTCCCACTCATATGCCTTTGCTCCTGGGCTTTTTACCTGGGACTCTCTGCAATTGTTAGCTGCCTTTGGTTACCGTTATTTATTTATTTTTTATTCAATGTTGTTGTAAGGACTAGTTAAGACATTACTTTCTACGGGACCCTTCAAAGTGACTCTGGATTCAGAGAATCACTTCAACTGTGTGTTCCCTGCACGTATGCACATTTTTATCATTGCTTTGGCACAATGTATTATTTATTGTTTATCTGGAACTCCTTATACAATGATTTATTCTTTTTATTGTTTTTGGATTTCTAATAGCTGTCATATTATTTATGATGCAATGTCCATAAGACTATAAACATTAGTCATTTGGGGGTGTTTTCCAAAAGACACTCCTAATATGATTAAAGTAACTAAGAACATAAGGTGCGCCTTACCTCTCTACACTTAACAATGTTGTGTTCTGAGTTACCTGAAACACATGTAATGGTGACTTACTATTTTCTGAATGTGTCTTATACCTGTTTCCTGTACATATACCTCTCACATGACTAAATCAGTCCTGTTTATCTTTCGAGGTACAGTTCTATAAACCATTTCTTTGTTCATGTTTCCATTTCCTACCATGACCTGTTGTCAGATGTAGAGATATTTAAGTGTTAGTAAATGAAATTGCTTCTACAATAATCTTTCTATAAACTAGCATACATTTCTTCAGCAATTCATTCTATAAAAACTAAGTGTCTTCTACAACCCAACCACTAAATAATAGCAATACAATAAACCAGAAATATCTCTACTTTAAAGGACTTAATATCTTAGTAAGAGTAAAGAAGAAAGCAAGCAACCAAAATAGTTAATTTCAGAGAGCAATAAGTGGAGGAAGGAAAGAAAAGAAAATGATGTTCTAGGGAGCAAATGGCAGTTCAGTCAGGTAGATGACTAGAAGATACTCCTGTGAAGATGGTGACTGAGTATCTAGAGTGGGGAGGATTCTAGGCAGAGTGAAGAGCGAGGGCAAAGACTAAGCTGATTTTCATTACAGTTGCAAGATCTGTGCCATTCTGCTATCATGTTTAAATTCAGACCCACACATTAAATATAGTTGATTTCAATTATAAGGAATAAAATATTGTATATTTACATATCTATTATAGTTATAATTCCAAAATCTTTACTTATCTATAGTGGTTTGTGCATAATTCTATTAGTTATTTTCTCTATTAGAATTGCTTTGATGTGATCTCTTTTTTCCCCAATAGATATGAGAAAATGCTCTATTATTATTACTATTATTATTATTTGTATCTGGGCATGGTTGATAGGTACTTGTGGCACGAAGTCTCATTAAAAGTAGAAAATAACCTGATTTTATGTCAATCTCTTAAAGCAGATGAAAATAAACCTTGGAAGTTCTCATTTTGAACATGGTTAGGAGTAGAACAAATAATCAAATAATAGAAATCAACGTATAACAGTAGTCAAGCAATAGTTTTTTCACTTACAAAAATGATGAGTAATCTTTGGGATGAGTAATGTTTCTTCTAGACTTTAGACATGGACCACCACAAAGGAACCCATTTTTTAAAATCACAACTCTACTCTTTGCTCTTTGAGACAGCCAGGCAAAAGGAAAATGATGTGAGCTCTTCACTTCATGTGAGTCACATTTCACTGTAAGTACAGAACAGACTTTGCCAGTGAAAAATGACATTAAATGTGTCATTCACTGTTGAGTAGCAATGACCCAGTTATATCTAACCATTCTGTGTTAGAAAACTTTATGCCTTATAAAATATGCAAGAAGCATGTCTGATTCAGAAACCCTGGAATCCTGAAAAAGCATCTTATGACAGGCATCAGAAAACCCATCATGGCAGAGGCTGTGAAAAGAATGTCAAAGGTAGTATTGAAGGAGTCAAAAGATGATTCAGAGCAGAGTATTAAGGATTTCTCCACAGTGACACTCCCAGCCTCATTCAGCTTCATCAGAAGGTAATTTCCTCAAGGACTTGTAAACTTAAACAGGAGCATTAAAAATTTAATTTTACATTTACAACATGAAATTCTTTCTTGCCATTTCAGTATTTGGATGTCTCTGTACAATTAAGGAATCTAATCTCTTTCAGTATAAAGAAAGTTAAATAAAAGAGTATTCAATTATTTTTAAACAAAAATGATCCAAGTATGGCGAATATTTTCTTTGAGAAAATGTTTTAATTTTTATTTAGTAGTTGACTATATTCCTTCCTATAGTTTAATGGTTCAATATGCTATATTCATTCTTGTTTTAATCCTATATAAACTCTTGATTTTTAATCTTGTATAAAAATAGATATCTAAGGATTAATTTCATTGTTAGTCATTGATAGAAAGTAATCTCTGTATAAAAGCTGGCTCTTCTACCACTTACTAATGAGGAGAGCTTATATTTATTGAGTAGTCTGCATGCTATACAAAGAACTTCATTATTCTGTTAACTATAAAATTCAGTGATATGGGCATTACTGTCATCTGTATTTGAAAAATATAAAACTAAAAAGAACAAATTTTTTTTTTAAATGGAAACAAGATTTATGTGGGCAGCTTGGGAGGCTGAGACAGGAGGATCATGAGTTCAAAGCCAGTCTCAGTAACAGCTAGGCTCTTGGCAACTCTGTGAGACCCTGTCTCTAATACAAAATAGGGCTAGGGTTGTGGCTTAGTGGTTGAGTGCCCCTGAGTTCAATCCATGGTACCAATTTTTTTAAAAAAAGGATTTATGTGGGCTGTCACCCAGAGTCACATGACACAGCCTGTGCTCAAACTCTGCTACCTGTAGCAGCAGTCCCTCCAAATTGTTCTGGGAGAAATGATGTGACACTGACATAAAAACACAGGTATGTCTATCTTCTTTGATATGTAGTAAGACCTTAGTCTCCTATTTAGTTTAAAATAATCCATCATTCTAAATGAGTAATCATGTAGGTTTCAAATTACCCACATATTGGTGATTTGATATTAATAAGAAAGAATGGCTTTTGTTTATTAACTTTCCTTGAAATACTAGCTAGGGAATTTGAAATGTTTCTGTGATTCTTCTGCTTTTACTATCCAATGATCAATCAGAATTTTCCTCTAAAAAAAAAAAAAAAAAAACTCTTTCTTACCCTGATTTGAACATTATACATGGATACATGTATCAAAAAACCATACTGTAGCCCATTAATATGTTCCATTTTCATGTGTCAATTTTTTTAAAACATGACTGTTCTTGAACTTCATTTAACCTAGAATACTACAAACTGTCTCTACAACCATGAAAATATAGTGAAAAATAAAGTGTAAGTTAGCCGCAGAAAAAATAAATACTCAACCAAACTAATCAATTTAGTAAAACTCTTCAGAATGATACATTACATAATAATGTTATCTGAATGGAGTACAACAAAACTCAAGCTTTATCAGTAATTAAAAATAGGCACAGTTTTAATAATATAAAATATAAAACTTAGATTCTAGTCAAATTGTGAATGACTCATTCTATTTTATTCTACATGGATTTCTTCATCTGAGGACTAAAGGGATTCAGGATATGTTACTCCCACTTAATTTTGATTAAAAATGAAAATAAAACCTAATTAAATTTTATTTTGTGATACACAGACTAAACTAAATATCATTTGCTCTATTTCTATTGAATGGCTAGAGTTGCTCCAGAAAACTTATTAAAACCAAAATCAGGGGCCTGGCGTGGTGCCACATGCCTGTAATCCCAGCACTTGGGAGGCTGAGGCAGGAAGGATGGCGAGTTCAAAGCCAGCTTCAGCAATGGAGAGGCACTTAGCAACTCAGTAAGACCCTATCTCTAATAAAATACAAAAAAGGGCTGGGGATGTGGCTCAGTGGTCGAGTGCCCCTGAGTTCAATCCCCGGTACCAAAAACAAACAAACAAACAAAAATCAAAGCAAACTTCAATTTCTAAAATTTGTGTAACACATGTTTTGTTAAGTCAGACATCAAACTATGAATTAAAGGGTAAAAGAATGAATAACCTCTGTCAGTTGACTTACTATAACACACTCTACATTTACCTGTTTCAAAAAAAAAAAAAGGAAGAATATTTAGCTTTCAATGATCTTGAAACTATCTTTGAATTGAACTTTATTCCTTTTAAAATTACTACTACTATAAATTAGTCTAAACTAATTTTACATAAATAACTATATGATATTATCATATATTTAATTGGAATGTAGTCAATACATGTAACAATTACATATAATAATCATTCAAGCTGAGTATAAATCAATAACAAAGTAAATAATACTCTGTAAATCACAAAAGAAATGAAGTTCAGAACTATGATTAACAAGCATAATAAAAACTGTAATACTTTATTAAAGTTTATCATATGTAACAAATAAAAAATTGACAATGATAATAAATATTTAGTGGAAATTTACTAAATGCAGGCACTGTTTTAAGCATTTATTGCATAAACTCATCTAATAGTAGAAAGTCCTCAATATTTTTTGTAAGGAACAATGAGGGAATGAAAGCTATTCTTAAGAAAATTGAAGAACAATAATATATGCCAAAACAAGTCATCATTATGTTTTACAATGGATAAAAACATTGTTTCCTTATATGTCTGTATAACACTAGTTACAACATTGCCAATTTGGAAATGTTCAGTCAACTATGAGCTAATAAATTTTAAAAACTTCAATTTTCTGTTTTAAATTTATTGATTTATTCATTCGACATCTATTTCTCAAGTGTTTCCTATGTTACAGGCACTGGAAATGACTCCAGATGGGGATACAACAGGCAATATTAAACAAATCACCATAAAAGCGAAATTATAAATAAAAGTTGTGATAACTTCAATAAAGGAAAAATGTATTTTGTTAAAAAAAAATCAAAAGAAAGCAATTTTGAATTGAATGGAAATAGATAAAACCTTGCTGGATAAGGGCATATTTAAGTTTAACCTTGACAATACAGTTGCCAAGCAAAGATTTCAGGGTAGAGCTTTCCTGAGCATAGGTAATTTTGTGAATGAATCCCTGATGTCAGAGCGCTCCATATTTTCAAGAAATGCAATCATCAAGAAAGTCTGAAAAGAGGCTGGAGAGGCAGGTTGGGCCAGCTCCTGGCTGGTCTTATCAAGACTATGTAATTTGACTCATTGCAATGGGAAAGTATTTGAAGGGTTTTAGGGAAAAGAGTGACAAGATTTAAATTACATCTGTTAAAAGTCCTTTCTTCTGACACTCTGGGCTAGACTCTGTTTTTCTGTCTCCCCTGACCCCCATCACAAACTGGGAAATATGAGCTTTACTTAGTGCCCAGTCCTATGGATCTAGAAAGGGAGTTAAACCTAAATCTAAACCTTCATGGATAAAATACAGAAGTATAACTTAATATTTTTTCCAGGTCTTCCCAGATACCATCTAAGATAGTTCCCAAGAAAATATAGTAATCTTATCTTCCTCACTTGGATTTGCCTGTCTAACATCAGTCTAGGGATAACTGCCAAACCTCTCAAGCAGGACAATATTGAAGCAAGAGAAAAAGGGTAAGATTCCTTACACAGTGTCAGATAAGAGCAATGTTATTTCAGGAGAAGGAAATAAGATCTCCGGGTAATGGAACTTGGGCATTTAAAAGCTGCCTTGTATTCAAAACTGTAATTGAAAAAGCAAGAAAATCTGGTTGCCATTCTATGGCATTAGCATTAGTTATGCCAATGCTCTTTTGACTGACAAAGTGCCAAAAATCTCAGTGACTTAACACATTAGTTTCTCTGCTCAAGTAAAGGACAAAATGTGCTTCCTGGTCAGATGGCTCTCTACCAAATGGTAATTCAAGGATAATTGCCTTCTAATTTGTGATTCTGACATCTTGAAAATGTGTCTTCCTGGATCTCCATGTTCATCCTTCTCACAAAGAAGGCTTCTGTGGCCCAGGGCTAGAATCCCCACACAGCCCTGTCTAGACCCTCGTCATACCCAAATGTAAGGCAGTTTGGGACATAAAGTCTAGGTAGAAGAAAAGATGGATTGATCAGAGGCCAGACAGTCTCTGATACTACAGGGTGTCACGGGACATAATTTTCTAGAAATTCTGCCATGAAAAGGAACTAAAACTAGGGCAAAGAGATCCAAATTCATGGAGAACAAAGACTGACACCCCCCTAAAAAATAAATTTTTAGTTATAACAATTTTATAATTGTCCTCATTACATAAATATGTTGTTATACATTGCATTTTTGCCTTCCTTGAATCATTGCCTTTTCCCCTAAAATCAATCCTCTTAATTTAATACATAGAACTGCATTATTGGACTATTTTATAGATATAAAAAAATCTTTTAATTTTACTGAGTGGCCTCTAGAATAAAATCTAGATTTCATGGAAAGCATGTGCAATTTAGAATAAATGAGGAGAAGAAACACAACCACTAAAACAGGAAGAAAGTATTTAAAACTATAGTGAAAAAGGATAAATAGGCCCTATGGGTTCTAAAGTGAGTTATTTGGGGAAAAAATTTGATTATGCAAGTTACATATAATTAAATGTTAACGACTTTTCTCTTGAAAATTATTCTTAAGTAGCGCAAAAAAAATTCTGTTGTACTATTTCAGTATGTAAAGAAAAATTAAATGCCACTTAGATTATAGTATGGAGTATTGACTAAAAAGAGGCAAGACTGTAAACTGTGTGACTGATGAGAAAACTAACATTTGCCTAAAGTGCGAGAAAGGTTGCATAATTTATCAGCATCTGTGAAGATGAAGAGAAGTTAGTAGCTTAAAAGCTATAGAACATTTTAGAATAGAATTGGCAGAGTTGGGGGCTGGTGATATAGCTCAGTAGCAGAGACCTCACCTGGCACCCACAGTCCTGGTTTTGATCCCCAATGAAATGGAGAACTTTGTGGCAAGCTACAGAAAGAAGATGAGAGAGAGTAAAACATCAAAGACAACTCCTTACTTTCTACCATGAGATGAAAATTCCATTAACCAAAATGGAGAAAAATTTTAGCCACATCAATGTTTATAGCAGCACAATTCACAATAGCTAGATTGTGGAACCAACCCCGATGCCCATCAGCAGATGAATGGATAGGGAAACTTTGGTATATATACACAATGGAACACTACTCAGCACCAAAAGAGAATAAAATCATGGCATTTTCAGGTAAATGGATGGAGTTGGAAAAAATAATGCTAAGTGAAGTTAGCCAATCCCAAAAAACCAAAGGTCGAATGATCTCTTTGATATGAAGATACTAACTTATAAAGGCAAGAGAGAGGGAATGAGAGGAATGAAAGAGCTTTAAATAGAACAAAGAGGGGGAGGGAAAGGAGGGGACAAGGGGATAGAAATAATGGCAGACTGAGTTATCCATGATTACCCTAAATACATGTATGAAGACACAATTGTTATAAAAAATACTTTATATTAAACCAGCAACTTGAAAAATTGTGCTCTTTATATGTAATATGAAATGAAATATACTCTGCAAACATGTATAACAAATTAGAATTAAAATAAATTTTAAAAAAAAGAAGTCAATGAAACAAAGTCCCTGGGAAGAAAGAATATTAATAAGGTGTCACACAGTATTTAATTTCCTTTGAGAGCAAATAATAATTCTTCTGATAGAGATGATGATGATGATGATGATAATTATAAAAAGAAGAGGGAAAGAAGAAAGATCAACAACAAAAACTATCACAACCTTCAACATTTATTAAACATCAACCATGTCCTAAGCACTATGCAGAGCTCATACTCCACATTTCTCTCATTTAATCAATACAATAGCCACATAAGTTGCCATATCGTCCCCCATTTTACAGGGGAGAAACACGAGGCACACCAAGGTATCTTGTATAATATCATTCAGCCAGTACGTGGTGAGTCAAACTTTGAAAGTGCCAGTGTTTCTGTCTCCAGAGCCTGGGCTCTTGAGCTTTTTAAAGATATTTTTCTATCTTTCTAGGAGTGTTAACAGATTTATTATTTTTAAAACATGTCTTTTCTGCTATTTTATGGGGTTGGGAGCAGGAGGGGAAGCAAAGACACACATGTGTTTCTTGAACATCCTATTTCATATTCCCAGGTATTATTTTTAACTCAGGGAAAAATATATATGTACGGGCTGAGCATCCCTCTTCAGAAAATCTGAAATATGAAGTGTTCCAAATTCCAAAGCTTTCTGAGGCAGACGTAATGCCAGATGTGCAAAATTCCACAACTGACCTCATGTGACAGGTTGCAGTTAAAATGCCAACGCACTAAAAAATATTGTATAAAATTATCTTCAATATAATTTATGAATAGAACATAAGTGAATTTCATGTTTAAACTCTGATCCTGCCCTTATAATATCTAATTATGTTTATACAAAATATTCCAAAACCAGGGCTGGGATTGTGGCTCAGCGGTAGAGCGCTCGCCTAGCACGCGCGCAGCCTGGGTTCGATCCTCAGCACCACGTGAAAATAAAAACTGCATTGTGTAAACTAAAGCAAATAAATTAATTTAAAAAAATTCCAAAACCAGAATGTTTGGTCCCAAGCATTTCAGTAAGAGATGATCAACTTATACCAGTGCTCTGAGAGACAGGGTGGAGCATCAAAGGCCAAAAATGTAAATGAAAGCAAATGGGTAAATGACAAAGCTACACATATGATACATAAGATATATATGTTTGAGCTTATATGTGGGTCTTTTCTTTCACATAAAATGTCTATCATAAATAATTCATTTCTGAACTCCAATAAATTTTCAATAATATCTTTAATCACATTTTTTTGGATTTTCTTTTGTTTTTATTTGGTACCAGGGATTGAACTCAGGGGCACTCTATCACTGGGCCACATCCCCAGCCCTTTTTTGTATTTTATTAGAGACAGGGTCTCACCGAGTTGCTAAGTGCCTCGCCATTGTTGAGGCTGGCTTTGAACTCGTGATCCTTCCTGCCTCAGCCTCCCAAGTGCTGGGATCACAGGTGTGCGCCACCACGCCCGGCGTTGGACTTTCATTTTTAAAACTTCTACATAACACATTCGTTACAGGCAACAAATAGGGATATCCATAACACAGATATGTGCTAATAAAATTATGTTATATCATAAAAACTAGAAGTATATATTTTTTAAAAAAGATATATGTTATATACTACATGTCCTTTGGGCCCAATAAATTATATTATCCTTAGATGTTATTCTCTGTTTTCTTCTGTAGAGGAAAGTACATTTAGAAATTTCAATATGTAAATGATAAACACCAAGAATCTCATGCCGAAAATGTAATTTGGGGTTCTAGTGTTTGAACTTTCAGGTAAGATGCACGAGTCCTCATCCTAGTAAGAAGTGCATATTTTATATTGTCAGTACCAGGAAGTACATTCTAACAAGAATGTTCATTTAAAATATATGACGAGGCCTGACAAAAATGTTCATTAGGTATACATTTATGACATTGTTATTTTTAAAAATGTATTAATTTAAACTAAATTAAAAATAGACAAACAGCTAAAGGAGCAGTGACATGTGCTATGCATTTTAAAAATAAATGTGCTGTGTATTTTAAAAATCAGTCCATTGACACTTAAAAAGACATTTATAATTGAGGTGTGGGGGAGAAACATATGGGAAAGAGACTCACTTGCTGATGGAGTCATTTTCAATGACCATCACTTAACCATCATTTAACAAACAATACTAACAAGTTCTCTAGTAGAATTGTTACAAGACTTAAATGAGCTAATACCACTATGGCACTTAGTACAGGCCCTAAAATAAAGACAAACAGACATGGTAAAATTAGAAATTGCAGTAGTAATTTATCGGTGGCCACTGAAACTTCTAACTACAGAACTATGAGATAATAAATGGATATTATTTTAACCTATCAAATTTATCATAATTTTTTAATATTATTGTAATTTTTAAATTCCTAACAGTTTCCTCTGTAGTTAACATGCAACTATGCTGTACTTTAAAGTATGCAATTCACTTTTTTTTTGGTATAAATGAAAACATCTTCTAAAAATATACCTTTTTCCTCACTTCATCGAATCTCCATTACCCTTAAGAAAAAGTCACCTCATTTTAAATGCCTCATAAGACATGATAATAAATTATCAGACTAAGATCAAAGATTTTGTAAATGACAGACCAAATCATACCTCTGCCTAGTTCAGTGTCACTGGACAAGATGTTTAAAATGCTGATCTTCAGGGGTTTTTGTCAGTTTAGAAGATAGATCACAAATAGGTGAAATGTGGTAAAGATCTAGTCTAGGGTCTGTTTACTTTGATAAACAAATATATTTAGTATATTTTATCAATTATAAGGTCCTTTGTAAAGTATTTAATTTGCAGTGCATTGCTGCCTGTGCTGTATGTAGGATATCTATTGTGTTTTAATCATGATCCCCATCATTTCCTCACATCACAATCCCTTATCACATTTTCCCACTACTATCTGACTCTTGAAATTTGATTGCACTACATCTGATCAAGATCTTAAAACAACAGAAATAAGTGAATGTTTTCACTTTTCATCACTGTGGCCAAAATATCCTCTAAGAACAACTTAGAAGAGGAAAAGTTGATTTGTGTCTCATGGTTTCAGAGGCCTCAGTCCATAGATAGCCATTGCTCTGGGCCCAAGATGAGGCAGCACATTGCGTGGGAAGGACCAACTGGAGGAAAGCTACTCAGTTCATAGCAGGGTCAGGAAACAGAAAGGAGAGAGGGAAAAAAGAGAAAGAGAGAGAGAGAAGGGGGAATGGGTGCCAGGAAGGCACATCCTTCTGGGCATGTCCCCAGAGGCCACCTCCTCTAATCAGCCCCACCTGCCTACAGTTACCACCCAGTCAGTCCATTTAAACTAGAATGAGATGATTAGGTCACAGCTCTCACAATCCAATCATTTCACCTCTGAATTTTGCATTAACAGGAGCTTTGGTGGGCACCTCATATTCAAACCATAACAGCAAAGTTGAGAACAATTTTACAATCTAAGTGATTTGAGGAGGGTAAAGATGAGGCTGAGCAGGAATAGCCAGAGCACCAGGACTAAAGTCAAGAGGGTTGACAACAGTCCCAAGGAATTGTGTCATATTGCCAGGGATGAATCGTGAAGTTGATATATACTTTTCTATTTTATAAATAATAAAATCAATTTTCACTCAAACATGCTAGAGGAAATACAGACCTATCTTTCTATACCTTCTATAAAAACTAATACAATAAAATTGGTACAATGTAACCAGAAAGGGATCAAAGAATACATAATGAAAAATAAGGGGATAGGAATAATGGCAGACTGAGTTATCCATGATTACCCTAAATACATATATGAAGACACAATTGTTGTAAAAATACTTTATGTTAAACCAGCAACTCGAAAAATTGTGCTCTTTATATATAATATGAAATGAAATGTACTCTGCAAATGTGTATGACAAATTAGAATAATAAAAAATAAAAAAAGAAAAAGAAGGGGGAAAATACAATTTCTGTATTTAAGTAAGTTTTCATATAAGGCCTAAGGAATCAATGAGGACACTTGCTCAATTTTGCTTGGGGTCAGCAACATAGGAAATGTTTCTGAAGGAAAGAACTAACCTAATCTCCATGAAGCTCTAATTTTAAAAATGTGTGTATTAGGATACCAGCATTGGAACACATAGCATATTTCTTTTTCAATTTAAATATTTCTTCTCACTTGACCTTTATCTAAGAAAGCACCTAAAGTATTGATGCAAGCAGTTGATTCATTTGTTTAGAAATAAAAAACATCTTTTAGGAGAAACTGTCAGACAGCCAAAGAAAAAATGATGTGTAATTACAGCTTTTTATTCTAAATGTCTTGGAAAATAACATTGTTAAACATTCTTTTGAATCTGGAAGTCTCATTAGTACTTCATTAAATCTCCAATTTAAGGTGAAAGGGTATGTGATTCTAGTATGGAAAAAGAAGGGGAAAAGTATGCTTTACAAGGGATGGCAGCAGATTGAAAAATAATTATGTGAAAATTTAATTAGTTGGAACCTGATTGTTAACAAAGGAATGATCAAGTTTAGTTAATTTTTCTATTAATAAAGCAAAATCATTTCTTGGATTAGATTAATTACTGATGAAGAAAATATTTAAATTTTCATTATCCTGAGTTTAATGATAGAATACAGAACTTATACTGTATGTTTTTACAGTTTTGAAAAAGAAAAGATTTATCTATGGCCTGCAGGTATCTCGTTCCTTGAGGAAAACCACATGACAGAGAGGCTGTACAAGGGTCTTTGTTGCTGAAGGGAAAATTCCTGGCTCTAAAAGGATGATAACATTTCCACCTTTCTCTGTCATCTACAAATGTCAGAAATAGCTGTAACTCAAGAATATTTTAAGTATTAGTCTTCAAGTCTTCATGATTGAAAATTACTAGGTTACTTATATAAATATTCTATACTTTACTCATGTAAATATTCCAAAAGTCCTTTAGAATATTTTTCACCTTAACCAAACATGAAAAAAACATAGCTGACATGCAAATACGGAACCAGAACTATTAGAAATAAACAAAAGCCTATATAGCAAGCACCTTTTCAATCCCACTTATTACCAATTACAATTTCATATTTCCACTGCTTGCCAATGATTCTGTTCTGCTTTTAAGAAGAATTCAGTTATCCTAGACTAAATATTATTACTAAATTATAATTCATTTATGATCAGCTACTTTTTCATAACATCCTCATTCAATCAGATCAGACAGCTTACTCAAACAATTTTCAAACAAGTACTACTTACCTCTAACTAGCTGAGATTTTTATGTAGGCTTTAATTGATAGTCTGGAATAAAAGAAAGCTTCACCTAAGTTAAAAGGTTTGAGACACTTGTTAAACAAATAAGCAAAACATTGATGCTGTGTATTCATTTAGTCACCCATCCATCAAAAGCTAAGATCTATGTAAGTTTTGGGGGCAAATGTCATCTAGTATAATTATAGATTAAGGAAAGCCTATGGGAAGGGCAAAATGATTTTTTTCCTAAATTTTTTTTTTAATAATCACCATCACTGATAAAAGCAGTGTCATCACAGATAACTTTTGACATTGTGGGTCATATTCTGCCAAATGCCAGCACTGATGAGCTTCCTTCCCAGGGAGCACATTCTGCCCTCGACCATTTTACAAGGTCTTAAAAGGAGCACAAGAAGGAACAGCATGCTGCTGCGTTCTGGAGCAGGTCCATCCCTGGAAGACCAGCTGAAGCCAGAATGGTGCACCCCTCACCAGTGTTCTGTTCTTTTTGCATTTGTGTTGAGAAAATTTCCACAGAGTAGGCAGGGAATTGCCCTCACCCTGATTCTATAACAGGGAGAACAAAAAACAAAAACAGTAACCTATTTTTTTTTAATATGACCTAGCTCCTGCTATATAGGGGAATAGAAGGATTTTTATTGTGGAGGTCCTAGACTTTTTCCATAAGAATACACTTTAAGGAAAAAAATTTTATTGAAAAAGTCAAGGCTCAGGGGACAAAGACTCTGTGGGAAACACTGAGACCACGTACTAAATGTCCCTGTATAACAAAGTGAATACAGGGGCTAGGGCTATGGCTCAGAGGTAGAGCACTCTTCTAGCATGTGAGGCCCTGGGTTTGATCCTCAGCACCACATAAAATAAAGGTATTATGTCCACCTACAACTAAAAAAAAAAAAAATTTTAAAGTGAATACAATGATAACATTTGGAATGGGAGGTAAGAAGAGGGAAACAAAAGTGTGGCATTCAAATAAGAGTAGAACCACAAAGAAGTATCTGAAGATAATGGAGAAAGCTTACTGGAAATAGCTAGTAAAGAATTACTTTTCTAAAATAAGGAAGAGCCTTAACAGTCTAAGAGTTGTCGTGCTGAGTATTGAAATGGAAGCAGTGGTTTTGCTGTGTGGTATGTTGTCATCTCTGTGTCTCACTCCCAAACACAAGAAAAGTCTTAAGTGCACAGTGTTCCATTAGTGAGGTTGGAGAATAATGGAAGGGAGTGAAAGGGCAAGAGCCAGAGGAAATGAAACAATGAGCCAGAAAGAGGCTAAGGGACAGGAAGTGACCACTGACTAGAAGCCTTGCAAGAAAATTGGATTTATTTAGCTATTTTATTCAGCTATTAGTGTAAATGGCTTCCCTAGGGGGCTGGAGAACTTAGGGATAGGTAGACAGGATTGAATTGGGCTACTATAGCTATTACTGAATTCTAGAATGTTCTACTACTTTTGAGATTTTCATTTTGGTGAAGAAATCTGTACATGAGTTTTCCTATCAACTGTCTCAGCTTGAGGATTAATTGAGGAAAATTATAATGCCACTGAAGTATATTGCTATTTTTAATCATGTAGAAGACTTACATTAAAATTATTTAGTCAGATAGTTATCACAATTAGTGGCTAAAGAACAACAATAAGACAGTTCAAAAGTAAAAGATCTATTGACAAAAAAAAAAAAAAAAAAAACTGTCTTTTTACACTCAGTTACCTCTTATCTCATTTTAAAAATTAGTTTTAAAGTCCAGAAGTTTTTCATCTCTAGTCTGAAACCAATGATCTTCAAATGATCTTTTTCAAACCAATGTGGGAATATAATATAAAGAATGTATATTATTATAACTAAAAAGAATTTTAAAAGTTGCTAGATATGGTGGCACATGCCTGTAATCCCAGTGGCTCAGGAGGCTGAGGCAGAAGAATCCCAAGTTCAAAGCCAGCCTCAGCAAAAGCAAGGTGCTAAGCAATTCAGGGATGGGCATATAGCTCAGTGTTCAAGTGACCTGGAGTTCAATCCCTGGTACCAAATAAAGAAAGAATGTACATTATTTGAACCATAGCAATGAATAATCAACTATAATATAGAACTTGAAATTCTAGTGTATTTTACAGTTATATTGATTTAGGTTCTTTTTCAATTTCATGAGCTTCAGAGGAATGTACTATCCAATATTCCAACTCAATCTCACTGATAAAATGCTGGTATCTGGCTACACCTTCATACACAAAAATGATTTAGGAAGCAAGAGCTGCCAATCCTCAAAGGAAGTCTTTGGCAGGCAGATTGAAAGTTCAAGGACAGCCTCAGCAACTTAGCAAGACCCTGTCTCAAAATCAAAAATAAAAAGGGTTGGGGATGTGGCTCAGTGTTGTAAAGCCCCCCTGAGTTCAATCCCCATTACCAAAAGAAAAAAATGAGTACTTCTGTACATTTTCAAAGGTTACCAACAGTATAGTGACTCTGATAACCCTCTTAAAACTTAATTAATACTTAGGAAAATCACCCCAAAATAGTAAATATGTCCTTTCTTTTGTGTTTTTGTTGTTGTTTGTTTTGTTACCAGGAATGAATGCTTAACCACTGAGCCACATTCCCAACCTTTTTAAATATTTTATTTAGAGACAGGGTCTCACTAAGTTGCTTAGGGCCTCACTAAGTTGCTGTGGTTGGCTTTGGACTCAAGATCCACCTGCCTCAGTCTCTTTGAGCCACTGGGATTATAGGTGTGCACTATTGTGCTTTCAATGTTACACCAAGATATAATCTAACAAACTCACTCAAGAATTACTTAAATCTCTAAGAGAATATATTTGTTTTTTATTCTACCATTAACTGCTTACTGACAGCCCTGGACCCAGACACTATGAAGTTACATATAACTTATAGATTTATGTTTAGTAGAGAAGACACCTCCAAATGTTATGGTTTTATTGCCATGTAAAACAATAAGCAGTTTTGTATTTACTGGCCAGAAATCTCATTGTAACATCTTTTAATGTCTTTCCAAATGGACTAAATTCCTGTTTTCCAAATGCACTTCAAAATAAAATTTAACATCTTATCTATTCCTACCTAATTAAGGATTTGAATAAAATAGCATCATCTTATATTTGTTTGAGAATTATATTTTTAAATTTTTGAAAATTAGACTTTTTGAAAAGCAATGAAAGCTTTTTGAAAATTACACTTTGTCAATTCTACACATCAGTTATTAGGAATGAAGTCCATTTATTTAACAAAAATAAGACAGCAGTGAACATTGAATAATGTACTTCAAGGGCAGTTTAGGCAATTTCCTTTCCCTGCCTCAAGACACATTTCTTTGTTCTTCTCTTCCTCCTAGTAGAGTTAGAGAAAAAGGAAAAGGAAAAAGGAACAGAATCTCCCAATTATCTTTAAATTTTGTTTTAAGCTTTAAAATATGAATCCATAATTTTAGATATAGTAAGGGGCATTATGACTCTTTGTGCTCTATTTTTTGGGTATATGCAGAGTAGTCTGAATTTACAAAAGAATTGTTTACAGTAAGAACATCACCTCTACACTAAAAACAATCTTGATCACATATGGAAATGAATCTTTGTATTCTTGTGTTAAACTCATGAGCTAGAGCAAGCATAATGGAATGTTATGTTCCAGTGTCCAAAACATGAGAGAAGGCATACAGCAAATAGTAAAGAAGAAATTACATAAATAAAATTGAAATGATAATTCTGATAAGGAAACATGTATTATAATATGATGGTGGTTATAGGACTAAAATAAACAGAACCACCGAGATCTGAAGAAAGAATAGAAATCAAAATTCACAAAAGCATGTAACAATATTCAAAGAGTTCCTTATATTCATGGAAAAGATAATTAAATAAAACAAAAATATGACATCAAAATTACATTCATTAGAAATGACTTCAACTGAAAATAAAAGAAACTAACCTGCTTATAGTGACTAAAATAAACAATGGTTTCTTTTTCTCAAACAGACGTGCAGAGACAGAAATCCAGGGATAGGACAGATGCACAGTGATGCTTCCTGAAGTATAGAATCTTTCCTTTCTCCTCAACTATCAATATTTTGTTGATTTTCATGCTCTTGCATGGTAACTGCGGTAACCAGACAGCTGTTGCTGGACTTCCAAAACAGTGATCCAAGTAGAAGCCAGCCAAGGATCTGGCTCTGCTGACCTTCCACAGGTCAGAACTTGGTCACATGTTTGCTCCCAGGCTAATCACTGGCTAAGGAGAATGAGCTCATCATGCCTGGTTTGGGTCAATTATTATCATTCCCTGAACTATGTTTTTGGAGCTCCAGAAACATTCAGTTCTTAAAGAAATTTAGAGTTCAAGCAGTAAAAAAAAAAAAAAAAAAAAAAAAAAAAAAATTGTACTCAGTAGGGTAAGAAAATGTGAAGACCTCAGTTACTATTTGCCATAATTATTCTATTGAAATTGACTATAATTTAATAAGTAGAAAAGTTGAAATTTTATGTAGGTACTTTCAAATTAATGCAATCTTATCAGTCAATTACATTTTATTATGACATTCTCCTTAAGGGGTATATGTGAAATGTTTTATTTTCATTTTAGTAAAAATATATGTATTTAGATATTATCTGTCAACACCTTTATTTTCTTTAGAATAACAGTTAATATTTTTAGAATTTTAGATTTTAAATTAACATGCCTTTTTATTCCCTTCTGTCTTCTTCTTCATTTTATTATGTTTCTTATGTTTTATGTATATGAGAAAATTAATTTATGGATAATATTCCAAAAAGTTATCACAAAGTGTTGATGATATAGCTTAGTGGTAGAGCACTTGCCTATCAAGTGTGAAGTCTTGAGTTCAATCCCCAGCACAGCAAAAAAAAAAAAGATGTATTTATAAAAAAGGTGATTTCAGGTATGTGAAAAAAAATATTACTTATGTACAAAAGGAAGGAATTCCCATTTGGATCAAAAGTAAAATAATTTTATAAGGGGAAAATGTCATACTAGGGTAGGTTTATAAAGTTAACAGAAATGATAAGCCCTGTTAGCATATATAAGCAAGATACATTTGCCCAATTTATTGTAGGTTATGTTTTTGTTTTTTATATGCTGTTCTACAGAGTCTGCCAATAGTAAAAATGGTGAGAAAAAAAAGTAGGGAGAAAGAAAAAGAAAGGAAAGGGAATATGAGATGAGAGTGAGAGAGAGTGGGAGAGGGTGCATACTCATGTATAAAACATGCCTAAGACTAATAAAACATGGTCATTTTGGATTATACCTTTTGTGGGGGTGGGGGGGGTTACTGGGGATGGAACTCAGGGGCACTTGACCACTGAGCTACATCCCCAGCCGTATTTTGTATTTTATTTAGAAACAGGGTCTTACTGAGTTGTTTAGCACTTGCTTTTTGCTGAGGCTGGCTTTGAACTTGGGATCCTCCTGCCTCAGCCTCCCGAGCTGCTAGGATTACAGGAGTGTGCCACCATAATTGTAAGGCTAGATTTTACCTTTCAATGCTAGTTTTTCAAATGATAAATGATGATTGTACAGTGTTTGTGATATTGTTATACTACCTTTCGGGCAGTATTTGACAAAAGTGATAAACTGTGAGTCCATTAACAAAGTAAGAATAAGAATAATAAAGTATGTGAGGACACTTGGGGGAAGATGTCAAAAAGGATGCTGTAGAGCTGAACCAATGATAAAGTTTCAGAAATGCAAAATGACAACAGCAATTTTTTAAAGGAAGGCTTTACTGCTTCATTCTGAATTAACCAAAACAATACAGGAAGGAGGAGAGGCTGCCATGCAAATACATATAGATGGTGATGACTGTGGCTCTTATTAGCAAAATTTGAGGACTTTATTCAAAATGCACCATGGAGTCCAAAGGTTGAAAAATGGGTGCAATGACATAAATTCATTAAAGAAGCAAGTGAAAAATATTGATTACACTAATTCTTCAACCTATGGATGTGTTTTAGGTCCAAATTTTTCTGCAAAAGAAACAAAGAAAAACTAGACAGGTTCTCATTTCACAAAGCCCTCCTGCACTACTAGGTATGAGATACTAATGTTCTTCCCATTGATCTTCATGTCATCAAACTGAGTTCAAATAGTCCTTCTACTCAAATTTTTCCTGCCAGTGACTATCATGTTTCAAAGTGAAATAGAGAAATATAGAAAGGGCTTTAAGTGAAAGGATGTTCAATATATGACTCATAATAAATAGACAAAACCTGAGATAGTACACCTAAATGTACTCTATGTAAGGGGGCCTGCTTAGTATTTAGAACACTTAGAATAATGAAAAAATTAACCATTCATATCAGGGTTAAGATATGAAGGAGCCCTAATTAGGAAGGGCTGTTGCAGCTAGCTGGAAGCCATAAGTTCCACCTGATATGTATGTGACGCACCTGTAGGCACCCGAAAAGCTGAAGGTATATAAAGCGGGTGAAAGCGGTCCGAGTTAGGAGAACAGAGAATTCAGTCAGCCGGGCAGTCACTCGGTCGGTCAGAAGAATCAGAGCGGTCAGAACGTAGGCAGAGCGGTTACAGAAGAGAAACCAGATAGAAGGCAGAAGAGAAACCAGATAGAAGAAGTAATGACTGGTCAGAGTTAGGCCGAGGCTCCTGAGGAAGACAGAAGACAGAAGAAAGAAGAAGGAAGAAAGAAGAGAGAAGAAAGAAGCTCTAATCTTTCTCTAAGCTAAGCTCTAGCTCTATCTTTCTTTCTCTCTAAGACTCTACTCTAACTCTAAGCTAAGAAGACAAGAAGACTCTAAGGACTCTAAGGAAGCTCTATCTTTCTTTCTCTCTAAGACTCTAAGCTAAGAAGACAAGAAGAAAAGCTCGCTTTAATCTTTCTCTCTAAAAATCTTTCTTTCCCTCTCTAAGCTCTAAGAAAGTAGAAGTAAAAGTAGTAAAAGCTTAACTCTGCCCCCGAGAGTTTTTATCCCGGTTTACGGGTACCAGGCAGCTTACAAAGATAGTTTTTAAATATTGTAGAATTCAATATTTAATATAGTTTTAAATTTTAAAAGCAGCATGTAAAAGTATATGCGGATTATTTTCTCAAATAAATGACACAATACCAACATAGGTTAAAGTGAAATCTAACCAAGTTTTAATAATGGTTTTATGTGGATAGTGAAATTTTAGTTAATTTTAAAATTTTATCTAGCTATTCAAAACTTTTTACAATAACTTATTAATTTTATAACAAAAAAAATCTAAACAAAATGAACAGACCCTTAAGCATTCTTCAAGGCCAAATTGCTTTTCTTTGTTGTCACAAAGGCACCCTTCATTTCCCCTAACAGGTGTCATCGCTTCTGCTTCCAAACTCCAGGACCCCACAATATATGTCTCCCATGGTACATTTCACAATTTACTTTGGAGTAGAGATAATTGTGTAATTGTCTTACCCTGCCTGCACCAAATTACATTCTATTTTGTGCTGTAGCAGTACTTAACATAATGCATTTTATAAAGTAGGCATTTTAGAAACATTTGTTCAATGAATATGGTTTTTTTATCAAGTTTATTCTCTTTTGTAAATAGGTTTTAGAGAGAAATTTTATTATAAAAAAAATCAAATGATATTTATTTTTACAAAATCAAGTAACATTTCCAATGGCTTATTTCTCTTGGCCTGGGATATCCAAATTACCTAATATCCTGTGACAAGATTTATTGACATTTTCTTAAGATTTTGTTTGTTTGTTTTTTAATTTGGGTGGTTTTTTTTTTTTTCTGTTGATAACTGAAATTGAAAGTGGTAAACATGGAAAAACATGAAAAAAAATGCACTGTGGCTAACTTTGCATCATTCTTTCTAGGTCATCCTACAGTGTATTAAAGATCAAATTAAAGAATGTGTCTTTTGTAAATAGGAAGAAGTTCTATTCAAGCTTTATGGGAATTATTTACATTCTGATATTTACCCATTAAGTTCTTACTGGAATGATTAATTTAAAAAAAAAAAAAAAAACTTGACAAAAACCAAGACCTGGTAAGAATATGAAGCAATTGGAATTCTCATATTTACTAATGGGAAAGCAAAATGGTATAGCCACAACAACAACAACAACAAAAAAAAAAAAAAAAAAAAAAAACCAGTTTGGCAGTTTCTTAATACATTGAACATTTGTAATTCTTTGCCAAACTTATCAGGCTTAAACACTCATTTGAATTATCTCCCACTGGCTTAAAGCATTCCATGAATTCAGGCATAAATACTATTTTCTATCTTCAATGTTTCCTTATTCTGCGTAAATTTCAGTCATTCCAACTTGCAGGGAGGTAGTTTCCAGCAATATTCTTACCACATCAAGAAACAGCAACTGCAGGAGTTTTGTAAAACATGGCCACACAATCAACTAGAACCTAATGCATTTACCAAATCAACTCACTATTTGTGATCTTCTATCTATCACCTTAATTCTGTTTTTCATATTTCTTTTTCTTACCCTATTGTCCTTTTCTGTGTAGGCAGATGATTCTCAATTCAAGGTGGTGAACAGAAGAATCACAAGTACACATTGTCAAAAAGATGGCTGGACTCTACAGCCATTGTTCTAAGCCAGAAACCATGACATGAGCATCATGCATGTGTATATTTTAGAAACTCCACGGATAAGGTTGATGATGAACACTACTCCCTGGGAGATGCTGACTTAGAGTTTGGTCATGGAAGCAAAGATGAACCACTGGTGCTGCTCAGCACCATAGATGTTGACACCTGTTCTGCAGAACCTACAAGCCTGTGTAAGCACGGCAGTTTCATATTTGAGAACTCTTTAAAGTAAATGCATATTTAGCCAGAGTACATAAAAAGTGAGATAACAGTATGGAACTCTTTCATTTACTACAGTTTACCACTTCCGCCCACATATTCATCGGCTCCTTAGTTTTCCCTTTCAATCAGGTTTTTATCTTAGCTTACGGCATTATCTGAAACCAGGCAGATGATTAGCAATACTTTTGTGTGTATTGGTATCAATGCATTTGCACTTAGTTTTTCTATTTATTTCTATTTTGTATATTTTAACTACTTGAAAGTAGTCCTTTATAATTCTTTCTAAGCCTCCCCAAACTATGTGTCTACAATTAAAGTTGAAAGGGCAAGGCTAGCTGCGGAACCTCTGAAACGGGTTCTGGACAAAAACTGTGTTTCCCAGCCAAATATGGTCAACAGAAGATAGGGATGCCAAGGATTCAGAAAACATGGCACCTATCTAACCTGCTACCTGCTTCTCCAGCCAATGAACAACAAAATTATTTTTCTTTAATCTACATTTTTAAAGGTATTCCAATTGTCAGTACTATTTAATCTAAGCTTTCAGTCACAAATATGAATAAATCTTCTCAAATAAACAAAAAGTTGAAGAAAATTAATAATAACAATAACAGAAGCCTGACTATCTTTTACAAATTTCACACTCAGCTAGGCTATCCCCTGAAGAAGAGATGAAATAAAGGAGAGAGAATAAATTTAAGTAAATGTTAATGAATACTCTCAGAGATACTCATATGGAGTCACCTCCATAAATCAACAGTAACAACTCATTGTGGAAGAAAAAAGAAGCTATTAGAGTTGTTGGAGGGTGGGGAAATTGTTTACTCAAATAAAAGAAAATTAGGAAATACATAACTTATTTATTTTCATGTGGACTATGCCAAGGATTGAGAATGGGAAAATAAGCAAATGGACCAAAAAAAAATATATATATATTTAGGAGTAGAATAAATAAAACTGAAAAATCACACTAAAGAGGGGATAAGCTGACACAAGGTTTCTTCCAAACTTCAGTGCAAAAAATGCAAACAGAAATGAGAGAAAATAATGATACAAAGAGGATAGGGAGAAATTTTAATATATGACTAATAAGAAATGTGGCTAGAATGTACATGTATAATAAGTGCATAAATATATATACACACACATACACACATAGACCCAATGTATAGAACCTTGTACTCAGTGTATGAAGAATACGCAATAAAAATTTCAAACTTTCATGGTCCAGATCAAATAACTATATTCGTCTTCTTCCCACTCCTCAATCCCCATCTCTCTGACATTAACTTGCTTTCCGATGAAAGGTTTTAGTCCCTAATAACTGACAGAAAGTGTAGCCAAAAGTCCAAAAAAAATATTAAAATATAGCTTTGATTACAGCACCATTTCTTCTCAAGGACTGGTAAATAAAACAGAAATTAGTTATCAGTAAATAGATCTTAGGAGAATTTTCTCCTTCCACATTTTTTTTTTTTTTTTTTTTTTTTTTTTTTTTTTTTTGGTACTGGGGATTGAACTCAGCGGCACTAGACCACTGGGCACATCCCCAGCCCTTTTTTTGTATTTTATTAGAGACAGGGTCTCACTGAGTTGCTAAGTGCCTAGCCATTGCTGAGGCTGGCTTTGAACTCACGATCCTCCTGCCTCAGCCTCCCAAAGTGCTGGGATTACAGGCGTGCGCCACGGCGCCCGGCACCTTCCACATTTTTTATAGTCACTTTAAACATTACTACAAGCAAGGAGTGCTGAATAACAAATTTTTTAATGGTAACCAAAAATAAAATAAAATAAAATAAATCTGAAGATGTTATGATTCCAAAGGATTTGAAGAGAACAGTATTTGTGGAGATTTGATGGCAGGAGCATATCTTCATGTGGATTATGCTGAGGATTGAGAGTGGGGACAAAGGCAGCAATAGTAACAAATATGTTAAAACTAGTCAAAGTCATTGCATTTACTTCAGTGTTACTTTATCAAACTTTTTTTAAAAAGGATATTGTTGGAGAGGAGGATAAGAAAAGAGCTCTTGTGATCTTTCCATCCTACCATGTTGCTGGTATGTTTTTAAAATTACGTTCCTGATAATAAACACCTGATAATTATTCCTAATAATAATAACTCAATAATTAGAGAATTATAGACCCCCTTTACCAAGGGGTTGAGAAGACAAATACTTTTTGTTGCATTGTGATATAAAATGGAGGTGGCGTATCTAGTAAAGGCAGTATCATACATCGGAAAAGCACTGTCATATAGACCAGGATGATATAACATGGTGACTAAACCCCTTTATTGCTTCCTAGAAACATAATCCTGAACAAGTTACTTAATCTATATTCCAGAATTCTTACTTATAAAATGGAAATACTAAAGGGACTGACATATTTAATGGACAAGTTTTATAGTTTAAATTATAGAATGCATGCAAAATATTATGTAATAAGTTTTCAATAAATGTTTATCTGATGGTGGTGGTGGTGGTGTTTGTGGTATTGGTGGTGGTTGAAATGCTGATAACATCATAACTTCAGCAAGTTTACCAAACCATGTGATCCAGATCCTAATGATATTCTAGCTTAGTTTAGAGGTACAGACTCTCCCCTCAATGATAAGTGGTTGAATTTGCTTTGCTACCACTATATTCCATTTATTTGGTCCTGTTAACTTAAAAATCCCTAAGTCTATTAGAGAGTACCTGTAGATTGAATGAGTCTCCCTAATTGGATTAAATGGAATGTTATAATAAATAGCTGTATTCTGGCTAATTATCTTGGTGAACAGCCTTTACATTTAAAAGTTAGTTTTAGCAGTTAATCTGCACATGGAATCATTTGGTTTAATGTGGAAGTTATTGCAAAATTGTAAAGCATATTATGGCTTAATCTATCAGGTTTGGGGCAGCAAAAGTTTGCCTTAATGTACCCATCAGAGATGAACTTTGTATATTTAATTTTTTCAAATGTTTTAATCATTAAGAACATCTGAGAAAATTCGTGATCCTTCAAAATTTCCTGCCTTCAAATATTAAATTGGTGGAATATAGTTTCATTTTCTTGCCATTTTGTCCAGATTTCTTAAGAAATTTTAGCTTAAATTTAAAAAGTGGGTAAAAAATCTATTGAGTGTTTTGACAAGAGAAAAAAAAAAATGTTTCTGGGATTAGTGATCTAAATTTCAATTTTTAGAGAAGAGAAAGTAATACATGAAAGATGATCACATTATAGGACCATACTTAAATCAGTAGAGAGAAAATCTGGTATTTAAAGCAAGACAAAATACCACAGGTGCTAAAGTGGAGATATCTGTGTGTTTCAGGAAAATTTGAGATTAAAAAAAAAAAGGAAGAAATAACTAGTTTTATGGTTTATAGATAACCCTCTCTAATATATCTAATCTCTTACTAAATGGCAGCTACCTTAGTCTGTTTGTGTCGCTGCAACAAAATAACTGAGACTAGGTAATTTATAAAGAACAGAAAATTATTTCTTAAAGTTCTATATGCTGGGAAGTCCAAGATCAAGGCACTGACATCTGATGTCTGGTGAAGGCCCCAGTCTCCACTTCTACCATAAGGTCTTTCTGTGAATCTTCCAGGACACATGACATAAAAGCAGGAATGACTCACCCTCTTAAACCTTTATAAGGTTGCTAATCTCGTTCATGAGAAAGGCTCAACCATTTTCCAAAGGCTACACATCTTAATTCTGTTCCATCAGAGCTTAAGTTTCAACATGTAAACTGCTGAAGTTTTTCCAAAGAGACTGAGTTTGAGATTTTGGTCATTGAAACTTTGTGGATGAAAGTTATATTGGGCTATTTTAGATGAAGTTATATTGGGCTATTTTAGGCTTCTGTGTCTGACCTATCATTTTGGTGACCTCTGAATACATAGATACTGTTTGAGGGACATTTGGCCTCTATTAACTCTTAATTAAGGCTGGGAATGAGATGGCATTTTCTCTAGAAAATTTCTCTGCTTTATTGAAAACATCTGAAACTTATAGAACATTTTTTCCCCCACCTTTTTATAGTTCACCTAACTGATGGCTCTGCCTACTTTGGGGGACTAGAAAAGGCTTACATAATCTCTTTGTAGAAGAAACATGTCCTTGGGGAACCATATCCTCTAGCAGCTCATATTGTTAACTTGACTGAATTTGTGGTCCTGAGGCATGGCCATTCAGGTTGCCTTGAAATATACCATTATATTTTTTCAGAACTATTATTTTTCCATCAACAAACATAAATTGTGGAGAGGACATCATTGTTTAAACCATAATAGATGCTGTTATTAAAAGTAATACCGTCTTTCAGTTTCAAAATGTCCAAAAATTTTTTTATTTTTTTCCTTTGAGAGGTAAAATGTGATTAGCCTCCCCTTGAGTGTGATAAGATTAGTGTTTTACTTTTTTAAAAACTTTTTTATTTGTTCTTTTTAGATATACATGACAGTAGAGTGTATTTGACATATTGTACATACATGGAGTATAACATTCTAATTAGGGTCCCATTCTTGTGGTTGTACATGATGTGGAGTTTCACTGGTCATGTATTTATATATGAACATAAGAAAGTTATGTCCGATTCATTCTACTGTCTTTCCTATTACCATTCACTTCCTTCCCTTAATTCCCCTTTGTCTGATCCAATGAACTGTTACTTTTAATAAGGAATAGAATAAGGTGGAAATACTGGTAGTTACCTTCTATCAGTGACTAGATTATAGAAGATACAGATTGTATCTTTGTTGGTTTCTTTATATGACGTCCTTGGATAATACATTCTAGGGAAACCATGTCATGAACAGTATTAAGAAAAGATCCAAATGATAAGAAATAAAGTCCATTGCCAATAGCCAAGGAGAAACTGAAGCTTTTGCTCAACAACCTTGTCAGCAGCCCTTCTTGGAACAGTCTCAGTTCTGCCTCCTCATTGATATAGGCCAGGTTTGAGTGCAATTGCATTAGAAGCCCTTAGCCAGAACCACCCAGTCAAGCTATTCCTGAGTTATTGTGAATTGCTCAATTTGGAAGTAGTTTGTTATGCAGCAATAAATAAATAATACACATTGTAATTTTTAGTGAAGAGAAAATGTATATTTGCTTTTATTGTGCAATGTACTGATTTGAGACAATCATGAATTATTAATTCAAACAACCTTAGTATTAAGATTTCATGATCTCTAAAACATCACAATCATCCTATTCTTGAAAGCACTGCTGCTTAGAAATCTTGGAATAGCAGATATATAAAAATAAAATGCAAATTCTACTTTATCCACACAAGTACTAGAATTCCCTCTCAGTGAATAGGATGCAGATGAATATAAAAATCCAGGACATTTGTGAGGAGCAAAAAGAACTGATATTTTTTTTCATCTTGTCAACTTCTGTTCAAATTCTGTCTGTACCACTAATTCTGTGTCACTTTGACAGAAAAATAAAAGCATAAGAGAGATGTGTCTAAAAAGAATAAAAATAGGGACTAGTTCCAAGGTAGAGCCTTTGCCTAGTGTGTGTGAGGCCCTGAGTTTGATCCCAAGCACTAGGGAAAGGGAAGGAAGGGAGAAAGAGGGGAGGAGGGAGGGAGAGAGGAAGGGAGGAAGGAAGGAAGGGAGGGAGGGAGGGAGGAAGGAAGGAAGGAAGGAAGGAAGGAAGGAAGGAAGGAAGGAAAGGAAGGAAGGAAGGAAGGAGAGAATGTTTTGCGGTGGGAGAAAAGTACTGGTCATCTAATCCAATCTCACACAGACATTCCTTTCACAAATTCCTGATATTTCATAATATGACTTCTTTCATAATTCCATTGATAGAGAAATGGTCAATTAATTCTTTACAGCATGCTACATTTTGGAAACCCCAATTATTAGATTCTTGGTAGGTTGTAATCTCTTTTTCCCCTTGGACAGACTTCTGCAATCTGGATCAAAATAGAACAAATCTAGCATGCAAATTGTTCAAAAGTGAAGAGAGTTAACATGTCTTCTTTTAATTTTAGCAGAGGTGTGTGAAAAGAATACTCTGAAAGACTTGAACACATATTCCTAAGAGGAAGAGCAGAATTAAAGAGTTATAAATGAGAACAGGCATTTTGATATGCAGTGGGGGACTAGGAGCTGAGGAATCAAAATTCATGACTTTAGACCATCATGTCCTATCTTTTGCTTCTAGCTCTCAGCCAAAATTATACATTAATACCCCAAATTAAGCTCTCCTAAAATGTATTCCTTCTATACAGTTTTCTCTGAACCACTAATATTATATAGGTCATACTTATAATGATAAATCAAATTAATACATTTTGGCAGAAGAATGTTTTTAAATCTATACCCAATTCTATATCTAGGCTCTTATGACTGATTATGGACAGCTGGTATGCTTTAGCACTATAATTACAATGAAAATGATTGAATAACCCCTAGTTATATCATCAAAAATATCTTAAGAGAACTCATCTAATGATATTATTAAATGCTTAATAGGAAGACTGACCGGTAGGAAATTTTAGGAGTAAACCACCATATTATTTAATTTGCTTAGTATCTATTCTAAGGAAAAGGCGGCAAACCTCACGTGACCAGCTTGATTAGTTCACAAAGAACAAAGTCAGCAGTAATTTTAGTAAAATCTAATTTTAATCAAGCAACATCATTTTCATTCATCATCTTTTGGTTCTAATCAAAGTCTCCACTTTGAATGCTGAACAAAAATGATTGCTAATTTTGAAGGTTAATATAAAGAGTCATCATACTACATTTGTTCCCATTGCTATAAAAACACCATAATTCCTCACAATGTTTAAATAATATTCCTGAGACTGCAATTGGACCTGCTTAGGTGTCTCTGTGTTTATAAAGTCATATTGTACCCATGCATGCACATAATGACAAAGAAATATATGAAGTCAGGGGATTATATAATATTTCATGAGATAGCAAGGGACTACATAATGACAATGAAATATGTAATCAGGTGTCAGGCAGAGGAACATCAACATTAATGAATGATAACCAATAATCAAAAGGTATGAATCTCATATCCTGAAAGTCATAAGTACTATTTACAAACCATCAGAAGTACTATTTAGCTGGGCGTGGTGTGCTAGGCTGAGGCAAGAGGATCACGAGTTCAAAGTCATCCTTAGCAATGGTAATGCACTTAGCAACTCAGTGAGACCCTGTTTCTAATAAAATACAAAAAAGGGCTGGGGATGTGCCCCCGCCCCCAAAAAAGTACTATTTATATACCATGGACTCACCCTGGCCTATATGAGGCCACCAACTGACTTACAGAGTCTTTGATAATAATGTATTTATCATGTGGTTATTACTTCTATCCATGAATAATATGCTTAATATATTAAATTTAATAACCCACACCTTGAATGGTATCATATCAAAAAACTGGATTGTGACCAAGAAAAAAATAAATTATCCTTTGCTGCTGGCAAAGAATATTTAAGAAACCTGGTATAGTTCTAGCTGTATATTCAATGTCAGGACAAAATGCAATAGTAGTTACATAACCACACATGCACACACAGAAAAACACGTACACACTTTCACTGTAAGATGGCCACTTTCTAAAACTTCTTTAATAGTTAACATGGGTTTTATTTAGCACTGTGATTTACTACCTCTGTCAGGCCTTTCCACCTGCTACCTACACAAAACTCTTAAACCCCATTGTTTTAGATGTAATTCAGCACTATATGAGGGGTTTTTAAGCACCTAAAAAGTAATACCCTTGGACTCAACTATAATGCAGTATTTGGTACTTAATAGTATCCCTGTAAGTATTTGTTGAACCAATGAAAGAATTATATCAGCAGGTCTTCTCTCTTAATTCTTACCTTGTAATACAACTCTTGTAACCATTTCTGCTTATTTCTAAAACATTATCCCTACTGCTCACAAGTACTGATAAGCAGATCCAAGTCGTGTTCATTCTTTCAGAACTGCCGTCTTCTTAATCTCCCCAGTGGTATCACTTCAAGTATAAGGCCAAATATGATATGATGCATATGTGTCCTTTCTGTGCTAGAGCAAATAATACAGGGTTTCATCCCACTTGTCCCTTTTCTCTTCATAAAACATGTTACTTTCATGCGCTTCTAAGGATAGCAGTCAGAGATAAAGATGATGAAATATCATAGATTGACTTGAAATAAGTTATGCCCTGGTATCAAAACTCATTATTAATCTCATAGATCCACAGGAATATACATTGTAAATGATATGATTTTGAGTTACCATAAGATCTTAAATCAAAGACACATACAAAATTATTTTAAAGATTGTCAATATCCACAAATAAAAAGGAGAAGGTTTCAACTTAACTACCCTTATCAGAATCCACTTTTACTTCTGCAACTGCATTTCTTTTCAGCAGTGTTATTCAGACAGAGTATTCTGATAGTATTTTCTGGGATGTGATCAGAGAGAAATAGTGATTTCATACCAAATTAATTTAAAAAATTAATCTGACTACAGCTTAAATCTAGCTGAGGTACCCACACTTTTGTAATATTTTATTCTCTGATTTTCCTGCTACAATTTAGTTCTAATTTTTCTTACTATTTTTTATTTCCTTACATAACTTAAATCAATATTTCCTAAAACTTTTCCTCTCAGGCTCTGTTTTCTCTCTCCCAAACCACTCTTTCTTCATGTGTAAATTGTAACCTTTCTAAGAAAATATATCCAACTTAGTACCTGTCTTCATACACAAGGACCATGGAACTAGTTCCCACTACTCTATATCTAAAGTTTCAAATATTAGATGATGCTACGTATCAAAAATATGCAAAATTATTTACTCACTCTCTCATATTGCATATTTTACCTCAATAGTCCAAAATTATTAGATCCATTATAAAAGTATATAAATTTCAGGAAAATTATTGAACCTAACCTGAAATTTATTTCTATTTGGGGACCATTCTATAAGTTCTGAGGATTCAAAGTCTCTTCAATAAAGTTTAAGTTGTAGTTTAAATTTTTTCTGTTTTTTCTTTTTCTTTCCCCTCAAATAGCACTACAAGGAGCTATTAGTGAAGAGGCCCAGTTACACATAGATTTGGCATAAATAAAATACTTAAGTTCTTTTTGTCTTTCTCCCACCTGGCACCCTGGTCTTTTACACAGGGAAAGCAGCATTGCTTAAGTGTTCATTTTTTATATTTATATACTCATTATCCCCCTGGTGTGTAGGAAGCAATGCTCTCAGGTATAAGTCCTTCCCATTGTCCTCAGGACTCTTGAAATTTCAGTACTAAGCTTATTTAATTACTGCTCACAAATAACAATAAACAATACAAGCAAAGACATATTTAAATTTTGAACCCAAAATAATGATAGTAGTAACAAGTATTAATTATTATGTCATTAAAATTACCCTAAAATATTGATTATAAACAGCATGTGTTTTCTATCTCCCACTTTCTGAGGGCCAAGAACTTGGAAGTGGCTTAGCTGAGAGGTTGGGGCTCAGAATCTGATGACTTAGCAATCTTCATTAGACCTCTCTTCCATTTTTCAAGTGTTTCTATGCTTTTTATCACAGAAATATTTCACTTTGCCTTATTTGGTTTAATAAATGCCTGTTAAACTGATGAATAGTCTGTACCTTTCAGTTAATTTCTCAGAAGGATCTTTATTAAATATTAAGGATCCTGTCAAGTGTTGAGTCCTGTGACTCAAATAGAGATAACTTTCACTATTTCATTAGATGGTATCTGGAGAGACCCAAGGGCATAGCTGTAAGAACACAGTTTTTAAACATTTTTATTCCATAGTTCCTACAAAAAAACTATCATATATTCTTCGCTCTGAAGTGTTTCTAATCCCTATCAGTTTTCCTAGCTGATGATATAAACATCTACTTTAAAGTGCAAATAGGAAAGGTAGACAATTGGACAAATTAAATAGAAGGTAGAAAACTTTAAGGAATTATTTATAATATCAATTGAATCTTAAAAATTAATTTGTACTAAAACACAAAACCAGGCAGAGAAAACGTTCTACCATTATGCCATTATTTATGACATATAAAATGCTTTTGAAAATATTGTTTAAAACATCTGGCGATATGCCACATTTAATGGCTCATTACCTGATAGGTCCATAACAACTGAATAAATTATTACAAAATTTCTTCAAATTTGGGTGTGTTTTTCTGGAGGAAAGATAATATATTGTATTTGCTTCAAAATGTAAACTTATAGAAAAAAATTTTTACAAATTACTATGTCCCTGGTTACAAAAAAAAAATGTGATTCATATATTTATCTAGATCCTTTAATTTGCAAAAAAGATTTATTATTGCAGAATAAAACACAAAACTGAGTATGTTAGTCAGCTTAACAACTTAGAAGAGGAAATACTTATGTTGGTTCACCATTTTAGAGATTTCATTCCTGGTCAATTTCATTACTTTGGGCTTAAGTTGAGGAAGAACATCATGATGAAAGGATATGGTGGAGGAAAGATGTAACATCATGGCATCCAGGAAGCAAAGAGAGAGAGAGAGAGAGAGAACAATGGAGGGCCTAGGGATAATCAATGCCCCTCCATGGTGTGCCCCTCATGACCTACATCCTCCAACTGGGCTCCAACCCCTGTACGATGCACCAGCTCCCAAAAATGCTGTCAGCTAAGAATCCTTCAATGGATTAGTGTACTGATGAGGTCAGAGCCCTCATGATTCAATCTCCCATGAGCCCCATCTCTGAACAGGAAGGCATATTGGGAACTAAGCATTCAAAGCAGGAGCCTCTGGGGAACATTCCAGATCCAACTCTGAAATCTGAGAAATAATTAGAGGATTATCCATATTCCATTTTTAAATATTCTCTATACATATGAGCTATTTAAATTTGCCCTCAACTCTTGTCATTTGCAGTAGTGTATAGAGTCACTGAAAACTCTAAATTGATAAATACCGAACAATTGTTTTTAGGAAGAATACTGGATTAGCTTACAATGAATATTGATCACAATATTCCCATCAACTAATCAATATATAACCTTGTTTTGTGTGTGTGTGTGTGTGTGTGTGTGTGTGTGTGTGTTGAAAGAAATAAAATTTATACAAGTGTGAAGAATAGAAACAGAATTTGTGCATGGGAAAGAGGGGATCCCTTTAGAGGTTGCCCGTTATGCAAGTTTTTGTTAAAAGACACCTTGTTTAATATATATCCTCAGTTCATTGACATTCACTTTGACTTCCCAGCCAACAGTGCTGTAGTTCATGCCTGAACAGAGCTATGTTAAGACACTATCTTTTCTGTAAGACACATTGCAGTTTTTTGTGCTTAAGAACACCAGACAGCACTTCAGTGCCAAGCTTGGGGCCATTTTAAGTAGTGAAGTCACCAACAAAAAGCACAAAAATGTGAAAAACATGGCACTAAATAGACTGCAAGAAGCATACCTGTCTGCAGCACAGGAGCTGCAACAAAAGGGCAGATATGGGTTGCCTATGCTAGGAGCACACACACAGGCAACTCAGTGTGTGTCTGCAAGTGACCACAAAAATGTCAAGGGCATCAATTTTGAGGTTGCAAATAAGTTTTAGCAAGTGGTAGAATTCACGAATACAGAATCTGAGAACAATGAGGATTGATTATATGTAATCTAAATGATTTATACACCTTACTGAGAATACATTTCCAATTATAGCTCTGAAATTTATTTTTATCTAATTCTTCAAAACTGTTAATTCGATATTTGCATGACAACACACCTTCAGATTTGCGCCACCTTCTATTTCACTGGTCCTTTTTGTCTCTGTTAACTGCACACCAATAAATCCACCTAAGCCTTCAGCATTATATAACTCCTCTCTACCTTCGTACCTCTCAGTGGTTCTTCAAATTTCCAAATCCAAACACTTCTTTCTACCATTTTGAACAAGATTTTCCTTGACCATAACATGTCTTTATTATTCACTTTTGTTTAATTTTCACATTTCTGCATAAATCTCTTATACCTGAGAACATAAGTTCATTTGCTGTTGATCAAAATTCTTTTGTGTTTTGATTGAGGAATCTAGATTTTTTTTTCTTTTCCTTTTGGGGACTGAGGTTTGAAACCAGGGATGCTTTAACCACTTAGCCACATCCTCAACCCTTTATATTTTTTTATTTTGAGATGGGGTCTCATTAAATAGCTTAGGGTCATGCTAAATTGCTGAGTTTGGCCTCAAACTAGCAATCCTCCTGTCTTAGCCTCCCAAGTCACTGGGATTACAGGCATGCACCACAGTGCCATCCAGCAGTCTAAATTCTTTTTAAAATTTGGCTACTTCACCCAACACTGAATTAAAATTTCATTTTTCACTGGAACTAAAAACTTCCTTCCTATGAATCTGATGGCTTTATCTTAGATCTCAGTAGCTCAGATAAACAGGAAGCACTCACTGCCACTCTGAAACTTCTTACTCCATTCTTCTCTTGCTAGCTTGACAGTGCTCTACATTTCTGTTAGCAGATTCCTCTTTTTCTTCTCTTCTTGATCTGCGTGCATTTCTAAAGACCACAGACCCTCCCCCAAAGAAAAGAACACAGACATTCAATGTTTTGACCACAACCCCAAATAGGAAATATATTTTATATAAGACTTACTCTATTTGCATTTGCATGTGCACACACACAAGAATGTCTGAAACAAAAAGGAATTTTTCCTCTTATTAATTGCAAAATACTATAAAATCACTTTTTTAATAATTTTTTCAACATTTATCCACTTATTTTAGTTGTACACAATGCCTTCATTTGTACGTGGCGCTGAGGATCCAACCCGGGCTGCGGACGTGCCAGGCGAGCGCTCTACCACTGAGCCACAACCTCAGCCCAAAAATCACTTTTTTATTCCAGTAAATTCTTTCTCTCCTTTAAAAAAATAATGCTGCACAAAAAGTGTTTCTCTCTTCTTTTAAGCCAACTCTCCAAAATCCAGTTTAGTGCTTATGCTAGACCTAGAGAGAAACTAAAATTTGCCAAAATATATTAAAAAAATTATGAATTTCAAGTATGTAGTTTTTAGTAGTGTTTAAAGGGGGGAAGATAAAGAATATATATGCTTAAAAAGATTAAAATACAACTTACTATCTCTATTTACAAAATGGTGAGAAACATTAAAAAACAATTAACAATTAATTCATTTGACATATTTAAGGAATATTCAAGAGATTTTAAAACCATTGTTGTATCTATAGATAAGAAGTCATTATTTCTACTTAAATGTTAAAAACAATTATATTTAAAAAGTTCAGTGACTCTGGGATACTATTAAAAGACCCCTAGTAGAAGATCTGATTAAAAATTTATATGGAGTGGATTTGTTTAAAAATGACAAAAACTGGATAACTTTGCAATTTTTAGAATAGAATGTCCATAGACTTTTCTTGAAAATTATTTCCCAAGTGAATAACCCTGAGTGTAATTCAAAAGCAAATTCAGAAAACCCAGGCCCTTGGGAAGCTGTTCCTCTGTACCTTAGTGTGAAGTAAATATTAGATCAGAAAAGAAGAATCTGTAGAGATGAGGCATGATATATCCATTGCAAAACGGAATTGCCAATTGGTTGAGCTCATTCACACTGACATTTTCCAGATTTTGCATACCAAATATGGTGCAAAATTCTATTTACATGACTTCATAAGCAAAAACTGGGTTCTCCATAAGAGAATATCCTTTGATAGCCTTATTTTTTCTTTATCACTAATGTAGTAAATTAGTTTTATTTATACTTTTGATCCTTCCTTAGAGTGCATATATAAAATTAAATATCATCCAAAAAGGTTTTAAAAAAAAAACCTTTCACTTAACTCACTTTGTACTTTTAACAAAATATCAAGAAAGATGTTTCTATAGTAGCAATGTTACATTTGAATCTAGAAAAGACTTATCAAATGAGTTTCAAAAGAAGAAATTGTCTTTAATAAGTTATATCTTTAATGAATAATGTGTATTTAAAAACCATATAAAAATTAGTCAGACGGGCACGGTGGCGCACGCCTGTAATCCTAGCACTTTGGGAGGCTGAGGCAGGAGGATCACGAGTTCAAAGCCAGCCTCAGCAATGGCGAGGCACTTAGCAACTCAGTGAGACCCTGTCTCTAAATAAAATACAACAAGGGCTGGGGGATGTGGCCCAGTGGTCGAGTGCCCCTGAGTTCAATCCCTGGTACCACAAAAAAAAAAAAAAAAAAAAATTAATCAAATTCTGGCAAAATCAAAATTATTTTTTCTGATTAAATGAGGAATTCTTCTAGTTGTGTCAAAACTTTTACTTAATGTTACTGGAATAAAACATTCAGGCTGCCTTTCAATCTAAGACGCCAAAATTTGAAAGATGAGAGAACTGGTAAGGAGGAATCATGTTTATTCAAAGCTATCCCTGGAGCGGATGGAAGGGCTAGTTCTTCAAAGCTCCATCTTGGGGCTGTGGAGGGCTCTTTTAGGGAGACAGAGGAAGTTCAGTGGGGCTGTAGATTGGGCAGGATCATCTAGGGTTTGTGTCTTCCTCAGAATATTGCGATGGACTTCTACCTTCTGTGGCTAGTTACTAAGAAAGAGGCTGACAAAGGCAGTCTGGGTTCTGTGACTCTAAAGACATATTTAGCTACCAACATCTTAACCATCTACTTGGGGCTTCTTTTCAGCCAAAGGGTTAGGCAGGGGAGGAAGGGCAAAGAGAGGGGGGAATGGAGGATGGTTTCATAGAAGCCCTCATTATTTTAATTTAGCCATTTTGGATGAAAATATTTCTAACATATCTTAAGTATTTTTATAATTTCCTACCTATGGAAAGAATATATTTGACCATGTCTGGATCATTTGTTGACACTGATAAAGAAAATTCTTATATTCTGCTTTACTAGAGTTAAGGTCTCAGGGCTCACAACTTTTGGGGGGAGGGGCTTTTCACTTATATAATGAATGGCTCTGAACTACTGATATTTTTCAGCTTAAGTGTTCATTGTAGGGGCTTTTCCTGCTCAGTTTCCTCAAACCATATGTTTCAACTATTATTTCCCACTTCTTCAGTATGGATGACTAAAATTCTCCTGTCATCATTTACAAGTTGTTGCCTGAGGGAATATTGAAATTGTGTGTCATAAGAAAGTAAATAAACTCTGCAAGAGGGACAAACTGACTATCATATTCTAAGTATATTATCTTTGTTACAAGAATTTTGGAGTACCTCTTTTGATTGGACAAAAGTCTAATCTTACCTTCTAGCTCCTGCCCATATGTCAAATATATGAGCCATTACTGCAGTTTAAAAAAAAATTAAGAAAATTTTGTTTACAATTTACCAACAGTCCACATTTCTTTTCATTATGAGACTTTTAGCATTTGATAGCCTCTTTTAAACTTCAGCGTGTAGAAAAAGATGCTTCCCTAGAGATCTAGAGATTGTTTGACATGACTATAGTCAGGCAGTCCTTGACATCTTTCATTTCCCTACTGAATTGTACAGTGTTCAGACGGCTTTGTCAGGAGGCAGTACCTTATGAGGAATTCAAACATGCTTTGAGCATGAGTGTGTGTTTTGACAAAACTTGAAAATGTCAAATTAGAGATTGTGGTTATCCATCTAAATGATGAGCCCATCAAGATTTCCAGCGATAAAACCATGACATCTTACATAAGCATTGATGTTAGCACAGACTCTCAAAAATGTAAATCTTCGTTGAATTTTTAAAAGTATGTATGTATCAAATTCTTTCTTCCATTTATTTCACCATTTTAGCAATTTCTCAGAAATTAATTCTGATTTCATACAGGCAGACCTTAGAGATATTGCAGGTTTGGTTCCAGACCAATGCAAGAAAGTGAACAGCATGATACAGCAAGTCACATGAGCATTTTTATTTCCCAATGCATATGAAAGCCATGTTTACATTATACTGTAGTCTATTCAGTATAAAATAATGTTTCTAAAAGCAATGCACATACCTTCATTAGAAAATACTTTATTGCTCAGAAATAGTACCAGCCATCTGAGTCTTTAGTGAGTCATAATCTTTCTGCCAAAAGATTATTTCTTACATCAATATTGGTGGCCACTGATTGATCAGGATGGCAGTTGCTGAAGGTTGGGCTGACACAATTTCTTAAAATAAGACAACAATGAATTGACTCTTCCTTTCACAAAAGATTTCCCTGCAGCATGCAAGAGTCTTCGACAGCATTTTACCCACAGTAGAAATGCTTTTAAAATTGGAGTCAGTTTTCTCAAATTCTGCCACTGCTTTATTAACTGAGTTTATGTCATACTCTAAATCTTTTGTTGTTATTGAAACAATGTTCACCACATCTTAATCAGGAGTAGATTTTTTCTATTTAAAAAAAAAAAACACTTTTTTTGCTCATACATAAGAATCAACTGCTCATCTTTGAAAGTTGTCTCCTGACATTGCAGCAATTTCGGTCACATCTTCAGGCCCCTCTTCCTACTTGATATTTCTATCAAATTTTCAGTGACTTTCTCCACTTAAGTCTCAAACTGCTTATTCATCCAGGAGGGTTGCAATCAAGTTCTTCCAAAGTACTGTTAATATTGAGATTCTGAGCTACTCCCACGAAGCACAAATGCTTTTGATGGCATCAGGAATGGCAATATCCAGGAGGTTTGGATCACTATCTATGGCAGTCACCACCTTAACAGGCATGTTTATTAAGGGAGTGAAATGGATCAAATTATGTTATATGTATGTACAAATATATCACAAGAAAACTATTTTGTATAATTAATATGTACCAATTTTTTAAAAGAAGTCCACATCTTAATAAGATTTGAAAATCAAATATTCTTGATCCATAGGCTGCAGAATGCATGCTGTGTTTTCAGGCATGAAAACAACATTAATCCCATTGTACCTCACCATCAGATCTCTCGAGTGAACAGGGGCATTGTCAATAAGCAGTAATATTTTGAAAGGAATCTTTCTCTGAGCAGTATGTTTCAATTCAGGCTTAAAATATAGCAAAGCGTAGCGTAAACAGATGGGCTGTCATCTAGCTTTACTGTTCCATTTGTAGAACAAAGGCAGAATAGATTTGTGTGTGATTCTTAAGGGCCTTCGAATTTTTGGAATGGTAAATAAGCATTGGCATCAAACTAAAGTCAATAGCTGCACAGCCCTTAACAAGATAGCCACCTGTCCATGGAACTTTAAATATTAAAGTCAAGCATTGACTTCTCCTCCCTAGCTGTGAAGCTCCTAGATACATCTTCTTCCAATAGAAGGATGTCTCATCTGCACTGAAAGCTACTGTTTAGCACATCCACCTTCACCAATGACCCAAGCTAGACCTCCAGAGAACTTGCTGGAGCTTCCACATCAGCACTAGCCGCTTCACCCCTCACTAGCATGGTATGGCATCGGCTTTTTGCCTTAAAGCTCATGAACTAACCTCTTATAGCCCCAAACTTTTCTTCTGAAGCTTCCTTACCTCTCTCAGCCTTCATAGAATTGAAGAAAGTTAAGGCCCTAGCTCTGGGTTAGCCAATAGCTAAAGGGAATCTTGTGGGTGGTTTGCTCTTCTATCCACACCACTAGAACTTTTCCTTATCAGCAAGAAGGCTGTTTTGCTTTTTTTATCATTATGTATTCACTGGAGTAACACTTTTAATTTCCTTCAAAACTTTCCCTTTGCATTGCCATCTTGGCTGAATGGTTTGGCACAAGAGGTCTGGCTATAGGCCTATCTGGGCTTTCAATGTGTCTTTCTCACGAAGCTTAATCAGGTTCAGCTTTTGATTTAAAGTGAGAGACATGTAATTCTTCACTTGAACATCTAGAGAGCATTGTAGGGTTTTTTAACTGGCCAGATTTCAATATTGTTGTGTCTCAGGGAATAGGGAAGCTTGAGGAGAGAGGGAGAGAGATGAGTTAATGACCAGTAGGTGGAGCAGTCAGAAAACACATTTATCAATTAAGTTTGCTGTCTGCTGTGGGCATGGTTTGTGGTTCCCTAACACAATTACAATAGTAACATCAAAGATCATTCATCACAGATCACTGTAACAGATGTAATAATGAAAAAGCTTGAAATGTGAAAATTACCAAAATGTGACAGACACAAAATGAGCACATGTTGCTGGAGAAATAGAAGTCATGTTGGAAAAGTCATCATCGTGTCCTTAGACTTGCAGGATGCAGAGTAGCTATTTCCATTGGTAGAAAATATAACTGCTGCAAAACACAGTAAAACAAGGTATGCCTGTAGGGATGAGAACCTTTGTGACAGCATGAAAACATTCTTAATTGAAAATTATTATTATAAAAAGCATTTTCTTCCTCTACTACTCACATTGATAAGCACCTGTTTAATTGAAAATTATTATTATAAAAAGCATTTTCTTTCTCTATTACTCACATTGATAAGCACCTGTTTAATTGAAAATTATTATTATAAAAAGCATTTTCTTCCTCTACTACTCACATTGATAAGCACCTGTTTAAATAGAACAAGACAGTATCTTTGTCCATTCACAGTGTGGTCATAGGTATTCACCAATTTAGTAAATACTCATTGCTCACTTTCTAGGTGCTAAGCATTGAAATAGCCACCAGATTCATGGGATGACTAAGACAGACCTGGTCATCTCAAGGACTGTATGGCCTCAAGTGATGTGCAAGTATAGGGAGATCTGTATTCTAGCTGCAGTCAGCTATGAGATTGGTATGTTGCTTTATCCATACTCTCTCCTCAATGAGGTTTCTCAAGCACTCTTTCAGCTGACAAATTCTAGGAATTTTCTTTTAGTATATCAGTAGTAAGAAATTCATTAGAGGTGATGACCCAGTATCAGAATATAGAAGTAGCTTGAATGCTTTATTTGGTTTTCCTTTGAAAGAATGCCAAGCATATCTTCGAGATGGTGTCTGGATACACTTGCAAGACCAATTCCAATGGAGACGTGTCATTCCTCATGTTGTTCTCCATGTCTGCTCACTTGACCTCTGCTTCTAGATCATCACTCCCTCCCGGATTTCTCCCATGACACCCACTGCTCATTTTTAATAAGAGTTGTCTATTCTTCCTCTTCCTGTGTCTTAATTCCTTAGAAAAAAGTGGTCCTCCGTCATTCTTATCTTAGGTTCTGCCAATGACTTTACCAAGAAATGGCTTCCAATGTAATGAAAGTTCAGTTTTTTTACTTTTTTGTTTTTACAAAAGTTTTTATTTGCTATTTTGGACCAGTGATCACTCATGCTTAGATTGATTATACTTGGACACAATCTTAATGTTTCTGGATAATAGTTTGCCTTCCCTTTCCAGTGTAAGATGGTATGCATTAGAGGGTTTTGTCAAGAGGACTTGACAAAATTCAGAAATTTCTCTTTTCTATGTATCTTATACTGGATTTGCCAGGAAGAAGAATCTGAGGTGTAGATTTATATGCCATTTTACAAAGAAATACAATCCCAAGCAGTAGGAATGAAGGATGAAGGGGATGAAATAGGGCAAGAGGAAGAGATATTATGTGGATGCTTTATCTAACTCCCATGGCAAAATACGACTGTGATCTCATTGGACCCCACCTTAGGATGCTGTTCTAGAGAGAAATGGGGGAGTTATTATTATTATTATTATTATTATTATTATTATTATTATTGGTACCGGGGATTGAACTCAGGGGCTCTCGTCCACTGGGCCACATCCCCATCCCTTTTTTTTTTTTTTTTTTTTTTATTAGAGACAGGGTCTCACTGAGTTGCTAAGTGCCTCGCCATTGCTGAGGCTGGCTTTGAACTCGCGATCCTCCTGCCTCAGCCTCCCAAGTGCTGGGATTACAGGCTTGCGCCACCACGCCCGGCTGGGGGAGTTATTTTTAATCTACCATCTCTCAGCACAGATTTCAGGGAAGCAGAACTAGACTCTCCACCTTGATGAGGGAAGGCAAATCCATACTGCTCAAGAGCACATGTTCTGTGAGATACTGTTGAGACCACGCTGGAAACTAATCCACCACATCAGCCCACAATACTCTGTTTCTAGTAAATTGTGTTCATTTTGTGTACAATGAATTGAAGAGCATTCTGCTGTCATGTATAACTGATTAGAATAAATTTTTAAAATCAGAGGACATTAGTAAGTGATATCACACTCTTAAAGATCAAACAACTAAAGTGATTTTGTTTACGGCTACACAAAGTTCAGGACCTAGAACAATTGACAATTGACCTAGACTATGACTGAACTACTGCCCTGTGTATCACATTGCAGTATCCAATTTTTTCATTAAATACTGACAGGAGATTATTTAGTAACCAATATACTTGACCTAGTAATGTAGTTTCATGAGTCCCTTCTGAAACTCTGTTATTAATCTGTGACTTTGGACAAGTCTCTTACCAGCTGAGTTTAATAAAAGATCAAAATTTTTGCACCAATCCCAAAGTATGACTGTAAAGGTCCTATTGTGAAAATCTGTTAAATATCTGCCTAGAAATAACAGCAAGGTGATTACAGTGTGGATGGTGACAGTTATTCCTGGTTCCTGGTATAAGAAGAATTATTCTGATATTCTTCGATTTCGTTTTTTGTTTGTTTCTTGCAATTTCCCTCCATGTTATCAAAAGTTCTAACAAATTCTAAAGCAGTTTCTGAAACTTAATCTATATTTCCATATGCAAAATGATTCTTTCATGTTAACAGGAAAGTAAATGAGACAAGAATAAATACATAATGTTTTTAAGATATTCAATGATATATTCAAGTTGTTTCCTAGGACTGATGTCCAGTGTTCAGCATGACCATGTATGCGCAAAAAAAAAAAAAAAAATCAGTTGCCAAAAAATGGAAAATATTAGTGGCAACATCTTTTTTTTAATATTTTTATTTATTTGCTTTTAGTTGTATACAATGCGTTTTTTTTATTTGTACGTGGTGCTGAGGATCGAACCCGGGTCGCCCGCGTGCTAGGCGAGCACTCTACCGCTGAGCCACAATCCCAGCCCGCAACATCTCTTTTTAAAAGCAATTGTTTCCTATTGCTTTATAGTTTTTTTCTCTCTGTAATCCAAAGGATTAAAAATAGTAAAGATCATAATATACTACACTGTTTTCTAAATAAAAACTAGGACATTTAAAATCCCATGATAAATTAACTGGAATACATAAGTCAGCCAAACATGATTTCCAAAAGAGATGCTTTATGTTTTTCACAGGCAACCTATTTAATAAGTGTTGCTATAATTTTGTTCAGAAGTTATTTTATGAGATTGATGAAACAGCAAATGGACCCTAACCTTAATAGTTTCAAACACTTACCCCTTCACATGAAGTTAAACAATATGCCCAATTTGTTAATAATTAGCAGGAACAAAACAAAAATTATGAATTTAATCACAAAGTGTTCTCATTTGTTTCATGTATATGTGTGGTACATCTCAATAACCATTTTTTGTGTCCCATGAATATGATGTTGTTTTTTTACATTTTATATAGGACTCGGAAACAAGTCATAATATAAAGATTCTTGGGGAACAAGCTAATATCATAAAAATTTTAATTGTCTTACCGGGAAAAGGTGATGGTTTTATAAAATTTACTATTATGGCACTATGATGATACCTTAGGATTTTATGGCATCATTATTCATAGAAACTCAAAATGCATTCAATCACGTGATCTCATTTTGCCACTCCATGTCTGGGAGTAGAAGACACATAGACTATCCCCTTCATTTAACACAGGAGAGGTGTGAGCACAGAAGCAACAACTTCATGGTAAGGGATAATCACTCAATGGAAAAGCCATTGGATTCCAGTTTCTTCTTGTATAAGTAATCTAACTTCTAGGAGCCTTATTTTTAATAACAAGATTGAAAGACCTACATGTCTATTAATATTCTTATGAAACTTCAGTGAGACCATACATATCAAGGGCAGATGCTATGTAATCCCCACAGTAAGAATTCAGTGAGTTCTCTTTTTGTGCATTGAGTCTCCTCCCTCTTCAGTCTAACTTAAAGTTTTGGTACAGCTCCAAGCTCTGCCCCCTTTCCAGGGACTAAAATGATAATAAATAGTTGCTGAATATACACATGTGTGAATTAATGAACAATTGGGGAGGTGACGACACTGAGTCTAAAATTGACTGTTATTAGCTTTCAAATCTTTACTATGTTCCTTTACCTTTTTAAATCTAAAAGTTTGCATGTAAACTTTGATCATGATAGAAAAGGTATACCACTAATAATATTAACAAACCCAAGTGGCAATTAAAATTGTGACATTCAATATTTATTTCAGAGCCAATAAAAAGAGAAACTAACAATTAGACACAAGCACACACACAAGAGGCCAACTGTAGGTACTGGAGACTAAAAAATCATGAATGTGCAATATTTATGTTATGCAAAAACCTAATGCAAAGTTTGTGTGGTAAAGCTCCTAATTAGAAGCTTAAATTATAGAATATATTTGGAGGATCGACAGAGATGTTCCTTTTTAAAGGGCAGAATATGTTTTGACTTAATGAGTCACTGAAAAGTATGTTTTTAAAAATTTTCAAATATTCATAAGTTCATCTGTTAGACAACAAATGCTAAATATATTGGCTGTTACAATCTTTTCTCTATCTCATAAAATGCTTAGGGAATAGTTAATTCTGAATAGTTGACTCTTTTGAAAAATCATATAACCCACTCTACTTAAAGATGTAAAGAATCTTTGCTTCGCAAAGTTAAGAATTTAAACCACTGTTCAAATATCATTGAATATATGCGACACTAAAGTCAAGAAGATTTCAGTTTCACAAGATATTCACTCAGAAATAAATATTTTCCATGAATCAAATATCAATAATTAAAATCTTCCCTCTCTTAGGATAAGTTTCACTGAATGGTATATACTTATGTATAAACAGTGTACTTATGTTGCTCAGTAAATATCTCATTTAAGACCATTTTTGCAAAAGAAGCTAAATATATGCTTTTAAAATCTTTAACTTGAGGACTGGGGAAGTAGTTCAGTGGTAGAATGTTTGCCTAGCATATGCAAGGCTCTGGGTTCAATCTCCAGTACCACAAAAATAAAACCTTTTGAATATAAACCCAAAACCACAACAAAAATGAATTCAAAATCTTAAACCTTTTCATAAACAGTGAGTGGAAAATGTTGAGACTATTCTCATTTTACACAAAGTACTATATCAAGGACTGCCTATCTCTTTACAGCTGTGTTGATTAATTCTACCCTCATAACTTTTCTTTACTCCTTTGGGGAACCACATGGGAATTAACTAAACAACACATATCCATTTATTTATTCAACAAATAATTATGAAGTACTAAATGAAAAGTTGTATTTACAATCCTTGAGTAAATACCAAGATGAAGATGCAGATGCTACAGCCAAGGAACAAACACAAAATCTAATGGGCAAAGAAGACTTTAAACTATTGTAGAGCAGACAGGAGACACACAGGTGAAGTGGGAATTTAAATGGATAAAGTCACTGGCAGAAGGAAATGCTCTGAGCTTTAACAAAAAAATGGGTTCAGGTTTGGTCAGGTGGACATGAAGACAAAGGCATTTGGAGGTCCTGAGGTAGCAGAGCATAATGACTGAGAGAAGAAAACATGTGGATATGTATACAAAGCTGCTCAGTGCCACAAGAAGAAAATGTTTGCAAACATAATAGTAGTGAAGACAGAGAGGGTCCTGAATATAAAACAAATATGATGTTGGACTTTATTTTATAGGTATTGAGCAATCGCTTGAAAATTTATTAACAGGGATAGGACACATTAGGACTATATTTCATGAAGTTTTTCCTAGCAATACATAAGAACTAATTAAGGAAAAAAGAAACAGGATCAGGAAGAACAGTAAATGTGAGCTATGAAATGACCCAGGTAGCTGGGTCAGATCCTGACCTACGAAACAGCTGGAAACAAACAAAAAAAGATGGCAGTTCATGGATTTGAAGCAAGGAAAAGAGGAAACTGAAAAATAATAATTTGGTGAATTGATGTAAATAGAAACTTGGAGAGGTCAGGGAGGAAAGAGTTGGCCAAGCAGTTTTTAGCATATTACTTGTATTATCTCATTTTGCCTTATATTAGATGTTGAAACTGGAGTAATTGAAGCAATCTACCCAAGATCTCTCAGTTAGTGAGTGGCAGATCCCAGGCAGACAATCAGGTCAGTCTATATCGTGCTAAGTAAGAAGAAGTAGTGTAAAATTCAGATTATGGTGTTTAGTACTAAGTTTGGAGTTCCAGAGAGCAAATGAAAGATATCTTCAGTAAAAGAAGCACATGCATAGTAAAAGCCAAGTTTCAGGACATCAATAGAGGGAATATAGCATTAAAAACAGAGCAGGAGAGAGGGTCAAATAATTTGTTTTTTTTATTTGTTTGTTTGTTTTTTGTTTTTTGTTTTTTTTAGGTGGTGGTGTTGGGGATTAAACCCAGGGCCTTGTGCATGCTAGGCAAGCACTCTACCAACTGAGCTATATCCCCAGCCCAACACAACTATTTTTAAGAGTAGAGATATTCAAATGAGCTATGACATTTTATGGGTCTTCATTTGTTATCTGATTTTAGAATATTTTCCTCCCAAAACCAATATAAAAGATGTTCTAAATGTGCAAAATATCAAAGGTAAAATTGCAAGATATAGATCAAATAGTTTTAGTACTATTTTGATCTCATTGGGTAAATTAATAAATAAATCTATAGAAAAAAAATTGATTTCTTTTAATTTTCTGTTTTATTATTTTCTAAATTAATAAAACCAGCATCACATACTTTATGCTAGTAAATGATATAGCACTTTAATTATATTTTTGAGAACCTATTGCTTATCCTAGAGTCATTCCAGGTTGATTAATAATAGAATCATTGATCATAAGCCTCCAAAAGCATGATAAATTAAAATGTTTTTCAAAATTTATTATCTTATTGAATGACTAATTGGCTAAAAATACCACATTTTCTTTTTGTCTTTAAAATATATGTTGTCCATTCATTGCTTCTTAAGCTTGAGGAAATTCATCTAGAATATCATCATCTGAAGATCCATAATCTGAAATTTGACCACTACCTGCTTCCTTATACTTATTATCCAGGAGTTATGAAATGTCTTTCTGTTACCAGCTTTCTTCTCTTTGCCATTATGGGTACAAAATTAAATATTTTGAATTCTCAACTGTGTTCACTGAAATCTTCAGAAATATAGGAATGGTGCCTTCAGGCTTCTTTTCAAAAGAGGAGGCAATGCTTTGGGTAAAACAATTAAAAAATGTAAGGATGATATAGTAATAGCATTCTTTTGAACAATTTCAATATTCTTCCATTCTCTTATTAGAGTTTTTAAATATAATTGTGAATAAAGGATATATAATAATAATAATTTCAGGACGATGAACTAGCAATATTTCCAGACATAGAAAAAAATAAGATCACTGAGACCCCATGATATGTCTTAGATTTTAAAAAGACTCCAATAAACTCATATGGTGATTTCAAATTAAAAAAAATATTTAATGAACAACAGTATCATCTGTTTAACTAAAAAATTCAAATTTTTTAAATTACTAGAATCTAGAGATGTAGAATGATAAAAAACAACAATAACTAGAACAAGGAAAGGAGGAAAATATAAAAGTGAAATTGAGAAAAGATTCAGTTAAGTCCTTGATCATCAACCAGGAATATCTCAATGTGTGCATTTGTTCCTTCTTTTGAATTGAGCTATTTTTTTTTTCTTTTTGTTTTTGCTTTAATTTGGGGAAAAGAGCACTGAAGAAAACCTGAATGATATCTTTTGTTTTTTTAAATTTAAATAAATCCACGAGAATGATCAAGACATATTGCCATGAACAATTATTACTCGCATAATACTCTAACACATACAATTAACACCAATGTGCTAGTCACTAAATTAAATATTTACTATATGCCTCGTGTTCTTTTCCCCGAGTTATTTCTGAATGCATTGCCCTAGTAAAATCTGTCTGAATTTGCTCTTTGTTCTATGTGGCATAGAAAGTCATTCTTTCTATACTTCTAAGGCATAATAGCATTTCAAAGAGAACATATTATTTTATTTACCAAATTCTAACTCACAATATTTTTGCCTCTATTTTACAAGAAGAGAAATAAAGGGGGAAATACAGTGTAATCCATGAGGTTGAGAACATTTGAGGATGCTTATGTGAAATGAAATATAGTTTGCCCTGGCAGACGTTCTATTTTGGCATTTCTCCTAGTCAAATCCTCCACATCCCCACAGATGCCAAATTTTAACCTCAGGCCCAAAGGAAATTCCCATGGAAACAACGATCACTTTTAGTACTTCAAATTGTTCTTTTACAGAGGGTGTAAACAGATGTGGTTTGTGGTCTGGGTACAAGAATGATGGTAAAGGCAAATTACTTCATGTAGTATTGATAAAACAAAACTTTTTTATTGCAGACTTCTTTATAATTCACAGCAATTTTGAAAAATTCAAGACCTATCTTAAATGGAATCACTTCTGCAATGCCTTACCAACCCTTTCAGCATAATTCTCCTGGCAGACAATTGACACAACACAGCATCATAGCTGCTTGCTAATACATAAAATCCCAGTGGAGTGAAAGTCAGCCTAGAAACAAAAATGATGCATTTCAAACCAACAAAATAATGAATTGGTAACTCAATTTTAGGGAAGACTATGAAAAAAAATGTTTAAAAGTTAGCTAAATAATTTTATGCAAAAAAAGACAGATAGAACAAATGGAGTTTTAAAATTATTTTATTTGATAATTGAAGAAATCAATAATTTTCACCTAAGGAAATAACCATAAAATAAAGGGTTGAAGCCAAAAAAAAAAAAAACTCAAATTACAGATTATATGATGAATAAAACTGAAATGGATTAGAAATTTTGAAATCTGCCTATATATGGATACAAAACAAAAATCTTAAAAGATTAGTCTCTAACTTAAAAAATATAACAAAAGCAGAGTTTACCATGTAACTAACTATGGTTTAAACCAGTAATACTAGGACTATGTTTAAATCTTGGCTTATAAGAAAATTAAACACATGATGAGTTCTTCCCTTCTGCATCAAAAGTGTAGAAAAGATAAAACAGATTTGTAAAATTATAACTATATATAGATACATGTGTTTATGTGTGTGTATACACACACACACACACACACACATACACACACACATACATATATATATCCTCCAAAAAGAAAAAGAAAAAATGAAAATCACCAGTGGTCATTTTAAAGAAAGGAAAGAGACAGAGGCCCCAACAGTAAGCTTCAGAACAATCCAGAAAGCCCAGAAGCTGTTTCCTAGTCTCATCTCATCCTAAACCTCACACTCCCAACGGTTTGTGCCTCAGGCTCAGCAGCCTCCTCAGCACTGAAGAAGTCTCAGCTTAAGAGTCCTACCTCAAAGTCTTCATTAGGAAGACAAGCCCCTGAGAAAACCAGAACCATCAAAAAGAATTGACAAGTTTTATACATTAAAAAGCTGAGATAGAATAAAATTAATTAATCCATCAAAATTAACTTAATAAATAAGTTATTATCAGATTAAGGAGAAGGAAAATTTTGTTTATCTAAAATAAGTACAGAAGAAAATGCAACAAAAATCCAGCAATAAAAAAGAGTTTAAAAATGAAAAATTTAAAGGAGCCGGGTGCGGTGGCGCACGCCTATAATCCCAGCACTTTGGGAGGCTGAGGCAGGAGGATCGCGAGTTCAAAGCCAGCCTCAGCAAAGGCGAGGCACTTAGTAACTCAGTGAGACCCTGTCTCTAATAAAATACAAAAAAAGGGCTGGGGATGTGATCCAGTGGTCGAGTGCCCCTGAGTTCAATCCCAAGTACCAAAAGAAAAAAAAAAAGAAAAATTTAATTGTTCTAAGAAATTCAGTAGATGATTGAAAAGAGTGATGAGGAATATGATTCAGAAGTTCCAAATCTACCTCTCAGGAATTCCAGAGGGATGAATAAGAGATAAAGTTTAATGAGACTGTAATATTAAGATTTGAAGGAATAACACCTGAGAATTTTCCAAAGCCATGGGAGAGGAGGAGCCGGCAAGTCCTCCAAATGTAAAAGATCACTGTAAAAAGAAAATGATAAAACAGAGAACAATAGGGAAATAATAATAGTTCAAAATGATCCATAAGAAAAAAATTTGAAAGAATTCAAATAGAAATACAAGGTACACTAAAATGAAGAAAATGAAATACTGTGATTTTTAAAATCAAACTCAAAAGTGATGAAAAGAATATTTTGAAATTATTGTGGAGAAAAATACAATAGTTCAACTTTCATTCAATAGAGATGTGCCAAATAAAGGCATTTTCAGACATTTGAAAACTTGGAAAGTAGACCATTCATTTAAACTTTTCAAGATAAAAATGTATTTCACCAAGATGAAAAATTTCTAGAAGGAAATAATAATGCAAAAATGTAAAGCAAATGAATTAATAAAATTAGTTATAACACTTAAATAAGCACTGATTACAACAATGCAATCAATCAATCAAATCTGGGAAATCCGTATAATGTAATACTACTCACATAGAAACATACAAAATGTGGATGCTAAGAGGGGAATTGACAATCTCAAAAGTTTACAAATTGCATAATTCCATTCAGATAATATTTTTGTAATAACACAATTAGATAAAGATCAGATTAGTCCTGCCAGGGATGGGATGGGAGATGTGTGAGGTAGTTGATGAGTTGTTCATACATGAAGCAATTCTGTATCTTGATTGCAGTGTTGTATATACAAATCTATATATGTGATAAATGTATTAAAACTTCACACATATATAAAATAAATCATGCAAAAACTGACAAAATCTGTGGTCTATTTAATACAGTTACCATTACCAATTTTAGGGATTTGATTATATACCACAGTTATGTAAAATACTGTCATTTAGAGAAATAAGTACCTGGGCATTTTAGAACTCTTTTTGAAACTTCCATAAGCCTGTAACCATTTCAAAATATAAATATTTAAAAAGTGAAATTTAAGTGTAGCTTCTAAAATAAAAGAAATTATAACTACAAAACTAGTGAAGGAGAAAATACAATGATCTAGGTGCTGGGAGTATTGCTCAGTGGTAGAACATCTGTTTAGCATATGCCAGGACCTTGGCTCAATCCCCAGCATGGCAAAACAAACAAACAAACAACAATCCAGTAAGAAAGTTGAAAAAAGTCAAAAGACAATCAGAAAAAGTAGAAAAGAAAAACATACTATGTTAGAAATGAGTCCAAACTCTTCAATAACTCCATGCATGAAAATGAGATATACTAATCAATTTAAGATATGGACAATATCACAGATAATAAGATCCAACTTATGTTGCCTATAATGACCACCTAAATCAGATGACACAGGAATGTGGAGAAGTACAGAAAAAGAATAATCTCCTGTGGACCCTGCGGCCTGCGGGTGGAGCTCCCAGTTCGGACTGCCAGAGTGAGGTCCCAGTTCTGCCTGCTGGCCTACATTCCCAGTTCAACCTGCCAGTGGAGCTCCCAGTTCTGCCTGCCAGCCTGCATCCCCAGTTTGGCCTGCCGGTGTGAGTTCCCAGTTGGCCTGCTGGCAGGAGTTCATAGCTGGACCTCCTGGAGTGAGTTTCAGCTGGGCCAGCCTGTAGGCTTTACAGCTCTGCCCGTCCACCTCAGAGAGGCCATTCCCCGCCCCCACCTCCACTCCACCCCCCACCCCCCACCCCCGCTGAGGACAGGGGGGAGGGGACACGACAAGCCATGCCCACCTGCATCCATTCTAGCTCAGCACCTACTAAGGAGCCACAGCAACAAAACTGTAAATATAAAAATAGAAACTAACTGACATATGGATACACATTGGGTACGCTGAAAGCTCTAATATTGATATTTCCCTAAAAAGTGAGGTTTTGGGTAACCTGTAGGAACCTAATAAGACAAAAGGGCAGAAGCTGTAATACCTCAGGCTTACCTTGCGAGAGAGGGAAATACATAGTCATCATGAAAAAACAAGGGAGGAAAATGCCCCAAACAAACCAAGATACTACAACAATAGAAGCCATAGAAAGCACAGTAGGTGAAATGTCAGAGAAGGAGTTCCGGATATACATAATTAAAATGATATGAGATTTGAAAAATGACCTAAGTGAACAGATACAGGCAAAAATTGATCTCTCCAACAAAGTGATAAGAGATCAAATACAGGCAACCATTAATCACACCAATAAAGAGATAAGAGAACAAATCCAGGTAACAAAAGATTACTTCAAGAAAGAGATAGAGAGTTTGAGAAAAAAACAAACAGAAATACTTGAAATGAAAAAAACAGTAAGCCACTTTAAAAATTCAATAGAAAGCATCACCAACAGATTGGACCACTTGGAAGATAGAACCTCAGACAATGAGGACAAAATTTATAATCTTGAAAAAAAAGTTGACCTCAGATGGTAAAACACCATGAACAGAATATCCAAGAATTATGGGATACCATCAAAAGACCAAATTTAAGATTTATTGGAATAGAGGAAGGTGCAAAGATTCAAACCAAAGGAATGCACAATCTCTTCAATGAAATAATATCAGATAATTTCCCAAGCAGGAAGAACAAATTTGAAAATCAAATATGAGAGGCCTATAGGACACCAAATGTAGAAAATTACAACAGACCCACACCATGGCACATTATAATGAAAATGCCTAGCATACAAAATAAAGATATAATTTTAAAGGCTGTAAGAGAGAAAAGTCAGATTACCTACAAGGGAAAACCAATTCACATCTCAGCAGATTTTTCAACCCAGACCCTCAAAGCCAGGAGAGCCTGGAACAACATATACCAGGCTCTAAAAGATATGGGATGCCAACCAAGAATTTTATATCCAGCAAAATTAAGCTTTAGATTTGAGGATGAAATAAAAATCTTCCATGATAAACAAAAGCTAAAAGAATTTACAACAAGAAAGCCTGCTCTACAGAACATTCTTGGTAAAATATTTCGTTAGGAGGAAATGAAAAATAATAATGAAAATCTGCAAAGGGAAGAACTACAATAAAGGAACAAACCAACCAAAGGAGAAACCAAGTCAAACTAAATACCAAACTAACATAAAAATAAATAAATAAAAATGACTGGTAATACAAATTATGTCTCAGTAATAACCCCGAACGTTAATGGTGTAAACTCACCAACTAAAAGACATAGGCTAATAGATTGGATTAAAAAAACAGATCCAACAATATGCTGCCTTCAAGAGACACATCTCATAGGAAAAGACGCCCACAGACTGAAGGTGAAAAGATGGGATAAAATATATCACTCACATGGTCTCCATAAACAAGCATGGGTCTCTATCCTCATATCAAACAAAGTAGACTTCAAGCCAAAGTTAATCAAAAGAAATAAAGATGGACATTTCATACCACTTAAGGGAATCATAGATCAACAAGATATAACTGTTATAAATATATATGCCCCAAATAATGGAGCATCTACATTCATCAATCAAACTCTTCTCAAGTTCAAGAATCAAATAGACCACAACATCATAATTCTAGGTGATTTTAACACACCTCTTTCACCACTGGATAGATCAAAATCTCTGTAACACTATGAAGGCAGTACTAAGAGGAAGGTTCATTGCATGGAGCTCATTCCTTCAAAAAAGAAAAAGTCAACAAATAAATGAACTAACATTACATCTCAAAGCCCTAGAAAAAGACGAACAAACCAACCCCAAAAGAAGTAGAAGACAGGAAATAATTAAAACAGAGCTAAAATTAATAAAATTGAAACAAAACAAAAAAAAACAATTGAAAAACTTGAGAGAACAAAAAGTTGATTCTTTGAAAAAACAAATAAAATTGATAAACCATTAGCTATGCTAATAAAGAAAAGAAGAGAGAAAACACAAATTACCAATATCTACAATGGAAAAAGAAATATCACGATGGACACTATAGAAATACAGAAGATAATTAGAAATTATTTTAAAATTTATATTCAAATAATGTAGAAAATAACAAAGGCATCAACAAATTTCTAGAGACATATGATATGCCCAAACTAAATCAGGAGGATATACACAATTTAAATAGATCAATTTCAACCAAAGAAATAGAGGATGCCATAAAAATTTACCAACCAAGAAAAGCCCAGGACCGGATGGATACAAAGCCGAGTTCTACAAAACCTTTAAAGAAGAACTAACACCAACACTTATCATACTATTTCATGAAATAGAAAAAGAGGGAACACCCAGACTCATTCTATGAGGCCAATATCACCCTGATTCCAAAACCAGATGGAGACAAATCAAAGAAAGAAAACTTCAGACCAATATCTCTAATGAATATAGATGCAAAAATTCTTAATGAAATTCTGGCAAATCGAATACAAAAACACATCAAAAAGATAGTACACCACGATCAAGTGGGCTTCATTCCAGGGATGCAAGTTTTGTTCAATATAAGAAAATCAATAAATGTAATTCATCACATCAACAGGCTCAAAGATAAAAATCATATAATCATCTCAATAGACACAGAGAAAGCATTTGACAAAATACAAGATCCTTTCATGTTTAAAATGCTAGAAAAAATAGGGATAACAGGAACATACCTCAACATCATATAGGCCATGTATGCTAAGCCCCAGGCCAACATCACCCTAAATGGAGAAAAATTGAAAGCATTCCCTCTAAAAACTGGAACAAGACAGGGATGCCCACTTTAACCACTCCTATTTAACATAGTTCTTGAAGCCCTAGCCAGAGAAATTGGATAGACAAAAGAAATTAAAGGGATATGGATAGGAAAAGAAGAACTCAAATTATCACTATTTGCAGATGATATGATTCTATACATAGAAGATCCAAAAAATTCCACCAGAAATCTTCTAGATCTAATAAATGAATTCAGCAAAGTAGCTGGATATAAAATCAATACCCATAAATCAAAGGCATTTCTGTACATCAGCAACAAATCCTCAGAAAGAGAAACTAGGAAATCCACCCCATTTACTATAACCTCGAGAAAAATAAAATACTTGGGAATCAACTTAACAAAAGAAGTGAAAGACCTCTACAATGAAAACTACAGCACGCTAAAGAAAGAAATTAATGAAGACCTTAGAAGATGGAAAGACCTACCTTGTTCATGGATAGGTAGAACTAACATTGTCAAAATGACCATTCTCCCAAAAAGCACTGTACAGATTCAATGCAATACCAATCAAAATCCCAATATCATTCCTCATAGAAATAGAAAAAGCAATCATGAAATTCATCTGGAAAAATAAGAGACCCAGAATAGCCAAAGCAATTCTTAGCAGGAAGAATGAAGCTGGTGGCATTACTATTCCAGACCTTAAATTGTACTACAAAGCAATAGTAACAAAAACAGTATGGTATTGGCACCAAAATAGACCAGTAGACCAATGGTACAGAATAGAAGACACAGAAACGAACCCACATACCTACAGTTATCTTATATTAGACAAAGGTGCCAAAAACGTTCAATGGAGAAAAGACAGCCTCTTCAACAAATGGTGATGGGAAAACTGGAAATCCTCATGTAATAAAATGAAATTAAATCTTTTTCTCTCACCATGAACAAAACTTAACTCAAAGTGGATCAAGGACCTAGGAATTAAACCAGAAACCTTGCACCTAATAGAATAAAAAGTAGGCCCAAATCTCCATCATGTTGGTTTAGGCCCCAACTTCCTCAATAAGACCCCTATAGTACAAGAACTAAAAGCAAGAATCAATAAATGGGATGGATTCAAACTAAAAAGTTTATTCTCACCAAAAGAAACAATCAGTGAGGTGAATAGAGAACCTACAGAATGGGAGCAAATCTTTACCACAAGCACATCAGATAGAACACTAACCTCAAGGATTTGTAAAGCTCTCAAAAGCCTTAACACCAAAAAAAAACAAATAACCCAATCAATAAATGGGCCAAGGAACTAAGCAGACACTTCTCAGAAGATGATATACAAGCAAACAACAAATATATGAAAAAATGTTCAACATCTCTAGCAATTAGAGAAATGCAAATCAAAAGTACTCTTAAGATTCCATCTTACTCCAGTCAGAATGGCAGCTATCAAAAACAACAACAACAACAATAAATGCTGGGAAGGATGTGGGGGAAAAAGGCACACTCTTACATTGCTGGTGGAACTGCAAATTGGCGAAGCCAATCTGGAAAGCAGTATGGAGATTCTTAGGAAAACTGGGAATGGAACCACCATTTGACCCACCTATCCCACTCCTTGGTCTATTCCCAAAGGACTTAAAAACAGCTTACTACAGGGACACAGCCACATCAGTGTTTATAGCAGCACAATTCACAATAGCTAGATTGTGGAACCAACCCCAATGCCCATCAGCAGATGAATGAATAGGGAAACTTTGGTATATATACACAATGGAACACTTCTCAGCACTAAAAGAGAATAAAATCATGGCATTTGCAGGTAAATGGATGGAGTTGGAGAAAATAATGCTAAGTGAAGTCAGCCAATCCCAAAAAAACCAAAGGGCGAATGATCTCTTTGATATGAAGATACTAACTTATAAAGACAAGGAAGTGGGGATGAGAGGAATGATAGAACTTTAAATAGAACAAAGGGGGGAAGGGGGTAAGGGGAAAGGAATAATAGCAGACTGAGTTATCCATGATTACCCTAAATACATGTATGAAGACACAAGTGTTGAAAAAATAATTTATGTAAAACCAGCAACTTGAAAAATTATGCTCTTTATATGTAATATGAAATGAAATGTACTCTGCAAACATGTATAATAAATTAGAATTTTTTAAAAAAAGCAAAAAAAAAAAAAAGGAAAAAGAATAATCTGCCAAAATTAAATACAGACAGTCCCCAATTTATGATGGTTTGACTTTTGATTTTTCAACTTTACAAATGGTGCAAAAGTGATACATACTCTGTAGAAACCATCCTTTGAATTTTGATATTTTCCCAGGCTAGCAATAGGTGTTAAGATGCTCCCTCAGGCAATGCAGAACCATGGAAGTGCTCAACTCCTTATCAACAGGGTCAACCACAAACACTCTACAATACTGTGTTGATGAGCCATGACATTCAGTAGGTTGGTTATATTAAACCCATTTTCAACTTAAAATATTTAAATTTCCAATGGGACAAAAACATATCAGACATCAAGGAACATCTGTAGTTATGGTTGAATTATGATAATCAAGAGGGAAAGGTTCCCAAATGGACAAAGTTATTAAATAATATGATACAAATCTCTATGTGACTCATAAAATAATCCTGAAAAAATATATATGTAATACTGATGTGTAATATCAGTATTATGTAAATACTGATACCAGTATTTGTTATTTATGATTCATTTTTATTTATAACATCGTATATTATTTGTATTCAAGAATATATAAGAAAATCTGATAATTTCATTAAAAAGATCAAATTAAAAATCATATTAGATAATTTGATATACTTAAGAAACTAATAACCAAAGTTAAAAAAAAATGGAAAATACATTGAGGTTATGAATGACAAAATTAATAAATTTGGTCTAATTGCTTTATGCCTCCTAAAAATAGAAAACAAACCTTCTAATAAAACACTTAATAAGTATTTTAAAAACTTGACTATCTAGGAGATCACAAAGGCATTCTGAGGGAAAAATACAAAGCTTAAATTAAATCATTATCTAATCACTGATCACAATACAATAAAACTAGAAAAGAAAAATTATCCAAATAAAAATTCAAGCATCTGAAAATTTTATAATTCAGGTGAAAGAGAATTACAAACTCAGAATTGAATGAAAATGTTATCACTATTTTCCAAAACCTAAGGATTATCCAGAGTGGTACTTAAATTAAAATCTAGTGTTCTGAATACATTTAGGTAAAAAACAAAAAGACTGAAAATGTAAATTAACTTTTAAAACATGAAAATAATAAAACAACTAAAAAAATATTATCATGAAAATAAAAATAAGTGGACTAAGAAAGTAAAAATAGCATTGGTTCTTTTCAAAACACTAATTGAACAGATATAATAACCAGGAGAAAAAAAAAGAGAGAAATAGGTAAAAATTAGGAATGGAAAAAGGGAACATGAATACAGATTGAGAGAAAAAAATTAAGTCTGAAAACAATATGAAAAATATTTTTAAATAATTTTGAAAATCTAGTCTATATGAGCAGTTTTAAAGAGTATGTCCAAGAATGAAATGAAAACATGACTAGACCAAGAATTTATAAAATATACTAAAAGAAGATTTAAGTGGTTGTCAGGAAAGCACACTTAAAGCCAGGAATATAAGCTGATACAGTAAACTTGGCATATAATTTGTTCATAGTTATTTCTTAAAAATTAAACATTTTATTATTAATTCTATTTCTTTCTTTTTTTATTAATTCTATTTTTAAGAGTATTTTATTTAAAAAAAATTAGATGGTGAGTATGTATGGAAGAAGCTGCTGTGTTCAAACACTGACTATAGAAATATAATTGTCATAACCCTTGAGGACAAAAACTTTGAGGACAAAAATGGTACATTTAAAGACAGATTCCCATAACCAGAAGAATGTGCCCTTGTGAAGTTGTTTTAAAGAATAATCTATAAAACAAAAAAACCATTCATCTATATAGCTGAAAATATTACAAATATCTATTGGAAGATGAATCAATGCTAACTTAAAACAGCAGTATAAGTATTCAGTGAAACTCTGAGATGCAGAGATAAAAGATTATCCATTCAGTTTTCTCTGATATAAGGAGGCTGGTTCACAGAGTTGTTGGAAGGGGGTACATAGGATCAGAGGAACACTAGAATGGTCAACGGAAAGGGAGGGGAGGGAGGGAGTAAGGGGGGGGTTGAAAAAAATTGGTGATTGAATGAGATGGATATCATTAACCTAAATGCATGATTGAAGATCTGAATGGTACTTATATACTTTGTATACAAGCAGTTGTATGTAAAAAGATACTATACTTGTGCATGATGAATAAGTAAATAAATAATAAAAAAATTAAAAAAAAAAAAAGATTATCCATTCAAAATGTAAACACAAGTATATCTATCCCTAGGCTAATGTACATGTTTAATTTTATTTTAGTATTGTTTTTAGGAAAAGTAACTGATTGGATGATTCCCTTGCTTTTCTTGTGCATGTAATAAATTTTATAGATTAGAGTTTCATTTTGGTGTGGCTATTAAGAATATTGAAGCTATATTGGAGGCCAAAATATATGAAAAATATTAGATTACATGTTATGATAAATTGCCAGTTCCATTTTATGATTTTATTTACTTTTTTTCTTTCTAACGCATTTGTTATCTTATCAGGCTAAACTGCATAATTGACTGCCACAGAGAGAATTTAATTGTGAACTAATAACTAGCTGTAAGATAAATATTTCTAGAAAAACAGAATATAGAAAAATAAAATGTGTGTATTAAAAATACATATATAATGTATGGCATATAACTATTAAAATTTTAAAATGTTTACTGTAAAGCATAAATGAACACTATAAATAAAATTAATTGTGCATAAGGGTAGGTTCTAAAGGGAAATAAATAAAAATTCCTAACTTTTTAAGTTAGAAACATATTTTCAAACTTCTATATTGATGTGTTTGGAATAATATAAGGAAATACCAGAGTGACAGCAACAAATAGACATACTGAGTATCCAAGAGAGTAAATTTTTTTAAAGACAGCAACTTCTAGTCACAGAAGGAAATATCTCACAAGGAGCTGGGATGTCTGGATCCTAGCTTGGGTTCATTCTTTCTTAGAGGTGTGTCACCCTCTTCATAATTCAAGGCATTAATCATTTTTTGCCCTATGGCCTGTAGTGTATCTTGCCTTTGGGACTCAAAGTTCTTTTCTACTGAATACAATTGTTCAAATGAGTTTCTGTCATGTGTAAAGAATTACAATATCAAAGAAATGTACTTTGGTGCTTATGTTTTGATCATTTTATGCAGACGTTTTACAATACATTTCCATTTTGAGTATCAAAATAAAGTGTATCCCTTTGATTATAAATATGCATTCAAAGAATATTTAAATTTATTTTCCATCATTTTATGGCTCACTTATTTTATTATATTTTATTTTCTTATTTCCCTTTGTGGCACTAGGAATGGAACCCAATGACTTCTTCATGTTAGGCAAGTGCCTTTTAGTTTTTGTTTTGACACAGACTCTCACTAAGTTGACCAGGCTGGCTTCAAATTTGTGATCCTCCTGCCTCAGCCTCCTGAGTAACTGAGATTATAGGTGTGTGCTACTGCACCCAGTGGGAAATTGTAATCTATAGAGTCTAAGATATATATATATATATATATATATATATATATATATATATAAAATGAAGAAAAATAATGACATTTCAGGATTATAGAGGCAAATACTTTAGAGTCCTGAGTTCAGTATATATGTGCCACTATATTTAAATATCAAGTATATAGCTATTGAAAGTCTATTCATCTACCAAAACTGCTATACAGATTTAATGCGATTGCTATTAAAATCCCAATAACATTCTTCATAGAAATAGAAAAATCAATCATAAAATTTACTTGGAAAAATAAGAAGCCCAGAATAGCCAAAGCAATTCTTAGCAAGGAAAGTGATGCAGGAAGTATCACAATATCAGACCTTAAATTATACTGCAGAGCTATAGTAACAAAAACAGCATGGTACTGACACAAAAACAGTCATGAAGACCAATGGAGCAGAATAGAAGACACAGAGACACACCCACACAAATACAGTTACCTCATACTAGATAAAGACACCAAAAACACACATTGGAGAAAAGATAGCCTTTTCAACAAATGGTGCTGGGAAAACTGGAAATCCATACGTAGCAAAATGAAATTGAACCCCTATCTCTCACCCTACAAAAAATTCAACTGAAAGTGTATCAAGGACCTGGACATTAGACCAGAGACCCTGTTGCTTGTCAGAAGAAAAAGTAGACCCAACCCTACATCATCTCAGCTTAGGAACTAACTTCTTCAATGAGATTCCTAAAGCGCAAAAGATACAATCAAAAATCAATAAATGGGGTGGCATCAAACTAAAAAACTTCTTCACTGCAAAGGAAACAATCAAGAATGTAAATAGAGAGCCTACAGAATGGAAGAGAAAATCTTTACCACCTGCACCTCAGAGCATTAATCTCCAGGTTATAAAAAGAACTGAAAAAACTTAACACCAAAAAAACCAAATAACCCAATCAGTAAATGGGCAAAGGAACTGAACAGGCAATTCACAGAAGAAGAAATATGAATAGTCAACAAATATATGAAAAAAAAATGTTTAACATCACTAGCAATTAGAGAAATTCAATGAGATTTCATCTCATTCCAGTCAGAATGGCAATTATAAAGAATACAATTAACAATAAATGTTGGTGAGGATGTGGGGAGAAAGGTACACTTACACATTGCTGGTAGGACTGCAAATTGGTGCAACCACTATGGAAACCAGCGTCCTTAGAAAACTTGGAATGGAACTACCATTTGACCCAGTTATCCCACTCCAAAGGACTTAAAATCAGCATACTACAGTGACATAGCCACATCAATGTTTATAGCAGCTCAATTCACAATAGCCAAACTACAGAACCAACCTAGATTTCCTTGAATGAATGAATGGATAAAGAAAATGTGGTATACATACACAATGGAATAGTACTCAGCCATAAAGAAGAATGAAATTATGGCATTTGCCAGTAAATGGGTGGAACTGGAAAATATCATGTAAGTGGAATAATGCCATCACCAAAAACCAAAGGCCAATTGTTCTGATATGTGGATGTTAACCCACAACAAGGGAGAGTGGGCAGGAGAAGAATAGAAGTCCATTGGATTAGACAAAGGGAAACCAAGGGAATGGGGCAGGAATAGGAAGGACAGTAGAATTAATCAGACGTATGTTTCTTAGCCTTGTATTTGAATACATGACCAGGGTAACTCTGCATCATGTACGACCACAAGAATAGAATCCTAATTAGAATAAATTATACTCCATGTATGCAAAATATGCCACATCCTGTCATGTATAACTGAAAAGAACAAATAAAAGTCAAAAAAAGGGGCTGGGATTGTGGCTCAGCGGTAGAGCGCTCGCCTAGCATGTGCGCAGCCCGGGTTCGATCCTCAGCACCATGTAAAGAATAAAGGCATTGTGTACAACCAAAACAAAAAATTAAATATTAAAAAAAGTAAAAAAAAAAAAAGAAAGTCTATTTATCACCTATGTCAGTTGGTTAATTCATTTTTAAGAGGCAAAAAGTTACTAAGCCCCTCCCATACAACAAGCACCTCACTTATAATATTAAAAATAAAACTAGGTGTTTTTCCAGTGAAAGGTTCATTAATAAACCATGAATTCACTGAGCCCACTCTTCCATGGTGAGAAGGCTGAACTCACTTCTTCCAACTTCATACCAACCCTTCATACCAACACCACCTGCCAATCAACAGTGATTGTTCTGCAATGATTAACTCAAATCATACCTGCAATGAATACCAGACAGGTAGCAGTTTAGCAGTGTGTACTACCAAGTTTTCTGCTTGCTTTGAGAATGGTGAACCCACGTGACCCTCGAGGTAGGGGTGTGTGTGTGTGTGGGGGGGGGGGTGTTTGTGTGTGAGTATATCCTCTGTGTCCCTTGAAATAGATGTATGGACAAAATTTCTGGTAGCTACATGGATTTGGTCATTATAAAGTGGCCATCAGGCTTAAGATGTTCAGCTCTTCAGAAATAAGCTAAAGCATTTTCAGTTGCCATTCTGTAATTTTCATAGCCTACAGCTATCACTGTCATAACTGCCACATAGAAAATCTCTGATTCTCAAATTTGACTGCTGGAGGGCCACCCCCTATCATGATTTAAAGTGGAGCAGGGTTAAGTATTGGTAGTTTCTAGATATCTGCAGGTGATTTAAATATATAAGCAGTGATGAGAATCACTGATATAGTTATAAGAAGGTTATTTGCAAGAAAGGTGGAGGTAAATTCTTTTCTTCTTGACATTAAGAAAAATCTAATAAAGATTTTCATCTTTTCTTCTAATTCAGGGTTATCAACCCCTTCAGCATCATTTTCTATCAATTCATAAGTGCTGTAAACACATCATTATTAACACCCCATTCTGATGCTATTTCTTGTCACAAAACTCCAGGTATTTTTAACTTTATAAACTTTCAAAATAATGAGACTACTGGGTTCAATAAATTGCTTTGTTTTGAAGCAGTGTTAGACAAAATGAGACTATAAGATAAATCTGTCAATGATGTGTCCTTTAAGACTACTTAAATTTTGTGGAATTTGTGAATCCTTCTTCACTTGAGCAAATGGTAAATTAACTCTCTATCCGTTCTCTCCCTCTCTCTTTCTGGTTGGCACACTTTTTCCAGTAATGGTTCCACTCGATGTGCTTAATTACCATAGGTGCTCCAGGGGCCTCACATTAGATGTTTCTCTTGACCAACCAGACAGGACACACAGCTGAAGTCAGCACAACCAAGTTGATAACTTCGCACTCAATTTCCTTTAATCCAGAAACTTTTGGAATAAACACTTGTGACTTTGTTCAGCTATAGAAACCCATAGTAACACTAACTTTATTAGAACTACAAAATCTAATCAGGTAACCCATTATATAGGACTAAAAGGCATTTATCAAATATTTGATACCTAGATTTACAAAAGCCCTTTGACATCAGTAACTGTAAAGGAGTAGGAAACACAAAGATGAGTGATTATACCTTTACAGAGTCTATGAATAAACCAACAATGCAAAGTTGCAATTAAATAATGAGGTAACATAGATTGTTGTCTACTTGGAAGCTATTTTTTTTCAATTCTTTGGATACATAATTTCAAGCAGTGCTCAGGTTATGGGTTGTATTGTGTGCCTCCAAAATTCATATGCTGAAGTCCCCCAATATTCCAAATACCTAAAATTATGGTCTGATTTGGAAATTAAAGATGTGATTAGTTAAGATCAGGCATTAGGAGGGCTTTAATCCAACATGCCTGCACCCTTATAAAAGATAGAGAAACTGGGGCACAGAGACAAACACACAAGGAGAATGCCAGATTGTGCTTCCATAAACCAAGATACCACCTGAAGCAAGGAGAGACACCTGGAACAGTCCCTTCTTCAGCATCTGCACAGGGGACATGGCTCTGCCAACATCTTGATCTTGGATTTCTCTCCTCTGAATTGAGACAGTAAGTTCCTATTGTTTAAACTACTCAGTTTGTTATAGCAGTAATCAGAAACTAGGGCACCTCATAATTGGATAAGGTAGGTACTTAATTATTTCCATTTCATATATGAGGAAACTAGACCTCAGAGATTGTGGAATTTGTCCAAAAATCACACATTCCTGACCCACTCCAATGCATTCTCTCTTGAGTGACTTTTTGAAAAAAAAAAAATACTACAAATCATGTTAGGTCCTTGTTCAAAACTATCAAATGGGGTTCATTTCCTTTTCCACAGAATAAAATCCAAACTCAATCATATCTCCAAGATATTTAATCCCTGGCTACCTTTCTGACATCTTGTGCCACTCTCCTCCTTAATCATCTTGAGCTCACCTTCTTAAGCTCCTTGTGCTATTCCCTTGACTTGGAATATTTTCTTCCAACTCTTCAAAGAATTGGCTCCTTCAAGAATTTAGTATTGGTTAAAATATCATTTCCACTGTAAAGGATTCCTGGCTACCAAGTCTTTTAGACTCTCAGTTTTATTTCACAGTGTTTAAAACAATATTATATTGTTAGTTGACTCACTTTGTTGTCAGCTCTTCCTATCAGAGTGGGAAGATGCTACATGAAAGGGTCTTATTTATCTTGCTCCCCTCTTCACAGGTGGACATATCCTCAGAGGTTGGAAGAGCCTGGTAGATGGCAGGTGCATGTTAATGTCTAATGTCAGACTACGTGCAGCTGTAGGAAGGAAAATATGCCTCAGTTTATCAAAACTGGATCTACAACAAGAAAGATCTTAGTATATAATTTTTCCTAAATACCAAGCAGGCCAGACTCATTTTGACTGTTTAACCAAAGTGATGTTTTTTCCTAGTTATGTACATGGTAGAGATGAAATCACTGTTACAAATGAGAAGCTACTCTTCTTCCATTTTGAAGACCCAGCATGGGTGAACAAATCAGGGATTGCCACTGGACTTTGTTGAACCTGGAACACTGAGCATGCCCAGGCTTGTCTGAGATATGAAGCAGACATATCTGGTGCTCAATTATGTTCAGAAATATTGAAGTCTGAGATAAGCCACTTGTTTTTGTTGTTGTTGCTGCCATTTATCTGTTTGCAGGAGAAAAAAAAATGTTCAGAGAGGGAGGGAATCACTCAAAAATGCTGCTTCCAGGTGTGGAGACCAAATAGCTTCATATTCTGAGACCAACAGTGAACGATCCCCTGAGACTGTGATGGGCAAAATCTGCCACTGCCCATCTACTCAATCTACTTTAGATCCTGATACTAAGCTGTTTGTCACAATGACACTTATAAGAAGAGGAAAAAGTAGGTATTCATAGTGAGTGGGATAAATTTTAGAGTAAGTCAAATAAATATTGTACCCTTCATCCAGGGAAATGACAAAGATTTAGAAATGGTGAGGACATAATAGGAAAAACTTTTGAGTATTCATTTCTTCTTACTGAAATAGAGTAAGTTAAAAATGGTAGCAGGGGCCGGGCGCGGTGGCGCACGCCTGTAATCCCAGCACTTTGTGAGGCCAAGGCAGGAGGATCGCGAGTTCAAAACCAGCCTCAGCAATGGCGAGGCACTTAGTAACTCAGTGAGACCCTGTCTCTAATAAAATACAAAAAAGGTCTGGGGATGTGGCCCAGTGGTCGAGTGCCCCTGAGTTCAATCCCCGGTACCAAAAAAAAAAAAAAAAAAAAAAAAAAAAAAAATGGTAGCAGGAAGCAAAGGAACAAGAAGAATAGAGGGATGATTTTTATGAAGGACTTTTTAAGTTTAAGGAAAAGAGAAGAAAGTATTTTTCAGGGTGTGTGTTTGTGAGAGGCAGACAGCAGACAAATGGAGACCCAGGACGATTGTGAAAGACCGAAAGAGAAAAATTGAGGCAGAAAAAACACATGCTTAGAAAACCACAAAAATTAATGAGCAGAAGGGAGAAGTTAAGAAGTTTTACTGTGTGTTGTGAATGGAAACTAAAAAACTAGATTTGATATTTGCAATGAAAGAAAAACTACATATGGAAGAGTTAAACTGCTTTTAATTATTTTTAGTATTTTTAGAAGTAAAAAAAATACCAATCTAGTATTATAACAAGGCAGTTTAACTTCATAAGAAAAACATTCATTGAAAATTAAAAACTCCTTTTCATTGTGGGTGATATGAACAAAACTTTACTTTTTATTTATTCCTTTCTGCCAATGAAGAAAGTGAACCAACCGCAGAAACTTAGTGTCGACAAAGGTTGAATATTTTCTCTGAGAGGTGGAAGCTAGCCCACAGTAAAGGGGGGTGAGGGGAAGAATAGAAATGCAGTAGATTAGACAATGGGGACTGGTGGGAAGGGAGTGAGGAAAGCAAAGGAAAAACAGTGGAATAAATCTGACATAATTTTCCCATGTGCATACATGAAAATAACACAGTGAATCCCACCACCAAGTACATCCATAAGAATGGACTTTAAAGAACAAGATGTATTCCATGCTTGTATAATTATATCAAAATGGATTCTGCTGTCATGTATAACTGAAAAGAGCCAAAAAATTAAAAAGTTAGTGTTGAAATTGAGATAGAAGATCTATCTACCACCACCAATTTGCAAATTTTACCACTGCTGTGGTGCTTAGAGCTGCTCTTAAATCCAGTTCTAACACTGCAGAAAAATTTCTAGTTATGATTTATTTCATAGCTCTGCATTTGATAAATTATTGATTGATACTTTGTTGTCATTTTGTACACAATCACAACAGAATATGTTATCATGCTCCTTTCAGAAACATCATTCATAATGTAGAATGTAAGGCTGTGGTTTTGCTTCAATTTAAAATTTTTATTTGAAGTATGTTACTCAGAATCTGATAAAACTATTGGAGATAAACTGGTATGTTAATTAGTGTCCTAGGAAGTAACTAGAAAATAGAGCAGAAAGATATTATCATTACCTATTTTCAGAACTAGCTAAAATTCCACAAAGTAAAGTAGACAAAACTGATTTCAAGGACCTTAGAAGAAACCCATATAACACTCTTATAGGGATTCTCTTGAATTCTTTGTTGAAAAAGTTTTCCAATTTAGAGTATATGTTTCATTTAAAGTAGAGAAAGTTTATCCAGACTAATAGTAGGCACTTGATATTTGTTGAAAATGAACATCATACACGGTCAGCTTTTTCACTCCTGTGACCAAAAGACCTGACAATGACAATTTTAGAGGAGGAAAAGTTTATTTGGGGTCTCAAAGTCTCAGTCTATGTTCACCTGGCTCATTGGGCCTTAAGGTGTGGCAGAGGAAAGCAGCCCAGGACATCAGGAAGCAGAGAGAAGCTAAGCTCAGCTCACCAAATATATACCCCAAAGTCATGACCCCCACGGACACATCTCCTTCAGCCATACCCTACCAGCCACTCAGTAAATCCCTATCAGGGAATAATTTATTGATTGGGTTCAGACATTCATAACCCAATCATTACACCGCTAAGCCTTTTTTCATTGTCTCACACATGAGCTTTTGGGGGGATACTTAATATCTATACCATAAGAGTATAGTACATGTTAAGTTGTGTTAAAGAACTGTTTATAAAGTATATATTTGATATAATCGTGTTTTTACTTTCTGTTGTAACTCTTCTATTACGTGGATTTACATTAGCACCCCATATCCTCATTGTGACCTACAGGGCTCTGGGTGGAATAACACCTGCTTCTGAAGTCTCCTGCCTAATTAATACTTCTTTACCGTCCCTCAGTATGATCCAGCCACTTTGACTTTCTTGTTCTTTTTGTTTTTTTGTGCTAAGGATTGAATTCCAGACCGCAGCATGCTAGGCGAGCACTTTGCCGTTGAGCTGCACCCCCAGCCCCAGCCACTTTTGATATTTTTACATCCTAAACTATGACAAGATTTTTCCAAGTTCATGCTGTTTTACCTACTCTTCTTATGTCTGGACTATTTTTCTCCTGACAAATTACTAATCATCTATCATAATTCAGTTTAAATGGAACTGACTCAGGGTAAGTCTTTCTTAACTGCCTCTCCTCTGACTAAATTAGGAACAATTGTATAAGCCATATAATATCTCACATTATTTATAATTTTAAGATAATTGGAAATTTCATTATTTAAATTGCCTCCAACATGAGAATGTAATTTCACGAAGGTAGGGATCATGGCTGTTTTGTTCACTCCTGCATAGAATGAGAATAGTGCCTCACATACACAGGGGTTGCTAAGTAAATGATAAATGAAGGAACAGTGTATGAAGGGATGCTGTCTTGTTAGAATGCAGTGCTAAACTGATCACAAAAATGGCATACATCATACAGCTCCTTTGTCACAGCTATACATCTGGCCTAGTTCCATTTTTCCCTAGATACACGACCTTTATATGCCTCTTCACTGCATTTAACTTTGGATTCTTCATTAGAAAGTTTGGACAGTAGCATCTGCTGTCTTGACCAACTCAAATTGTTTGTTACTAAGGATCAAATGAAATGTCTAATGTGAAATGACACTGGAAATATAAAACAATATTAAAGTTATTAAAACAGATGCAGTTGTTATATTATTATTAGAAACAAATTATACTTCCAACTTGAGAAGATTAATGGTTGCTACAACCTTAAATGTGTTCATTATTTAGATGTAATCTTGAAATAAATATATATATAATAAATGTCTGGAAAACAAATAAATATATGTCTACATATAGCCTCTGGGAATCTAATCCAGAGTTTTTTGGGGCTGTCTGCATTGGTGTCATGCTTAGTTGTAACAATAGATCTCACAACCCACCAGCCCTATAATTTTCAGGTTTATCCTTCTAAATTTGAAAGTTAAATATTTATTTTCATAGTTCAGAAAAGGAAACAGGATTGATAAATACCCAAAAGTGTTGCTCATTTCAGGAGAACACTTGCATATGATAACATGGGATAAACATACAAACCAGGTGCTGTTGCTTAAACAAAATATGGGAGAATTTGTTTTTAGCTTTAATCATTTGTATTTCACCTAACAAAGTAACATGGACAAAAGCAACTTTTAATAGAACAAATCACTAAGATAAAGAAATGACAATTTTTTTTTTGCCTGTTAATTGAGCAAAACCAAAAATGGATGTAAGATACAAATTCAATGCCACAACATCAGAAATATTCATTAAGGACTACATATATGACTAATTCCAATGAAGTTACTGAGATCTGGTAGCTACAGAGAGTGGGGTGAAATGAATTTTACATCATGGATATTCTTGGAGTTTGGAAGCCTATGAAGAATCAAGACAGACACAGATATCTAACATTGTAGTCTATATATGGTAAGACACCTAGGGTCAAATTTGAGATGGAAGTATATGAAGGAAGGGTCACTTCTATTACAGAGATCAGGAAGAGATAGTTGAATAAGATATATTCTAGGTAAGATTCTAAAATGGCTCCTAATAATCTTTACTCCCTGCCTTTATTTGTTGAGGGTCCTAGTGACTTGCTTCTAATTAATAGATTATGGCAAAGTATGTGTCACTTCTGAAATTAGGTTATAAAAAACTATGATTTCCCTCCCTCATCCCTCCCCGCTTCTCTCTTTTCCTCTTTGCTCCTTACCAGCTCACTTGGATGAAATCAGTTGCCATGTTCTGAACTTCCCAATGGAAAAGTCCATGCAGCTACAAATTGAGAAATCCTCTGGCTAAGAGCAGGAGATGACACAGCTAGGGTTCATACAAAGAAGAGAATTGGCTTTGAGAATCTCACCTGGGTGCCATACACTCAGTGAAAGTGTGAGCTAGAAATATATATTAAATAAGCCACTTGTAGTGGTGTGCACCTGTAGTCCCAGGTATTTGGAAGGTTGAAGCAAGAGGATTACTTGAAGCCCAGGCGATCAAGCCTAGCCTAAGAAACCTTGAGACAACCCTATCTCAAAAAAAGAAAGAAAGAAAAGAATAAGAAAGAAGGAAAAGAAAAATATTAATTAATTAAACTAAATACATAAACTCTGTCAAGAAATCCAGAAGTAAATTTTTCTGTGGTCTCAGCTCTGAGTGAAGGGAGAAAATGCTTCCTGTGGTGTATGTCACCAGAATCTAGCTCTCAAACAGGTCTGAACTTGAACTCACACTATCTACATGGTTTCCAAACCTGCAGGCTGAGACTTTAATTCAAAGTGGTTTCAGGTTTATAACAGTTTAAAGCATTTCAGAGAAATAAAATAAGTCTTCTCTGGAAAAATATGTCATCAAACCTAGCCTCCAAAAATCCCATAGATTATGTTTCAAAGACCATGAGACTCTCAGACAAAAGTCACAAAATACATTATAACAATAGGCAATGAGAGCTGGCAGAAACATGGATAGCAGACTCAAACTTGAAAATAGTTCAACTCTTTGTATTATTAGATAATACAATGCATATGTTGATGTCATTTAAAAAATAAAAGGAGGAGAGTCAGGCATGGCAGTACATACCTGTAACCCCAGCAACTTGGAAGGCTGAGGCAGGAGGATTGCAAGTTTGAATCCAGTCTCAGCAACTTAGTAAGACCCTGTCTTAAAATAAAAAGTAAATGGACTGGGGATGTACCTCGGTGGTAGAGCACCACTGGGTTCAATACCCAGGACAAAAAATAAGATTTTTAAAAATAAATAAAAGAAGTAATCAAAAATATGAATAATGAGTGAGGTAACTATTCTGGATAGTCAACTTCTGCCACCACCACCTTTAATATTTAAGTCTGGAAATTGTGTCACCCAAAGCCTCCTTTCTTGTGCATTGTTACAGGTCTGAGTTTGCCAACAAAAGAAATTCAGATAGCTGGAGAAGAAAAGTGAAGAGGTCTTATATTCAGCATGCTGGGAGATTAGATATGGCAGCTTGGCCCATGCAATATGCACATCACTTGCACACAGCCTCATATACTCCACTGTCAGTCCAGATAGGATTTATACTCCTCAAACATCTCTATAAACTCTGGTTTTGTGCCTACACCATGGTCTTTCAGGCTGAGATCTCTGCTACAAAACAGAATTCCTTTGATCTTCTCAAGATGTTTTCCTAATGGCTTTTTCCTTGTTGTTGTTGTTGTTTTCCAATAAGAGTATAAGCCTGTCATTAAAACTGTACTTTTTCTATTATAGGACTATATAGAATGGATTCTGCTTTCCTGACCAAACCCTGACTGCTATTAAAATAAACTGTTGTTCAGAAAGATGAAAAAGAACATTTTATTTTCCTAAATTGAAAGTATAATCGTTTGGACGAGGGTGGCTACAGTGGTCCAATTCTAAATGTTTGAAGAAAGAGGTGATAAGAACAACATGATAGCATTTGCCATTTACTAGAAGGAAAGATTGAGGTTCAGAACCTCTGTTAAGCTTTAAATGTCTATTATAATGTACTAGTAATTTTAAATTTAAATTAAAATAATTTATAATCATTACCATTTTCTAATGATTTTTGGATTTGGATTCATGAGATTTTTCTCATATTATTTCAATCCAATTGCAATATTATAGTACTACACAAAATTAGTTGCATAGTATGCTCCATTTTCTTGTCTACAAGTTTTTGCAAGAGTAAGATTAAAGATTCTTGTATTTGCTAGAACTATCCTACAAAATTGTCTGAGTTGCCTGAATCTGATTTTTGTTTTAATTTCCTTTTTGATTGGAGAGGAGTTTAACATACTAATTCAAGCTGAGATGGTAAGACTATTCGGATTTTCTATTTCTCCTTGACTCAGTTTGGGCATGTTACATTTTTGTATTCATTAGTGATTTTCATGAAACTTTTTATGACAGCCTCCTAAAAGGACCCTCTGCTTGTACTCTGGAATCTATTCTCAGGACAGAAGCTGGAAGATTCATTTAAAACATATAACAGATTCTGCCATTTATCTAATTCCAAAGTCCCTTTGTTTTCTCATTTACAGTTAAAGTAAAATCTGTGCAATGGCCTGAGAGACTTCCTCATCTGGCCACCCTGTGCAATTGATCTTATCTAATCCCTCCATGGTTAATTCCTCTAAAGACATACTAGCATCCTTGCAGGTTCATAAAAACTCCAGTAGGCTCCTACTCTAGGATGTTTGCCTTTGTTGTTTTGCCTTTTAAATTAATTGAGAGTTTTTATAATCTTTGGTATGTCATATAATCAAGAAACATTAATATAGAGGAGGAGAAATGCATGTATGACTAGGTTAAAATTTAAAGCATCTACATTTTCAAGATGTCATAAAGTGACTAGACAATGAACTAATCGCTATGACAGATATAATGAATGAAAAATGTACTTGGAATATTCAATATAATAAATTCTTGAAAATCATATAATGCTAAATGAAGTTAGCCAATCCCAAAAATCCAAATGTCGTATGTTTTCTCTGATATAAGGAGTCTGATTCACAGTGGGGTTGGGACGGGGAGCATAGGAGAATTAGAGGAACATTAGAAAGGCCAATGGGGAGGGAGGAGAAGGGAAGGAGCAAAGGGTAAAAAAAAAAAAAATGATGGTACAATGAAATTAATATCATTACCCTAAGTGTATGTATGAAAACATGAATGGTGTGAATATACTTTGTATACAACCAGAGATATGTAAAAATGTGCTCTATATGTGTATTATGAATTGTAATGCATTCTGCTCTCATATATAACAACTTAGAATAAAAGAAAAAGGAAAATCAACAATGAAAATATAAAATGAGAAGATAAGCAAACTACAGAAACAAAAAAAAAATGGAAAAAAGAATGGCTAGTAAACATGAAAAACTCACCCTCACAAATGAGCAGAGAAATTTAAATTAAAACTAGCTTGAGACTCTTCACTTTTTTATATTCCCCAAACATATTGCTTAGTAAAATTGTAAGTAGCTGAAGAATATCTACAATATGATCACATTTATAAGAGTTCTAAACATGTAAAATAAAGAAATGCATTATTTAGGAATAGATCACATATGATAAAACTAAGAAAATCAATGAAAGGATAAAAGGAGTAGCAGTAACTTTGAGTGGTTGAGTGGATGTCAGTTAGCAAGACATCAGAATTGTTTTAAGCCAGTATCTTTTTTTTTACTGTTTAAATTTTATTGTTCCACCTTTTTATTGGTGCATTATAGTTTTACATAATGATGAGATTTGTTGTTACATATTTGGACATGAACACAATATAATTTGGCCAATGTCATTCCCCAGCACTTCCCTTCTCTCTTCCCAACTCCCATGCCCTGGTCCTTTTCCTCTACTGATCTCCCCATGATTTTAATGGGATCCTCACCCTCTCCACCTCAATTTTCTTATTCCTTGTGAGTTTCCATATATGAGAAAGAACATATGACCCTTCACCATCTAAGTTTGGCTTATTTCAGTTAACATAATAGTCTCTAGTTCCATCCATTTCCCTGCAAATGACATAATTTTATTTTTCTTTATGGCTGAAAAAAACTCCAACACACACACACACACACATCACATTTTGTTTATCTATTCATCCATTGTTGGAAGCTAGGGTGGTTCCATAGTTTGGCTACAAACATGGATATGCATGTATCACTAAGTAAGATGACTTTAATTCTTTAGGATAAAAACTGAAGAGTAGTATAGCTGGGTTATATGGTGGTTCTATGCCTTCTTTTTTGAGGAAACTCCATACTGGTTTCCATAGTGGTTGTACTAATTTACAATTCCCCCAAAAGTGTACAAATGTTCCTTTTGCTCCATATCCTTTCCAGCATTTATTATTGCTCATAATCTTTTATCAAAAAATATCTTATTTTTATGTGGTGCTGAGGATCGAACGCAGTGCCTCACACACGTGAGGCAAGAGCTCTACCACTGAACTATAGCCTCAGCCCATATTGCTTGTACTCCTGATAACTGCCACTCTGACTGGTATGGAAGGAAATCCCAGTGTGGATTAGATTCGCATTTCCCTAATTGCTAATGATGTTGAATATTTTTTCATATATTTATTGGCCATTTGTTTCTTCTTTTGAGAAGTGTCTGTTTAAATTTGCTCATTTATTAGTTGGGTTATTTGATTTTTTGGTGTTAAGTGTTTTGAGTTCTTCATATATTCTCTATATTAATCCTCTATCAAAAGAGTAGCTAGCAAAGATTTTCTCCCCATTCTGCAGCTTCTCTCTTCACATTCCTAATTGTTTCCTTTGCTGTGCATCTGCTTTTAATTTGACGACATCCCATTTATTGTCATTATTTCCTGAGTTGATGGGGGTCCTATTGAAAAAGTCACAGCCTGTCTAGCACCATTTTTTACACTTTTATCTATTTTGTATATTTTGTACGTGTTAAATATCACACCATAAAAAAATGAGAAAATAAAATGCAGGAAAATCTTAAATAAAACAAATAAATAACTGGAGAAATAATTTATAATCCAGTTGAGTTATGATATATTATGTGGCTATTTTCTTCATTATAGATGTATGATAGAAAGTGGTATATGCCTGTTCTTTTTTTTTTTTTTTTTTTGGTACCGGGGATTGAACTCAGGGGCACTCGACCACTGGGCCACATCCCCAGCCCTTTTTTGTGTTTTATTAGAGACAGGGTCTCACTGAGTTGCTATGTGCCTCGCCACTGCTGAGGCTGGCTTTGAACTCGCGATCCTCCTGCCTCAGCCTCCCAAGTGCTGGGATTACAGGCGTGCACCACCACGCCCGGCACCTGTTCTTAATTATATACAAATGTACATATGAAATATCTTAAATGTAGAATGCTAAACAAAATATGCCAAAATATTAGCTCCTGTATTAGTGGGTAAATGTATTTTGATTATTTGTATTTCCAGTTTTATGTAATAGGCATGTGTGGAATTTTAAACTCAGAGAAAAATGAAAGCTAATTTTTTATAGGATCCTTACTACAGAACAATCAGAAATTGGTAAGCCATTTATGCTGAGACATAAAACTTACCTGTTTAACTACAAAATAGAATATGGCCTCCTAGGAAAGCAAATTAATCTCCAACATGCACAAATCTTAGAAAACATTCAAACGTCTGATCTTAAACAGGACTATTATTACAACTCTAACTACAGCAAAATGTCCACAGTTAGATAGATGTATATATTTCATTAGTCAAAGCCACAAAAATTTTATGAAACTCTGTTGGCGGTGTTTTTAATCAGATAATTTCTGAAGATGTGCCAGCTTATTCATAGAAGCAAGTACCACCTAGAATGGCACATGATAATAAAGAAAAACACAGGCAAATAAGAGCTAAAGTTTATTTTTTGAGGAATTAACATAAAAATCTTCTTAAAAGAAATAGAGAAATCAATATTCAACTTATACTGACAGAATTGCTGACTATAGAATAAAGGCCCCCAAACCTCCAAAATCACTTTTTCTTAAATACAATCTTTACAATATCAAAGAAAATGTCTTAGGTAATCAATCACATAATTAAATTTACCTATTCTCCAGTGAACTAGGCAATGATAGTGAATTCTCCATTAAACAAAATAAGTGTCTCGTTTATTAAGGCTCTTCTCTACTTGGAGCTTTTCTTTGTTGGAGAGCAAGTGGTGAGCAAGCTGTACTTCACACATACCTGCAGCTCAGCTATCATTTTATCTCACTGACTTTAGTCTCTGTACTTTCAAGTTTGCTTTTAGCAAGTAGTAGGCACAATATATATAACCAACATTGCTTAAGCCTGCCATATTCCCCAAATGATTAAAAAGGTTTTATTCACTTCTTCATTGAGTCCTGGACAGTTTATTTTCCTTAATAACAAGGTACGGAACAACCAGAAAAATGTTATAAAAAGGAAAATTGTCTTGAAAGCTATATTAGATGTAAAAAGACCATCCCCGAATCTCCTGGTGTTCACATCTGTTTGTACAAATGAAGAAGCCTAAGATTTCAATATCACCATGAGGCAAAATTTATTAACTCTCTACAGGACCCTTGGTGTGTGCTTCAGGGTCTACTCCAATGCGTAGATAATATTCAGAAAGTCCCAAAAATATGATCAGAGATAAGGCTAATTTGTCTTAATGTAAATGTAGCATACCAATAATAAATATAGCACACCAATAAAAAACTGCAAAGGTAGAATGTAAAAAGAGTGGGTTGTTAATTATGTCAAAAATTTAAAACCACAAAAAGGAATTGGGAATGATTTGCCTAAGAATTTTGATCCTCCTCTTCTGCCACTCTATGAACTGCTATGTACTGGAACATCCAGCCCTTCACTCCTGCTTCTAGTACTAAGCTAATTGACATACATTAAGTACACAGCCTGAATGAGTCAGGATCACCACAGACATTTTTTATTCTTCTCTGACATTGGAATAATCCTTGAGGGGGAAGGGAAGTTAAAAACCCCTCTGGATAAGTGTTACTAATTAATGATGATTGTTCTAAATAACATGTGGATAATTTTTCCTTGTCTCAACATTAACTTGATAAATAGCTGAGAAGAGAGAAAGAGATTAACAATTGATTCGATTTCACTCAGGTACTTAAAATCAGCTCCAAACTGTGGTTATTTATAAATTGTCATGCCTTATAAAAGTATGTTATGTGTAGATTTCACTTATCTTTGGTAAAGTGAGATTAAAGCAGTGTGTCACTGAACTCAAATACTAAATTAAGAGGAAGAAAAAGGCATTTTCTCTTTTCCTTAAGAAGCAGTATCATTAGTTAAAAAGAGATTAGTTGATATTGGAGATCTACATTTAAAGTGGCAACAATAGACAAATTGATTGCTCTGGTAATAATTGGAGACACATTGCCTCCATAGCTGTACCTCTGCAAAAATTAACATTTGCCAAGGCCAAGTTATCTATTATACTTTTATTAAAATTTCCTTTTTTCATTCATATAATCAGCATCTCCATCTTAACTGGAGCTATCACCTCAGCTTCTAAATTTCTCACAGCCTCTCCCCTAAAACATATGTTTACCTCTAGTTTAGGGAGCACATATTATTACACACACACACACACACACACACACACACACACACATTTTAACTATTTATTTTAGGTATATTAACTTCTTTTTTTTTTTTTTTTACATTTTTAACAAGTTTTTATAAACAAAATCACTTACAATCGCAGTTTCCATTTCTGGTTTCTTCCATCCTAATGGACTTGGCTTCTATTAGTGCTCCAAAATAGGATTTAGTAACTCTGAAGTCATTAAACTACTACATTGAAGTTCTTATCTTTACTTCTCGACCGAATTTAATGATCAAACCACTACTTTCTTTTTGCATATTTTTGCCTTGAATTTTGTCAAACAGCAGAATAGAGAGAGAATCTGGGATAGATGATCCATCAGTTTTCTCTGAGCACCAGAGGGTTAAGTCAGGAAAACTATAGCTGCTTTGTCTGATCTACTTGAAGTCACTGGGCTTTTGCATCTTCTATTCCCTTGGATGTCTTCACTTTCTCTAAGTCATTCCTTCCATGAGGACTTCTCTAACCTATTAAAAAATTGCAGTCCACTATAAGTTGCATGAGGACAGAGATTTTGTCTATTTTAGTTTCTGCTGTATCATCAGGTGCTAGAGAAATATCTGGCATATAGCGGGCCCTTGGGAATTAAGTGAGATAGTACTGGCAACAGTCCCTTCACCTGTTCAGAGCACTCCTTTGACCTCACCATTGCACTTAGGGAAAAGTTCATTTCACATAAGGCCCTGTAGAATGCAAACACCATCTCTCTCTCTGGCCTCTTTTCAACTCCTTTCCTACTGGCTTCTATATCTAAGCCACATTGGACTTTTCCTTGGTTCTTCACATAAACTTTGTTTCATCACCTCTCAGAGTCACTGGACCTGCTCCTTCCCTGGCCTCACAGGATCTTTCCTCCACTTTTCTCACTAATCCCTGCTTAATTTTCAATCTCAGCAGAAGATCCATTCCTTCTAGCAACCCTTTCATGACCTCTTAGCCCATTAATTATATGCTTATATAGCAACACATTCTGCATACAGTATGTAACACAATTGCACTTCTCCTTTTAACAATTTATATTTCCCATATTCCCATATTGGGCTGAAGCCTTCTGAAAGCAATTTTTTTTCTTGTTCACCATTGATCTTTCCAGTGTCTAGCATGGTACCTAACACTTAGATGTAGTCAAAAGGGATTTGTGAAATACATGAGAAAAAGAAAGAATTGATTTATCTTTACATCGGGATTACAGGGATCATTTATGGAAAATTGGTGAAGTCATTGTGGTCCATTCACATTGGTTCTCTATTTAAGTGGAGCAACCATGGGGATTAATTAATAACTAAAGGAGTTTGAAAAAACACTAAGGGAAATAAATGTGAGGGATGGTGTTGAAGGTAGGAAAACTTAGGAGAAAATTTTTACTGAAAGTTTTCTCCTAAGCTACTAATTCAACTTACAGAGTGAAATTACAACTTAATTTAAAATTTACAAAATTATATTGCATATCAAACATATATCTATTAATAAAATACTAAAATATTTCTTGAATTGAGTGGTATAATAGTATCCTATACCAGAGTTGACCTTGACAAATTTTTCAAATATGGCTCTGTGTGATTGGAAGTTGTATTTTAATTCAGTTTCTTAAGGATGTAACAGCAATATCTTAATGTGTGTTTTTGAAGTAAGATCAATCTGAGTAGCAGCAGATAAAATTCCTCTTGAATAGCCCCTCTTTTTAGCAAGATATTTTAATGCTCTAATATATGTGACAAAACCCAACATGGATTAATCCCTTTGCCAAATCAAACTGTTATACAGAAGGAAGGGGACACAGTTAAAACCAAAGAGCTGCTTGGCTATAAATCCTTAGAATAATTTCCTATTCACACTATACAATTACTGCATTTTTTCTTTTACCCAAAATTTAGATGAAATAATGAGTTGAGAAGGATGAAGATAATCCCACTGATGTATCATGCACATACTTACCAAAATTTGTGCATGAACGTGCACATATATACAGATGATAGAATAAGTAAAAAATACTAAATTAAAGCTTTTATGTTATAAAATGGAACATAGAAACTGTGCTCAAAATAGTCTACCTGAGAATCTAATCAATTCAACTAAAAAACTTCTTAGGACTCAAAGCATTCAGGAAGATGCTACATTATTAAATGCATATTCAAAAAGTAATATCCTTTCAATATTCCAGCAATAATTGGTCAAAAGTAAGATTTTAAAAACCAATTCCATTAGCAAGGGCAACAAACATTCTGTATCTACAAATAAATATATTGAGAAATGTAAAGGCTCTTCTAGTTTTACTGAGGGACATGAAAATAAGAAGTGTACAGTGTTTCTAGAAAACCCAAATTCCCACCCAGTTTACCTATGTGTTTAATAAACACTAATCAAAATTCCCCAAAATGTTTTTGTGAACTTTACACCAGGATTCTTAATATCACATATCAACATAGAGGTGAAACAATAGGAAAAACCAAACTTCAAGACAGATACTAACTGAAGAATCATTTTCCCATCTCATATTGAAATAGATTAAGTATTAAACAATCCATTGAATTCACAATGTGATATAATTAGTTTATGTAGATTATCTCACTTAATTCTCAATAATCCTATAAGAGATATTGTTGTTATCTCAATTTGTTATTATTCCTATTTTGGTACTGAGTAAATTGAAGTTTAGAGAGGGATTTCCTAAAGTCACAAATATAACATGATACATAATTGAAGTGTTAACCTGGGTTCATATGTCTTCAATGAACTCAGCAAAAACAAATCTCTCTCTCTCTCTCTCTCTCTCTCTCTCACACACACACACACACACACACACACACACAAGCACATCAAAATCCAAAATATATAGACATATTACTAATATATATGTATACATATGTGTGTATATATATGTATACATGTGTATATATATATATGTGTATATATATATATATATTCCAGCATGAGAATATATATATATATATATATATATATATATATATAAAGATCAATGGCATTGCATAGAAAGAGTAGCAATAAACCTAATTAGATAAACAACTTTAGTATATCACAAAGTTGGCATTTTAAACTGGGGGAAAGAAATGAATTATTCAAGTAAAGGTGTTGATACAACTGGCTAACCATTTGGAAAAAGAATAACAATGATTCCTACCTTTTTATATAAACCAAAATAAACTCCAGATGGATTATAGATTTATGTTCAAATACTGAAATCAAATTTATTACACATTTCAACTTAATCCAGAAAATAGAAGGCTAAGTGGTTTTTACAAATTCAGATATATTTTGGGAATAGGTATGAGGCACTTGAGGGCATAAATTTGGAATCCTATTTTTTTACTTCAAATTTCATAAAATTTATTTTTCTGGAATATTCTGAGGACCATTACACTTAGTGGGTAGAGAGTAGGAATGTCATATGGTAAAACCAGAACATTTTCCCTACTCCTACGCTCACTCTCAATTTATGGATATTGGTTGTAATTTTTTAGTCCTAGAAATTTGCCTGATTCTATTAGAACAAAAACTCATGATAACAAAAAGAATCCATGAGCAATTTTACAATCCTTTGAAGAATAAACCGAGGAATGATGGGATGGCTATTGGAGAACTTATGTCAAAAAATGTGGAAAATATTTTTCCTTAATGCTCATAAAAAATTAGATTCAGCTGTTTCTCAATGCTTCAGTTATATTACTACATCTACTGGAGTATAAATGATGCCTGGGTATTGTACCAGGTATTTGCTGTTGTATCACAAAAATGAATGACTGACAGATTAGCAAGATCAGTCACCTGGAAGAGTCAAGCAGAAGACTGTAAATGCCATAATTCTTAAATTTGTTTGATTCATGCATGCTACAAATATATATTGAATATTATATGCCTCTCTTCTTACATAAGTTATATGCCTTCCATTAAAAAGCTTGCACTAAAAGTCAAAGATGATGTTATATGTTAAGTACTGTGATAGGAATGAAAGGTGTTTGGCGGCACCAGGGGACAGGGAGCACTAACTAGTTCCATAATGGTGAGTAGAAGAGGCTTCCTTGAGGAGGTGACGCCAAGGTTGAGTCATGAATAACTTTAGGAGAGCAGCAGTTGATACCACCGTACAACCATCCTCTCTCAGAGTGCATCAGAGTCTGCCATCCAGGCTATACATATCTCTCTCTCTCTCTCTCTCTCTCTCTCTCTCTCTCTCTCTCTCTCTCCTACAGGTTGCAGACGCAGCAAGTCTTCTAAGAGTCAATCCAAACTAATCACAAAATGTTCCACATTTGTACAATCCTTTGTCACACCCAAAGGTCTACACTTTTTTTGCTTTCAATTTTCCCTTGTCTGGCACAATGCCTCATTTATGTTTCCTTCCTCCACTCTTCCATTCTACCCTACTGTCTCATTTATAAGATCTTCCATAATTAAGACTTTTCTATGAATATCACCTTCATTTTCCCACATTAACTGAATCCCATTTACATGGACTTTGTTTCTTCTTCACATTTATGTTTCAAGGAAGAATCTTTCTTCCTCTCAACTAACACTTCCAAGTCATTTTGATTCTTTCTTTCCTACAAGCCCTACCATCTTCAACATTCAAACCATGTGGTTATACCACTCTCCTCACTCAAATTCTCTCCAGCTTCCTAATTTACCACTCAAAACCTTCTTCAACTTTATCATCCAACATCTGGCCTCCCAGTGCCTTGAACTTCTTATCCACCTCAGCCTTCTTTATCTACCTTCTTTTATTTTATTTATTCTTTTTTAGGTATACATGACAGTAGAACGTATTTTGGCATGTTATACATACATGGAGTATAATTTATTCTAATTAGATTCCTATTCTTGTGGTTGTACATGATGCAGAGTTACCCTGGTCGTATACTCAAACACAAGGCTAGGAAGTTATGTCCCTTTAATTCAACTATCCTTCCTATTCCCTAATTTCCTCAACCAGATTTCTAAAGTTCAAGAAGTTCAATCAAGAATCAATAAATGGGGGCTGGGGTTGTAGCTCAGTGGTAGAGCACTTGCCTAGCATGTGTGAGGCACTGGGTTCAATCCTCAGCACCACACAGAAATAAATGAATAAAATAAAGGTCCATCAACATCTAAAAATATTTTTTTTAAAGAATCAATAAACAGGATGGTATCAAACTAAAAAGCTGCTTCACTGCAAGGAAACAATCAAGGACTAGAAGAGAGAGCCTACAGAGTGGGATAAAATCTTTGCCACCTGCACCTCAGATAGAACATTAATCTCCAGCTTATACAAAGTACTCAAAAAACTTAACACCAAATAAAACAAATAACCCAACTAATAAATGGACAAAACACTGAACAGGTACTTCACAGAAGAAATACGAATGGTCAACAAATATATGAAAAAATGTTCAACATCTCTAGCAATTAGGGAAATGCAAATCAAAACTACACTAAGATTCCATCTCACTCTAGTCAGAAAGGCAATTATCAAGAATATGATTAACAATAAATGTTGGTGAGGATGTGGGGAGAAATGTACTCTTACATTGCTGGTGAGACTGTAAATGATGTAATCACTATGGAAAGCAGTATGGAGATTCCTCAGAAAACTTGGAATGGAACCACCATTTGACCCAGTTACCCCACTCCTCAGTCTATACCTAAAGGATTTAAAATCAGCATACTACAGTGACGCAGACACAAATGTTTATCCACCTTCTTTATCCACCTCAGCCACAGATGTGTGTGATCACACCTACAATCTTCTTACCACCAATATTTATAAAATCTCCAACTCAGATTAATTGCCTACCAACTCTCCTTGTCTAGAAGCAATATTCCCATAGCACCAATCCTTCCAATGCATTACCCACACCACCTCCTCACCATTTATCATTGCCATCTTGTGTCACAACTCACATCTAGTTCTTCACTACAAACATTCTCCTGCAACACAGCTCCACTTCTTTGCTTCTCTTTCCTTCAGAAACACTTAACGGGTCTTTTGGTCAAAATAATTTTCACTGCAAGTCAAGGACACACTACAACTCATTCAAACAAAAAGAAATTTTTTTTTGTTTATCCTTAAATTGGAAGTCTGAGAGTCCAAAATAGCTGGATCCAGAAGTTCAAGAATGACCAACAGGCAGCTGTCTCTGCTGCTTTATTCTGTGTTCCTCTGTATGATCATTACTCCCAGAGAGTGACAATGACTTCCCAATAACCCTAGACTTATCTTTAAAATCAATAAATGTCAAAGAAAGGAGACCAAGTATTGCTAAAAATCACTTATAAATGACTCTGATTCTACTTACAATATATTCCCATCCCTGTATCCATCACAATGGATGGGGGAAATGAGGTCATCTCAATGGATTTTACAAATTTCAAGACTTCCCCTGTGGTGGTGATTTCAGAAACAGTATTAACAGCTCTATGAGATTCACATGATACCAAACCTGACTGATTCCCCGCTGAATATACAGCTTACCTATGTTTGTACATGTGCTTCTGATGTTAGATTAAAAAAAAAAAACACTGAACCTAGCTTAATGATATCAATTGAAAATCAGAAACACAAAAACTCAGATAACTGTTCAATATTGCCCAATAAGCCTACTTCTTTTTCTCCATAATTTTGTTACCCATACTCTGGGTTTCATATGTCTTACTTTTTCTTCCTCCTCAGTATTGAACATACCTTCCCCACCACTTTCAAAACATACATCAGGCATATATGTTTAAAGGAATTGCCTCACCTCTTCATCACAAAGTCCTTTTCAGATTTTCCCCAACGAAGATGCCTGGGAAATAGGAAAGAGTCATTCCCTATGAGATAGAACAGATGAAGGGGGAAAGCCAAAATGGAAAGATATTTAGTAGGTCATGCCACATGTCTTACTGTAGTCCTTAAGCTAAAGAAGGAAAAAAAGAGAGAAAATATAATTTATCTGACTCAGTTGACAAGAGTAGAAAAATCCTATGGGAAATGGGGTGTTATTTAGTTTTTCTGTACACATCCACATTTACAACATGTCATGACAAGTAGGTAACTTACATTTGAGTATTCAAGTCCTGGCTACATTCCTTAAAAGAAGCAATCACCATGAAAAAGCTAAAAAATCTAGTTGAGATGAAGACCTTTAAATAGTTTTATCTAACTTCTATTATCTTGGGAAGATACAAAACCAATGACACTGGTCTTCTTGTCTGACTCCCAGTTTATTTAAATATGCTTTGAAGTTAGACATCTTCTGATGAATGCTTTGGCGAATGCCTATAATCCCACTGCTTGGAGGCCAAGGTAAGAGGATCACAAGTTCAAAGCCAGCCTCAGCAACTTATCGAGACATAGGCTGGGGATAAAGTTAGATTTTTCCCTCACAGATTTGTGCTCAGCTATCAGAATTCACCTTTTGTGTTACAGAACAACTAATTCAAAATCACATATTCATATATCACAATGCTTTTTCTTCCTTGAAAAACAATGAGAATATAAAATAGCTTAGTATCATACATATTTGGCATATTTTAAAAAATATAATATGGTAAAATTAATTACAAACTAACCCAAATATATTTAGGCTTTTAACTTAAAAATAATTGTTGCTCCCAATAACCTTAGCTAAAATACATATGCATTTATACTAATTCTGTTATTCCTTCGTGAAATGATAGCATACCCAGCCTCTTCAGCAAGTGTTTATTTTTAAAAAGTGGATTGATAACTGCAGGTGGTAGCATAGAAATACATTTTTATAAAAATAAATTACCTGACCATGTTGAACAATAATATATCTTTGATTGCAAATTTTAAAAATTGTGAGAGCATCAGAAAAAAGATGATTATAAGACACGTCACTTGGAATGATTACTTTCATTATAATCAAAATAGAGCTAAATATTAAAGTGTTATTTACTGTTAAAGATATTTTTATTTGAGCTGGGGTGTGTAGCTCAGGGGTAGAGCTCTTGCTTTTCATACACAAGGCCCTGGGTTCCATCCCAGCACCACACAAAAATAAAAGAATGATATTTGATTTCATTTTTTAAGTTGAATAGCCTAGTAATGATTCCATATTCACAATATTATTCCTAAAAGAGGCTAAACCAAAGCCAAAGATTATGTTAAATGAAAATCAATAATAATTAATATCATATCTTTTCCCCAATGGAACTACTGATTTTTTTAAGTAGTAATATAGACTACTTCAGGTCTTATTCTTACCTACCAGCATTCTTGGGAAGGAGTAAAAATGCAAGTAAAATAATAAAATATTAATAGAAAAGTCAAAATGTAACTAATAGAAAATAATCCATAAGCCAAATCACTCCAACAAAATGGCTATAAACTTTTGTTTTTTCTGTATTTTTCAGGGTAATCTACTTGTGCTCAACTCCCCAAAAGATAAAGGGAAATTTTAGTTATAAACCCTGATATGTGACCTTTATCAAACTTGTATCAAAAAGTTCTTCATGTGAACCATATGAATTACAATGACAGCATCTAAGTTCTTACTATATGCCAATAATTTACCCTAATGATCTGCTATTTAGACATTAGATTATTTTTTAAATTTTTTAAAATTTGATTTGTTATACATGCTTACAGAGTGCGATTCCTTTCGTATTACATATAAAGAGCACAATTTTCCAAGTCTCTAGTTTTACACAAAGTATTTTCACACCATTTGAGTTTTTATACATGCACTAAGTATACTGATGTGCAACTCATTCTGCCATTATTCCTATCCCCTTGCCTGCCATCTCCCTCCCCTTTGTTCTATTTAACATTCCTTCATTCCTCTCATCCCCACTCCCTTGCCACTATAATTCAGTATCATCGTAGCAAAGGAATCAATTGACCTTTGGTTTTTTGGGATTGGCTGACTTCACTTAGCATTATTTTCTCCAACTCCATCCATTTACTTGCAAATGCCATGATTTTATTCTCTTTTATTGCTGAGTAGTGTTCCATTACATATATATACCAAAGTTTCCCTATCCATTCATCTATTGATGGGCATTGGTGTTGATTCCACAATTTAACTATTGTGATTTGTGCTGCTACAAACATTGATGTGGCTGTGTCCCTGTAGTAAGCTGTTTTTAAGTCCTTTAGGTATACACCGAGGAGTAGGATAGCTGGGTCAAATGGTGGTTCCATTCCAAGTTTTCCTAGGAATCTCCATACTGCTTTCCAGATTGGCTACACCAATTTTCAGCCCCACCAGCAATGTATGAGTGTGCCCTTTCCCCCACAACCTCGCGCCAGCATTTGTTGTTGTTTGTGTTTTTGATAGCTGCCATTCTGACTGTCGTGAGATGAAATCTTAGAGTAGTTTTAATTTGCATTTCTCTAATTGCTAGAGATGTTGAACAGTTTTTCAGATATTTGTTGATTGATTGTATATCATCTTCTGAGAAGTGTTTGTTCAGTTCCTTAGCACATTTATTGATTGGGTTATTTGTTTTTTTGGTGTTAAGATTTTTGAGAGCTTTATATATCCTTGAAGTTAATGTTCTGTCTGATGTGCTTGTGATAAAAATTTGCTCCCATTCTGTAGGTTCTATGTTCACATGACTGTTTCTTTTGCTGAGAAGAAGCCTTTTAGTTTGAATCCATCCCATTTATTAATACTTGGTTTTAATGCTTGCACTATAGGGGTCTTATTGAGGAAGTTGGGGCCTAATCCAACATGTTGGAGATTTGAGCCTACTTTTTCTTCTATTAGGTGCAAGGTCTCTGGTTTAATTCCTAGGTCCCTGATCCACGTTGAGTTTTGTGCATGGAGAGAGACAGAGGTTTAATTTCATTTTATTACATAAGGATTTCCAGTTTTCCCAATACCATTTGTTGAAGAGGCTGTCTTTTCTCCAATGTATGTTTTTGGCACCGTTGTCTAATATAAGATAACTGTAGATGTGTGGTTAGTCTCTGTGTCTTCTATTCTAGACATTACAATATTTTATTGAAAAGATATATGCAGCTTGTTTGTGTTTTAGACTTAAAATAAGAACTCCAGGAGGCAGCTGCACACATAGCGGAGGGTTGATACCTACAGACCTGGAGACAAGGGAGAACAGAGGGATTTCACAGGCTATCGACAAAAGATCGAAATTTCGTTGTAGAGTCCAGGCTTACCAGAGCAGAATCTTGTTGCCCACCAGAAGTCTGCCCTGGCAACCCAGGTAAGAAGAACCATGAGCAGGCAGAGGAAAAACAAGAACACCACACCTGGGGAATGTCGGAAGATAGCCGACAGGAGAGAGGTGCTCTCTGGACACAGTTACTAAAAGACGCTTAGTGGGAAGTTTGAGCGCGTTACTAGCAATTCTCTTGCAACTGAAAGGGAGCTGAGATATTCGTGCACCTCTGGATGGTGAAATACAATGATCTCTGGACCAAGATGGGCAGGGCAGGGGCAGAGTCGGAGCAGTCCACAGTCCGAAGCAGCACTATCAGCGGCTACCGGCAGCCGCCTGGTAACATTGCGGCAAGGGGACGATCCACACAGCGGCTTTGAAACCAATCAGCGAGGAAGGATAGATAGGAGCCTAGAAGCTAGAGTGGTGTCCACATAGAGCTCTTTCACACAACTTGCCAAGACGATCCTGCATGCTCTGGAGTGACACAAAGGTCTGCGGAACTGCTGTTGAGCGAGAGGAGAGCACCGCCATCTTAGAGGAATACAGTGGCTGACCCGGACAAAGGAAAAAGGCAGAAAGGAAGAACAGCTGCAGACATCCAGGGAGCCACCAATGCTCTGAGAACAGCGCACACCTGGGTGAGGTTCCAGCAACCAGCAGAGGAGGGCGTGTCTGAGGCCAGCTCAGCGGCCCCAAGAAGCTACAACTGTGGGTGGGCGTGGGGAAAGGGTGCCTTCTGTAGGGTCCCTTTCCCGGTGCCATTCATCAGCTGACACACAACCCCCCTGAGCCACCCTTCCGCTGGGCCATCCTGCCACTGGCCAAAGGTGCAGCCTTGACTCCACTAACAGGATCGCTGACTGTCTAGACGTGATCTGATACAATTGGCTTAAACAGGAAAGGAAAAAAGGAGGGCTTCCCAGGGTCCGTTTTGTTTGAGACTTGTTCCTGGGTTCGACTATTTTTTGTTAGTTTGCTTGTTTTGTTGTTTTTTTCTGGATTTTTTTTTTGTTTTGTTTTGTTTTGTTTTGCTTTGTTTTTTGCATTGATTGTCAGTGTGTTTGTTGGTTTGCTTCTGCTCCTCTTTTCTTTCCTTCTTTTCTTCCTTCTCACTTTTGCATATTATCTTCTTCCTTCATCTTTCCTATTTACACCCTGCCAGTGCATACTAAACAGAGGCAAAAACAAGTTATATGCACAATTTTGGATTTTTAGAACGGGCACAATTGAACTATATAGCAAAGTAGTGTTATATATAGTTCACTCTCTATTTTCTTGACTCTCTCTCTCTCTCTTACACCAATCCCTACTCTTTTGTCATTTTTTTTTTCTTTTCCATCTTACTTTATTTCTTCTCTCAACAGCTGCATAAGTTAGGTTTATATATAAATTGGTTTTTCCACCTAATTGTTCACTCCATTCTCTTTCCTCTCTCGTCTACTGATACTAAACCACTTCCACTAAACCATTTCCATAGAACTCTCTTTTCATACTTTCTAAGAAAGAACAATTCAAGACACTCACTTCCTTCTTCCTAAACATAGCACCTCTGTGTCCAATATTTGAAGCTATAAAACCCCATCAGAAGCGTACAGAGTAAATTGGAAACAATATCTGGGTTAACTAATCTGTACATTGTGATCAAACTTGGATTTTCTGAATAGAAAGTGTTAGATTTTAAAGTGTAAAGGAATTATAAGGGGATCCGATAGCATTGTACTATAGGAGCAACATAAGGCTTTAAGGTAAAATCGAAATAGTCAAGGTCCCACAGTGCAGGAAGAAAAGACACACAAGCAACATGAAGAAACAAGGGAAGAAAGTGACACAAACAAATCAAGATACCTCATCAGTAGATTCCATGGCAAGCACAGTTGGTCAAATGCCAGAGATGTAATTTAGAAATTACATATTCCAAATGCTTATGGAACTTAAGAATGAACTCAAAAATGAGATGAGGGAGCAAATACAGCTGGCAAAAGATCATTTTGACAAAGAACTCCAAAAACAAATACAGGAAGTAAAAGATTACTTCAATAGGGAAATAGAGGCTCTAAAGAGAAACCAAACAGAAATTCCAGATATGAAAGAAGCAATAAGCCAAAATAAAAGTTCAATTGAAAGCATCACCAACAGAGTAGACCACTTGGAAGAAAGAACCTCAGACAGTGAAGACAAAATATATATTCTAGAGAAAAAATTAGATTACACAGCAAAACTCATAGGTAAACAAGAACATAACATCCAAGAATTATGGGACAACATAAAAACACCAAACTTGAGAGTGAATGGTGTAGAGGAAGGGGCAGAGTTTCAAGCCAAGGGAATGAGTAATTTATTTAATGATATAATTACAGAAAATTGTCCAAACTTGAGGAATGAATGGGAAAACCAAGTTCAAGAGGCTTACCGAACACCAAACAAACAAAATCAAAACAGATCCACACCAAGACACATTATAATGAAAATGCCTACTATACTGAGCAAGGAGAGAATACTAAAAGCTACAAGAGAAAGGAAGCAGATTACACATAGAGGGAAACCAATCAGACTATGTTCAGATTTTTCAACCCAGACCTTAAAAGCAAGAAGATCCTGGAATAGCATATTTCAAGCTCTGAAAGAAAAGGGATGTCAACCAAGAATCTTATATCCAGCAAAATTGAGCTTTAGATTCGAAGGTGAAATAAAAACCTTCACGACAAGCAAAAGTGAAAAGATTTCGCATCTCGAAAGCCAGCACTTCTGAACATCCTGGGCAACATTTTTCATGAAGAAGAAGAGAAAAATAACAATGAAAATCAACAAAAGGGGATATTAAACTAAGGGAAATACCAACCAAAATAGAAACCAAATCAAGCTAAAGACCATAATACAAATAAAAATGGATGGGAATAAAAATCACATCTCAATAGTAACCCTGAATGTTAATGGCCTAAACTCGCCAATCAAAAGACACAGATTATCAGAATTGATTAAAAGAAACGACCCAACAATTTGCTGTCTCCAAGAAACACACCTCATAGAAAAAGACATTAACAGACTGAAAGTGAAAGGCTGGGAAAAAGGTCTTATAACTCACATGGCCTGCAGAAGCAAGCAGGGGTTTCCATTCTCATATCAAATAAGGTAGACTTCAAACCAAAACTAATCAAGAGGGACAAAGATGGATATTTCTTACTACTTAAGGGAACCATTCATCAACAGGATATAGCAATCATAAATCTATATGCCCCAAATAATGGAGCACCTACATTCATCAAACTCTTCTCAAGTTCAAGAGTAAAGTAGACCACAACACAGTTATTCTAGGGGACTTCAACACACCTCTCTCACCAATGGATAGATCATCCAAACAAAAGCTAAACAAAGAAACTTTAAGCCTCCTTAAAACAATTAATAATTTAGACCTAACAGACACATATAGAATATTTCATCCCTCAGTAAACGAATACACTTTTTTCTCAGCAGCACATGGCTCCTTCTCCAGAATAGACCATATATTATGTCATAAGGAAAATCTCAGCAAATATAAAAAAATAGAGATACTACCCTGCATTCTATCAGACCACAAAGGGGTGAAATTGGAAATCAACGACAAAACAAGGTATAAGAAAAACTCCAACAACTGGAAGCTAAACAACATGCTACTGAATGAACAAAGGGTTGAAGAAGACATCAAAGAGGAGATTAAAAAATTCCTAGAGGTAAATGAGAACACAGATACATCATATAGAAATCTCTGGGACACTATGAAGGCAGTAGTAAGAGGAAAATTCATTGAACTGAGTTCATTCCTTAAAAGAAAAACAAACCAACAAATAAATGACTCAACATAACACCTCAAAGCACTAGAAAAAAAGAAGAACAGACCAACACCAAGAGCAGTAGAAGACAGGAAATAATTAAAATCAGAGCAGAAATTAATGAAATTGAGACTAAGGAAACCATTCAAAGAATTGACAAAACTAAAAGTTGGTTCTTTGAAAAAATAAACAAAATTGTCAGACCCTTAACAATGCTAACAAAAAGAAGAACAGCAAAAACTCAAATTACTAACATTCGTGATGAAAAAGAGAATATCACAACAAACACCTCAGATATACAGAAGATAATTAGAAATTACTTTGAAAACTTGTATTCTAATAAAATAGAAAATATTGAAAACATTGACAGATTTCTAGAGTCTTATGATTTGCCTAAACTGGAACTGGAGGCTATACACAACTTAAACAGATCGATTACAACTGAAGAAATAGAAGACGTCATCAAAAAGCTAAAAACAAAGAAAAGTCCAGGACCTGATGGGTTTACAGCTGAGTTCTACAAGACATTCAAAGAAGAACTAATACCAATGCTCTTCAAACTATTTCAAGAAATAGAAAAAGAGGGAGCTCTTCCAGACTCTTTCTATGAGGCCAATATTATATTAATTCCAAAGCCAGGCAAAGACACATCCAAAAAAGAAAACTTCAGGCCCATATCTTTAATGAACATAGATGCAAAAATCCTCAACAAAATCCTGGCAAATCGGATACAAAAACATATCAAAAAGATAGTGCACCACGATCAAGTGGGGTTTATTCCAGGGATGCAAGGCTGGTTCAACATTCGGAAATCAATAAACATAATACATCACATCAATAGACTTAAAGATAAAAATCATATGATCATCTCAATAGACGCAGAAAAAGCATTTGACAAAATACAACACCCCTTTATGTTCAAAACACTGGAAAAACTAGGAATATCAGGAACATATCTCAACATTATAAAAGCTATTTATGCAAGGCCCAGAGCTAACATTATCTTTTTTTTTTTTTTTTTTTTTTTTTTTTTTTTTTGTGGTACCAGGGATTGAACTCAGGGGCACTTGATCACTGTGTCACATCCCCAGCCCTTTTTTTTTTTTTTTTTATGTATTTTTATTAGAGACAGGGTCTCACTGAGTTGCTAAGTGCCTCGCCATTGCTGAGGCTGGCTTTGATCTTGCGATCCTCCTGCCTCAGCCTCCCAAAGTGCTGGGATTACAGGCGTGCGCCACGGCGCCTGGCTAACATTATCTTAAATGGAGAAAAATTGAAAGCATTCCCTCTAAAAACTGGAACAAGACAGGGATGCCCCCTCTCACCACTGCTATTTAACATAGTACTGGAAACTCTGGCCAGAGCAATTAGACAGACGAAAGAAATTAAAGGGATCCAGATAGGAAAAGAAGAGCTCAAATTAGCACTATTTGTTGATGACATGATAATCTACCTAGAAGACCCAAAAAACTCTACCAGAAAACTTTTACAACTAGTAAATGAATTTGGCAAAGTTGCAGGATACAAAATCAATACACATAAGTCAAAGGCATTTTTGTACATCAGTGACAAAGCCTCTGAAAGGGAAATGATAAAAACTACCCCATTTACAATAGCATCAAAAAAAAAAAAAAAAAAAAACCTGGGACTCAACGAAAGAGGTGAAAGACCTCTATAACGAAAATTATAGAACACTAAAGAAAGAAATCATAGAAGAACTCAGGAACTCAGAAGATGGAAAGACCTACCTTGCTCTTGAATAGGTAGAATTAATATTGTCAAAATGTCCATACTACCAAAAGCATTATACAGATTTAATGTAATTCCAATCAAAATCCCAATGTCATTCTTCAAAGAAATAGAAAAAGCAGTCATGAAATTCATCTGGAAAAATAAGAGACCCAGAATAGCCAAAGCAATCCTGAGCAAGAAAAGTGAAGCAGGTGGCATCACCATACCAGACTTTAAATTATACTATAGAGCAATAGTAACAAAAACAGCATGGTATTGGCACCAAAACAGACTCGTGGACCAATGGTACAGAATTGAGGACACAGAGACTAATACATATAATTTCAGCTATCTTATATTAGACAAAGGCACCAAAAATGTACAGTGGAGAAAGGATAGCCTCTTCAACAAATGGTGCTGGGAAAACTGGAAATCCATATGCAACAAAATGAAATTAAACCTTTATCTCTCACCATGCACAAAACTCAATTCAAAGTGGATCAAGGACCTAGGAATTGGACCAGAGACAATACACCTAATAGAAGAAAAAGTAAGCTCCAATTTCCAACATGTCGGATTAGGCCCCAAGTTCCTTAATAAGAATCCTGTAGCGTAAGAATTACTACCAAGAATTAATGAATAGGATAGATTTAAACTAAAAAGCTTCTTTTCAGCAAAAGAAACAATCAGTGAGGTGAATAGAGAGCCAACTAATTGGGAACAAATATTTAATACATGCACATCAGATAGAGCACTAATTTCTAGAATATATAAAGAACTCAAAAAACTTAACACCAAAAAACCAAATAACCCAATCAATAAATGGACTAAGGAATTGAGAAGACACCTCTCAGAAGAAGATACACGATTGATCAACAAATACATGAAAAAATGCTCAACATCGCTGGCAATTAGAGAAATGCAAATCAAAACTACTCTAAGATTTCATTTCACTCCAGTCAGAATGGCAGCTATCAAGAACACAAACAACAATAAATGTTGGAGAGGATGTGGGGAAAAAGGCACACTCATACATTGCTGGTGGGACTGCAAAATGGTGCAAACGTTATGGAAAGCAGTATGGAGATTTCTTGGAAAACTGGAAATGGAACCACCCTATGACCCAGCCATCCCACTCCTGGGTCTATTCCCAAAGGACTTAAAAACAGCATATTACAGTGACACAGCTATCTCAATGTTTGTAGCTGTGCAATTCACAATAGCTAGATTGTGGAACCAACCTAGATGTCCCTCAGTAAATGAGTGGATTAAGAAAATGTGGTATATACGCACAATGGAATTTTACTCAGCAATAAAAGAAAATAAAATAATGGCATTTGCAGGTAAATGGATGAAGTTGGAAGACATAATGCTAAGTGAAGTTAGTCAGTCTCAAAAATCCAAGTACCAAATGTTTTCTCTGATATAAGGAGGCTAGTTCACAGTATTGTTGGATGGGGGTACATAGGAGGATTAGAGGAACACTAGAATGGTCAAAGGGAAGGGAGGGGAAGGGGGGGAGCAACGCGGGAGGGAGGGGGAGAAAAAAAAGTGGTTGAATTAGACGGATATCATTTTCCTAAATGCATGATTGAAGACCTGAATTGTACGAATATACTTTGTATACAAACAGTTGTATGTAAAAAGATGCTATATACGGGCACTATGAATTGTAATTATTATAAATTAAAAAAATAAATTAAAAAAAAGAACTCCATATCTTCACATATCCTGTTATTCTTAAGAATTTATTACAGGCTGATAATATTAACAAACAATTATTACATCAGAAATAAAAAACATATTAATGTAGAACATGGTATCCAAATTAGTTCAACGAACTAATATCCTGATAAGACTTGGATGATTATTGTCCTCTATTTCCCCTTTATAGTCACATTGTTAAAAGAAAAACCCAACACAGGTGAAGACATGAAATCAAAACATGTGTCTTGATGTCTTAGGATGATAGGTAATTTTTATTTTAAACACAACTATTGTAACTGACATAATTTTAAATTTTTGTCTCATCTCTTTGAAAAATTACATCAAGTTTATTTCTTGTTTCTCCTACAAAAATAACTTATCTGTCAAACTACATTCATTTTTAAATTCATTTTTATTGAAATAGAATATTTGTACATATTTATGAAGTACAGTGTGCTCATTTCAGGGTAATTAGCATATCCCAAACCTTAAGCTTTACAATTTCCTTATGATATAGTACATATCTCAAAATTGAAGAGCTTCTCTTCTATTTTGAGATATTTAATGCACTATATTCAATATTCCCTCTAAGTCATACAACATCAGAACTCACTCCTCAAACAATAACACTGCACCTGTTGACCAAGTTCTCACCCTCCGCCATTCTCTTTTTCCTCCCAGTCTTAGTAACCACTATTCTACTCTCAGCTTCTCTGAGATCAGCTTTTTAGAATTCCACTTCTGAGTGAGAGCATGTGGTATTTGTCTTTCTGTGCCTGATTCATTTCGGTTAACATAATATCATCTGGGTCCATTCCTGTCTTCAAAATTGACTGGACTATAATCCCAGGGACTAGGGAAGCTAAGGCAGGAAGATCAAAAGTTTAAAGCTAGCCTCAGCAACTTAGAAAGGCCCTATGCAACTTAGTGAGAACCTGTGTCAAAATGCAAAAAAGGACTAGATGTATGGCCCAGTGGTTAAGTGTCAACCCTCCAGTACCACCCTAAAAACAAACAAACAAACAAACAAAAAAAAAAAAAACCTGACAGGATTTCATGTTGTTTTGTGACTAAATAGTATTCCATTGCATATATATGCCATATTTTTTTTTATTCACTCATCCACTGATGGACATTTAGATTGAATCCACGTCCTGCCTATTGTAAACAGCACTGCGACAAACATGCAAGTGCAAGAACACACTGGGAAAGGACACCCTCTTCAATAAATGGTGCTGGGAAAACTGAATGTCCACAAATCTCACCAGTTACAGAAATCAAATCATTTTAAAGACTTAAATCTAAGACCTGAAACGACTGCACCTTTTTATTTTCTTTTTCTTCTGTACAGCATGTAGTTCCACAGACTCCACACTTCCAGGAAATAAAACATGAAAGGGTTCCAGGTCATGTTGTCCAGGTCATGACCTCTTGACTGATGAAAACTGAAGAGACAATGACATCAAGAGAACCTATGGCTTAGAAAGAACAGAGAGGACGGATTGGAAGGTGGATACTGGACAGTGCTGGGAACCTTCCAGCACTCCTTAGGGCAGTGTGCCACAGGCTGGAATGTGAGAAGCAACTTAGGCACTTGTTAAAAATAAGGATTCCTAGGCCTCACCCTAACCTACAGAATCAGAATGTCCACCGCAGGGTCCTAAAAATGCTTAACAGGTCCCATATGTGATATTCTTATGATGTGCATTTTTTAAAAAAATTTTTTTAGTTGTAGTTGGACACAATACCTTTATTTTATTTATTTTTATGTGGTGCTGAGGATTGAACCCAGGGCCTTGCATGTGCTAGGTGAACGCTCTATCACTAAGCCACAACCCCAGCCTCATGATATGCATTTTTGAAAACACATTTCTCATGCAAGTAACTTTGCAACAGTGATCACAGAGTAATTCTTAACTGGTGAATAAATATGCATAGGGGAAGATTTCTAGATTTGGCAAATAAAAGTACAGGACACACAGTTAATTTGAATTTTAAATAAAGAAGGATAATTTTTGGCACACATGTTTCAAATATTGCATACTGATGTTAAAATAGTATTTGTTTTTCTGAAATCCAGATTTAACCGAACATCCTATATTTTATTTGGCAACACTAGAGAACCAATACATGACATTACATTTTTTTTCAAAGTCAAATGCTTCCCGCCCCCATGTGAGCACTACTGTGTTAAAAAATTGAATCCAACAATCAATGAATACTATCAATTTTTTAATCAATTTTCAACATCCTTGAAACAAGCTACTACCTAAACAAGCTACTACCATATTTTGGCAATGTTTAATGCCAATTAGTGTATTATTCATTCTAATTATTTTTCCAAGAATTTTGTATTTCTTTAGAAAAAAAATTAAATTCAAGGGACACAGAAAATTGGTGCAGTTTCCTTGGTACCATAGTTCCCTCAGAGAAGAGAAATGTGTGCTAAAACTCTCTCTGATATAAAGTTAATGAAGTCTACATGAAAGGCCATTTATCTTTCAGATCAAAGGCTCTACAAAGTCTATTATCATTAGGAATCAAGTATATGGTAGGAACTTCAAGGGAGTGGAAAGACCAGGAAAAGAACTCATCCTCACAGAAAATGAACTCATTTTAAGGCCAAGTAGTCAAGGACAACCTGTTATCAATTTCACTCGGCTTCTTTGCCTGATGCTCAAAGGACAGTCTTCAAGATAAGCTAAATGATAATATAATTTACAGGAGAGTTGTCATGTTATAACAGCTCTCAATTTCAAAGCAGTGAAGATATCACTGGATATCTTGATTAAGAGAACCCACTGCAAGGCATTTCTCAGAATGACTAAGCCACATTACCAAAAAGGCACCAAGAGTACATCACTTCCCGATTACTTGGGTGTGCAAATACAACAGGACTTAAATAGTAAGAAATCCTTCACTCAAATTTTGAGATCTTTACAGTATCTCTTACTTCAGGATGTGCAAAAGAAAAACACATCTGTTTCAATGACATGGTGAAAGTAGTGCTGAGCTGACATGAAGACCAAACTAGGATCCTTCATCTTCATGAGAGATTCCATAAGGTCACTTCAGAATAGTTAATTCCTGATGACATAGTTATATAAGGTTTTGCATGTGGAAATAAAATTTCTTGGTACATTACAATGATATATCTTTCGGAGAAGCTGAAAATTGGAATGATCTTAAATGAATCCTACAACTGCTAATATAAACTAGCTCAGAAACATAAAGATAAACTGAGCTCATGAGTATCTAAAAACAGAAATGTTGTGTGGGTGTGGGAAGGAAACAGAAATGTCACAGGCAAAGATTAAATCCATGATCCACCCATATGGTTGAAAAGTCTAGGTTACAATTCTCTAAGTAAGGGGCTCAGTCTTGAGCAGTCCTGGAGTTTAACAGCATCCAACATTATTGTGTAAAGGATTCAGAAAAACAGAAGTAAAAAATCCTACCACAAGAGTCAGAACTGCTTAAAATGCTTTAAAAAAACATTAAAATTCAGATTTGTGATTTTAAAGTATTTGGGGTAGGAGTTAGAGAAGGGAATCCATTTAAATTCTTTTCAAGAAATGGAGTGGAAAAGGAAAGGGAATGATGCTGGGGCTGTTGGTGGCAGCCACATGTTTCACAAAGTTTTTGTCAGATGATGAGGATTAGATGCAGTTGCTCTGCAATGTTGGGAAATGAGTATTTACATGAACAACATTTTTTAAAATTAAAAGGAGTTTTTTATGAATAAAAGAATTAATGAAAACTAATTATAAGGAGAAATAAAAAAAATAAGGTCATCAAGCTGGATGAAATGTCATAGTAAGCAACATAATGATAAAAAGAGACATCTTTCACATTCAGCTAACATGATCTGTCCCCATGATCATGTCATTGTCTAACTGCCAGCCACATTTTCAGCTATGCCACATATTCATGAACGGGAGTCCTTTTGAAATCTTTGGGGAAAAAATCAGAATGAAAGTAAAGAATTCCTACCTTTACTGTCTTAGAAATCTTATGACATTTGTAATTTTCTGTCAGTGAACACCAGTTTCGTTTGTCAAGAATTTTAAAAACTTAAAAACATGTCCTACATATTCTTTTTCATTCCTTGACTATCCAAATAAATATTTTCACTGCACTTGTTAGCACTGATTAGGTTAAAAGTAATTAAATCCTGAAGCTTTGAGATTTGGAATGTCCCCAACAAAATGATTCCTCTCTTTTGAGTATTTGTAACATTCTGCCCCCACCACACACATACAACATATTCTGTAAGCAGCAAATTATCCTAATTAAGTTGATGTCCTCATTTATGTTCCAGAGATATTTTCTGGTTGGATCTACAATGCTCATTATGAAACAAAACCTAGTAACTGTGGCCCTAGGTACTGGACCCTAATGATGAATGAGCCATAAATGATACCTACCCCTGATTGCATTTAAGATCAACCCCAAGAGGTATGTGGATTTTTAAGTGTATCCTTGATCTCTTGCCACAGTCTGCACAAGAACTGGTAGCGTAGCTTAATGTTCTGCAATTTTATAGATGGCTTTTTTTATTTTCTGATGTCTAAATGTCAAAGGTTATTCAAAATGAATCTAAAATACATTGTTCATTATGTAGGCTTTGATGATCATTATGAAACAGATTTTTTTAAAAGTATCATTTGATTCGCAAACATTTTTGCATTTTTGTTGATGTGGCCACTGTTGTGTGAATGTAAGGAGGCAAGGTACTGCAGAAGGTGGGAGGTTTATGAGCTTATGGCAGTGTTTAGAGAGACTTTATTGTCCAAACCATCATTCTTCATATTTAAGCAACAGTCTTCCTTAGCTTGTCCATCTCCCTTACCTACTGTCTGATCAGACTCTCACAAGAGGAAGCTTCCAGGTCTCTAGTCATTCTCCACCTTTCCATTTTCAATCCAGCTCTTACAAGGACCTTTTGGTCATATTTGTATCCTTCAGTATTTTATCAGCATGATAAATAAATACTCAGTTCTTCATGCTATGATCCCAACATATCTTTCTAGACTCATCTCCCACCATTCTAGCCATACCTCAATCTACCCTTCTGACACAACTTAGGACCTGTTCTTCCCTTTTGTTTCCATATTTTTATTGGTGCATTATAGTTGTACATAATGGTGGGATTTGTTGTTACGTATATGTATATGCACATGATACAACAATATAATTTGAACTCTTATTTCTTAGTAATTCTGTGTCTCCATGAATTTCCTTGTATCTTCTCCTATTTCACATCTCTGAAATGGTTCTTTTTTTTTTTTTTTTTTTTTTTTTTTTTTTTTTTTTTGGTGGTGGTGCTAGGGATTGAACCCAGGGCCTTGTGCATGCAAGGCAAGCATTCTACTGACTGAGCTATATCCCCAGCCCCTCTGAAATGGTTCTTAAATACCCCCACACATGTATACCTGTTTCTTTTCTTGTGCCCTGAAGCACTTAATATATGTCTATAATAGCATTCCCACATTGGGTTGTAATTAATTATTTGCATGTCTGTTTTTCCTAACTAACAAATGCATTCTTTGATATCAGAGAGGCTGTATCTTATTCTGTATTGTATTCTTGACACCTTGATTAGCCCCCACAACTTGCCCATCACTCAGTATAAACTTGATAAATGGATAACTGATAATTCTCTATAATTACATTAAAAAAAATCAGACAGAACTGCCCATCATTTCTTACATGATTTCAACAATTAAAATAAACAAAAGAGTCTGTATTATAAGAATGATGTATAAACACCTGAGGTTAACTAACATTGCTCTTCAGAAAATAGGCAGTTGGAGCCATGAATATTTTTAAGTTCAGTAACTGAACCCCTCCATTTTATGGCTTTTATAATGTCACTGAATTAGAACCATGATTGGGAAAAAGAAAAAGACTGAACAAGAATAGGTTAAGAACACAAAACTCCCCCTCCTAAATAGTTGTAATTACTTATCTAATCCATTTTGGCTAATAATATATTGAGAGAATGTCATTTATGTAGTTCATAGATAAATGAAATATCTAATCATATAATTCAAAGAGCAAAATGCTTTAAAAAAAAAAGAATTTTTAAACTTTTGTACTTCATTTTTATGAAAGTTAAGAATTTATTGTTAAATATTTCAAAATGTCATGAAAGTCCATGAAAGATCATGAAAAATATTCTTATGATTTCTTAAAATTTATTTGTATTTAACTTTTAGAAATAGAATTTTTTTCAAGCAAGGACCAAAAATACTTAAATAACTTTAGTAACAAATACACTATGAATGTCTTATTTCAAATCTTTGCATCTGATAATCTTTCCCCATTTATTTTTAAGTGAAGATCTTTTAAAAATATGATTGTTAGTATTATAATTATCCTTATTTTAAAATTGAAATTTAAAAATACTTATCCCAGAGAATATGATTAAGCATTAGAGAACTCAATTTTTGTCAACAACAAACTATGTCATCAGGTTACAACCATTACATCCTTGAGGATTTGTGAAAGATTGGTTACAGATTTTCCATTCTGATTTTATAAATCAACACTGTAAAATGCCATTCTTGGTCACTCAAATTGTCCTGAATATGAGAAGCAGCAGCTTTTTTGGGAAAAGATCTAATAGAATAGATTTTTTAGTTACATAGGGTTAAAATTATTTATTGTATATCATTTCTAGTGCCATAAATTTTAACACAATAAACAGTCCTTAAGTTACCAGTTTGCCAAATGGCTGATTCAGTAACAAAACTATCTAATTTGTAGAGAATAATGTCTGGACTACCATTTTAAATACAATAAAATACAATTATCATTTATTTGAATTTAATTCAGTATTTCCTTAATGACTCAGAGATGCTTTAGCTGTATTATATTCTCTTAGGAATTTTAATGTTATTTACACTTACTATAATTTATTCATTCATTCATTCAACCAATATTAAGAACATCTCATAAATTTTGCTGAAGTATAAATTAACTTTGAATTTTGGTCTATATTCTGTCAACTAATAGAGATTTCCCATATTTTAGACTGAATTTAAGATGCCTTCAACTATAAATGTCACATTATTTTGCAGGCCTCTAAGGAAGAAAAAAAAACACCGCTGCTATTTGAATCTTTCACACTGTGATTTCTTATCACCTGGAGTATTTATTTCAATATTTGTTGAAAAATATTTGAAAAATAACTTGCTTAAGGGTCTAAAATTTTTTCATAATCTCAGTCTGACTTTTTTGAAACACTACAATTCAAAGACAGCAATGTTTAGAGAGCAATGTTTATGGTTTTTTTTGTTTTTTACATTTTTAATTTTGATTTTAGTTAACACCTAATAATTAAACATATTTATGGGATAAATGTGATGTTTTGATGAACAAATCATACTAATGTAGACATTGTGTAATGATTAAATCAGGTCATTTAACATATATATCACCACATATAGTTATCACTTCTTTTTGGCAAAAATATTCAAAATTCTCTCTTCCAGCTAGTTTGAAACAAACAATACAATATTAACTGTAGTCACCTTACTGTGCTGGAAGAGAACACCATAATTTAGTCCTTCTATCTAATTGTTACTTTGTACTTATTGACAAGTTTCTCCACATACTCTCTCCCCACCTTCTCCCTACCCTCCCAATCCTCTGAAAACCAATCTTCTACTCTACACTTCTATGATAGCAGCTTCTTTAGAGCCCACATGTGAGATTATGCAATATCTGTCTTTCTGTGCCATGCTTATTTTCAGTTAACACAATGTCCTCCCAGTTCATCCACATTGCTGCAAATGACAATTCTCTCCCCCCTCCTTTTTTTAATGGATGAAGAGCATTCCACTGTGTGAACATACCACATTTTCTTTACCCATTCATCCATTATGGACATATAGATTGTCTCCATATTTTGGCTACTGTAAACTGTACATAATAAACAGGGAGTACAGATCTCTCTTAAACATGTTGATTTTATTTCCTTTGGGTGTATATCCAGTAGTAGGATCCAGTAGTAAGATCATATTGTAGTTCTATTTTAATTTTTTGAGGAACCTAAATACTGTTTTCCATAAGAAGAAAACAAAGGAAATATTCATAACACTGATCTGGGCAAGTATTTTTTTTAATAAGACTCCCCCAAAATTCAACAAATGCAAAACTAGAAAAATTGAAATAAGTCAAACCAAAAATCTGCACAGTAAAGGAAAGAATCAATGGAGTGGAAAGATAACCATTGTCAGATGCATGATTTGCAAATATTTTGTTAATATCCAGAATATATTCAGAACTCAAACCACTCAATAGTTTAAAAAAACACATCACTAATATGATTAAATAATGTGCAAAAGACTCCAATAAATCTCAAAAGAAGACTTATAAATGACCAACAGATGTGTAAAAAAAAATAAAGCTCAACATCACTATGCAAATGAAAATGGCTCTTATGAAAAAGACAAAAAATAGCAAATATTGGCATGGATGTGAAGGAAGGAAATTGTTGAGGGAAATGGAAATTCATGGCCATTACAGAAGTAGCCTTTCTTAAAAAAGAATTCCAGGGTTATTGCGAAGATTCTAATACCATACTGCTGGTTTTGATGTTGATGACTTTTTCATCTCACCAGAAGATATTAATGAGTGGTTTTCAAATAACACAAAGATCATACACCCCCCAAAATGGTTTTCACAAGATTCATTTACTAAGCTGCCAAAGTAATGAGGCTTTGTCCTACCACCAGGTCTAGTAACATTTTCTTTATCCATTCATCCATTTATGGACATATAGATTGTCATGTGAAGTCATGTGAAGTCAATAAAAACTGATTCTAATACCACCAGGACAATAGAAATTGTGAGTTATGACCAACTACAAATTATGTATGAAAACCAGTGGCCGTGACGTCACATTAACTTCTGTAACAAATTTTTTCAATATATGTTTTTATGACAATAGCATTAGGATTATATGTATTTAGCAATGATTTTAAAGTTTGTTTGGTTGTTTTTGGCAAAACTACCATTCCTACATGTTGCTATATCAATATCACCCCTCCTAAAACATTCTTCTAACTTTGTAAACTCGGGATGCTATATAATATTTCTTTATCTTAACCAATCACTTGACCATCCTGTCACTTTTTTTTTTAAACATATCCATCCATCCATGAAAATCAAATTTGATTCATTAAGTGTCTTCTGCCTGTCTTAACCAATGACTCCCAATGTTCCTGGTCATACAAATACCACTTTAACTTGAAAAAGGAAATCACACATTCCTAAATGGTCTAGCATATTTAGCTTAAATAGTTTATTTATTTATTTATTTATTTATTTTATTTGGTACCGGGGATTAAACTCAGGGGCACTCAGCCACCGGGCCACATCCCCAGCCCTTTTTGTAGTTTATCAGATACAGGGTCTCACTGAGTTGCTAAGTGCCTCGCCATTGCTGAGGCTGGCTTTGAACTTGCGATCCTCTTGCCTCAGCCTCCCAAGTGCTGGGATTACAGGCATGCGCCACCGCACCTGGCATCATATATATGCTTTTAAGTTACAAGCACTTATAATTAATTGACTATTTTCTTTTAACTAAAGATTGCTTCTTGTACCCAAGTCATGAAGATTCCCTTGTATTGGCTCCTCTGCCCTTCAGTAATCTTAGGCCCACTGGTTGGGAATCATAACTGAAGATCTGTAATTCTCAACCTAATCATCATGACTAATTATGAGAATCTAGGAAACAAAAAATTAAGTAGCCTGAAAACAATCTTGTTTATGCTTTAACCCAAACAGTATTCTTACATAACTACATTTAAGTAGCCTGAAAACAATCTTCTTTATGCTTCAACCCAAACAGTATTCCCACATAACTACATTTTCAACAACAAAGTAGCCTGAGAACTGCTGCTCCAGAACCAAGTTAAAGCCCAAGGCTCAGGGCTCCCTATCCTTCCTCCTGTGCCCACAGCAGCATTACAAATCAATTGCATCCTTCTTTCCTCCTGAATCCTACCAACAACTCAGTCCTCATATACAGCCCTAGCTACAACCAACCAACTAGAACTGATTCTAAAAAGTAAAACATATTTACTGTCCCATCCTAGACTATATTTTCTTCCACATGCTACATGACCTACCTGATTCCTAAATTTTTCTAAGTTTTATTCTTCTTCTCTTTTCCAATCAATTTATTTCTTTGTCTTTACTATGAAATCTTCTCAAATCTAGAACATTTTTTACCAGAGTCACACAGTTAAGGTGCAGCCAATTGCACATACTATATATTTCAAATTAATATTTATTGAACTTCCTCTTAACAAGAGCAGCACTGTCATAGAAAATGTGAATACAAGTAAAATATGTTATGATTCTTGGCCCAAAAATTTAGGAACAAGTATGGGAAGTATAATAAATATCTACAAATACTTAAAATATATTGTAAAAGTGCCACACATGCTTTATGGAGATTATCCAAAGGACAATAAATTCCAGTTGGATTGAAAGAATGAATATAGTTCTATGTTCACAAGTATTATAAAGTAGGCAAAACTTTACCTCTGCCTTCTTGGGGACTCTGCTTGGACCTAAGAACTAGTATGACATAAGACAGATTAACAGGAGTAAAACATGAATTTATGTAAGTTTTATATGACATAGGGACCCTCATAAATAAATGCAAATACAAGAATTAGCAGAACCTAAATGCTTTTACATTGGCTTGAACAAAGACAGGCAACTGTGGAAAAGTAAGTAAACTATAGGCAGAGGTTAGAGGAAAATAAGAATTATTTTAACAAAGTCTGTTCCATTGCAGAATTCTCTCAGCTATGACTCCAAGTTGAAGAATTCCACTCCCTGCCCCACCCAGTACAAGAAGGACATCTTTCTCAAAGGAGATTCTTAATCTCCTGGTTTCAGGAAGAGAGGGACATTAAAATGTCCTTCTTGCATCTATTGGTTTATTTTTTGTTGTTTGGGTTTTGTTGTTGTTGTTGTTTGGTACTGGGGATTAAACCCAGAAGCACTTAACCACTGACCCACAGCCTCAGTACCTTCGATTTGTTGTTTTAATTTTGAGACAGGGTTTAAGTTTGCTTAGGGTTTCATTAAATTGCTGAGGCTGGCTTTGAACTTGTGATTCTCCTGCCTCAGCCTCTTGAGCTGGTGAGATTACAGGAGTGGGCCACTGTGCCAGGCATCATCTGCTGTTTTTCAAGTGCTTCTGATTCAAATTTATTCTTACACTACAGTGGCACAATTTAGAGTGGCATGCTATGAATTCTCTCAGTATATGTATGCATATACATACACATGACTAAAGAAGTAAGACATTTTCCACAAGAAAATTGCATGTGAGGAGTCATGGAAGAATAAAACCATAAGAATTTTATTTTAAATAAAGTAGGTTTAATGCTGTGGGAGTATAATATTCAAGAGAGCCTGAGGGACTAACGTAGAACTATAGGAAGAGTTTTAGATCTGTAAGTTACTGATGCATACAGCTTTGACTCTCAGTTGTGCACATGAGGTGGCAGCATTGGAGTTTTTAATCATAAATGTCACATGACAAAAATATGTGTCATAGAAGAAAGAACCTGCTACATTGTCCAAAGAATCCAAAGATGACCTAAATTAATGTAAAAGGGATGAAGGAGAGAGGGCATATCTGACAGTTACATGAATAAGACTTGATAACTATTGAATACATAGAGTATTGTGGAATAAAGAGTAATTAAGGATAAACCTAAAAAACAACTATAACACACATATACACACACCACCACCACCACTACCACCACCACCATCACCACCATGAGAAGAATCTATCTGGCATTTGAAAACAAAATAAGAATCTCTTAAACCAAAATTCCCAGCCTGTTCTTCTATAATTTGATTATCTATAATCATCATCAAGAAGAATTTTTAAATTTTTAAAGAAATAACTTCACCTTTACTTAAAAAGAAATAATTTCACCTTAACACTTGTTTTTCTATTACTCAAAACCTGTGTCACCAAATTAATCAAGTGTTCATGTGTTAGCTCATTCAATAAGCTGAGGATCACTGGCTTTGTGAAGATGGGGCACATTTCTTCTACATCTCTCATTGCTGTTTATTTTTCTGAACTCCCTGCACAAATATTCCATAGATAATGAAAGAAGTTCAACTTTCAGAGAAGCTCAATCTTTCACATTTATGCACTTGCATATAAATTCACTCTGTCATCCTCAGATCCCACGTCTACCTCATATGAATACAGAGCACCTGTCAAGAACAAGCATCTATCTGGTATCCCGAAAGGTCAAATTTTCAAATTATATATACATTTTAGCATAGAGATACTTGCCCAACCATGTACCTTTTAATTTAGTTGGAATCAAGAAGCCAGGACAAAGGATATGTGAACATTTGGTAAGGATTGAGGTGCCTCTCAAGGAATCAGTACACTCTAATGGTTAAAAGCAAGCGCTCTGGGTTTAATGTGGTGGTGCATGCCTATAATCCCAGAAACTTGTGAAGCTAAGACAGGAGGTTTGCAAATTTGAGGCCAGCCTCAAGAACTTAGCGAGACCCTGTCTCAATAAAAAAAAAATTAAAAGGTCTGGGGCTTTGAGCTAGAGTGCCCCTAAGTTCAATCTCCAGTACCAGAAAAACAAAAGCAAAAACAAACAAACAGACATAAAATAAGCGTCTTAGAGCCCAACAGAACTGAATCCATGCCCTTGTTTTGTATGAACTTGAGTTCATACTCAAGAGAGATTGTTGCTTAATCTCTGATTCAGTTTCCATATCTATAAAATAAAATAATAATCTCTATCTCACAGGTCTGTAATATTAAGAGAAACAATTCAGATATTTAGCACAACTGGATTGAATAGAGAAAGCATACGAGAATGGGAGGTACTATTAAACATTCTCTTTAATGAAAACAATAAGGAAACTTCCCCCATATTATCCCTGAGTTATTAAAACAGACTTGAGAATAGTCTGGACTTAAAAGATTTCTTCCCAAAGAACAGATCATGAGAAGGAATGGGGAGGCAACTTTACAGTGGAAAGACCTGGGTACAATGCCCTGTCTGAGGAACTAAGATTAACCTTCCCAGTAGAAAGCCTTTTGATAGTACATACCCCTGATGAGGCTACAGGAAGGGCCAGCAGCCACCTCAATAGTCATCTAATCTTGACGAAAACTTCAGACAAACCCAAACCCAATAGTTAAACACCCTCCTCAAACTTTTTAATACTGTGAAAAATGCAAGGCAAGAGCAGATAATATCACAAATCAGAGGAGACCAGGAAGACATGATGACTGAACACAATGTGGTCTCCCAGAGGGAACTGTGGAATAGAACAAAAAAAAAAAAAAAAAGATCCCCCAAATAAGCTAAAGAAATCTTAATAAAATTGGAGTTTCACAGCATATTACAGTGACACAGCCACTTCAATGTTTATAGCAGCACAATTCACAATAGCTAGGTTGTGGAACCAACCTAGATGTCCCTCAGTAGATGAGTGGATAAAGAAAATGTGGTATATATACAAAATGGAATTTTACTCAGCAATAAAAGAGAATAAAATAATGGCATTTGCATGTAAATGGATGAAGTTGGAGAATATAATGCTAAGTGAAGTTAGCCAATCCCCCAAATCCAAATACTGAATGTTTTCTCTGATATAAGGAGGCTAATTCACAGTGTTGTTGGATGGGGGTACATAGGAGGATTAGAAGAACACTAGAATGGTCAAAGGAAAGGGAGGGGAAGGGAGGGAGCAAGGAGGAGGGGGGAGAGGAAAAAAAATTGGTGGTTGAATGAGATTGATATCATTATCCTAAATGCATGATTGAACATCTGAATGGTACTTATATACTTTGTATACAAACAGTTGTATGTAAAAAGATGCTATATATGTGCATTATGAATTGTAATACATACTAATATTATAAATTTAAAAAAATTGGAGTTTCATTAATAGTAACAGTAAGAATTAATGCTTTCTTTGTATTGATATATACACTATGTTTATAGATGGGGGCACATAAGGATGGTCTATACTGACTTTGCAACTTCTCTATAAACTTAAATTTAAAATTGTCACATATAAAAAAAATCTGTAAAAAGTTGGTGGGTCTGGGAGGTATAAATGTAGAAACCATGTGATTAGGAAACAAGCAGGGGTTTCCATCCTCATATCAAATAAAGTTGACTTCAAGCTTAAGTCAATCAAAAGGGATAAAGAAGAACATTATATACTGCTCAAGGGAAACATACACCAACAGGACTTAACAATTATAAATATATATGCCCCAAACAGTGGAGCATCCATGTTCATCAAACAAACTCTCCTCAAGTTTAAGAGTCAAATTGACCACAACACAATAATTCTGGGTGACTTTAACACACCCCTTTCACCACTGGATAGATCTTCCATACAAAAGCTGAACAAAGAAACTATAGAACTCAAAAATACAATAAATAACTTAGACTTAACTGATTTATGTAGAATATTTCATCCTTCAACAGCGAATATACTTTCTTCTCAGCAGCACATGGATCCTTCTCTAAAATAGACCATATACTATGCCACAAAACAACTTTTAGCAAATATAAAAAAGTAAAGATACTACCCTGTATTCTGTCAGACCATAATGGAATGAAATTAGAAATCAATGATAAAATAAGAAATAAAAGTTATTCCAACACCTGGAGACTAAATAATATGCTACTGAATGAACAATGGGTTGCAGATAACATCAAAGAAGAGATTAAAAAATTCTTAGAAGTGAATGAGGACACAGACACAACATATCGAAATCTCTGGGACACTATGAAGGCAGTTCTAAGAGGAAAGTTCATTGCATTGAGTTCATTCCTCAAAAGAAGAAAAAGTCAACAAATAAATGACTTAAAATTACATCTCAAAGCTCTAGAAAAAGAAGAACAATCCAACATCAAAAGTGGTAGAAGACAGGAAATAATTAAAATCAGAGCTGAAATTAATGAAATTGAAACAAGAGAAACAATTGAAAAAAACTGACAAAACAAAAAGTTGATTCTTTGAAAAAATAAATAAAATTGACAGACCCTTAGCCAGGCTAACAAAGAGAAGGAGAGAGAAAACTCAAATTACTAACATATGTGATGAAAAAGGAAATATCACAACAAATACTATGGAAATACAGGAGATAATTCAAAATTATTTTGAAAACTTGTACTCCAACAAAATACAAATGACCAAAGACATCGACAAATTCCTAGAGTCGAATGATCTGCCCAAATTAAAGCAGGATGATATACACAATTTGAATGGACCAATTTCAAGCGACAAAATAGAAGATGCCATCAGAAGCCTACCAACCAAGAAAAGCCCAGGACTGGATGGATACACAGCCGAGTTCTACAAGACCTTTAAAGAACTGATATCAATACTCTTCAGTTTATTTCAAGAAATAGAAAAAGAGGGAGCACTTCCAAACTCAAACTCATTCTATGAGGCCAATATCACCCTGATCCCCAAACGAGGCAAAGACACATCAAAAAAAAAAAAAAAAAAGAAAAAAAGAAAAAAACTTTAGACCCATATCTTTAATGAGCATAGATGCAAAACTTCTCAATAAAATTCTGACAAAACGAATACAAAAACATATCAAAAATATAATACACCACAATCAAGTGGGGTTCATTCCAGGGATGCAAGGATGGTTCAATATACAGAAATCAATAAATGTAATTCATCACATCAATAGACTCAAAGATAAGAATTATATGATTATCTCAGTAGATGCAGAAAAAGCATTCAACAAAATACAGCACCCCTTCATGTTCAAAACACTAGAAAAACTCGGAATAACAGGAACATATCTCAACAGCGTAAAAGCTATATGTGCTAATCCCCTGGCCAACATTATTCTAAATGGAGAAAAATTGAAAGCATTCCCTCTAAAAACTGGAACAAGATAGAAATGCCCTCTTTCACCACTTCTATTTAACATAGTAATTGAAATGCTGGCCAGAGCAATAAGATAGATGAAAGAAATTAAAGGGATACAGATAGGTAAAATTGAACTCAAATTATCATTATTTGCTGACGATATGATTTAATACCTAGAAGATCCAAAAAATTCCACCAGAAAACTTCTAGAACTCATAAATGAATTCAGCAAAGTAGCAGGATACAAAATCAACACCCACAAATCTAAGGCATTTCTGTATATCAGTGACAAATCCTCTGAAAGGGAAATGAGGAAAACTACCCCATTTACAATAGCATCAAAAGAAAAAAAATACTTGGGAATCAACTTAACCAAAGACGTGAAAGACCTCTATAATGAAAACTACAGAACATTAAAAAAAGAAATTATGAAAGACCTTAGAAGATGGAATGGTCTACCCTGTTCTTGGATAGGCGGAACTAATATTGTCAAAATGACCATACAACCAAAAGTACTATACAGATTTAATGCAATGCCAATCAAAATCCCAATGACATTCCTCATAGAAATAGAAAAAGCAGTCATGAAATTCATCTGGAAAAATAAGAGACCCAGAATAGCTAAAGCAATCCTTAGCAAGAGGAGTGAAGAAGGTCACATCACTATACCAGACCTTAAATTATACTACAGAGCAATAGTAACAAAAACAGCATGGTATTGGCACCAAAATAGGCTGGTAGACCAATGGTACAGAATAGAGAACACAGAGACTAACACATATAATTTCAGTTATCTTATTAGACAAAGGCGCCAAAAATGTACATTGGAGAAAAAAATAGCCTCTTCAACAAATGGTGCTGGGAAAACTGGAAATCCATATGCAACAAAATGAAATTAAACCTCTATCTCTCACCATGCACAAAATTCAACTCAAAGTGAATCAAGGATTTAGGAATTAGACCAGAGACACTACACCTAATAGAAGAAAAAGTAAGCTCTAATCTCCAACATGTTGGATTAGGCCCCAAGCTCCTTAATAAGAATCCTGTAGCAGAAGAATTAATATCAAGAATCAACAAATGGGATAGATTTAAATTACAAAATCTTCTCAGCAAAAGAAACAATCAGTGAGGTGAATAGAGAGCCTACTAATTGGGAACAAATTTTTAACCACATGCACGTCAGATAGAGCACTAATCTCTAGAACAAAGAACTCAAAAATCTTAACACCAAAAAACAAATAACCCAATCAATAAATGGGCCAAGGAACTGAACAGACACTTCTCAGAAGAAGATATACAACCAATCAACAAACACTTGAAAAAATGTTCAACACCTCTGGCAATTAGAGAAATGCAAATCAAAACCACTCTAAGATTTCATCTCACACCAGTCAGAATGGCAGCTATTAAGAACACAAACAACAATAAATGTTGGAGAGGATGTGGAGATAAAGGCACGCTTACACATTGTTGGTGGGACTGCAAAATGGTGCAGCCAATATGGAAAGCAGTATGGAGATTCCTTGGAAAACTTGGAATGGAACCACCTTATGACCCACCTATCCCACTCCTCAGTCTATACCCAAAGGACTTAAAAACAGTATACTACAGGGACACAGCCACATCACTGTTTATAGCAGCACAATTCACAATAGCTAAACTGTGGAACCAACCTAGATACCCTTCAGTAGATGAATGGATAAGGAAAATGTAGTATATATACACAATGGAGTATTACTCAGCAATAAGAGAGAATAAAATCATGACATTCACAGGTAAATGGATGAAATTGGAGAATATAATGCTAAGTGAAGCTAGCCGATCCCAAAAAGACAAATGCCAAATGTTTTTTCTGATATTAGGAGGCCGATTCCCAGTGGGGTTGGGATGGGGAGTATAGGAGGATTAGAGGAACACTAGAATGGCCAATGGGGAAGGAGGGGATGGGAGGGGGCAAAAGGGTGAAGGAAAAAAAAGATGGTACAATGAGATGGATATCATTACCCTAAGTGCAGGTATGTAGTCACGAATGGTGTGAATATACTTTGCATATAACCAGAGATATGTAAAAATGTGCTCTACGAGTATAATATGAAATGTAACACATTCTGCTGTCATTTCTAACAACTTAGAATAAAAAATAAATTTGAAAAAAATCTTCATGAGCTTATATTTTTCTTTAAAATGTTCATTTTTTAAAAAATATTTCTTGTAATGTTGGTATTTCTTAGCATTCTGCCCTCAGTAAGGGTTCTTCTTACTCACCCTGAAATTTAAAAAATAAAAAAATAAATGTGGAAACCATGTGATTTGATTTACAAAAAGTTTGCTAAATTCAATATTAGATAGAAACCATGAATCTTCTCAATATGAAACTTCATGGTATTCTTGGTATCAAGTTCATAAGGTAAATCAGTTCTTAATTCACACTTATGTAATCTAGTAAAATACTTGAACACAATGCCAAATGACTAAAATAAAACACACAAGACCTAAGGAGAGTTCTATAACATCCCAAACATATTAAGCATCACTATGCCTATAAGCAAAAGCACTTAGATGTTTTAGCAGAAAAGCAATTTTTGTGGACTGTCCATGGCCAAATAGTAGTTTTACAGCAAATTCAAATATTGAACAAGAATGTAAAAGGAGTTTGAAATGCTCAATAAAAATAGGTTAAAAATAATAGGACCCTCCAGAGTTATTTTACATTGCTAAAGGGAGGATGAATATATTGAGTAAGTTAATTAATGGAAGTAGTATATCACATCCTGCTTGCAGACTAAAACAAAAACTTTGTGACCTGGAAATCTTCCCATAGCAGAGAACTTCTTTAAACTCTGAGTAGTGATTACCCATTGGAAGGAACCCATTATGGCCTGATTATAGCCCAGAATGTGGACAATTATTTCCTTTTGCATATTTGGTATACCTTTGCATGGACTTACAGTAATCCTTAAAAATATTACAAGTCAGTCTCTCTAAAGGCCTTTCTGGTGTGTTTTCTGTAAAGTTACACTGAACTCCAACCAGAGCTTATAATGGGCTTTTATCTTACAGAGATATTAACTATCTAAGGTTATGGGCAATATATTATCACTTCTGTGGAAAATTGGCATACTGGTTACTGGAATGAAATGCTCTTCAAAAACTACCTCTAAACAGAAGATTATATTTAGTTATTCTCCAAGTTTAAGCAATACAAAAGGTTGAAGCAAAGCAAGGTACTCTCCTATGGTTACGGGGAGTTAAGTGATAGAAGAAAATTTGCTTCTCTTGCATTTTTACGCTATACAGTAAAATGACAGATGATTTTTCTGAACAAAATGATCCAAATAAACAGATGTTCGAAAAGTCTGTTTTAAGTGTATATTCTTTGAAAATCATGACATTTTTAACTAAATACAACTTAAAGTATATACTCATACTATCTCAAAACATACTTTCTACTAATAAATACATACTAATTGAATACCTGCTGGAAAGTGTCATTTACAAATACGTGTTAAACTCATATTTATCAGATGTCCACTCAGTATGTCCCAGGCTTTGTGCAAGGAGACAGCCTTATGCTTATTCCATTAGAGCTCTGTTTTTTCTATTGAATCAACCTCCTAAAAATCACTTGTCCACAATAATTTATAGTTCTAAAATTTATGTTTTAATGATAGAAAAAAAAATGACTAGCACTAAAAGTCCTGACAAATTTGATATGTTAAATGGAAATCTTAGAAATATTATACTAGAAGAAAATCACTGCATCAGAAAACAGCAGGCCTTAAATAATAAGACAGAAATTTAGAAATTGCCTTTATTACTGAACTGGCGTATTAGCTTCAGGAAAATGAATAAAGTCATCAAAAGTACATAAGGCACAATTTTTGGAGATTAAGGAAGTTGGATTTTTGCCCACTGAATTAAATTGGACAAACTCAGTCAAAACATTCTAGCTGAGGTTGCATGGTCCTTGGATATACAGAAGAATTTTCCTATTTTGTACAACCGGAATGACCTAGACCACAAATACTTTCCAACCTATTTTCCATAATGTCCTAATGTCCTAATGATTCTGATCAGCTCTACACAATACAGTATGCCACTCTTGCCAAGGAAAAGAACTTAGATACATGTCACTAATATAAAGACAGATGATTTTGCTTCTTATGGTATTCAGTTTTCTAAAACAAATGTGATCATGACTATGGAATCTTTCTGTAAATTAAATCACATTTTAAAAATAAACTCCAAAGTATTGTTCAAAGCAAAATATTTTCACTTTCAGTAGAATCCACTAATTATCTAGTAGAATTCTAGCAGCAAATGTGTTCAGTAGGAGAAAATTATATAAATTAAACAAATATTAACCCCACAATAGCTCTGGAATGTGTAAATAATAGGAATCAAAATAAAAATTAAGACACGTTAACTTCATCTTTTAGGACCAGAACTCTTCTGGAAGAACAGGCATCAAGTCAATCTTAAACAACCCTTTCTCCTCCTTTCCCTCCTGTAGTATTCCATTATCATTATTATTATTGCTAACATTTGTTTTATTGATCTCTCTTAGCTCTCCTTCACCATAAAAGCTCCTGCTGAAGCAATAGCTCAATGTATTATATAACTCATTGGTTTTACTGGAACTAACTGGTACAACTGGGTATAATTTATTACTGGCCATTATCAGCTTTTAAATTACCTATGGATCCAAAAATCTATGCCCAGTCTTCTGATCTATCCATGGTTGCCTCAATATAACTTGAAATTCTAAAAATTGTATTATTCCCCCAAGTCCCAGAACTTCCCTTCCAATAATTTCCAGTCTCTTGAACAATTCCTGCCTCTTGAACTATTTTTAGAATTGGTAGAAGAAGGTATGCATGAAATTAACAGCAATACTAGTTTGAATGCAATAAGGCCATCAGTGCATCAGATACATGCCAAATGATGAAAATGGGAGAAAATTACTCACTTCTCTGGTCTGATTTAGGTGACAACATAGAGGTAGTATTAAACTGAGCTTTATAGGGTAAGGAAGATCTGAGTAGAACAGGAAAGAGAAGATAAGAAAACCAAAAGAAAAACCTACATCACACAGGCATGAATGCAGAACAGGCTTATGCTGCCTGGTATAGGGTCTTTGGAGAGCTATCCTAAGAAAAGACACTGAAAATTATAATGAGACAAGATCATAAAAAATCATTATACACAATTAAGCTTTTAATATGTTGAAAATAGGAGACATTTAAGTTTTACAGAGTAATAACTCCCATGACCACATGAGAAAAACTTAAAAAGAAAAGGAATTTGAGATTAGAGAACCAGATAAACTAACCCATGGCATGACAATGGTAGCAAAAACTGAAAAGTCAGGACAGAAAAGAGAAAGGTTTTGAAGATATAACTGCCAGGTAGAAAAGAAAGTGGAGTCCTGCTTATTTGTTTTGTAGTCTGGATGAAAAGAAGTCATTATTATGTACAAAATATAGAGACCCAATGTAAGACCATCTTAATAAGGAAGGTTGGTATCTAACCACACTGAATTTTATAAAGCAAAGGGGTGGAAATTCTCTCCAACAGAAAGAGATTTCACTTTGGAGCTCAGGAGTGTGTGCAGGGCTGGATTTGTAACTTAGGTAGTCATGAACACAAAGCTGACTGCTAAACTCAAGAATGAATGAAATCACCCAAGGAAAAGTGCTGAGCAATACAGAAGGCCAAGATCAGATAGTAAATAGATGCATACATTTAATGCATAGATAAAATATCAAAGAAGAAAACTAACAGGAAAAAAATTTGAGAAATAAAAGAACATTAATGGTTCAATATCATAGAAAGCAAAAGGAATGACAATGTCCCAAAGTGGACAAAAAGCCATCTAGAAGGATGGAATGTTGGTAGTCACAAATTTTGCTCAGTAGGACAGAGGAGTCAAAGCAAAGTATGTAAGAGAAAACTGAATAGCAAGCAGAACAGCAGGAATGGGGGGAAAGATAAGGAATGCTCAAGGGAGAAGACAAATGATGGCTAGGACTGTAGAAGAGACAAAGATAACGGAATTGAGGACAGGTTAGTCCAAGAGGAGTATGGACGTTTTCTCTGGAGTCAATGATGGATACTGCTGACATTTACAGTAGCACATCATGGTTGACTGATGGGGCATTCAGAACTTAATACAGCTCTTATAGAAAGTGGTGATGGAAGTGCAGCCTTAGGTCACGAATGTAATTGTGAGTGGCAAACTGAACACTGTGGAGTAGAAAGGCCCTCTTCTTACTTTCTAAAGAGCTTCTAAGAGACTCTGTGGGGCCCCCAGCAAATCTGGCCTCTTATAAGTTACTCTTTTGTACCCAATTCATTACACACTTCTACACAAGTACATTGTTCCATTGTTCAAAAACTTTGTTAGGAAAACTTTAAATTGAAAATTTGAACTTTAACGTCTTAAATTAAAATAACTTTGTAATTTTGTAGTTTAGCATCTTAAAATAAAAATTTTCCAAATCTCTTTGAGAAAAGGCAAATCTTTACTCACTCTGCTAACATAACTCCTAAAAAGTTGAGAATTTCAGTTAGAGAAGATAAGACTAGAAGAAAGCCTAATAACATTTTTTAAAGTTTATGAGTTCTATTATAAAGAATATTCTAATTAGCACTCTGTGAAAGCCTGGAGAATAGAATCAATCTGCAGAATGAGAAAATTCAGTTAGACATAATTACAAGTATATTTTCATTTTTATACACACACAGCTTCCAAAAAAGATCTTTAACACCACTTTCTGAAATGGCTGGATACCATAACATTCATGGGCCCATGCTGGGGGTCTAATTCTACTTGTGCCACTTGGATTGGTATATGTTCTCCCCTTAGTTTGGAATGAATCATGCCAAGGCATTAAAATGCATACTTTCTGCTACCCAGCTCCCCTTGTCTTTCCCTTCTTGCTATGTGGGGGCCCACAGAGCTCAGCAGGCCTCTCTGATTTCGAATTTGTGATCAAACTTCATGAGTTGTTTTTACACAAGATATTTAGGAAACTTGATCTTTTACATAAGAATACATATTTCCCAGGACTAGGTATGTGGCTCAGCTAGGGAGAACTTGCCTAGCCTGCATCAGTGAGCATCAGGCCCTCAGTTTGGCCCCAGCACTGCAAAAACAAACAAACAAACAAATAAACAAAAACACATTTCCCTTCCCACCCAAGAAATGAAGACAGCATTTTTAGTGAGAAAGAATGCTTTGCAGAAGCACTAAGAGAAAAAGAAGCTAAACCCTGGGCCAGTCCGGTTTACATAAATGGTTCAACTTTTCTAACCTTTGCTTCCTCCTCGTGTTCTTTGATACCTGACAGAATTAAATAAGGAATGAATAAGATTGCATGTGCAGACCCATTTTCACTACACCTGCAAGGAATAGGTGTTCATCCTGCATATAATTGTAGTCATGCCCTTTTAAGCATTCTTTGGTTTTTTTTTTTTTTTGTTTTGTTTCTGTTTTTTGTTCTTTTGTTTTGGTTTTGGTACCGGGAATTGAACCAGGGGCACTTAACCACTGGATCACATCCCAAAACCTCTTTTTTTCTAAATATTTTATTTTTGACACAGGGTTGTGTTACATTGCTGAGGGTCTCACTAAGTTGCTGAAGCTAGTCTTGAACCTGAAATCCTCCTACCTCAGCCTCCCAAGCCACTGGGATTACAGGTGTGTACCACGGAGCCCAGCCTCCTTTAAGCATTCTTATACCACCTTGGAAGGTGTAACATTAACTACCAGGAAGCTCATGGGCTTTGACTTATTTGACCATACCTTATTACACAACCACCATACCCACCATGTCCATTCCCCTTCACACACGCTCACCCCTTTCAGCTCTGGGATCTTACGTGAAACTTCATGAGACACAAAGTAAATAGACTTTTATTTTCTTAGTTGCTGCTAGGAATGAAGAGAGTTACAACCCCCCTGGGCATTGTTGGGATAATCAACACCCAAAGTGATTGATGAATCTGGGTAAAAGCCCCCCTACCCCTATCCATGACTGGCATTTAAGATATCAAGCTGATACTCTATTCAATCTTCTCCAAATAGACTACTGCAAGCTATTTCCTTCTTGAAAACAATCAAATTATGAATTAATCCCTAAAGATTGGAAGATTGGAAGCCATGAAATAGTACAGAAGCTTGCAATTAGGATCATAAGTAGGAGACTAAAGAAAAGATGCCAGAAACCGCGTTACATGATTAGCTATAACCAAAGGGAGAAAAACAAGTATAGCTGTCCCTGAAGGTAATCCATAAACAAAGAGCAAGTTCCAGGGGAATAAATGCAAACTGTGCCACCTCTAGCAATAGTCTATCAAATTCTAAAGAAGCAAATCAAGCCAATAATGTAAAGTGGGTATTACTAACCAGGAAGCTGAAAGCTTTTACATTTACGACAAGGGCATTCTGGAAAAAATGAGAATTCATGCACTGCTCCTGGTGTATCTCCCTCCCACTCCTTCACATCTTTTTACTTGTTTTGAAACATTCAGAATTAAATGTAACACCATAGCAGAGGTCAGATTTGGCCCGGAATTCTTTAAGGATAATTTCCAAGAATTTATATAAATTCTCAGTTTCCCAGGTTTATTTCAAGTGTTAAGGTACTCTGATGGAAATATTCTGCATTAAAATAGGTTGTGGCAGAAGACATACTAGAGAAATGTTATTTCCTCAAATTACACTGAAAAAAATACCTTTGATCCTGTAACTTCTGAAAGCTTCCTGGTAACTTAAATATTAACATCAAAATTTTGGTGTTCCTGATGTATCCATTATGTTCAAATGCTGCCTTTTTTATAATACAGGACATCTTGATTGTTTTGTGTAATTTTGTTTCTGAGAAGAAGGAAGTTAAACATAGTAAATAGCTCAAATTTTGTTTTTAGAACAATTGCTTTTGGATTTTTAGGTACCTGGTGTAAATAAACATTTTCCTCAAATAGATTTGTGAAGGTATATAAAGTTAAGAAGTTTCCAACATCATTTGTAAAACTCTAAAGCACATGTCCTTGATCATAGTAGGCCCACACATTCATGCATTCACATCTTAATTTACTTGTGACATATTTAGTGCATGCTATATGCTAGACACTGTCCTGGGCACTGGAAATAATAATGACCAAAGAAGGCAGCTTCCTTGCCCTCAAATGGATTGCATTCTAGTTGAGAAGACAGACACTAACCAAATAAATGCAACATACACATGCCTTTAAAATTATAACTTGCAATCAAGCACTATTTAAGGAAAGTACACAATATTCTGAGAAAGACTAACTGTTAAACAGTAGATTCAGGATGAAGGGCATTTGAGTGGGGCATAAAAGTGACCTGTGCTTCTCAAGAATCTGGCAGTTCCTAGTACTTAGGTAAACAAAACCTCACAGAGTTCTTACAGCCCAGCATGGGTGAGGGAACAGCCAAATTAACTCTGCTGCATGAAAGGGGATCAATTTAATGGGGCACTGAGCCCCAAAATGAAGGACCAAACAGCACGACTTACTCTCTTTTTTTTTTTTTTTTTTTTTGGTAGTACCAGGGATTAAAACCAGGGTGCTCAATCACCAAGCCACAGTCCTTTTTAATATTTTATTCAAAGATAGGGTCTCCCTGAGTTACTTAGGACCTCACTGCTAAAGCTGGCTGCCTCAGCTTCCCAAGTCACTGGGATTACAGATGTGTGCTACTGCTCCTGGCCTGCTTATTCTTCTAAAGCTGCATAAACAACAGCTGTGCCAATAGTCCATAGGTCAATATGTGGCTAGTGAAGACCAAAACCCTTCTCTTTCCAACTCTATGTAGTCTTTGTCCTACCCTGTACCTCTTAACTCCCTTGCTCTGAACCCTTGGGCAAGAAAGAAAGGACAGGCCTGAAAACAACACCATTTCATTTTTGCCCCTTTAAGGAACAGAGATCTCAATTATAAATAAAATTCAACAACACAAATTTTCTGCCTGTGGAGTCTGCTTATTGCCTTCTCCATAAGAGACTATGCTAACAGCTAAAAGTACAGTTGAATTTAAGGAACTTTTTTTTTTTTTTTTTTTTTTTTTGCCTTTGAATTAGTGTTACAGTTAGGCAACAGCACACAGACACAACAAGAGTAAACAAAAATATAAGGTAACTCGTGCAATGTTAAGAAGACCAAGAAACTACAAAATGGTTGCAATCTCCTACTATGCCTCCTTTACGGAAGAATATATGAGTTTAATGATCAAGTCTTCAAAATTACTGTGCTGTAAATGCTTTCAAATCATGTGTCTTCATTCACATTATGGGCCCCTAGAGCCTACTAAACATGCCAAATCTTAAAGTTGTCTTATAGCTACACTGACTCTTTTATATCTTCCAGATGGGGTAACTGTGCACTAATGAATATAGACCAATGTATGAGAAAAGCTGGAGTGACAAGACTGGGAAATTGTCTCTCTAGGGCAGTGAGATCAAGCCATTTAACTTAATTTGATATATTTGATCCTAAGTAGGAGAAAAAAAATCACAATGATGGTTATGATTTGTATATCCACAAAGGATCTTGACATTTCATTAACACCTAGCATTGGAGGTGAGACGTATCAACAAACATGAACTTTGAAATTGTACTTATATTTAACTAAATACAAACAGATGTGGGGATAATTTATCTGCCATTTACTCTTCTGGATTCCAGGACAATGACATCATTAAATGTTATCTCTGCTATCCTTAGTGGAATCTACTGATTTCAAATCACACTCATCTATGAAGATGATCATTTCCTTAGAAAATCAGCTCACTTTGCACTGCTTGCAGTTTTATGCTTGCCCAAGCTCCAGAACAGCTTCAACTAATCACACAAAATGATTATGAATACTATTAAGAAAAAAAAAACAGAATACCTAAATTAAAAAATAACACAAAATATAAAACTTCACAAAAATTCACAAAATGATCATTCCGGATTAGAAATACTGTTAGAGGATAAAAAAGAAAAAGAAATACTGTTAGAGGGGGGAAAAGGAGAAGGTAACTCTGGCTTACATTACATTTTATATGAGTAAAAGCAGATGATAGATGGAGAGATACACAATAAAAATCTGTTGTGCAAAAGGAGGGAAAACAGGTGTAAAGAAAAAATAAGCTGAAAACAAGATAAAAATAGTATAGACTCACTTGCACTGGATGATTTTAAATAAGCAACTATTTTATCATTTGTGAATGTTGTCAATTTTAAAAAATTGTTTTCAGTTCTATAATTCTAGAAAAATCCTAAGTACTGATTAATTTGTGACCAATACTTAGTGTGTGCAGGGATGCAGGTACATAAACACACACATACATACACACACGGAGAGAGAGTTATACTACCTATATAGAGTATATATATGGATTATGTTTTGTGTGTGTCTGTATGTTGTGGCTCTCTGATTCTCTCTGCATTTCTGCACTGTTCTTCTCTCCACATTTTAGAAAAGCAATAATGATGTCTTAGAACCTTTCCTATGGCCCCCCACAAGAATTGCTCACAAATCTGTAGATGGAACACAGTTGGCTAAATGCTCACCTCTAGATCTAGAACACTTTGCATAGCATTCCCAGGCCTGCTGGGTGGCAGGTACAATTACTGTTTTTAGAATAAGTGGCCATAACAGACATCATGACTGCTACAATAAACTATTACTTTCACATTTAACATAATCATAAATGCTTCAAGGACAAGGGCAAATATGTTCTCTTGTATTTCTATATTCTATGCTCAGCACAGTTCCAGAACCTAGTAACCAACCAATAACTAGTCATGGAATTGAATCAGGTTCAACAGAATACAATACATTTTATCCAAAGAGCAATATCTAAAAATACTAAAAGGAGAAAAGTAGTATAAACTAGAGAACTGAATGTATAGGAAGAACTGCTGGGCTGGCCAGGTAGTGGTAACCCTATTTGAGATATTAATACCTTGATAATAAATCGGAGATAGCAATTATATTGATCATTTTTTTCTGTTGTTCTATAACTAGCTTCCTTATTAAAAATGATGTTGTTTTAGTCAGCTTTTGTGACCAGAACAATCACAGAGGAGGAAAGGTTTATAAGAGGGCTCACAGTGTCAGAGGTCTTAGTCTACAGAAGGCCGACTCGAGGAGAGGCAGGACATCATGGCGGAAGAGTGTGGCAGAGGGAAGAGGCTCATACGATGATGAGCAAGCAGAGAGAGAGAGACTCCACTCTCCAGACATAAAATATATACCCCATAGCCACTCCCCCAATGAACCACTCTATCCAGCTACACCCCACCTGCCTCCAGTTACCACTTAGTTAATCCCATTAAGGATTAATTCACTGATTAGGCTAAGGCTATTACCCAATCATTTCTCCTCCAAACCTTCTTGCGTTGTCTCACATGTGAGCTTTTGGGGGATACCTCACATCCAAACCATAACAGATGTTTGGATATATAAACATTAAACATATAAAACACATAAACATATAAAATGATGTTCCTTTTCAGCCACTTTCTAATTATTTGGAAAAATATACTTTGACTTTTATCAAACTGCGAGAAGAAACCCTTTTATTTACATAAAGAACATGTTGATTCAAGAGACCATTAAAACCATTCTGTTTATGAAAATGTTTTCTGCTCATCAGAAAATTGAAATGCATTTACAACAATGGACAGTAAATTTATTATTTCATAGTGTTTACTTCTTTACTGCATGTAACAATTTGCTCTGGGAAAAATTACACAGTTCTTTAAAGCTACTACTCACAGTCTTTAATTTTAAATCATTAAATTAAAACAACAAATATCACTTCATAAGAAAACAGAGAATAAATCAAAGAAATGATTGAATATTCATAAAATATAATTAATCAGACACAGCTTAAATTTTTCCAACAGTGGATGATCAATAGTGACTTCCCCATTTAGTGATTTGTAGGTATACATTAAAACTGAAACAGATACAATTTTAAAAACCAAGTTCTAGGAATAATGTGCTCAAACTTCCACTAAAACATTTTCCTCCTTGTGATGATTTGTCTTATAATTCATTTTAAGGAAGTCCAGGGACAGTAAAAGTGAAACCATTCCAAACCATTCTAAATGCTGCATTGCCTCCAAGATGAAGTTGCTCTTTATCACTTATTAAGTACGCTAACAGGTGAGTGCTCTTGAAGCAGTTACTTACTCTTGTAGTTGATGACATTCTATACTGAATTGCAGACAGATATCTATTCAGTTCTCATTCTGGGGATTATTACTCATAACACCGTAAAGATTTTCTTGAGTAAGTTTTCAGTCATTCTCTAGGGTAATCCTGAGGCAGAAAAAAACAAACCAAAACAAAACAAAAAAGCCCTGACTTTGTTATAGAAACATCTACTGAAGTTTTACGAGTTAATATGAAAAAAAAAAAAAAAACTCAAACATTTGAGTTCAGTTCCAAAATGGGACATATGCAATTAACTGAGGACTCTGTTATGCATATTTTAAGGAAAGATGCATTTTTCTTAAAGATGACTATTTATTGAAGAGTTCTACAAGAAAACTTTCCACTGACCATCTGTCCAAACTGAGTGATTAAGTTTTGAGAAACAATAAGACATTTAAAAAGAGATTCGTGTAGTTAGTTCCCAGTTGCTAAGAAACTAAGGGGGAAATTATGGTTCCAAATATCATCATGAGTCATATTAATCCTGGTGATTATCTTCTTGTGTGGAAAATTTTTCATAATCAGATTAGGTAGAATTTGTGAAGTGTTTGAAATCCCATTTGGATTACATATATTTCAAAAGAATTATTGGTGTCAGGTGTTTCACATAACAAGTACTTATTCATATGGAGACCAGGAATTAGATTTAGCAATGTACATGCATCAAATAATAAAGATAATAAACAGTCTGAATATATATGTCATGAAGTTCTTCCTGGGATGGACAGGAGCTTTAAGGCTTTCTCATTGATCTTTTGAACAAGAATTCTCTCTTCCTCTTATCTTTTATTGTGGACTGGTTTTCTTTTCCATTTTTTCTCTTTAATCTCAAACTTCAAAGAAAACCCACGATGAACATGTATCATTCAGTTCTCGCCATGCAAGTAAGAAGTCCGTTTTTATCTATGGCCCTACTTTTGCAGCATAGAAGGTGGTATTGATTTTATTGTTACTCTAGACACTCATGTCTCCCAAGAATTCTGATGAGTGGTCAACTGAGTTTCTAGAAATGATAAATTCAATACACAGGATACTGATATCCCAGAAGCTTCATGATAATTAAGGTCACATTGAGGATGTTCTGCTAGAACTGTGCATAAAGCACTTTCCTTAAACAATTGTTCTTTATACTACAAACAAATGAAGCACTTGTAAATTCTTTTTGTTTTTATGTTTTTAGTTTGAATTAACATGTATTAACATGTTAATGGAATTCAGTGTGATATTTCAGCACATGAATACAGTGTGCACTAATCAAATCCAGCTCTGCTTCAGCCATCCTTTACTCTGTAAATTATTTTCCATACACTGACCATAACTATTTAACTCAGGAAAGAAAGTAACTGTTATTTACAGAAAATTCATAGAAGTTCCTAATCTCACGTTTCTTACAGTGCACCTTCATGTTAAAGAACAAAACAAACTATAAGAACATTTTAATGTCATCCACTTTAGTTCAAGTCAGTGCATGGTAAAGGGAAGATAATTCACACTAGAAAAGCAGCTATGTTGATGTGGAGTCAGCCCTGCCTGAGCCGCAGGACCTCACTAATAATCAAACTCTGTGACTATATGTTAGAACCAAGAAGCAGCTGTGGGACACCCCAGGACTTCATTGAAGATGAATATTTACACCCTCAATACTAATTACATTGGTGTTTAAGGATGCTTCGTCTTCATCTGGAGCACTTACAAAAGCTAGTAAAATGTAATTTGTTAAAAAAAAAAAATCATTGAAATTGGCAGCAGCCTTCATGCAATCATCTGACTCCCTAAACAATCAGAACCTGTGCCCTCAAACTCCTCAGTATCTAAGTTCAGAACAAGCTGAGCCAAAGTCTAGATCCTCTGCAAGGTAAAAACTTAATTCTCATCATACTTCATATTTCAGAAATACAAGAATGGAGGTTGATGCATTCCAGGCAGTGCAGTGAAGTGGGTATGGTCTATCAGGGCTCTGGTTTCTTCTTTCTCTTCCCCTGCCTCTCTCCCTGAGTAACAATATCACCAGCTTTAAATAGCTACTAAAGCTTAATGAATTTCCTCTCCAAAATCATGTGCATTTTTAAAGAAAACAAAACCCCTGAATAACTGAATGCATCATCTTCCCAAAATACTCCTCTCCCTAGAGTTCCTCAGTGAATGAAAATTAAATCTACTAGTCACCCACACCAGCACCCTGGGAGTCAGTATGAGACTTCTTTCCCACATGTAATCATGTATAGAATGATCAACAGGTTTGTTTCATAAATAATTTTCAAATCCATGATTTCTTCTATATCCGTATTAATCTGTTCCAGCTCAAATTTTCATTTTCTTTTGTCTAAAAGAAAACAGGCCCCTAGCTTCAGTTGCATCCCTTTAACTGATTCTCTATTTGAATGCCAGAAGGAGAGCTCCAATAAGTAGATCAGGTCCTGGCATGCTCTTGCTCCAAATCCTAAATTTCTCCAAAGATAAAGTTAGAATCCTTCAGCTTTACAAAAAGGCCCTTCATTTATGCTCATTCAGCGTGTTCTGCCAATTGTTTTCTGTATCTCAAATTGCTCCATGGTACTTTCTACTCTGTATCTGAATGGATAATTTCCTTCATCATGACTTCCATAGTCACTAAAGAAAATGCATTTTCTGTCTATCTCCCCTTATCCACAAAAGATATACTCCAAGACCCCCAGTAAATGCCTGAAACTCTAGATCAAACTGAACCCTACAGATACTTTGTATACAGATACTTTTTTTTTTCATTCTTATCCTACATCTTAGCAACCTCAGAGCACAATTTTTTTTCTATCCTTATTAAGTGGAAAGCTTTCAAGGTTTTCACTTTATAGCTTTTTCTTTGACATATCCAGATTGCCAGCATCACTGCTCTTATGTTTTGGGACCAAGAGAAAACAAGGCTTGCTTGAACAAAATCACCTGCAATAGTTGATCTGACAACCCAGAAGACTATGAAGTGGTCAACAGGTGGGTAACCATGCAAAGTGGATATGCTGATAAAGGGATGATTTGCATTCCAGGTGGAATGAAGCAGGATGAAAGATTTCATCATATGAGCTAAAAGTTATTAATTGCTGATTTCTGGAATTTTTTATTTTATGTTTTTGCACTGTGGTGGATCACAGGTAACTAAGATTTTTAGGATGAAGGGGCATTACTCTGTATAAATTCAAATTCAGGCTTTAAGAAAGATTAAGTGATTATTACAATTTGCTATTTGTCTTTGATATTAATTGCTCATATGATGGATCCATGCAGGACTAAAACCAACTGAACTGATCTCGTGCATCACAATTCTCTAGGGAAAGTCATTAGGAATAGCTGTTCACTCTCTCCACACCTTCCAAAGGCTAGAGTGAAAGGTAATTATTTTACCTAATTTTGCCTTATAAGTCATTGACATATACAACCTCAATTTTTACATAAAATATTGCTTTTATTACAGGCAACAAGAGTTTTATCAGTCAATAATTACAATAATTGCACACACTTGAGGTGAGCCAGATTGTAACTCTGGTGAAATAATGAGTTAGGATATCATATTCTAGAGAATACACAGTTATGCAATTTTGAAGCCATGCAAATTCTTAGGTGAATATTTCTTATCCCTTTTTTAGTAGTTTATTAATGTTGGGCTGGCCTTTCTTCATTATCACCTCCCAGGGCTTCTTATTTCTATATTTAACATGTATCAAACCCCTACTGTATGCCAGATGCTATGTTCATTATATTTATAATGTGACAGCTTTTATACTTCTACACTAAGTAAGATGACAGCTCCCAGGTCCTTTTCCCTTCATTTGACAAAAAAAAAAAAAAAAAAAAAAAAAAGTAAAAAAATGTGTATCTTTTGACTACTCTTACTTAAAACTCTAATCTGCAATAGTGATAATTCCACAACATTCAGGGATGATTTTAAAAGCCTCTTCTTAACTAAATGCCAAATAAAGTACATGAATAAAATGGAGAAAAGCTATTCCATAGTTTACTCGAGTGTGGCAGAACACTAAGGGAGATGGCCAAGCTACATTTTATGCATGAAGCACCAAACTGGTCTATGCACCATAAAACACTTCAGAGCCCATTAAAACCTAGTGAACAATGCCAAGATAAGCAACTAAGGCTAACCTTAGCTTTCTTCTGTATTGGGCTAATTTAACCTAAAAAAAAAAAAAAATTCCACAGACCCTTAACTTTCAATTATAATGCCATCTTGTAGAAAATGTAGACTCATTAGTATCTTGATACAATACTTAGCAACCACTGTAGAAACGTAGCCCATATGTGAGAACCTAATATGCCAGTGGGCAATGTTTATATGCAAGTTCTCTAGTTCTGCAAGGTAAAATTTACTCCAAGATGTCGCACTGTGTTTCATGCCATTACCATCCAGACAACTACACTGTCATAAGAAAGGGAGGTAGATGTGATAATATGTCATTGTCACATGGAAAGCAAGGAAGAAAACATATGGAGACAAATTTGTCTGGTGTCTAAATTAACAGTCAATTTTGTGGATGATGTAGAGCTAGCCCCAGGCCAGCTGCTGACCTCTATCAGAAAGCTGAAGGCCTTCACTGGCCTCAGGAAATCTTTTTTTTCACAAGGTGTTTGGATGGGGCACTTGGAGGCACTGAAAGATTTAGTAATATGAGGTCCTTACGGATCATAACTAGGTCATACCTAACAATAATCAATTTTCAGTATGTTAATCATAGATTCTTTGAAATATAAACGGTCAAAAGGGATCGGCTAAGCATTGCTTTTGTTTGACAGTTAAATAAATGGTGTCATAATGGTTATATAACTTTAGGTATAGAGTTCAAGTCTGAACTCAATATCTATAGCTAAATTGAGAACAGGTTCAGTACAAATCTAGATCCTTTAGTTTCTAACTGTAGGACTTGGACAATTTATTTAATCTTTGCTTCAAATTCCTAATTTGTGCCTGGAAGCAATAATAATGTTCATCTCAAAGGGCCTGCTATGTGGACTAAAATTCCATATTTCTGTATTAAAGCTGAAATGACAAAGAATGTTGCTGAAAAGAAATGAAAGATAGCAATCTGTAAGAAAATTAAAAATGAATTTTTGTTGAAAAAAATACTTATTTTGTGCTAAAATTATTCCATTAGTTCCTTGCTAGTGGATAATATTCTGGAGACTTTTTCTGATAAATACTATTTTATGTGAAAAGTGTTGTAACTAAAGTAAATAATTTTCTATCCCCAAATAAGTAAATAACTCTATTTTAAACCATACCCTGTGGTTGTATGATGGTTGTAAGTGCATAGTCAGGAGTCAGACTGCTTGAATTTCAATCCTGATTCTTCTTTTTACTAGAAGTGTAAGTTGGGCAAATTATTTAATATCTGTACCCCAGTTTCATCATCTATAAGAATGAAGATGATAACAAAATCTACTTCACAAAGTCGGTACAAAAATTAAACAAGTTGACACATGTAAAGCATTTACAATAGGTCCTTGCACATAATAATTGTTCAAAAAATGTTAGCTGTCATCAAATGCAGACTTGAATTTGGAAAAGGATAGTGCTCTATAACCTGTGATCACGGCCAAAAAGTAAAAATCAGAGCCTGAGGAAGTGTTTGATTCTAATGGTAGAGGGAAAGAGGGCAATTTGTTTTTGTCTTACTTGAACTGGAATTGATTCTGCCTTCTGAAGAGTAAGGTCTATAAAATCTTTAAACTGTTACAACCTAATTCAGAACAGTTAAGTGAAAATGATTGGGTGTTGTGAAGAAGGACACAAAAATAGATGTCAGAGAGTAATAGCATCCCCCAAAAAAGAGATACTATAGGACAAAAGAAGTGGCAGGCATTTTAAGAATGTGGTAAATAGAGAAGGAATTACCTGGTTCCATACAGTGAAAAAAACAAAGCTACTTGGTCTATAGAAATGGATTTGAATGGTGACCATCTAAAGTATAACTTGAGCATTTTCACTGACTGTGGATTCAAAGCAGCTATTATTGATCAGCTTGAAGCAACAGATGAGTGTAATGTGGGACACAGACAAAGCAGGAAGACCCTACAGACCCTGGATTACAAAGGACCAGCCTCACATTTCATTTAGCCACGCAGCCACTTTTCGTAAGAGAAGTTAAAATTTTAAACCTGAACCCTCATCTATATCATTTAGTATATTTATATATGAAAACACATGCAGTCCATTTAAATTCATTACATAATTTTCAGCTCAACATGTAACTTGATAATACTCAATTTATCTAATCTGGTTGCCATTGTAATGTGCAGAGTTAAAGAACCTTGTTAGGTTTTGTTCTGAACACCTGTCTTGGGTAACCTCCAAAACACAACTACACTATTCTGGAACCCCCAGTGAGCAAACAAGATAAGCTTCATCCCAAACAGAAGGCTGCACTCCCCTGGCTAGTTGTGCTACCTGTAATACTTGTTCCATGAAAAAGTAAGAAAAACTTGTTTTAATAAAAAAAAAAAAAAAAAATTTAAAGTCAATGTGTGATAGAAATGTCTTGAAAATTGTCATTGATAAGGCTCTTTGGTGTAAGGGAAGAACATGAAAAATGGCATATTCCTAAAGATTTACTTCATATTTTATTCCTTCACTTGTTGTTGTTGTTTTTTTTTTTTTTTTTTGTTTGTTTGTTTGTTTGTTTGTTTTGCAGTGCTGGTGATTAAACCCAGGACCTGAGCATGCTAGCCAAGTGCTCTACCACTGAGCTGTATTCTCAGCTCTGTGTTTTAAAAAATAACATTTTCTTTTAGTTCAGAGTTAGTTTCAATTGATGTTGAGTTAGTTCTGATCAATTTTGTTCAGATAATCAAATAGATCCTTTGTTTTGAAAAGGAAAACAAATATATAAATGAGATAATAGGTTTTGTGAATGACTTATACATAGCTCAAAACCCTGCCTGGGTCACATTTACATCCTAGAATGAGAATAGTAAAGCAATATGCAAATGTTCATGTTTTAAATGCTCACTAAGAATGACAAAGAACAAATGTAAGATAAGAGATAGACTAAACCATTAAACCTTAGTTAGCCCTTTCTGCCACATTTCTCTAGGTGCTTTCATATTGAAACAAGTATAATTTCTCATACTACAAGAGGGATGATATAAACCTAACTTTACAGGCAAGAACAATGCTTATCACATCCTTTACATTTTTCTGTATCTAATGGTGAATCACTGAATTTAGTGTTCTACTTAACAAGTACTTCCTGGCATCTACTCTGTACAAGGCACAATTTTATTTGTTTGTTTATTGTGGCGCTGGGGATCAAGCCCAGAGCCTTGCACATGCTAGGCAATGCTCTACCACTGAGCTGCATCACCAGCAAGGCATTATTTTAGATACTGGAGAACGAACAACAACAACAAAATGTTACTATCTTCATGGTGCTAAGCACTCAACTTAATCTGTCTAGGAATTATGAATACTTTCTAATGAGCTAGAATTTGCTAAGGAATTAATTTCAGAATTCTCTGCCAGGTGACATTTCCCAAGGTAAACATTGTGATCCAAAATCTCTAATGAGAAGAAAGTCTTAGCAGAGCACTACGAGTTGAAGAACTAAGGAATTACTGCTCCAGAAATGATGACAAACTCTGGGCAAGATCAATAGTCAGAGAAAAGGAGGCTCTGAGGGAAAAGGACAGCCAGGGTTGGCTGTCACCACCTCCCCATCTCTGTTTATAAGCAGAGAGCCATGTGTGAGCAAATACAGGCTTCTCCATGAATGTCTTTCATTACACCTACCAGTCCATATATTCTGCCATCCCAGGTAAACATAAACATTATATGCACAAGTAAACACAAAGACTGCAAATTGAAACTATACATGGGAAATATCTAAGAGTTCAGATCCTTAAAAGAAATCCAGGTCTTTGGAACTGGTGATCACTCAGTAGCAAGAGTTTTACTTAGGTAAAAGTATGGACATGTCCTTACAGTACACACACACACACACACACACACACACACACACACGTAATTAGTTAAGAAAAATGTGGTTGGAAGTTTAAAGTCCTGGGGAGACAACCACCAGACACAACTCACTATCCCTCTACTTCCAGCTCTAATCTCATTCTTTCCTGAGCCAAAGGGCAGAGAGTGAGCATGAGATGTTGGCTACTGTCTGGGGACAGAGTGCTGGTTCAGGTTTTCTCAATTACAGACTAAGTATGAGCTTGGGACCAGCATCTAAGAGTGCTAGGGTGAGGATCTGGCAACTATGGAAGACCTGATATGCGTGATACAACTGCCACCTGGTCTATTCCAACAGAGATGATTTTGTAAGTAACATAACAGTAATGCAAGGGGTCCAATGATGGAGCTAAGTCAAAACAAATACTGAGAGCAGAGAACCACTGGAGAAGATAGCTGATGACCTAAAAGAAGTCAAACCAAGACAAAATGAAACAAAAACTATACACACATGCATATAGATATATAGATATACATGTATAACACATATGCATATATATAAATAAATACACACACACATAATACAATCATGATACCTAAGGTGATACAAGTCCAATAAAGAAAGACTTTTGGAGAAAACAATATTAAACAGGATTTTCAGCAGAAGGTTGGCTTAATCAAGAGATCTAGGTAACTGACAGGTATAGAAGTGCTTAGCAAAAACACTACCTGAGTATACACAGAATGTAGCCAAAGCTATAATTAGAAAAACATAGCAGGTAGAGTCTTTGTTATAAAAGATGAGGGCATTTAATAAAGAAAGTACTCATAACAAACGAAATAGAGCTAATTTAAACAAAATTTACCAAAAGTTGGAAGATTAATATCAATCAAGGCAGGTAAAAGTTCTAAAAGTTCTACTTTTAAAACTAGAAATAAGAAACAAATTCAAAACTTCTGTAAAGATACCAATGAAAAGCAAATAAACTCCCAATTAAAAAGGAGGTGAATAGAAACGTATGCACTAAACTGAGAAACAATACATAACCAGTTACAGAAGACATTAAATGAATTTTGAAATTATACTCAAAATTATGGCAATAAATTTTAAATGAACAGAAAATAGAGTACTCCATAAAAATATGAATTTCCAAGTTGACTCTAAGAAGAAGCGGAAACTTTGGAATATATCAATTACTAAAAACGTGATTGGGAAAATAGTAAAATATGTACTTTTGGAAAAAGAACCTAATTTAGATGGGCTCAGAGAAAATCCAATATGGACTCTAACCTTTAAAGAATAAATATGGTCAGAGTGATATAAAATATTCAACTACAAACCTAACAGAAAGACAAATTTTACTTATTTCAATGTAACTTTTTAAGTGAGATATTAATAAATAATTCCAGTTCTGTGTGAAAAGATATTACCCTATGGCTCAAATACATTTTTATATGGAGAATATGAACTATTAAAGATCTATGCATATGAGTGATTCCATTTCAGAAAATCTGATAACAATTAATTAATTATACTAGTAAATAGAGGGGAAAAAATCATGCAGTCATAACACTAAGGTAGAAAAGGCATTTGACACTTGTCATATGTTTCTTAAAAAAGTTCTAAGTAAAAAGGGTGGGGGGGGAACACTGCTGACACACAATGACAATTCTTTTAAAAATCAATAGTTAATATTATCCCCAAAATTGAAGCACTGAACAATTACAAGCAGAAACTGCATAGTGAATCACAGCATTATTCAGGACTGACTTGAAGATGCTAGTAAATATAACTAGAGAAGAAAATAAAATTATCTATATTAATAATGGAAAAGTATATATGAAACTTTATATGATGAATCAACAATGTGATTACTTTGAAAACCTGATAGACTCTATATTTAAAATTTTCTATACCTAGTACAATCATTTGATGAGTTCTGAATATGAGGTTGAAAGAAATCAATACTCTATTTTAGCAATTAGTAGTTGGAAAAGGAAACAAGAAAAATACTTGCAAAAGCAACAAAAATATAAAATCTTTGGAAATAAATTCCCACAAGAAAGTCACAAGATCTATATGAAGAAAACAAGAAAATGAATTACAGAGAACTCAAAAGAAGATGTAATGAAAAGGAAATGCAGTCTATCTTCTTGTATAACTTACACAACCAAAATACAAATTAAAAAATAATAATAATAGATGAATTTATACAAATAAAATTAAAATATCCATAAGTAAACATTGAATAAAATTACATCAAAGATTACATGGAAAAATAATTCACAAGAATATCCAAGAACAGTACCCCCCCCCCCCCCCAAAAAAAAAGAAAAGGAATGCTGGGAGGAAAATGCATTTGCCTTATAATGCAGGTGAGTAAGAAATAACAGGAAAGAACAGAAAGAAGGAAAAATAGGAAACAAATAGATGAGTGGAAATAAACAAATCCATATTTTATGTATTATATATATACATATACATACATGAGCAAACATATACGTAATTTTTGCACAGATATTTGTGAGAAAAGTTATACTTCAATACAGCCTTTTTATAGGATGGATTATATTGGCATAACTGGTTATATACCTAAAAAGTGTTAAATTGGACCCCTATCTTACACCACATATAAATTTTAATTTTGGACCACTTAAACACACTTTTTAAAAAATCACCTACAAAACCAATAAAGAAGATGCTTCCAAAAAGCTGAGATTACATATTCAAATTAGATCTAATTTACAAAGATAGAAAATCTTGCATGTAGAGAAATATTCCACTATATTAAAATTTATCATTTGCTATGGCAAAAATATACCATACATGAATAATCAATATACTGTGGCAAGTCAGAAATAAAAATAATAAAAATAAAAATAAGAGACCCAGAATACCTAAGAATATATATAAGATATATACATATAAGATATATATATATAAAGAATATATAAGAATAGCTAAAGCAATCCTTAGCAAGAAGAGTGAAGCAGGTGGCATCACTATACAAGACCTTAAATTATACTACAAATTAAAAGTAACAAAAACAGCATGGTATTGGCACCAAAATAGACTTGTAGACCAATGGTACAGAATAGAGGACACAGAGACTAATTCATATAATTATAGTTATCTTATATTAGACAAAGGTGTCAAAAATGTACATTGGAGAAAAGATAGCCTCTTCAACAAATGGTGCTGGGAAAACTGGAAATCCATATGCAACAAAATGAAATTAAACACCTATCTCTCACCATGCACAAAATTTAACTGGATCAAGAATCTAGGAATTAGACCAGAGACACTATACCCAACAGAAGAAAAAGTAAGCTCTAATCTCCAACATGTCGAATTAAGCCCCAAGTTCCTTAATAAGACTCCTGTAGCGCAAGAATTAATATCAAGAATCAATAAATGAGATAGATTCAAACTAAAAGGCTTCTTCTCAGCAAAAGAAACAATCAGTGAGGTGAATAGACAGCCTACTAATTGGGAACAGATTTTTACCACATGCATATCAGATAGAGCACTAATCTCTAGAATACATAAAGAACTCAAAAATCTTAACACCAAATAAACAAATAACCCAATCAATAAATGGGCCAAGGAACTGAACAGACACTTCTCAGAAGAAGATATACAATCAATCAGCAAATACATGAAAAAATGTTCAACATCTCTGGCTATTAGAGAAATGCAAATCAAAACCACTCTAAGATTTCATCTCACACCAGTCAGAATGGCAGCTATTAAGAACACAAACAACAATAAATGTTGGAGAGGATGTGGGGGAAAAAGCACACTCATACGTTGCTGGTGGTACTGCAAAATGGTACAATCAATCTGGAACGCAGTATGGAGATTCCTTGGAAAACTGGGAATGGAACCACCCTATGACCCAGCTATCCCACTCCTTGGTCTATTCCCAAAGTACTTAAAAACTGCATACTACAGGACACAGCCACATCAATGTTTATAGCAGCACAATTCATAATAGCTAAACTGTGGAACCAACCTAGATGCCCTTCAGTAGATGAATGGATAAAGAAAATGTGGTATATATACACAATGGAGTATTACTCAGCAATAAAAGAGAATAAAATAATGGCATTCACAGGTAAATGGATGAAGTTGGAGAATGAATACAATGCTAAGTGAAGTTAGCCAATCCCAAAAAGCCAAATGCCGAATGTTTTCTCTGACATAAGGAGGCTGACTCTCAGTGGTGTTGGGACAGGGATCATAGGAGGATTAGAGGAACACTAGCAAGGCCAATGGGGAAGGAAGGGAAGGGAGGGGGCAAAAGGGTGAAGAAAAAAAAAAATATGGTAGGATGAGATGGATATCATTACCCTAAGTGCATGTATGAAGTCACGAATGGTGTGAATATACTTTGTATACAACCAGAGATACGTAAAAATGTGCTCTATAAGTGTAATATGAATTGTAATGCATTCTGCTGTAATATACAACAACTTAAAATTTAAAACAAGAAAAAATTTTTTCTGGAGCTGAAAATTGGAAAAGATGCTCTTAGGCAGGCACATTCTGCTGAACAAGCTGGGGGTGGGGGGAATACATCACAATTTTAAGATAATTTCATAAAGAAAATAGTTAAGATTTTAATCCAGTAATGAAAGAGTTAATCTCAACCATTCACTCCTGTTCAGAAGGCAGAGGTTTTATTCTCACCCCCCAGGGTCTGATTCTGGCAGAAGGCATTTTAAGTATTTTTCTTCCAGAAAACTCTCATTGACACTTTTCTTCTGTCTGTTGTGATGTTATCCTCAAATGAAATGATGGTTTGAAATCACTTTGTAAACCATAAAAATCAGAATTTAAAAGTAGTATATTAAAAAGATCATGAAACAAAAAGAAGAAGAAGAAGATGAAGGAGAAGATGAAGGAGGAGGAGGAGAAGGAAATTATGGCATTTGCCAGTAAATGGATGGAAGTGGAGATTATCATGCTAAGTGAAATAAGCCAATCCCAAAAAAACAAAAGGTCAAACGTTCTCTCTAATATGCAGATGCTAACACACAAAAGAAGTGGGAGGGGGGGAGAAGAGAAGTTCATTGTATTACACAAAGAAGAATGAAGGGAAGGGATGAGGGATAGGAATAGGTAAGTCAGTAGAATGAATCAGACATCACTTTCCTATGTTCATACATGAATACATGACCAGTGTAACTCCATATCATGTACAACCACAAGAATGGGCTGTTATACTCCATGTATGTATAATATGTCAGAATACACTCTAATGTCATATATATCTAAAAGGAAAAAATTAAAGAAATGGGGGCCTGCAGATGCAGCTCAGCATTAGAGTGCTTGTCTAGCATATGTGAGGACCTGAGTCTGATCCTCTGCAACACACATGCGTGTGTGCGCGCGCGCGCACACACACACACACACACACACACACACACAGAGTCTATAGAGAAAACTTTAAAGTTAGATTTAGATCAATATTTTAATAAATAATATATTTTCTCATATTCAAATATGTAAAAACAAAATTAGTCTGACAAATTAAGCATCTCTCATTCAGTTCTGACAGATACTGAAATATTAACAACACAAAAGTTTTTATTTTATTTGAAAACAGCAAAGAAAGAGTGATCTTTAGGTTTATGATTTAAGCTCGTTTATACAATTCTACATTTGTGTTTCAAACACTAGGAGATACTTTACAATTTTAGCACAACTAAGGGAATAATGTACTCATTGGTTGAGGTGTGAAAAACTTATTTCTGTAACAGATTTTATCTATTGCTTAAAGCAAAATACAAAAGCTAATATGGCAACTGAAGGACAAAGGCGAAGCATTTTAGCTAGTTTTATGTCACTATAACAAATACCCAGGATAATCAACTTGTAAAGAAAAAAGGTCTATTCTGCCTTAGAATTTTGGATGTTCCAATCCATGGCTCATTAGCCCTATTGCTTTTGAGCCTGTGGCAGGGCAGAACATATTGGTAGGAGCACGTGGCAGAGCAAAGTGACCTTCACCTCATGGCCAGGACACAGGAGAAAAAGAGAAAGAGACCAGGGGTCCCACACGCCCTACAAAGGCACTCTCCCAATAATAAGACCTCCACTAGGCCCCTCCTCTTAAAGGTTTCATCATCTCTCATTAAGATGGGAGATGGGGACCCATGGACTGGTGGCCAAGCTTCCAGTACATGGGTCTTTGGGGGCCATTTAAGATGCACGTTGCATAGTTTAGTGAGCGTATCAAGGTCATATGAAACATTTTAAACAAATTCAATGTGAATTTACATTTTTTCATAGTAACATTTGGGTGGAGGCACAGTAAATTACAAAATATCCTAGTTTAAGCATTTGCCACAGAATGAACTTTCAATTAAGAATTTTTTTTTTTTTTTTTCCTGGCAGGATCACTGATGTACTTCAAATAGAGTGCAAACTTAAGTAGATGTAATGTACCATATGAATTCCCCTTAATGATTCCCCCAGTATCCCACATCTTTACCTCTTTGGAAAAGGGATTTTCCACCCCCAAAAGTTCTGTCATTCAATCCCTGGATGAAAATTAAAAACCAGGAGAGAAACAAACAAAATCCTCATTATCATCAGAAACAAACAGATGTGCTGTGGCAAAAGTAAACTGTCCTTGACCTCTGTGACAATCTTTTATTTATGGAACTGTGACATCTGGTTCTTTTATCATTTATAACCCTCTCCTACTCAAAGTGTTAAAATGCTATATATTTAAATTAAAATCCAAGAAAGCAGTCAGTGTGCTCCAGTCATTAGTAACCTGAAAGAGAGGGTCTGGGAGCAAAAGGAAAGGGAGGGGAGAAGAGAGGAGGGAGGGAGGGAGGAAAGAAAGGGAAACAAGGGGAGAATAAAGGTCATACTTATATTAATGCCCAAATCACAATGGCTCTGAGCCCCCATCTGCTCATATAACATTTCCACCACCTCCTCACCACCTCCTTGGAGTCCTAATAGGGATACCTCCCATTTGCTCGCAAACCAGCCTGCCAGCAACAGTTATCAGAGAGCATCTGTTCCCTTTTCCTTTTTGCTCCAGCAACTCCGCTTGGGTGACCTCAGTGAACTCCTCTTTGTGAGAATGCCAAGTTCATGCAAAGATGTTCTCGCCTTTTGCTTCTAAAGTGACCTGATTGGCTTCAGCTTCTATGGCAGAAGGTAAAAAGAAATGGGCTTTTCACCTACAAACCTTTTTCTGTCCCCTGGACAACACAGCAGTGCTGGATCGGCTCAGAGCCCACAGTCTTTACTGAAGAGAACTTACTGGGCTGCTAGCTCACTCCTGTTCCACAGGAGACCAAATTCTTATTTTCTGGATGGGTTTAGAAAGAGATGCCTTGTCTTCCCCTCCAGTGCTTGATCTCTCACTTGAAGCTGCTATAGTTGAAAACAGCTCTAAGAATACACTCAGATACAGGTGTATAACTTCCACCCTTTACCACAAAAGGAAACTTCCATGTTTCACACTGTGCAAGCTGCAAACTTCTTGATTATTAGGTCTTTCATTTGGAAAATAAGGCAGATAGAATTTCCCTTACACATACATGAAACAGACAACATCTAATGTGGAGATGTAGTGAACCTATTACAAGAGTGTGATGAAGAACGTGCACATAGTAGGTCCTCCACAGGGAGGCATTAAGGGTCCTGCAAAAATGCAAGATTAACTGACATGGGAGAGGATTACAGTGTGCAAAATATCAAAATCCTACTCAGCAACGAAGTGCTTACTAAAATAAGGGTTATATAACATTGGGTTTTCAACACATTTTGGGAAATGAAGCCATTAGCAATCATTCAAACTATACCTATATTTGCTAAAAAACAAATCACTATTTTGCCAGAGGTATCCCTATGTATAATGCTGATCCAGTTCTATGTGAGTGATTTTGAACGCTACTTGTAAATAAAGAAAAATACATTTATTTCTGAATTAAAGCTTTACATTTTGTGTGTGTCAGGAGATAAACTGCTTAAAAGCCTGAAATATTTAACCACTGGCACCTTTCTCATGAAAGTGTTCTTCAAATAATTCCACAAATCCTTTTCATATCATGAGCTAACACTTATTTTATTCCTTTTTATTTAAGAAATAATAACGACTTCCTCTCCTAAGTGACTAGCATTAGCATTTTAAAATAATCTTGAAGATTTTATTTTTAAAGGCAAAGAAACAGTAAGTAGGAAAGACCCATTCAATATAAGTTACAAAAAATTAGTATGAAATGCAAGAACTAATTATGATGGTGAAGAACCAAGATTTTGTAAAGAAAGGAAGAAGAAAATAGAAGTGAATTAAAGCATTTTTTCAATTGCTTTACAAGGCAACATGTTAACACACTAGGTTTTTCCCCCCAGTACTTCCCCTTTCCCTTCCTACAAACAATAGATTTTGAAAAGAAAGAATGAAAGTGCACTCCTGTGAGTCTAGACTCTTCATTTGTACAACTGAATTTGGCACTTAATTTCTGTGTGTTCAACTTTTCATGTTCCCCACGAAACATTGAAATACATGTCTCTTTTACGTATTAATACCAGGCTATTAAAATGCTAGTGGAGTGAACTTCCCTTCTTTCTCTTTAAAATCGTGAGTCTCAATAGGTCGCTTTGTGAAGAATTTAAAAGAATACTCTAACTCAATTTTCTTCTCCTTTTTCACATTTACACTTAGTATGTATGTGTATGTGTTGTTGTGTGTGTGTGTGTGTGTGTGTGTGTGTTTTATATATATATATATATATACATATATATACGTTATAATTCTCAGGATAAATTTTATGCTTGGTGGGAAAAAAATCTTTTATGAATATTTCTCTCAATCTTATCTACCTCATTATCATCTCTTTAAAGATACTAAAGATAATTCTAGCTCATCTTCCTCTTCATTTATTTATATGTCATATAACTACATGGGTGGAGCTGTTCCCAATATTTGTCACCTTTCTGTGTTTCCCTCACCTCTGACTTTCTTCTCTATGTATTATTCTTTTCCTTCTAATTTATTCTTTTCCCCACTCTGTTCCTATCATTGTTATTACATAAAAAAAGATACACATGTAAATTTCTTTACAAAGAATAATAGGCTAGAAAATGCCTTGCTCATGTTGTGTTGGTCACTTTTAGGACCCCTGCAGCTTACATATTGTCCAGCTACTGCTCCAGCTTCCACGACCTCTGACATTCCTGTTTTATCTACCAAAGATGATTGTCTAAAGAAATAACTAAATATTTGCTTTTACCAAAATGAATATTTCTAATTCACACATCTTTATTAAATTAGTACAGGTTGCCTTTCTACTAAAATTTATCTCAGAAATGGGGCTCTGAGAGAATTGGGCACTGTATTGATATGGGAGTAGAATTAAAGCAGGGAAGAAGGGGAGCAGGCAGCCCTATGGAGCACAGGGTGAGGGTGGCAGGCCTAGGAGCAAGAGCTGGGTTCTGAGACCAGGATGCAGAAAGGAAGGTCAGCTCTCCTGCATTTCAAAATTTACCTCAAAGTCAGCCTTGAGCACAAAAAAGAAGAGCCCTAATTTCAACACCCAGAATTTGGTGCAATTAGTACCACACATTAACTGTCTTGATTATCTGGGCATCTGTGATACAGTCTGAATGCCCAATCAGCATCTTAAGATTGTAATTATGGGTGATAGGTTCTATAAGTTGACTTAGAAAGGAAACACTTTAAGATAATTAGTTGTTTAGGAGCTATCTGGATTAAATATACTTCTGCTGTTGTGAGTTCTTAAGTGGGATAGTGATATTGTGGATATGTTTTTTTAATGGTCCTTTGGTATTCAAATATGTATTGTAAAATATTTGTGGGTGATTTGAAATGTCTGAGATTTTATCCAATATGATCTGTGGGAATAGAAGGGATGTAGAAGAAAGAAAAAACAAGGTTCGTAATGGCTGATGGTTATCAAAGCTAAGAGAAATGAAGAAAAATATTTTATTGCATCCCCACTATTGTATTTCTTTCAGATTTTACATAAAAAGATACAGATGATATTATATGAATGCTGTATAAAATTTTGTATTTATACAAACAAAATCAATCACATATTTGTGTATATATGTGTATATGTATGCATATACACACATGCACGTATATATATTAAACATATTCTTCCTTCCAATCATTAATCAGGCAAGCCTAGTATAATATATAGTATTTTCAACAGAAATCTCTCTCTTATTTTCATATAAAACAAGATGTTATGAAAGGATGGAGCTACTTGTTCAATGGGAATTAATGAACTTACATTCTCTGTACTAGAAAACATTAGTATCAAACTCATGAATATAAAATGCCAAGGCAGAAGGTTCACAGCTGTGAGAGGAAAGATTTTCCAAGCAGACTACCAAAGGGAGAGAATGTTGTCTTCTTGATAGGTGAGAGATATAAACACCCACATCAACTATTCTGAACAATGCCAATTTGCCTGCAAAGGATCCCCATCATATAAGATGGCAGGAAGTGGCATTATGATGGAAATTATATTGGCAAAGCAACAACAACAAAAAAGAATATGAACTGCATAGTGTTTTTTCCCTCTGGTGCTACATACAGAATATGCAATATCCATTGCAAAACAATTTACCAGCCTCAAAAGTCTCAGAGGTCCATACATCATTTTTTAAATGCAAATCAGTTTCTTTTCTCCACTTATTTTATAATACATAGCTAGGGTTATATGACAAGCTTTTTCATTTCTTTCTTTTAAAGCAAATATTCATATATAAAAATAATGCATCTTGGAAGCAAAAACCTTGAAAGATCACTTTCTTTCACAGCAGGAGTAGCTTATACTTGTGTTAAGGATGCATTTTCTTTAAAGATAAAAGTTGTGAAGGTTGTCAATATTAAGGCTGCTTTCTTCTCATCTTTTCTCATAGGTATGGCAGACAATCTTTCAAAGGTTACGACAAAGGTTAGCACCAGGTTGCAAACCTTTATCTTCTGTTCTTGTTTCAATTAAGGGTAAAGGATGTGTCTCATCACATGAGAGGAGTATCAATAGTGCTGACCAATACAAAAAGCTTTCTCTCCCACAGGCTGATGATGTATTTTTTTAACTGGATATTTAATGATCAGGAGAATTTTGTTCATCACTATTTCACAATGTAGTGATATTAAAATAATCTTCCAAACCCAACAAGAATGTACTGTAGGAAAAAATGAAGGAAGGGAGGAGAAAAGCCTTAAAATGGTAATTTTTGGAGGAATTGGTACTTTTTTACAATAATACTTAGCCATTGAGGGACATCATCAAGATGGCAAGGAACTGAATTTTATACCATCATCCCCTTCAGGTGATTTTGAAAACTACCCATGAATATTAGCAGCTTTGTGGAAGTCTAGGAATCCTCTGAAGAGGTTCCCCTATACTCTTGGAACAAAAATAAATCTGAGCATACATTAAAGAGGACAGTAACACAAGTTTCATTTTACCTTCATCATTCCTTTGCAAAGTAACATAGTGCCAAGAGAGGCTCTCTTGACCCATTTCCCTCCCATAGGGGAAAGTGAAAGCATACTGAGGGTGCACCTGCTCCCCCAGTCTTAATAAACACAGCTCAGAGGCCTACTTCATTCTCACCCACCTAAAAATACTGATGTGATAGATGTGTATGAATAGTTTGGAGAGGCTGGAAGCAGGGAGGACAGACTGAAGATCTTACTAAATATCCTGCATACTCCATCAGGAAGCTCACCCACAACCTTGTGGAAAACCCTGCATGCAGAACCCCTCCCCAACTAGCCCACAGATACCTTTGATGCTCCACACAATGGTCCCCCACATTCCCAATGACCAGCTCCCCACACAACCACCACATGTCAAGGATAAGCATTTGCAGAAAGCTTGTAAGCACACATAGTCATCCAGCTCAGCTCTGTGGGGTTGAAAGAAGGCATACATGCTTGAACAATTCAGGACCCCACCTAGGGAAAACAAATGTAAGACTCAGCACCTAAACAGGGCTTGCAGGATCAAGAGAATGTATAGAATCTTAAGAATTCCTACCCTAGAAGGAACAAGAGGAGTGGAGCAGGTGCACCCATAAAAAAGGTCTAAGTACCTCTGAATCCCTAACATCTAGGAAAGTTGTTTCCCTCTCAAAGTCAGTAAAGACTGGAGAAGATGACTACTCCTTCAAATGCAAAGATAGCAATACAAGACTTCAAGGAACAAAAAAAACAAAAAACACACAAAAAATAAAATATAATACACCAAAGGAACACAATAATTTTCCAGTAACCAATTTCAGAGAAGAGACTATCTATGAATTACCTAACAAATAATTATTCTAAGGAAGCTCAACAAGCAATAAGAAAATATAAATAAAGAACCCAATGGAATCAGAAAAACAATAATGAGTAAAACAAGTAGTAAAATTAAGAGATAGAAATCATTTTTTAAAAAGAAATTCTGGTAGCCGGGCGTGGTGGCACATGCCTATAATCCCAGCACTTGGGAGGCTGAGGCAGGAGGATCCCAAGTTCAAAGCCAGCCTCAGCAATGGCGAGGCACTTAGGAACTCAGTGAGACCATGTCTCTAATAAAATACAAAAAAGGGCTGGGGATGTGGCCCAGTGGCCGAGTGCCCCTGAGTTCAATCCCCGGTACAAAAAAAAAAAAAAAAAAAAATCTGAAGCAGAAGAATAATGTAATGAATAAAACAAACAAACGTGATTGAGAGCATCAATAGAATTCTTGAACAAGCAAAAGAAAAAATCTGTGAATTTTAAAAAAGGTCATTTAAAAACAAGCAGTGAAAAGAGAAAAAGGGAAATGAGAAGAAAACCTACAGGATTTATTTGACATCATCAGGAGAGTTAACATTAATATGTTGGTAGTCAAAGAAGATTTAAAAAGAGGGTGGATTTCTCAAATAAATGAAGCTGAAAACTCTTCAATACCAGGAAGAATTAACAACCATCCCAGTGCATGAAACACAAAAATCTTCAGAGGCTCAATTCAAAGAAAAATGTACTCAGACACATTATAATCAAAATGTCAAAAAAAAAAAAAAAAAAAAAAGAAATGATGAAAGCAGCAAGAGAAAAGAGGCACACCACATACAAGGGACTCTCATAAGGCTATCAATGTGTTATCCAGAAGAAACACTGCAGGCCTAGAGAAAGTAGGATGTTATATTCAAAGTGCTGAAGAGCAAAGCTGCCAACCAAAATACTTTACCTGGCACAGCAGTCCTTCAGAACTGGAGAGGACAGATGATATCAGCAACCAGGCACTGGAGAAAGCTCTTGATTCTCCTCCACCAATGGATATGTGTAATAAACACCTATTCATGGTCAGTTTTCTCTGAGATTCCAGGCAGCTGGTACAGCATTTGCATCAAATGGGGAGTGAAAGTTGAGGCACATGTAGGCATAACCCACATGCCAAAGCACTGTGCCAAAAGTCAGGAAAAGAATCCCCAACTTTCAACTCTTCCCTGTGTGAAGGATGGTTTGGACCTCACATACATATGACCCTAACTCTTCATCAACTCTGGAAGTGGAGGGGATTAGGCATATATGGATCTCTATAGATCAAACAAGTGGCCATTTAAATGAGCATGCACATCTTGGACCTTCATATGCTGGAAGCACTGCCCAGGAGAGGTTTAAAAAATGCATCCTCTGTTTCATCCCAGAGGGAGTTCATGACACTCTTCCCATGGCTACTTGGTGACCTGGTTTCTAACTAACACACATTGGGGAGTTGAAGAGGAAAAATAATATTAGCCTGTAAGCACTCTATCAAACAAATCAGCACTTCCTATGCCTTCTCCCCAGGTTTGCTCCAGTGATAACATCAGGTCTGTTAGTCATTCCTAGAATAAGAATGTCCACACAATAAGTGCCCTAACTTTTACAGCTTCCACCCAAAGGACTGCATCTTAAACCTCCTAGTTCTAGGAACAGAGGTGACCAAGTATATGTGAGTACGTCAGGAAAAAAAAAAAAAAAAAAAGCAGCAGTTTTATATGGGCATACAAACACTTCCAGGGACTTTATCCCTGAAAACAGAGTAGAGAAGGGACTATAAAAATACAGGTCCCTCTTTCTCCCCAGAGTGGATTTATGCCATGCATCAATTTTTACAGCTATTTCCAAAGGGACTTTATCCTAAAATTATTGGCTCTAACAGCACAAGGCCAGGGAATATGTAAGTCTGTCTCAATCAAAGAGAAAAAAATAGTTTTAAACAGCTGCACAAGCACTTTTATGGGTTACACCCTCTTGAAGAAGTGTAGAAAAGTGGCTAGAATGTGCTGCTTCAATTTCCTCTCTACAAGGGAAACCTCTAGTGGCTATTTAATACCCTGGCTTCTAACACAATTGCATTGAGAAGCTAATGGGATAGATGATAACCTTACAGCAACTTGAGCTGAAATTCAGCACTTCTTGAGCCTGGTATTCACTTTTGCTCCAGTGATAATTCCAGGTCTGCTGATTTATTCTTTTGGAAGGAGTTTGTCCATATACCAAATGTCACAAGTTCTGTAGCTTCTACTTAAAGAACTATCTCCTTATTAGCCTAACTCTTGGAGTTGATGGGGCTTTGCATTCCAAAGTGGCCCTATATCATTGAGAGAGAGAAAGAGAGAGAGAGAGAAAATAGTCTCACATCAAAGAGAGAGAGAGAGAAAATAGGCTCACATCCAGGAGCTATCTACCCAGGAATAGACTGTTCAGGCTGAATGTGAATATAGGTATTTACCACAAATCCTCTCCCCAGCTTAGTGATAGTGATTGAGAAATAAACACCTACACTCAGCTTCTCTGTGAAGAAAGAAGAAACTGCATCATTATCCAACCCCTCAAGCTTTCCAGCTACATCCAGAGATTCTGAATTTGGCCATACCAGTCTCAGTATTCTGTCAAGATGTGGTACATGCCAATATCGAGGGAGGGAGCTGACAACAACAACAACAAAAAGTCAACTACCCAAAGAAATAAAACATTTGAGAGACACCATAAAATTTCAGGTGATATGCACTGGTGAGATTCTTCTTCTTGAGGCCAGTCTGACAAGACTGAGAGAGGTAATAGTCTTATTTAATCCAAACAAACAAGCAAACATACAAAAACAAAAACACAGAATCAGGGAACATTATGAAACAGGAGAATATATTCCAAATAAAATAACAAGATACATTTTCAGAAAATGACCCACTTAGAGAAATGTAATTTACCCAACAGTAAATTAAAAGTAACCACCATAAAGACACTCACAGGTCAAGATGAAAACACAAAAACTAACTTGGAACTTCAATAAAGTAAAAATACTGAACTAATCATAGAGCTGAAAAATACTATAACTGAATGGAAAATTCAATAGAGAGATTCAACTACAGATTAGATCACACAGCAAAAAGGATCAGTAAAGTAGAAGGCAGATCACTTGAATCTAATCTGAGAAGCAAAAAATAAAAAAAAAATACTGAATAAAAAAGTGTGAATAGCTTAAGCAACATATGGGAAACCATCAACTATGAAAACACATGCATCCCTGGCATATCAGAATGTGAAACAAGAGAAAAAGGAACAGAAAAATGTTCAAAAATAATGGCAGAAAACTTCCTCAGCCAGGGTAAGTAAATAGAAATCCAGGTTCAGGAAACCCAAAGGACATCAAATAAGACGAATCTCATACAATCCATATCAAGATATAACATAGAGTTTTAAAAGTAGATAGGGAAAAGTGAACAGTAACAAACAAAGGAACCTCCATAAGATTATCAGTGGGTATTTGTTGAAACTGAAACTTTGCAGGCCAGGAAGCAGTGGGATTACATACTCAAATTCTTGAAGGAAAAAGTGCCAATCAAAAACATTATAACCAGTAACACTGTATTTCAAAAATATACCATTCAGAATAGCCATCATCAAGAATACAAATAATAATAAATGTTGGAGAGGATGTGGAGAAAAAGGAACACTTTTACACTGTTCATGAGATTGCAAATTTGTACAATTGCTATGGAAATCAGTATGAAGGTTCCTCAAAAGCCCAGACATGCAACCACTGTATGATCCAGCTATACCACTCCTCAATATTTATCCTAAAGAATTAAAGTCATAATAATACTATAGGGATACATGCATAACCATGTTTATAGCAGCACAATCCACAATATCAAAATATGGAACCAGCCCAGGTGTCCATCAATGAATATGAATAAAGAAAATGTGGCATATATATAAAATGAAGTTTTATTCAGCCATAAAGAATAAAATTATGTCATTTGCAGGAAAATGGATGGAACAAGAGACCATTATGTTAAGTAAAATAAGACAAACTCAGGAGATCATGGATCATATATTTTCTTTCATATGCAGAAGCTATAAAGGAAAAAAGAAAACAAAGGCAGAGGGGGCAAAGATGTCCTTGAAAATCAAAGGGAGATTAGTAGAAGAAAGGGACTAAGAGGAGGAAGGCAGGGAGGGAGTGGGGAAGAGTTGGGGAGTGGTATTGGTCAAATGATACAGTTATATTGTGTGCATGTACCATATGTAACAATAAATCCCATCATTATGTACAACTATAATGCACCAATTAAAAAATGTGGAAAAAGAAAAATAGAGTGATTAAGACTTTCTCAGACAAACAAAAGCTAAGAGTTTATCATCACTAGACCTACCTTACAAAAAATTCCACAGAGAATTCTTTAAGCTAAAGAAAGGGAATGCTAATTAGTTACATAAAAACATATGTAGCCAGGTGCCATGGTGCATGCCCGTAGTCCCAGAGGATGGGCAGGCTGAGGCAGGAGTTCAAAGCCAGCCTCAGCAATTTAATGAGGCCCTAAGCAACTTAGCAAGACCCTGTCTCAAATAAAAAATAAAAAGGGCTGGGGGTGGGATGCTGCTCAGTGGTTAAGCATCCCTAATCCTTAGTAGCCACCCCCAAAAAATAGCATATGTAAATATAAAACACTGGTAAAGTAGGTATATTGTCAACTCCTTGGTCAAATTCTTGGTCAAGTAGTGGTAGGTAAATCAATTAAATCTCTAGCATAAAGGTTAAAAGGCCAAACTTAAAAATGAAGTTGAATAAATTATTAAGGGATACAAATAATAAAGGATATAATTTGTTACATAAAAAAATAATAACAACACACAAGAAGGGGAATAAATGTATAGCATTTGTGTATGCAAAGTTAAGTTTTTTGGGTTAAGAATAGCCAGTTATGGGATGGAATGTAAACCTTAGAATAACCACAAAGCAAAAACTTATACTAGATACAAAAAGATAAAAAGAAAAGAACCAAACCAAACCACTAAAAAAAAAAAAAAAAAAAAAAAAAAAAAAAAAAAACTATCAAACCACAAAGAAAGAAAGCATTAGAGAAAGAAAGGAACAATGAATCTACAAAATAACTATGAAAAAAAAATTAACAAAATGGCACTAGTAAGTCCTTACCTATTGATAATTACTTTTAATGTAAATGGGTTAACTCTCCAATAAAAAGGGATAAAGTAGCAATCTGGATAAAAAGAAAGAAAACAAGACCCAACTACATACTACTCAAAACAGACTTGCTTCACCTTTCATAGAATTCAAGTGAAGGGATGGAATAAAAACAAAGATATTCCATATAAATCAAGACCAAAAAAGAGAAAGGTTATAGCAATATTTATTTATGACAAAATAAATTTTAGGGGAAAAAACTAAATAAAGAGACAAAGGAAACTATAATATAATGATAAAGGGGTCCATCTATCAGGAGGATATAACAATTATTAATGTATATTTATCCATTATCAGAGCACTGAATTTATATAGAACAACCAAGAGTTGGTTTTTTTGAAAATATATTCAAAAGCAATTAACTTTAAGGTAGACTAACCAAAGACACACACACACACAGAAATCAAATAAACAAATAAATAAAATTGGAAATAAAGCAGGAGAAATTACAACTGAGAACAGAAATAAAAGTGTTTGTAAGATACTGCTATGTACAATTATATACCAACATATTGGATAACCTAGAAGAAACTGATAAATTCTTAGGAACATACAATCTACCAGTACTGAGTAATAAAGAAGTAGAAACTCTGAGCACCCAATAATGACATGTAATCAGTAATCAAAAAATAAAATAAATAAAACCTCCCCAAAAAGAAAAGTTTAAGCTCTGACAACCTATACAAAACTTTAAAAGAATTATCAATCCTTCTCAAATTCTTCCAAAAACTAAATGGAAGAAGAAACACTTCCAAGCTCATTTTCTGAGGCCAGTATTACCAGTTATTAAAATTACACATGAATGGTTAAAGAAATTGAAGAAAACACATATAAACAGAAACATATTTTGTGTTCAAGGACAGAAAAATTAATATTGTCAAAATGTCCATACTGCTCAAAGTGATCTATCAATTCAATGCTTATCTCTATTAAAATTACTATGGTAAATTTTCTGAGAAATAGAAAACACAGCCCTAATATGTATATAAAATTACACAAGACCCTGAAGAGTTAAAGCAATTTTGAGCAAGAACAAAGCTATAGGTGTCACAGTCCCTGGTTTCAAATTTTATTATAAAGCCATAGTAATCAAAAAAGTGTGGTACTTTCTTAAAATAGACATATAGACCAATGGAACAAAATAGAAAGCCCAGAAATAAACCTAAATGAAAGTTGGTAACTAAATTTTAACAAAAGTACCAAGAACATATAATAAAGAAAGAGACAAGACGTTATGTCCACTAAATAGCGTTAGGAATACTGGATAGTCACATGCACAAGAAAAGAAAGAAGGGAAGGAGGAAGGAAGGAAGGAAGGAAGGAAGGAAGGAAGGAAGGAAGGAAGGAAGGAAGGAAAGAAGGGAGGAAGGGAGGGAAGAAGGAAGGGAGGGAGGGAGGGAGGGTGGAAGGGGAGGGAGGGAGGGAGGGAAGAAAGGAAGGGTGGGTGGCGTTAAAGGGTCTTCATGTTATTCCACACATAAAAATCAACTCAAAATGGACTAAAGGCTTATTAAGACCTAAAAATGTAAAACTCCTAAAAGAAATAGAGGAAAAGCTCCATGACATTGGTCTAGCCAATTATTAAATTTTTTTGAACACCAAAAGCACAAGAAATGAAACAGAAACAAGTGAGGCCTCATCAAACTAAGAAGTGTGTACATTCCAAATTAAGCAATAAGGAAAATGAAAAGACAGCTACAGAATGGAAAAAAAATTGCAAACCTTGTATCTGATATGGTATTAATATGGAAACTTTATAAGGAACTGAAGTCAATTGCAAAGACAAATAACCAGATTTAAAAATGGGCAAAGGACCTGAACAGACATTTTACAAAAGATACATGGAAATTGCCAAGAGCTAGACAAAAATAGTGTTCAACATGACTATTCATGAGGGAAATGCAAATCAAAACCAGAGTATGATATCACTTCTTGCCTGTTAGGAGGGCTATCATCAAAAGATAAAAATGATAACAAGTATTGGTGAGGATGTGGAGAAAGGGAACTCTTAAACATTTTTGGTGGGAATATAAATTGGTGCAAATGTTGTGTAAAACATAATAGAGATGCCTCAAAATACTAACAATAGAACTACCACAGGGTCCAGCTATCACACTTCTGAGCATTTATCCAAAGGAAATAGAATCACTAACTTAAAGACATATCTGAACTCCCATATTTAGTGCGGCATTATTCACAATAACCAAGATATGTAGACAATCTAAGTGTCCATTAATGGATGAAAGAGAAGGTGGTATTGTGGTACACACACAATGAAATACTACTACTAAGCCTTAAAAAAGGCGGAAACCTTAGTCAAGTCATTGTCCTGGCTTAAAACGGACATGCATTCCACTTCGCCCATTCCTGTGGTCTTCCCTTTCTGCTTCTTCTCTGCCCCCATGTGCTCTGGCATATGGCCCATATGCAGATCTACTACTCAGACAAATACTTCTACTAGTATTATGAATACCGGCATGTCATGTTACCCAGAGAACTTTCCAAACAAGTACCCAAAACTCATCTAATGTCTGAAGAGGAGTGGAGGAGACTTGGTGTCCAACAGAGTCTAGGCAAGGTTCATTACATGATTCATGAGCCAGAATACCATATTTTTCTTTTTAGACAACCTCTTCCAAAAGATCAACAAAAATGAAGTATATCTGGGATCATTAATTAAGTATCATCAATTAAATATTGCAAATTTAATGTATATGTGTATATAAGGTAGTATTCAGTGAATATTTGAAAAATGCACAAATCATTTGTCCATACCTGTGCATGAGTTGTATTCTTCACAGCAACAGAGCTCAGTTCAATGCAACTGCAAGTAGGTTATTGTAAGGTGTTTAATAAAATTTCTTCTAGTCAGTTTTTCTCTTAATATAAGTGCCTGTTTGATATTACCTGTTGCAGGAGCCCTGTTTGGGGAGATGGCTTGAATTGCGGTTGACTATGAGCCGTGGAGATTTGGGCATTGTCGCCTTCCGTAGTCTCACGGGACTTGTCCCAGGATCTCGAGTGACTTGGCCGAAATTGCTGATTGGGTCAGCGCCATTTTGGTGGTGTGTCTGGCGTGTGTTAGTCATTGTTAGAACCAGAGAGAAGAGTTATCAGAATAAAAAGCTGTTTGTCTCCAGTTTGCCTCTGAACTTCTTCCCGCGGCTCCGTTGCTCCAAGCGCTTCAGGCGGCAACAACCTGTTACTTTTGCTAAATAAAATTTGCATGTTTCTTTAAAAAAAATAAAGAGGAAATCCTTACTTATGACAACATGAATGAAACTGGAAGAAATTTTGTTAAGAAAAATAAGCCAGGCACAGAAAAAACAGATACTGCATAATCTCAACTTATATGTGGAATTTTTTAAAAATCTAACATACAAACAGAAAATAGAAGCATGTCGAGCAGGAATTGGCAACTAGAGGAAATGAAGAGACACTGGTAGAAGGATACAGATTTTCAATTATAAGATGAATAAGCTCTAGTAACAATGTACAGCATAGTGTTAGTAGTTAATAATAATGAAATAAAATTTGCTAAGAGATTCAATTTTAAATATTATTACTACACATTATGCCAAAAAAAAGGTAATTATGTGAGGTGATGGATATGTTCATCAGTTTGATTATGATAACCATTTCACAATGTATACATATATCCAAAATACCATGTACATGTTAAAATATACAATTGTATATATTTGGATATTGTATATATTGAAATATTGGGATAGCCAAAAATTTATTTTCTATAAATGTACAGAAGTCAAATGTTATTTATAGAGTCATTGATGTTGTAAACAAAATTCCTGTACTTCAAAAAATCAAATGTGATTTTATAGTTCTTTATAAAACATTATATCTTGAAGAATAGATATATCTGAATTGCATTTGTACACACTAAATCTTTCAAACAAAATCTAATTTTATTTGTCAATTTTACTTCAATAAATCTAGGAAAAATTTTTTAAATCTATTATTGACCAATATTTCCTTCACAAGACAAGAATATGGACTGGGTGAGTGTGTGCACTTGTGTGTGCAGGGGATATCTGGTTGTTCATCACCTTTGAAAAACAAAGTGAAGAGTTTATTTTCAATAATAAAATTTGATTATCTGCCTACTTCATTTTCTATGCCAACACTCTGCTATATTACTTGGGTGTGAGTGGAATAAAGTAATAAAAAGCAGGCTTACCGAAGATCAAGAAAGACAACTAGTTTTAATGGACTGTCACACAGAAATAAGTCTGCAGCCCCTGAACTCTTAACTATTTCTCTTTCTCCTACTTAACTATTATTATCTGGCATCTCACTCCACTGTTATCCATTAACACATCTACAAAAATAGGATTAAACATAGCAAGGAGCACATTCATCTTGAATTGACCTACCTAGGCATAACAGATTGAGGAAACAAAGAAGTATTTTGCTCTCCATACTTAAAAAGTTTTCTTTTTATAACTAAAATCAGTTTAGTCTTGAGCTTATTAATTTAAGTTTTTCCTTTGGCAAAGAATAACTAAATACTGTTCATATGCTAAGTACTATACTAGATACTAAATCTATAATTAATGGGCCACAACTTCAAATTGTTTCTGTATATCATATATCATGCAGATGTGACTTTGTGTACTGCTATACTGTGAATTGATGCAAAATACTAACTTTAGAGTTTGATGTCCCTATTGCATACAGTTTTGTTATTATCCGATGCTCTGTATTTATGTTATTCTCCCTTTTGCCAACACTGGAGAAACCCTGAGTTCCAGAACTTGACAATGCTTTGCAAATACTGGAAATTCTCTGAAGAATTTAATAAAAGATATCCTAAAACTCGTTTTAATGATTCTCACAATAATAAAATTATTCATACTTAGGGATCAAATAAGTAAATAAGATTAGATATTTATGTAAAATGCTTTTTTAACAACCACATGAATTTCATCAGCCCAAAGCTTTGATGCTGTTGAAAGAAATTCACCATTTTGGTTAAGAGCTGAGATAGCAAATATGCAGTCCATGACCAGATAGTCCCTTGGGTATCGGAGCTGAGACTTTGTTCTCATTAGCTCTGACTAAATGAGCTTAGCAGATCCAAACAGATAATGCCCTAGATATATCAGGATATAGAAAATGAGTCTCTTAGGAGTTGGGTTCAAGTAATAAACCAACAGAAGAAATATTGGGATAGCTAAAAATTTATTTTCTATAAATGTACAGAAGTCAAATGTTATTTATAGAGTCATTGACATTGTAAAAAAAAATCCCTGTACTTTAAAAAATCAAATGTGATTTTATAGTTCTTTATAAAACATTGTATCGTGAAGGATATATCTGAATTGCATTTTCACACACTAAATCTTTCAAACAAAATCTAATGAATATGCCAAAAGGCCCTCATGATACAGTCTTTATTTTTTTTGCTTTTTGGTATCTGTAGAACCAAGCTTAGTCAGGAACAGTCTTGACAAATGCTGATGTCCTTAAACTTGGATGTATAAATTCATATGCCTAAATATACACAGTAAAGTCTAATGTTAGCAAATTAAAACATATAGAATGTGCAGTCTTTTCACCTCTAAGATGCTGCTGAATAATTTTAAAAGATTGCTTCATTGTGTAGCAGCTAACACCAGTACTCAGTTCTAGGGATATAATCTCCTGAATGAATGAATGCAGATTTACAAAGAGCCATATACATTACAGTAATTTTCATAATGTCTCCATGAGTCAAGACTATCCCTCTTTAAAGTCTTTAAGAACAAAATGTAAATAAAAAATAATTTTAGGGGCTGAGGTTGTGGCTCAGTGGTAGAACGCTTGCCTGGCACACATGATACAGTGGGTTTGATCCTCAGTACCATATAAAAATAAATAAATAAAATAAAAGTATTGTGTCCATTTACAGTAAAAAATATTTTTAATAAATAATAATTTTAATGTAAAATATTCCCTGTTTTCTTAGACTCATATACCAGCATTCATTTTTTTAATATTTTATTTATTTTTTATTTATAATATTAGTATGTATTACAATTCATAATGCACATATATAGCATCTTTTTACATACAACTGTTTGTATACAAAGTATATTCGTACCATTCAGGTCTTCAATCATGCATGTAGGATAATGATATCCATCCATTCAACCACCTTTTCTTTTCTTCATATTTCCATACTAGAAATGGATTTCATTCAGTCCTTGCATTCAAAACACATAGTGAGTGTGGGATGAGGAAGAGTGAGTGGACTTTTGTTTATTCACTGATGTTTCTCAAGCATAATGAACTGAGTCTAGCACAAAGAAGGCACTCAACCTCTGCCAATGAATAAATGAAGAAATAAATTAATCTGTGAGAAACAACTTGATTTGGGACTAAACTGAATGAAAAAGTGACATACTACTCCAGAAAACGTACTTCAAATATCCTTATTTTTATTTAATCTGTCACTTTTCACTGTCAGTGATGCCATATTTCATTTCTGTGTCCTTCCAAGCACTGCTGAACTAGGACTTCTTCTGGTAACTTACACAGCTGAAAAAATGGCCTGCAGAACTGAAAAGAATCAGGTATGTCCTTTTCTTTGCTGGAAACAAGTATCTTTTAGGCAGAGGTCAGGCATTGTCTTCCATCATCCCACTCTCCCAAGGGGCCTGCTGTAACTCCCGTCAGGTTAAACCTGATGTTTGATTTATTTCCTTTGCCTATTCTTACCTATTCTCATTTTCTTTTATTTTCTATACTGGTGAAAGGCAACTTTCCCATCTCCCCAAATGGGCTAATTAGCCATTGGAGCTCCACCAGGCTGCCATTTTTTCCTCAGATTAATCAAAATATATTCCTTTTTTTTTTCACATTTATTTTTTTATTTCATATTTTTGTTTGTTTAATTTTTATTCAAAATTGTATTTATAATAGTAGTATGAATTACAATTCATAATACACATGTAGAGCATCTTTTTACATACCACTGTATACAAAGTATATTCGTACCATTCAAGTCTTCAATCATGCTTTTAGGATAATGATATCCATTTTATTCAACCACCTTTTCTTTTTTTTCCCTCCATCCCCCGTTGCTCCCTCCCTTCACCTCCCTCCCCTTTGACCTTTCTTGTGTTCCTCTAATCCTCCTATGTACCCTGACCCAACACCACTGTGAATCAGCCTCCTTATATCAGAGAAAACATTCGGTATTTGGATTTTTGAGATTGACTAACTTCACTTAGCATTATAATCTCCAGCTTCATCCATTTACCTGTGAATGCCATTATTTTATTCTTTTTTATTGCTGAGTAAAATTCCATTGTGTATATATACCACATTTTCTTTATCCACTCATCTACTGAAGGACATTTCAAACACTAGAAAAACTAGGAATAACAGGAACATATCTCAACATTATAAAAGCTATTTATGCAAAGCCCCAAGCTAACATTATCTTAAATGGAGAAAAATTGAAAGCATTCCCTCTAAAAGCTGGAATAAGACAGGGATGTGCCCCCTGTCACCACTGCTATTTAACATAGTACTTGAAACTCTGGCCAGAGCAATTAGACAGACTAAAGAAATTAAAGGGATCCAGATAAGAAAAGAAGAGCTCAAATTAGCACTATTTGCTGATGACATGATAATATACCTAGAAGACCCAAAACTCTACCAGAAAACTTTTACAACTAGTAAATGAATTCGGCAAAGTAGCAGGATACAAAATCAATACCCATAAGTCAAAGGCATTTTTGTACATCAGTGACAAATCCTCTGAAAGGGAAATGATGAAAACTACCCCATTTACAATATCATCAAAAAATAAAATAAAATACCTGGGAATCAACTTAACGAAAGAGGTAAAAGACCTCTATAAAGAAAACTATAGAACACTACAGAAAGAAATTATAGAAGACCTCAGAAGATGGAAAGACCTACCTTGTTCTTGGATAGGTAGAATTAATATTGTCAAAATGTCCATACTATCAAAAGCATTACACAGATTTAATGCAATTCCAATCAAAATCCAATGACATTCCTCAAAGAAATAGAAAAAACAGTCATGAAATTCATCTGGAAAAATAAGAGACCCAAAATATATTCCTAATCTTAGTTCCCCAAATAAAACATCAGTAGGAACTCTTAATAGCTGTTTAATGGAGGATAGTACTAAGGATAATTGTTTTTTCTTAGTCTGTGGCCATTGAAGAGTTTGTGTACATCACAGGCATTAATTCCGAGATAGGAGGGTAAACTGGAAACAAAAAACATGGTGCTCAAAGGAACAAAATAAAAAATATCTATTTTTGAGCTAATTAAAGTTAGTAGAAAGTGTGTTCTTGACATTTAATACAATTTATTATATATTTTCATTTTGTCAGAACCTAGCATTTAAGAGGTAGACTTTCTCTAACTCTATTAGATTTTTAAATTTCTATTTTGAGAAGAGAGTGTGCAGATAGAATTAAATAATAAGCATAAATTACATGAAAAGCAAACACTTGTCTGTGGTTTAGAGGGGGTGGAAATGTGATGTTTCCGCAATTTTCTACAAGCAGGTAGAAAAGAGAGAGATAAAATCTAGGCATATTTTCCCAATAATTAGCATCAAGAGAATTTGCTCAATTTTCTGTGTAGAAGATCAGTCTTACTTAAAACTATAGAGTTAGCCCAGCAGCCCATAGTATATTTCAGTTAGTAGTGGTTTAAAAACTGCCTTTATGTTGGAGTGAAGGGGAAAGGAAAGGGAAGGAGTTGATCCTGCTTCATTGTAGAAATAAATGAGGAAGAGAGGGATAAACTTTCATTTATTGTTATCTAGTTATAAGGACAAAACACATTAACTTCCTAAGTAATATTGAGATTTGTCTAATCCCAACTTCTTTTGAGTTTCATGGTTTACTTCCCTGACCTGGAGAAACCAAAATCGTGGATCTATCATAGATTGTTATAAGTAGATTTCAGTCACCTTTGTTCCAAACAAAGAATTGAAATGAGAGGAAATATATTGATCATCTTTCAGAAGAGGCTTAGAGCCTGATCTTAAGAGCCAAGGAGCTCTACACTTTATGGGGGGGTTAATGTCAATACAATTTCTAGACAGAAATAAGACTATGAGCAGAGAATGAATTATCAAAAGTAACAAGCAAGCATTATGAAAAAACAAAAACAAAAAAAGGAGACCTGATTCTTGCCTAAAAGTAGGATTTCCTGGTCTTTAGTTGTATGTGACCATGATGGGACCTTTGTTTGCTCAATTCATTCATACATTCAAAGATTACGAACTGAGATCCTACCCACACTGCAGGCTCTCTTCTATATACTATAAATACCAGAAAGAACAAGCCTTTTGTGAGGACAGCTGTTAGTTCATGATCAAGAAAACTGCTTCGAGGTTCTAAGGTTAAGCCAACTTTTTTATATCTGAAGATTGTCTTCTCACTGGGAAGGTTTCATTCTTCTAACCACACACACACAGTGGCACAATGACAGGGGAGAAAAAGAAAACCCCTCCCCTACCAGATTTGTTGAATCAGTTCTGTCAATCAACCTCCTATGGTCACCAAAATGTATCTGCCCACCTCCAACACTCGTAAGTTAATGTTTAACTTCATAGTATGTAGTGTATATTCTCTAAAAACTACAGTAATGGCTTCAGAGTTAATTCTACTTAATAAAATGCTAGACAAACTATCGACTATGAATATTTTCTGCTCCACCTCCTGAGTGGAAGTAAAATCTGAAGAAAGCTACAATACCTCTGCATTTTCATTTCCCAGTATTATTAAAATAAATCAGAAAGTTAATGGCATCAAACCATCTTTCACTCAACATCTTCCAATTTTGAAGTATTCTTTCTCTATTAAACAATCTCACCCAGAACTACCAATCTTTATATAAGAAATGTTGGAGTATTTTCTCCAGCATATCTATTTTAGAGTACAGTACTTATTTTCCAGTATTTGTCCAATATTATAGTTTTCATGTCCTTTTATGAGAACGCTTCTAGAATTAATATAATTTTAGAGAGTAAGAGTTTTCATAAGACTTCAAGCACCCTGTAATTTACAGGACTTGAATATCAGAATCAGAATCACTAAAAGGGATGTTTCATCAGTACATAGCAGTCACCTACACAGAATGTAATATAAAGAAAGAAACAAGGAGGAAGAAGGAAAAATATTCCTTTCACATTTAAGGTAAAGCAGGAAAGTCACACGTAACGATGGTATTTAGCATGCCTCGTACTTATATACTTGAAGGAAATAAAGCCATTATACAAGAGATGTGTGTGCACCCATATTTACTGCAGCACTATTCACAATATCCAAGAAGAGGCATCAGTCTAAGTGCCAATCAACAGATAAGTGAATTTTTAAATGGTATATATACATAGTGGAACTTTATTCAGTCATAAAGAAGAATAAAATCATGTCATTTGCAGGAAAATAGATGGAACTAGGGGTTATCATGTTAAGCAAAATAAGCCAGATGTAGAAAGATAAGTACTGCATGTTTTCTCTCACAGTGGAAAATTAAAAAAAAAAAAAATAAGGGGATAGGAAACAGAAGAGGAACTAGGGAAGGAGAAGGGAACTGGGGAAGTGGAGAGAGGGAAGGACAGATGACAGTACTAGGAAGGATGGATACAATAAAAGTATGATATATGCACTATGGAAATGTCAGTTAAACATTTCATACAATTAATGTGATTGAATAGTTATAACAAAAATCAGAAAAAATAAAAATAAAAGGCAAAACATCACTGGTTGTGGTGGTACACACCTGTAATTCCAGTGGCTCTGGAGGCTGAGGCAGGAGGATCATGAGTTCAAAGCCAGCCTTGGCAAGGTGAGGCACTAAGCAATTTAGTGGGACCCTGTCTCTAAATAAAATACAAAATAGGGCTGGGGATGTGCTCAGTGGTTGAGTGCCTCTGAGTTCAATTCCTAATCCCCCCCCCCCGCCCCCGAAAAAAAGCAAAAACATCATGTGTCTCAAATCTAGATGCATGTACCAAAGTATAATAAAATATTACCCGTCACCATTAGAGAGAGCCCATTTCATATTTCCTTATACCCTTGTTCATATTTACTGTCATCATTTAATTTCTTATTGATACTATAACAGATTACCACATATTCAGTCATTTAAAAGAACACAAATTTATCTTGCAGTTCTCACAGTCAGAATTCCAAAATCCATTTCCCTGAGCACATTAAGGCACCAGCGGGGCTCATCATTTTGGAGGCACTGAGAGGACAGTATGCACTCTTGCAGCCACTTCTATTCCTTGGCTTTTGGCCTCTTCCTCCATCTTCACAGCACATGGCTGCAATGTCTGTTTCTGCCAGCATATCTCTCTCACCCCAAGTCTCATTCCTCCTGATTTTCTTTCTTAAAGATCTTTGAAATTACAGTTGACTAACCCAGATAATACAGAGTAATATCTCCTTCTCAAGATCCTTCATTTTAATATATCTGCAAAGACCCTTTTGCCAAATAAAGTAACACTCAAGGGTTTTGGGAACTAGGATATGTAGATTTGGGGATGAGGAGGCATTATTCAGCCTAACACACTTACATAAGACATATAATAAATCTTAATTTAAAAAATATATATAATGCAATAAAATATATTTATAGGAATACTTCTGAGCATGGTTCCATCAATTTTCACTGCAGAAGGAAGTCAGATCCTGTAATAGCTAAGGTTTTGTAAAACTGAAGCTGACTTATTTTCTCATGAACACTCAAGTGTCAATTGGTAAAAACTTGTGATTGGTAAAAGCAAAGAAAGTTGCCATATATATATATATATATATATATATATATATATATATATATGGCATATATATATATATATATGGCATATATATATATATATATGCTGTTCTTTCTGATATTGACAAAATAAAACCTTCAACTAGGCATTGAGTTTGTACAAAACAGATTTTTGAGAAATACTTTCCCCAAAAACCTCAGAAGAGAAAGGAAACATGCATTTTCTGGAAGGGAACATGGTGTCAGGGAGTTCCAGATTTTCACACAGAGCTGATAATCCTCAGCTAACCCGTAACAGGTGGCAAGGTGAGAACAAAAGAAAGACTACAGAAATGATACACTGTGATGGTTTTTTCCTAATAAGTGAAATCCGAATCCCTCTCCAGGAAGGTGAGAAAATCCCCACCCCCATCCCACACAGAAGTCTGTCCACATTATTCAGTTATTCACATCAGACCTTATAAAGCCTCCTCTGCAAGGTGAACATCTGCTCCTCAGGTAGTGAAGTTCAGACAAGCACCAGGAGACTCAGGAGCCTCAGAAGCCTCTTGGAATGCCAAGACATTGAAAGAGGTCATAAGGGGGATGCCTGCAGATAGCCAGTGTGACTGGGGCATGAATGTAAAAAAGTTACTAGTTAATTAATTTTGAATATGAGGCTCTGTACCAGAGAATGAACTAGAAGATACGTGAAGCCTTGGCTCAGTTTTAAGAAAAGAAAACTGAGATAAGAAACAGAATGCCAAGAATTACAAAATGAGCCTTACCAAACAGGGTATCAGAAATTAGTTTTACAAAAATAAATTATATTTTCAACATGGTTTTTGTTTGGGGAGACAAACAGAATGAAAAGGAAGTGAAAGATGGTATTTCTCTTGGTAAACTGTAGTTGGTGGACCTTGTTAACATAAGTAGTTTATCATTTAATACCACTAGAGAAGAAAGTTGGTAATCAGATTATAGATTATAAAACATGCTGCAGTTGGATTAACATAATTAATATAATTCCAAGAAAATTAAATATCATTTCTGGCTTTTAGACTGAGTTCAGGTCAGGATAGTTTATGAAATAGGAAACATTATTAATGTTTGTTAATTTAAGAACATGCCTTTTCAGATTATTCATAATATTGGACATTGAGCATCCAGATGCTTGAAAAAGTAAAAACAGAAATGCAAAAGGACACTAGAAATGTTATTTAGTTTTTTCCATTTATTTTTATAGCAATGGCAATTTTCTTTAAAATATTTGGAGGGAGATATGTATTTCATTATCTCAACTCATTTAAGAAAGGTGTTTATTTTATTACTCCTGAAAACCTAACCTTAAATTATTTTTTAAAAAAAAGATTTTTGTTTTCTTCTGGGGATTCAGAGTAAACACTTCTGGAGCGATTGGTGTATTTAATAGGAAGGCAATTGTGTTCCTTTGCACCCAGCTGTTAGAAAACGTTCAGAAGATGTGGACATTCACATCGTGCCTTTAAGCACTCTATTAACTCCAGTGATGTGTGTCATTGCATGTGTGTGGTGGTGCTGAGAGAGTACTCTATTCATGAGGTGATATTTTGGGAAGAATTTGTTCTTTCTCTCATTTACCACTCGTTTCAGCATTATCTGATGCATTCAAAAAGTATGAACAACCTTGAGCAGGTCTGTCTAAAGGGAGACCCTTTAATAAAGATCCTACTTCTACCACATGTGAAGATAGGGACCTCAGCTGCTTCCTCTATTGAGAAGAGTGCAACACTTTCTAAGGTGTATGATGCCCAATTATGTTCATCTGAGGTCCTCGCTCCTGATATGCCATATGCAAATTATGGAAGTGTGGAGTCCAATAATATAATATAGCTTAATCAACTGCAACAGAATATCCAAATTCTTGTTATACTGCAATTTGAAAGGTCTAGTGATAGTGTGGAATAATTAAGTATGCTTTAGTGCTTGGTTATTTTTATTATTGTAGTGAATTCTTTGTAGGAACAAAGTCTGCTGTTGAAAATGTCCTTATAAGATTCCCACAGTCCTATAACATATGTGTTTCTATTTTAGCTATCACCTGTAAGTCCATCTCTCTGTCAGACACAGGCCACTAGGGAAATGACAGTGTTGTCATTTAAGTGGTCAGAACCTCTGGGAGTAGGGCCCAGAAGTCTGGAATTTCAGCAGTTCTAAAGGTGATTGTGATTCACTCCATAGATATAACTTTTTTTAAAATTAAAAATGACATTATTTCTGAGACTGTCCCAGTTTAGTACTAGCGTGAGCCCAACACCCACGAACATTCCAGGCACTGGCAGGTATTGGGCACCCATTGCAGCAACATACATGCAATTCAAAATAAGTGTTTCCTTATACCCAAACTTTCATTTTTATCACAAGAATTCCTTATTCTTTTTGTCTACAGTTATTAAAAATTCAAATTAAATTAGGTCCTTCATCAACCACCATCCTCTATAAATGCAGCTGTTAGCACACGTCCTAATTTGTTAATGTATATGCATTGGTGCAGTGGAAATCTAGAAGGAAATGTATTCCTTTTATGGACATTACTAAATATCTGCTATAGCTGCTGCTTAGCTGAGCTTTCTCTCTCTCTCCACCTTCCCCCATCTTTGTATTCTGATTTTTCTCTCATTTTTGTACACATTTGTACAGTTCTGAGCTTTGCTCATATTTTATTACAGGGAGCTATTTTTATAATAGGGAGCTATTTGGGGTAGGAAGAGTTGAGTATACATACTGAAAGAATTTTGCACTATGATAATGTATTGTAGCAAAATCATATGCTGCATGCCTTTCTGAGGTTTTCTCTCTAAATGTGTAAAATTTTTAAAGTTAACTTACTAAGGAAGGACTTTGCTTTAATGTATGCAACTTTTGGAATGGATTTTGAAGTTATATACTTAACACCGTACTATAAAGACCATAGAAGCCGGGCGCGGTGGCGCAAGCCTGTAATCCCAGCACTTTGGGAGGCTGAGGCAGGAGGATCGCGAGTTCAAAGCCAGCCTCAGCAATGGCGAGGCACTTAGTAACTCAGTGAGACCCTGTCTCTAATAAAATACAAAAAAAGGGCTGGGGATGTGATCCAGTGGTCGAGTGCCCCTGAGTTCAATACCCAGTAAAAAAAAAAAAAAAAAAAAAAGATCATAGAAACCATATTTTAATTTCATTTACAGAAATGGATGTTAACAGTTTTAATCATCACCTAGTTGGCCCAAGAGTATTAACACAAATCTAGAGTGTTTGAGGCACTCTAAAACTCATGCACTTGCAGAATTCTAAGGCTGAATTTTTTCCCTTTCAGTAACAACAAGCGCTTTATCACCAAAAATATAATTTAAATTTAGCTATGACTGTGGTACAGAAGTAAAGGATATGATGGGTAAACAAATATAGAAACTAACTTATATAGAAAGTATTTTGTAGGGAACAATGAATAATATCTAAAACCTATGGACATTTTTGTGTAATATTTCAAACTCATGTGAATAATTCTATTGTGTTTTAAAATCGTCAACTCTCTGTTATCTAAAATATTGGAGAAAACAGTGGTACACTCCAAACCAGATGAATTTAGATGATCAATGACCATTTCCATCAGTGTAAATGTCTGAGGGACATGAGTCCAGGGGCACATGATTTATGTGAATGAAGGTCAGGACCATACAGAGAGCTATAGGAAACTTGGCCTCCATCAGTGGAGTTTATTGAAATGCAGACACCCATGCCTAATTTGATTGGAAACAAGCCACATTTTATTCCCAGAAGTAGTCAAGAATTGTTATTTTATAAAACAAAGCAATAACCCTTACAACTGAGGTTAAAACACTGTATGCTTAAAATGTAAATAGTGATCTGTGGTTTATCAAAAGTTGGCTAGGACTGGTGAAGAAATTAACAGATGTATAATCACCAGGAAGTCACATAACAATAATTCATATTGTTTAGTGAGCAAAAGAGAAATAAACTTTTGCTATGGTTACAGAAACTGTCTACAAATAGGGTCATCTACAAATAACTGTTCCCCCATTCCAATTTCTAATTTTGACATTTTCTTTTCTTTTAGTTATGATTCTCACAGACCATCTCATTTTTGTTCTAACTGCTTTTCTGGAAAACTGTTTTTCTATAATATATAATTGTTAAAGATCATTTCTCACAGCATCTAAAAACAATTACCAACTGGGACATATAGACTTTCATTGCATGTAAACTGCCATAGTCTCTAACATCCTAAAAATCCAAGAGGTAATCCAACAAGAAAATAATTTGTTATGTATAAAATGTGTTTTATTCTGTTTCATATTTACAAATGGTAAATTTTCACCAACCCAACAAAGGGTACTAGAAAAGATGTAAAAAAAAAAAAAATTAAAAATCTAAATATAAACTGGATCCAGAGAAGATTAAATGAGGGTAGAAACCAATTTTCTTTTTCCTAAGAAGTAAAAATTTCAATATTCGACAGTTTAAATCAAATTATAAACTTATCTTTGGGAGATCCTAGGGTCCCCAAACAGGGAAATTTTCTCCAAGTAGCTGAAAATAGAACATAGGACCATACAGATGTCCATCATATCAATGGCTAAAAGGAATCCACAGGTCCTAAGTAGTATAAAAACCAACAAACTTCATCCTAAGAACTCCAGAACATGAAACTTGGGAGAAGAAAAGGTAAAAGTAGGTTCAGGGCTACTCCACAAAATAAGAGTTTAAGTGTATTAGTTTGCATAGTTTGGATCTGAAATTTTCCCCAAAGGCCCGTGTGTGGAGGGCTTGGTCCCTAGCCCACAGCACTATTGAGAGGCGGGGCCCACTTGGAGGAAGTGAGGTCATTAGGGGCATGCCCTTGAAAGTGATATTGGGACTTCACCCCTTTTTGTCTCTCTCTTTGCTTCCCAGCTGTCATCAGGTAAGCAGTGCTGCTGCCTCACCACAGGCCCAAAATCAATGGAGCCAACTGACCATGGACTAAACTCTCTGAAACCATGAATCAAAACAACCTTTCCTCTTGATAAGTTGATTGTCTTTGATATTTTGTCACAGTAATAGAAAGCTAACATGATTCACTTCTGACCCAGCCAATTTACTGTAAACAAAACTTGCATTCAGTTAACAAGGATATTAATATCAAGAGGCACATGAGTTTGTGTGTGTGTGTGTGTCCATGCATGCATGTTCACACAAATGCACAGGAGACTATGTGTATGTGTGCATTTCCTTATGTACTTAGGGAGAATACCACACACCACTTCATTGATTGTCTTGCTGAGTCAGGAATGTACCAACCTTCTGCTATTATGGGTGATACACAATTCAGCAAGCACAATAGTAGGGTTTCTAATAAAAAGAATACTTCCTGCCAACTAATCATACAAACATAGAAAAATAACAAATATTTCTCTTCCGTAACATCAATTTCCTGGGGTTCTTTGTTCAGATTCCATCATTCCTGTCACATAAACCTCTGCAAAAATAAGGAAAGAGAGGAGATGGCTAAATAATTTAAATCAATAAACATAAAGTTGATTTTTTAAAATAATCTTTAGCCAGTCAGAGAGAAAATCTGGCATTTCTTGAAAACAACATGAGCTTATGAGTAAAAGCATTCCATTTGGATTGCAGAAGGGCTGTGTTCCTGTATTCAATAAATATATAAGTAAAACCTTATATTCTCATACAAGAGCCCTCAAATAAGCAGATTTCCTTCTGGAATTAGGGATCAATTCCAAATTTGGAAAACCCTAAAAATATTGATTAGATGTCAACACTTTGGACTGAGAGAGGGGCTCATTGGACAGAGGGTAAAGCTGGGATATGCTGCAGGCCAGGAAAGCCTCAGCCAGGTAGGTAGGAGCTCCAGAATAAGCAGAGCTGACCTGCGGCTGGACATTCATGCCAACCCCTTCACACTGAGTGAAGTGGCCTTCTCCAGGAAGGGTCTGACCTGGGTCCCGATGGCTCTCTCTGCAACTTAGGTGTACCCTGAAAGGTCAACAGCGGAGGCTGTCCACTGACCACATTCCCCACAACCAGGCAGCAAATCCTTCTTGAAGGATTTGGGTAGTTCTCTGCTACACTGATCTCTTTGCTACAAGTTTGTTTATGAGTTTTCAGTAATATGCTATGGCCAGAAATTAGATTAGAGGCATAAGGATTGATAAAAAAGAAGATATGAAAATTTCAGAATCAAAGTGTATTCATTAGTTCACATCCTGGACCTGTCATTTGTGTGGTTTTCATCAGATTAATTAATGTTTCTGTGCTTGGGTTTTTTTATTTTTAAAAAATTGAAGATAATTATTGCTGATTACAAGCTACACTGCCTTTGTTAAGTTACTGTAATTATTAACTTCTGGGAACTCCTTTCTTTTAAAAAAGCAAGAGGTATAACAATAGTAGTATCTAATATCACAGGATTATTTTAAAGATTAAATGAGCTGCTCCATTTAAAGTATGTCTTTTGAAAAAAAAGTAAGTTCTCCATAAATTTTAGTAATTATTATTATTATTATTATACACAGAGAGTATGATTATGTAGCCTATATACCAGAACCTCCAAAGACTATTAGAAACTATTATTAAGGTTGTTGAATGGAAAAATCAACATGTAAAAATCAATATACATCACCAATAAACATTTAAAGCATGTATCTTTCTAAATTTCTCATTTACAATTGCAACAGAAACAATAATAATCCTGGGAATAAATCTCAAAACAGCTAAACAAGATCTTTATAGAAAAAAAATTTATAGCATCATTGTAGCACATAAAAGAAGAACTAGATAAATGGAGTATATGGATAGAAAGGCTCTGTCATAAAAATGACAGTTCTCTCAGATTAAGCTATAAAATCTGTATATTTCCAATCCCCACAGAGAGTATGTCAAAAGCCTTGGAGGAAAGAGATATCATATCCACAGGGACTAAGTAAAGAGATATATGCCAGTGTTAAAAAAAGGAATCTAGCATCCCCACCACCTCTGCTATCAACCACAATTTGGTACAGGAAAGGGAGAGAATGCAGTTACAGAAATCCAGGTAGAACTAGAATTAGAAATAGAGGACCTATGGCCATGAACATATGCATTCACTACCACAACTGCTAAGGGGCAGCGAGGGAGAGAGAAGAATGAATCCCCTTACCATTCTCTCTCCTCTCCACCACAGTCTCCTGATGGTGTCTTCCACTGTCTGAATCCAACTAGAAGTCAGAAGTGCAGGGATGCAGTTCCATGGAGAATAGGTCTAAAGTAGCAACCAAAGGATATACCCATCACATGCAATGCTTCATGGAGTTTAAAACAAGCAGATTTTAAAGTAAAGTGGCAAAAGCTTGTAAAAAGTTAAGACTATTTTGAAAAATAAGAATGAGGAGTGGAATTCATTCTAACAGATACAAAGACTGCTTATGAACTGAAGTTATAAGTACTAAATTGCAAAGTATTAGACAAATAAACCCACAGAAGAGAATAGAGAACCAAGAACAGACATAAATATATGGCACTCTGATTTGCCAAGTTAGCCATACAAATTAATGGGAAAAATTTAACGAGAACAACTGCCAATGTATTTGGGAGGAGGGGAAAGGGAAAGTTGATTTATATTTCAGAATCAACTACAAAAATAAATTCCAACTTGGCCAGGGACCTTAATACAAAATATAGTTAAAGCTTTAGTAGGAAAATAGGTGAACATCTGTATGATCTTTAAGAAAAGACCACTCAAGTAAGAAATGCTAAATTTATAAAGGAAAGAATGATAAGATTGAACATAATAAAAATTTAAAATCTCTAAATAATAGAACACATTTTTTAAAAAACTTTAAAAGAGAGGACTGTTTACATGAAAATATTTTCAATGTGTGTAAGTGAAAAAGAATACTCAGAAAATGCAAAAACATTCTTAATCCACTTTAAAAATCCAAACTGAGAGAAAAAAAGAACATATCCTTAAAGACAATTTGCAAAAGAGAAAACTTCAGTGAAAAGACAAATTCTTATATACATGAAAAGATGCTCATGGAACCACTGAGAGAAAAGAGACTAAAATATCAATAATGTATTTAAACACACATGTGCAAAAGAAGTTTGTTAATGCTTCATACATGGCTGAAGAACATATAAACCGGTACAACCAATAATGGAGAATAATACCAAGGTGTCTCTTTTTAAATATCTGCTGAAGATAGAAACTCTTTTCTGAATACTGCTACCACATTTCACAGTTTTACTACATACTTAAGTATCTAAAAGCAAAACAGAAAATTACACTTTTATATATTGTTGGTAAAAGTGATATATCTTTTACACATTCAAATTTCCTTTGCAACTTTTTTCACTCAAATTATGCTTCATAGATTGACCTATGTTGACACATGTTAATTTGAGTTTATTTATTTAAACCTTTATATAACATTCAATTGCAACAAAAAAATCCATAATGAATGATTATTTGGACTTTTCAAATTAAAACAATTGATATTATCATAAAAACATGACTCCTGATTCCCACATATGAACAGTTGTTCTAGAAGTAAAATTGATGAATACCTCCAAAAATATAACATGCATTTTGTAAACTATATAGACATGATAAAGATATCTGAGATACTGTAAAAAGAGAAGACCCAGTATAACACATATATATCAAAATGTAATATTCTAATATGTTTGAGCATAAATATATATGAAATATATGTCCCTTAAATATCTATATTGTGGATACATCTAAAGAAGTAATTTTTGAGAGGGAATTAAAGAGGAATATTTGCTTTTCACTCTTTATATTTCTATATTGTTTATTTTTTACAATAAACATTTTATGTCATAGTTTTATAGCTTTAAAACACTAAAATATTAATCTTTGTTATTTTATTTTGTATTATGCTCACTACACTGAAGGAGCCCCAATTAGGAAGAGTTATTGCGGCTAGCTGGAAGCCATAAGTTCCACCTGATATGTATGTGACGCACCTGTAAATGCACTTGAGGCACCCGCAAAGCTAAAGGTATATAACCGGGTGAAAGCGGTCGGAGTTAGGAGAGAATGAAGGAGAATTCATTCAGTCAGTCGTGCAGTCGCTCGGTCGGTCAGAAGAAGAGTTCGGGTCGGAGAAGAAGAAGAAAAGAATCAGAGCGGCCAGAACGTAGGCAGAGCGGTTACAGAAGAGAAACCAGATAGAAGAAGTAATTGCTGGTCAGAGTTAGGCCGAGGCTCCCGAGGAAGAAAGAAAGAAGCTCTAAAAAATAACCTTTCTCTACAAGAAGAAAAGCTGTCTCTAATCTTTCTCTCTAAAAGTCTTTCTTTCCCTCTCTAAGCTCTCTCTAAGAAAGTAGAAGTAAAAGTTGTAATAGCTTTACTCTGCCTCCGAGTTTTCCTCCCGCGGCACTGTGGCTGGCCATGACAGGCAGCTTACACTACACCAGTATAGTATAGTAAAAACACTCTTGAATGTCATATTGATTATGTTGTATATGATGCACAAACTAATAATTATACAATTAACTATTTTTCAAATAAAGTCTTCTTCATATTACCATCATTAATGTGATGGGCTCTCATTGAAAATTTAGAAAATACAGAAAAAAGAAAACACCCACTATAAAATGATGTAAATCATTATGTCATTCATTTTTGTCTTTCATTCCTTTGGAGATGATGGTGGTTGCAGACTTTCTTTAGTTACTCCTGCAACTAAATCTAAATTTCATCCACACCTAAAAAGTACCAAGATAGTTGGGCATGCCTATAATCTCAGCAGCTTGGGAGGTTGAGTCAGGAGGATTGCAAGTTCAAAGCAAGCCTCAGTAACTTAGCAAAGCTCTGAGCAACTTAGCACGACCCTGTCTCAAAAATAAAATAAAATAAAGGAAAAAAATTTTAAAAGGGGGGGGGCTGGGGATGTGGCAAATTGGTTAAGCGCCCCTGGGTTTATAAAGTACAAACAAAAAGTACCAAGACAGCTGTATCTTACAAACATGAAACCAAACTTGATCATTTAAAGCTATAATTTAGCTTTAATGATGCTAAATTAAATTGTATTAAAAACCTACTATTTTTAGGGAATCTACTTACTACTTTTCATACACCTAATCACCACCCTACTAGGAAGTTATATATCTACATTTTACACATTAAAAACCGATATTCAAACACATTATGCAACCTACTAGTTGGGGTTTCAACACAGCTCAATATGGTTCAGAGTCTGAGCTTTTTCCAGCTACCACTTGTCTTCCATTCTTCTAAGAGTGAAGCTGAATCTTCTTGTTAAAATTAATTTTGATACAACCAGAAGAATGAGAATTTATACTACATTTATGTATGATGTGTCAAAATGCATTCTACTGTCATATATAACTAATTAGAACAAATAAATAAATAAAATTATCTTTGAAAAGTTTTTTATATAACAAAAATGTAGTAAAATATTATATTTTACTTTTATGAAGTATAAAAATATAGACAATTAAGTAAAATATAACATTCCAGGTATCAAGGAAGGACCAAAGTAAACATTCAATCTCCAAAGACATGGTCCTTCCCAGTATCCACATCGGGAAGTACACATCATCAAAGTCACACACAGCCACTAAGTAAATAGCCAGGATTTTGCCATGGACTTGAGCTCAGAGTCCATCATCTACAGAATGGTTGTTGCTGCCATGAAAAAATAAGAGGGAAGAAAGGGAGGTACTCTTTCCTCTTCATGAAGACATACATAAATAAAGCTTAGCAATATGAAATGCTTTCTGTCACTTATTCATGAGTTAGTGAGGTTGATAAATAATTTCTTTCAAACAATTTATTTGCATGTATTCTATCTCACACCATTTAAATACAAATTTATTAAAGAAATTTTCACATTATTACTGTACAGTATAACTTAGCACAGAAGATTGCTCTCACATCATTTTTTTCTATATATTTATAATTTTTTACTGAAGGCATAAATAAAAGAAAGAGCATCTGCAAACTCCTACTAGGCCTGGAGGACCTGGGTTGTGAGACAAAAGTCACAATCTCCTAGATTCCAGAATTTCATAGTCTGGTTAATATAGCCCTTGACTGCCTCAAGTTAGTTCTTTGTAGACACACTGAAGCCATTAAAGTAATGAATAACTTGGAGAATGCCTTTCTCCTAATTATTGCAATTCTTACCCAGAATGTATAACCTAAGTAACCCATGACCAATCAACCACCTGCACTACTCAAACAGTGCCATGGTAACAAGAAGTTTGCTGTCAATTACTTCTTGGTTCTGTATCTATAAAACCAGACCCCTCTAATGACATTTCAGAGCATGTATTCTAGGCAACTAGAATTCATAATTCCTGGGTGGCCATCCTCACTTTGGCTTCAATAAACTCTTTGTTTTTACTTGCCTTTTAGGTTGACATATCATAAATATGGAAAGATATGAAAATATATAGAAAGGTACCAATAAAACTATTCAGATTTAACAGAATTAACATTCTCAAGTTTTCCTTATTTTTCATTCAATAAGTATTTATTCATATTTATGATGAAAATAACTCATACTTATGAAAGAGTATTTGAAAAATTAATAAAGTAGGATAAGAAACTATACTCTATGACATCTATTGACATTTAAAATACTTGCTTTTCTTTATAAAGAAATACTTCTTTTTTGTTTTTTGAGCCTTGTTGAGTCATGTATGAAAAAAATACTAACACCTTTTGATAATTTTTTACAATTTCTGCAAATTGACAAGTCTACTTCATTCTCATAACAAAACCCAACATAATAGCATCGATCACTTGTTTAGAAGACTCATTTTCTTTATCACAAATGTCATGAAGATCAAATACATAAGTCTAAGAATTTTACCTTTCATACTTCTCACTCAATACCTTAATACTAGAATCTATCAGAAATTTCCCCCTTCTAGTTCCTCTTCTATTTCATGGTACAAAATCTCTCTTCCATGTGGTAGTTACTGAATAAATATTTGTTTATCCATTTATTCATTAAACATTTTTTAAATAAGACATACAAGTTTAAGACATTTCATAAAGATTAAGTTTAAAAGTAATCTGTATATAAGCTATGTTATTTCATTAAGAAACACAGGTAGCTGGCAAGAGCTTTTGTATGCATCATGCTAATTATTAAAGGATCAATCGTTTCACACTGTGTCTGGGACATAACTTTGAGTTCTATTAAAGGAAAATTGCTAAGAAATATCAAAGGAAATATAGCTCTAAGTGGAAAATAATTTGTCTCTAATTGATTAAATTTTGAATTTGGGAGAAATTAACAAAACCAGAATCCAAACTTGTGCAAGTATACAGGCAATTTAACTTTATTAAAACCTAAATACAGGAACTGATTTGGGACTGAATAATTAAGTATAGCTAGCACTATGCTTCACTAGCATATAAGTAGGCTTTTCTGCATTACATTATTAAAATCAATCTCAAGTAAAATTTTTATTGAAATAATTTAGAAGAAAAAATCTACCTCTAATTCTATCACTCTAAAAATGAATATAACCAGTAAAAATATATAAATTTAACTACACTCTACCACTACTTAGAAGTGTTGAATTTTAAAAGCCTCATATGCAATTCTTAAGTATCATCATCATAAGCAATGATAAATAAACTAAGAAATAAATGAATAATGTCTCTTTGCTTTCAACTGTATTTCTTTAGAAATTCACTAACAAAATTATCAATTCCTATAAGTCCCATTTTTTTCAAATGTTCATAACTCTTAGTATTTCTTAGCCTGTATATTTTATACAAAATTCTCCGCAGATTCTTCTTGTACTTCTTCTGTTGCTAACATTCTTACTTATTTGTTGAGTCCTTTTTTAGTGATCCCCAACCTCCATGCATGCACACATTTCATTCCTTAATATACCAAACATTCTGTGACTATCCTTTATGTCTGGCACATCTCAGCCCCACAACCCATATCATACTTCCTCCAACTGTCTATGAGTCCTGCATAATTTCCAAGCTTCTCTCAACAAGAGGGCTTTCAGCACCTTCCATTTGTTCTCCTGGTGGAAAATTTTTACATTCTCTCCTCAACAAATTAATCATCTTTTTTCTTTCAAATATCAATTCAAATGTCACTTCCTAAAATAAGGATTGTCTGAACCTCCATGGACAAATCAAACTCCCTACAACAGGCCTCCCCATCAGTGTGCCCTGTCCTTCACCATACCCACTCTTGCTAATGTGTATTGGTTCATGTGATTATTTAGTTAAATGCACAGAAATAAAAAGTTCCCAAGTAGCAGAAATCAGGATACATTTTTTACTCATCATTATGTCACCAAGGCCTAGCTGACTGTCAGGAATACAATGGGCTGCCAATAAATAAATACTAAAGGAGAGCAAAAAAGAAAGGAAAGAGGGAGGTAAATTCATCATTAGGTCAACAGATGATCTCATTATTACTAAAAAAAAAAAATTATGTGGCCTCATTTGTGACCTGAAAGATAATCAATTTGTAAATTAAATACCCTTAAGAAATAATTAGCTTCTTCCCTATTATTCTCTCACTATAGGTAGATATGGCTTATAGTTGTAGTCCTGATTCTTTTCTTTCTTTCATCTTCTTCCAGAGAAGAAAAGCTAATTTATATATCTTGCTTCCTTCAAATCAGAGGTTGAATTAAGAAACCATGGGAAAACAGTAAAGGATGACCTCAAGGAATAAGTTGAGGTACTGGGTGAAGTGAAATCCAGGAGGAACATAAACCAGTACAAGTTTGTTGAATTTCATTGACCACCATGAGCCGTGGAGGTACTATCCCACCTGGACTTCTCAGGAGCTAGAGAATGCCTCCCAGAACTGTTCACCCACTCCCACTGGTTGAGGGGCTTCTTGGGTAAGGTTAGCTCTTCCCCATTTCCAGACTGCATGGACCTTTACTAGTAAAGACATGCTAGCAAAGTCACAGAGCAGAAAGTGGAAGATACTCAACACAAGAATGAGCTGTGAAAGGGCCCCCACAACTGAGTCAAAGCCTGCCTGCAATGTCAGCCAGAATCAGAAGTGAGGCAGAAGGATGTGAGGGAGGGGGCCTGGGAGGCCTGTGGCATACCTTGTGGGAATCAAAGCATTGCTCACCACACACAGGGCCAGACTCAAACAGCGAACTAGCAGTGCTGAAAAAATTTATCACTTTCCCCCAGGTTCAACCAATCTTCTAGAACACTTTGGGACACTGAATCAAGGCAGGAAAAGAGTCAATTCCAGGCATTTTCCAACTGCTGATTGTGTCTCCAGAAGCCAGTGGTTTCTAATATGCTGTCTGGAATAGTTAATCACTTAACAAGAGCATTACATATGTTAGTTCACCTTGAGGATCATCTATTAGTAGGAAGATTAACAAAAATTCCAAGCCAATCCACAGAAGTATAGTTAACTTATACCATATGTATCTAACAGTATGCCTTAGGGTAGAATCTGAATTAACTATATTTCTGTGAATTGGTCTAAGAATATAATCTGAGTTTTATCCATATACCAATAAGGAAAGAGACCAGTAAGCTACTAGCTTGTCTTTTATTGATAAAGAATTCAAATTTACTGGTTACTTGAATCATTAACTTTCACTTTCCCTAAGATCTACCTCAAAAAACAAAACAGAACTATGATAACAAAAGTATTTCAATACCAGATGGCCCATAATATAATGCTTGGTAGAATCTGGCCTCTTTTTGTAACAATGTTTTTCAAAAATTAAATGGAGTTGGGGTTAACTATATTGCCTAGAAACCTATAGATTGAAGCTACTAACTCTAATTTTATCAGAGTGAGCCTGCATCCTTGTACATCTACATTTGTAATCAGTAATAGTGATCCCTTTCAACTGACAGTTGTAAAAATAAACCACTCTAGACCAACACTAACACCAAGAACACTATAAAAGCTGGATCTGAGGGGGAAATTCTAATAAGAACTATTAGTGTGTGAGTCAGCTTTCCATTACTGTAACAAATGCCTGAGATACTCACATTATGAATAGCACAGGTTTATTTTGGCTCACAGTTTTGAAGGCTTAAGTACATGATTAGTTGGTCAGTAGCAGCACAGCGCTCATGGTGGGGAACATGTTGGCAGAGCAAAATCACTCATCCTATGATCAGGAAAAGAGAGAGGCAGAGGAAGAGGTGGGGATCTCACTATCCCCTTCAAGGGCAAACCCCTAGGCCTTAACTCTTAAGTTCCCACCACTTCCCAATAGCACCAACTGGGGACCAAGTCTTTAACACATGGGTCTTTAGGGGACATCCAAGATCCAAATCATAACAGATAGCTTCTGTACACATATAGACCAGAAGTGTCACAATTTCAGATAGAGGAAGTATCAAAGAGGTAAGCTGACTTTTAAGGGTGTTTTCCTCCCCCCAAGGGTAGAGAGTAAAGGTAATTGCCAATCTGGAAACACAGCAAGATCTTGAGAATATGGGCTTTGCTTTAACAGAGGACTACTGCTATGAAATAAAGAATTCAGCACAGATTTTTTGCAGTCTTATGGGGCAGGTGCAGGGGGTGGGTGCAGGGGTACCTCTCTAGCAGAGAGATACCATGATACCATTACAGATATGAAGGACCAAGGTCCCCTCAACAAGAAATAAAAAATTTCAGCTGACATATGCCTGATTTTACCTACATGACATTTGCTGAAATCTGAAGTTGCACATATAACTGGAGGCTAAGACATAAAGAAGGAAATTTCTAAAAAGAAAAAGCAGGATTCTCAGAAGTCTTGTACTGGCTGTGTCTAGAGCCTGTGAACACTCCAGTGGGAGACCCTAGGTACCTGTGTGTGGCAGCTCAGTGCCCCAGAAGGGAACAAAGTCTAACAACACTGACTTGGCCACCACGCGCCCATTGTATCTACCTTGCAGAGAAAATATCAACACCTCTTTGGAAATGTACAAATGATCTAGAAACTCTACAATTTTATACACAATGACTAAAATTAAGAGTAAAGAGAGACATTAAGAAGAAGCTCAAACAATACAGCTATTGGCATAAACAGACAAAATAATCTTGATTAATATATTCAAAGTAACAGAGGACAAAATAGAGAAAATAGCTAAATTGAGATCTATAGAAAAGAGTCAAGTGCATGTATGAAAACTGAAATAAAGGTAATAATTGGAGTAATAGCCCATGGATGGACTTGACAGCATAATAGACATAGCAGAGATAAAAATTAGCAAATTAAAGGAAAACGGACAAAAAGAAATGTCCAAACAATTGCAGAGAGAAAAAAAAAAGAGGGAAAATAGTGATACAAATATAAGAGGCATTCTAGGTACAGTGAAACCATCTGTTGAACATGAACTGAGAACTCAGAAACAGCAAATAGACAGAACGAAAGAGTTATATATGCAGAAATGATACAAGAATTCACCAATTAATTTTACCTGATGAAATATATCAATCCCCAAATTCAAGAATCTTTGAATTTAAGGAGGATAAATACAAACAAACCCACACCTGGGAACATCATAGTACAATTGAAGAAAAATAAAGACAAAAGAAAAATCTTAAAATCAATCAGAGACAAAGACTTTTGACAATAATAATAAGACTGACAGGTTGGGTAGAAGTTAAGAGTCAAAAGAATAACAAGCTAAATTGTTGAAAAAAGATCTACCAAACACACATTGTGTATGTACTTTAAATATTCTTGAATGCCACAAATTAAAAGTACCGGATGTTTAAAATAGAAACCAGAAACTAGATTCACCTCTATAAATTTACTTCTTTGACTTCAACTAATCAGAAATTTTAAAGTTATGAAGTCCACTAATACATCATTATTTTCAGATAGTTTCCCTATATTTATCAAATCACTTTTGTACATTAACTCATTTGCTATGTACTACCTCCTCCCTCAGTGAAAAAGCAAGACAGATATGTTATCATCTTTATTTTATGTAAATGAAAGTAATATTCAGAAGATTTTTTTTCCTCTATGAGATGACAAAGTCAAAACTAGAATGCATATTTCCCACCTAGTGTTCATCATTTGGAGACTACAAAGTAGGAAATTAATTAAAAACATCATAGAAGGGCCCATTAAGTTGCAAAACGTATCCAACACATAGCAAAGGGACAATGGTTGCTTCTGAAGAATTTTGCTTAAGATTTTTTTAATTTTATTTATGAAAATTCCATTATCTTTACTCTGTAAGTAAGATAGCACCACATTCCTCAATGATTTCAACAATCCTGTAACTATTGGCTTTCACTTTTAAGCTGTAATTTTAGAAGAAGTTAAGATGCTAAAACCTTTCAGCTTAGGTTTCACTGATGGTTTTCCATATCAAAGGCCTACCCCAAAGTTAAAATCATCATGTTTTGTGATCCATAATCATCTAAAGATTGAAAAAAATATAAGACCTCCTTATAGAAAGGCCACAAGACAACATCTGATGGAGTTCAAGGTACAATATTTGCCTCAAGGAAGGTAAAACAAATTTCATATCATAGAGTTTCCATGATATGAGTATCTTTAAATCAACCAACTGGAACATTGAAAGCAAGATGCCATCAAATAGGATGAACTTGTTCCTCATACATAATCTTATGTTAGACATAACACTGACATAATGCTCTTTCCATGACCTTGGAACATCACTCTCACCCATTCTGGGCAAGAAGCAGTGGCTTTGTTTTTGTCTTATAATGCAACTTCATTCTCTTCTTCCTCATCTTACTTAGCTGAGTCCTTGTGTAACAAAATAGTTAAGGTTTTTTTGTAGAATACATGAAAGAACATTAGGAGGATAATCTCTAGTTCAAGGACGTTATTTTACCCCATGTGTTTTTTTAACAATATTGCACTTGCTAGCAAACATATATCAACGTATAAGATGCTTACATTTTGTGATGACTTTTCTTACATATGCTAGTACATGTATAGTAAAACAGCAAAGCATTTTGATCTTAGATAAAATAGTTCAAAATAAAATGAAAGATTTAAATAAAAATATAATCTCTTTTCTTTAATGTGCATTTTTATTTACCATGTAAAATGGGTAAAACATCTTATTTTTAAAGATTCATGCCAAAAGCCATGAACTAAATGCCACAGTATCTCCTGCCAATCAAGGCTGGTTGACAGTTTGATTAAAGTATACATACATTTTATAGTAACATACATTTTTATGTCAGGGACACGCCATCACATAAGCACATCAGCAGATCATATATTCTCTGGGCAGGTTTTTAAAAGAGCTTTTACTATTATTACACTATCTGAGGAAAGCAGTCCACAGAGCAACAGGTTCTCTGAGAACCTTAACATAAAGCTCTGTATGCTTTACTATAAAGAGGTGAGTATGACAAAGTTAGAAAGAAAACTTTTGAAGAAACAGATGGAGGCTTTTGTGACAAGAAATCAAGAAACAATGGAATAAATGCATCTCTGAATCACTGGAGAAAATGTGGCTGCTAGCCCCAGAAGTGCTAGATAAAGACAAGCTCTCCTTGGTCATATTACAAACCTGTCAACATAATCAAACACTTAATTATGCACTTCCCAGGAGAGAGAACCCTTTAAAAGCTAACATGAGCTTTTCCAAAATCAAAACTAATGTAGTACCCTCTGATACCCTTCTTAGTTCCACTATTCATATTTAGTAAAACTTCCCTCCACTCTTCACCCAGATCCTTCTTTACTTCTACTATATTTGTTATTCAAATGCTTTATCATGTCTGCTCTGAAAGGATCTCAAACTTCAGCAGAAGAAATTGCTGATCAAGAAAGTGTACTGTGATCCTCTGTCTTAGAAAATCTTGATTAGGATCACCTGTCTTTAAAGAAAGAGAAGGAAGCTAAATAAAAACAATAAGATTTTAAAATAAAAAACAAAACCACCCTTTGAATTATAATTGCCATTGTCAGTTTCTTATATCACTATCTTACACACAGGAATACCAAACTGGTATGCCAAGAATCTCCTTAATGTGCAGGGATTATTTATTTATTTATTTATTTATTTATCATACACTAATTCATATATATGATAGCTTTTAAACTGGTAAATATTTTAGATTTCAGTGGATTAACCCCCCCAAAAAAGCAACTAAACCCCAAAGTGGCAATTTTTCATTTGTTTCCATCTTTTTTCCACAGAGCAGTTGTTGTTGTTTTTGGGGGGGGGGTTAGGGGGGGGATGAGGGGGACATTAAGCACAATGTTAACTGACATTAAGCACAATGTTCCAGTAGGTATCGCCACTTCCTTGTTACGCAAAATTTGTGCTTTTCCCAAACAGAAGACATTCATCAATAAAACGTGTACCAGAGGATGAGGGTTTTTGGTATGTTGACAGTTATACTATAAGAGGGAGCCGCAACTCTCAACTAAGGTACCTGAGCAGGTTCTGAGTCCCTTTAAACCGGCTGTGCTCTAAAAAGAAAAGATACTGATCTCAAACATGTTTAGCAAGCAAACCTTTTCTGGACCTACTGAGTAACAAAAGAAATTGCCAAGAAAACGAGGGGCTAACTACATATTGAATGTTGCCTCTGACTCCATCCACCTGCTACGAATAATCCCCAAGATAAACGCTTCAGTACCAGAAAAGAAAAAAGAAAAAAAAAAAAAAAAAAAAAAAGATCGAGGGTAAGTATCGCTAAGTTTGCTCTTTTCCTTTCACCACTTGGGGATAGAACTTGGGCGTCTCTCTTCCTCAACTGGCCACTTCGCTCCCTGGAGCTCCAGAAGCTAGCTCTACACCTAGAAAACTGCGAGACTCACCCATGAGCGCAGGACCCTTCGGCGTCTTAAATCTCCAGCTCTCAATCCCGCCTGCCTCCGTAACACAATGGCATCCCTAGCCCAGTGGGGCGGGTGCAGGGAACCAGGATTGGACCCTACAGTTGCAGTGAGTCTGACTCAGGTTTGAGCGCATCAGCAATAAACCCAAGACAAAGACTGACCTCAGTCTTCCGTGGTGCGCGCCCTCCCTGGGTAACCAGTGCTTGCTCCCTCAAGCCCACACTGGGAGTGCATGAGCCTGTGGAGTGACTGTCATCGATTCAGCGCTTTTGGAGGGGTGCGGCTGGGAGACTAGTATCACACTGGTGTAAACAGCGTGCTGCGCACTCAGGATCCACAGAAGCAGCGTGAGCGCAAGGCGGGCGCTGGGGTCCAATAGAGGTAACTATCTCAGGCAACCGGCTGGAGCAGCCTCCACTCACCAGAGCGGCGTCTCCCCGGCGAGCTCGCGCCAGCGGGTTGGGTCCCAACACGCGCCACAAACCCCAGCAAGGAGCTTGAGCTCTGACACAGTTCCACCGAGCAAAGGCACCTGCTGCCTGTGCTCCGGGCTAGTGCTGTGCCAAGTCCCGCGCTTGGGATCAGAGATAACCTCCCAAGACAGAAAGCGGAAGAGAGTGCGGACTCACAGCGAGGCTGATTGAATGATCTTTGCTATCACTCACCGGCGGAGGGTGAAGTGGCTCAGGCTGCCACAAGGCTGCGCGCGGCCGGCATCCGGGGAAACCGGCATCCTCCCATCCTTTGTCAGTTGCTGGTGGAGCGCTCCTCCCCAGCTAGTGGACGTGCACCGGTGGCAGGCAGCCCGGCTCTGGCTCCGCTCCCCAGCCCTCTTCCCTCCTCTGTTCCCCCTCCCCTTCTCAGTCCCCCTCTCGGAGCCTGCACTCACTGGGCTCCCATGATGTCATCCGGTGGAAATCTGCCATGCTCAAAAACTGGAATAATCCAGCGCTCACGCGGGGAACGCAGAGCGGGCGGAGGCGGCAGCAGAGCCTCTAGGAGTTCCCAGAACCTGGTACCGCCAGGATAACTGGAGTTGAGAACACAACAGAGCCGAGGGGACTGAGGAAATGTGTCTCTGAGGATGAGGGTGGTCTGGGTGGGTGCGGTGGAGATGGGTCCAGGGACCAAGAGCAAGATCACCGTTGGAAAGATTTCTGAGTCAGTATTTAGATTGACGGCCTAAGGCAAGAGTAAGGAGAAAGTTTTGGGGCTTCTCAGGAGCCACGTCACGGTGGTGAACACCTGTGCTGCAGCCAGAGTGACTGAAACCTCCCAGGGCCCAGGCTTGGGGAGAAAGTTCAGGATGCCTGGCTTATGGAAAGTAATATAAGATGTGACACAAATTCTTTTGACTAAATTTTTTATAATTCATATAAATTTTACTAGAAGAATAGGAGCAGCCTTAATACTTTTGAAGATTCTCCAGTATTGATAAAAACACACATACACATACACAAACTGAGATCCATCCCTTCCATCAGTCTAGAACTGCTTGGGTCAAAAACTCTCTTCAGAGACCAGATCTCACCAACCCAGGTTTGTGTTCTAATCCGTCAGTGCTTCAAGGAACTTCTTGATTTCTCTGGGATTAGGTACCATCTATGGCCTCTGAAAGAAACTAAGTTAGAGGTCAGCACCGGCAGTCATTGTTGATTCCAGAGGCATAGGTGGGTGTCTAAGTGAGAACATAAGGATTTGACCCCTGGGATCATCCACCAGTATCCTATAGAGGTATAGAGACTAGGAATAGCATTTATTACAAATTTTTCTAAGGAAACTCTAATTTTTGTAAATACAAAAAGAAGTACTCAAGATAGTGGTAGTAGTGGGAGGAGGAGGAGGAGGAGTCGTTGTCATTGTAGTAATAGCAATGACAATTTGAAGGCCAGTATCTGCATTAAGTGGGTTTGTTAATGCACTAAGTTTGTGAAATTCAGTGAGACAATTCTGAGAAAAAGGTAATAAATTACTTTTTGAAAAAGCAGAACCAGAAAGTATTTTTAAAAATAAAATATCAAAAAGTCTTCAAGGCTGTGATGCATGTAGATTGAAAATAATGTAGGAAATACAATGTAGGAAAAATGTATAAGTGGTAACTTGTATTTAGTTATTTTCAAACTAAAACATTTTAGGTATTATTAGCATTTATAACATATTATTTATATGCATCATAAATACATATAGTTAACATCTTTGCCAAGTTCCTTACCTTTTATTATAGTTTTAAAAAGAGTTTTTAAAGATGGGCTGGGGTTGTGGCTCAGTGGCAGAGCACTCGCCTTGCACGTGCGCGGCCCGGTTTCGATCCTCAGCACCACATAAACGTGAATGCATTGCATTGTGTACAACTAAAGTAAGTAAATAAATTTTTTTAAAAAAAGAGTTTTTAAAGAATAGCTACTTATTCTTTCCACCAAAGTACAAAAGAATATTTCAAATGCATGAACAACTTCTAGAAACAAGTATTTTTAAATACCAAAATAATGAAGTTTTTTTTTAATCAAAGCAAATGGGAAATATACTAGATAAAAACACTATGAGAGGTAAGAATTTGGGAATATAAGTAACAGCAGTCTTTGAGATAGGAAAATGATTTAATTGCTTGGGAAAAAAAGTAATTAGAACTGCTAATGATGCTGTTCTAAGTATATAAGAAGGTCAAGCTGTAAACCTTTCCCCTTAGATTGGTTCTTTGATGCCCCATCTGTCTTCATTGCCTCCGTTTATCTTGCCGTTCTTTAGTATTCTCTGGACTTCCGGAGATAAGGAAGTCACAGGTAGTTAGTAGATCTGGGGAATGTACTACCATAAAGATCAGAAAATGCATCTTTCAGCCTTTTTTTTTTTTTTTTTTTTTTGTAATCCACTGCTGTAAAAGAGGAAAGCAACGCCTGTATCTTCTATTTTTTAAGGAACATGAAATGCATTTCATGTGATAATTTATTTGGTCCTATGGAAAAGTCTTCAAGTATGTAATTCTGGTCTTCTCTGAAAAATTAAAAATACCATGTTGTGACTATCATCACGACCCTTGATCTTTGTAAACTTCCTATGTCTCCACAAGCACCTCTGTCCCAGTGTGTGTTTATCTGACAAGATCCTTGTGTGTGCCAATGATATTTCCTATTTCTAATGCACACTTTTATATTTTGTTGTAATTTTAAAGTCTTACTATTTGAATATTTTAAGATATTTTTACCCAACTGAATGGTTATAAACAACCAAAATAAAACATCCAATTGTTGTATTAGAAAATGTAAAGGTATCATAATTCTCAGGAAAAAAATTATATCCAAAATCATATCTTACAAACATAGCTTACATTCTAATCTTGTTTAAGTGATGAATATATTAAACCTTGGAATTGAAGATTTAGAAGAGATGTATTAACTCTGCTTCAATTATTGATGCTCTGTTACACTGTTTTCATGTTGATACATGATTCTCTTCACAAAAGCAACTAGTGTTTTCGAAGGAAAATATAAACACATTTCCCCTTGTGGATTCCACCAAATATAATCTTTTTATACTGTTTTTATTTAAATTAATAGCATTAAGATATTTTTTTAATTTTAATCATTAGCATCATTTATAGCTAATAACTTTTTAAGACAAATTTTCCTAGATATGAATTTATTAACTATTGATAAATCATAAATGAAAGCAGAACAAATATTATTAAGCCCTTATGATGTGCCAAATATTGTCTTAAGTGCTAATGTGGCATTAGTCAATTTGATCTTCAAATTATCCAATGCTATGAGTGTCTTATTAACCTCTTCTGAAAACCAGGAAACAGACCTAAAATTTGTCCAGGCAACTAAAATGTAACAAATCAGACCTCAGGCTTTTTTCTACCAGTCTAAATGCATAAATTCTGCCCTCATAACAGCATACTTTCAAATTTAGATAATTTTCCTCTAAAAAATGGAAGCATAGTGATACACACACACACACACACACACACACACACACACGATATATATTATATTTATATTCTATTTGGTGAAGTGACTACATATGCTTTTGTGAACCCTTTCATCAGCTACTAAATTCAGCATTAGTTTTATTTTTCTTATCCCTGCTAATGAAATACTTCCAAATTTGTTTCTGAAGAAAAAGAATTTTGGGCTACTAAATCAACTTTTTAATCTAGCCTTAGACCATTTCAGACATAAAACATGGTACAGGAATTTCATGCTTAGAAAGGAGGATCGCGAGTTCAAAGCCAGCATTATTTTAAAATGAAACAAAAAAGGAAAAAATCATTTTAAATAAAGACAAAGACTACCTCAGCACCTATATTCTCTGTACAGTTAATACACTGGTGGGTCTCTGAAAGCAAATTCTACCACCTATCCAAATGAAGGCTGTCTTCCCTACATAAATATTAACAAGGAAAATAGATCATTTTACATGTTTCATCTCTGAGGACCTATATATATTTTTATCATAGAAAGTAATATTCCCTGGGCACAGATGTATAACCAAGCTTCTTTAGACAGAAAGATTTACTACAGATTTTTCTCAAAATCCTCCTTTATCTTATCTTTTTTTATAACAAGTTAATGTTCAGCAAGTGTTAAAAGGGTTATTTGAATAGATCCAGAGAAAGGTTAAAAGGCACATATAACATGGTCATTCTTTTAAGGAGTGTTGCTAATCTAGTTTTTGTATTAATTACTCATTTATTAAATAAACAATTTAAATAAATAGTGAGAATCCTTCTATTTGTAAGACATGACAACAACTACAAATTTATTTATTGCATTTCTATACTCTAAATGTTAATGTTATTTTGAATTTCATTCCAGAAAATTCTTCTGTCATTAAATATTCCATTAATGGGGAAGAGGGGGGCTGAATGGCAACTGTGGGCTCATTTCCCTACTGCTTTGTCAGTAAAGCTGGTCATTGGCACTAATATGACATAGAAATGGTCATTTATGAATTGCTTTTGTTTAAAGGTAGAGGAAAGGATGAAGAATGGTTCTCTTTAAAAAGAGGAATTCATACTTCAGACCAGACACATTGTTTGTAAAAACGAAAAAGAAGCTCTAAATATATCAATGGCCAGCTAGAGGATGTATTTAAATAGTTTTCCCTAAAGTAAAAGTACTTGATAAATAGAAGATGCTGATTTGTTTTAGCATGTGTCAATCCCTCCATCTAGGGTTGAGATTTTTCTTAATCACATGCTCACTGTGTTTAGCTGCAATAGTAGTATCAATGATCTGCCTTAAATATTTCCACCTGGATCTTACAGTCATGTATATTTCCTCAGATTGCTTTAATTACCTGGGTTGGCTCAACTGATAAGCATGGCGTTAGGATAACACAGAATCAAATACTTATAACAGGAAGATAATTTTCTGATTGGGGGAGGTCATGGTTCTTAATGTTTATGATAGCCTTCTTTCCCATAGCTGTATCTTCTAAACTATCATAAGGGAAAACCCTAAAAATGTATTTGCTGACAAAAGCCCCTAATAGACATTCCTGATTTTCCAAGTCAACTTTAATTCCTAAAGTGTACTGGGAGTCACAGAAGAAGAACTCAGAATGCCACAACCTTGCTTCTGGATCTAATTCTCCTAACAACGTCTTTTATGACTTAAGTAATTCATTTAACCTACTCACCTTGCCTTTCTCATTGAGAAGAGAAGTTAATGATATTTGCCTTATATGTCTCTCACTTCAGAGGATTTTATGAGAAAAGAAAGTAGAGTGGAAATGTGATAATAAAGAAGGCATAAGAATTCTAACAGATCTAAATAGGATCTCCTGAGCTAAGTCCTGTACAGTCATAGTGGGCATCCAATTATGTGTAGTTGGTTATGGTAACTAAGACAAAGAGGAAGAGAAGGAAGAGGAGGAGGGAAAATGAAAGATTTATTCTGTTGAGAATCTTTCCCATTCCTTGAGACATAAAAATGAAGCAATAGAAAGTATGGACTTCAAAATTTTCTAATCCAAGTTTTGCCATTTACTTCATTAATGTAGCTTAATCTCTAAACCTCACTTCCTCCTGTAAAATATAATTAGAGTTATTTTTATTCAATTTATCTCAATGTTTTTGAAATCAAGATATGTATGCAATTATGGTATATCTTTAAGGGAACATTATTTCTCACCCCTAAGTTCTTTTATTAATTATGACAAGCAGCAATGATATGGTCTCAAAGAAATACAATGCTATCTCATAGCAGAAAGGAGAAATTAATCTGTTTTGTTAATGATAATGTCCCAAATTCCCTGAACAGGACCTAGAAGATATTGGTTGATTGGATGAATGTATGACTGGATCATTATAAGCAGTAAGTAAAATAATATATATAGACAATACCTACTGCTATGGTCTGAATGCTTGCCTCCCTTCCTAGTTGAAACATAATCATGAATGTGATAGTGTTAAGAGGTTGGGTCTTTGGCAGGCAAGTAGATCATGAGGGCAGAGTCTTCATGAATGTGATCTGTGCCCTAACAAAAGAGGCCCAAAAGAGCTTAGACAACAAGAAGTTGCCGTCTGTGAACCAAGAAGTGGGCCCTCACCAGATTCCAAACTTTTGGCATCTTGGTCTTGGATTTCCCAGAACTTTGGGAAATAAATTTCTATTGTTTATAAGCCACTCCATTTATGGTATTTTATTATAGCAGCCTGAATAGACCAGCCTAGTATGATGCCTGGCCTTAATAGCTGATCAATAACTAATACAGCTCAAAATCATGGATTCAGAGACTAATTGTATTTCAAAACTTTTTAGCATTGACTTTTAAAATGGAAATGGAGAGTATATACTGTGTTTTGTATAACATCCCCTCTGGGGCCTGGGTCTGCACCATGACATTGAATGCAGCAAAATGTCTGCTGTCAAATTTGTGAAGGGTAATACTAGTGTGATAACATAAGCCTACACCAGGTCAGGTCATGTTTTCTGCCAAATGAACTGTGAACAATTTTTTAATGCTTAGAGATTTCTAGATTGTAGAATTGTGGTCAAGTGGTGATGAATAATAATAATAGTAACATACTGAGTATTTACTATTTCTGGCACTGTTTAAAATACTTTACAAGTATTAACTTAAGCCTTATAATGTATGCTTTTTATTCCAATTTTATACAAGAGAAACTTGATGCACAGAGAAGGCAAATAACTTTCTTTTTTGGTTTATGAACCAAAATAAGTCTGGAAAGATTTGTATTAAACATTAAAAAAATGAAAATAAATTTAAAATGAAAGTAAGACCATATGGACAAATTTATCTTAGTAAAAACAAAAAGGGAACTTCTGCTAAAAGCAATAAAAGAAATTACAAATAAAAATAATAATGTATTTTACTAAATGGCATAAAATTTTTAAACACCAAAAATGCCACATGTAACTTTAATAAACTAGAAATCATTTTTGCAACAGATATGGTTGACATTTAAATATATAAAAAAGTTCATACATGTCAATAAAAATACTAAGACTTAAGTAGAAAGAAAGATATAAAGAACTCTCTCTCTCTCTCTCTCTCTCACACACACACACACACACACACACACACACACACACCCCTACCAGTAGCAAGGAAAAAAATGTTAAAATTGAAGTTTAAAATTCAAGTTAAAAAGTAGCAAAACAATTTTTCAAATATTGAATAAAGGTTTTTACAATTTGTAATACTGTCTTCAGGCAAAAGAAGAGATTAATATCTCGTGGATATAAACATATATTTATTCAAGCTTTCTAGAAAGCATTGGCAACACAAACCAAATGCTTTAAGAATTCCCATAGATTATTTGATTGCATGGGATCTGCCATAGAGAAATAACTAGAGATATTAGGGAAAAATTCTTAACCACAGAATTGTTCATTAGAGAGCAACTTATAATATTTTTTTAAAAAAAAGGAAAACCAGTGCTTTTAAAGCCAGAGTCATGATGTCAATAAACAACTTTGATCAAATGAAGTAGATTTGTTCAGACTGACCAATATACCACTTTTCAACACACTGCTGAGCCTAACAGAACAGGCAATGCTATAAATTCATAGCTGAGTTTCCTAATGTCACATTAACAAGCTCTCTAGAGTTGTTGCCAAGGAACCTGAGGCCCTAAAGCTATATATCTAAGCAGGATAGTTTTTCTCCATTTGTCCTCATCCAGGTGGGAGAGTAATTTTCACTGCAAAGATATTTTTCTCCACAGTAAGTGATGACTAGCTGTGAAATAATTATGTTCCATTATGGACTGTATGTTGTCCCTTCCTGCAAACCAGTGGTGAATACTCCAACTTTAGGGCAGCATCAACTTTGACACTTATAAGAACTAGATTAACCCAATTAGAGTCTAATGAAATAGTAATTTTAACCACTAAACATAAACTTTCTGTAACTTATTGACTTCTCTCTCTTTTTTTTTTTTTTAACAACAACTCCAGCCCTTCCTCCTTCTCTCTCTTTGGTTTCCCCTTCCTTGGTAAATAGTTCCACCATTCATCCAAGTTCTCAAACAAAAAATCTAAATAGCACTTTGAGATCTTTCCTCTCACCTGTATCCCACTGGAATAATCAGTATTTCATATAGATAACTTTCAAAAATTATTTTGTTTTGATTAATTAATACTGGTTCTTTCAGAATATGACTGATATGTTGATTTTGTCATTGTTTTCCAGTCAAATACTTTATCATGTGTATTAGTAGAATCCCATGGGATTTAAGTGATATAGTCACTAAGCCCTTTGGCTCCTACTCCACAAAAAGTCATTTGAGTTATTTATTCTGTTCCATGTCCATTTTCATTGCTTTGGTTTAGATCCCTTTCATCTTTTGACAGATATTCTGTTTGTCCTCCTAGACTTGTTCTATATTTTGTGTTTCTCAGTGCCCCAGAAGGCCTGATGCCTTTGAATTTTCCTTGACCTCTGTCCTCTGGTTGGACTTGGTTTGAAGGCACCAGAAGGATTTGAAAAGTGGGAATAAAGAAACCTGGGTTTGCATTTCCCCCATTCCCCGCTGCTTCACTGTGGTCCCGTTAATATAATTTATTCCATGATTCCAGCCCTCATTCAAGCTTTCATGACACCTGAAGGTAACAAAAGGCCTCAGGGGAGAAATAACTTTCCTTTCTTGCTAGTCCTAACCTGTTGATTACTTTAACTCTATCCAATCTCAGTAAATATTTTCTTCACTAAAATATCCTTTAATAAATTCCAAGAGATTGTGCCTTCTCCTTTCTATCAAACCAGAGAACAATACACAAACTTATTCTAAACCTCTAAAATAGTTGTGATTGATTTCATGCCTACAACCATCTCCCCACCCTATCTTTGTTGCAAAGCATCCTTTCACCATAGACAGAGTATCCTTTCTCAGATGCAAACCTGATAATGCCATTCTCATGAGCAAAATCTTCACTCTTCCCCATAATCACCAGCAGTAATTTCCAACCTGAGAGTTGCTACAAATGGTCTACATGTCCTTAGACATCCAAGCATTTTCCATGGAAAAATCGAAGTTGCAAACATGCACATACTATTATTTTTAATTATGCTTTTGTGATTAATTAAATGCCTGCTCACTTAAAACGTGACTGACTTCATACTGACTTTATCATTATGTGTTTCTTCAGGCAATCAAATCTTCCATCATGTATATTAAAATAATCTTCATGTACATGAGTCTAAACTTTTTCTAATTTTCCAGTTTATTCTTCTATAACTTATCCACATGTACTCACATTTTACTTAAAAGCCACGCTCTACATTTTTGCTTTAGGTAATCTCCATCCTATTTCCAAAAGATACCCACCCACACTTAATAACCCTTTCATGGTAAATTATATTTCACTTTCATAACAGAAACATTCCATTGAAAACCAATAGGCTACAGTTTAAGTAGTTTATATGCATTATCTCATTTAATACCCATTACAATTGCTGAAGTGAAATTTAAGGGATGTACAAGTTCTAAATTATAAAACTTGAAATCAGACCTGATTTCAAAACTACACATTAGAAACTAAACTATATTTTCTAATAAGCTGCTAGTCAAGAAGTTCAAAAAATGATATAGAACATACTCTTTGAAAATTTTCTCACATGCCCCATCCCCTAATTTTTATTCCCATGATACTTTGTACATGCCTACTCATACTGTATTGCCCTTGTTTATTTACTTATTTATCTCTCCTACTATGAGATATATGAAAATGGAAAGTTTACCTTGCATTTTTGTTAATTTGTCTTTGCTTTTTTTTTTTCTAAAATGAGGTCACACTGTGTTGCCTAGCCTAACCTCAAAATCCTGAGCTCAAGTAATCTAAGTAGATGGAACTACAGGTACACACTACCACACCCAGTTGTCCTTGCTGGTTTTTTTACTTGTTTGTGTTTGCCACCAGAATTTAATAGGGTCTCACTATTAAACAAGGTATAATTTACCATAATTATTTATACTTTCTAAAGGAATGACATTATTTTAATATTAAAATGAAATATCTATTAGGAATTATTGTACTACCATATTTCAATTTTGTTTCTATCCTTGACTTAATACTAGCTAGGTATTTACAGAGTGTGCCATCAGAACAAGGCACTGTGGCAAACTGACCACTTTTTTTAAAAATTTCTCTATTGCCTTATCTACCAATAATGATTAACTAACCATATCTGTCAAGAAACTCAACTGTTCTGTAAACTTTAATTGATTTGGTACATATATAAATACTTATAGTACTTACTTTTTCTGTAACCAATATCATACATTGTAAATTAGCTGCACTGTGGAAAACAGTGCTTATCTAGATATATACAATTGTTAATTTCTGTTGTTTCTGATTTACTCAGCTTATATTGTAAATTTAAAAGACAAATATGATGAATGGGAAAAGCAGTCAAACCTTCATATTCAAACTATAAAATTAATGTACAAGAAAGACAATTAACTATGTAAACAATATCTTTCAATTACAAAATACTTTGAATAATATTCCACCTGATTAATGCCATAAAAGCATAAAATAATGATAATTAATATTTAGTGAAATTTGTTAAGTGCCACAGATTGTTGTGTTTTACAGGCATTAAGTCATCTAATTGGCACATTAACTTTGTGCAATAGGCATTATTTTTTCCCCAAGTTAAGAAGAGAAAAAAGAAAAGCAACTTAGAAAGTTCATGAAACTATTCATGTCCCAGGTAGTATTTAGGGCCCAGCTAGTCTAACCTTTCTGCCTTCTTAGTCACTACAAAATGCCACTTTATTAAATTCAGTAGTAAATTGAATTGATTATTATTAGTCAACACAAAAATATTTTGGAATAAGGGAGTACCCTGAACCCTATTCCTGCCCTGACTCATTACTGATTCCTGGGGCAGATATACTTTTATTTTATGAAAAACAATGCTCAATGAACCACCACAATCAATTTCTACTAAAACTTAAATTATATCAATAATTTCTCTCTACTCTGTTCTTACAAAGTAACCTCTGCATATAATTTTATTTCTCATATATAAGCAGTATCTTATAGTAATTAAAAGCACAGTTACCAGATCCAGTTTGCCTGAGTTTGAATGCTGTTTATATAACTTTCTATCTGTGCAGTTCAATTCCCCCATCTATAAAAGGAGAGTAATAGAGTTGATTTTATGGGGTTGTTGTGATGATTGCATTACATGAAATATATGAAGCATTTTGACAGTTCTTGGCACAGACTAAGTGCAAGTTATCAGTATTTTCTCACTACAAGGAGATTATTTATCATTTTGGTAAGCATTCATTAGTTACTGCCATGTAGATATTAATAAACAATTACTCCAGCTTATGGATCAGTCTATTGCGTCCTTTATAAATATGAGCTCTGTTTTGTGACTTTGAAGTTCATGTAAGGCTGAAACATGGCATTGGACTTGGATTGACTAATAGGCTTCAATTTTCCAGCCATTTCTAAGAAATGGATAGCAGTTGCTTGGATAAGCAGTTGAAATTCTTGTGGTCGTGTAAGTGCTCAGCAGAAAATAATACTTTGCTGGATTCATGTTTGTACTGTGGACCTGGGTCAGCAAGCCATGTTTCAGCACCATGGACAGCACTTTACGCAGCCTGATGACTGTTGAACCTCATTGCTCAGGGAGTTGTTGGGCAAAGACGTGCATCAGGATCTGATATTTTTCAGAAATTTGAGCAAACACAGACAAGCATATAATTCCATTAATGTCTTATACACACCAAGGTACTTATTATTCTATTCATAAGATATCAACACCATTATAGTGTCTAAATATGTCAAACAAAGAAGAAGATAAGGGAATAGCTGAAACTTCAACAACACTATATTGTTACCTTATTTAATTCCTATGAAGTAAATATATATTCTATATTCTATGAAATATTCCTATAAAATATATGTATATAGGATATATGTGTGTGTATGTGTGTGTAAATAAATATATATATACATACACATGTATATATGTATATATATGTACTTATTGATTCTGGTCCTCTATAAATCCTTAATACAAATGTATTTTTCAGATTAAGGAATATATTTTTAAGAGAACATTCATAATTATAAGGAAATAATTCAAGAGACTTAAAATATCATGAAAAGTTTGGGTGGTAGAGAGGAAGAAGTGGGCCCTTCTAAAATCATGCAAAGATGCTTCACCACCATTAAAGGTAGCCCACACCTTCTGAAAGGTCATTGCTTGCCATGTGATTAATGGTACATGAAGATATCAGGCCTTATGAAGTTGATAAAACTCTTTCCAAACCCAAAACTCCAGCTTCTTCCCTGATTGCATCCTGCCACCTTGAAGAAATTTATAATTGTTCAAGTATTGTTTTTTCTGTTTAATGGGAACACTTTACTCTTTGACAAATAACTTACTGTCACCATAAGAGGGTGTGAGAAGGTCTCTCCAGAGGCAGAAGAGACCCCTACTGGGAGCTTCCAGGGTCTTGACATATTGCATAAAACAAATTAAGAATGAGTCAGCTATGAGTAGCAGAGCAAGATATTTATAATAAAACAACACTACACACTCAAGAATGGGAACACAGGTGATCCTAGAGAGAAAGAGAGAGAGTGAGTTATGCCATCTTAGTTTGTAGAATAGATAAGGAGCTGGACTAGAGGTGGAGCAGGGCAGTCTTTTGCAATATTGCACCAGTTTTTCTTGTGCTTGTGCCAGGCCCTAACATTAACCATGCTACAGAGTTCCTTCAGTTGTCTTTTGGATATCTTGAGGGTTTGTTGGTTTTTCATCCACCAGTTTGCAAGCTGTGGGCAAGAACATGTGTTGGGTTGTTTGTGAGTTGCTGTGTTTTTGTTTTGTTGTTGTGTTGGTGGGTAACAGGGGTTTTGTTTGTCTGCATTCTGATGGTTAAAGAGAGTTTCCCTTTTGGGACTCGGGTACTCTGTGTGTCCATAAATTCCTATCTCATTCTCATCCCTTATTCTCTGGTAATCATTATTCTCTCTCCTTCTTTGAGTTCAATTATTTTAGATTCTACTTACAAATGACAACATGCAGTATTTGTCTTTCTGTGCCTGGTGTTTCACTTAGCATAATGTCCTCCAGGTTGTTGCTGCAAATGACAGGGGTTTTCCTCATTTTTGAGGCTGAATGGTATTCCACTGTGTGCATACACCACATTTTCTTTTTCCATTGATCTATTGATGGACACTTAGGGTTGATTCCATAAATTGGCTATTGTAAATAGTGTTTCAATAAATGGAAGTAAAGATAACTCTTCAACATAATTTTATATCCTTGAATATGTACCCAGAAATGAAATTTCTGGATCATATGATAATTCTATTTTTATTTTTTTGAGGAACCTCCATGCTGTCTTTCATAATGTCTATAATAATTAACATTTAAACCAACAGTGTACAAGGGCTCCCTTTCTCTACATCTTTGACAACACTTGTTATCTTTCATTTCTTGGTAAAAGACAAAGTTGTAAGGTGCTATTTCATTGTGCTTAATATTACTTTCTCTAATGATAATGATATTGAGCATTTTTATTTCAGATATCTGTTGGCCATTTGTATATCTTGTTTTGAAAAACATCTATTCAGGTCCTTTGCCCATTTTAATGGGGTTGTTTGCTCTCTTGCTATTGAGTTATCTGAGTCCCTTATATATTTTGGATAATAACCTAACATCCTGTGAACATTGTCTAAGTTACCTCTTTTGTAGTATGTTCAAATAGTTTCAAACAATTCATAAGAAAACCTTTGTAGTAATACTAAAAATTTGCCATTGTGTTCAAAATTTACACGTTCAACATCCAGAAGAAAATAAATAGACAACAAGTTAACATTTGTGGCAGAATATGTATGTATAAAAACAAACACACATGGCTTCAACAAAGACTTGTTATCAAAAATAAATAAATAAAAATTCTTTCAAGAGAATAAAATTAGAAGAAATCAAGGTTATAAAAACAAGAAAGAAAACAGTAACATTCAACAAACTAAAAGATATAATTTGTTATAATGGTCAGTATAGGCTACATTGTGTAATGTTTATAAACACTCAAAGTCTCACCCTTGAAATCAAACAGACTTGTTTTCACTCTGTGTGTCCAACACAGGCTCAGCAAGACACAGAGATCTGCCACCTTACAATGTCACCATCACAATACTGGGCTTTCTGGTTTATCATGACAGGAGATAAGTGAATAGAGAAGCTACAATGGCTTTTAAGTGCTTTCACCTAGAAGTATTTCATTAGCATCTTATTGCCAACAGCAAATCACATTGCAACACCTAGTTTCAAAAATGTATGTGGGCAAAAAAAAAAAAAAAAAAAAAGGAAAATGGAAGTTTTGCAAAATTCTGATAGTCTTTCATAGGAACTATTAACACAAAAGCAACAATCAGAGATAGACCAAATTGGAAGTCAACACGGAAGAGTAAAAATTATATATATGTGAGCAAAAACGTTCCATTCAGCTTCAGACTGAAACTGCAATGTTTGAATTAACAAGACCTTAAAGGGTACCTATTTGACTTGGGAGAGACTGAGAGGTAGAAGAGACGACTCTGCCCTCTAACTGAAAGAGTTGTTTTAGGAGGAGTCAAGGAAGATGGAGAAATAAGAAGCTTTCAGGGAGATATTGTGTCCTGCTATTAAATATGAGGACCATTTTCTTTCTTTAAAATAAAGTAAAATATTATTAGTAAAGTCAACACATGTTTTAGTCAGCTTTTTGGCTGCTGTGACTAAAAGACCTGACTAAGGAGGAAAAGTTTATGGTTTCATGACGTCTCAGTCCATAGATATCCAGCTCCATTCCTCAGGACTAGAGGCGAGGCTGAACACCATGACAGAAGAATGTGGCAGAGGGAAGCAGCTCAAATGATGATCAGGAAGCACAGAGAGACTCCACTTGCCAGACACAAAATATATACCCCAAAGGCATGTCCCCAATGCCCACCTCCTCCAGCTACACCATACCTGCCTTCAGTTAACACTCAGTTAATCCCACCAGGGGATTAATTCACTGATTGAGTTAAGGCTTTCATAATACAACCATTTCACCTCTGAATGTTCTTGCATTGTCTCACACATGAGCTTTTGGGAGATGCCTAATTTCTAAACCATAAGAACACACTTGTTGAGCCGGGCATGGTGGCGCATGCCTGTAATCCCAGCTCTTTGGGAGGCTGAGGCAGGAGGATTGTGAGTTCAAAGCCAGCCTCAACAATGGTGAGGCACTTAGCAACTCAGTAAGACCCTGTCTCTAAATAAAATACAAAAAAGGGCTGGGAATGTGACCCAGTGGTCAAGTGCCCCTGAGTTCAATCCTTGGTACCAAAAAAAAAAAAAAAAAAAAAAAAAAGAACACACTTGTTTCATGTTTCTTTTTTTTTCTTTTTTCTTTCTTTCTTTTTTATTTATTTATTTATTTATTTATTTTATTTTATTTTTTTTTTTGTAATATAAACTGACCCTTCAAAAAAAAAATTGTGGGGTTTATTCTGGGAAAAGTAGACCTCCAAGCAGAGGATGTCTGATCTTTGATTTTCTTACAGGTTTCCAAGAAAGATGAAACAGAGACACCTCTAAACACTCCAACCCCATCTCTGAGAATAAATGAATGAAGCTACTGTCATTGAAAAGCAACAGAAGAGACAGTTACATGTTACTGCATGGAGGTCCGAGGAAGCCTCCAAGAGTGGGAGGACCTCTACTCAGACTTTCCAGATTCCTGACCACATTGCAGAAAAGAATTTAAGGGCCCAGCAGTTATAAGTTGACAAGAAATTGATTTATTACAAAGGGATAGTACACAGTCAATAAAGGGAGTGTTAGCAATCTCAGAGAGAAGAGAGTTGCCCCATCATGGTTTGGGATTTTAACATTCATAAAGAGGCAGTAGATAAGGGGCTAACCAAGAGGTAGAGTCAGGCTGGAGCTATGCAATTTTGTGCCAATTTCCCCTGCAATTATGCATTTCCCTAGCCTGTTCTAATCAAGCAACTTCCTACATCATGGCTCATTAGCATCTTAAATTTCTACAATCATGAGGCTAGGGTCATTTATCAGATACCAGAGTCTTTGCTGCACATACTCCCTAATGGAGGAGTTCCTCCAGAGGCCTTGTGACTATGGGCAAAGATGTAGGCACAAGGACACAGGTTGGGTCCCTGATGAGTTATTTGTTCTGCATTCCAACCATTTGTAAACATCTCTCTTTTGAGACTCAGTGCTTTCTTTGAATTTCCAAATCCCTATCTCCTGCACATGTACACATAACTCCCTCAGCATAAGAGACCAAGATTGAAGTTCCTTCTCCCCATACATGCACTCACACAGAGCCCATGGAGGTACTTAGCATGGTAGTCTCCAGATCCATCAATTTACCAGCAAATGTTATAAAGTCATTCTTCTTAATGGATGAATAATACTCCATTGTGTATATATACCACATTTTCTTTATCCGTTCATCTGTTGAAGGGCACTGGGGTTTATTCCATAGCTCAGCTATTATGAATTGTGCTGCTATAAACATTGATGTGTCTACATCACTGTAATACGCTGATTTTCATTCCTTTGGATATATATCACGAAGTGGTATAACTGGGTCAAATGGTAGTTCCATTTCTAGTTTTTTGAGGAATCTCCATACTGCTATTAAGAGTGGTTTTATCACTTTGCAGTCCCACCAACAATGTATGAGTGTACCCCTTTCCCCATATTCTAACCAACATTTATTGCTACTTGTATTTTTAAAAATTGCCATTCCAACTAAATTAAGAAGAAATCTCAATCCAGTTTTAATTTGCATTTCTGTAATTGCTAGAGATGTTAAACATTTTTTCATATACTTTTTGACCATTCATATTTCTTCTTCTGTGAAGTGCCTCTTCAGTTCCTTTGTCCCTTTATTGACTGGGTTATTTGTTTTTGTGGTGTTAAGTTTTTTTACTCCTTTGTATAACCTGGAGATTAATGCTCTATCTGAGGAGCAGTTGGCAAAAATTTTCTCCCATGCTGCAGAATCTCTCTTCATGCATTTGCTGTGAAGAAGCTTTTTTTTTTTTTTTTTTTTTTTTTTTTTTTTTTGGTACTGGGGATTGAACTCAGGGGTACTCGACCACTGGGCCACATTCCCAGCCCTTTTTTGTATTTTATTTAGAGACAGGGGTCTCACTGAGTTGCTAAGTGCCTCGCGGTTGCTGAGGCTGGCTTTGAACTCGCGATCCTCCTGCCTCAGCCTCCCAAGTGCTGGGATTACAGGTGTGCGCCAACGCGCCTGGCTCAAGAAGCTTTTTAATTTGATGCCATCCCATTTATTCATTTTTTATTTCCCTTCCTGCATTTTAGGAGTCTTGTTAAGAAAGTCAGTCCCTAAGCCAACATGATGCAGATTTGGGTCTACTTTTTCTTCTATTAGTTGCAGGGTCTCTGTTCTAATGCCTAAGTCCTTGATCCACTTTGAGTTGTGTGTTTTGCAAGGTGAGAGATAGGGGTTTAATCTCATTTTGCTACATACGGATTTCCAATTTTCCCAGCACCATTTATTGGAGAGGCTATCTTTTCTCCAATGTATGTTTTTGTCTAGTATGAGATAACTGTTTATGTGGGTTTGTCTCTGTGTCTTCTGTTCTATTCCATTGGTCTTCATGCCTGTTTTGGTGCCAATACCATGCTATTTTTGTTACTATAGCTGTGCAGTATAATTTAAGGTCTGGTATTGTGATGCTTCCTGCATCACTTTTCTTGTTAAGGATTGCTTTGGCTATGGTGGGCCTCTAATTTTTCCAAATGAATTTCATAACTGTTTCTTCTATTTCTATGAATAACATCATTGGAATTTTGATGGGAATTGCTTTGAATCTGTACAGCACTTTTGTTAGTATGATTATTTTAACAATATTAATTCTCCCCATCTGAGGACATAGGAGGTCTTTCCATCTTCTAAGATCTTCTTCAATTTCTTTCTTTAATGTTCTATAATTTTCATTATAGAGGTCCTTCACCTCTTTTGTTAGATTGATTCCCAAGGGTTTTTTAAAACTATTGTAAATAGAATAGGTTTCCTAATTTCTTTTTTAAGAGATTCATCATTGGATTATATGAATGCAATTGATTTATGAGTATTAATTTTGTATCCTACTACTTTGTTGAATTCGTTTATGAGTTCTAGAAGTCTGGTGGAGGTTTATTTTTATTTATTTATTTTTTTCATTCTTCTAAATACAGAATCATGTGATTGGTAGAGGTAGTTTGAGGTCTTCTTTTCCTATTCATATCCCCTTTAATTTCCTTCTCTTAATTGCTCTGGCTAGAGTTCCATGGACAATGTTGAATAGGAATGGTGAAAGTGGGCATCCTTGTCTTGTTCCTCTTTTTAGAAGGAATGTTTTTAGTTTTTCTCCATTCAGAATAATGTTGACTTTGGGTTTGTCATGTATAGCCTTTACAATGTTCAGATAAGTTCCTTGTATCCCTAGTTTTTCTAATGTTTTAAACATGAATGGATGCTGTACTTTATCAAATGCCTTTTCTGAATCTATTGCAATAATTATGTGGTTCTTGTCTTTAAGACTATTCATGTGGTGAATTACATTTATTGATTCCCACATGTTGAACCAACATTGCATCCCTGGGATGAAACCCATTTGATCACGCAGCGCTATCTTTTTAATGTGTTTTTGCAATTTGCCAGTATTTTATTAAGAATTTTTGTATGTGTGTTCAGCAGGTCTGAATTTTCTTTCCTTGATGTGTCTTTGTCTGGTTTTGGTATCAGGGTGGTACTACCTTCATAGAATGAGTTTGGATGGGTTCCCTCCTTTTCTATTTCATGAAATAATTTTTGGAGGATTGGTATTAGTTCTTCTTTAAAGGTCTGGTAGAACTTGGCTGGGAATGTATCTGGTCCTGGGATTTTCTTTGTTTGTAGGAGCTTTTGATGATGTCTTCAATTTCATTGCTTGAAATTGATCTGTTCAATTTTTTTATGTCCTCCTGATTCAATTTGGGTAGGTCATATGTCTCCAGAAATTTGTCAAAGTCTTCAAGATTTTCTATTTTATTAGAGTATAAATTTTCAAAATAAGTTCTGATTGTCATCTGTATTTCAGTAGTGTGGTGATATTTCCCTTTTCATCATGATTTGAATAACTTAGTTTTTCCCCCTTTCTATTGGTTGACTTGGCTAAGGTTATATGAATCTTGTTTATTTTTTTAAAAAGCAACTTTTTGTTTCATTGATCTTTTAAAATCTCAATTTCATTAATTTAACCTTGGAACTTAATTATTTCCTGTTCTCTACTGATTTTGGTGTTGGTTTGTTCTTTCTCTAGAGCCTTGAGAAGTAATGTTAGATAATGTATTTGGTATCTTTCTATTCTTTTAATGTATGAGCTCAATGCTATGAACTTTTTACTCTTAGAACTTCGTTCATGGTGTCACAGAGATTTTGATATGTTGTATCACATTCTCATTTACCTCTAAGTATTTTGTTATTTATCCCTGATTCCTTCTGCTATCCATTCATCATTCAAAAGTGTATTATTTAATCTCCAAATGTTAGAGTGGTTTCTATTTTTTATCTTATCATTGATTTCAAATTTCATCCCATTATGGTCTAATGGAATGCAAGATATTAGTTCTATTTTTTTGCATTTGCCAAGATTAGCTTTGTGGCCTAAAATATAGTCTATTTTAGAAAATGTTCCATATGCCACTGAGAAGAAAGTGTATTCAGTCATTGATGGATGAAATATTTTATATATGTCTGTTAAGTCCAAATTATTAATTCTATTTTTTAGTTCTGTAGCATTTTTATTTATTTTTTGTTTGGAAGATCTATCCAGTGATGAGAGAAGCATATTAAAGTCACCCAGCATTATTGTGTTATAGTCTATTTTAGTCTTAATATTGAGAAGGGTTTGTTGATATACATAGACATTCCATTGGGGCATAAATCTTTCCAATCATTATTTCTTCTTGTTGTATGATTCCCTTAAGCAATATGAAATGAAGTTTTTTTCTCTTCTGATTAATTTTGGCTTGAAGTCCATTTTATCTAGAATGAGAATAGTAAACTTGAGATACATGTGAATGTTGTGCTTTTTTCCACCCTTTCACCTTCAGTCTATGGATATTTTTGCCTAAAATGTGAGTTTCTTATAGATATCCTGTTGTTTGGTCTTGTTTTTTAATCCCACATGCTAGTCTATGTCTTTTGATTGATGAGTTAGTCTGTTTACATTTGATGTTAATATTGAGAGATGATTTTTATTTCCTGCCATTTTTATTTATTTCTAGTATTTAAATTGAATTCCATTCTCCTTTGATTGATTACTCTTCTAGTATATTCCCTCCCTTTGCTGGTTTTCATCTTTATAAAATAGTTTAATGAGTATGTTTTGTATTTCAGGCTTTCTAGTTATGAGTTCTTTTAGCTTTTGTTTGTTGTGGAAGGATTTTATTTCATCTTCAATTCTGAAGCTTAATTTTTCTGGGTTTGGTATTCTTGGTTGGCATCCATTTACTTTCAGAGCTTGGTATATGTTATTCCAAAATTTCCTAGTTTTGAGTGTCTGGGAGAAACTAGTTACAACCTGCATTGTTTTACCTCTAAATGTGACCAGTCATTTTTCTATAGCAGCTTTTAAAATTCTGTGTTTGTTCTGTATGTCAGGCATTTTATAATAATGTGTCTTGGAGTGGATCTGTTGTGATTTTGTATATTTGGTGTCCTATATGCCTTCTGTATTTGAATTTCCATTTCATTCTTAAGGTTTGAAAATTTTTCTGACATTATGTCATTGGAATGATTGTTCATTCCTTTATTTTATTTCAGAGCTTCCTTGATCCCAATGAATCTTAAATTTGGCCTTTTAATCATATTCCATATTTCTTGAATATTCTGTTCATGGCCTCTTAATATCTTTTCTCTATAGTCAACTTTATTTTCAAGAATATATACTTTGTTTTTAAGGCCTGAAAATTTATCTTCAAAGTGGTCTAGTCTTTGGTGATGCTTTCCACTGAATTTTTAATTTGGTTTATTGATTTCTTCATTTCAAGTATTTCTGATTGGTTCTCTTTCAGAATCTCTATCTCATTATTGAACTGATCTTTCACTTCCTGTATTTTTTCTCTGATTCCACCCCTTATATCTTCTTTTAGTTCACAGAACAGTTTCATTATGAACTTTCTAAATTCCTTCTCTGACATTTCCTCCATGGTGGGATCAATGAAGTCTGCTGTTGAGGCATTTGGTTTGTTTGAGATGGTTTGCTCCTTTTTCATATTATTTTTATATGTTCCTTTTTCATATTATTTTTATCTATCAGCATAGTTCTGACTTCTTCTTTTAATGAAGGAGTATTTTGTGAACTTCCTTCTCTTAAGAGCCCTATGTTGGGTGAACATCCAGATAATATTTTAATCACTGTATGATCTCTGCTAATCCCAATATCAGCCCCAATTTAAGTGATGCCACTGTGCCCTATTTACTATAGTTGCTTCTGGAACAGGCTTCAAACCAGATTGTGTGGCAGGCCTTTACATTCCAGATCTAACCCTTGGGTAGTGAGACCTCACATCATCCACCAGTCTGTGCTTTGGCTTTTCTATTCAACCTTATAAAGAGCAAAAACGTGTTACAGTTGATCTCTGCTATTCCTCAAGTTCAGGCATATACCTATAATAAAGTTCTGGAACAGGTCAAAAATTAGTTGTTAAATTTAGTTACTATATCCTTAAGTAAGGGATAAAAGGAGGGAGGAATAAGATTAGGTAAATAGGAGAGGGAAAACAAGCAATAGGAAAAGGGGAGGGAGAATCTCTAAAAGGGTAAATTTTTATATACAAATGGAGCACAACTTTTCATTTATCAGGTTGTATATGATATAGAGTCACACCATTCATGGAATCATACCATAAATAGGGTAATAATGTCAATCTTATTTCACCATCTTCCCCCCCCACACACACCCCTCTCCACCCCTCCCTCCCCTCTGCCCAACCCGAAGTTCCTCCATCTTCCCTTGCTCCCCCCTCCTATTATGGATCAGCATCCACTTATCAGAGAAAACATTTGGCCTTTGTTCTTTTGAGATTGGCTTACTTTGCTTAGTATGATATTCTCTAACTCCATCCATTTACCTGTAAATGCCATAATTTCATTTTAAAGGGGTAATTTATACCAAGGCAAAAAGGAGAGGGAGATGGATGGGAGCGATTTAGGGCTAGTAGTAGTTCTTCTAAAAAGTTCTTTCTGGCTGGATTTTTTAAGAGGTGTTACTAAAGGGACTTTCCTCTGGTTTAGTTTGCAGCTATCTGGGCATGGGAAGATGTTGTGGTGACAAGAAGATGACTAGTCAGCTGATGACTCCAAAAGATGGCTGTGGACACTGTCTCAGCTTTCTTTAAACCACAATTTGGTTTTAAGCTATTTGCACTGTTTCAATAAGCTTTGTGTTACCACTGCACTTTAAGTTTTGTCTGTCTTTGCAACCATTTTTAAGTGGAGAGCTTGAGAGAATGTCTGCTTCCCCACTATCTCTGATGCCTCTCCCCCCATTATCCACTGTTTGGGGTTGGGGGGGGTTAGAGAACTCTGTGTTTGTTTTATAATCTAGTACACACTCTTCTCCAGGTCTCAGAGTCTTAGTGCATTTGTTTCATCACCCACCTCTCAATTCTGCTTTTCCTTTACTGCCTCTTTTCTGTGTTGTAAGGAGACCTGGAACTGCTGCCTAGCTCACTTCCACCATCTTCCCCAGGACATATTTGATCATTAAGGTAAGCACATCTTCAGTAAGAAAACTTCTTTCACATATCCCTCTGCAGCAAGTAATCCCACCTGTGGATTTAAGATAGACAGGATTCATTTTAAAAATTAGACTCTTAAGAGGAAAAAATAATACTGACTTTTCAGTGGTCAGCACATTAGTAATTAAGCAAATTACAGCAGATAAATGTTTACACTTTATTATTTACAGCGATTCATAATTAAACTAACAGAGCACTGTAATAACTTTATTTTTTCATAAAAATCTAAGACCTGGCTTGACAACTTCATAGAATTTTAGACTACTAAGCTCAAAAGGATCTCAGAATCCATGATATCATGTCTAGATTAAGAAATTAAGGCCCAGAAAAGTTAAGTCACTTAACTTAAAGTCTAAGTTAACTTACAGTCAGGGGCCAGCAGGGCACAAAAGGTAGATGTACTCCCAAGACCCTAACTTATGACACATTATAAGTATGATATAATCCTCCCCGACTCACCCCTCAAAAAAACAAGATCTGCATCATAAAAACCAGAAGGCTTTCAACACAATATCTACAAGAACAAACTAGATGGGAAAAAGAGACTGCTGGGGATCATAACAAAAGAACAGAAAGCAAACAAACTCCTGGGCCTTTAACCTGTTACTTTGAAAGTTCAATACGTGTTTTCCCCCCCACCTATGTGCGATCTCAGTAGTTTCATATAGAGTTTTATAATTCCACAATGTACTAAAAAAAACACTAAATTTTAAAATAAAAAAATTAAAAGCATGCAATACATCAAATAGTAACTGAAAGAGTTGAATTCATTATCTAGAGTTTATTTTCTAACTTAATTAAATGTAAGATCTAAAGGGAAATTAATAAGATGGTTACTAAGATCACTATTTATCCCAAAAGTATCAATTGTGTGTGTGTGTGTGTGTGTGTGTGTGTGTGTTGTAAAATAGCCAAATCAACTTCAACTTTTGTCTAGGTTCCCCCCCCCAAAGGAGAATAATACCATGTTAGTCAGGTTTACATTAATATAACAAAATACCTGAGATGATAAACTTTTACAGAAAAGTTTTATTTCATCTCACAGTTTTGGAGGATTTAGTCCATGATCAATTGCCCCTGTCGCTTTTAGCCTGTGGCAAGGCAGCACATCATAATGGAGAGCATGTGATAGAACAAACTTACATCTCATAATCAGGAAGCAAGCAAGAAAGAGGAAGTTATGGGGTCCCACTGTCCCCTGACAACCGCCAGAATACCTCCCCTAGGCCCTACCTCTTAAAGTTTGCACCACCTCCCAACAGTGCCTACCTGGGGATAAAGCCTTTAACACAGGGATCTTTAGAGGAAATCTCAGATTTGAACTATAGCATCAACTAAGATACAATAAAATAATTTAAATATGGTTCTTCATAATTTAAAATGTAATCTCTTTTTAGCTACTGTGTTTTATGTCAAAATTCCTCTCTTATCTTTTCAAATTTATTCATTTGTTTAAATTGATGGGTAAAATTGTATGCATTTATTGTGTTCAACATACTTTGAAGTATATAACATATACACCTGTGCACATGTGTGTCTATATGTATATATATATATAAATATGTACATATATATATGAATGGTTAAGTCTATTTAATTAAAATATAGATTACCTTACATAGTTATTAGTTTTGTGGTGTATATTCAATATACACTCTTGCAGTATTTGTTTCTTGACTCTTTTGTTGGTGTTCAACATTTGTGATAAAGATAAATTTTTTCTTCTTTTAGAAAGTAGGCATCATTAATCTGCTACAAAATTATGTTGGTGGGAAAATTATAGTAGCATATTTAATAAAAAACAGTCTTAATATTAGTAAAATGAGTTCAATACCACCAAATTAGAAATTAGACACTCTATGTAGCAAATTATAAAGAAAAAGAACCTATGTAACATATATGGGGGGAAGAGAAATATTTTAACTCAATTTTTATCACTTGGCACAGAATACTTAAGAAAACCTCTTGGAAGAAATTAAGTCTATTTCTTCATGTTGACCTAAGAGGTTATAAAATATTGAGTTGAAATTTATCATCAAATTCTTGTAAGGAACTCATCATTCAGTACTACATTTATTGACAAAGCACAGAAAATATAAAATTATGAGAGTAATCATGGCCTTTGAAGGACTTGTGTGAGTGATGTCAATGAGACCTCCACCCTAAGACTCAACAGAAGCATATTATAAAGATATGGCGAAGTCCAACATGTTACATCACCATGATGGCATGTTGGATATCACATCAGTCTTCCCTTCTGTTGAGCGTCAGAAGTATCAGGCTTAGCTGAAATTAGGAGTGTAAAATCTGTGTTCTTGGGAGCTCCCATAGGATTTGAACATAAACTGAATGAGCTCCAACATCTGTACAAAACTCATTTGAGATACTTGATATTTGAGAGCTGTTTCATAATGAGTGTGTTAATTACCCACTTAATAAAGAAGTGCTATATTTTGACATTGTTTTGAGCTTGACCATCAGGAACAAACTTTCTGTACAACTTTATTTCCACTCTTCACAGAATTTCCTTTGCTTAGTTATAATTCAGTGTCAAACCCTCTATTTTTATGGAGGATTGATTTTTTTTAAAAAGGAACTTTATAGGCTTTCCTTACTGATAGTAAAACTGTGCTTACAGATACTGTAACCTCTGTTGTTCAATGTCCTCTGTCCAAGGACGCACATGATCAGTTTGTGCTTTAGTTCAACCAAAAAATATCATATTTGTGGATGGATGTGCATGCTTTCAATTGTCAGAAGATGAAGGCCATGTTTTTATTTTATTTCTTTTTTTAAATCTTAGCTGAATGAAAAACATAGCATCGAGCTTACTGACCCAGCACTATAATTCAATTTTCATCCTGAAAACATTTGACTTTTTTCTGCTAACTTTAGAGGACCATTCTATTTTATACTTTAAATGGACAGTTTTGAACTCTTATTAAATCTGTGAAGTTTCTCAAAACTCTGTTTTCAATTTTGCCTTCTTCTGCTCCATTTATCTGTATTATCATTGCTCTTCATTTAGAGACCCAATCTGTATGGACACTGAGCCTAACCTGATGAGGAGAAGGACTACATAGGGGGCTCCACCTAGTCAGAATTCCTGATGTGAGACGAGACACGCTACATTAGATTCTGTATCCACTGAGCTGGGGTAGGTTGTGGATCCCTGGATCTCCATTTTGCAATCCCTGGATCGTCTCATTCTGCTGTCTTCTCATTGTGGATCTGGTCTAGAAAATTGGGGTTTTATCTTAGTTTCTAGAATTAGCACTCTACTTTCCTTGCACGTAATGGAGTCCCATTCCAAATATCAACTGACTTTGTTAGAATCCTGATAGCAAATGCCATATGAGATAGTTGTTTTTTATACAAGGATGATTCTGTGGTCTGTATCCACATATAAGGGCTGTCCTTTTACAAATCAGAAAATTACTTGGGAAATTAATATAACCATTTATTTATCCAAGTTAAATATGAGTCCTATTAAGACACCACAGCTTCCACACTTTTCATCTGATGTCCTGGGTTTGCTTATTCACTGATGTTTGCCCAAATCAATCAAGTTCAGGATGGGTCATTTTTTATTCCTGACCATTCCAATCTCAGTGAACTCTCATCATTGCTTGCAATCCCACTACATTTCCTTAGTCAATTTATTCTCTATCTTTTTCAGACAGTTATGCTCTGTCTTCTATTCTCTCCTGAACCACTCAATACTCCTGTCCCTTAGCACATGTAGATGAAGGCTTTATCATTAAATAATTTCTTCATCCTCATATAATATACCATCTATACAATAGGCCAAACACACCTGTGTCTGCTGAGTTATTAGCTCCACTTATTCACTAGATCCTATTTCCTCCCTTCTGCCCAAGGGCTTTGCCTCTTCAAGTATCTTAACTCTAATCTACATTATTAATTTTTCTCTCTTTACTAGATATTATTGTTAATATACAAATGTTATATTGCTTCCTCCATTAAAATTTTTTAAGACCTATTTTTCTGATACCCTTAAAAAAATCTTCAGTTGTCCACCTTCCCTAATTCAACTTTCTCCTCATTTGTTCCGTCTAGAATACAAACCAACCATGATTTTGTCCCAGCCATTCTACTAAAACACCTTGTCAAGTTAATCAATAAGCTCCTTGTTACTTATCCTGATGTTTCACTTTTGATCTTCATTTTATTTAACTTCTTGAAAACATGTGAAACACTCAACTACTTCCTTTTTGAAATGCTTCAGTTGATCATTCAGAGTCTAGAACACCATACTGCCCTAGTATTTCTCATATCTGATAATTGTCTGTCTCCTATGATGAATGTCTTTTCTTCCCTAACTTCTAAATATTGGGTGCCCCAAGGGCTTGTTCCTTGTACCTTGTTCTATATATATTAATTCCTTAGGTGATCTCATCCAGTGTCACTGGCTTTAATTATGATTGTTATGCTGAGGACTTAAATTTCACTTCAGATTCAACTTCTTCCACACGCTTCAGATTAACATATGCCAAGATCTTCACTTTAATAAGCTTCTGAAACGAAACTCAGTCCCAACATTTCTGCCTTGGGCTTCCTCATTCAAGTGAACATCATCAAACCATCATTTATGTACATCTTTGTGTCTCACTTTATGTCATATTCATGTCAAGCCTATCAACAAATTCTGTTAAAGCATAACATGAACCCTTCCATTTCTAGACTTCTGTAGTGGCCCTATTCTGAGTCAGCATCATGTTCACCTAAAACATAGCTATAACATCTCGAGTGCTTCCCTGCTTCTACTCTGGTCTTTCCCTCCATCCTTTAAAGATGTTCACAATGATCATTTCTTACCCTAAAATTACAAAGTCCTACAATTATTTGATCTGACCTTGGACAATTCCATCAACATCTCTTACTGCCCTCACTCTTATTCACTAATTCCAGCTGTACTGGCCTCTGGTTATTTTTCATTCAGTCAACTATACTAAATCAGACCTGTTACACCAAGACTTATTCTCTTCCAAGAAGCTTTCTTTCCCCAGATGACATCTCCTTGGCTTCAGGTCAAAGTTCAAATGTCATTTCCTTCAAGAAGCCCTCCCTAACAAACCCACTGAAAACAGCACATGCTGGTATATTATTATTTATTTTCCTTATTTATTTCATGTGAATCATCATTACCTGTCACAGAAACAACTAGAGATTTCAATTAGTCTTTCTTAAAATGTATCAGCCAGTTTAGTAAAAAATTCAGTGTTTCATTCCTAGCATCATGTAAACAAAGAACTAATGGACTAATTTTGAAAGTTTATGTTGGCATCGGGAAGACATAGAATATGTTCAACACTACCTCAAATCTCTCTTTTAAAATACATTATGTGAAAATAATCTAAAGCATATCCCATGAAATCCAGTTGTGTTATCTGGGAAACTCTGAGAGGTAAGTGTTGAAAAGAACAAGGGTGCACCTCTCACATATCTTAATGCATAGCATGGTATTTTCAGATGCTAAATATATTCATACTATAGGTCAAATATTTCATTTCCAACAGACTCATACTGATGACATTACCCAGAGAAAATTTGTTGGAAATTCTTTCTTTTATGATTGAACTCATACACAACTTGGACAACACATCTAAATCTTCATATCCTCTTATTCTTGAGGTGATTGTTACAGAGAAATATGTAAGGCCCAAAATGCCAGAGCCTGAGTCTTGGTTTCACCATCTACTATATCTGTAACATTAGGTGATATATTTAATGCTATACCCTTAGTGACTTCATTCAAAAGAAAGAAAGAAAGAAAGAAAGAAAGAAAGAAAAAAAGAAAGAAAGAAAGAAAGAAATATATATTTTAATGTAATTATCTGAAAACTATGAATTTATTGGTAATCTAAAATGAACCTGACAAATTTTGTATCATGTTTGCTGGGTACAAATAATGGCATACAATTGACCATACTTATTTAGACACAAGGTCATATACCAGTTACTTTACTATAATATAAAACAGTGTTATTCTAGAGAAGTTAGTGTATACATCAAGTCCTTCCCTCACTATCAATATTTTAAAAAGAAAGAATCTTCTTCATAGCCAAAGAATATATCAGTTACAATAAAATAAAAGAATGACTTTTTTATTGGCATAAGCCTTTCTGTAGAGTGGTTTTTAAATTCTAATAATCGTGTAGAAATTACATTAGGCAAATTCTAAACTAGTAAGGGAATTATTCTTATTTTGTGAATTCACCATTTATAGTTCAGTTAAATGTCTGTCAGCTTGCATAAGTCATAGCATAAATTAATGATAGATTACAAACAAAAAAAAGGTAGCTTACATAAGAAGACAGAAATTGATTTCTCAATCACTTTTAATACTATTTCTCTTTGCAAATGTTTTTACAAAATGAGAGCATAAAAGTGCTCTTCAAATCTTGAATCATTGAAAAAAGATCTCAAATGACTCCAGTGAGTACATTCTACTTAATTACCTGAGAGGTAGCAAAATCCTATCACTGAAGGAAAATGGGTAAAATTTTAAGACTTGTAAACATAATATTAACTCTTGGAGGATACCACCACCAAACCAGCATAGATGTGACAAGAAAAATTCTCACTTTGTAGAATGTCTCTTTCACATGTCCAGTGGCACCAATGGCACAGCATACCATCTGTGAGATGGCACTCCTTTCCATCCTTCCTTCTCTTCAGAAGGCACTCAAACAGTACTTTTAATGCTGTAAGTGAAATAGTGCTGTTATGGTGAAATAATGAGAATTTTTCTTTGGCTATAAGAATTTTACTCACAAACTTACATATTATGTTGTGGCTTTGAGGCATGCAAAACTGATAACTGCTCTAATTGGGATATACTCTTGAATTCAGGCAAACATATATTTAAGACATGATGTGATCCTTTGGTGTGCACATTCTAGCTTAAAGGATGATCTTCTCATGATGCAATTTATTAACCTCTCTTCTCCTTTTCACATGTATCCTTATTGGAAGTCTTGAGAACATTAACATTTGCCTGAGGGATAACCATTTTTTCTGCTTAGCTCAATAATCAATTCTACCATGAACAACATTAAAATTAAAGTAATTGAAATTCAACTTGTCATCTTCCTGATATATTGGTACTTTTCCTGTGGTACTTAATGTTGTTTTTCCACTTTCATCTCTTATACTATAAGAGAATAAGCTGAAGTAGCTTGCAATAAAGTAAGGTATTTTCTTACATGGGAGCTAACCACCTTATACTTTTCTGGGATTTTCAACTTCCTCTCTTTGAGTAATCTGTGGACTCTCTTTGAGTAATCTGTGGAAACCATCACATGATGCATATTTGACTTGTCCTTTAGTTAAATTATGAAGGAAGCAAAGCTGATGGTCTAAATCTGATTATACTTCACCTATGAAATTCTCTTTCTCCCAGAACCCCAAGACAGGTAGCTAGTTTTCTCTTCACCTCCCCCATTACTGAGAACTACCAACATTAAGGCAAGCAAGATTTCAGATTCTCAATCTTTTTTTCACATAGCTAGCAGTAATTTGTCCTGTGTCCTAATTTCTCCAGATCCTTCTTTCTGTTAAAATTTTGAGAAATTAACTGAGAAAAATATTACCCCACCTAAGAAAGACTTGCATATTAGTAGGTTCCTTTAATTTAACACTAAAAGGAATGCTCAAAGGTAAAAATTTCAAGAAATTAAAACAGGGAAGAAAAAACGTGTTTATAGTAGAGAGTGGGAAAAGCAGCATTTTCAGAGGTTTTGACACCATACACATTGTGTGGCTGACTAGCCTCCCTGTACATCCACTGGCCTCACAGTCTAGTTCATAAAGTAACTGACAGATGCTAACTGAGGTGTTTTCAAGAGAAACTTTGAGGAAGCCATTGTGCTGGGTGATATGCAGTTGTGATCTCTTATCATGCTCAACTGGACCAAATTTTCTGATAGGTTCTTTTCATTTTAAATTGGGCTCCTCTATAATCCCAATAAACTTAACTTGTAACACTAAGTGCATGTGTTCCAATTTTTGTTTCAGAATTGATATTATGGAAAACATTACTAAACCAATTCCTTAAAGATGTTACCATTAAATTCATTTCTTCCATTACTTTGCTACTGGAAAACATTAATAACTGTCCTTTTTATATCTCCATTTCCCTGTCCTCATTCATTACATTCTCTTTAAAGAATATAACCAAAAATGGACAAAATAAGCTAAAAACATTAATAGGATGACAAATGGCAATGCCATGGGTCAAAAAAAAAAAAAAAAAAAAAAACAAGAAAGATGGTAGGAAGTGCCAAAAAATAAGGATGTTGTTGCAATTTTAAATCATATGGTGTGGGAAGTTCTTAATAAAGAATATGGTATCTGAGAAAGATGTGAAGAATGTAAGGAAGAACAATGTAGATATGCTGATAAATTTCATTTTAGCACACAAGTGGCTAAAGCAGAGACTATAAGGATGAGAGTAGTAGGAGATGAAATTAGAGAAGTAACAGGGGCCACATTTTGTAGGGTCATTAGAACATCAAAAAGTTGTTCATTTTACTAAGTAATTTCAGAACACAAAATTTTGAGCAAAGGAGTACCATGATCTAACTTGTGCATTAACAAGATAACTCTTCTATTTTTAGAATACAATCAGCAAAAACAAGGGTAATGCAGGTGGACCAGGCTACCACATTAATCTAGGAAGGAGATACAAACAGGGTGGAATTAGTATAAAAGTCAATGATGTCTCCAACACTTTGGACCTGAATAATTAAAAGAAAAGATTTATTAGTTAAGAAGCTAGAAGACCCAGTGCGGTGGCGCACACCTATAATCCCAACTGTTTGGGAGGCTGAGGCAGGAAGATTGAAAGTTAAAAGCCATCCTTAGCCTCTTAACGAGGCCCTACACAACTCAGAGAGACCCGCTCTGTAAATGAAATACAAAAACAAAAACAAAAAGGTGGCTGGGGATATGGCTCAGTGGTTAAGTGCCTCTGGGTTTAATACCTGGTATATAAGAAGGAGGAAGAGAAGAAGGAGGAGGAGGAAGAGGAGGAGAAAGTGAGAACGAGAATGACAAATATGAGATTGGAAGTCCAAGGTTTTGATTTTGAGGTGTTAGTTTTGAACTGCTTATTAGAAATCTAAGTAGAGATGAAGACTGTCAGACATCTAGTGGGAGGTAGTTGAGTAGAGAAGATTGGAAATTGGTGGAGATCCTTGACCAGAAGATGTAAATTTAGGACTCATCAGCACAGAAATACTATTTTAATTACTAAGACATGATGAGATAATTGAAAGTGTATGTTTAAATAGAAGTGAGAAGTCCAAATACTGAGTCCTAGGATTTCCTGGTCTCGAGATCTGAAAGATAAGAAGAAACCAGGAGAAAGGAGTGAGAAGAAGCTGCTGGTTGGTAGAAGAAAAGTTGGGACAATCATGTTTTAGAAACCAAGTAAAGAAAGTACTTCCACTGTGTCAAATACTATGTGTATGTCAAAAACTATAAGTATGTCAAGTTAAATGAGAGCTGAGAGTTACCAGTGGGTTTTGATACCTGAAGTTATTGTTGACTTTGACAAGACCAGTGTTGGATTTGTAAGAGCAGATTCAACAGCAAACTGGGTAGCTAATTTAGCTTACAAATATAAAATTGTGCACAATGAAATATGGTCATTTTTTTATTCTGTCATTAGATCGATTGAATATAAAGTTTATTTGAAAAAGAATACAAGCAAGCCAGAAAACACTAAAAATAAAAATGACTGGGATAAGAACTGTTCTGCTATGCCAGATAGTAAAACATAGAATATGGCTAAAGTTAAAACAGTGTAGCATTAGGCCATGAATAAACTGGCAGATCAATGGAACAGAATTAGAAAACAGAAATAGAATTAATCCCATATAAAAATTTAGTATGTGATAAGGGCTGCAGCCTAAACCACTGGGGCAGATATGGACATTTTAATAAGTGGTATGGCATAGAACAATAGGACACAAAGTTGAATCAGTTCCTCATATTTTACACTATGATGGATTCAAAATAGTTCAATTATTTAAGTGTCAAAAATAAAATCATTCAAATATTAGAAGAAAATGTGGCCAAATTCTGCTATAACATGGCACTGAAAGAAACTTATCTAACTGAACTTTAAAATCAAGATGGAACAAGAGAATGATTAATAATTTGGGCTAAATGAAATTCAAAGACTTGCATGTGAAAATTTGTATTTTCATGATCAAGAAAAAAACTAAAAATATTTTCAACTTACGTATTGTCTTTTCAACATACAGTTTATATTATCAGTATTTAAGTAGCTTTTTAAAGATAATAAAGTATTAAAACTTCTCTGAGATATCATTTTTTCTTCTATCATATTGTGAAAAGATCTGAAAGCCGTACAGCATTCTTTATTGGTGAAGCTATGAGAAAACAGACTCTCCCTCAATGCTAGTATGAATACAAAATTCAACACTATGGAGGATGTTTTAGTCAGCTTTTTCACTACTGCAACCAAAAGACCTGACAAGAATAATTAAAGGAGGAAAATCCTGTACTGTCATGTATAACTCAACAGAACAAATTCTTAAAATGTTTAAAAAGGAGGAAAATTTTATTTGGAGGCTCATGGTTTTCGAAGTCTCTGTCCATAGATAGCTGACTCCATTCCTTGGGGCCTAAGATGAGGTAGAAAATCATGGCAGAAGACTGGTGGAGGAAAGCAGCACAGCACATTTCTCAGAAAGCAAAGAGGGCGTTCTCTAAGACAAGACAAAATATAAAACCCAAAGACATGCCCCCAGAAACCCACATTCTCCACTATACTCTACCTGCTTATAGTTACCACCAACTTAACGGCTATCAGGGAATTAATGCATTGTTAGGTTAAACCTCTTATAACCCAATCATTTAATCTCTAAACTTTGCATTGTCTTACACATGAGCATTATTCAAACCATAAAGAGAATAAGTTGGCAAAATGCAGCACAACTATATATACATAACACACAAACTAGAAATCCCACTTTCAACTTATATCCCCAAGATACACTTGCCAAAAAAAAAAAAAAAAAAAAAAATAGAAGGCTATTGCCATGGTATTTGTAAAAGTGAGACTTTAGGAACAATTCAAAAGTCTATCAGTGTAGGGGCTAGTTGAATAGTATACATAATGGAGTACTGTGCCACTTTAAAGATAAGAAAAAGAATATTTTCTATCTATGGCTATGGAAGAGTTTCCAGGATATATTGTTAGTTGGAGGTAAAGAAAAATTTATAGAGAACACTGCTACTTGCTTAAGAATGTGGAATTATGTATCTAAATAGGGGCAACCCATAAAGAAGTTTGTCATGATAAGAAAAGAGGGCACAGGGCAAGGATAGAGCTGGATTTCTCTAAATATATCTTATTTTTATAGCTGATATGGAGCTTGGTAAATGTTTTATGTCATATTAAAACAAAAGTAAAATTTAAAACAATTCCTAGAAATGTAAAGTGAAATAAAACATATATGCCTATTTGCTAAATCATGACAGAACCACACAGAAAGGAGCGAGTCCAACTAGCTAGTCTTTAAAGGGGGTCGTTTGACTCAATCTCCTCAGCGGTCTCTGCCCTAAAGAAAAAAAAATGAACTTCTGTGCAGAGATAAAGCAGCAGATCTAAATCCCTTCAACTCAGCACATGAGCTTGGGGTGGAAGTAGTCAGGTGACTTTGTTCAACAATTATTTTGCAAACTGGACCTTTATGTAAATAAACTGATACTATTTTCCAGGTAGAAGAGACTTTTCCTCTGAAATGCCTTCAGCAGGATATATCTAGTTAGGGATCATAGAATCCATGAGAAGAGGTTTCCAAGAGTATTGCAGAAGCTAATGATTTTGAAGAGTGTTCAACAAAGGTATTCTATAATTTAAGTGTTCCCCTTTGTGTAAGAAATATTGAAAATTTGTCTTAGAGATATCATCTATTCTAGGTTACAGACTCATGTCTAACAACAGAAGGAAAATTCTGGAGAGCTGTTTTCAATATTCGAGATTTCTCTGTATTTTACCTGACTCTTTAATTATCCATATCCTTGAAATTATTTAGTAAATGTTGATAAGATCTTCTACCCATGTGACTCTGATTTGGCAATTTGATCTGGCATATTAGCTCACCTACAGAGGAAATTAAATGCTTTCAGTAATCATACTATTGATAGAGGTTTGATGTTATTATAAAACTTTGGTGTGCCTAATGTGGGATAAAGTAAATATGTCATTTTCTGATTTCATTAGGAACTGAGTTATTTTAGTGTGTGAGAAAGGAGAAACAAATGTAAGATAAACATGCCAAGTAAAAAAGTTTTATTCCTGATTTTGAAATGAAAGGGTAAACTCATGATATATTTTATGATTTTATTTATTTTTTAAAACTTATTTTTTAGTTGTAGATGGACACAATACTTTTATTCTGTTTTTTACTTATTTATTTATATGTGGTGCTGAGGATCGAACCCAGTGCCTCACACATGCTAGGCAAGCACTCTACCACTAAGCCACAACCCCAGCCCCTATTTTATGATTTTAAAGAAGAATACTTGAAAAGTCTTCCCACCAAAAAGTCCTAGAAATAATTAACAGTAGCATAATCACCTCTATTAGGGAGATGCTATCTTTAAATATCATGTTCTACTAAAGAACAAAAGCTTTCAGGAAAAATGGTAATTTCAGGTCTGGGATTGTTACTACACAAAATGAATCTAGGGCATATTGTGATATTAAAAATCAAGGATGCAGCTGGGCATGGTGGTGCACGCCTATAATCCCAGCACTTGGGAGGCTGAGGCAGGAGGATTGTGAGTTCAAAGCCAGCCTCAGCAATGGCGAGGCACTTAGCAACTCAGTGAGACCCTGTCTCTAATAAAATACAAAAAAGGTCTGGGGATGTGGCCCAGTGGTCGAGTGCCCCTGAGTTCAATCCCTGGTACCAAAAAAAAAAAAAAAAAAAAAAAAAAAAAAAAAAAAAAAAAAAATCAAGGATGCTACCAAATGCTAATGTCTTCATGTCAAAAAGACTCAGAAACAAACATGAAGAGGCTCTGAGAGACTAAAGATTATCCAATTTGAGAGGCAAAGGTAATAACTGTGATTGAATAAACATCAAATATATTTAAATGTGCACATTTTTCTCATTTGGGGAAAATGCTAGAAATCAAATCCTTATTTTTAAAACTTGTAAATGGTAAAAATCAAGCATTTGTTCTTCCTTCCTATATGAATTGTACCTTAGGCAATGGGTAGTTAGCTATCAAAGAGGTGATAAGGGAAGTATCTCTGCACTAAATTATTCTAGCTAAGAAACACAGAAAAAAATAAGGAATATCATCACTTTGTAAACCCAAATAAAACAATACATATAGACAATAATTACACTAGCTGCACACACAAGTAGAAATACAACCAGACATAATGTGCCTTCTGATGGAAATATAGAATATAACCTATGGCAAGTTCTTGCCAAAAGAAGGGGAATAGGAGGTGAGAGAGTCTGAATCTAGTAAAAATTTAGACCTATCTTCCAACTTAAAAAACATTCAGAAAGAAAAGTAATATTGTAAATCACACAACAGGGATAAAATTAGTAAAATCCATCATAAGACAGTTTACAGAACAAACATCTCTTTCACAAATATAATATTGCAAGAAAAGTAAAGGGAGAAACACATATGGAAGAAATCAATCTAAAAAGACTTAAAAGACATCAAAATTGCAAAGTGTGGGCTTTGTTTGAATAGTGATTCAAACAAAAAATACTATTTAAAAAATAAAAAAAATGTAACAGAGAAACACAAATGCTGATTTAATATTTGCTGATATTAAAGAAATATTGTAATTTTTAGATGTGATAATGCCACTTTTCTATGGTCTTTAAAAGAGCATATGATCTCTAAGGAACAAGAAAAAGATATGCCCTCTCACCACTACTTTGTAACATTGTACAGAATTCTTGGCTAACTTAGCAAAATAAGCAAAGGAAAGGAAAGGTATACAGACTGGGAAGAAAGAAAAAAATCTGTCTTTGTTAGATGACATGACATTTTCTATGACATCTGCATAGAAAATCAAAACCAATCAACAAAACAACTCCTGAAACTAAGCAATGATTGGTTTCAGGACATAAGGCTAATGTATAAAATTAATCATTTTCCAGTAAACCAACAATGAACAATTTGGGGATTAAAATTAAAAGCACATTATCAATTACAATAGCACACAAAAGAATGAAATACATATAAATCTAACAAAATATGTACAAGATAAATATAAGGAAAACTGAAGAAAAAGATCGAAGAACTAAAAAAAATTGAAAAGATGCTTCCAAAATTTTCAGGAATCTAAAAGCAATTACAACCACATCTTTCACATATAAGAAGCTCATTCTGTGAAGAGAAAGCCCTGATGCTCCTTATCAGAGTGGCAGTGGGGAATAGTACTAGTAGAGTGAACCCTCCTAAACCAGGTTTGATTCAGAGAAGTAACACAAAAATGAGAATACAAAAACCCATCTTGAAGGAAGCAGATTGAGTCAGAGAAACAAAAAGGAAAAAAAGTCTTTTGGGTCATGAAACCTAGCCCTCCTAAACGACAGATCCTATCAACTAGAATTGCCAGAATTCTGCAAATAAAAAATATGGTATGCACAATGAAATATGAATTGTGAACAAGTAAAGAAAGTGGTATAATTATATCACAAATGTTGCAGAGTATGGATATACCCTCAAAAATGTAGTTTAAATAAAATTCAAATAAAACTGGGCATTCTGTCTCATACCTGGAAACTCTGACAGATAACTTGGCCAGAGAAATCCAAGCATGAGTAATAGAATAAAAGAAAATGGTATTCTGTTATATAAAATCACCACGAGAAAAAAAATGTGTAAAATAGGCATCAAAACAAATTAATGGACAAAGAATACTCTCCAGGAAAAGTTATTACAGAGTAGGTAAAAACTGTAAATATGTACATCATCAAAAATTAAACAAACACAAACTCAATGGAGAAAATCAGGAAAGAGCTCAAATGAAATAGATGAGATAGAGCTGCCAGAACTCCAGGAAGAAGTCAAGAGAAATTAAAAATCATCACATGGATAAATAATCAGAAGAACCACAAGTGGCATTGAATGCTGGAAAACATATTCATATTAAGGAACTCAAAGGAGAAAAATGAAAATAGCAACTTGAAATAAAGGATTAAAAATGTTTGGAGAAAATTCATGACAGTATCTGAGTTTGACAGACAGCTTGCAAGATAATAGAATCATGCAGTGATACCACAAACTCAAATTTTATAAATCGACTTAAAATGTTTAAATTTAAATGTTTGTAATGAGGCAAGTCTTACCAAATGCTTTTTTTATAATATGGATAATAGGTATTGTTGACAATAATAAGAGGTAATATTCATGGTCCAACTTCTTTTTTTATTGAATTATTTATTTATTCTAATTTATTATACATGCTTGCAGAATTCAATTCATTTCGTATTACATATATAGAGCACAATTTTTCAAGTCACTGGTTCTACACAAAGTGTTTTCATACCATTCATGTCTTCATACATGTACTTAGGGTAATGATGTCTAACTCATTCCACATCATTCCTATCCCCTTGCACCCTCTCTTCCCCTCCCTCCCCTTTGATCTATTTAAAATTCCTTCATTCCTCTCATCCCCCCACACTTGACATTATGAGTCAGTATCCTCATATCAAAGAAATCATTCAACCTTTGATTTTTGGGGATTGGCTAGCTTCATTTGGCAATATTTCCTCCAACTTTTCATTGTCCAACTTCTAAGAGCCAGGAAATATTTTAAGGCATTGAATCTCAACACTGGTATATGAAAGTACCACTAAGTACTACAAATGCAGATATACTGATAAAATTGGTTTGGGTATGAAGTCAGGGTACCTGGATATTATGCGTTTCCACAGGTGTGCTTATTAATAAGTGAGGCAGAACCACTAATTGTGCAGTTTAAAGGATTTTTTTAAAAAGGAACTTTGAGAAAAACCATATAAAGTAGGTCATTTTGGGTGCCATTTTACAAATGAGAAATTGTGTTGACATTATTTTCTGTTTTGTTCTCTTTTACGTTTTTACCAATTCAATCTCAGTGACACCTGTCAGATAATGAAGGCTAGTTTCCTTTTTATAGCTGAAATAAAACAATCACAATCCATGTAACAGGAATGATTGACCAGAAATCTATGGAATCAATGTAAGAAGGCTGGTAATAAAACCTGTGCTTTGGGGCTTTCACTGGTGCTAAAATACTTAATTGTACATCTGATAGGTTAATATTAGAAAAACAATACAGTAGTATTAACAGGCCACAATGAAGTACAGAGTGAAGAAAAAGAAAGGTAACAAATGCCTGTCTTGTATTTTACCAGATATTTTACTGGCATTGTATGGATTGATGCAAATAAATCTGTATAAAATTAAAAAATGCTTGGAATGAAAATGAAGATATAAAAGGCAAACAAAGAAGATCCAATGTATGTATAATTGCAATCCCTGGAAAAGAAACCAAAGCAATAAAACATAGCAAATACTTAAGAATATAACTCAAGATTAAAATATGAAAGAAAAAATACTTGATTCTATAGATTTACATAATGAATACCAATAATGGTACCAATGATGAACACTGAGAAAGAAACTAGTACAGGTTGAGACTCTCATATTTTAAAAGGGAAGAACAAAACTTTTCATTTTCATGTAACAAATTAATTCATTTATAAGAGGAAACAATTCAAGCTGAAAACAGATATCCCTACAGCACTTTCAATACTAGAAGTCAAAGACAGAGCAGCTATAAGATACTCATGGAAGGAATGTGTGAGGAAAAGATTTGATACACTGTTGAAAACTAAGTATAAAAACTCCAAGTAAAAGAAGGAAGGGACATTTTCTCATGAATCTTTCATAGAGAAACTACTGGGGTAAACTTGGGCACAAAAAAAATGCTTTTTAGGAAATTGAAGAAAAATTGTCAGTGAACATACATATTTTTCTCTCAATATAACAATAAAGAAGATATATAAATTTGAGTGATAAATAAGATGTAAATATAACATGCCTTGAATTATGGAAATAACATAAATACAAAAAATTGGGACATAATGGATATTGATATAAGTAGTGTAAGTTTACAAAGTTTTCCATAAGCTGTAGTGAAAAGATACTTACACCTTATTAGTTAAACACTATAAAGAACAAAAATATTATTATTGACAAAATTTGGGTGGTACAAGGGAAATAAGGAAAGACAGAGAGTAATAGTGCTACTTTTATCATATTGCTCACAGGCAGGAATTAATACATAATATTTAAAGAAAAAAGAAAACCAAACAATATAAAATATAAATTAGAAGATGATCAATAGAATGAGAATACTTATTTTTCTAAATATCAAAAGAAATACATACATGCACACACAAAATGAGAAATATGTCATATATAAAAACCTTTGCCAGGCACAGTGGCGCACACCTGTAATCCCACCACTTGGGAGGCTGAGACAGGAGGTTCACAAGTTTGAAGCCAGCCTCAGCAATGGTGAGGCACTTAGCAACTCAGTGAGACCCTATCTTTAATAAAATACATAAAAGGGCTGGGGATATGGCCCAGTGGTCGAGTACCCCTGAGTTCAATCCCCAGTACCACAAAAAAAAAAAAAAAGCAGAAAACAAGCTAGCATGACATTAAAGGCCTTGATATTTTACTTCCGTAATTGACATTAGCCTTAAACAATCTATTTTACAAATTGTTTTCAGATTGAATCTTGATATACCTATCCTAAATTAACAAACTAATATGAAGTAACTTACTTTTATAAATGATGTTCATTAACAAAATGAAACCATAAAAATATGAATGGAAGGAAAAGAAGTTTTTAAAAGTATTTAGTGAATATGTCATAGACAAAGGATTAATTTCTCTAATATAAAACTTCTTTAAAATTTAAGTTACAAAGTACTATAGGAAAAATATCAAAGAATAAGAACAGAATATGCTCAAAAAGAAATAAATCCTTAAAATATTGAAAAGTGTTCACGCTTATTCATGAGCATTGGCTCATGATGCTGGTAGAAGTGCAAATTGGTAATATACTAAGAAAGGCAATTTGGCACTATTTATCAACATTACAAAAACATACAATCTTTGGTCTAGGAATCCCACTTTGGAAAATTATATTCTACAAAGATATTCACACACATGAAAATCACGTATGTGTAAAGTTATTCATTCGACATTACTTATATCAAAATGATAAAGAATAAAAATATGTTAGTAGTGATGAGAGAATAAATTTTCATAACTTTTTCAATAGAAAACAATGTGAAATTGTGAGAAAGAATGAGGAATCTTTCTAGTGCACTGATAGAAAAAGGTTTCCAAGATCTATTAAGGAAAAAATAAAAATAAAAACTACAGTAAAAAAAAAAGTATTATTAATATGCAACATTTTTTGTAAGAAGAGGAAAAACAAACTACCATTATTTGTCTCCATTTTTCATTTGCATACAGGAACTCTTGAATGATACATAATTAAGTGAAAAATGTGGAAACAAGGTAGATAAAGAACAGGAGTGGAACAAGATCTTTCACTACATTTTTTTTGTTGTTGTTTAGTAACATTGATTTTTGAACACTATAAATGTATTATCTGCTGAAAAAGTTAAAATTAGAAAAATAAAAAGTAGCATTTTCTAAGAATGTCTTTCATATTTTTTCACATGTACACAAAGGTTTTTTGTTACAAAGGGCTCACATTAGCATTACTAGTAATAGCAAAAAACTGGAGGAAATCCAAATGTCCCTAGATTGGTACCTAATTAAATTATGTTCCATTTATTGATGAAAGCATATGCAACCTTTAAAAAATAAAAATAAACAAAACCACTGTTTCCAACTTCCAATATATCATTTTAACTGGGAGTTTCTATTTAATTTTCTGCTTAAAAACCCACAAAAAGGAACATTTTAAGAATATTTTAAACAAAACTGAATAATCACCCTTAAAAAGTCAATATACATATTGTTTTTAGGCTTTAAAAATATGTATTGCTCTAAAATTTTCTAAATAACTACTGTATTTAGTTTTCAGTACGGTATACAAAACTACACATAAAACCTCCAAACAAACTTAACTATACACAGTGAAAGTCCAGACAGACTAAAAATGTTATTCATAATGTGGAAATTTAAATCAGATAAAAGGAACCTTGATTTGCCCAGAAACCAGAATCTATACTTCCCATTGAACTATGAAAATCACTATTGCCAAGAGAATTAGGATCAGTAGCCCAGGGATTCAGTAACTAGCTTGGGGATGAAGAAAAAAAGAGGGAGAAGTATCAAATTGTCACTACTTATCCTATTAAAGTCAATCATCCAAACACATTTTCTGAAAAGGAAACACTAAATAAGCAAGCATTCATATTTCTATTACAAAGTCATACATTTTTATTTCAGCTTGAAAATTTGTGTTAAAAATATGACAAACAATATGACAGTCTGGCACAAGAAAATCAATTGCTATCACCCATTCATTCATAAATCATCTGATGTGTGGATATAACCATTATACCAAGGATCAAGTCCCGTGCTAGAGAGTAGATGTTGGAGTTTTGCTGTTATATAAATAGCCATAGTTCAATGTGGTGTGCTAAATAAAAGTATTAATAAAGAACTAAAAGGCATAATTGAGATTTGAGAGTGACAATGTAAATAACATGTGCACTGTATCAAGGACAGCTTCATTCCTTAAACTATTCCATAGCCAGATGAAAAAGAGATGGAATATCTATTAGATATTCTAATATCTATTAGATATTCTATGGAATATCTATTAGAAGCACAAGGACAAAATATGATATTCAATGATCTATCCAAGAAATGCAGAATAGTTCTGTAGTAATAGTATTGATTGCAGTCAAAGTGGTTGTAAATGAGGTTGAAATATATCTTGAAGCCACATTGTAAAGGACACCCCTTCTACCAAGCTACAAAGATTTAAGTTATCTATGGAGAACGAGAAATCACTAAAGGTGTTTAAGTAAAACAAATAGATTTGGGTTTTACAAAAAGAAAACTGATGTCATTGTTATATTTGCATTGATTGAAAAAGCAGAAGCAAAAAAAAAAAAATTTAGGCAGTTGATATTAGCCAACAGATTTGGGGAATAGTTAAATTTTATGTTTCAACCTGCCCTACATCACAGGATGCCAGATGTCTCATGAAGTATTATTTCTGGGTGTGTATGTGAGAGTGTTTCCAGAAGGAATTAGCATTGTCAAGTGTGATGGGCATTATCCAATCTGTTGAGGACCTGAATAGATCAAAAAGGTGCAGGAAGGGAGAATTTGCCTGACTGAAATTGACCGAAGAACACAGGCCATGGAGTAACCAATTTGATGGTATACAAAAACCACATGGGAAATAGACAAGATTGACAATGAAGACTGTAGTAATAAGGAGCAGAGCTGCAACAACAGAACAGAGCCTTGGGACCACTGTTGTTTGAAGGACAAAAAGAGGACATATGGGAGGACCTGGATCATACATTTCAAGGGAACAAAGAATTTTATGAAGTGCAACATTATTATCAAGTAGTATAATACTGGTTGTAAAAGATAAAGACTAAAATGTTTCCACTGAAAAACTTGAAGGTCTTATTAAGAAGAGTCATTGAATGGCTGCGGGTAAAAACTGGCTTTAGTGAATTGAAAGTAAATGAAAGGCAACCAAATGAAAATAATGTGTGTTTACATTTCTCTATAAATGTCACCGTGAGGAAACAAGAGGGCTCGCTTATATTTTAATATTGAGTTTTCCTTTTCTAGTTATAACAAAATGTCATCAAACTAAAATGCATTGAAATATTTAACTTGTTTGCTTTATGTAAATAGGTTTAAAATAGCAAAATAGAAACAATCACAGTGGTCAACTGTTCTCCCTTTTTCAAAGTAAGAGGGAGAATTAGAATTTATTGGACATTTAACATCAGCCCAAGTAAGTTTACCAGAAAAATCAACTTGCTCTACTGTGACATCTATAAGGATTCTCAAATTGCTCAGGAATCCCTTCCTGGCATTCTCTCAGTAGCCTTTCTTATTCTGGGCTTTAAGGAAGTTTAATTCTTCCACTAACACTGCCTGGGTATGTTCTGGTTTGGACATTTGAAAATATTCAATTTGACCACGAGGTCGGCTCCCATCTCTCATGATTCCTCAAAAGCTTCAAGGGCCAGGCTCAAAAAACCAGCCTTTTAGAATTCTATTATTAAAATTTTACCATATATTCTACATACCTTTACAGTGTCAGTGCAAAGGTTTTTGGGTTTTTTTGTTGTTGTTTGTTTGTTTGTTTTCTCATTGGATTATAAGAAAATATCTACAAAAATAAAGCCTTGTTCATTGTTATAGTCTCTTGTTTACTATCTGTATGTTGCAGCTTCCCTCCTTTCCAAGAAAAACCTCTTCATTTGAATAGTGACTTGGCAAGCATAAACAGAAAGGTCTAGTGCCAGGATCCAACATATGTACCATAAAGAAATGAACACAAGCACACTATGGCCGTTCAAGTTGTTTAAGTGAAAGAAATTCGTAACAGAAAATCATACATAAAACTGGATTAGTTAACTATTGCTATACTACAAACCACACCAAAACTTACTGGCCTAAAACAAGAATTATTTACTTACTCATGAGCAGTTTGGGTTGAGCTCAGCTGGGTGGCTCCTCTGGTGGTTTCTCCTGAGAGCATACATGTGGATGCAGGCATCTGATAGTTCAACTGAAGGTTGGCTGAGCCAACATGCCCACGCTCGTGTGTCTGGCAGTTGACACTGGCTGCTACCTAGACTTCCTTGGTTCTTTTCCACATGGTCTCACATCTTCCCGGAGGACAGAAAGAGCCTCTTCACATAAGGAAAGCATTGTTCCAAAGAGTAAAAGTGGAAGCAGAAAGAAGTCTTTAGACCTAGCTTCAGAAGTCACACAACTTTGTTTTGCCAAAGCAACTCTCAAGATTGACGAGATTCAAGGAATATGGAAATAGACTCCACCTATTAAGGGAGAAATGGCAGAACCACATTGCAAAGGGGCATAGATGGGGGCAGTGTGATTCATTGGAGGCCTTTATTTATAATTAATTGGAATTAATAATAAGAAAACAAGTGTCTGCCCTGATAAGAAACATCACACCTTTTTTTTCCCATCAAACATGATTATGACTTTTTAAATGTGTTCTTCAAACTAGACTATGAGCATGTTAAGGGTTCACACCTTACCCTACATCCCTCAGAGCGCACAGAGGTTATGGTAGCATCTTCACATAGTAGGAATACAAATATTAATAGTATTAAAATACTGCATTAGTAATTAATATTTATTGAATTTCACTACACTATGGTCTAAAATCTGTGCTTTAGTTATCTAACTTAATGCTCACACAAATGTTACTAGGAAAATATTATTATTATTACCCTCAGTCAGAAGATGAGAAAAACAAGCCTTAGCAGAAACAAATAATCTAGTCAAAATTATAATGGGTCAAGTGGATCACAAACCAAGCCTACCTGACTCTGAGCCTATCATGTTGCTCCCTGTGCTGTACTGCACTCTCCTAGTTAAGGACAAATGTGAGGACCTGTATGCTATGGTTTGTCTAACTCCAGGAAGGAATATCTACACACCAAAGTATAATTGAGTCTTTTATCTACTGCTTCATACGTTTTTTTCCTTAGTTATTAGTTAGATTTTGCAAATGCTGAAGGTGTCCAGAGTGATTTATTTTCATCTCAATTCCAACACATTTTGGGCTATTTTATCAGTCTATAGGGAAAACAGATTGTTGTTTTTATTTTCGTTTGGCTGGTTAAAAAAAAAAAAAAAAAAAAAAACTTCATTTACTAGGTAAAAATATTGTAAGTATTTGCCTGGGGACATCTCCTTTGGCAGACAACCTGTTTGTAGAGTCCAATTCCCATCAGCTCAGTAGTTGAGATTAATGATGTGGGAAGAGTTTTGAACACTCTAGGTGGCAGAATGGGTGATTTAACAGCAAAGCTGTGCAAATCAATCTACCCCACATCTCACAGTCATCTTGTAAATTTACAGAAAAAAAAAAAAAAAGAAAAAGGAAGAAAGAGGGAAAATGAGAGCATAGAAGGAAAAAATAACACCTATTTCTATGTGGAAAGTTAGATATGATTTTTGTTTATTTTTTGTATTTATGTTTTTATTTACTTTTATCCCAACATGCATATGATACAAAAACAAACAAATAAACCTCTGCCATAATGCACCTCTCATTGATGGGGATATGTACATTACACAAATAACACCTTCCTTCCTCAGAACCCTGGTTCTATATAAGCAATTGAGTAAGCTTTACCTTCAAGCAAGGAGAATGCAGAAAAGAGGAGAATGTTGGAGAGGGGATTGCAGACTACCAAGACTTTAGAAGCAGGAGAAGATAAGGGTAGTTCCTGTGTTCTCAGGATTCTGATAGACTGAGCTTTCTGGATGGGCACAACAAAAAGATATTATATGACCCAAGTAGCCCTTAGGTAGTCCTGTAGAACTCAACCAGGAACAGAATGCAGAACTCTCCCCAGATACCATCAAGGTAAACTTGGGTAGAACTTGGATAGAACGTAGAACTCCATTAGCTGCCACATAGGTTCATCTTGGTCATTTTATAAACTGTATAATGACATGATCTTACATTTTATCAGAATTTTTGGACACTATTTTCTCAAATTACAAGAGTGTTATAACCTACTTGCATAATCATAAGCTGTGTAGAAAAAAACATATGTTAAAAGTAATATATGTTTATAATAGCAACAAAAACTAAAATGTACCTGCTATCCTGGAGACTGTTAGCTGTGTCCTAATGTTCTTTTCCCTTTCTTCCACACTGATAGGACGCTAGGCTTTTTTTTTTTTTTTTTTTTTTTTTTTTTTTTTTGGCTAAGTTATAGCCTTATAAAATAAAGGCAATGTTTCTCAAGCTCTCTTGCTACCAGGAAGGTTGTGTGACATCCTATTCCAGTAAATGGAATCTAAGAGGGAGTTCTTCTACCTCAGTTTCCAAAAGCCTTTCATGTAAGACACCTGAATGTTCTCCTTGACACCTTCTTGCTTATCTTTTCCTCAGTCTTGCTCCTTGGACTGTGGTTATGATAGCTGCCACCCTTGTAGTTATCTAAACTCATAAGGACCAGACTTGACATCAAATGTGAAGGCAGAACGATATGGAAGGTACCTGAAATCCTGAGGACTATGTGACAGTTATCATACCTATCCTTTGTGTGATACGTTCATGAAAAAGACAGATTGCATCTTTCATGGTAAAGTCACTATAATTTTGAGTCTTCTTGACTTTCAACCAAACCTAGTCCTAGGTGGTATGCCTAGGAATAAAATTAATAAGAAATGTAAAATAGCTATGTAAAGCATACTTAGTTAATGATAGATAGAGTGAATACTTGAATCAGTAAAGAATCATGTTAATTTTCTGGTTAAGAAGACTCAATATTATAAAGATATAAATTCTTTAAAATTAGCCTATAAATTCAACAAAATGTCATTGAAATTGCAATTGGAATTTTAACGGATCTCAAAAGACCCATTATAGTTAGGATTTTGAAGTTCATCTGAAAAATTAAATGTATAAAAACATCCCCCCAAAAGTTTGAGAAAAAGGGTCAGGAATAGCAACTTGCATTTTGATATATAAAAACATGAAACATACTGATTAAAATAATGTTATTGGAATAAAACATACAATATAGATCAGTGCAACAAAAATATTCAAATGCATAGTCTATGAAGGAAAGTATGTATATATACATGTTCAATGAACACATATATGTAAATATATAATATATGTGTAAAGACATAAATATATTCATATATTTAGTATTTTTAAGGCAAAATGTTAAATGAGTGATATTGAGGCAATTAAATGTAATTTCAAGAAAAATTAGGTATTTATTTTATAAAATTTCAAAAACAAATTCAGGATAGATTAAATATCTGTATGCAAAACAAACCTAAAAATTACTTATAATGTAATATAAGAATCTATTTTGTCTTCATTAAATTATTTATTTATTCTAATTTGTTATACATGATGGCAGAATGCAATTCATTTCATATTACACATATAGAGCACAATTTTTCAACTCACTTGTTGTACACAAAGTATTTTCACACCATTGTGTCTTCATACATGTACTTAGGGTAATGATGTCTAACTCATTCCACCATCATTCCTACCCTCATTCCACCATCATTTGTACCCCCTTAACCCCTCCCTTCCCTCCCTCCCCTTTGCCCTATCTAAAGTTCCTCCATTGCCGGGCGCGGTGGCGCACGCCTGTAATCCCAGCACTTTGGGAGGCTGAGGCAGGAGGATCACGAGTTCAAAGCCAGCCTCAGCAATGGTGAGGCACTTAGTAACTCAGTGAGACCCTGTCTCTAATAAAATACAAAAAAGGTCTGGGGATGTGGCCCAGTGGTTGAGTGCCCCTGAGTTCAATCCCCGGTACCAAAAAAAAAAAAAAAAAAAAAAAAATTTAAAGTTCCTCCATTCCTCCCATGCTCCCCACCCTATCACCATAATGAATCAACATCCTCATATCAAAGAAAACATTCGGCCTTTGGTTTTGTGGGATTTGCTTACTTCACTTAGCATTATATTCTCTAACTCTATCCATTTAACTGCAAATGTGATAATTTTATTTTCTTTTAATGCTGAGTAATGTTCCATTGTGTATATATACCAAAGTTTCCCTATACATTCATCTACTGAAGAGAATCTGGGTTGGTTCCACAATTTAGATATTGTGAATTGTACGGCTATAAACATTGATGTGGCTGTGTTGCTGCCTGAAGCAATGGCCCGCCTGCAGCAACAAAGCCGTGGGAATAAGTTCAGAGGCAGACTGGAAACGAACAGGCTCTTTATTCTGCCAGCTTCTCTCTCCAGCTCCAACAACAACTCCAACATGCCAAAACCACACTCGTCCAACCAAGCAACAACCAATGGTGCCGACCCAATCCGCCAAGTCCCGGCTCAAGTCTCGCGAGATCCCGGGCCAAGTCCTGTGAGACTACGGAAGGCAGCAATGCCCGAACATCTCCATGGCCCGCAGCCAACCTAAATCTCAGCCATCTCCCCAATCAGGGCTACTGCATTTCCCCCCTTTTGTTTTAAAAGAGGGGATGCTCTAGGATGTCCATGTGCAATGAACATTCTTACCCATCATTGGATAATCAAGGCTGTGCCCTTGACTCCTGTCTTAGGTTGATATGTCGGCCACATGAGACTGTCCAGTGCGACTGTGCCTGTCTTAGGTTGTCTTCCTCTGGGATCTTACCCATCATTGGCTAACCAGCCATCTAATGGAGCCCTTTAGGATCGACTGTGTATGATAACTAACAGCCGTCCAATTGTGAAGAGATGCTGCGGCTTTAAGGCGACAAGCCTTCTGCTGACGAGCCAAATTTCATAGCATATCAAATTATTTAAACAAATCAGCTGCCCTAAGTTCCATCAAGTAACACACTGAGTTCTCTAGACAAATACCCGCAAGGCATTGTCCTGTAAAGTCCCAAACAATGAAAGATCAAAATGTCCACTTGTTATAACACGTTGATCTAGGAGGCCCCATGCATGCAGAGCAGAGGCCACACTGCTGGTGAGGTTGTTTGATGCTTGAGCAGCAGGGATGCTTGCAGTGACCACGATCCCTGCAGCTGTAGCAGCAGCCGTCTTTTTTATGTCTAGACGATGCCACCGGCAAATCTTCAGGGCCCGCTACCTAGAAACTCAAGCATCAATTATTAAAGGAAAGGCAATGCTATTCCAGCACTGAGTCAAGAGGCGAGTTGTCAAACTAAAAAATAGAATTATTACATTAGAAAATTAAAGTTGATTTCTGCTCACACACATTGCTGCTTGCGCTCCCACAAACATAAGCTGTCAAAATATCATATTCAGAACAAAACAAAGACTGAGAGTATTTACTGCATTAAAGATAGATTAAAGAAAAGCTAAAGGCACTTTGGAAAAATAATTTGTTAGCTGGAACCCTCGAGTCTCTGTAACCTTCCATGAAATTATCTGTTGAAATAACTCAAATTAATCAGCTATAAAACAAATAAAGTTAATTACAAATAAACATTCCTATGTCAAAACACCAAAATATCACGTTATACAGCACTAGTCATATTCTTCGCTAAAGAGAAATCCCTGAGGCACTTATAAATCAAAATTGAAGGTACCTTCACTTATTAAACTATTTACCCAAATTGAATACTCTTAAACTTAAATGAATTAAAGTTATTTGGATCCATATATATATTTTTTTTCATAAGCGCTTTGTTACTTGTGACGTCACACTGGACAGACGTACAAACCTACAAACATATATTTGTGACATCACATTTACATGAAATTTAGACAAATGCACAGACATAAAGACATATAAAAAAGAAAAAATACAATTGTGTGCACACTAAAGAGAGATCTCCTCATCCCGGCCAGGAGGAATGACACTTAAGTTGTGAAATATTTTGAAGGACTCTTTTAAGGGAATCATTCCATACCTTCATCTTGGTCCTCTTGATTTTGTACCTTTTTTTATTAATCTTCATTCCTCAACAACTTCATCTTGATCTTTATGATTTGGTACCTGCTTTATTAATCTAGATGGTATCCATATTGGAGAGGATTCGTGCTTTGGAAAAACACAAACAGATCCTCTCCCCCAAATTAATACTGGATCTGGACCCTTCCATGTACCTGAAAGAACATCCTTCCAGTAAACCAAAGGTTTATGTTGTTGGTGTGGGTTCCAATGTCTGTCTCCAGCAGAATAACCATTAGAGTCTAAAGTTTAAAAATTTAAGGTAAACAGGGCAACTGCCAATCTCTCCCTAGGATTTTTCCAATTTCCTTCTTTTTGTTTTAATAACATAATTTTCAGTGTGCAGTTTGCTCTTTAAATAATGCCCTGACCCTGAGGATTGTATGGGATGCCTATTTTATGGGATATATTGAATTTTGTACAAAACTGTTTGAAAGATGAGGACGTATATGTAGGGCCATTATCTGTTTTAAGCATTTTGGGGATGCCCAATGCAGCAAAAGCTTGTAAACAATGAGATGTAACATCTTTAACTTTTTCTCCAGAATGTAAGGAAGCAAAAATCATGCCTGAGCATGTATCTATGGTCACATGAATAAATCGCAATTTTCCAAAACTTGGCTCATGAGTAAAATCCCATCTGCCACAAATGATTGGGCATTAATTCTCTAGGGTTAACACCATAATGAGGATTGGGCAAATGTGTCATACAAGATTTACAATCTTTTACAATTGTTCTGGCTTGCTCCTTTGTGATTTTAAACCTACGCTGCAAGGTGGTGCTATTGATGTGAAACTGGGAGTGAAATAAAGTATCTTGTTGGAGCACTGAAAGTATAAATATTGTTTTTGTAAGTTCATCAGCCTTTTGATTACCTTCATGGAGGGGACAGGCAAGTCGGTATGTGCTCTAATATGCCCTACGAATAGAGGTTCTTTTCTTGCCCACAAAAGTTTTGTATTTAATAAAACAATTTTAAAGGCTGGAGTATGAGGTGCTATTGGTCCTGCTAGCTCTAATTTTGGGACGGCATGTACAGTATAGTGGCTATGTGAAAAAATGTTCATGGGCTGCTCTCTAAAATTTTCCAGAGCTCTTACCACAGCTTCCAGTAACACCATTTGAGCTGATTTGCGTGCAGTTATGTAAGTTATATTTTCTTTTTTAGTGACTACTGCAGCAGTACCATTTGAGGACCCATCTGTGAATACATTTAATGCCTTAGGAATAGGTTGATTTTTTATTACCTGTGGAAATATAATAGGATGATTGATACAAAAAGATAATATAGGAGACTTAGGAAGATGATTATCAAAATTTTCAGAAGTAGAGCATCTAGCTATAGCCCAATCATCATCACTGAAGCATAAATATTTAATCTGTGATGATGAATAGGGAGTAATAATAGTAGCAGGGTGAATGCCAAGTGTTTTAATAGAAGTCTTAAGTCCTTGAAGAATAAGTTTAGCCACCATGGAGGTATAAGACTCAATTATACTTTTAGGAGAGATGGGCAAATGTATCCATAATAAAGGCCCTTGTTGCCAAAATACTCCTGTGGGTGTATATTGTGAAGAAATAATAATCAATATCCGCGGTTGAGTTAAATCAAATCTATCACAATGAGCTCCTTCGATGGCTTTTTCTACTAACTTTAAAGTTTCCTAGCATCAGGAGTCAATGTTCGCGGTGAAGATGGATCAGGGTCCCCGTGAAGGATGTCAAATAAAGGTTTTAGTTGGCCAGTAGTGAGGTTTAATGTAGGGCAAAGCCAATTAATATCTCCTAGCAATTTTTGAAAAGTCATTGAGAGTGGCCAAATGCTCCTTATTAATATTTTTTGAGGCCTAATAAAAGTGTCCATAATTTGGAATCCTAGATATAATATTGGAGATCTAATTTGAACCTTTTCCTTAGCAATGTTTAGTCCATATCGTTTCAAGTTTTCTGATATATCACTAAATATGGTGAATAAGACTTCTTGATTAGGATGAGCAAGCAAAACATCATCCATATAATGGAGGCACATAAGCTCTGGGTATTTATTTTTGATAGGCTGAATAACTTATCTACATAGATTTGGCACATAGTGGGGCTATTAGCCATTCCCTGCAGCAAAACTTTCCATTGATATCTCTGATCAGGGCCATTATTGTTAGTAGAAGGAACTGAAAAAGCAAACCTGAGGGTATCCAGAGGGTGTAGAGGAATAGAAAAGAAACAATCCTTTATATCAAGAGTAATAAGATGGAAATTTTTTTGGAATAGCTACAGGATTAGGAAGTCCAGGTTGAGTAGGGCCCATGATTTGCATGGTTTTATTAATTTCTCTAAGATCATGTAACAATCACCATTTTCCTGATTTTTTCTTGATCACAAATATGGGGGAATTCCAGGGAGAGGTGGAAGGTTCTATATGTCCTGCTTCTAGTTGTTCCTGAACTAGTAGGTGGGCCACTTGTAATTTCTCTTTAGATAGGGGCCACTGAGGGACCCACACTGGCTTATCAGAAAGCCATGGTATTTTCAAAATTATTTTCACAGTGGCCCCGAAGAAAAATATCTTTTTCCTTTATGATAATGATTTCTTTTAGGGTTAAGCTTACCCTGTACTTTTTGATAATGATTTCTTTAGGGTTAAGATTACCCTGTAGATTTTCACATTTAACACCTTCAGGCTTGGTTGCAAGGTGTACTCCCATTTGTTGTAAAATATCTCTTCCCCATAAAGTAACTGGTAGGTTAGGTAAAACATAAGGCTGAAATGTTCCTTTATGCCCTTCATCATCCTCCCATTTTAAAATTACCGCACTTTTTTCTGGGAGATTATTATAACCCAAGCCTCTTAAACTGGTTGAAGCTTTTTGCAGAGGCCAGTGCTTGGGCCATTGCCGTAGATTAATGATGGAAGAGTCAGCTCCAGTATCTATCAGTCCCTCCATCTCTATTCCTTGGATTTTTATTTTACACATAGGCCTCCTTGAACAATCTCAAACCCAGCAAGCCATGGGTCTCGAGTCAGTGGAACAAAATCCTCTATTGTTCCTTTTTTGAGGCATACTCATTTTAAATGAATTATGTAAATTTGAAAGGAGAAGCAGCTGAGCAAATCTATCTCCTTGATTAACAGAACTTATACTCTGGGGTGAGCTAAACATTATTTTTATTTCCCCTTTGTAGTCTGAGTTTATTACACCTGGGGTCACTTGCAAACCTAATAAGCTTTTAGGACTTCACCTGAGAATAAGTCCTACAGTCCCTGAGGGAAGAGGTCCCCTGACTCCTGTGGAAATCAGTTGAACCCCCATTTCAGGTGTTACAACTATTCGAGCGGTGGAACAGAGGTCTAATCCTGCATTTCCTCCTGTTCCTCTGGTGAGGTTGTGGATGGGTAGTAGGGATTGTGTCGGGGAAGCATCTGAGTGGATGCTTGAGGATACTCCTCCTCCAATGCCTCATACATTTGTGGGCCCCAGGGCATTGGGCCCCGTGCCCCGTTTTTTGAATTCCTGAACAAAGGATTTCCATGGATGTCAAATTTTGAATGGCATTTATTGGCCCAATGATTTCCCTTTTTACACCTGGGGCAGTGGCCTGGGGCACCGTATGAGCTTGGTCTTATTTCTCTTTGGGGATTTTGCCTAGAATAACCTGATTGATTATGATAATTTTGCCTGGAATATTCTGATTGATTATAATGTCTAGGTTGAGCCCTTGTGAAATTTTGAGGGGCAGCATCTCTCATAGCTGCTGCAATCATATTTCCTGTGACAAAGGCGTCATTTATATCTTTACATAGTTGTATATATATGGAAAGATCCTTTTTATTTCGCCATGGCCTGATGGCTTCCTGGCAGTATTTATTAGCATTTTCGTATGCTAATTGAACAACTAATGGCATAGCTTAATCAACTTCTCCAAACAATCTACCTGCAGTTCTCAAAAGTCGATCAGCAAAGTCAGCATATGGCTCATTAGGTCTTTGAATCACTTTTGACAAGCTACCTTGTAGATCCCCAGTCCTTGTAAAGTTTTCCATGCCTTTAAGGCAGCTGCATATATCTGAGCATATACACCTGGGACATAATATTTTTGAGCCTGTGAGTCTGCAAACTGCCCCTCTCCTGTGAACATTTCTATATTATGGTCTCCAAACCCTTCAGCTGCGTTTCTTTTAGCTGTTTCTATACAAAGTTCTTGAAATTATGATCGCCAAACCAAGTATTGCCCCCCACTTAATGCTGCTTTACATAGACTTTTCCAGTCTGAGGGGGTTAAGTTAAAGATGTTAAGGGACTCCAGCATACTCAACGTGAAAGGAGCTTGGGACCCATATGTCATTACTGCCTCTGAGATTTTTTTATTGTTTTGAAATCTACTGACTGGTGGACCCTCTGTCCATTTTCATTTTCAAATACTGGCAGTTCCCAATGTATCTGTGAGTTATCCTCGAGAGCGCATAAGCACTCAGAAAGACTTTTTATTTCTGTTTCTAGGGTTTGCCAACGCCTAGTAATACCCTTCATATTTTCTGTAATGGATTCCACCCATGGGGGAGTAGAGGACACAAGTGGTTCCTCTCCTTGACGGTCCTTTTTCTTTTTTAATTTCTTTTTGTTCTTTTTACTGGAGCCTGTGCTCCCAGAATCACCTTTTGATTCCTTTTCACTACTATCACTTTTACTGGTATCCTGAATTTCAGCTTCTAAGGAGAGTACATATTCTTTGGCTAATTTCAATAAGTTTCTGATGGCTTTTGCAGCTCTTGCTTTTGAATTTACACCACTACTCTTCTCACCGGTATTAACTGACTCAGAGGCTATGCTTTCTTGATCACTTTCCTCACTATCCACTGAGTCCGCGATATCGAAAAACTCATCCATGGCTTTTATTATCCGACCTTTTGTTACTTTCGCTCCCATTTTCAGTTCTTACCTGCCGGCCAAATTCCCCGTGTGGGCCACCACTTGTTGCTGCCTGAAGCGATGGCCGTCTGCAGCCACAAAGCCGTGGGAATAAGTTCAGAGGCATACTGGAAACGAATAGGCTCTTTATTCTGCCAGCTTCTCTCTCTGGCTCCAACAACAACTCCAACACACCAAAACCACACTCGTCCAACCAACCAACAAACCAATGGCGCCTACCCAATCCGCCAAGTCCCGGCTCAAGTCTCGCGAGATCCCGGGCCAAGTCCCGCGAGATCCCGGGCCAAGTCCTGCAAGACCACAGAAGGCAGCAATGCCCGAACATCTCCATGGCCCACAGCCAACCGCAATCTCAGCCATCTCCCCAATCAGGACTCCTGCAGCTACTTGCGCTCCCTCACAAACATAAGCGGTCAAAATATCATATTCAGAACAAACAAAGACTGAGGGTATTTACTGCATTAAAGATAGATTAAAGAAAAGCTAAAGGCACTTTGGAAAAATAATTTGTTAGCTGGAACCCTCGAGTCTCTGTAACCTTCCATGAAATTATCTGTTGAAATAACTCAAATTAATCAGCTATAAAACAAATAAAGTTAATTACAAATAAACATTCCTATGTCAAAACACCAAAATATCACGTTATACAGCACTAGTCATATTCTTCGCTAAAGAGAAATCCTGAGGCACTTATAAATCAAAATTGAAGGTACCTTCACTTATTAAACTATTTACCCAAATTAAATACTCTTAAACTTAAATGAATTAAAGTTATTTGGATCCATATATATATTTTTTTTCATAAGCGCTTTGTTACTTGTGACGTCACACTGGACAGACGTACAAACCTACAAACATATATTTGTGACATCACATTTACATGAAATTTAGACAAATGCACAGACATAAAGACATATAAAAAAGAAAAAATACAATTGTGTGCACACTAAAGAGAGATCTCCTCATCCCGGCCAGGAGGAATGACACTTAAGTTGTGAAATATTTTGAAGGACTCTTTTAAGGGAATCATTCCATACCTTCATCTTGGTCTCTTGATTTTGTACCTTTTTTTATTAATCTTCATTCCTCAACAACTTCATCTTGATCCTTATGATTTGGTACCTGCTTTATTAATCTAGATGGTATCCATATTGGAGAGGATTCGTGCTTTGGAAAAACACAAACAGATCCTCTCCCCAAATTAATACTGGATCTGGACCCTTCCATGTACCTGAAAGAACATCCTTCCAGTAAACCAAAGGTTTATGTTGTTGGTGTGGGTTCCAATGTCTGTCTCCAGCAGAATAACCATTAGAGTCTAAAGTTTAAAAATTTAAGGTAAACAGGGCAACTGCCAATCTCTCCCTAGGATTTTTCCAATTTCCTTCTTTTTGTTTTAATAACATAATTTTCAGTGTGCAGTTTGCTCTTTAAATAATGCCCTGACCCTGAGGATTGTATGGGATGCCTATTTTATGGGATATATTGAATTTTGTACAAAACTGTTTGAAAGATGAGGACGTATATGTAGGGCCATTATCTGTTTTAAGCATTTTGGGGATGCCCAATGCAGCAAAAGCTTGTAAACAATGAGATGTAACATCTTTAACTTTTTCTCCAGAATGTAAGGAAGCAAAAATCATGCCTGAGCATGTATCTATGGTCACATGAATAAATCGCAATTTTCCAAAACTTGGTCATGAGTAAAACCATCTGCCACAAATGATTGGGCATTAATTCTCTAGGGTTAAACACCATAATGAGGATTGGGCAAATGTGTCATACAAGATTTACAATCTTTTACAATTGTTCTGGCTTGCTCCTTTGTGATTTTAAACCTACGCTGCAAGGTGGTGCTATTGATGTGAAACTGGGAGTGAAATAAAGTATCTTGTTGGAGCACTGAAAGTATAAATATTGTTTTTGTAAGTTCATCAGCCTTTTGATTACCTTCATGGAGGGGGACAAGGCAAGTCGGTATGTGCTCTAATATGCCCTACGAATAGAGGTTCTTTTCTTGCCCACAAAAGTTTTGTATTTAATAAAACAATTTAAAGGCTGGAGTATGAGGTGCTATTGGTCCTGCTAGCTCTAATTTTGGGACGGCATGTACAGTATAGTGGCTATGTGAAAAAATGTTCATGGGCTGCTCTCTAAAATTTTCCAGAGCTCTTACCACAGCTTCCAGTAAACACCATTTGAGCTGATTTGCGTCCAGTTATGTAAGTTATATTTTCTTTTTTAGTGACTACTGCAGCAGTACCATTTGAGGACCCATCTGTGAATACATTTAATGCCTTAGGAATAGGTTGATTTTTTATTACCTGTGGAAATATAATAGGATGATTGATACAAAAAGATAATATAGGAGACTTAGGAAGATGATTATCAAAATTTTCAGAAGTAGAGCATCTAGCTATAGCCCAATCATCATCACTGAAGCATAAATATTTAATCTGTGATGATGAATAGGGAGTAATAATAGTAGCAGGGTGAATGCCAAGTGTTTTAATAGAAGTCTTAAGTCCTTGAAGAATAAGTTTAGCCACCATGGAGGTATAAGACTCAATTATACTTTTAGGAGAGATGGGCAAATGTATCCATAATAAAGGCCCTTGTTGCCAAAATACTCCTGTGGGGGTATATTGTGAAGAAATAATAATCAAATATCCGCGGTTGAGTTAAATCAAATCTATCACAATGAGCTCCTTCGATGGCTTTTTCTACTAACTTTAAAGTTTCCTAGCATCAGGAGTCAATGTTCGCGGTGAAGATGGATCAGGGTCCCCGTGAAGGATGTCAAATAAAGGTTTTAGTTGGCCAGTAGTGAGGTTTAATGTAGGGCAAAGCCAATTAATATCTCCTAGCAATTTTTGAAAAGTCATTGAGAGTGGCCAAATGCTCCTTATTAATATTTTTTGAGGCCTAATAAAAGTGTCCATAATTTGGAATCCTAGATATAATATTGGAGATCTAATTTGAACCTTTTCCTTAGCAATGTTTAGTCCATATCGTTTCAAGTTTTCTGATATATCACTAAATATGGTGAATAAGACTTCTTGATTAGGATGAGCAAGCAAAACATCATCCATATAATGGAGGCACATAAGCTCTGGGTATTTATTTTTTGATAGGCTGAATAACTTATCTACATAGATTTGGCACATAGTGGGGCTATTAGCCATTCCCTGCAGCAAAACTTTCCATTGATATCTCTGATCAGGGCCATTATTGTTAGTAGAAGGAACTGAAAAAGCAAACCTGAGGGGTATCCAGAGGGTGTAGAGGAATAGAAAAGAAACAATCCTTTATATCAAGAGTAATAAGATGGAAATTTTTTTGGAATAGCTACAGGATTAGGAAGTCCAGGTTGAGTAGGGCCCATGATTTGCATGGTTTTATTAATTTCTCTAAGATCATGTAACAATCACCATTTTCCTGATTTTTTCTTGATCACAAATATGGGGGAATTCCAGGAGAGGTGGAAGGTTCTATATGTCCTGCTTCTAGTTGTTCCTGAACTAGTAGGTGGGCCACTTGTAATTTCTCTTTAGATAGGGGCCACTGAGGGACCCACACTGGCTTATCAGAAAGCCATGGTATTTTCAAAATTATTTTCACAGTGGCCCCCGAAGAAAAATATCTTTTTCCTTTTATGATAATGATTTCTTTTAGGGTTAAGCTTACCCTGTACTTTTTGATAATGATTTCTTTAGGGTTAAGATTACCCTGTAGATTTTCACATTTAACACCTTCAGGCTTGGTTGCAAGGTGTACTCCCATTTGTTGTAAAATATCTCTTCCCCATAAAGTAACTGGTAGGTTAGGTAAAACATAAGGCTGAAATGTTCCTTTATGCCCTTCATCATCCTCCCATTTTAAAATTACCGCACTTTTTTCTGGGAGATTATTATAACCCAAGCCTCTTAAACTGGTTGAAGCTTTTTGCAGAGGCCAGTGCTTGGGCCATTGCCGTAGATTAATGATGGAAGAGTCAGCTCCAGTATCTATCAGTCCCTCCATCTCTATTCCTTGGATTTTTATTTTACACATAGGCCTCCTTGAACAATCTCAAACCCAGCAAGCCATGGGTCTCGAGTCAGTGGAACAAAATCCTCTATTGTTCCTTTTTTGAGGCATACTCATTTTAAATGAATTATGTAAATTTGAAAGGAGAAGCAGCTGAGCAAATCTATCTCCTTGATTAACAGAACTTATACTCTGGGGTGAGCTAAGCATTATTTTTATTTCCCCTTTGTAGTCTGAGTTTATTACACCTGGGGTCACTTGCAAACCTAATAAGCTTTTAGGACTTCACCTGAGAATAAGTCCTACAGTCCCTGAGGGAAGAGGTCCCCTGACTCCTGTGGAAATCAGTTGAACCCCCATTTCAGGTGTTACAACTATTCGAGCGGTGGAACAGAGGTCTAATCCTGCATTTCCTCCTGTTCCTCTGGTGAGGTTGTGGATGGGTAGTAGGGATTGTGTCGGGGAAGCATCTGAGTGGATGCTTGAGGATACTCCTCCTCCAATGCCTCATACATTTGTAGGCCCCAGGGATTGGGCCCCGTGCCCCGTTTTTTGAATTCCTGAACAAAGGATTTCCATGGATGTCAAATTTTGAATGGCATTTATTGGCCAATGATTTCCCTTTTTACACCTGGGGCAGTGGCCTGGGGCACCGTATGAGCTTGGTCTTATTTCTCTTTGGGGATTTTGCCTAGAATAACCTGATTGATTATGATAATTTTGCCTGGAATATTCTGATTGATTATAATATGTCTAGGTTGAGCCCTTGTGAAATTTTGAGGGGCAGCATCTCTCATAGCTGCTGCAATCATATTTCCTGTGACAAAGGCGTCATTTATATCTTTACATAGTTGTATATATATGGAAAGATCCTTTTTATTTCGCCATGGCCTGATGGCTTCCTGGCAGTATTTTATTAGCATTTTCGTATGCTAATTGAACAACTAATGGCATAGCTTAATCAACTTCTCCAAACAATCTACCTGCAGTTCTCAAAAGTCGATCAGCAAAGTCAGCATATGGCTCATTAGGTCCTTGAATCACTTTTGACAAGCTACCTTGTAGATCCCCAAGGTCCTTGTAAAGTTTTCCATGCCTTTAAGGCAGCTGCATATATCTGAGCATATACACCTGGGACATAATATTTTTGAGCCTGTGAGTCTGCAAACTGCCCCTCTCCTGTGAACATTTCTATATTATGGTCTCCAAACCCTTCAGCTGTGTTTCTTTTAGCTGTTTCTATACAAAGTTCTTGAAATTATGATCGCCAAACCAAGTATTGCCCCCCACTTAATGCTGCTTTACATAGACTTTTCCAGTCTGAGGGGGTTAAGTTAAAGATGTTAAGGGACTCCAGCATACTCAACGTGAAAGGAGCTTGGGACCCATATGTCATTACTGCCTCTGAGATTTTTTATTGTTTTGAAATCTACTGACTGGTGGACCCTCTGTCCATTTTCATTTTCAAATACTGGCAGTTCCCAATGTATCTGTGAGTTATCCTCGAGAGCGCATAAGCACTCAGAAAGACTTTATTTCTGTTTCTAGGGTTTGCCAAACGCCTAGTAATACCCTTCATATTTTCTGTAATGGATTCCACCCATGGGGGAGTAGAGGACACAAGTGGTTCCTCTCCTTGACGGTCCTTTTTCTTTTTTAATTTCTTTTTGTTCTTTTTACTGGAGCCTGTGCTCCCAGAATCACCTTTTGATTCCTTTTCACTACTATCACTTTTACTGGTATCCTGAATTTCAGCTTCTAAGGAGAGTACATATTTCTTTGGCTAATTTCAATAAGTTTCTGATGGCTTTTGCAGCTCTTGCTTTTGAATTTACACCACTACTCTTCTCACCGGTATTAACTGACTCAGAGGCTATGCTTTCTTGATCACTTTCCTCACTATCCACTGAGTCCGCGATATCGAAAAACTCATCCATGGCTTTTATTATCCGACCTTTTGTTACTTTCGCTCCCATTTTCAGTTCTTACCTGCCGGCCAAATTCCCCGTGTGGGCCACCACTTGTTGCTGCCTGAAGCGATGGCCGTCTGCAGCCACAAAGCCGTGGGAATAAGTTCAGAGGCATACTGGAAACGAACAGGCTCTTTATTCTGCCAGCTTCTCTCTCTGGCTCCAACAACAACTCCAACACACCAAAACCACACTCGTCCAACCAACCAACAACCAATGGCACCGACCCAATCCGCCAAGTCCCGGCTCAAGTCTCGCGAGATCCCGGGCCAAGTCCCGCGAGATCCCGGGCCAAGTCCTGCAAGACCACAGAAGGCGGCAATGCCCCCGAACATCTCCATGGCCCACAGCCAACCGCAATCTCAGCCATCTCCCCAATCAGGACTCCTGCAGCTGTGTCCCTGTAGTATGCTGTTTTTAAGTCCTTTTTGTATAGAGCTAGGAGTGGGATAGCAGGGTCAAATGGTGGTTGCATTCCAAGTTTTCCAAGGAATCTCCATACTGCTTTCCAGATTGGCTGCACCAATTTGCAGTCCCACCAGCAATGTATGAGTGTGCCTTTTCCCCCACATCCTCCCCAACACTTATTGTTGTTTGTATTCTTGATAGCTTCCATTCTGACTGGAGTGAGATGAAATCTTAGAGTGGTTTTGATTTGCATTGCCAGAGATGTTGAACATTTCATATATTTTTTGATTGATTACCCTCTTCTGAGAAGTGTCTGTTCATTTCCTTGGCCCATTTATTGAATGGGTTATTTGGTTTTTTGGTGTTAAGGTTTTTGAGAGCTTTATATATCCTTGAGGTTAGTGCTCTATCTAATGTGCTTGTGGTAAAGATTTGCTCCCATTCTGTAGGTTCTCTATTCATCTCACTGATTGTTTCTTTTGCTGAGAAGAAGCTTTTTAGTTTGAATCCATCCCATTTATTGATTCTTGTTTTTAATTCTTGCACTACAGGAGTCTTAGTAAGGAAATTGGGACCTAATCCAAACATGGTGGAGATTTGGGCCTAATTTTTCTTCTGTTAGGTGAAAGGTCTCTGGTTTAATTCCTGGTCCTTTATGCACTTTGAGTTAAGTTTTGTGCATGGTGAGAGATAGAGGTTTAATTTTATTATGTGACATGTGGATTTCCAGTTTTCCCAGCACCATTTGTTGAAGAGGCTATCTTTTCTCCAATGTACATTTTTGGTGCCTTTGTCTAATATAAGATAACTGTAATTATGTGGGTTAGTCTCTGGGTCCTCTATTCTGTACCATTGGTCTACAGGTCTATTTTGGTGCCAATACCATGCTGTTTTTGTTACGATTGCTTTGCTCTGTAGTGTAGTATAAGGTCTGGAATAGTAATGCCATCAGCTTCACTCTTCTTGCTAAGAATTGCTTTGGCTATTCTGGGTCTCTTATTTTTCCAGATGAATTTCATGCTTGCTTTTTCCATTTCTATGAGGAATGTCATTGGGATTTTGATTGGGATTGCATTGAATCTGAATAGTGTTTTTAGTAGTATGTTCATTTTGACAATATTAATTCTGCCTATCCAAGAACAAGGTAGATCTTTCCATCTTCTAAGGTCTTCTTTCTTTCTTTAGCATGCTGTAGTTTTCATTGTAGAGGTCTTTGACCTGTTTTTTAAGTTGCGTCCCCAAGTACTTTTTGAGGCTATTGTAAATGGTGTGGTTTTCCTACTTTCTCTTTCTGAGGATTTGTCACTAATGTACAGAAATTCATTTGCTTTGTGAGTGTTGATTTTATATCCAGCTACTTGCTGAATTCATTTATTAGTTTTAGAAGATTTCTGGTGGAATATTTTGGGTCTTCTAAGTATAGAATCATATCATCTGCAAATAGTGATAATTTGAGTTCTTCTTTTCCTATCTATATCCCTTTAATTTCTTTCGTCTGTCTAATTACTCTGGTTAGAGTGTCTGGATTAAAAGAACTCTTCTGAACAATTCTCAAGATTGATAAGAGAAAATTAATTCACTTTAATATACAAATTTAAAACTTAGTTCGAGTGAATGGTACAATAAAATTAAATATCAGCAACAAATTTGGGGAAAATACTTCAATATGTGTGGTTGATGTAATATATATATAGTAAATCTTTGTAGTATATGAGAAGTTCTTACAATTTTTTTTAAAAAATGAAGTTTCCAAATTACCAGAAAAAGAAATTCAAAAAACTTACAAATGTAAAAAGATAAAACTTACTTAACATCTTCGAAATAACAGAATTCAAAATTTAAAAAATTATGTATCAACTTTTTTGATATGTAGAATTTTTCCAAAATTCTATACAGGTAATTCTACAATCACAAATTACACAATTCTAAAAGATGGAAAATTTTTGCTCTAGAATAATATGGATAGAATTATAAGAAAGCAATCTGGCAATATTGTTTAATACCACAAATGTACGTATCTTTGACCCAGTGGTTTCCACCTCAAGGAATAAATCACATACAATGTGTACCCCAAGTACACAGATCTACATGTAGGGATATTTACTGCAACATTGTTCATGATGACACTCTGAACAAAGTTTGAAGTCTATCCATCAGATATTTGTAAAAACTTCCAAAAAAGTGAAGAGGGAAAAGAAGACAACAAAGTACGTACAAAAGTTTCCCATATATGTAAAAGAGAAAAACAAATATATACAAGATATATATGAATGGAAAGAAGAAGCATATGAATGGAAAGAGGCCTAACATAATACAAGCCAAGCTTAGGAATTAGACAAGAAAGAAAAGTAGGTTTGAAGGGAGACCAACAGGATTTTTCTATGGGCTATTGTCTTACTTGAATTGTTCTGATAGTTATTACTCAGATAATTATATATATAAATGCAAATTAAAAACTTTTGAATCTGAACAATGAAATCTAATGAAAATAAAATAAATACAAACACTGAAAAATTGCAGTTTTAAAAACTGTACATATCATTTTCATGGTATTATCAGTCAATTTAGACATTGGAAATACAGGAGATCACATTAGCATATGTAAAAATAATATAGATTTATAATGTAATTTGAATAAGTATATTATTTATATGTAATAAAATATTGCCTATTTTATATTTAGGAAATTACAGAAGTGTCTAAAAGGTTTCATAATACTTAAAACACAAAAAAAAGGTACTTGATATTTTACTACTTCTATAAATTATAGACATTTTTCTTTAGTCCACTTTATCAAATTGACCTGCAATTACTGATTATTGAAATGTTTGAGACTTTTACAAATGTTTTATCTTATTTATCTTTGGAATTCCAATAACACAAAATAGATATTCCACTATCTATATAAACCAATGTTTAAAAGGAAAGTTTTTATCCAATTAGTTATGTTATCTCTGTGAATCCAAAACAACTGCATCAGATAAGTGGCACAACATAATGGAGAGTGGCAGAATTCGGACTCCAGAATCTACCAGCTATCTGAAAATATGCTGTCTCCTTAACCTCATTGACCACTAGTTAATTTTTTTAAAAAAGTGAGTAAATCAGTTGACATGTAATTGGCCCTTGCTAAAGATTATGCTTCCTTCTCAGTAAATGTGTTACTGGACTTTAGGAAGATAATGATCCCATCAAAGTTCATGGACTCTTCTTTGTTCCTTTACAGAAGCAATAATTTAGACATTATGTTTGATTTAATGATCATAAATAATCATGACAGATTTCTGGGCCCCACAACAAAACTATTGAATTAGAATCTTAAGGAATAATTTCCAAAATTCTATACAAAGATCCTTCCAGGTAATTCTACAATCAGCCATTCAAAGACAATACTAATCCAGACTTTTAGCAAAAGCAAAAAAGCATATTTTAAATTACTGGCAATAAATTCAGCAGAATTAAAATGACCCGAACAAGCATGAGAAATGATGCATACTTTGTGTATCTTTTCATCTGAAGTCTCCTCATTATGGTCATATGTCTACTTCCTGATTTTTTACAGTGTAAATTAAGGCCCTTATAGTAAAGAGTAAATGTCATTCTTAGCAAATACTGACAGCCTCTTGCTTATTCAAGCAGACAACCTTTGCAATCTAGCATCATCATGATAAATTCCTAAGATGCTATCATCATTTCTATCTGGTCAAAAGTATTGCCTGATGAAAAAATCTATATTTTATGTTACAAATTGTTTTGCCATTTGCTTTATTTTGCTTCATTTGCCTGTATCATTCATGACATGTGTCATTGTGATGGAAAGACACACATGCAGAACCACACAGTGTGCTCCATTAATTTTATTTGTTTACTTTTGTGAAAGCTCCAGTCACTGGTTCCAAATAGCTTCTCCTCTTTCTGGGTCAAGAACACAGGAAGACAAATGGAGTGTAATGTTACTGGAAATAATTCCAAGTTACTTCTCTTTACCTCAGGCTGGTATACAATCTAAGAATCACAACTCTGGAAAGGTCTTCCTCAAGTGTATAGTTCATGCTCCTGTCCACAGGCTAGCTTTTCTATCCAGCTAAACAGGAAAATTTACTGTTCAAAGCCAAATCTTGAGACTTTATGTGGAAAAGTGGGTATGTGCAGGTATGAATGTCAGTGTGTAAAATGGTATTGGACCAAAAATCTTCATGCTTTTAAACCAAATACAATACACTAAAGAGACTTTTAGTCACATACAGAAATTACTCCTAGAATTTACTAATTTTGTGATGAAATATATTTGATTCAATAATTTGCAATAATCAGATTGATCAGTCCATTCTGTTTCCTAGCTTATCAACATCAGAACTGTGCTTACCTAGGGACAAAGCAGAAAGTAGCCTAAATGGAATAATTTTAAAAGGTACTAAACTCCTGAGTCCCTTAAAACATCTCCCCATGGTACGTAGTTTTAAGTGCCTTTTCTCCTCCTATTAATGGGTTAATAAATTTGATGGAGGCTTTGGAGCTAACTTCATGTATTCAACTCCTATCTCCACCAGCCAAGTGGCCCCATGTCAGCTGTTATCTTTAATATCATTATTATTAGAAAGCACTGTGAAAATGCTTTGCTGCAATGTCTCTCCCCTCCCCCCCCCATCATTATGATTCAACAGTAGTTGTTAGTAGCTTTTACCTGGACTCCAGTTACATGAGACACAGAAGAGACAAAACTCATTGCATTACAATAACAGACACCATGTACAGCATTTCACATACAGCATTCTAGTCTCTTGACTCAACAGGTGCCTTCCATCCAAATCCCAAACTTTCCTGCAAGTCCGGTTCAAACAATTCCTCTTTTCATGACAGCTCCCCTGAGCACTGGGATATGAGGTTGCCCCTTCTTCTGGAAGCAATGATGGTTGTTAACACTCTGTTGTTTTTGTCAAGAAGTGTTCTACACATTATTTTTTGGTGTATTCATTTACTGAGTCCTCAAATATTATACAAGATGGAAGAAAACTGAAGACTTGGGACACAGATAGCAAGTGGTGAACCCAGGACTGAACTCTAGGTGTTCAGTTCCAATGGCTGGTTCTTGACTTATGCTTTTTTTTTTTTTTTTTTTTTTTTTTGCTGTATGTATTATTTTTATGATTATTATCATAGCTTTGTAGTTATATAAACTCATACATGCATGGAAATCGAAAAAAAACTGTTCATAATCCCCTCTTCCCCTCCTGTGCTTTCAACTTTCTATCCTCCTTCTCCTTCTTCTACTCTACTAGACTTCCTTTCACTCACCTATTAATTTGTATTTGATTGGTTCTTTATGTTATCCTTTCCCTCCTTCTTTCCTTTATTTAACTCTAACTCCCACATATGAGAGAAAACATTCCACCTTTGAGTTTCTGAGTTTGGCTTATTTTACTTAAATGTTATTCTCCAATTCTATCCATTTACCAGCAAATGCCATAATTTTGTTCTTTTTATGGATAAGTAAAGCTCCATTGTATACATATACCACAGTTTCTTAATCCATTCATCTATTAAGAGGCATCTGGGTTGATTCCATAATTTAATTATTGTGAATTGTGCTGCTATAAACATTGATTTAGCTGTGTTACTATAGTAAGCCAATTTTAGATCATTTGGAAAAATACCAAGGAGTGGGACAGGTAGGTTGTATGATGGTTCCATCCCTAGTCTTTTAAGAATCTCCATACTGCTTTCCAGAGCGATTGTACTAGTCTGCAATTCCACAAACAATGTATCTACAAGAGAACATTTCCCCCACAACTTCAGCAACATTTATTGTTGTTCATATTCTTGATCATTATCATTATGACTTGAGTGAGATGAAATCTTAGTGCAGTTTTTCTTCCTGACTGATATATCTGTTGAACATTTTTTCATCTATTTGTTGACCATTTGCGTTTCTTAAGAAGTTTTCTGTTTTAGTTCCTTTGCCCATTTAGTTATTGAGTTATTTGTTTTTTGTGGTGTTAAGTTTTTTGATTTCTTTGTATATTCTGAATCTTAATCCCCTATTGAGAGGTAGCAAGCCCAGATTTCCCCCCTTGTGCTCTTAATTGTTTCCTTTGCTGTGCAGAAGCTTTTTAGTTTGATGGAATCCCATTTGTTGATTCTTGGTTTTATTTCTTACAATCTGTGTTTCTTGTTAAGGAAGTAGGTGCCAACACCTATATGCTGGAGTGTTGATCCTATGTTTTCTTGTAGCAGTTGTAAGGTTTCTGGTCTAATTCCTAAGTCTTTGATCCATTTCAATTTGAGTTTCGTGCAGTTTCATTTTTCTACATATATCTATCCAGTTTTCCCAGTGCCATTTGTTAAAAGGGCTGTCTTTTCTCCAGAACATGTATTTGACAACTTTGTCAAATATCAGATGGCTGAAGGTATGTGGATTTGTCTGTGTCTTCTATTCTATTTCTTTGGTCTTCATATCTATTTTGATGCCAATATCATTCTGTTTTTGTTAGTAGAACTCTATAGGATAATTTCAGATCAGGTATTGAGATGCCTCCAGCTTCACTTTTTTTTTTTTTTTTTTTTTGCTTAGTATTGCTTCACCTATTTTGGGTCTTTTGTTCTTCTAAATGAATTTAAGAATTGTTTCTAATTCTGTGAAGAATGTCATTGGTATTTTGATGTGGGTTGCATTAAATCTGTATATTGCTTTTGGTATTATGACCATTTTGATAATATTAATTCTACCTATTCAAGAACATGAGAGGATTTTCCATCTTCTAAGGCCTTCTTCAATTTCTTTCTTCATTTTTGTGTAATTTTCATTGTAGAGTTCTTTCACCTCCTTGGTTAGATTAATTCCCAATATATTTTTTTTGAGGATATTGTGATGAGATAGTTTTCCTGATTTCTTCCTCAGTGGAATCGCTATTGGGAGTATAGGAAAACTATTGATTTGTGGGTGCTGATCTTGTATTCTGCTACTTTACTAAACCCATTTATAAGATCTAAAAGTCCTCTGGTGGAATTTTTTGGGTATTCTAGATATAAAATCACATCATCAGCAAACACAAATAGTTTGGCTTCTTCTTTTCCTATTTGTGTTCCTTTAGATTTCCTTTTCCTGCCTGATTGCTCTGGCTAATGTTTCAAGGACTATATTGAAGAAGAGTTGTGGGAATGGACAGCCTTGTCTTGTTTCTGATTTTAGAGAAAATCCTTTTAGTTTGTTCCTATTTAGTATGATGTTGTCTTTGGGTTTATCATAAATGGTCTTTATAGGATTTTTGTATCTAAGTTCATCAGGGATATAAGTCTATAGTTTTCTTTCCTTAATGCATCTTTGGTTTTGGTATCAGGGTTATATTGACTTCATAAAAAGTACTTGGGAATGTTCCCTCCCTTTCAATTTCATGGAATAATTGGAGAAAGATTGGTATTAGTTTCTCTGGAAAAATATGGTAGAATTCAGCTGAGAATTCATCAGGTCCTGGGCTTTTCCTTTTTGGAAGGCTCTTAATTGCTGTTTGAATTTCATTACTTGATATTGGTCTGATGGGTCTGTTTTGGTTTTTTATATCTTCCTGATTCAATTTGAGCAGGTCACGTGTATCTAGAAATTTGCCAATGTTGTCCATATTTTCCAGTTTCTTGAAGTATAAATTTTTCAAAATAGATTCTGATAATCCTCTGAATTTCAGAAGAGTCTGTGGTGATATCTTTTTCATCTCTGATCTTGTTGATCTGCATCTTCTCACTCATTCTTTTGACTAGTTTGGCTAAGGGTTTGTCAATCTTATTCATCTTTTCAAAGAATGAACACTTTGTTACATTGATCCTGTGCATTGTTTTCTTAATTTCATTGATTTCAGCTCTGATCTTAAGTATTTCCTGTATCCTACTGGTTTGAGGGTTAGTTTGTTCTTATTCTGAGGCTCGGAGGTGAAGTTAAGCTTATTTATTTGGGATCCCTCTATTTTTTTTTTTTAATGTAGGCATTCATTGCTATAATCTTTTTCTCTTAGAACTGCTTTCATACTATCCCAGAGATTTTGATATGTTGTTTCATTGTTCTCATTCATTTCTAAGAATTTCATAATTCCTATTCTCATTTCTTCTTTGATTCGTTCTTCATTTAAGACAGTTATTCAATCTCCACGTTTGTGTGGTTTCTATTATTTTTTCTTGATGTTGATTTCTAGCTTCATTCCATTATTATCTGATAGGATACTGGTATTATATCAATTTTTTATTTACTAAGATTTGTTTTGTGGCCTAGGATATGATCTATTTTGGAAAAAAAAGTTCCATGCACAGCTGAAAAGGTAAATTCAGATGTTTTGGGCAGAATATTCGGTAGACATTCATTAGATCCATTTGATTTATGGTGCTGTTTAGGTTGGAAATATCTTTATTTGATTTTAAGTTTGGATGACCTGTCTGTTGTTGATAAGGGTGTATTTCTGTGCTCCAGTATAATTGTGTTGGGATCTATGTTGGATTTAATGTCATAAGGTTTTATTTATTTATTTTTATGTAATTGGTTGAATTGACATTTGGGACTTAAATGTTTACTATTATTATATCTTCTTGTTGTATTGTTCCATTTACTAGGATATAGTGGCCTTCTTTTCTCTTCTGATTAATTTTTGCCTGAAATCTGCTTTGTCAGATATGAGAATAGCTATTCCCACTTGTTTTCTTGGACTACATGCCTGGAATACTTTTTGCCATTCTTTTACCTTCAGCCTGTGGATTTCTTCACCTATATATTGAGTCTCTGTTTAAAAAGCATATAGTTTTAGCCAGGCGTGATGGCACACGCTGTAATCCTAGCACTTGGGAGGCTGAGGCAGGAGGATCGCGAGTTCAAAGCCAGCCTCAGCAATGGCGAGGCACTTAGCAACTCAGTGAGACCCTGTCTCTAATAAAATACAAAAAAAGGGCTGGGGATGTGGCCCAGTGGTCAAGTGCCCCTGAGTTCAAGTCCCCAGTACCAAAAAAAAAAAAAAAAAGCATATAGTTTTATTTTGTCTTTGGATCCATTCTGCTAATCTATATGTTTTAATTTGGGAGTGAGGCAATTAACTTTCAGCATTAGTATGGACACATGTTTGTGGCTTCCTGCCATTTTGATTTTTTTTTTTGCTATATTTTATCCTGTCTTGATTCTCATTTAGTGAATTTATTCTTCAACTGAACATTCTCTGTGAGATTTGGGAATTGTTTTTTAGTTCCTTTGTGTGCATTCATCTTTGAGTACTCTTTATAGTTCTAGCTTGGTACTCATGAATTCTTTTAGTTCATTCTTGTTGTAGAAAGTTTTTATTTGCCCCTCAAATTTGAAACTGAGTTTTGCTGAGTATAGTAATCTTGGCTGACAGTTATTTCATTCCAAGCCCTCCTTGATTTTAGGTTCTGAACTATGAAATAGAAGTAGCCTTACTGGTTTGCCTCTAAAGTGACCTGATGTTTCTCTCTTGAGGATTTTAGTATTCTTTCCTTATTTTCTGTTAGGCATTTTCATTATGATATGCCTTGGTGAGCTTCTCATTTGGTGGGATCTATTTGGAGTCTTGTATACCTGATGTATGTGGATGTATATCTCCTTTCTGATATGGGAAGTTTTCTGTAACTATTTCCTTAAAAGTATTCTTTATGCCTTTAGTTTGTATCTCCATGTTCTCTTCTATCTATCCCAGTGAGTCTCAGGTTTGGTCTTTTAAAATTGTCCCAGAGTTCTTGTAATTCTGCTCATGTTCTGTGATTTTTTTTTTCCCCCTTTACTGCCTTCTGTGTAGTCAGGATCATACGACCTGTCTTCAATGCCTGAGGTTCTGTCTTCAAGGACTGAAGTTCTATTTTCTATGAAATCTAATATTTCAGTGGTGTTTTCAAGTAAGTTTTAAATTTGATATATTGCGCCTTTCATTTTTAGGAGTTCTGCTTGGTTTCTTTCCATTTATCTATTTCTTAATTAGAGTGGTCTTTCATCTTCTGTATTTGCCCTTTTAATTCCTTCCTTAGATCTTTTAGTTCATTGAACTTTTTCATAATCAGTTTTTCATAATCTTTCTCTAGGTTCCACAATATAGCTATTGTGAATGGTGCTGCTATAAAACATTGATGTGGCTGTGTCCCTGTAGTAAGCTGTTTTTAAGTCTTTGGGGTATAGACCCAGGAGTGGGATAGCTGGGTCAAATGGTGGTTCCATTCCAAGTTTTTCTAGGAATATCCATACTGCTTTCCAGATTGGCTGCACCAATTTGCAGTCCCACCAGCAATGTATGAGTGTGCCTTTTCCCCCACATCCTCACTAGCATTTATTGTTGTTTGTATTTTTGATAGCTGCCATTCTGACTGGAGTAAGATGAAATCTTACAGTTGTTTAGATTTGCATTTCTCTAATTGCTAGAGATGTTGAACATTTTTCCATATATTTGTTAATTGATTGTATATCCTCTTCTGAGAAGTGTCTGTTGAGTTCCTTGGCCCATTTATTGATTGGGTTATTTGGTTTTTTGGTGTTAAGGTTTTTGAGAGCTGTATATATCCTTGAGGTTAGTGCTCTATCTGATGTGCTTGTGGTAAAGATTTATTCCCATTATGTAGGTTCTCTATTCATCTCACTGTTTCTTTTGCTGAGAAGAAGCTTTTTTTAGTTTGAATCCATCCCATTTATTGATTCTTGGTTTTAATTCTTGAATTATAGGGGTCTTATTAAGGAAGTTGGGGTCTAGTCCAACATGATGGAGATTTGGACCTAATTTTTCTTCTATTAGGTGCAAGATCTCTGGCTTAATTCCTAGGTCTTTGATCCACTTTGAGTTGAGTTTTGGGAAACTTTGGTATATATACACAATGGAACACTACTCAGTATTAAAAGAGAATAAAATCATGGCATTTGCAGGTAAATGGATGGAGTTGGAGAAAATAATGCTAAGTGAAGTTAGCCAATCCCAAAAAAAACAAAGGTTGAATGATTTCTTTGTTATAAAGATACTGACTTATAATGGCAAGGGAGGGGGGATGAGAGGAATGAAGGAACTTTAAATAGAACAAAGGGGAGAGAGGGGAGGTGAGGGGGAAAGGGGATAGGAATAATGGTGGGATCAGTTAGACATCATTACCCTAAGTACATGTATGAAGACACAAATGGTGTGAAAATACTTTATGTAAAACCAGTGAGTTGAAAAAATTGTGCTCTTTATATGTAATATGAAATGAATTGCATTCTACAAGCATGTATAACAAATTAGAATTTTAAAAATTGGAAAAAAATATTTCTTGGGTTTTCATCCACTTCATTATCAGTTGAATCTTTTGTTGAGGGATTGTGGATTTGGGGGGAAAATTTGTTTGCATGTTTTCTCGTGTTCTCAGACATTTTGGTCTTGTGTATCAATTGAGGCAGATTCCTCTACCTCTTCTTTAACATGTGTTCTTTTGTGTGCAATTATCTTGTTTGTTCTGGGACTTCTCTATTTTTGATGTTTTGTGGTAAACAAAGGGGTATGTGACCTGAGATCCCTCTCTGATTGTTCCTCCTTAGATCCTCATTGTTGGTTTGAGGGCTTTTGTCTCCTCACTTCTTTGAGTTGGTATAATGACAGGGAATGCTTAGTTAAGCAGCAGAGTCTCTGTTAACTTCTAGTGTACCTGCAGGTTCCTAGTACCTCACAGAATAGGAGGTGAAATAAACAATAGTAACAAAAGTTGCAAACAAGAGATAATTCACAGTGTTAAAGTAAATAACCAGATCTGATTATGAGTCTTCAACATTAATTGCCACCAATAAAGAGGAATGATGGATTCAGCAATTGTAAACAGTGAAAACAGTAACCATGAACTAGCTCTGGCTTTAAAGCAAACAGCAGGTATCAACTATATTTTCCACAGCAGTTGTAATTGTATTAGTATTAATGGTGGGGCAGGAGTTATATAAACCAATTAGTTCTGAATGATGGTAAAAATGCAGTTAATTAGGGGAAAATTAAACGTGTTAGGAAGCTAGAAAATACTTTGCCATTTAAGAAACTGAAGAGACAATGCAGAAGAGGTGTAGCAGGTGATGTTCATACAGAAGGAGGGGGAAAATAGAAGAAGCAACCAGTGTACTATGCAGCCTCTGGATCAGGTAAGATTAGGCAGAATTTTTTTATCTACAATTTCTCCATACCAAGACTGTGATCCCTCTCCTTCTTCCTATGGTGATCCATATTGCTGGGTCAGTTCTGATGTACTTTTCTTCTTTGTTTATTGTGTCCAAATTTCTGAGTCCCTAAGCCCCTTTGAGTGTCCAATATTAAATGTTAGCAAAATCCCCCTTTTACCCACCTTGCTGAGAAACTATACACCTGCTGCTTTGGTCCCACACACAGTACAACTTGGAATGCATGTTATTTCTGCTCCTCTTATGAATGCTTTCAGAATTCATATGTCCTTGTCATACCTCTTGTTTTACTGTAGTAAATATTTTATTGCTATTTGCTTTTTCACAAGTTAATATTTACCCTTCAATTAGATTAAAAGCTCAGTGAGGAAAAGGAACACTTCATAAAGCTTATGGTCTCTCAAAATACCTACTACAGCGGGAATAGTTCCAAAATTTCTCTATAGAGGGGATAAGAAATTCCTCTATTGAGGGAGAAGGCAGATGCATTTTGAAGTTTCATTTTTCAAAGCAATAATTTTTACTTAGATTATAGTTATTTGGGGGCATTTATACTGGTGGAGAAGCTAATAGAATTTTGCATTGGTAAAAAAACCCCAATCACCCCAGGGCCCCAATACTGTGGAACCATCATATGTACACAGGAGGTACTTGGTGAATGTTTGATGTATTATTTTATTAATTTTATAAGCTTTAAGTGACAGGAAATGCTATGGTGCCTTCATAGATATTAAAAGTGTAGCATTTCTAGGGGGAAAACAGACTGTCTGCCCCATTTTACCAACAAGGTAACAATTACTTTCTCTGCTCCAGTTCCCATTCCAGGATGTCCCACTGTACAAGTCCAGTGATCTATGGCCACTCTCAAGCAGCGCTGGACAGATGGTAGCTGAGAAAGGAAGCCTTTCCTTAGGAATTAGAATCAAGATTTTATAGTACAATAAAGCCCAGGACCATATCTTTTTCCTCTATAAAACTTGCAGAAAGGAGCCAGAATTTAATTAAACTGCCATTACTCCTGAATTACATATCCTCTTTACTACTTGTTTCCAAAGTTCTTCATTATCTCCTAGTTTTCAGCCAAAAACAAAGAAGGATGGGGAGAAGAGGGAGAAAGAGAAAGAAGAGGAGGAGGGGAACAAAACCAGGAGGTGGGGGAAAGAAGGAAGAGAAGGCAGCTACCAGAGGAAAAGGCATGCTTAAGGGAATCCTTCAGCCATTTAACTATTTTCCGTCTCAGTGCAACAAGAGGGGATATCAACAAGAGGGAATCACATTAGAGAACAAAAATTTACTGTACAGTATTGTCTGCATTCTAGTACTAATTCCCTTTCTGGTTCTACTACTTAATCAGCTGTGTTAATGAAGTTAAATTACTGAACTGTCTTAGGTGATACTGTTGTAACAGAATACCAAACTACTCTGTGGTAGTGTGTGGCTTAGACAAAGGAATTTACTTATCACAGTTTTGGAGGCTGGAAGTCTAAGATCAGGGTGTCAGCATGGTTGATTTCTAGCAAGGGTCTTCTTCCTGGTTTCTCAACTTCCTGTTGTATCCTTGTATGACAGAAAAAGAGCAGGAGAGTTCTCTGGGTTCTTTGTAGAAAGACACTAATCCCATCCATTACAGCTCCACCCTCTTGACCACTCAAAGGCCCCATCTCCAAGTACCATCACATGGGGATTAAGCTTCCACATGGAAATTTTGGAGAGACATAAACATTCTGACCATAGCATTAACCATTCTCAGCTTCAGTTTTCCTATCTATAAAATGGAGATGCTAATGCCTACATATTTAGTGAAATAATAATATAACATAGGCAAAATACTCAACAGAAATACCCCAATGTACTGGCATATTGGAGCCCAGTAGCTAAAAGCTGTTATCAACATTAGGGCTCCCAGGGCCCACGTAGCACTCGGACAACAAGGGCAAAGGAGAAGACACAACCTAGAAAGTGTAAATAGACCTTCTTTCTCAGTGTATGCTGTGGTGGGGGAAAATCTTATACTGGTTACTACTATGACAGAATGGAACAATAGTAATAGTTGTTATTTGTTAACAACGTTGTTGAGATATAATGTGTGACACCACATAATTGGTCCATTTAAAGCACATGATTCAAGGTTTTTAGTACCTGTACAGAATTATGCAGCCTTTGCCATATAATTTTAGAACATTTTCATCACCTTAAAAAGAAATCAAACTCTGTTTTTCCAAATATAATTTTTATGCTTTTCGAATAATATCACATAAGCATTCCCTTCTACTAGTTACCAGATACAAAATATAAAAATAGTGAAAAAAAATACAATAGGTCATCTTTATGAACTACAAGTTTATTTGAAGATATCATACCCTACCTAAATTGCCTGCAACCTGGCCATCTTCTGTCACTTTAATTTATTTCTTCCACAGACTCTCTTTCTTGATTATTTATGTACTTGTTTGTTATTTCTATCTAATCATTAGAAAGTTTGCTTGATGAAGGAAGGGACTTTTTCTGGACCTTAAAGGAGGGTGTTGGACCTTATATGAGCCCAACAATCATTTGTTGAATGAATAACTTATGGTAAATTTGTAGCATCATTTTCAGGTATTTTAGAGATGGCATAGATTAGATAAGAGATGATAGATAGATAGATAGATAGATAGATAAATAGATAGATAGATAGATTATAAGAAATTAGCTAATGTGATTCTGGAGACTTGAGAAAACCAAAATCTGCAGGGTGAGCTAGCAAGTAAGAGTTCCAGGAAAATGTTCCAGTGGAAGTCCAAAGGCCATCTGCTACAGAATCAAGAGGAGTTGATGTTGCAAATGAAGTCCAAGGACTGTCTGCTGAAGAATTCTGTCTTACTTGAGTGAGGCAAATCTTTTTTTGTTTTTTTTTTTCCCTATTCAGGCCACTAATTAAATGAGGCCCACCCACATTATAGAGGGCAATCTATCTTACTAAAACTCTATTTAAATGTTAACTTCATCCAAAAAACGTCTCAGAGAAACACCCAAAATTATGTCTGACCAAATATCTGGGCACCTTCATGGTCCAAACAATTTCACAATCCACTAGTGTAGAACACTTCACTGATGAACCTACTATATTAGAATTACTATTAGTAGACAATTAATTGAGAATGAAAGAAGAGAAGTTGGCAAGCATCTGTCATGTGTACTGTGGACTTACTTCCTTATGAGGCATTCCTGTTGGAGAGCACAGAGTAACTGGGGTTGAGTGGCAGATTATAGCCTGGCACAGAATGAAAATGTCTCTTGAAGAAGTAACAGGTACTTGCTCTATGGAACTTTTTGCAGATATTCAACTGAGAGTAATTTCTTAATTACACATTTCCTTCAGTCTTCACTACTCTTTTCAAATCTGGTAGGAGTTTTAAATTAGAAAAGGATGGCATTAATAAAATAGTAAAAGTTTAGAAGAAATATTTTTATCCCATTTTTGTAGTTGACACAGGCTATTTTCCCTTTCTTCTCCTTTTCATTATCACTGACTTAAATTGGGAGTCTCACATCTCAGGACTTTGTTAATATCCAGTGGTCAATCAGGTAGCTCATTTGGTAAGGGTTTTTAGGGGAAAAAAAAAAAAAAAAAAAAAAAAAAAAACTGTTATTCCTTCTTTCTGTAGCTACATCTGTGGCACCAAAAGGCACACTAATTAAAATTCCCTTATTTTAGGAGTCAGATCACAGAAGGTGTTACGTTAGTGAAGTTCTGATTATTATCTAAACTGTGCCATTAATTTTAATTTTAGGCAAAAATAGAATGCCCTAAGTATGACCAGAATAGAAGAACAAGAGAGGAAAAGAAAACAGGTGTATCAGTGATGAACAAAGGAGGAAGGAAGACCAGATCTGAGAGGATTTTGTCAAAATGTCAGCAAAATAAGCCCAATCACTCACATTCTTCTTAACAGTTTATTTGGGTTATTTATAGTAAAAACTAGTTTAATGTAAAAGCGGTGCATTTCTTACACTAAACTAATTGATGGTACATTGACATAATGCTTGGAATTGAAATTTTAAAAAAATAAAAATATTAAATGTTCCCAGGGCCTAAGGACAAGTGAATCTGAAAATTCAGTGTGTGCTGGTCGTAAGTGAATCTTCATTCATCATGGAGGGCCACATCCAAATATTTAGGATAAAACCTGATTGTGTTATGATCATGTAGACCCACTAAGGTATCATAGAAATATGTATATCTTTCCACATTCCTGTATGTAGATCAAAATTTACAAACTTAAAAATGAGTAGCTCTACTGTGAAATATATAGGCAAGGGAACAAAAGAAAATCAACTTGCTTCTACATATTTCATATCATAAAAAATAAAATATGCAGGAACAACTAAAACTAACTAGCTAAATAATAATAGGCCATTCTTTTTTAAAATCATGTTTTAGTTGTTGATGGACCATTATTTTATTTATTCATTTATATGTGGTGCTAATAATCCAACACAGTGCAAGGCAAGCACTCTACCACTGAGCCACAACCCCAGCCCAAGAATAGGCCATTCTTACAAACTTGTTTTTACTCCTATATAATTGAGAAGCATGGTATTTTTAGAGTTGTTCGCACTGGTTGTTTCTGTTTCGGAGGAAGGTAAAATCCTAAAGGTATGAACCTGAAGTTCTGGGTGTACTTGTCATTTTTATAGACACTGAGTTCATCTTCTTCATCCAGTGCATCTAAACAGGCACACGAATAAGCCTAAGTCACATGAGGGTGGGGATATATATATTCCAAAGTCAAAAGTCTGGGTTAAAGTAAAAGAGAAGAAGACAATCCTTCACATCCAGTCTGAAATCCAGCAAGCTGTAAACCTGGGAGAGCTTTCTATTAAGTTCACCTCTATGTTAAGTCCATGATGTCAGGTAGAAAGGCCCTATGTGTTCAGGTGGGAGGCTTCCAGCAGGTAAAGTCTATTAACATAAATGCTAGCCTTCCTCTCCAGTGTCCTTCATTTATCCAGCTGATGCAGTCTACTGAAGGGTTATCACTACCCACATAAGCCATAACTTACCTAAACCACAAAATCACCATTTTGAGAAGTGAATCATAAATCCTCACATCTAGACAACAGGAGCATTCAACTCACTTGAATACCAGACCAAATAATCCGAGTTTGGGGTCACTTAGTTTGAGGTCAGTTTTAGCCTCCTCAGCTAAACTCTCTTGATTAAAAAGATGTGACAGAGGAATAAGAAGAATCTCATTAACCATGAAAAGAAAAGAAAATGAGTCCTTTTGCCCATGTGGCAGGAAAGAGGACAGGACTTACAGTTAGGGATGACAGCAGTGTTAAGACAAGAAGCAACCTCTTCACTGATTCCATACTTTCCTTTTTTTATAGAGATTTGTCCCCTTGCTCTTTGTCTACTCATTGCCAATGAAGGCCTAAAGGTTGTCAAGGATATCTACCACAGGGAGTAAGAGCTAGAGTCATTATCAAGTTGAGTTCCCCATACTCTCTCAAGTTGTGTGATAAAAATCCCCCCGAACTAAGGTCTGTGGTGGCTGGCATATCTCAGAGCCCTTCTGCCATCTAGAAAGCTCCAAACACAGGAGAAAGCAAAGGTAACAGAGAAGGCCCTTCAGGAATGTAGAGTGCCCACCAGAGTGACTGGCAGAGGATGTGATCTTCTTGGAAGAACCAAGGAAAGCTTTGCTACCAATACGTGAATTCAGGCTCATCTTTCTAAATGAACTATAGCATGGTACATGAGGCTGAAAATTCTGACATCTTTCTATCAAGAAGTGGAGGTTATGTTTCTGCCCTTGAATCTAGGAGGGCCCTGTGACTGTGTGGATAAATAGAATATGGGAGAAATGATCCTGTGCTCGTTCCGAGGCAAAAGTGACTGACAAGCTTCTGTTTCTGTCCCTTGGAACACTAGCTCTTAAAACCCAGCATTCAAGTTTTGAAGAAGCCCAAGAGGCCTACAGCAAGGCCCACATGGAAAGCAAAGTAGGCCTCTCCCCAGCAGTCCAGCTGAGCTCCCAGCCACCAGCCCTCCCCCAAATTGGCAGCTGTGTGAGGCAGCCGTCCTGGCAGTAGATCTACCAGCTCTAGTCAAGCTTCCTCAAGCAGAGATGCAGTATTAAATAGCCAAATCAAAATATATTGATTGGCTATTTTTAAAAGAGGAACAGGGGGAAGCACAGGCATTAAAAGAGGTTCAAAAATTGATCAATGCAATAAGCATTGTCAGAAGTTAGAAAAAATAAAAATATGATATTTATCATGTGAAAAGGGGACTTAAAAATCATTTAATAGCAAAGTTTACTCTCATCCTTGAAGAGGCTGAAAAAAAAAAAAACTAATTTGTCAGAAGTCAGAGTAATATTTTTTCTTTTTATTTTTTTATTTTAATTTATTTTATTTTTGGTACCAGGGATTAAACCCAGGAGAGCTTAACCACTGAGCCATATTCCCAGCCTTTTTTATTTGTTATTTTGAGACCAGGTCTCACTAAGTTGCTTAGGGACTCACTAAATTGCTGAGGCTAACTTTGAACTTGTGATCCTCCTGCCTCAACCTCCGAAGCTGCTGGGACTACAGGCATAAGCTACAACACCTGGCCAGAGTAAGATATTTTAACTTATATGACTAACCAAGTGCAATATAAAGTACTACAACCAGGGGCTGAGGTTGTAGCTTAATGATAGAGTTCATGTCAGGCATGCACTAGACCCTGGGTTCAACTCCCAGAACCACAATTAAAGTACTATAGCTATTTACACACACATGCACTTACATAAGCATACATACATACATATGTGTATATGTACAGCCACATATTATCATCATCGTTTTCAAATTCAAGAAATGTTTTCTACTAAACTCTGAGAGAAAACAATTATGCTTAGTTCCCCCTAAGCCCTTTGGAGAAAAACTGCAGGGAACCTAAGGGGCCTCATTGAAAGTCACTGGCTCCAAGACCACATAGAGTTTTAAAGATCAAAGTGACACATGCAAACTCCACTGACTTCAGATGTTAAATTGAAACATGAAAGCCTTTTTTATTTTTAAACTCTATTGGAGTCAGCCAGAGAATTTGTATACAACTTCTCCATTTCTTGGTTTTAATTATTAGAGGTATTTGCATAAAAACAGGATCTTTATTTTTAAGAGTTCATCTGTTCCTGCTGTTTATTTCCTCACATGAAGTCATAATCCAGCATAAGATATATAGCAGCAGGAGGAGATAAACTCTTAAAAGACAAAGATCTTGTTTTCATGCAAATGATTCAGATAATGTTTTTGAAGTCAAGCATAAGATTGATGGTATGCAAATAACAGTCTACAATATTTTTCCATATAGTCTAGGATTTTTTTCAAAGACGTTGCCGTACAAAGAAAGTACTTGGAAATGATAAACATTGTATCTAGCAAATGTCAAGATATATTATCAAGGAAATCTGATATAATTGGAATGTAGCAATGTAGGTCATGTGTCACTTTGAAAAAGGTTCACCTCATGTTTTACCAACACTTATGAAAGCCAAATAATTTGATTGTGATCTTGAAAAAGCCCCAAACTAGGGACAGAGTCCCTAAGAATAAAAATGTTATTATATCATGCTGCTTTTCCAGAAGTGGATTTTTTGTTTTGTTTTATTTTGGTTTTGGTAGTGAGAACTAAACTCAGGAGTGCTTTACCACTGAGCTACATCCCCCAGCCCTTTTTTAAACAATATGATTATTTTTTATTTCAAGAGAGAATCTCTTTCAAGACAGGTACTTGCTATCTCCTTGCCTCAGCCTCCCAAGTCACTGGGATTATAGTCATGTGCCACTGTGCCCAGCTCAGTGATACTCTTTCAAATGCAGTGAGAGATCAAAATGATTCTTAGTTCACATCCATAATAATACCTTCAATATACAATGTCAAAATGTACAATGTTCAAATACTGAAGAACTGTAAATAATACATTTTACATGTAAAAAAATCCTTGAAATATCTATAAGAAAAATAAATTAACTGAGTAACAAAATTATAATAAAATGCACTTTACTATATAAAATTCATCATTAGTTTGAATCAAAAGGAAAGACATTTATTTATTTGGAGAGAGTTAATTTGTTTTGAAGAAGATCAAAGTTCATAGCTGGGATGGGTATTTTTGAAGCAATGGACTAAAGAGCACTTAAGTATAAGTAGTATTTATATTTTGTTTTTAGATGTCCTAAAAGGTACTTTAAGATATAACATTAAGAAAACCTTGGTCTAGAAAGTAGATTATTGAATGCAATGGGAATTCTTCCTTGTTTGTAAATTGATCCCATGTGCTGGAAATGTCTAGTAGCCTCCAACCACCATCTTTCACTAATGGAAGAAACACAGAGGGGGAACTCTGAGAAAACAAATAACCTGGATTGTTGTAAAATTAAGTATTCAGTTATTTGTCTCTTAAAAATATAGCTAAGGAGACACCGTCACCTCTCTCTGTCTCTGTCTCTCTTAATCATCTCAGTTTTAGCTTCCTCGAAAGTTCCAGCAATTTAAATAAAAATACTGAAAACATAATAGGATACATTTTTATATAGCTTACAGAGTGTTGTTATATGGATAGACTCTTAATGCTGATAACCAAAGTGTCAGTCTTCAGTCAGAAGCTGCACAGAGCACAAATTTAATAATTGGTAGTTTTCTCTAATATCTAGATGACAAACACATAAAAATTAAGTAATTTTTGCTATGGTTACAGCAAAATATAAGAAGAAAAGTGAAGGAGCCCTAATTAGGAAGGGCTGTTGCAGCTAGCTGGAAGCCATAAGTTCCACCTGATATGTATGTGACGCACCTGTAGGCACCCGCAAACCTGAAGGTATATAACCGGGTGAAAGCGGTCCGAGTTAGGAGAACGGAGAATTCAGTCAGCCGGGCAGTCACTCGGTCGGTCAGAAGAATCAGAGCGGCCAGAACGTAGGCAGAGCGGCCAGAACGTAGGCAGAGCGGTTACAGAAACCAGATAGAAAACAGAAGAGAAATGACTGGTCAGAGTTAGGCCGAGGCTCCTGAAGAAGACAGAAGAGAGAAGAAAGAAGCTCTAGTCTTTCTCTAAGCTAAAGGTTATCTTTAAGTTATCTTTTTATCTATCTGTCTTTCTTTCTAAGACTTACTACAAAAGCATGTACACATCACAGGAAGAAAGAAGAGAGAATTTAAAAAATCTTTCTAAAAAAAAAGAAGACAAGAAGAAAAGCTTGCTCTATGTTCTCTCTATGAAGAAAGTAGAAGTAAAAGTCTATTATCGGCGCCGTGTGGCTAAGTACAGAAAAGTAAAGGTTATCAAAACACCATCAAAATTTAAAAAATATTGTCTATTATCTGTGGCTAAAACAAAAAAAAAAAAAAAAAAAAGACTAATGATTCAGTATTTCTCCTGACTTTGGTGGTTCCTCTGCTCATCTCACCTGGACTCACTTATACAGCTTTCCACATTCAGCTGGAGAGTTAACAAGGGTAAGTTTGACTAATATATTGAGGCAGTTGGCCCCTTCTGTCTATGTGATCTTTCTTCCTTACGGAAGTTAGTCCAAGCCTTCGTGCCAAGCTTTCTTTGTGTTCTCAAGAACATAACTCAAGCTACCACTTGCCACATATTTTCTGAAATCCCATTGATCAAAGCAAGTCACACAGCTAAGCCCCCGCATCAATGCAGGAGGGGACTATCACCACAAGGGTATACTTACCAGGAGACATGGTTAGCCAAAGGCCACTCATGTAACCATGTACCAGAGTGGGGCAAAATAGCTACTCTAAAATAAACAATTTGTGTGTTCAAACAAAATTATTGGAGAGGAATGTAACCAGATTATCTGTGTGCTTTTATAGGAGGAATTTTTCAGATCAGAGAAAGTCTCTATGATACTATTTTGAAATGATTTTACAAATCTCTGAGAATGGGGGCTGGGGCTACGGCTCAGCGGTAGAGCACTTAACTTACATGTGTGAGGCCCTGGGTTTGATCCTCAGCACCACATAAATAAAGGTATTGTGTCTACCTACAACTAAAAAAAATTTTTTTAATTAAAAAAAAAATCAAATCTCTGAGAATGGATATCAGAATAGCAATCTTTGCCTCATCTTATGTTCAATGGAAGACTTGATCCCTCGGGCCAGAGATGATACCAAGCAGTACACTTAGAATGGACAACTTTTCTGAATGGTGCTCATTGGCCTGTAAGAGGACAAGCACACTTGGCCTTATTTACACCATATTCTAACCATTATGTTTGACAATACAGAGAAGGTCAGCATATGTATAACTGGGGAACTAGCTGCAAAATGAGCTATTATAATAGAGTCACTGTGACTCACTGAAATGCACATGGAGAGGCATAATAAAGGCATCAAGTTGAAAATCAGGCAAATAACATCTCAAGCAAATGCGGGCGTGGGGGGGGGGGTGCTGATGAATCAGCAGGGGTAGGCCTAGAAAGAAGAAGTATGTCTTAGATTAACACATTACAAAAGAGAAATTTAAAAGAAGAACTAAAGGAAAATTTTTAAGTAAATTAAAACTGAAACAGAATATTGTCTACTTTTGAGGTAAAGATGGTTCATTAGTTTTAAAATATTCAATGAACATTGACCAAATTACAACATGATTTATGAACTTTTCTTATCATCTTCCCTATATAAATATTCTTTAGAAATTCCAACTAACATATGCACCTTGAAATGGTAACCAGGTCTAGTCCAGCCAGCACCAAGGTTGTTGGCATCTGGTATACCTTACTGCCACCAAAGGAGACTGACACTTGCCATCTTAAAGGCCCACCTCAGTGAGGAGAGCCAAAACATTCCAGAGTCCAGGTAGAATACTTCTTCATAAAATATCTGCCACATGATATGGTTGGGGCATTTTCCCAATTCATTTTAGCTACTTTCAATTTTCAAGTAAGTTTGTTTTTGTCAATATGTTTTTTGGCTCAAACTGGTTTTATCATGAAAATTATTTTATTTACTCAAATTTTCTCCATACTTCACTGAATACTGAACTCTGTCTCTGTCTAAAACATACCATTTAGTCAGTTAGTGACATAGCCACTTCCTGAATAAAAGGAATTTAGCTGCTGATTCCTGATACATGCAATGACTGATTCTAAAGAAAATGCTTAGTTTCTACAATAAATCCTAGTTCTTCTGTCAACTACAATGACTGAAACTCTTGTATATTTTTTCAAAGCAATCCTGCCACACTCCCTGCTGTGCTGATTGTTCCAAATTAGAGCTCTGCTGCTTCCCTGTGGGCATCCTGTTGGAACATATAGATTTTCTATTGAGCTGCTAGGGTTTTGCACCAGTTTTGCACAGTAGCCAATTTAAGCAGATTGGAGCAATGTATGAAATCCTGCTGCATAGTCAGCATTGGGATTGTCTTACCAGGACAAATATGATGGGGGAAAAAGTTACAGCCCCAGTCACACAGTTAGTAGGATTTGCCAGAAAGCATGGGCTGGGGAGCCAGGCACACCTTGCCATGTTATCAAGAACTTCTATCTCACTTTCCTTACCTAAAGATAGGGAGGATAGCACCTAACTTTGAAGATAACTGAAGAGATAAATGCATGTAAGGTACCTATCAAAGAATCTGATCTATAATAATACATGGGTATTTATTATTATTATTATTATTATTATTATTATAAAAATGAAAGAGCAATGGTTTAGCATATGTAGAAAATTATACATCACTAACACTCATCTTCCAAAGCAGGTTCTGTTAAGGTTTTTAGTTATCCTAATAGTGTTACATCTCTTATATAATGAAAAGTATAATCAATAATAAACATCAAGATAAATTTTAGGAAGTTTAATGAATTTCTGACTTTTTCCATCAGTGTTATTTTTATACTTTTCAGGAAATATCAATATTCAAAATCTTTTGCCTGAAGCACATTTTTAATTTGCTTTTGGAAAATCCAACACTGCTTAAAATGTGCTTTAATCATTTTCATTCAAAAATGTCCATTCCTCTCTGATCTTCTTACTATTTCAAAAAGATGCTGAGAAATTTATTACTAAGAAAAACTGAGATACTGCCTAAATAGGAAACAAAATGTAAATGTCTATATTGAATGTATTGGATATTCCCATCAGAGCCCTGAGGCAAAGACTGAATTTTTATGAAATGAAAATTAAATCAAAATGTTTCTAAAAGCAGATGGTGTAGTGTAAAGAGCTGGGGCTTGGAACAGGAGGACCTGTGTAGGTTTTATTCATGCATGCATTTAAAAAATACTTATGGAGTACCTGCATTGTGTGAGACAATGTAAATATTGTGTTGAACATGACTAATGTATTTCCAGCCTTCATGCAATCTATGTCTGGTGGGGAAGATAGTCAGCATATACATAATTATGAGGAGTGAAAAAATAAAAGCAAGATGTACTCTGCTTTTGTGCTAGAGAGACCAAAAGTAGTGTAAGGAATCGAGGAAATACCCCTTGAAGAACTGTCTTCTAAACTAAGATCTGGATGTTCAGAAAGGCTAATGTCTGTAGGAACAGCAGAGACATCAGATGAGAAAGTATGAAGGTAGATATTTATTCAATGGCAGGGTATTTTGTAAGGAGGTGATGAGATCAATTGGTTATCCGTTAAGAGCCTCTTGCAGTAGAGCAGCTGAGGTAAGGAGCAAGGGACAGCTGTGAGAGTGAAGAAGGGTGGAAAACCTTGCAAGCTATTTGTAGGCTAAAATTGACAATTCTATAAACTAAGACTTGATGTTTGATCAATCATACCAGGGAGAAAACATCACGGGTCAAATATGATGCCCAGATCCAAGTTTGAGGAACTGAGTAGATAGAATGTTTACTAAAGTGGGAAACACAAAAGAATAGAAAGTTTGAGACTGAAAGTACGATGACCTCAAAACACTCTCAAGGTATAACTCTACATCACATAACAAATGAAAAGTTATACTCCTGTTATGTATGATGTGTCAAAATGCATTCTGCTGTCATTTATTAACTAATTAGAACAAATTTTTAAAACTAAAAAAAAAGTATTAGTACAAGGGTTGAGTCAGACATACAAGTTCCATATTTCAGACATCTCCCATAGCCCAGGAGAAAGGACACTGACCAACAAAGACAATAATCCTGGAGCTAATGACCCAGGAAACTCAGGATCAACGCTAGAGTTACATTGTTACGGGACCATTAAGTGATGCTCTGGGTATCAGCCATTTTGGTGTCACCACAAAAGAAGACCCACAACATTAACTGACAGAAGGAAAATTCTTAAGTGGGTAAATAGAACAGATCTGTAATTCAATGTTGAATTTCTTATCCTCATAGAGTGTTGGTCCTAGTATTTATTTTATAGTCAGCAATTATAACTGTCAATGATCTTATTTTTATCAACCATCATATTTAAATAGCTAACTCACAAAAACCATATTACATATGGTTCTTTCAAAAATAGCATTTTAAAATGCATTGCCATAAAATTTAGTATTGGACATGGATTCTTCTTTTTACTGATTCTGCCCTAAAACCACTACTTTTTTATGAAGGGATTCATGTCTTAATGTAAGAACTATTGGAATCACTGTTGTATTTTGCCTTGGAGCATCCACTCTTCCTTCTGATGATAAGAATCTACGGGATTTTATTTGAGGATCTACTGCTTCCCATCAGAACTGCCCATCCCTACTCAATCCCAGTTACAGGAGGAGACATGTGATCCACACTTGGACAAGTATAGCATTTCTAAAGGCACATGACTAGCCTATGCCACATGAGAAAATCAGATTCCATAAAACTAATTCTGGGGCTGGGGTTGTAGCTCAGTGGTAGAGCGCTCACCTAGCAAGTGCGCTGTCCGGGTTCAATCCTCAGCACCACGTAAAAATAAAGGCATTGTGTACAACTAAAACAAATAAATAAATATTAAAAATAAAAAACCTAATTCTGGGATGTAGGTGGATATGCCAAAAGGAAAACAAGCTTTTGGCTTCTTTGATTTATGCTTGTCTTCAGAGTATAAAAACCTGGTGTGGTTGGTAAGCCACCTTAGCAACCACACAGAAATAAGGTCCTGATGACATCAATAGAGAATCTGAATCAAGCTGTCCCCCAAGCTATCTCCAGACTTTTTAGTTATATAAGCCAATATTTCACTACTGTTGTTCCTGCTTATGCCAATTTAAGTGCTTTTTGTGTCTTTGGAACTAAAACAATTCTAACTAATTATATGTAATTTAATCCTAAGAAAAACTCACGAAGAAACTTCACAAAGCCAAACCAATTCAACAACATGGTCTTTTGCTAAAATAGAAAGAAAAAACAGCCTCTAAATTCTTAGGTACAGGAACACAAACATCTGTTTACATGAAAACAGATTCATAATTTCTCAGTAGATTCTCAAAGCAGTATATATAATATACACATATGTACATGATTGACTCTCAAAGAAATGGGTATAGAAATTGTGAGTATCTATCTATCTATATATAGATATAGATACACACACGTATACACACATATATATGTAAAGATCTAATTCAAAAACTACAAGAGGAAATCTTTGCTCTTCTGTTTGTCTGACCACAGAATATTGGCATTATAAGAATTCATAGTTTGCTTTTACCGACTTACATTTTATACTACAATTTTGCCTTCTTCTCTTACTTACTAATAGAAAGGGCATTCCACCATGCCTTTCAGACATACACAGAGAAGTTCATAAATTTGTCAGTGTTGTGTCTGCAGAAAGGCAGCTATGATAATTATTCACTGGTTGTCTTCCTGAATTACATTATATTGGCCATTAGCTGTTATTTATACATACCATTAAGATAAGGATACATTTATTTTCATTGGAGTTAAAGAAAAAATAGTGAAGTCATAATTAAACAAATTTCAGTTATACTTCTGTTATAATTTAGATTGGAAAAACAGAGAAATTTTACTTTATAAATATAAGGTAGTATATATACCATACATGTGCATCAGGCTGTGTGTGTGTGTGTGTGTGTGTGTGAAAACCATCCAGCTATATACCTGACCTTAAATATTTGAATTTATTACCACTCTATGATGAATGACTTCTAGCATTTGGTTAAATAGAGACTGACTAGAAAGTTTTGTTTCGTTTTGTCTTGTTTGGTTTTTGAGAGGTAAAAACTGCGTATTCTGAGCTGTTTCCATATTCTTTTTTACTTAATTTATTTTGAGCAATAAATAAACTAACATTTATATCCATCAAAATTGAAATATTTTCAATTCAGAAAAGAAGATCACAATGACAGGAGCATTTTCCAGTTGACTTAGAACTAGACTTTTGGGATAGTCAATGTGGTTTACTAGCTGTTGTCCTGAGAAGTTTCACTAGCACACTTAACCAGTGCCTGCAATAAAGAAGCCAGCTCTACATGTCCCCCTCATCTGATATATGATTCATATCAGCCATCATTTATCCACACAAAACTCACCTAGAGCTGGGAAAAAGGTAATCAGTACTTACAAATAAATATATACTAAATAAACTCTAAATTCTTCCTACCATTTTTTTTTTTTTTTTTTTTTTTTTTTTTTGTGGTACCGGGGATTGAACTCAGGGGCACTCGACCACTGGGCCACATCCCCAGCCCTTTTTTTTTTTTTTTGTATTTTATTTAGAAACAGGGTCTCACTGAGTTACTAAGTGCCTCGCCATTGCTGAGGCTGGCTTTGAACTCGTGATCCTCCTGTCAGAGCTTCCCAAAGTGCTGGGATTACAGGCGTGCGCCACCGCCCCGGCTCTTCCTACCATTTTAAACATCAACAATCCATTATTAACATTCTGAGATTTGAAAAAATTCAATGAAATTATCCTTTAGTGCAAACATAGTCTCAGCTCTCATCAGGCTGATTTCTCCTTTAAGATAATTTGTAACTGAGGGGATATTTGAATACAGATGATCCAAAAAAGAAGATTTCCATTTGACACATTAGAACAGATGGAGGGTCCATGTCTTGGTCATGAAAGTCACTACAGTTCAAACTAAGAATTACATGAACTATAGTAGAAATAAAAGCTAATCTAAAAGCTAAGAAATGTAGAAGTATTTTACCAAAATGAAAGAAAATGAAAGCTTTTGATTGGATTTATACCCTTAATTCCTGAACCTATTATTTACATCTCTCCATGTTTCTAATTCTTTTCAGGTACAAGTTAAAAAATCTTACATAGTCAGCTTTATGAAGAAATCTGATCAGTCAGATGGGGGAAGGTTTGCCTTTTTTATTTCTTTTGTCCAATTCATTTTTAGTTCTTATTTCCCCAGGAGAATGAAAATAGGAATTTCTTCCTTTCATCCTCAGCAGCTAGAATCTCAAGGCTGGTACTGCCAATATTTCTGCAATGAGACTTCTTAACAAAGATGAATTAACTCCAACTCTGTTCTCCTTGATTTTTTTTCTCATTTTCTGCTTCTTCACTAAATCTAGAATCTTTCTGACCATTGATCTGAAAGAGAGTGCATGATTCGCAAAGTGCTGTATATTTGCTTTTAAGTATTCATAATGAGAATTAGATCCTGGAGGAGCTTGTGACAGGGGCAACAGGATGAAAATATCTCAGGTTCATCTGGTCTGCTCAATACACAGTCACTGAAGCACTGACTAATTTTGTTCACTGCCCTATGTACCAATCTGTCAGGTGTGGTAGAGTGTCCTTTCTGTTATTAGGCAAGAGAAAGAAGATGAAATTGAAATGTAAAATGTAAACAGGTAAAATCAAAATATGGATTCTTATAGTGCCAATATTCTGTGGGCAGACAACCATAGAAGGGCAAAGATTTCCTCCTGTAGTTTTTTAATTAGACTTTCAATTCATTGTCACAAGTTTTGTAATAATGAATGCTATTAAGTATTGCAAGATTTCTTTGTACTGTTCATACATAAATAACACCTTTCCATAAAATGCAAAACACTGATATTTATACTTGTGCTGCAATTTTTACTTTTGAAATATCTCACATATATTTATTATCACCAGAAACACACATGACCCTCATTTCACTCTTTAGGGAATGATGACTTCTATGTATGTGAAGATTCTGGGTAAAAGAAAAACCACTGAGGACTCCTAGGCCTGAAACTCACATAGATTTGGGAGCTGCATTAGCAGGTGGTCCAGAAAGCTGAAATTTAATACAATATGGACTCCATACCAATGATATGCATAAGCTCCCACCAAATGCAAATCCTAAACCTCTCAGGAAAAATGTTTTCTTATCATGAGGGATTATTGCAGAGTGAAATCTTCATGAGATGGACATATAATCAAAATGAACAAAATAATCAAAATCATAAGACTTATCAAGCAACAAGTAATAATGTTATTAAAAGACATATGGAGATTTCTTGGAAAACTGGGAATGGAACCACCCTATGACCCAGCTATCACACTCCTGGGTCTATTCCCAAAGGACTTAAAAACAGCATATTACAGTGACACAGCCACTTCAATGTTTATAGCAGCACAATTCACAATAGCTAGGTTGTGGAACCAACCTAGATATCCTTCAGTAGATGAGTGGATAAAGAAAATGTGGTATATATACAAAATGGAATTTTACTCAGCAATAAAAGAGAATAAAATAATGGCATTTGCAGGTAAATGGATGAAGTTGGAGAATATAATGCTAAGTGAAATTAGTCAATCTCAAAAATCCAAATACCGAATGTTTTCTCTGATATAAGGAGGCTAGTTCACAGTGTTGTTGGATGGGGGTACATAGGAGGATTAGAGGAACACTAGAATGGTCAAAGGAAAGGGAGGGGAAGGGAGGGAGCAAGCGGGAGTGAGGGAGGGGAAGAAAAAAAAATGGTGGTTGAATGAGATGGATATCATTATCCTAAATGCATGATTGAAGATCTGAATGGTACTTATATACTTTGTATACAAACAGTTGTATGTAAAAAGATGTTATATATGTGCATTATGAATTGTAACACATACTACTATTATAAATTTTAAAAAGACATTGTTCCACAAATGATGCTAGAAAAACTGGAAATTCATATGTAGTAGAATGAAATTTAACTCCTATCTTTCACCCTGCACAAAAGTCAACACAAAGTATGCCTGAGACCTAGGAATTAGACCAGAAACCTTGAAACTGTTGGGAAAAAAAATGTAAGCCCAACACTCCAACACATCAGCACTGGAACTGACTTCCTTGACAAGACTCCCAAAGTTCAAGAAATAAAATATAAAGTCAATAAGTGGGATGACATCAAATTAAAAAGCTTCTTCATAGCAAAGAAGACAATTAATAGCATCAAGAGAGAGCCTACAAAACAGAGAAAATGTTTGCCATCTGCTCCTCAGATAGGGCATTAATATCCAGAATATGCAAAGAACTCAAAAAACTTAATACCAAAAAAATAAAATAAAATAAAATAACCCAGGGTTGGGATTAAGGCTCAGTGGTAGAGCGCTAGCCTAGCATGTGTGAGGCACTGGGTTCAATCCTTAGCACCACACAAAAATAAATAAATAAAGATATTATGTCCAACTACAACTAAAAAAGAAAATCAATCAATAAATAGGCAGAAGAACTAAACAGAAACTACTCAAAAAAAAAAAAAAAAAGAAACACAGTCAACAAATATATGAAAAAAACATTCAACATCTCTAGCAATTAGGGAAATGCAAATTAAAACTACATTGAGATTTTATCTCACTCTAATAGAATTGTAATTATGAAAACTACAAGTAACAATAAATGTTGGCCAGAATATAGGGTAAAAGGTACACTCACACATTATTGGTAGGATTGTAAATTAGTGCAACCACTCTGGAAAGCAGTATGGAGATTCTTCAAAAGACTAGGAATGGAACCACCATTTGACCCAGCTATCGCACTCCTTGGTATATATCCAAAAGATTTAAAACCAACTTACTACAGTGGTGCAGCCACATCAGTTTTTATAGGAACACAATTCATAATAGCCAAGCCATGAAACAATCTAGGTGTCCTTCAACAGATGAATGGATAAAGAAAATATGGTATATATGCACAATGGAGTATTACTGAGCCATAAATAAGAATTGCATTATGGCATTTGCTGGTCAATGGAACTATAGACTCTGATGTTAAGTGAAATAAGCTAGTCCCAGAAAGTCAAGGGTCAAATGTTCTTTCTGATATTTGGAAGCTAATCCCAAGTAAGTGGTGGGAGGGGTGTTATAGTTTGGATATGTAGTGTCCTTTAGAAGCTCATGTGTGAGACAATGTAAGAAGGTTCAGAGGAGAAATGATTGGGTTAAGAGAGCCAATCACCTGATGGGATTAACTGAGTGGCAACTGATGGCAGGTGGGGTGTGGCTGGAGGAGGTGGGACATTGGGGGACATGGCTTTGGGGTACATATTTGTATCTAGCAAGTGGAGTTCTTTCTCCACTTCCTGATAATGTGAGATTTTTCCCTCAGCCACACTCTTCCACCATGATGTTCAGCCTCACCTCAAGCCCTGAGGAGGAATTCAGCCAGCTGTTTATGGATTGACACCTCTGAAACTATGAGCCCCCAAATAAACTTTTCCTCCTCTACAGTTGCTTTGGTCAGGTTGTTTAGTCACAGCAGTGAAAAGCCTGATGAAAACAGAGTGGGTTAAAAAAATAGAAGAAAGATCAGTGGAATAGAGGAAGGGGAATGAAAGGAAGGGATGAGAAATGAGATAAGGAAGATGGTGGAATGAATCTTACCTCACTTTCTTATGTGCATATATGGATATACCACAGTGAATCTCACCATCATGTGGGATTCATATAGATAAGAAACTAATTTTTTTTTAAAAAAAGAACTATATGTAAGTAGCAGAAACATCAGTAGAGTTGAGGGAAGGGAATAGGAAGAGGAAGGAAGGGAGGGACAGGGGAAGTACTGGAGACTGAATTAGAATACATTATATTTCATGCTTTTATAATTATATCAAAAGATTTTAATGGGTATCTAAAAAGAACCAATAAAAATGAAATAAAATAAATAGAAAATAAAAGACATTGTTCTAATAGAACAGGATCTGAAAAAGCATGTAAACATTTTTTTGGGGGGGTGCATCCCAGGGATTGAACTCAGGGGCACTCAACCACTGAGCCACATTCCCAGCCCTATTTTGTATTTTATTTAGAGACAGGGTCTCACTGACTTGCTTAGCACCTTGCCATTGCTGAGACTGGCTTTGAACTCCAGATCCTCCTGTCTCAGCCTCCTGAGCCGCTGTGACTACAGGCATATGCCACCATGCCAGCATATGTAAGCATTTTTAAAGGCAAGAAAATAAATGCAATATTAGAAATATCAAGACTACAATGGACATAGGAGGACTAGAGGAACACTATAATGGTCAAAGGGAAGGGAGGGGAAGGGAGGGTGCAAGGGGGGAAGGGGGGAAAAGTGGTTGAATAAGATGGATATCATTATTCTAAATGCACGATTGAAGACTTGAATGCTGTGAATATACTTTGAATACAAACTGTTTTATGTAAAAAGATGCTCTATATGTATAGTATGAACTGTAATACATACTACTATAAATAAAAATTTAAAAAAAGACTACAATGGAATTTCAAAACAAAAATTTAATATTCAAAAAGTGATTGAGCAGCAAATTGGATATGTTCAGAGAACTAACAACTGGAAAGCAAACTTGAGAAAATTACCCAGAATACTCCATGGAGAAATTGAGAAATAAGAGGATAGAATTAGAAGATCCAACATATAACCATATTCAAAAAATACAAGAATAAAAACATGTTAAATCAGGGTATTATTGACACATGAATAAGCAAACCAATGAAACAGAATAGAAAGTCTTGTCATACATCTAAATATGGAACAGCTGATTTATGACAAAAATGTATTAGATCTAATAGGTCTAGCTCTACTTAGGATTAGCTCTAATTAGATCAAAAGTCTAACAACAAATCCACTAAAAGAAAATGAGGGAATATATATTCAAGACCTTGAGAGAAAACGAATACATTTAAAAAGAGCACAAAAACTACTAACCCTAAAGAAAAAGTTTGATAAATTGTACTACACTAAAATTAGGGACTTCTTTTCATCCAAACACACTATTTAGAGAGTGAGAAGGCAAGCCACAGACTACAACCTACTTGGAATGTATTTAGCTGGCAAATGAAAAGAACTCAGTTGTTATGGTCTGGATATTTATGTTCCTCTAAAATTCATGCTGAAATCTTTACCCTCAGGGTGGTGTAATCAGAATACAGACTTTGGGGAGGTGATTAGGTGATGAAGGTAGAGCCTTTTAGAATGGGATCAGTGCCTTTATGAAAGAGACCCTGGAGAACTCCTTCACCCTTTCCATCACCTGAAAATACAGAATGAAGATGCAATCTATGAACCAGAAAGCAAGTCTTTACCAGATATCAAACCTACTGGCAACTTGATCTTGAACTTCCCAGCCTCCAATACTAGGAGAAATAAATTTCTGTTATTTATAAGCTACCCAGTTTGTATTTTGTTATAGCAGACTACATAGACAAAGACACCAATAAATAACAACATGGTTGACAAGCCAAGAGGAAATTGTGCAAAAAACTACCAAAAAGCCAATAAACTTTGAAAACAGTATTCAAACTAATCAATCATCAGGTACACGCAAATCAAAACCACAATGAGACCCCACTACACATCTGCCAGAATGAATATTTAAAATTCTGGTAACATCATGCTTTGGTCTGTATGCAGAGCAAGTTACACTGCTCTTGAGAGTATAAACTGTCACAACCACTTTGGAAAGATGACTGTGTCTATTAATACATGCATACTTCATTATCATAGTCTATGTCCAGGAATCAACTAAGAGTCATATATGCTATACCTCATATATATGTGTACACACAAAAAAAAATATGAATAAGAATTTTCATAGAAGTATTATTGCTAAGAATCCAATGTTAGAAGCAAGTCAATGTTCATAACATTGGAGCAAGTAGATGAATGGTGGTATTGATGCAAAAGAAGTCGATTCATTAACAAAAAGGAACAAGTTATACAATAACAATATTGATAAATTCTTAAAAACAAAAATTTGATGGAAAGGAATCTATATATATATAAGAATATATTTATATAAATTTCAAAAACATGCAGAATTAATATATGGTGAAAGAAGTCAGGATTGCAATTGCCTTTGAGGACATTAGGGTAGTGACTGGGAAAAGACCCAGGGAGAGATTTCTGGGGTGCAGGCAATATACTATTTCTTTATGTATTCATTCCATAAATGTATTTACTTTGCATAATTATTAAGTTTTATGTGTGTTATTTGATATCATTTATACACTCTTTAAATAAAAGTTTATTTAAATTAAAAATAGCATAAGAAATTCCAATTAGAAATTTGTTTTTGAGAATTAGCTTTGTGAAGATCTTTCTTCTGAAAGAAGTAAATCTGGTATTGTACTAAGATTACATCACCAAAGAGCACACAACTGAACTGGGTACTTGGCTCCCAGTTCTCTTAGCAGACTGAGTCATGTGACATGCATTGTCTTTAGGTCTCCATTATTGAAAGAAGTCATTTGAGCTAATCTTTAACATCTCTGTCAACTTTAAAAATCTTATGATTTCAATGATTCCTCTAAGCAGATGTATATTGATTGCTGAGCCATACTAAACATATTCTTTCCTTCTAGCCGGTTACATTAAAATCTAGATTAAAGAGGGGGAAATGTCAGGGTTAAGGGCACATTACATGGTATGTTATCAAAGGACTCATTTACAAAAGCACATAATGTATACAAAATGCATGCAGTACAAAGATGAATTTTTCCCCTTCCATGTGACCTTTTGAAATCAGAAATAGTATTTATAGAATGCCCCCCCCATGCCATTTATGTGCAAAACATTTCTGACCTTTGCAAATACAAGGCGTGGAACTCTGAATGTGACTTTAAAAATCAATTAATAAAGACTACAAAGATATTTACCCATGTAGTTAAAAAGAAAAGTTTCTGGGGGAAAAAAAAAAAACAACTTTTTTAAAGCAGCCAGATAAACAGCCTAATAAATGATAAAGGTTATGTTGACTATAGAACAGACTCCTTTTCAAACTCCTCTAAATAATTATTGCAGTCTGGTTGTTGTCTGATAAGAGAATTAATTACCCCATATTTCATTTTTAAAAGAAACCTAAGCTCTCAATTAAATGCTGAAGATGGGGAGGGGGAGTGACATTTTTGTTGTATTCATGAATTTTCTTTGTGACACGAACATGACAATTTGGTGATAAGAAAGTATTTCTTTTCCCTGCTCCCCTCCAAAGTCCATGCCCCCTGCCAGGATGCTCCTCTGAGTTCAAACTCTTACTATATCTTCACACAGTTGGAGGAGAAAGCTAATTAATTTCACTACTGTCTTGAGTTTTCACAATGGGATTATTGTCCACCACCACAACATGCTGAGGTCCAGGTCATTAGTCCTCATATATGCAATGACTTTCCCTTTGAAATCTTTGAGCCAGTTTCTTAACACCCAATAATGGGCGTGAAATGAACTATACACTATGCCAACCTATCCCATACATTTCCTTTTCAGTCTAATCCCTTAAAAATAAAAATAATAATAAAGAAGGATTCAAAGACGATCAGACTTCTCAGCAACTGACTTTCCTCTCATACTTCAGGACACAGAGCATATTCATACAGCCTACATTTAGGAAACTACAGCTCTATTGTTCCTTTGCTTTTCACATAAATTCCCCATTCATTTTCTGTTCCTCTCCTTTCTTCCTAGCTCCATTATTCTTTGCCTGATCAGCATGTTCTGTCATAAATGTTTTCAGTCTAAATACTACAAAAATGAGCCAGGCCAGAAAAGACATCTTTCACAGTTGTTCCAAGTTTAACTCTTCCTTACTAAGGTAATTCCATAATTTAAGGGGCAATTATGACAACTTAAGACAATTTAGAGTACAGGGAAACTCTAGTATTTAATATTGCAGTTTTTGAGTGTACTTTTTTGAGGAATCTGAATAAGATTTACAAATGGACTGAACAATATTAAACCACAACAGGCAACTGAAATATGCTGAGTTTCTAGGAATTTCAGAAATTTCTGTTTTATTAGTGGGAAAAGACTCACTCAGAGACATTAAGTTAAGAAAATAATTAATATATATATATGTGTTGCAGAAGTTTTTTCAGTAGATGAATGGATAAAGAAAATGTGGTATATACACACAATGGAATATTACTCAGCAATAAGACAGAATAAAATCATGGCACTTGCAGGAAAATGGATGGAGTTAGACAATATATTGCTAAGTGAAGTTAGCCAATCCCAAAAAGCCAAATGCCAAATGTTTTCTCTGATATAAGGAGGCCAATTCACAATTGGGTTGGGATGGGGAGCATAGGAGGATTAGAGGAACACTAGAATGGCCAATGGGGAGGGAGGGGAAGAGGGGAGCAAAAGGGTGAAGGAAAAAAAAAAAGATGGTAGAATGAGATGGATATCATTACCCTAAGTGCATGTATGAAGTCACAAATGGTGTGAATATACTTTGCATACAACCAGAGATTTGTAAAAAAGTACTCTATATGTGTAATATGAAATGTAATGCATTCTGCTGTCATTTATAACATCTTAGAATAAAAAAATAATTTAAAAAAGAAAGAATAAATCAAACACTTTGTATAGTACAATATCTACTTTTGAATTAAAAGAATAAATGTTTAGAAATCAAAAAAAATAGTTCATGTTTTAAGATTGAAAAAGCACTCTGACCAAAAATTAAGTGTCAACTCCCAAACAATTACTTATTTATACATATTCAACTGCCTATATCCCACTCTTATTTCTCATGCTAATAAGAATTTAAAGCAGAAATACTTGAATTGTATACACATGCACAATTCCACAATCAAATCAATGAACAAAAAGGTGTTAAGAAAATATAACACTAGACAACTATAGATGGTTTAACTGGCTGTAATAAACTGAATTTTGCTATCCTGAAAGGCAAGTCAATTTTTTTTTTTTTGCCAACGTAAAGTTTTACAACAACTATTATGTTTAGATAAAAATAGAACTCTTAAGGGAAAAAAAAAGAAAATTAGTGGCAGTCAAGCTTTAGTCAAAACACATCATTCAAGAATGTAAACAAATCCTACCTTCCGTTCCAGACCAAAAGGTAAATGAAGTCAGATCATCCTGTGTCCTTGAAGTTACTAGACATATTGGCTCTTAGAGGATTGGTGTACTTGATAGGTTTCTACCATATTTGAAGATGCCAAGTCCTAACAGGCAGATGAGGAATGAGAAGAGGTAAGTGAATCAGCAAACAGAACAGAACAAGGTTGAGAGCTCTGTGCAGACATCTCACCCACCAGTCAAAGATCAAGACAATCACTCAGCATGCTTGATGGCCTGGGTGGCTGATGGATATCACTGTATTAATGAGTACCAATCAACCATTTCAAGTAGAAAATTGAGTTTAAGTAGCTGACCAGTACTGTGTGGTAACAGTCTGAAATCAAATAGTGAGTATAATTCAGCCATTAAAATTCCCACAGCCGATCAAATGGACTTTCTTTAATCCCTGAAGGTCCATTTTATATTGCATAGGTACTGCCTGAGTGTGAGTTTCATTTTCTTTTATTTCCATTTCCCATCCTCTGTTGGAGGCACTAATGAGCTGTAAAAATAGCCAAGAGGCAGACAAAATAGGGAGGAGAAATAAAGGGCAAGAATAATCGACAAACTAAAAAAAAAAAAAATTATTCCTAGAAAAATCAAGAGTGAGTTAGTAATGCCATGAAATGATGGAAATTATCCCCAAAAATACTCTTTTTTCATACACTAGAGAATATGAAGAATTCCTTTAGGTTGCTGCAACAGAAAACTCATGATTCATGTAACTGATTTTGGCTATTCTTACTAAGGAAAATTTTCCATAGAAGAATAAGTGAGTCTAGTGCAGTTAAGGGATCTTAGATTGGGAGGGCTATACTTTCTGAAGGATCTAAATAACCTAAGGATTAAAATATAAATATAATTGTGTAAAAAGCTGGAGATAAAAAAATTCCAAAGAACTTAATTAAATGTCAAGTGGAATATAGGAAACCTGAATGGGATAAGTAAAATTTTTTCTAGAAAAGGATTTGCATTTTCAAGACCGTACTGAATACTCAGCAAAATGTAGGACACTGGTACATTTTATTTAATACTTCCAATAACCCAGTGAGTTCACTCTTGTCATCCTTATGAAAATGACAGACAGAAACTGAGAAATCAGCTAACTAACTTGCTCAGGATCAAAATTAGGAAATGTTAGAAAGAGAGATTTTCTGATTGGACAGCCCATCTTTTTTACTTCAGATGATTCTCTCATCTGAGACAAAAGATCAAAATCAAGACAGAAGAAGAGTTGAGGAATGAGGCAGAGGTCATGAGTAAAATGAGTTATCCTGTCTATTTTAGTTATTTTGTCTATCAAACTAAGTGAGGGAAATCCTTTGTAAATTGTATTTTGTTTGAATGAATTTACACAAACTTTCAGAAAAGTAGAAATTATATTAAATGTTTGCGACCCATAAAGATTTTGTCATTTGTATTACTATTATTATTCACTGACTGCCTTGCAGAGAATCTGCACAAAGTATTTGCTGAAAATGAAATAACAGAAACTAGATAATGTATGTAAGAAAAAGCCTTCTTACAACCTATTGAGGAATTAGCAGGATCAGTCACTTGTGTCCTGGTGCTTTGTCATGGTTAGAATTTCCATAGAATTCTGCTGGTTTGAATTTGGATAGGGCCCCATGGTTTTTGCTTTCTCGTACTTTGGAAGTTCAAATTATTCTCATAAGAAAGGAGCTTACCACATAAATATATTTACTTGGCTAGCACTCTGTTTAGAGTGATTTTATATAACAACAACTATTTTATATCAATGCACTAGGATATATAAGGTTGTCTAATTTAATACAAAATTGAATTTCCACTTGTCCTCACTTTTTTTTGCATCCAAATTTTGGTTATACAAATTATATAATTAAGTTGCTTAATGTGATATACAAGGCTATTTAATTTGAAATTATATAAGCCAAAGCCTAATGATTCAATCATTTTCATTCTTGAACTACTATATTCTTGTCAACAATGAACTTCAAATTCTTTTTGGTCATGAATACTTATCAGTGCAAATGCTATTAGTATTTACAATATATGTGTGTCATATATACACACACCACTCCTTTCCCAATGGCCTCCCAAATCATTTAACACCTGGTGGCAAATAAAGTAGACAAGGCACTAAAATCTAGAGGTTTTTCTTTGTGAACCAGAATTGAACAGACTACTTGATTTCTAGGAGCTTGATCTGGGCAGAATGGCCCCAATATTGTCAGTTAGGAATGTCCTCTCACATCAGCTTACCTAGGCTAACCATCAAAAGACGAGCCCAAAGGAACTGAACAGATGCTTCGTAGAAGAAGATATACAGGCGCTCAACAAATATATGAAAAAAATGTTCAACATCTTTAGTAATTAGAGAAATGCAAATCAAAACTACTCTGAGATTTCATCTAACCCAGTCAGAATGGAAGTTATCAAGAATACAATCAATAATAAGTGTTGGAGAGGATGTGAGAGAAAAGGTACAATCATGCATTGCTGGTGGGACTGCAGACTATACAACCATTCTGGAAAGCAGTATGAAGATTCCTTAGAAAACCTGTAATGGAACCACCATTTGACCCAGCTATCCCACACAAAGGACTTAAAATCATACAATAGTGACACAGCCACACCAATGTTTATAGCAGCTCAATTCACAATAGCTGAACTGTGGAACCAACATAGATGCCCATCAATAGATAAAGAAACTGGTATATATACACAATGAAATATTACACAGCATTAAAAGAGAATAAAATTATGGCATTTGCAGGTAAATAGATGGAATTGGAGAATATTATGCTAAACAAAGTAAGCCAATCTCAAAAAACCAAAGGCCAAATGTTTTCTCTGATTAGTGGATGCTGATCCATAATGGGGGAGTGGGGGTGGAAAGAATAAAGGAAGTTTGGATTGGGCAAAGGGGAGGGTTCTGAAGGGAGAGGGCATGGGGCAGGAAAGATGACGGAATGAGATGGACATCATTACCCTAGATACATGTATGATTGTATGAATGGTACAACTCTACATCGTGTACAACAAGAGAATTAAAAGTTGTGCTCCACTTGTGTATAATGAATTAAAAATGCATTCTGCTGTAATATATACTAGAATAAATTTTTAAAAAAGACCATCCCAAAACACCAGCACCAAATCAACATTTTGCTTTGTTTCAGTTTTTCATGGATGGCTAAGAACTACTAAATGTTTAAAAAATACTTTTAATATAAAAGAGAAATTTAAAACTTAAAAAGAAATGGATTATTTAAGAGACAGAAGAGAACTTTTAAAAATTAACACCTGAGAGTCACTTAATAGTACACACAGAGAACAAGAACAGCATGCTTGTTCAGTGAATGAGAAAAGAATTGTGAAATTAAAATGCTTCTTGTGAAAATTACAATAAATAACAGAAAGCTAGAAAATAAAGTAGAATTTAATGTGCAAATTGTCAAAATAGTTATGTTTATAAATTTTTTTGATTTATCAAAATTCAAAAAAGATATGAGGTAAGATAAAATATACATATAAATGAAGTTGACTACCTTCTGATTCTAGCAATTCTAGAGAGAAAGAATAAAGAAAATGTGAATAAAGAAATCATAAGATATAACATTAGAATATTTCCCAGAATTAAAAGACCCAAGTCTTCATATTTAAAGGTCTGCATACCCAGCAAATTAAACAAACACATAACCAAATAAGAAACAGAGACATGTGATTGTGAAATTTCAGAACACAAATAATGCAGAGAAGATTTTAAGTGCTTCCATAGAGAAACTAAAGCAATTTATATACTAAGGAACAAGACCAGGCTGATGACAAGCAATAAAACCAACAATCAGTAAATGGGATGCCATCAAACCAAAAGTTTCTGCTAAAGAAATGATTAAAAGCATGAAGAGAGAACCTACAGAATGGGAGAAAATCGTGGCCAGTACCCCTCTGATAGGGGATTAATATCCAGAATATACCAAGAACTCAAAACACACACACACACACACACACACACACACACACACACACACAAATAACCCAATCAATAAATGGGCAAAAAAACTAAACAGAAACTCCTCAATAGAAGAAACATGAATAGCCAAAAAATACATGAAAAAAAATGTTCAACATCTCTATCAATCAGGGAAAAGCAAATTAAAACTGAACTAAAATTTCATCTCACTCCAGTCAGAATGGAAATGATCAGGAATACAATCAACAATAAATGCTAGTAAGGTTGTAGGGAGAAAGGAACACTTGTACATTGTTGGTGGGACTGCAGACTATACAACCACTCCAGAAAGCAGTAAGGGGACTCCTCAAAAAACTAGGGATGGAACCAACATATGACCCAGCTATCCCACTCCTGGGTATTTTCCCAAAAAATCTAAAATTGGTATCCTACAGTGACACAGACACATCAATGTTTATAGCAGAACAATTCACAATGTCTAAATTAAGGAATCAACCCAGATGCCCATCAACAGATGAATGATTAAGAAATTATGATCTATACACACACACACACACACACACACACACACACACACAATGGAGTTCTACTCAGCCATTAAAAATAATGAAACTATAGGGCTGGGTTGTGGCTCAGTGGTAGAGCACTTGCCTAGCATGTGTGAGGCACTGGGTTTGATCCTCAGCACCACATGAAAATAAATAAATAGGAACTGGGGTTGTGGCTCAGCAGTAGAGCACTTGCCTAGCATGTGCGCGGCCCGGGTTCAGTCCTCAGCACCACGTAAAAATAAAGTCATTGTGTACAACTAAAACAAACAAATAAATATTTTTTAAAAATAAATAAATAAAATAAAGTTATTGTGTCCATCTACAATGAAAAATATTAAAAAAAAAAAGAATAAAACTATGGCATTTGCCAGCAGATGGATGAAAATGGAAAATATCATCCTAAGTGAAATTAGCCAAACTCAGAAACTCAAAGGTGGAATGTTTTCTCTCATATGTGAAAGCTACAGTAAAATAAAGGAAAGGGGGAGAGAAGGATGAGATTACATAAGGAACCAAACAAATACAAGTTAATAGATGAGTGAAAGGAAGTCTAGTAGAGGAAGGAGAAGGGGAGAGAGAAGGGAGGACAGGAGGGAAGTGAGAGGGAGAATCATGAGCTGAAATTGATTTCTATGGATGTATGAGTTTGTCAGGATGAACCCAATTACTATGTATAACCATAAAGCTCTAATAAAAAACTAAAAACTAAAAAGAACCAGGCTGATGTAAGACTTCTCATCAGTAACAATGAATGTTAAATGAAAATGAGATTAATGTTCTAAGGAAAGATGATTTTACATTTATATGATTTCAGAATTATAAATTAATGTAAGAGCCAAAAAAAAAAAAAAGCTTTCAAAACACCAAGATGGAAACTTAATTGCCATGAATCATTTCTTAGTAAGCTACTTCTGGATATGAGGAAGTTAATCAAGAAAAAGGCAAGCTTGTAATCTAAGAAAGAGTGGGTCTAATTTAGGTAAGCAATAAATGGTGTCCCCACATACATGCCTTTGCACACATATATGTGCAGCAATTCTGCAGAATCAAAGTCTAGGGTGGAATGCTCAGGGTGAGGGAGGTAGCTGGAATACAGATTACACATGCAAAAACAGGTAAATGGGATTGCATCAAGCTAAAAACTTCTGAACAGCAAGGGAAACAACAGAGTGAAGCAACGACCTGTGGAACAGCAGGAAATATATGTGAGCCACACATCTGATGAGGGGTTAATATCCAGAACATATAAGAAACTCAAACAACTCACAACTCAATAGCAATAATAATAATAATAATAATAATAATAATAATAATTAGAGAATGGGCAAAGGACCTGAAAAGACAGTGCTCAAAAGAAGAAATACAAACACCAACAGGTATATGAAAAAGTGTTCAACATCACTAATCATGAGGGAAATGCAAATTAAAACCACAATAGATATCACCTCACACATATTAGAATGGCTATTATAAAAAAGACAAGAGATAACAAATACTGATTAAGGATGTAGAGAAAAGGGAACATTTGTTTGGGGGAATGTAAATTGGTACAACCATTATAGGAAACTGTACTGAGATTTCTCAAAATATTAAAAAAATAGAACTACCATATGATCCAGCAATCCCATTTCTGAGTATATATATCCAAAGGAATTGAAATCAGTATGTCAAAGAGACATCTGCCCTCAACTGTTCATTGCACCAACATTTTTATGGAATCAACCTGAGTGTCCACCACTGGGTGAGTGGATAAGGAAAATGTGGTATATATACACACAGTGAAATATGATTCAACCTCTAAAAAAAGGAAATCCTGTCATCTGAACCCAATTTGAACATTTCAGATGAACCTGTAGGATATTAAGTGAAATAAACCAGGCACATAAAAACAAATACTGGATTTCTCACTTACATGTTGAACACTTTAAAAGAAATCAAACTGATAGAATCAAAATAGATGTGTGTTTATCAAGGGTTAGGGGTTTAGGTCAGGGACTGGGGAGATGTTGGTCAGAGGGTACAAAACTTTAGTTAAGGGGAATAGTTCAGAATATGTATTTTTAAATAAAGTGGCTATAGTTAATAACAATATATTATGTACTTACAAACCTCTAAGTATAGATTTCAAATGTTCTCATCACACACACACACACACACACACACACACACACACAAAAGATAAGTATGTGAAGCAATGGATATGTTAATTAGCTTGATTTAGTCTCCACACTGTATACATATATTAAAACATCATGTTATACACGATGCATATATGCAATTTTTATTTGTCAGTTAAAGACAAATAAGTAAAGATAAATAAAAATAAATAAGCATTTAAAAAAACAGAGGTGAAGATTAATATAATAATGTAATTCAGAAATTAGAAAAATTTGCATGTATTATAAAAGTAATTGATGGAATGCAGAGAGGAAAAATACATTTGAAATAGATACTAGAAGGATTCCTCTTTGAGAGGCACAGGGCATTAGACCCAAAGGAAGAGAAACAAAACTCATGCAGGGATTGTCTCTAAAGTTAATGAATATGCAAATGATATTTACTGGTTTCACTGTTACAATTAAACCACAGAAGACTATTCATGCAAGAAGTATTATAATTATCCATGTTCTCAGTATAATAGTAAAAATTCATTCAACAGAGTTTGGTTTTTTTTTTATTTTTTTATTTTTTAGTTGTAGTTGGACACAATAACTACTTTATTTATGTATTTATATGTGGTGCTGAGGATTGAACCCAGTGCCTCGCTCGTGCTAGGCGAGTGCTCTACCACTGAGCCACAACTCCAGCCCCTCAACAGAGTTTGGGAAGGGAATAGAAGAGCTTCCTACCACTGATGTAAGGAGGAGCAGAAGTTTATGTCCTTTGAGCTTGTAGAGGTGGCCAGCAAAGTCCCTGAGGACACTGATCTAGCTACTGGAAGAAGAGAGTTAAGAGAGATGACAGGTTGTACACATGACTGAATCTTCATCTATTATTACAGGAAGTCAATCTATAGTACCTAAATCCAGTAAAGTGTAAGAAAAATGTATATTTTTCAAGCCACATGGCAACCATGATCAGAAATAGAAAAGTGGTTGATTCTGGAACGTGGAACTAGAGAGGCTGGAGGAGTGATGCAGGTTAACATGGCTGTTCATGATTGCCCTTTTCCTCCATGTTATTTTTAAGCTTTACTTTGCTTTTTTAAATTTATTATTATTATTATTATTATTATTATTATTATTATTATTATTATTTTAGTTTTGAAGGTAAACTCTTGCACTGGTTTGGTAGTTATATACAGTTCTCATCATAGTTCAAGTACTGTCATTTTTTTAACTCATCTCTGAATCAGTAAATCATGATTTTAAGACTAGAAGAGTCATAAAACATATAAAATATAAAAACAGTCTTCATCCTCAGCAGTGAGCACACTTGGATTAACTTCCAGTAAAAACAACTAATAGAGTTTTCTCTACACTCTGTAGCATAAAAAGTCAATGGAGAATTTCTCAACATGGTTCTGATAAATTCTAGTTCCAGAGTATGCAAGTAGGTGACCATTTAAGAAGGAAATTGTGATCGAATGTCTTGAAAATCGGCATAACATATACCATTCTTGTACTGAACATTAACAATTTAAAATTCTCTGCTGCACTCAAAATTTCCTTCATTTATTTTGTATATGAAATTCTATGAGGGAACATTCCACAAAATATGGTTTGAGAAAAGCTTTCTGGGTTAGTAATTATTTTATGTTATTAGTGGTTTTGGACTAGTGATAAAATTGATTTCATAGTGTCAGTATGTAAATTATTATGCTCAAACCTGGTAAAAAGCCTGCTCTCTGTGATACAGTCATTATAGTTAGTGGCAGAGAGAAGTCACTATTTGCAGAAATACAGACAAAAAAAGAAAATAATATATTAACACTTTTACAAATGAGTCCAGTGACAACTGTGGGCTCAATTTTGAATAGTGCTCGATTTCTAGGGAGACAAAGATATAATGTCTGAGTTACTGAAATCTCGTCATCAATAGTAGAATGAAAAGGACACATAATAAATCCACCTAATACTACATAGATTGAGTTCCTAATTTACTTTCTATTAAGAGGTAAATGTTAAAGTAAATCCTTGCAAAAATTCTGAGGACTTACTCACATTTACAGTTTCTTTCTTGATATATACAAATAAGCATAAAATGTTTTTTAAAAACAGTTTTGTTCAATTTTATTTTGCAGTAAATTTCGCCTTTATGTGAAAATCACCAATTGAAAAAAAAACAATAAATAAATAGAAGAAAAATCATACAGGAGAGGAAGGAGAACAAAGGAAGGGCAGGGGGAAAGGGGAGAGGAAGTACTGGGAATTAAATTGAGCAAATTATATTCCATATATGTCAAAATGGACCCCAATATTATATATACATATCATGCACTAATAAAAGCATTTACCAAAAAAAAAAGAAGACTTTTGGACAAATTTTAATGAAGCCTCAAACATCAGCCTTGTTCCATAGAGAGAACTGTTAAATTCGCCAGGAAAGAATGGGGTTTATTGATGGTGCTTTGGTGCTTTCTAAATTGAAAATACTTAATAGAGAAATTTAATAAGAGGTTTAACCCAAGAAAATGTCCCTGGCTATAAATGACCATCTTATTAATCATCTCCTCATTCCATGCCCAATTTTATGTTGAGTTTCATTTTTACTGCTATTTATATATAACAAGCACTAATAATACACGTAGTTAATCTTTGTACAGTTCCATACATTGCCTGTTTCTGCACCTTTTACATATTGATCTAGTTTTAAGTTGCAATTACTAGAACTTCATGAAATATTCTGGGTCCAAAGGAAATGCATAGGAACTAACATGTGATTAATGCCTACAACATGCCAGCATCTGCTGAGTCTGTCACCTTCAACCCTTATTGACTTCTATCAATCATTCTGAGAAACTCATGTTTACATTGTATTAGTTGTATATTGCTGCATATACAAGTTATATACTTGTATATAACAAGTAACCACAAATTTGATCACTTAAAATAACACACATTTACTATTTTAAACTCCTGTGGGGCAGAAGTCTGGGCCCAGCTTAGCTAGTTTTCTGTTTCATGGTCTTAACAGGGTAGTTTGTGCCTATGGTCTCAATGGAAGCCTGACTGAGAGGGACCTGCTTCTAAGCACTCTTGAGTGGTTGGCAGAATTAAATTCCTTGATGATTGCAGGACTGGGAGCTTCAGTTTACTGCGAGAGACAGCCCTTGCTCCTAGTGGTAACCCACAGTTCCTTGCCACGTGAGCATCTCCATTATGGCTACTTTTTCATAACAACTTACTAATTTGAAACAAGTGAAGGAGCCTCTCCTATATCTTTGCTTGCAAGATAAAATCTTGCATATATAATATACAAGACTTCTGGTCACTTTTGCCATATTCTATTGGTTAGAAGCAAGTAACATGATCCGACTCACAATCAAAAGAGGTATTCTATAAGGGCATGGATGCAGCAATGACAATGACCACCCCAAGCCTGCCCACCACACACATTATACATATGGGTAAACTCAGCCTCAGGGTGACTCATTTATGTGCTCAACGAAAATCAGTACAAAACACAGAGATGGAGGAGCTTAATTCTCAGCATGAAATTTAAACAAAATTAAAGTAGAACTTTTAATTACATATCAACTTCATTTTCTTTGTTGAACTGTATACTTCCAACGACTAGGCAATCCATGATTTTAAAAAAGACAACTGTGGAAAATATATCTTTCAAACTTGTGAAGTAAAATTAAAATTTAAAACTTAAGATCATTTTATTTTTTCATATTTTATATTTTCCATTTCTGTATTTACATAATAATGAAAGTAGCTTTCTTATGACTAACCTCATGGATCAAAGGAGAAGTGGTGATCATTATTGTAGATCAATATAGGTATGATTTCTTTGTTTATCTGTGTTATAGAATACAATATTATTATATATGAAACATTAATGAATAGAATTAAATAATTATTTAATCACACTGCTATGCTAGTAAACTAAGCCCTGGCATGTTTATGATCCTATGTGTTATTTGGAATGGAAGTTGCTAGAAGATAGGCAGTATGAAAGTAATATTTTTTTCCTTTCATCTCTCCTAACATCTTACCCAAATTTTCTTATGACAATTATAGCTTATATTATTGTGTGTGTGTGTGTGTGTGTGTGTGTGTGTGTGTGTGTGTGTTCCTTTCTCTACCAGAATGGAAGAAATTTGTGGACTGGACATGTGTTTACATCATCATTTCTGTTTTACAAGCATTGCCTGTTAAGGGGTTGAATTGCATCTACCTAAAGGGTTTTATAGGGAAAAGTAATAACCTTTTCCTCACCCATCACAAGGTTCATAGCTGAGCCCTATAACAAAAGACAGATTAGCAAGAGAAAAGCATAGCAAATATATTTAATAAAAAATTTTACATAACACGGGAGCCTTCAGAAATGAAAATTCCAAAGACCTAGGAAAAATTTTGTTTTTATGAACTGTCATACAAAAGTATGCTTAGAGGACAAAATAATATGATTTAAAGTGGGGAAAATAGCAAAGCTCTTGAAGAAGATTGTGTTTGTTGAGATGCTTCTTGTCTTCTTTGTATGACATTTCTTCCCTCTACCTACAGGGCAGGACACCTGTCACATGGGTGACTTCAGGGAGAAGGAGGGAGAAGGTCAGAGGTTTCCCTGGGGTTTAGGGTGTGCTTCAGGGAAGAAGGGGTCAGGGGACTCCTAGTTGCTATGGTCCACTTCAGGGGAGAGGGAGCAGGATAAGGCCAGAGATACCTACCTGCCTCTTCATTTAAATACTAAATGTGTCAAAGTGCTGTGTTTTGAAGTGGTGTTTTTTTGTGCTCATTTGTTTCCACAAAGCACCTGGATTTGCTTTCAGAGAAAATAATGGAATGGTGAGTACTACTGCAGTATTTGTTTCATTAATATCAAAATTGGACCTCACTGCTCTGTTTCTTTGCTTTTAATTTTTTTTTGTTGTTGTTGTTGTTGTTGTTGTTGTGGTACCGGGGATTGAACTCAGGGGCACTTGACCACTGGGCCACATCCCCAGCCCTTTTTTTGTATTTTATTAGAGACAGGGTCTCACTGAGTTGCTAAGTGCCTCGCCATTGCTGAGGCTGGCTTTGAACTCGCAATCCTCCTGCCTCAGCCTCCCAAAGTGCTGGGATTACAGGCGTGCGCCACTGTACCCGGCTCTTTGCTTTTAATTTTAAGCCAAATCGTAGATTATTGTATTTTAGACATTTTAAATCACAATACAACTCAAAATGTATAACATCAGCAATGAGCATAACTCCATTGTGGGAGCAGCAATGTGTATAACTGTGACTAAATTCACACACACCACAATGACAACTATTTCATGGTGCATGGCTGACCAGTTACAAGGCTCTAGAGACTGTGAAATTCTTCCTAGTAGTTTCAGAGATATTGACATGTGAAAAAGATACATGTCTTCTAATAAAGTAATAAAGATAATGATGTGATAGCTGCCATAATTTTACTCAGCATGAGGGAAAAAAAATAGTTCTATTTGGAAAACAAATAAATTAAATCCCAGTTTAAACAAGATGTAAACATGGCTTAAATTATGCTTGCCCACTCATTAAATCGGGTTGTGTTTTCTTTCTGAAAGCTCTAAATTCCCATTTGCAGACCAGAAAACAAAATGTTGAATGAAGTATATATAGTCTAACCTAATATAGATTAGGAAATGATTATAGAAAAATGCAACATTTAAAGTGACAAGAAAGAAAGGAGAGAGAAGGGGAAGGTAGAGAAGGGAGAAAGGGGGAAAGACAGGAGGGAAGGAAAGGAAGGAAGGAAGGAAGGAAGGAAGGAAGGGAGGGAGGGAGGGAGGGAGGGAGGAAAGGAAGGAGGGAGGGAGCGAGGAAGGGAAGGGAAGGAGAAAGAGGAAGAAAGGGAACCATTAAGAGTTTTAGAAATAAAAACACTAGGAGGTAGATACGTTATAACTTCCATTTTTCAAGCTAGGAACTGAAGCAATGAGAGTAAAGCAGATTGCCTGAGATAAATGATTTGGAAGGTAAACTAGTTGAGATTTGAGCTCAGACAGTCAGGGTCCAGAGCTCACCCTCTTAAACTTCCAAACAAATCTACTTTTTCTGCAGGAGGGGAGGGAAGGAACAGTTGTGTGTCTATACCTAACAGAAGCATCACTCAAAATTTCTCTCTGCATTTATCCAAATGATGGCAGATTATTCCTGCACTACTGTTCACTAATCATTATTATTCTCAGATGAGTAGTGAGACGCAATCTCAACCATTGCCAAAATAATTCCTTACCATTTTAAGACTATGGCTTTAATTCTTGAAAGCTGGCATTTAGACAACTATTAAGATCCTGACTTGCTTATCTAAAAATTAATTAAGGGTACTTTTTTGTCATTTTGTTCTGTAATACATTTAAAAATTTTATTCATTTATTCATTCAACCAACATTGACGGACACTCTGCCATGTGCCACACATTGTGTGGAGTGATGAGAAAACAGCAGGAAACAACAGGCCTGATGCCTGCCCTCGCAGAGCTTACCCTCTCATCTAATGCCACAGTGAAGACAGACTTAAACTCTCAGTAAGTACTGAGTCATTTAGGAAGACAATGATTGTAAACATTCACCTCTGCAGAGATTTGAACTCGCAAAAATAATACTGAAGAAACCTAGAAGGATGAAGTTTCTCAACAAAGCATTAAACAGATGGCTGTAACAAGTTCCACATCTTAGTTTTGGTCTTATGGCAACAGCAAAGATATTAAATAACATCTGTGAGTGATTCCAAAGTAATAAAAACTGCTCTTGTTTAAAGATCTTCCATAAACAGCTACATTGCCTTCTCAAATTGGCGATTCAGGAAACTCTCTGCAGGATTGCATTATTTTGCTATTGAACCTTTTTACAACAGGTAAGATCCATGCCACGAAAAGGAACTTATTAATCAGGGCCCAACCACCTTTATAATACCTGTTGCTGGTATCCTTAGAATCTAATCAATTGAATCTTATTAATCTGACCATGTCAATGAGGGAAAATCCCTTGGAGGAGTTTTAGTAGTTTTGTTCCTAAGAACAAGGACAAGAAAAAAAGAAAGGTATCAAAAAGAGAAGGAGCTGAATGGGAGAAAATATTTCAGAATAAAAATGTTAGATATTCAGTTTTCAGTTATCATGTGTTTGTGTAGCAAAGCCCTTTTAATTCCTCAAAGCTTTATTAAAGATGTGACACATTCAGAGATGTGATTAAGGTGTGTACATGTGTATGCATGTACATAATTGGAGGCTGAATTTCATGTTTAGTTAGTTTTAAACTAACACATGATAATTGTATGTATTTTTGGCATACAGTGTGAGATTTCAATAAAAATATACATTATGGAATAATCAAATCAGGATATTTAGCATGTTTCATCCCCTCATATGTTTATCCTTCCTTTGTGGTAAAGAACATTCAAGATTCTCTCTTCTAGTTGTTTTAAAAATATTCAGTACAACAGAGTGTGCAAACCTTGTGAACGCATAGGAAAATTATTTCTTGTTCTTTACCCTAGATGTTCAGGGAATAAATGTCCAAAGTAGAAGGTATTGTATTTGTCTTCAAGGATGGGTAAAGAGTACTAAGATGAAGCAAGTCTGTGTAGACATTCCAGTGATATTCACAGGAGCCATCGTTAGTGGTGGAACAGTGAAGCACTCCGGGAACTAGAAGGCACCATCACTTGGCATTAAGTATGAAGAAAAGAACGGGAGTGGGGGAGGCTAGAGGGCCAGAGCAACAGAAAGCCATGTCTTCCCTGGTAAGGGGAGTGTCCTTACTCTTAACAGACTTTAGAAATAATTAAACATCTTTAAACAAAACAAAAAAATACACATTCAGTGTTGCCGCCTGAAGCGATGGCCGCTTGGAGCAACGAAGCCGCGGGAAGAAGTTCAGAGGCAAACTGGAAACAAACAGCTTTTATTCTGATAATTTTTCTCTCTGGCTCTAACAACGACTAACACGCACCACACACACCACCAAAATGGCGCTGACCCGATCAGCAATCTCGGCCAAGTCACTCGAGATCCCAGGCCAAGTCCCGTGAGACTACGGAAGGCAGCTATGCCCAAAACTCCATGGCCCATAGTCAACCGCAATTTAAGCCATCTCCCCAAACAGGGCTCCTGCATTTCCCCCCTTTTGTTTTAAAAGAGGGGATGTTTTAGGATGTCTATGTGTAACCAACATTTTTACCCGTCATCGGATAATCAAGGCTGTGCCCTTGACTCTTGTTTTAGGTTGATATGTCGGCCACATGAGACTGTCTCGTGTGACTGTGTCTGTCTTAGGTTGTCTCCCTCTGGGGATTTAATTGTCATTGGCTAACTAGCCATCTAATGGAGCCTTTTAGGATTGACTAACAGCCGTCTAATTGTGAGGAGATGTTGTGGCTTTAAGGCGACAAGCCTTTTGGTGACGAGCCAAATTGTATAGCATATCAAATTGTTTAAACAAATTAGTTGTCTTAAGTTTTATTAGGTAACACTGAATTTTTTAGACAAATACCCGCAAGGCATTGTCTCGTAAAGTCTCAAACAATGAAAGATCAAAATGTCTATTTGTTATAACACGTTGATGTAGGAAGCCCTATGTATGTAGAGTAGAGGCCACACTGTTGGTGAGGTTGTTTGACGTTTGAGTAGCAGGGATGTTTGTGGCGACCGTGATCTCTGTCTAGACAATGTCACCGGCAAATCTTTAGGGCCTGCTACCTAGAAACTTAAGTATCAATTATTAAAGGAAAGGCAGTGTTATTGTAGCACTGAGTTAAGAGGCGAGTTGTCAAACTATAAAATAGAATAATTAGATTAGAAAATTAAAGTTGATTTTTGTTTATATATATTGCTGGTTGAGCTTTTATAAACATAAGTTGGCAAAATATCATATTTAGAACAAAACAAAGAAAGACTGAGAGTAATTGTTGTATTAAAGATAGATTAAAGAAAAGGTAAAGGCACTTTGGAGAAATAATTTGTTAGCTGGAACTTTTGAGTTTTTGTATATAGAGCAATCTTTTATCTGTTGAGATAATTGAAATTAATGAGTTATTAAACAAATGAAGTTAATAACAAACAATCTTATGTCAAAACACCAAAATATCAGGTTATATAGCACTAGTCATATTGTTTGTTAAAGAGAAATTTTAGGAACACTTATAAATTAAAATTGAAAGTATCTTTATTTATAAACTTATTTACTTTTAATTAAATATTTTTAACTTAAAATGAATTAAAGTTATTTGGAGATATATATATATATATATATATATATATATATATATATATATATATATTTATAAGCGCTTTATTTGTGACGTCACACCGGACAGACGCACAAACATATAAACATATGTTTGTGACGTCATATTAACATGAAATGTAGACAAATGTACAGACATAAAGACATGTATAAAAAGAAAAAAAAATACAATTGTGTGTACATTAAAGAGAGATCTCTTTGTCTCCGCCAGGAGGAATGACACTTAAGTTGTGAAATATTTTGAAGGACTCTTTTGAGGAAATCATTTTATATCTTTATCTTCGTCTTTTTGATTTTGTACCTTTTTTATTAATCTTGATTTTTTAACAACTTTATCTTGATCATTTTGATGTGGTACCTGTTTTATTAATCTAGATGGTATCTATATTGGAGAGGATTCGTGTTTTGGAAAAACACAAACAGATCCTCTCCCCCAAATTAATACTAGATCTGGACCCTTTCATGTACCTGAAAGAACATCTTTTTAGTAAACCAAAGGTTTATGTTGTTGGTGTGGATTGGTAGTAGGGATTGTGTCGGGGAAGCATCTGAGTGGATGCTTGAGGATATTCTTCTTCCAATGTCCCATACATTTGTGGGCCCCAGGGTATTGGGCCCCGTGCCCTGTTTTTTGAATTCTTGAACAAAGGATTTCTATGGATGTTAAATTTTGAATGGCATTTATTGGCCCAATGATTTCCCTTTTTACACCTGGGGCAGCGGCCTGGGGCACGGTATGAGCTTGGTCTTATTTTTTGGGGGGGATTTTGCTTAGAATAGTCTGATTGATTATAATGTCTAGGTTTAGCCTTTGTGAAATTTCGAGGGGAAGCACCTCTCATTGAGGCTGTAATGACATTTTTTGTGACAAAGGCGTCATTTATATCTTTACATAGTGTATATATATGGAAAGATCTTTTTTAGTTCTCCATGGCCTGATGGCTGCTTGGCAGCATTTATTAGCATTTTTGTATGTTAATTGAACAACTAATGGCATAGCTTGATCAACATCTGCAAACACACTACCTGCAGTTCTCAAAAGTCGATCAGCAAAATCAGCATATGGCTCATTAGGTCCTTGAATCACTTTTGACAAGCTACCTTGTAGATCTTGTAGATCTCTTGATCCTTGTATAGTTTTCCATGCCTCTAAGGCAGCTGCGTTTATCTGAGCATATACATCTGGGTCATAATCTTTTTGAGCCTGTAAGTCTGCGAATTGCCCTTCTCTTGTGAGCATTTCTATATTATAGTTTCCAAACCCTGTAGCCGTGTTTCTTTTAGCTGTTTCTATACAAAGTTCTTGGAATTGCGATCGCCAAACCAAGAATTGCCCCCCGCTTAATGTTGTTTTACATAGACTTTTCCAGTCTGAGGGGATTAAGCTAAAGGTGTTAAGGGACTCCAGCATACTCAACGTGAAAGGAGCTTGGGGCCCATAAGTCATTACTGCCTCTTTGAGATTTTTTATTGTTTTAAAATCTACTGACTGATGGACCCTCTGTCCATTTTTCTTTTCAAATGTTGGCGGTTCCCAATGTATCTGTGAGTTACCCTCGAGAGCGCATAAGCAATCAGAAAGACTTTTTATTTCTGTTTCTAGGGTATGCAAATGTCTAGTAATACCCTTCATATTTTCTGTAATGGATTCCACCCATGGAGGAGTAGAGGACACAAGTGATTCCTCTACTTGATGGTCCTTTTTCTTGGTCTTTTTTAGTTTCTTTTTCCTCATTTTCTCAGGATCACTTTTACTAGATTCCTCACCACTGCTAATTTCACTGACAGCAATATCTTGAGGCCCAGGTTCCATTAAGAGCAAGTATCTTTTAGCTATCTCCAATAACTCTCGAATAGCTCTAATAGCTTGGATTTTTGTCATTTTGGGGACTCTTCTAATACTCTCTTTACTGGTCTTAGTTGGCCCAGTGGAAGCTACGCTTTTTTGATCACTTTCACTTTTTTCTATAGCCTCCTCACTGAGAACAGAGTCAGGTATATCAAGGAGTCTTTGCATAGCCTCTATCACTTGGGATTTAGTTATATTTGAACCCATCTTTAGAGATCTTTCAGTTCTTACCTGTCCGCTCCGAAGTCCCCGTACGGGCCACCACCTGTTGCCGCCTGAAGCGATGGCCGCTTGGAGCAACGAAGCTGCGGGAAGAAGTTCAGAGGCAAACTGGAAAAAAAAAGCTTTTATTCTGATAACTTTTCTCTCTGGCTCTAACAACGACTAACACGCACCACACACACCACCAAAATGGCGCTGACCCGATCAGCAATCTCAGCCAAGTCACTCGAGATCCCAGGCCAAGTCCCGTGAGACTACGAAAGGCAGCTATGCCCAAAACTCCATGGCTCATAGTCAACCACAATTTAAGCCATCTCCCCAAACAGGGCTCCTACAATTCAGTGCAATATTGTTAACCATAGTCACCCCACTGTGCAACAGAATACCAGAACTTATTCCTTCTAACTATGATTGTACACCCATTGACCAATCTCTTCTTATTACTGCGTTCTCTTCACATTCCCCATTATCTGGTAACTACTCTTAGACTCTCTAACTTTGTGAGATCCACACATGAGTGAGCTCATGTGGAATTTAGCTTTCTGTGCCTAGCTCATTTCACTTAACATAAAGTCCTCCAGTTCCATCCATGTTGCTGCAAATGACAGGACTTATGCTTTTTATGCCTGAATAGTATTCCATTATGTAGATATACTACATTTTCTTTATCCAGCCAACAACTGATGGACACTTAGTTTGGTTCCATATTTTGGCTGTTGTCAATAATGCAGCAATGAACACAGCAGCAGTCATCTCTTTGACATACTGATTTCAATTCCTTTAGACATATACCCAGAAGTGGGATTGCTGAATCACATGGTAGTTCTATTTTTAATTTTTTGAGGAACCTCCATACTGCCCTGGAATTTCACATTTACATTGACTCCAAGAGAAACAAAGGAAGTACCACAACACATGGGACAAATGCAAGACTTCAGTGAAGACAAAATGCCAGATTCAGATGCCAGAAAAATATCTGCAACACCTCCCATCCCCCCACACACACATGCAAGCACATCCTCTTCTCCCAAAAATTAAGCATTTTTCAAAAAAAAATTCAAAATGAATTCAAATTAAACTTATCTAGATCTATTCTAGTGCCTAAGGATTTAAGCTACATGAGGAAGAATTGAAGAAAATAAAAATAGTAGCTAACATATGCTGAGAGTCTGCGTTGTTATTTAATCCTCAGATATGTATGAATTTAGTTGCTTTGTAGTTATATTTTACAGACAAGGAAACTAAGACTTAGAAAGGTTACTAAGAAAAGAAAAAAAAAGAAAGGTTACTAAGAAGAAGGAAAGAGAAATTTTATCTCAGCTAGGCTCCAAAGACTATATATGTGATTCTGCTAAGCTTGAGTAAGAAAAGATTGGAGAAAGCATAATAGCTTCCCTAAAATACGTGAAAGGCCATCAGTCAACAAGAGGACTCTCTTCTATTGAGAGTTAGATCAGGAAACAATTAGTGATCACTTGGAGAAGGAATTTTCATCTCTGTTCTAGATTCCAGCAAGTAGAGCTGTCCAACATTGGAACTGCCTGGGATATAGACAGAGCTTAAAGGAATGGTCGTATGACAAAAACATCTTGGGAGGTATGGGAAATGACCTTTCAGTGGGGTAGGGTGGGGTGGGGTGAGTGGAAAGCGGATAATTTCCAGGATGCATTAAAGCTTAACATTTTATAACCTTAAACTCTTTACACAAAATAAATTTTTCCTATCATTTTCTCCCAAGCTTAGTGGATAAAATATTAGAGTTCATATACTATGAAGTATCTGATTCTAACCCCAATTTCTACTTCTGATTTTTCTCTAAGCTACAAAAGGTACTGTATAAGTCTTATTTTGTTATTTTAACTCCAGCAGGGAAAAAATGATGAATAATACACTCAAATATTTTAGACATAAAATATTTCTAAGGTAGACCATTCCATCACCAAATGTGTTCAATTTAGCACTAGCCCCTAGAATTTCAGAAAACATTCCCTACTATTTTTGGAATAGAATCAAATGCCTGACTATCCAATAGAAATTGTATTTGTCCTTATGGTATAAGAATCCATTTTAAGTAACCATGATCTGTGTAGTTGAAGGTGGCCTTAAAATTAATGAAGCCTGGGATAGTTCCTGGAAGAAATCCCAGTCTCTCTTGGATGGCAGTAGAGGAACATAAAATTTTGCTCACCCATGAAATGATTATGTATAAATCCAACCTGCTCAGATTTTCTTCTCAATGAAAAAAAAAATTATGGGAATCTTCCAGGGTCATTAGAAGTATCAAAAGTGGGGAGAAAATGGGATTTATTTTAAAATGTATTTTTTCTTATTATTTTCAGTCACTTCTGGGTCAGAAAGAGTCATACACCAAAGATTCTTTTACACCTCTTTTTCGGCAAAGCAACAATCAAAATGCACATGTACATGCATGTGAGGAGATGTGAAGACATGAGTGTATTCCTTGTGCATTCTTTTTCATTGTGGATTCCATGAGCATTTAATTCATTTTTTGCTTTTTGCCTTTTACAGTCAGATCATAGGTCTCACTGATGGATATGGAATTAAGGTCCTTCTTGCCGCTCTGAGTAGCAAAGTCATCCATACCCTGAGGGTCAGCTAATGCTGTTCTTCCTAGCTTGTTCAGGAAAATTCTGAAGTAAGATATCCATCTCCATGAAATGGCAGCATTTTAAGCATAAGAACTTTCTTCTTCGTTATCAGCAATGATACAGCCCTGGGTTTATTACATTTTTTGCTAAGTACAGTAAGCTCTTTATGGTCTACTGCATCACATGGTATCTTCTCATGAAGATGCCATTTTTTTGAAGTCATCCATTGACTGCCTTCTGTAAACATTCACAAAATAGCTGTCAGCAATCAACTGAGTCAATGGATTAATGGGGAAGGTTGAGTCATCCATGCCTATGTACAATGCTATCCTTTAGTATAATGGTATCAAAAAAGAAAAACTTAATATATTGAATATTTTTGCAAAAATTATTGTAATATCATTGACTGATAGCTTAATTTGTGGACCTCCAGATATCTGATATTGATTTAATTATATACTTAACATTTAAAATATGTATTTTTTAATATAATTAATTAATAAACATATACATATATCCTTTATTGAATACATACTGGATGCTGGGGAATAGTCTTAGGGCTTAATACAGATTATGCAGCTTAGCCTTATAATAATTTAGAAATATGTATTATTTGGATCCACTTTTTATTTATTTATTTTCTTTCTTTTTTATTTATAATAGTAGTATGTATTACAATTCATAATGCACACATATAGCATCTTTTTACATACAACTGTTTGTATACAAAGTATATAAGTACCATTCAGATCTTCAATCATGCATTTAGGATAATAATATCCATCTCATTCAACCACCAATTTTTTTTCCTTTTTTTCCGCCCCTCCCTCCCCGCTTGCTCCTTCCCTTCCCCTCCCTTTCCTTTGACCATTCTAGTGTTCCTCTAATCCTCCTATGTACCCCCATCCAACAACACTGTGAACTAGCCTCCTTATATCAGAGAAAACATTCGGTATTTGGATTTTTGAGATTGACTAATTTCACTTAGCATTATATTCTCCAACTTCATCCATTTACCTGCAAATGCCATTATTTTATTCTCTTTTATTGCTGAGTAAAATTCCATTTTGTATATATACCACATTTTCTTTATCCACTCATCTACTGAGGGACATCTAGGTTGGTTTCACAACCTAGCTATTGTGAATTGTGCTGCTATAAACATTGAAGTGGCTGTGTCACTGTAATATGCTGTTTTTAAGTCATTTGGGAATAGACCCAGGAGTGGGATAGCTGGGTCATAGGGTGGTTCCATTCCCAGTTTTTCAAGCAATCTCCATACTGCTTTCCATAACAGTTGCACCATTTTGCAGTCCCACCAGCAACGTATGAGTGTGCCTTTTTCCCCACATCCTCTCCAATATTTATTGTTGTTTGTGTTCTTGATAGCTGTCATTCTGACTGGAGTGAAATGAAATCTTAGAGTAGTTTTGATTTGCATTTCTCTAATTGCTAGTGATGTTGAGCATTTTTTCATGTAATTGTTGAATAATTGTGTATCTTCTTCTGAGAAGTGTCTTTTCAATTCCTTAGCCCATTTATTGATTGGGTTATTTGTTTTTTTGGTGTTAAGTTTTTTGAGTTCTTTATATATTCTAGAAATTAGTGCTCTATCTGATGTGCACGTATTAAATATTTGTTCCCAATTAATTGGCTCTCTATTCACCTCACTGATTGTTTCTTTTGCTGAGAAGAAGCTTTTTCGTTAAATCTATCCCATTCATTAATTCTTCGTAATAATTCTTGCGCTACAGGATTCTTATTAAGGAACTTGGGGCCTAATCCGACATGTTGGAAATTGGAGCTTACTTTTTCTTCTGTTAGGTATATTGTCTCTGGTCTAATTCCTAGGTCCTTGATCCACTTTGAATTGAGTTTTGTGCATGGTGAGAGATAAGGGTTTATTTTCATTTTGTTGCATATGGATTTCCAGTTTTCCCAGCACCATTTGTTGAAGAGGCTATCCTTTCTCCACTGTACATTTTTGGCGCCTTTGTCTAATATAAGATAGCTGAAATTATATGTACTAGTCTCTGTATCCTCAATGCTGTACCATTGGTTTACCAGTCTGTTTTGGTGCCAATACCATGCTGTTTTTGTTACTATTGCTCTATAGTATAAAGTCCGGTATGGTGATGCCCCCTGCTTCACTTTTCTTGCTCAGGATTGCTTTGGCTATTCTGGGTCTCTTATTTTTCAACATTCGGAAATCAATAAACATAATACATCACATCAATAGACTTAGCGATAAAAATCATATGATTATCTCAATAGACGCAGAAAAAAAAGCATTTGACAAAATACAGCACCCCTTTATGTTCAAAACACTGGAAAAACTAGGAATATCAGGAACATATCTCAACATTATAAAAGCTATTTATGCAAGGCCCAGAGTTAACATTATCTTAAATGGAGAAAAATTGAAAGCATTCCCTCTAAAAGTTGGAACAAGACAGGGATGCCCCCTTTCACCACTGCTATTTAACATAGTACTTGAAACTCTGGCCAGAGCAATTAGACAGATGAAAGAAATTAAAGGGATCTAGATAGGAAAAGAAGAGCTCAAATTAGCACTATTTGCTGATGACATGATAATATACCTAGAAGACCCAAAAAACTCTACCAGAAAACTTTTACAACTAGTAAATGAATTCGGCAAAGTAGCAGGATACAAAATCAATACACATAAGTCAAAGGCATTTTTGTACATCAGTGACAAAGCCTCTGAAAGGGAAATGATGAAAACTACTACCCCATTTACAATAGCATCAAAAAAAAAATAAAATACCTGGGAATCAACTTAATGAAAGAGGTGAAAGACCTCTATAAGGAAAATTATAGAACACTAAAGAAAGAAATCATAGAAGAACTCAGAAGATGGAAAGACCTACCTTGCTCTTGGATAGGCAGAATCAATATTGTCAAAATGTCCATACTACCAAAAGCATTATACAGATTTAATGCAATTCCAATCAAAATCCCAATGTCATTCTTCAAAGAAATAGAAAAAGCAGTCATGAAATTCAGCTGGATCCACTTTTTAAATGAGAAAAATGAAGCGTTGATAAACTCTGAAATTATTCACAGTCACATAGCTAGCATGTAACAGAATTCTTATGGTCACATATGAGTATCCGTAGTCTACTTTTTCTAGAAAATAATGAATTTTGTAGCCAATTTCCTAGTCATAAGCAAAAAAAGTAAGATCAGCTATCAAGAGCAATGAATAAAGATATATATATTTGCAATTTAGGGCATAGCTAACTATTAAGATTTTCTAATTACAGGAAAATATTTACACCAATGCCAGCTTTTAAACATGAGATTTAATATGGTATGTGTAATTATAACTACACAAAATAGGTATTCATGTGGAAAAAGAATATTATTACAACTACATCAGTAACATTATTTTAGTGATTTTATTTTTTTTTTTCATATTTTCCTTAATGTTCTTATTACATTGTTTATACAATGAAAATTATTCAACTTTAAGATTACTCAAAAATCACATTGCTTGACAATTGTTGCCATATGACTCAAATTGTTACATCTACATTTATGTCTATCTCTCTCTATGAATATATATTCATATGATGGATGGATGGATAGATAGATAGACACAGACACGTTTGTGTGTCTGGACTGGGCTATGGATTGAATTATGTCTCCCTCAAATTCATATATTGAAGCCCTAATCTCCACTGTGATCATATTTATATTTGGAGGCTTGAAGAGGTAATCAGTGTTAGAAGAGGTCATGAGGGTGGGGCTCTCCAGATAGAATTAGTGGCTTTATAAGAAGAGAAAGAGAAATATTAGTGATCTCTCTCTCTCCAAAGACAGAGCAAAAAATACTGTCATCTGCAGGAAAAGGGCACTCACCAAGAACCAAATCGATCAGCACCTTAATCTTGGACTTTCACCCTCTAGATCTGTGAGAAATAAATGTCTGTTGTTCAAGCCACTCGGTCTATGGTATTGGTTTTTTTTTTTTTTTTTTTTTTTTTTTTTTTTTTTTTTTTTTTTTAGTATCCTGAAGAAACTAAGACAATATATGTATATACATATCCTGAAGAGATGTACAACAGTTAAGGTGGTTACCTCTGAGGAACATCAATGGGAATTTTGGAAGGAAGAGCTCTTTATTTTCCATTTTATGCCAATCCGGTGTAATGTTTGAAATTTGAATAAGGTATATTAATTTTTATTTTAAAACAAGAGAAAAGTAAATGTATTAGTAAAGAGATAATGACTGTCTCCTATTTATTTTTGCTTCCTTTTGTCAAATAGCTACAATAGACTATTAGCAGTTTAAAACTTCTGTATGCCATATAGAAGGTGCTGAAAATACATTGGTTGACCCAACAGAAATATGTTGTTTTGATGTAGTGTAGTGACTCACACCTATTTTTTCTCTTCTGATAGTTTTTCCATTGGAGACTCTGTGCTCCTATTGGCTGAAGGAGCCCTAATTAGGAAGGGCTGTTGTAGCTAGCTGGAAGCCATGGGTTCCACCTGATATGTATGTGACGCACCTGTAGGCACCCGCAAACCTGAAGGTATATAACCGGGTGAAAGCGGTCCGAGTTAGGAGAACGGAGAATTCAGTCAGCCGGGCAGTCACTCGGTTGGTCAGAAGAATCAGAGCGGCCAGAACGTAGGCAGAGCGGTTACAGAAGAGAAACCAGATAGAAGAAGTAATGACTGGCCAGAGTTAGGCCGAGGCTCCAGAGGACTGGTCAGAGTAAGGCCGAGGCTCCCGAGGAAAAGTAGTAAAAGCTTAACTCTGCCTCCGAGAGTTTTTCCTCCCGGGTTACGGTACCAGGCAGCTTACAATTGGCAAAGACACATCTCAGAAAATACACTGTCATTGTTTCTTAGTAAAATTAGACTTTCTTTGCAAAAGAATGACACAGTAAGACAAATGATCTCCAGGTTGCAGAAGAGGGATCATTGTGGGAAAAGCAAGCCCTGGAGGAATAGAGCCAAGCAGTGTCAAGTAATGCCTTATAGCTCTTCTCACTGTGTAACGTGACAGATATGGCCATGCATGGCTCAACTCAACGGAAAAAGAATGAGAAAGAGATAATGAGGATAGAGTATAGCTCAGTGGTAGAGCACATGCTTAGCATGTGCTGGGATGGATATCCAGCACAAAAGAACCACAATTTTTTTAAAATGAAAAACATAAAGAGGTGGAAAAGGAGAAAAGGAGAAGGGAGAGTGTGATTATAAATTATTAGAGTATATATATGAATATAAAAGCAAGAGTGTATTATATAAAAACCAAAATGTTCTTAAATAAATGCAAACATCTATGTATATGTACATACATCTATGTATTTAAACATCTATGTGTATGTATACGTATTTAAACATCTATGTATTTAAACATCTATGTATATGTATTCATTGCTATTTCAAATTCAGAGATGTATGATCATTTACAAAATGAATATGGCACAAAGACAAGACTAGTGACTGCACACTTCCACAGACAAAGCTCAAATGTATACAAACATGGATTTGAGTCAGTCACTCTGCACCCTTTCAAGCTGTCTTTTGTTTCTGCTCACAATAACGATGGTTCCTTGATACCAATACATTTCCTTCCTTTTCTCTGTGGCGTACCCTAATGAGTTTTCTCAAAATAAATCAGTTCTGTTTTCTCAATCTTTCAATATAGAAAAATAACACTGTAATCCAGTAGAAACAATGTTGAGCTTTCAGAGTGTTTTCAGGCTCATCTTCCCATTGGATGAACATAGAAACCTCCTGAAGTCAGAGTTTCTATTACCACTACTTTTATAGACCAGAAAACCAAATCTAAGACAAAAGAAATAATTCCCTCTTTGCATAACAGTTGGGTAGCAGGGTTATGATATAAATCTAAATATGTTCACTTCAGATCCAGCCTTTTTAAATTTTGTTATGTGGGAAATTACATAATGGATTCAGAAAGGGAGAGAATAAAAATACTCCAGGAAGAAGAGTTTTTCTGAGTCTCTCACTGTTATATTCTTTCATTTCTCAACAGTTAACCAACTGAAGCCATAAATAGCTTTATCCTATTCTACAAAAGCAGTATTTTATATTTTTTACCCTTCTATTCTGCATGTGCTTGGTAATTACAAATTTCATATTTGAGCCAATTAAACTAATAAAAACCATTTCAGCACTAGTTTAAAGTTTAGAAGCCATAGGATAAGGTACTAACAACATTTTGCATGTTTTAAGGTTCATAGAATTGACTTTAAATGACCCAAATGAATCTCCTAGCACACAGAGGAGTAGGAGAGTTCATTAGAGCAGGCATGTATAACGGTTACTAAAGCAACATTTTTTAACAGCTGTAGCTTATATGATTACAAGTCACTTTTTTTATGAAAATGACCAATTAGCAGCAGGCTGTTTCATCAAGCTGGAAACATAGGCTTGATTTTTTTTTTATTTTAATGAAAAGGACAAGACAGTGCTTAAATTTGAGTTTAATGGTCTGCAAATTCCAACCCTCATTTTGTAGCACACAGTTTGGTCCAGGAAAGAATAGATGTATTTATAGAAGCTAGTTTTACTCCTTCACACAATCAGAAGTCCCTGAATGACATACAATAATAGCAGTCCTCCTAAGAAAATTGAATTGCATCACCTTTTCTATTTAATTCCTACACGTCTAGTGAGAAATTAGAGAACAGAACTAAAAAACAAATCCTTAAGGTAAACTTAAGTTGGGTCCTGACTTCGGGAAATAGATACTGAGATGCTGAGAACCTGAATTAGGCAGATAAAAGTCCATAGGGCAGTGAAACCTGTGAAAGCAAAGTAGGAAGCAGGATTAGGGAGGGAGAGCCAAGAGACAGCAATGCAACTCTGATACCATCTACTCTGCAACAAGAACAGGAGCTGACTGTCCATTAAAGGAATCACATCTGGGTGGAAATGGCTAGGGCCATGTTTCACAGTCTTTCTTAGTCACAGACTGGGGTCACCTTGCACTGTATGACCTTGACCCAAAAGCTGAGGCAGACCTGAAGCAGGCAACTACAAAAGGCTGTCAGCCAAACAATCACTCTCCTTTCTTTAAAGGGGGCTGGGGAGGGATGGTCTCTGTGGTTTATTTCCATGCCTGCCATACATGGTATATACCTACTGGTTACACATACAACATTTGATGTTGGTCATACACTTATTGTGTGCAATATTCAAGGGCAAAAGTCACCATGAGTTAGCTGAAGAAAGACAAGTGTTCATTCAAGTTATCATTTAAAAAATCACTGAATTAATTTTCTTATAATCATAAAAGATTATGAACATACAGTAACTAACCCTGAATATGTCAAACATAAACACATCACAGAGAAATATCACCACCAAAGACATACATTCTACATACTAAAATGTGTGTATTCAATGGTCCAACTAAATATGCTCAATAAATTATAGAACAATTTGGAATTGAGCCTGTAGGAAGAATCACACAGCGAAAAGCCTTACCAGACAGGAAAACTAAGCCTCTAAAAGCTCCCCCACAGAGGTGGCATTAATTGGTCACACATTGCGTGGATGGCCCTGTTCCACACACAGCACAGACAAGAGAATGTCACTTCCTCAAACTATCCTCTGACACAGATAATTCTGCAGTTGGTAATTGCTCCATTGCAAAAAAAAAAAAAAAAAAAAAAAAAAAACTCTGTAGAAGGCATTTCTCAGCTGCTTCAGTATAATTTATTTATACAATCGGCAAATTTTTAAAAGTGTAAAATAACTTAATCATCAGCACTTGGTGGCTATTTAATGAACTGACTGGAAAAGAAATTTTAATATCAATGACATTTCAAGATGGGCCCCCACTAGACTCCTACTGGGAGGATGAAAAAAATTCAAAATCCAAATTAACAAAGAATTAATAAGGGTAGCAAAAGAAAGTAAATAAGTAGACCTCTTGCCCTGGGCTCAATCCCCAGTACTGATAAAAGAGAAAATAAAAGGTAAATGACTATCAAGACTTAGGAGCAAGGGAAACATCATCTGGGATTAAAATATGTGGACATGGTCAAAGGGAGTTTTATGGGGTTTATAGCACAGACTTCCTGGAATTCATCTATAAGCAGAGTTTAACTAAGGGAGAGGAAATATTAAAACAAGCATCATCCATGCCTCCCTCTGTCATTCTTCACCTTCATGCCTTCTTTTGACCATCCCACCACTCCAGACACTCAGAAGCCCCAAGCTACACACTGCAGCCCTGCACTCAACTCTGAAGGGTCCTTAGCAACACCCTCTCCCAGTCCTTCCATATCTGGACACTAACTACACACCAGTGTATTAACACAAGAAAATGACTAACTGCTGGATGGTAGAAGAATCTCAGTTGAGTCTTTTCAATGATAATTATAGAGAGGTGCATATTTGGAGGATACGTCAGCTGCAAGCAATATTCTCTTGCTAAGAATGTACTTCCCAGGAAAGTTCATAGAATAGTGCACAAAGTCATCTACTCACAGCTGTCTGACACCAGGGAACCATTGCTACCCAGACCACAAAAAGTACAAAATGCCCACACAACTCTTTCTGCTCTATCCATTTAGTTTGTTTGTTTTAGTTGCACACAATGCCTTTATTTTTACGTGGTGCTAAGGATCAAACCCAGGCCACGCATGTGCTAGGCGAGCTCTCTACCACTGAGCCACAACCCCAGCCCCTCCATTTAGTTTTAATGCATAGAATTAGAATGAATTTTAAGAATTAATTGTTTTATATAAGAGGATCCATTGGTACAGGACTAGTAGCATATTCAAGAAAGCATCTGCATGATTCATTATTTCTTGCCACAGCGAAGCAAATTGAAGTGAATGTAAACAGATGTCTTTATGTCACTTTGAAAAGATGCTAAAATGCTAAACCCACACACACACACAAATTACTTATACAATTTTTAATTATAATAGATCAATATCCCAATATGTAACATTATAGAGATATTACCAGCACTGTGGAGTTATTTATAAACATCACAAGTTTTCAAAGTGAGGATAAAATTATAAACAATTTAAATCTTGCCAGAGTTAAATCCCTCTTCAGAGTAGCCAGATATCATGGCAAGACTAACACAGTTCTAATTTAGCTCTTCTGCTTCCTAGTTATGGGAATTTGGGCAAGTTGTGAGATGGAAATAAGAATGTGCCTAATGGATAAGGCGATTGTGAGGATGAGAAAAGTTGATACATGTAAGGCACTTAAAACAAGAAATCACTATTTGTTCAGGAAAATGAGCAAACTACACAATCTAGATAGAGAAAATGAATCACTTTTTATATACATTGATCTTTTGAAAATAGAGCTTAACTATCCATGTTTAATTTATTAGAGACTGCAAACATTATAATTTTTTTTTCAAAGTGTATCTGCTATTTTCTGAAAATACCTAGGCAATATGACTTGGTGAAAACAGCACCCATCCTCTTTTGGTTTATAATTCATATATTTTTAATACACATGCAGGAGTTTATTTTGCAACCCTAAAAGGAATTAGTACTTTGGTTAGGCCAATGTTCCCTGAGGAGAAAGGAAAAGTATTAATTAAAAGAATTTATGTCTCTTTCCATTAGGCTTCCTTAGACCAGTATGAGCCATATTGATTATAAAAGTAAAGACTAGAAAGTTGATGGAACTATTTTTATAAAATGCTTGATGAAATTCTAACAGAAGAATGGATGCCAAAAATTGTTCTATTTTAGGAAAGACTTCAAGTACATTCTCCCTGACTCTTCACCAACCAACACTACATGGTCATTCTGAGAATCATGAGATGATACCTTTGGCAAGGACTGTGGTATTTTTGCTAATGGATGCCATCATCCATGTCAGCAGAGTGGCTTTATGGAGGACTTATACAGTGGACATCAGAAATGGTAGATGCTATGTGTTGAACTTCAGATGATTCATTGGCATAAGACTGGTTTACAGGCATATATAAGATATACCTTTGGGGATTCCCAAAAATGGCTGAAAAGAGCTTTGAAACAGACACTTCTTGAACATAAAGGTAGATCGGAATTGGGGCATAACAATAAGTGTGATTTTGCTTGTGCCTCAAAGCTATTATTTCCTGGAGAACTTTGAGATTGCATATGGTTCCACACAACTGATTTAGGCATCTTGTCAAGAGTATATGATGATAAACCATCAACAAAATCAATAGTTTTAGTTATTTAGAATATAAGAAATATGTACAATGAATCAAAATGCATTCTGCTGTCATATATACCTAATTTAAATAAATTAATTAATTAAAAAAAACATGGGTGACCATTATACATTATGGATGTACTAGTGTGTGTGTATATATATATATATATATATATATATATATACATATATATATACATATGGTATATGGTACCATGGGTACCTATATATGCATGGATATGCTCTTAAAGGGTATATTTGGAAAAGTTAACAGTAGATATTCTTAGGGACAAAAAATATGATTTGCACCTCAAAGAAATGTTTCTAATAGAAATAATAACAACTAATTCAAGCATTTTTAACTTATGGAATTCTTAAGATACAAGAGTTTTTAATTAAATACAAAATTGTAGCACATTATCTTCACTAAGTAACAAATGTTATAATGATGTGCTAAACCAGAAAATTAGACCTATTAAATAATGCACATAATTACCAATTATAATCATTTTAGTAGTTTGCATGAGAGATGAACGTCAAGAATCAATGTATTTAGAAAAAGTATGAAAATTTATTTTACTTTTATTTTATAGTAGATTCTTCCCTCATGTCTTATGTATAAAATATCCCATCACAATCTCTGCCCCAGAACAACCACTTTCCTCCATTAAGGAGTAATAGGAACTAGATTTCGCCTTCACCCATTGATACAGCTGAAAGACAGGACAAAATATGTGAAACAAAACTTTTAAGACACTGAATGACAAGCAGCATTGAGAGAAATGCAAGGTGAGGTCTATGAAAGCCTCCAGCATTGCCTGTCTACAGAATAGAAAAGGGAAACCCTAACAGAGCCTGGTGCTTTCCTTGAGTTGAGGAAGCAGAGTTTATATTTCAGAATGGCCACGGTGGCCAGAATTGTTAAGGTAGGTACCTGGAGAAAAAAGAACCATAGAGAAAGAGCTATGGAGACACACCAAGGTTCCACTTGAATTCTCATGTGAGTTCTGAACAGTGCATGCCTGGAGAGGACTCCCAAGGCAGAGGAAATAACCAGTAAAAGTGTTACCAAAAGCTCGGTCCTTGTCCAATGCCAAAGCACGGAAATTTAATAATGAGAACACAGTTTTGAGAAAAAGGAAAAAGAAAGTTTATTGCTTGAGAACACACAGTTTTGAGAAAAAGGAAAAAGAAAGTTTATTGCTCTGCCGGCAAAGGAGAAGCACAAAGGACTCCAGTCTCAGAGGCTGTGGTTCTCGCCATCTGGGAGAAAAGAGGGCTTTTAAAGAAGCTCTTCAAAGGCTGCATTCCAGGTGTGTTGTGTGTCTTGATAGGGATCCCAGGTGCATCCTGATGGTGTGTTGAAATTCACTTGTTAGTTTGGAAAATAGTCACTTCCTGGATCTTCCTGTAACATCTCCTTCTTGTGGAGTGTGTTCGAGGACAGATAACTTGGCCTAGGATGGGAAAAATTAATCTTGTTTCTCTCCCCAGATTAGGGAGGGAGAAAGGGAGAATAGGAAAAGAAAAAACATGTCACTTTTAAAACAAGCAGCAAGGGCTATATTCAAAAATGAAGTGTACCACTGTTACAAAGGGTCAGACATCCCCACAGCTCATAAAAGATCAGGAACAGCTCATACCCTCATCAGCCAGACTAGAAAGACTTCCTAACACATGTGGCATCAAGTAGAGTCTTCAGAAGGATATTGTGCTATTGTAAGAGTATCACAGTAGCCTAAGATGAAGGGCTGTTCTGGACCTAACAATACTCACAAGCACATCTCAAAAGAAACAAATTATACCCTTAAATGCACAATAGAGTCAGCCCCCCCCCCCCCCCCCCCCGGGAGAAGACTGAGAGCTGACTCTTATCCTCTATTCCCGATCTGAAGATTTGCTCTTTCTCTATTACCAGAAATTTTTCAGGAATCAGGATGAAGTAGCTACAGTACAATGCTCCCCCCTCCCTGGGTATTAATCATCTAGTGGTGTATAACAAATCACATCAAAACTTAGTGGTAGGGCTGGAGATATACCTAATACCTAAGTTGTTAGAGTCCTTGCCTAGCATGCACAAGTCCCTAGGTTCAATCCCTAGCATCACCAAAAAAAAAAAAGAAACTTAGTGGAAACTAAAATAGCAAAAATCAGGGGCTGGGGCTGGGGCTTGGTGGCAGAGTGCTTGCCTAGCACATGTGAGGCACTTGGTTCAATCCTTAGTACCACATACAAAAATAAGCACATAAAATAAAGTGCATGCTGTCCGTCTACAACTACAAAATTTTTTAAATTAAAAAGTAGCAATAATTACTTACTACCTTCACAGGTTTGGGGGGTTATGAATCTCTGTGTGGATTAGCTGGGCAGTTCTGATTTGATTCACAGGAAGCTGCAGTCAAATTTCAGCTAGGATTTTAGTCATGTGAAGGCTTCTTTGAGGCTGGAGAATCCCCTTCTAAAGTGGCTCACTTACATGGCGCAAGTTGGTGCTGACTTTGGGTAGAAGGACCACACTTCCTGTACACATGGGCTTCTGTGAAGTGTTACTTGAGTACCCTATGGAATGGCAGCTGGCCTCTCACAGAATGAGCAATCCAAGAGAGAAAAAAAAAAAATCATATGCTAAAAATGCCTTTTAGTATCTAGCTTCAAAAGTTACATAACATCATTTCTTCTGTGTTCTATTGGTCATAAAAGTCAGTACTCATTCTCTGTGGGAGGCTATTACAAAGAGTTTGAATACCAGAAGGCAAGGAACACTGAAGCTATCTTGTAAGCTGACCAGCACATGTATCCTTTAAAAAAAAAAAAAAAAAGTCCCTGAATAATTAGATCAAGTTTTGCACGCTTATTCATCATCTTTTTTAATTTTTTAATTGTTCTACTTAGTTGTACATGATAGAAGAATGCATTTCAATTCATCATACACAAATGGAGTGCAACATTTCAATTATCTGATTGTACATGGTGTAGAAACACACCATTTATGAAGTCATACATGTACCTAGGATAATGATGTCCATCTCATTTCACCATCATTCCTATCCTCACAAACCCTCCCCACCTCCCTTTTGCCCAATCCAAAGTTCCTCCATTCTTCCCATACCCCACCCCATTATACATAAGCATCCACTAATCAAAGAAAACATTCAGCCTTTACTTTTTTGGGATTGACTTATTTCACTTAGCATAATATTCTGCAATTGCATCCATTCAGCTGGAGATGACATGATTTTATTCTCTTTTAATGCTGAGTAGTATTCCATTGTGTATATATACCAAAGTTTCTTTATCCTTATCTACTGAAGGGCATCTAGGTTGGTTCCACATTTTAGCTATTGTAATTCAGCTGCTATAAACATTGGTATGGCTCTGTCACTGTAGTATGCTGATTTTAAGTCCTTTGGGTATAGACCAAGGAGTGGGATAGCTGGGTCAAATGGTGTTTCCATTCCAAGTTTTCTGAGGAATCTCCACACTGTTTTCCAAAGTGGTTGCACCAATTTGCAGTCCCACCAGCACTGTATGAGTGTATCTTTTCCCCCACATTCTCTACAACACTTACTATTGCTTTTATTCTTGATAACTGCCATTCTGACTGGGGTGAGATGAAATCTTAGAGTAGTTTTGATTTGCATTTCTCTAATTACTAAAGATGTTGAACACTTTTCCATATATTTGTTGATTGCTTGTATATCTTCTTCTGAAAAGTGTCTGTTCAGTTCCTTAGCCCATTTATTGGTTGGATTGTTTGGGTTTTTTTGGTATTAAGTTTTTTGAGTTCTTTATATATCCTGGTGATTAGTGCTCTATCTGATATATGTGTGGTAAAAATTTGTTCTCTCTTCACCTCAATGATTATCTTTTTTGCTGAGAAGAAGCTTTTTAGCTTGAATCTATCCCATTTATTGATTTTTAATTTTATTTCTTGTTCTTTAGGACTCTTGTTCAGGAAGTCCTGGATAATCTGACATGATGAAGATTTGGGCTACATTTTCTTCTATTAGGTGCAGGGTCTCTGGTCTAATTCCTGGGTCCTTGATCCACTTTGAGTTTTATACATGGTGAGAGATAGAGGTTTAATTTCATTTTGCTACATATGGATTTCCGGTTTTCCAAGCACCATTTGTTGAAGAGGCTATCCTTTCTCCAATGTATGTTTTTGGTTCATTTGTCTAGTATGAGATAACAGGGATGCCCTCTTTCACCACTTCTATTCAACATAGTCCTTGAAATTCTAGCCAGAGCAATCAGACGGACAAAATAAATTAAAGGAATATGCATACGAAAAGAAGAACTCAAACTATCACTATTTGCAAATGACATGATTCTATATTTTGAAGATCCAAAAAATTCCACCAGAAAACTTCTAGAACTAATAAATGAATTCATCAAAGTAGCAGGATATAAAATCAATACCTATAAATTAATTGCATTTCTATACATAAGTGGTGAATCCACTGAAAGAGAAATTAAGAAAACTACCCCATTCAAAATAGCCTCAAAAATATAAAATACTTGGGAATTAATCTAACAAAAAAGGTGAAAAACCTCTACAATGAAAACTACAGAACACTAAGAAGGAAATTGAAGAAGACCTTAGAAGATGGAAATATTTCTCATGCTCATGAATAGGCAAAGTTAATATTGTCAAAATGGCCATACTACCAAAACTGTTATACAGATTTAATGTGATTCTTATTAAAATCCCAATGTCATTCTTCATAGAACTCGAAAAAGCAATCATGAAATTTATTTGGAAAAAATAAGAGATCCAGAATAGTCAAAGCAGTCCTTAGCAAGAAAAGTGAAGCAGGAGGCATCACAATACTAGACCTTAAACTATACTACAGAGCAATAGTAACAAAAACAGTATTTTGGCACCAAAATAGACATGTAGACCAATGGTACAGAATAGAAGACACAGAGACCAACCCACGTAAATACAGTTATTTATCATCTTTAACAAATGTTTTCTAATAGTTTTCCGCTCTTCATTGAAGCTATAAGAATCTTATTCAAGCTATCAAGCATATTGGCCCTATTATTTTCATCATGCATTACCAGTCCATTCATAATCCTAACACTTCCCTAGACCCAGTCAGTCTACTTCTCATTTAAGGTATAAAAGCACAACTACAGTATATCTAGAACAAATAGTATCTCATAGTCTCTGTTTCCTAAGCAGAGATTTAAAACCAAATTAAATAGTCATAAAAATAGCATGCATAATGTGTCAACTTTTCCTAATTTTTTAAAATTTGGAAAGCTTCCTAGATTTTCCTCAAACAACTTAGTTGGCAAATACTTTTTTTATTTACTCAGTAGCATTATAAATACACTTCCCCCTAGCTTTATTGAAGTATAATTGGCAAATTAAAATGTATATATCTAAAGTATACAAAATGATGTTTTGATATACACATACATTGTGAAATAATTACCACTATCAAGCTAATTCACATAACCATCAACTCAATTTATACGTGTATGTGCATTGTGCAAACATTTAAGCTCTACTCCTTTGCATATTTCTTTTTTCATCACATGCAAATTTATTAGATAAAAACATTTTACCACATTGCATTGCATACACACTGGATTGATTTTTATTCTTTTTTGTTTGTTCATTTTATTTATGCTTAACATGAGGATTCATTTTGATATAATGAATAATTTGATGGTGAGATTCACTATGATATATTCATATAGGTACATGGGAAAATAAGGTTAGATTTATTCCATTCTTCTTCCCATGTCCCATCCCTCCTTCCTCCCCCTCAATCCTCTTGGTCTAAATTTGATTCAAAAACATCAATAATTATGATAATTGTTACCTCTATAACATTAAAACAGGGCCTTACTTCAAGCCCCTGTCATCAGTTTGTCACTAAAAGAAATAACCCTAAAAATAGTTACCCTTAATATACTAAACAGCCAGCCATGAACAAATCAGCTCAACATTCTTCAGCTCCAGAATTTCTGTTTGGTTCCTTTCATGTTTTCTGTCTCCTTGAACTTCACATTTTGTTATTGTATCATTTTTATTATTTTATTTAGGTGTCCATTTTTTGTAGTGACTCCCTTTTGGTTTTTGTTTGTTTGTTTAATTGTTGATGGACTTTTATTTTACTTATTCATATGTGATACTGAGAATCGAACCCAGGGCCTCACACATGCTAGGCAAGGCTCTACCACTGAGCTACAACCCCAGCCCCTGGGTTTTTTTAAATTGTGATTTTGAATAATCATAGATCTTCATTTCTTAGAGTTATTCTGGTGCTTTGTTTTGTTCCTTTGGTGGTGTCACATTGCCCTGATTCTTCCTGATTCTGCAGCTTTGTGTTGGTATATGTGAAGAAGGCAGTTACCTCTTTAAGACTGTACAGATTGGTTTTGGTGGGGAAAACGCCTTACCAATCAGCCTATTCAGGGATTATCTAGCAGTTCGTCTGGTGGGATTCATGGAGTGTGCTTGCTACTGAAGCATTTTCAACTGAATGACCTTATGCCTGAGTCAGAAGGCTAGTGGCCTGGCACCTGGGTTCCCCAAGGACCAGCCTATGGCATAGGTCCATGTGGATGGGCCTGGCACCTGTGTCTGAATAGGCAAGCCTTGATCTTAGGTCCTGAGTTATAGGTCTGGATGCTGAATCTATGAGAATCTCTTACCTGGACTCCTAAGCTCTTTTAAAGGTAATTTTGTGAGCATATGATTGTTCAAACTAATGTTTCTGTGACAGAAGGAACACCGGAAACTCCTATTCTGCAATCTTGCTGTCATCAATCACTATCAGCATTATAGATTCTTAACAATAAAATTCAAATGGCAAACAGTATGTCACAGTAGTAGAAATAATCATTAGGCTTTTGTTTCATTTTGTTTTTAAGATCTAAGAGGTTAATTCCAATGGCAAGTTATCTTTCTATTGGCTAAGATGCAAGTGAGAGTATCAATAACTAGAGAAATTCTCACAACATTAGCCAATTTCTAAATTAATGGGCTGGATAATTCATTCCATTTAGTAGACTTCCAGACTAGTGATCTAAATTGATCATTCCAGCTTTTGGCATTGACAAATCAGTAACATTTATTTTGTGATCTCTGCAAGAGTTATTCTTAGACTTTCTGACAATTTGTTAAATTAAGAAAATCATAGTAGATTTTTTCTTTTGCTTCCCAGAAGCTAAATTTAATATATCTCCCATTACATGAATTGAAATAAATTTATAATAGTTGTTTTTGCAAAACTCATTCTGTGAAATCCTTCCCCTAGAAGTCCAGCAAAAGGACTTCTAAAGCTCAGGAATTTTAGAGTATTAATCACTTCATATAATTTACTATGATGCCTAACCACAGATTAAGAACCAAATTCAGGCCACCATCTAATTTTGCAAATAAAGTTGGACTGGAATATATACGTCTGGAGCTACGTTTGCACTATAACAGTAGATTATGATTGTGGTAAAAACCACATGACCTGTAAAGATTAAAATATTTATCTAGAATTTTATAGAAAAGGTATGTTCACTACTACAAATCACAAAAGCAAGTAAAGAAAATTGCTGCTCGTTGGTATCAGAGACAGATACCCAACATCAAGGTCTGAGTTACATCTTCAATGTATTGAGTCAGGGAATAAAATCAAGGTGACTAAAAAATGAGGACTTATATCCTATCAAACCTAAGTCATTTTTTAATCCTATTTTTAAGATTTAAATAACCATTTCCATAATGCAAGTTACAAACCACTGATGAAAGAAATTATAGAGGACACACATAAAGTAGAAAGATAATCTATGTTCACAGATTAGAACAAGCATTATTGTTTAAACATCCATACTTCCCAAGTTGAGCTATAGAATCAATGTAATTTCCCATCAAAATACCAATGACTGAGACTTTCCCGGCTGGCTAAGGGCAAAGAGGCGACTCCAGCATGGGACCCCAGCGGAAAGAGCCCGGGCCTGCAATCTCCCCAGGTAGGCCCCTGCCAGCAGATTTTCCCAGCTGTCCAAGGGCAGAGAGGTGGTTCCCAGCGCAGGACCACAGGGGAAAGAGCCCAGGCCTGCAACCTCCCCAGGTTCTCGGTAACTGCCTGGATGTGATCCAGGACAACTGGCTTAAACTGGAAGGGAAAAAAAAAAAAAAAGAAGGATTTCACATGGTACTGTTGGAGATCTGTTCAGGATCTGTTCCTGAGATTTGTCCCTGGGTTCAACTTTGATTTTTTATCTTTATTTATCTTTTTTTGTTTGTTTGGTTTGGTTTGGTTTGTTTTCCTGTTGTTGTTGTTGTTTGTGCGTTTGTTGGTTTGTTTGCCTTTAATCCTCTTTTCTTTCTTTCTTTTCTTCCTTCTCACTTTTCTCTCCTTTCTTCTTCCCTCATCTTTCCTATTTACACCCTACCATTGCATTCTCAACAGAGGCGAAAACAAGTTATATGCAGAAATTGGGATTTCTAGAACTGGGACAACTAAATTATACAGCAAAGTGGAGTTATATACAATTTATTCTCTATTTTTTTCTTCCTCACTTTCTCTTTCCTCTCTTTTACACGAATCCCTACTTCTTTGTCATCTCTCTCTCTTTTTCCTTTCTTCTTCTTCCTTTCCATCTTTCATTTTTCTTCTCTCAGCAGTTGCATAAGTTTGGCGTGTAAATAAATCAGTCTTTCCACTAAATTGTTTATTCTCTTTCCTCTCTTGTCTGCTGATATTAAACCACTTCCATAGAATTCTTGTTTCACACTTCTTAAGAAAGATCAACCCAATACCCCCACTGCCTTCTTCCTAAACTTATCACCTCTGTGTCCAACACTCAAAACTATAAAACCCATCACAAACATACAGAGTAAATTGGAGACAGTATATGAGTTAACTAAATATGTATATTGTGATCAAACTGTGATTATCTGAACAGAAAGTATCTGCTTTTAAAGTATAAAGTATTTATAAGGGGATCTGATAGCATAGATCTAAAGGAGCATCATAAGAATTTAAGGTAAAAACGAAATAGTTGAGGATCCACAGTGCTAGAAGAAAAATCACACAAGCAATATGAAGAAACAAGGGAAGAAAATGACTCAAACAAATCAACATATCTCCTCAGCAGATTCCATGGCAAGCACAGTTGGTCAAATGCCAGAGATGGAATTCAGAAATTACATATTCCAAATGTTTATGGAACTTAAGAACGAACTCAAAAATGATATAAGGGAGCAAATACAGGTGGTAAAAGATCATTTTGACAAAGAACTCCAAAAACAAATACAGGAAGCAAAAGATTACTTCAATAGGGAGATAGAGGTTCTAAAGAGAAACCAAACACAAATTCTGGAAATGTAAGAAGCAATAAACCAAACTAAATGTTCAATTGAAAGCATCACCAACAGATTAGACCACTTGGAAGAAAGGACCTCAGATAACGAAGACAAAATATATATCCTAGAGAAAAATGTAGATCACATAGCAAAAATCGTAAGAAATCAAGAATAGAACATTCAAGAAATTTGGGACAACATAAAAAGACCAAATTTAAGAGTGATTGGGGTGGAGGAAGGTGCAAAGTTCCAAGCCAAAGGAATGAGTAATGTATTCAATGAAATAATAGCAGAAAATTTTCCAAACTTGAGGAATGAATGGGAAAACCAAGTGCAAGAGGCTTACCGAACACCAAACGTACTAAATCACAACAGATCCACACCAAGGCACATTATAATGGAAATGCCTAATATACTGAGCAAGGAGAGAATATTAAAAGCCACAAGAGAAAGGAAGCAGATTACATATAGGGGGAAACCAATCAGAATATGTTCAGATTTTTCAACCCAGACTTTAAAAGCCAGAAGATCCTGGAATAGCATATTTCAAGCTCTGAAAGAAAATGGATGTCAACCAAGAATCTTATACCCAGCAAAATTGAGCTTTAGATTTAAAGATGAAATAAAAACCTCCCATGACAAACAAAACTTAAAAATTTTCACAACTCGAAAGCCAGCACTGCTGAACATCCTGGGCAAAATATACCATGAAGAAGAAAAGAAAAATAACAATGAAAATCAACAAAGGGAGATATTAACTAAAGGAAATGCCAACCAGAGGAGAAAACAAATCGAGTTAAATACTGTAAACAAATAAAAATGGATGGGAATAAGAATCACATCTCAGTAATAACCCTGAATGTTCATGGCCTAAACTCACCATTCAAAAGGCACAGAATGTCAGACTGGATTAAAAAAAAAAAAAAAAAAAAAAAACAATTTTCTGTCTCCAAGAAACCCACCTCATAGAAAAAGACATCAATAGACTGAAGGTAAAAGGATGGGAAAAGTCTTATCACTCACATGGGCTAAAGAAGCAAGCAGGGGCTTCCATTCTCATATCAAATAAGGTAGACTTCAAGCCAAAGCTAATCAAAAGGGACAAAGATGGATATTTCTTATTACTTAAGGGAACCATTCATCAACATGATATAACAATTATAAATCTATATGCCCCAAATAATGGGGCACCTACATTCATCAAACAAACCCTTCTCAAGTTCAAAAGTAAAATAGACCACAACACAATTATTCTAGGGGACTTCAACACACCTCTCTCACCAATGAATAGATCATCCAAACAAAAGCTAAATAAAGAAACTGTAGGACTCATTAAAACAATTAATAACTTAGACCTAACAGACATATACAGAATATTTCATCCCTCAGTGAGTGAATACACTTTCTTCTCAGCAGCACATGGCTCCTTCTCCAAAATAGAACATATATTATGCCACAAGGCAAATCTCAGCAAATATAAAAAAGTAGAGATACTACCCTGCATTCTATCAGACCATAATGGGATGAAATTGGAAATCAATGACAAAACAAGAAACAAAACAAAACAAAAAACCTATTCTAACAACTGGAAACCAAACAACACATTACTGAATGAAAAAGGGGTTGAAGAAGACATCAAGGAGGAGATTAAAAAATTCCTAGAGGTAAATGAAAATGCAGATACATCATATAGAAATCTCTGGGACACTATGAATGTAGTAGTAAGAGGAAAATTCATTGCACTGAGTTCATTTCTTAAAAGAAAAAAACAACAACAAATAAATGACTTAACATCACACCTCAAAGCACTAGAAAAAGAGGAACAAATCAACACTAAGAGTAGTATAAAAAGCCGGGCACGGTGGCGCACGCCTGTAATCCCAGCACTTTGGGAGGCTGAGGCAGGAGGATCGCGAGTTCAAAGCCAGCCTCAGCAATGGCGAGGCACTTAGCAACTCAGTGAGACCCTGTCTCTAAATAAAATACAAAAAAGGGGCTGGGGATGTGACCCAGAGGACGAGTGCCCCTGAGTTCAATCCCTGGTACCACAAAAAAAAAAAAAAAAAAAAAAAAAAAAAAAAGAGTAGTATAAAACAGGAAATAATTAAAATTAGAGCTGAAATTAATGAAATTGAGATTAAAGAAATAATTCAAAGAATCAACAAAACTAAAAGTTGGTTCTTTGAAAAAATAAATAAAATTGACAGACCCTTATCAATGCTAACAAAAAGAAGAAGAGAAAAAACTCAAATTAATAACATCTGTGATGAAAAAGGAAATATCACAACAAACACCTCAGATATACAGAAGATAATTAGAAGTTACTTTGAAAACTTGTACTCTAATAAAATAGAAAATAATGAATGCATCAACAGATTTCTAGAGTCGTACGAATTGCCCAAACTAGAATGGAAGGCTATACACAATTTAAACAGATCAATTTCAATCCAGGAAATAAAAGACGCCATCAAAAAGCTACCATCAAGAAAAAGTCCAGGTCCTGATGGGTTTACAGCCAAGTTCTACAAGACCTTCAAAGAAGAACTAATACCAATGCTCTTCAAATTATTTCAAGAAATAGAAAAAGAGGGAGCTCTTCCAGACTCTTTCTATGAGGCCAACATTACATTAATTACAAAACCAGGCAAAGACACAGCCAAAAAAGAAAACTTCAGGCCAATATCTTTAATGAACATAGATGCAAAAACCCTCAACAAAATTTTGGCAAATTGAATAAAAAACATATCAAAAAGATAGTGCACCACGACCAAGTGGGGTTTATCCTAGGGATGCAAGGTTGGTTCAACATTCAGAAATCAATAAACATAATACATCACATCAATAGACTTAAATATAAGAACCATATGATCATCTTAATAGACACAGAAAAAGCATTTGACAAAATACAACACCCCTTTATGTTCAAAACACTAGAAAAACTAGGAATAACAGGAACATATCTCAACATCATAAAAGCTATTTATGCAAAGCCCCAAGCTAACATTATCTTAAATGGAGAAAAATTGAAAGCATTCCCTCTAAAAACTGGAACAAGACAGGGATGCCCCCTTTCACCACTGTTATTTAACATAGTACTTGAAACTCTGGCCAGAGCAATTAGACAGACGAAAGAAATTAAAGGGATCCAGATAGGAAAAGAAGAGCTCAAATTAGCACTATTTTCCAATGACATGATAATATACCTAGAAGGCCCAAAAAACTCTACCAGAAAACTTTTACAGCTAATAAATGAATTCGGCAAAGTAGCAGGATACAAAATCAATACCCATAAGTCAAAGGCATTTTTGTACAATAGTGACAAATCCTCTGAAAGGGAAATGATGAAAACTACCCCATTTACAATAGCATTAAAAAAAAATAAAATAAAATATCTGGGAATCAACGTAATGAAAGAGGTGAAGGACCTCTATAATGAAAACTATAGAACACTAAAAAAAGAAATTATAGAAGACCTCAGAAGATGGAAAGACCTACCTTGTTCTTGGATAGGTAGAACTAATATTGTCAAAATGTCCATACTACCAAAAGCACTATACAGATTTAATGCAATTCCAATCAAAATCCCAATGACATTCCTCAAAGAAATAGAAAAAGCAGTCATGAAATTCATCTGGAAAAATAAGAGACCCAGAATAGCCAAAGCAATCCTGAGCAAGAAAAGTGAAGCAGGTGGCATCACCATACCAGACTTTAAATTATACTATAGAGCAATAGTAACAAAAACAGCATGGTATTGGCACCAAAACAGACTGGTAGATCAATGGTACAGAATTGAGGACAAAGAGACTAATTCATATGATTTCAGCTATCTTATATTAGACAAAGGTGCCAAAAATGTACAGTGGAGAAAGGATAGCCTCTTCAACAAATGGTGCTGGGAAAACTAGAAATCCATATGCAAAAAAATGAAATTAAACACTTATCTCTCACCATGCACAAAATTCAATTCAAAGTGGATCAAGGACCTAGGAATTAGACCAGAGACAATACACCTAATAGAAGAAAAAGTAAGCTCCAATTTCCAACATGTCGCATTAGGCCCCAAGTTCCTTAATAAGAATCCTGTGGAGCAAGAATTAATACAAAGAATCAATGAATGGGATAGATTCAAACTAAAAAGCTCTTCTCAGCAAAAGAAACAATCAGTGAGTTGAATAGAGAGCCAACTATTTGGGAACAAATATTTAATACGTGCACATCAGATAGAGCACTAATTTCTAGTATATATAAAGAACTCATAAAACTTAACACCAAAAAAAAAAAAAAAAACAAATAACCCAATCAATAAATGGGCTAAGGAATTGAAAAGACACTTCTCAGAAGAAGATACACAATTAATTAACAAATACATGAAAAAATGCTCAACATTGCTGGCAATTAGAGAAATGCAAATCAAAACAACTCTAAGATTTCATTTCACTCCAGTCAGAATGGCAGCTATTAAGAACACAAACAACAATAAATGTTGGAGAGGATGTGGAGGAAAAGGGCACACTCATACATTGCTGGTGGGACTGCAAAATGGTGCAACCATTATGGAAGGCAGTATGGAGATTTCTTAGAAAACTGGGAATGTAACCACCCTATGACCCAGCCATCCCACTCCTGGGTCTATTCCCAAAGGACTTAAAAAAAACAGCATATTACAGTGACACAGCCACTTCAATGTTTATAGCAGCACAATTCACAATAGCTAGATTGTGGAACCAACCTAGATGTCCCTCAGTAGATGAATGGATAAAGAAAATGTGGTACCTATACACAATGGAATTTTACTCAGCAATAAAAGAAAATAAAATAATGGCATTCGCAGGTAAATGGATGAAGTTGGAGAATATAATGCTAAGTGAAGTTAGTCAATCTAAAATATCCAAATACCGAATGTTTTCTCTGATATAAGGAGACTGACTCACAGTGGTGTCGGGTCGAGGTACATAGGATTAGAGGAATGCTAGAAAGGTCAAAGGGAAGGGAGGGGAAGGGAGGGAGCAAGGGGGGATGGAGGGGAAAAAAGAAAAGGTGATTGAATAAGATGATGTCTTTACTCTAAATGCATGATTGAAGATTTGAATGGCATGAATATACATTGTATACAAACAGTGTTTTGTAAAAAGATGCTCTATATGTTTATTATTAATTATAATGCATACTAATATTATAAATACAACAACTTTGAATAAAAAATAAATTTAAAAAAATACCAATGACTTTCCTTACATAAATAGAAAAAAACAACCTTAAAATTTATTTGGAACCACAAAAGAGTATATCCAAAATGATTCTGGGGAGGAGGGCGGGGACATATACCAATGGAGCAAGACATTGAGCCTCGAAATTAATCCATGCTCATACAACCAGTTGACTTTTGGCAAAGGCATCAACAATGGAGAAAAGACAGTCTATTCAACAAGTGGTGCTGGGAAATTGGGTATGCATATGCTAAAGAAGAAACTAGATCTCTTCTTCCCACTATACAAAACAATCAATTCAAAATGGATTAAATATCTCAATGTTAAACCTGAAACTATGAAATTACGACAAGACAACAGGATGATTTCATGAAGACATTGATGTAGTCAATTATTTTTTAGAGAGGATCCCAAAGGCACAGCTAATATAGGAAAAATTGGATTATATCAAAGCTTCTGTATAGAAAATAAAATAATCAACAGAATTAAGAGACAATTTACATTACTTGATAAAATATTTGTAAAGTATTAATCTGGGGCTGGGGTTGTGGCTCAGCGGTAGAGCGCTCGCCTAGCACGTGTGTGGCCCGGGTTCAATCCTCAGCACCATGTAAACATAAATGCATTGCATTGTGTACAACTAAAGCAAATAAATAAATATTTTTAAAAAAAAGTATTAATCTGACAAGAGATTCATATCCAGAATACATAAGGAACTCAAAGAGCTGAAAACACACACACACACACACACACACACACACACACACATACACACATTCCTTTTAAAAATGGGCTAAGGGACCAGCCACTTCTCAAAAGAAAACATAAAAATGGCCAACAAGCACATGAAAAAAGCTCAGTTTCATTAATTCAGGAGATGTGCATCAAAACCACAAGAGATCTCATCTCACCCCAGTTGAAATGGCTATTATAAAAGAGACAAGAATAACATGATAGTAAGGATATTTAAAAAATGGGAACTCATACAGCATTGGTAAGAATTTAAATTAGCACAGTCTTTATGGAAAACAGTATGGAGGCTTCTAAAAAAACTAAAAATAGAATTACCAACAATTCTACTACTGGGTATATACCAAAGGAGATGAAGTAATTGTACCAAGACGATACTTACACTCCCATTACAGCACTATTAGCAATAGCCAAAATACAGAATTCAACTCAGATTCCTTCCGTGGATGAATGGATAAAGAAAATGTGTATCATTACATAATGGAATACTATTTAGCCATAAAAATAATAACATCCTACCACTTGCAGCAACATGGATGGAACTGAAGGAGATTACATTAAGTGAAAAATTCAGACCCAGAAAGACAAATACCATATATCCTCCTTCATGTATGGAAACTAATAAGTTGATCTTGTAGAATAAGGTAATGAATAGTGTTCAAGAAACTGGGAATGGTTGTGGGGATGGGGAATGGAAAGAAGCCCAATAAAGGGCACCAAAACACAGAGTGTAGAAGTTATTTCCAGTGTTTCTTCATCACAGTAGGGTAACTATTGTTTAAAACCATCTATGATCTTTTCCAAAATTACTAGAAAAGAAGACTACAAAATGCCCAGCCCATAAAAATGATTAATGATTGAAGGAGATGAAATTGGTTGTTTCATCTGACTTATTATTATACATTTTATACATGTATTGAATTACCTAATATACCCCATAAAGTTGTATAAATATTACATCTCAATTAAAAAACACAAAAACATTACATCGTGAAATGATCAAGTGATGGGGAAAATAACAGAAAATTTGACAGTTGAGTAGTCAAATGTTTAGAGTTCTGAAGATTTCCAAACCAAAGCCGGGTGCAGTGGCACACCCCTGTAATCCCAGCACTTGGGAGGCTGAGGCAGGAGGATCGGGAGTTCAAAGCCAGCCTCAGCAATGGAAAGGCACTTAGCAACTTAGTGAGACCCTGTCTCTAAATAAAATACAAAAAAGGGCTGGGGATGTGGCCCAGTGGTCAAGTGCCCCTGAGTTCAATCCTTAGTACCAAAAAAAAAAAAAAAAAAAAGAAAAGAAAGAAAAATTCCAAACCAGTTGGCTTCATTGATTATATATTACTGATAATACATCACTTCAATCTCCATGTACCTAAGTGCAATCAGAATCACAGTAAATGAATAAGTAAGGATTCATGGTTATTGGGCTTGTACGTGGCTAAAAATGAGGATGTCTGACTCAAACAGAAGCTAGGATTTGTAGATACAATATCTTGGCTGTGTAATATCATGACGATGTGAGGGCCAAGCCAGTACCGTTTACAAGTAGTTCCTAAAAGAACTACTCTTCAATGAGAATGCCAAGTAGAAGTTAGACTAACCACTCCCCTGCAGCATCTAGTGCTACTCAATATAATTTGTTGCTAACCAACTTTTTGTGCCAGATTTGTCTAGCTGACAAGGCAAACTTGAACTGTCCAGTAATGAGTTTGTGATTTCAGGGGAAAATACAGAGTGGAATCTTTGACATTAACATGATCCACTTAGCTCCAGCTGACTGTGGGCTATTACATAATTTTGGTGTGCATTTGTGTACTCTTCTAAGTGCATTCAAAACCCACTAACATGAGCATTGTTATGAAGACAAACTCACTAAAGAGACACTAATTTTAACCAAGTGCTTTTCTTGTTTATTTCAAGTACCCTAACATTAGTTAAAAATATATATATGCATATATATGTTTGTGTGTGTGTGTGTGTGTTTAAATCACTGTTTAGGCTTATTGGTGGCTTCAGTGTCAGTTTTATGATGTTTCCATATAACATCTGTGTAAATGTGAAAGATGGTCAGACAATGGGAATAAGTAGACAATCATATCCAACTGAAGAAAGTCAAACCACACAACCTTGTACTTTGTAGTTCATCACTTCCCTAATAAGACATTTTTAATGACTTTATGTTGCCGTCAGGTTGTTGTGTTTTTTTTAATGGAGATAACTGACAGCTTGTACACTCTTCTTTTGTACTTATATTGGTAGCAAGGAGAATTTAATAAAGATTAAAGATGTTTTTCATTTATTTAAAAGTAGCAGGTGTTACCTTAGTCTTCCAAAATCATTTGGAAAATATATCCTATGAAAACTCACAGAGTCTAAAAAATCAAAATGTAATAATTTTATATCTGTTTGGCACATTTAAAACGAATTCTGATACCTCATTACTGCATTATGAATGTCTGGGCTAAGAATTAGGAAATCTTCACTTTTGTCTCAACTAGGACACTGCCTCCATAACTTGAAGCAAATCACTTCCCCTCTCAAGGTATGAGATCTACCTTTGGTTGATTGCTAAAATCCCTTTTAACTATAAAAGGTGATACCAGCATTTGTGTTTATACAAAGTGTGGTATCTGAAAAACACAAATCTGACATCACATCTCTCATCTTCCGGATGGAAAATCAGGCAGGGGCAAGTAGTCTGTGATTACATGACTCCACCATTCATGACAAGTCACGAGAAATCATCAGGCCAGTGCAAAGGATACACACTATTGGTATGCAAACAGATCAAACTGAGTGGTTTTAATTTTTTTTTCTTTTACCACCAAATATAACAAACTTTCTGGCACTATTATCAAGGTATTATGCTGTCCATGAATTACAATTAAAAGAATGTTAGTATTTTCACTCATAGCTTCTAACCAAAATATTTGATTCCTTGAATATTACTATGATGATATAGGAAATTAGAAAGAACAGTAGTGTGTTTGTTTTTTTTTTTTTAATTTTTTTAGTTATACATGGACACAATATTTTTATTTTGTTTACTTATTTTTTTATGTGGTGCTGAGGATCGAATCCAGTGCCTCACATGTGCCAGGCAAGCACTCTGCCACTGAGCCCCAGGCCCAGCCCCAGCCCCATGTTTCCTTTTTTCAAACCCTTCTCCTCCTTATATTTTCTAGATAAAAATTTCTACAGTTTCCAGCAATTCACACATCTGAGCTCACCTGGCCTTTCTTTGGTAGGCAGACTCGGAGTTAAAAATGTCTTTTTCCAGTAGAAAGTTATAAATTTAAATTCTGTGGAAGTTAAATGATAATTAGAAATCTAGTCCATATAATTCTTTCTTATTGTGATACATATGACCATGGAAAATAGCAATTTGAACTGCTGTAGATATTATATTTTAACATTTTTAATGTTAGACTAAAATGCATTTTTTTATTGATTATCTGTATTGGTTTATGATTCTCAGCATCCATCAGTTTTAACTATGGGTGAAATCATTTGAGATTTTCAAAGAATGTGCTTAACAGTTTGAATTTGTAAGTTTTAATGTAGGTAACCACAGTAATGAATAAAATATCATTCCATCAGCACAGGCCTAGACTCAAAGAACAAAGACACACACAAAGAAACAAATGAGACAATGAGATGAACCATAACAATTAGGCCCTTTAAAGTTAACTGTCCTTCACATTGGATGCTAACCCTCCTCAGTGGTCTCTTTGCTAAGCAGATGGCGTTTGGGGGACAGGGACTCCTGCATCCATACCCCTCTTCCCATTCCCTTCCTGATAAGTGGGAACATTCCTCAATGGCATACAACTTCTGTCCTAGGAGGAGAGGCCATCTACTTTGGGACATTTTTTTCTACAGTACTAATAGCAGAAGAATCAGTAGCATACAGACTACACATAAAAGCTATTCAAAATAACATTCTCTCCAATTTTCACATACCTTTTCTCTTCCTTTTCAAACTCTAAGTGAATGCCTCCACAGAAGATTTTCAGAAAGCTAACCGAGGGTCCTGTGCCCAGGCACACACCATTGTTAGATAATAATATTTCTGTAGGTCAGTAAAGTCAAGTTTAATTACCTCCTTTTTGTCTTATCCTCTCTCTCCTTTGCATTTTCACAAGTAAAATATCCCTAGAGAGATTCTATATCATAGTTCCTTGAACCTTGGGAGATGCAGTGCCCTAGCACAGCAGATTAGAGACCCGTGCTCAGGGAGTCTACTCACAAAGGTGCTGGAAAAGAAACACTTTACTATACAACAAAGGAGGACCAGTGGTGCTAAAATGTCTGTGAAAGTGATATTCAGAGTCAAACTGTACCAAACCATTTTGGCTAAAATTTCAGACACTTGAAAATAGAACTGCCTTTTCAAAAGCATGACTTGAATCACAGTATCTGTACAAAAATGTGATCATTTAAGCAATAATACAAGGAGTCTGTGGATGTACTTATAATCATTCTGAAATTCTGGATTTAGTGCCCAGGAGCAATGTAGACAGAAGGAAGAGATGCCATGACTTCTTAGCCATGCCATGTTGGAATGGATTTTGCTAGCTTGCCCAGTATCCCTTCAGCTTCTCATGTTTTGCACAGATCCAAAGATTCTTACAACTTCAAAGGAAGTTTCATATGCAAACAAGACAAAAAAAAAAGGCAGTGGGGAAAAAGGGGTGAATTTGAAATTGAACCCCTCAGAATAAAATATTTTCAGCAAGACACAAGACAATGGGTTTTCTTTTAATTTGAGGGGAAAAATGATATTTTTTCTTTGTTTATTCTCACCAATATAATGCACCATCCCTGTTCCTACAGTGAAGAGTCTTGAATATGTCTCTTTTCTAAATAAGCACAGTGAAAGGTTGTGGTTTCCCTAGCAACAGATGACTTCTTTCTATATTTTTCTTTTTTGGGAAGGAAAAAAAAAAAAAAATGCAGCTTTATAAAGAGACTTTCATCCATGGTAACAAAACATTTTGTGGCCAAATTGTCACCCTGCCCCAGCAAAGTAGATAAATACCATCCTCCCTACTTTACAGATGGGGGAGGAAAATGGCAGCTGGAAGTAACAGCTGCAGCAGAAACTTTTATCTGTTCTGCTCTGGACTATGCTTTTCTAACCTTCAGCAGCAGCCTTGTGAGAATTTTGCTAAAGGGGTGTGGTGGAGACATCCTAAGGTGACCCCCCCCCCATAATCCACATCCTTGCATGATCCCCTCCCCTTAAGTGTGGGCAGGACTGGTGACTTGCTTACAAGTAACAGAATGTAGCAAAAGTGATGAGATGGCACTGCTCAGGCTACATTCTATACAACTCCAAGGTAGCACACTGGAGAGCAAGACTTCTGCCCTTCAGGAAGCTAGCAGCCCTGTTGTACACACCTATGAAAAGGGCCACGTGGGAGGCAAACAGGCCAAGAAGGCCACCTCCAACCAACAGTGGATGAGAAGCTAGGAAACTAATTTTTCTAACAACTTGAAAGAGAACACTAAGCTCCAGAAAGGTATGCAGGCCAGCTGACACCAAGATTGCATTTTCTAAGACTCCAAGCAAAGAAAGCTAGTCTCCAGGCCCACAGAAACTGAGACAATAAATGTGTGCTGTTTTAAGGTACTAAGATGGTTATGTTGCAAAAGATAGCTATAAGAAGAGGTCATTGGCTGGGGTTGTGGCTCAGCGGTAGAGCGCTCGCCTAGCACGTGCGAGGCCCGGGTTGGATCCTCAGCACCACGCAAACATAAAGGCATTGCATTGTGTACAACTAAAGCAAATAAATAAATATTTAAAAAAAGAAAGAAGAGGTCATGCCAATGGCTTGTTGTCAGGCTGATGTGAACATTTGGAGAGGGGATCAGGTATAGCTCAGTGGTAGAGTGTGAGGCCCTGGGCTTTATGTTCAGCACCACAGGGAGGAAAAAAAAGGAACATAGTCTTGGAAGTCAGACACATAGATTATATCCAGATGTGTCACTTAATGTCCTAACTTCTCTAAACCACAATTTCTTCATTTGCAGAATGGAGATAATACCTACCTCTGCAAGCTATATAAGGATAAAGACTATGGCTCTTAAAGTGTCTGCCGCGATAGGTGAATGATAAAAGACAGCTGACAATAGATGCAGTCATAATAGAAAAGGTTGGTTTTGTTTGTTTGTTTTGGGTACTGGAAATTGAACCCCAGGACATTTAACCACTAAGCCACATCCCCAGTCCTTCCTGAAGGGCATGTATGTATGTAGCGACAGGGTCTAGCTGAGTTGCTTAGGGCTTTGATAAGTTGCTTGAGGCTGCCTTTGAACTCAAAATCCTCCTGCCTCAGCCTCCCCAGCGCTGGGATTATAGGCATATGCCACTGCGCCCAGCAAAAAGGAATTTTGAATCTGCTCTCAGAGTTCTAATAATTACAACATGGACAGAGCATATTTTTATGCCATTTTTTTCTCCTAGTGAGAAACCCTGGTCAATGGGGTGAGATCAATTGAGAGGTTTGAGTAAGCAGCTACTTTTCATCCCACTGGGGTCTCACAGTACTTGGAACAAAGGTGGTAGAATTTAATGGCTTAAATCTGTTTGAAATCTTGACAGAAAGCCTTGCTCCTATTTGGTGGCTTCCTTTGTGTTCTATTGTCTTATTCTATTTTAAGGGACACATAGAGGGCATTGTCTGGAAGCAGTATTTGAGGCAGTGATACACCAGAAGAAAGAGCTATTGCTGGAATATGCTTCTTCTGGAAGATGCCCAAGTGAATTATTCATGTGCAGGAGCTCCTGTGAGGAGACATGGAAGACTGGCAAGAGAGAAGGAGCAGGGAATTGCACCAAGTGAGTCCAAACTCCAAGGTCAAATGAAAAGGTCCAAAGGCAGATCAGAGATGGGGTGTAAAACTTCTAAATCAGTACAGAATCATAGAATATGCAGAGTGAGAATAAGAAATGTGTCATTTTTATAGAGAGTGTGCTTTGCATGGGTGAATATAGCTGCCTTAAATGTGATATGTGAGCATAAACAGATACAACTCTGAGATGTGAAAGATTGAAGAGCTACACCCTAAATTTGAACAGTTCTGTGGTCAATTGGGAGCCTGCTGTCATTGTAAAATAGTATTTTTGTGTTTCTCTGCCTTTGAGGTAGGTTTACTTGAAAGAATACCCAGTAAAACAGGCTCACAGTACTGAGTGGCCTGACCTCCTTGGATATCAGAAAACATCAGAACTCCCCCTACCACCCCAGACTGGAACCTACTTTTAGAGTGGCCACTTGCAAAATGCCTATAGTAGAAAAGGTATTGCCACCCAGGGACAGTTGGCCAATGCACTTCATTTGGAAGATTCATTTGTAGTTATGACATTTGAACACAGTTAAATATGAGAAGTCTACAATTTATGCATGTTTTTTCATCCACGAGTCTATAGAAGCATGCATCTTTGAATGGATGGCAAACAAGCAGAGAATTTACTAGATTTCCTTTTCTACTAATAATATTTGATTGACATGTATGGTAACAAAACACTCAAGGGAGTGCCCACTGTATCTTCAAAATAGAAGTCAAAATTCTGATTTTTCTCCATGAAAAGTACTTCAATGCTATTATATTTTCTATTTGAAATTTCAAATTCTGCAAAAAAAAAAAAAAAAAAAAAACAATCTTTCACCTCTTTCAGGTGCCACATTTTGTTGCTTCCACAAAATTATGCTGAGGATCTTAAGCCATGTCCCCTAAAGGCAAAGACTTAGGGTACATTCTTGTGCAAGAGATTTTGAGACAGTACTCTCAGAAGGACTTGTAAGGATGTGAAAGAACAGGGAAAAATTAGGCAAAGATACGGATTGAGATCAGCTAGAGCCTTAACCCATAAGGAGTTCTGGAGCCCAAAGGAGATCCAACAGTAGTAGCTCCAGCTTTAGGAGAGGTGGCTAGGATTTTGTTCTGCTTATCAGTCAGCCCATGGCTGTGACCGTGGGCTGCTCTGAGACTGGAATAACCACCCAGGAATTTTTAAGCTAGGTGGTTTCCACTGGTGGGTGGGAATTCTCCACAGAAGTTATAACTAACAGCTGTGAGTCTTTGGCAGCCAACACTGTAAGCAATTGGGGAACAGCTACACCAGCACAGGAAGGGGGATCAGGTGAGAAAACGGGAATCCAGCATTATCTACCTCACAGAGAATCTTCTTTAAAGACCCCTGGACTAATAGTATGCATAATTACCTGTACCAGGTGGTTTTAAAGACATGCTGTCCATGCCAGGAGACTGGATATTTCAACAATTTGTATTTCGTAGGGCTAACTATTGCTCTCTTCATATGGTCCTCATATAAAATGGAAGTTAAGGAGTAACATGAGATCTTCCTGAATACAAATCAGCTTCTTAGAGATAGAAAGGTCCTAAGCAGTGACCCTTAAAGAGTATTGCCAGAGGTGGAGTGGAGGCGGGGGATGAGAAAATGAAGCCAATTATGTCATGTGCATGTATGAATGTCATAATAAACCCCATTATTATGTATAATTGTAATGCACTAATAAAAATAAAACTGAAACTAAGTTTGAAAAAAAAAAAAAAGGATTTGGAGGTGTGGGCACCCCAGAGCAAGTACACGCAAGATGCCTTTATCGTATTTTCCTATCTTGCCCGAGGCTGGCACTGACCACACCAACTACTCTCCCCTTGACTCCAGCAGGCTGAAGCACACCAAAACCCACCCAGGCCAAGTACAAGTACAATGCAAGCAGTCACCTTTATAAAATCAACTATATGAATGAGGCTGAGAAACAAAGAACATGAAACAAAAAAGAAGCAACAGAATCATGGTTTTGTTTTTCTTTTTTCAAACCAGAAGCAGCAAAACTCTACACATAGAACAAATTCCCATATGACTCATAGGGAAAGAAAACAATTCAAAGTCTGTGGGCAGAAAAAACACACCCAAGGAAGTTCATGTAATAAGAAATGATAACTTTGAGCTCTCTTGAAATAATTTAGGGAAAAGATTTTTTAAGGAATCTGAAAATAGAGTTCCTTACAAATTATGACCTTTAAAAAAAAAAAAGCTTTGAGAAAATTCGAAATTGATGAAGATGAGAGAACACTATCACTGTCAGCAGGAAAGTACAGATGCCTGAATTCTGACTTCAATTGTGAAATCAGTGTGCAAAGAGCAGAGGCTGGGCAGAGTCCTACAATGAAATGAGTGAAGAGGAAAGGCCAGGCTTAGAGTCTTGCACGTTCGTAAATTATTTATCCATGGAAGGCCAAATCCACTGGGGAACTGCACATCTTTCATAACTTTACTGGTTATAATGAACGTCTCCATATGAACTGCATATGAATAATGTCACTATCTATGTGGCTGCTTAAGGTTTTGTATGATGGGTTTTTATTTTTTACTGATTTCTCAGCAGTAACCAAAAAGAGGGAGAACAAAAACATAAAGTTGTCTTTTAAAGGAAGCAAGCCACTTTTCCTTATCTGATCGAAGGAATTGAGCTTTCACTTACCACTGGAAAGGAAAGAGTTGTATCTCCAGAAGTGCCAGGGAAATAATTTTTTTAAAAAAATCCAGTGTATTTACCTTCGTAAATATATGAATGTATTTCTCTTCACAAAGATCCAATTTGAATGAGCACATCTAACAATTTAGTGGGAAACTTTATCTACATGATGTCTGTTGTTTTTTATGGTGACTCAAAATGTCTCCTGTCATTTGGACAGTAGAAGAATTTCTTACACAAGCTATAAAACAGTAGTCATTTTTTTTTCAATACCATTTTAACAGAGTAACAGCTTGAATAACAAGAAGAAGAGTACTTAACATTTAATGACTGTTATGTGCCAATGTCTTAATATATTAGGACATACATATTATTAAGTCATGTAATGCTCAAAACATTCTGAAATGGTGTGGTGGTTAATTTTATGTGTCAACTTAGCAGGCCCTTGTGCCCAGATATTTGGGCAAACACTATTTTTGATGTTTCTGTGAAGGTTTTTTTTTTTTTTTTTTTTTTTTTGGCTCAGATTTACATTTAAATTAGTAGACTTTGAGTAAAGCAGATTACCCTCATAAGTGAATTATTTTGAATAAATCTTTCTCACTCTTATTTTCTCTCTCCATATACATGCATACACACACACACACACACACACACACACACACACACATACACACACACACCTGGATATATAGATTCCTGCTTGGTTCTTTTTATGTAAAAAACTAATATAATATTTAGTCTAAGTTGACTTGTAATCCTTGACTTAGTTTTTACAATTTCTTGAACTTCTTTTTTTCCCAGTGTTCAAAGCAACTGAATGACAAGATACTTAGAGATTCAGACATACCACATAAAGGCATTCATATAAACACAACTTTGTTTATTCCATAGACAAGAAATTTACAATGACTAATTGTAAACTAACACAGTCTATCAGTTTGAAGTTTGTGCCATCATGAAAACCAAGATTTGGAAGCTGGGGATGTAGCTAAGGGGTTAGAGAGCATTTGCATAGTAGGGCAAGGTCCTGGTCAATCCCCAGCACTAGAAAAACAAATAAAAACAAAAACAAGATACTATAATTCTTTTCATCTCTTTTGCCAATACTGTAGTCACTTAACTTGTTCCCTAAGTTTGCCATTATCAAAATATCTTATTAAATATTTGTTTCATTTTTGCTTTATATCTCCTTTAAAGTTCCATCTACAAGGCTTCCTTTGGTTAAGTGAAAGATTTCTATGTGAAATCTAAATGTGTTCCTCTTACTTATAGACTATTATCCAGGTAAAGGGCAGAAAAACTCATAATATTTTTATCTAACTTTTTATTAGAAAATAGACATATTGAAGAGTACATTAAATTTGATTTACATAAAAATTTTAAAAATAATTCCAATAACCAAGACTTTGATTTTATTAAAATTTATATTAACTTTTTTCTACCTATATAATATTTACAGATTATTTCCCATTACTCTATGAGTGAAACAGATAAAAAGAAAAAGAGAGAAGAGAGAAAGAGAAAACCTAGACAAATTAAATAGGATCAACCAGACTGTTCAGAAATAGTGACATTATATTAGCAGTTTTTTGAAAGCACATTTTCTTTACCCCCCATTTTGGCTCATAGATATTATTGATCATTAGCAATATCATTTTCAAAAATAAGAAAAAGTGTTTTCTTATAGAAGTTTTGTCCAAAGATAAAATGAAATCACTAAACTAAGACTTCAAGAAAAGAACCCAGGACACATGGTGTCATATTAGAAAGAGTGCTATTTTTCAAAGATGCCCATTTTCATCACTCTTGTTTAATATGTTAATGGAAAGCTTAGACAGAGTAATAAAAGAAAGAAATGGGCATCCAAACAGAAAAGCAGGAAATCAAATTATCCCTGTTTTCAGAGGACATGATATTATACATAGAAAAAGGTAAACATAAACAAATTCAGTGAAGAATACAAAATTTTTAAAAGTCGGAAACATTTCTATTCACCAATAATGAACTAGATAGAAAATAAAAAAAATTTTAAATCTCATTTGCATAACTACAAAAAATACCCTGTTTTGTTGTTGTTTGTTTGTCTTGTTTTGTTTGTTTCTGTTTTGTTTTTCTGCTGTGACTTAAGACCTGACAAAAACAATTTTAGGGGAGTAAAAATTTATTTAGGGGCTCACAGTTTCAGAAGTCTCAGTCCATAGAGAGCCAGCTCCATTCCTTGGGGCTCGAGATGAGGCAGAATATCATGGCAGAAGAGTGTGGCAGAGGGAAGCAGCTCACATGATGATTAGGAAGCAGAGAGAGAGAGAGAGAGAGAGAGAGAGAGAGAGAGAAGAGAGAGACTCCACTCACCAGATATAGAATATACCCCAAAGGCAAGCCCCCACTACCCACCTCCTCCAGCCACACCCAACCCACTTTCAGTTACCACTCAGATAATCCTGACAAGGATCAATATACTGATTGGGTTAAGGTTCTCATAACCCAATTATTTCTCCTCTGAAACTTCTTGCATTGTTTCATACGTAAGCTTTTAGAGGAACCTCACATCCAAACCATAATAACCCACTACTGGCCCCCAAAAGTGCATGACCATCTCACGATGCAAAATACATTTAGTCTATTTCCAAGACACTCCATAGTCTCAACAGTTCCAAGATTGCCCAAAAGTTCAAATTCAAAGTCTCCTCTGAGACTCAGGGTAAACTCACATTGTGAGCCCCTATAAAAATCAAAAGTAGTTTTACAAGGGAGAACGGAAGGGATTGTGAAAGATAATAGAATAAATTGGACATAACTTTCCTACATTCATATATGAATATATGACCAGTGTAACCCCACATCATATACAACCACAAAAATTGGAAGTTATACTCCATGTATGTATGATATGTCAAAATACATTCTACTGTCATATATAACCAAAAGGACAAATAAAAAAATTTAAGTAATTTGCAAGTATCCAATATATAGAGGTACAGAGTAAACATTTCCATTTAGGAAAAAAGAAAGGTATAGAAAGAAGGGATGGGACCAAAGCAAGACTGAAATCAAGCTGGACAAACAAATCCTGTAGTTCTGTGTCCAGCATCTAGAATACATGGCACAGAGAAGTTTTCTCCAAAGGGCTTGTGTAGATCTGCCCCTGTGGCCTTGTAGCTCAAATGGCCTTTCTGTTGGCTTGTCCCAGTTCAGTTCCTACAAATTTCCTAGGACAATGTCCCACTTCGCCATTTCATAATCTCAGGGGTCTCCACTGCAGCTTTGGATTCCTCCTTACATTCCACACTTTGCCTTCTCAGGGGGTGCCCACAGGGACTCTGACCCTGCTGCACTTTGCCTAGACTCCCAGGCCTTCCTTTGAAATCTTGATGGAAGCCTCCATAATCCCCTAATTCCAACATCCTGCATTCCTGCAGAACCAGCACCAGATGGTTAATACCAAGGTCTGCTGCTATCTAGAGCAGTAGCCAAAACTCCAGGGACCCTGGATGCAGCAGCCTCTGAGTATCTGGGTGGTTGAGCATGTTGAAAAAATGTCCTAGACCCCCTTGTGCAAGAAGGATGCTCCACTGGTGTCTTCTCAAGAGAAAATTTACTTTTACTCCCTTTAGACTGAGATGGGTGTGGTCTTACAGCTCCTAAGTTGCTCTCAAGCCATTTTTCTTATTGTCTTTGGGCAAAGTTCACATTTCTTTAGAGGCAGTAATTGCAGTCTTTTAAAACTGCAATTTCCTTAGCCTCCCACCTTTCAAGTCTGAGTCTCTCACATCTTTCTGCTCTGCTTTCTGCTCTGAAATATCACAATAAACGTGGCTAAAAGCCACCACCAATATCCATGCCATTACCTGAATGTTACACTGCCTAGATATTACTTCTACCAGATTAAGAAGTCCACAACTTTTAAAATCAGCCTCACAGAAAGTCTCAGGACACAAGCAAAATGCAATCAACTTCTCAGCTAGAACATAACATGAATTGCCTCTAGTCCAATTTCCAATAGAGCTCTCCTTCTCTGAAACCTCTTGAGCCCTGTCTTCACTGTCCACAGTCATATTGGTATTCTGGTCTTCTGAGTTGCCACCAAAATTGGCCATTAAGCTCCACTTACAACAATCTAAAGTATTTCCAGGTTGCACTGCTACACATCTCAAAATTCCTCCAACAAATTACAAAGAGTTCCAAAAGCATCTGAACCACATGGCTGGGTTAGTCACAGCAACAACCCATCTCCTGGTATCAATTTCTGTTTTAGTCAGCTTTTTTGCTGCTGTGGCTAAACAACCTGACAAGGACAATTTTAGAGGAGGAAAAGTTTATTTAAGGGTTTCAGAGGTCTCAGTCCATACAAGGCAGGCTCCATTCCTTGGGGCTCGAGGTGAGGCAGAACATCAGGGCAAAAGAGTATGGTAGAGGGAAGTGGCTCACATGATAGTCAGAAAGCAGAGAGACCCTACTCATGAGATACAAAATACATACCCCCAATGTCCACCTCTTCCAGCCACACCCTACCCACCTTCAGTTACCACTCATTTAATCCTGTCAGGGGAATCAATTCACTAATTAAGTTAAGACTCTCAAAACCCAATTATTTCTCTTCTAAACCCTCTCACATTATCTCACAAGTGGGATTTTGGGGGACATTTCACATCCAAGCCATAACAACTACAATAAAATCTATAAAACATTGAAAAAAATCAAAGAGGACATAAAAACATGTAAAGGAATCCCACATTCATGGATTGGAAAAATTAATACTGGTTAAGATGTCCATAGTGCCCAAAGTGATCTACAGAATAAATGCAATCCTTATCAAAAGACCTATGACAGTCTTCACATAAATAGAAAAAAATCTTAAATATTATGGAACTACAAAAGACCCTGAATAGCCACAGTAATTGTAATAAAAAAAGAACAAAGCTGGAGGCGTCACAATATCTAACTTCAGAATATAATGCAAAGCCCTAGTAACCTAAATTGCATGGTACTGGCATAAAAATAGACACAGACCAGTGAACAGAATAGAGAACCCAGAAGTAAGAACACCTATTTAAAGTGCACTGATTTTTAACAAAGGCAACAAGAACTTACATCAGAAAAAGGACAATCTCTTCAATAAATTGTGCTAGGAAAATTGGCTCTCCATATACAGAAAAATGAAGCTGAATCTCTCACCATGTACAAAAAGATCAACTTAAAATGGATCAAAGAATAATGTAAGACCTGAAACTATGAAATTGCTTAAGGAAAACACAGAGTAAATGCTTCACGATATTGGTCTGGGCAAAGATGTTTTTGGACTTGACACCAAAAGCACAGCAAATAAAATTTAAAAATTGACAAATGGAATTACACCAAACTATAAAGCTTCAGCACATCAAAGGAAATAATCAAGAGCATGAAGAGACAATCTACAGAATGGATGAAAATCTTTGCAAACTATTCATTTGTCAGGAAAGTCAATATCAAATCAAGTTTTTAAAAAAAACTCAACAACAAAAACAAATAAAAATGGTCTAAAAAAAACATTTCTCAAAAGAGGCTGTGTAAATGGCCAACAAGTATATTTTTAAATGCTCAATATTACTAACCATTAGGGAAATGCAAGTCAAAACTATATGTGATCTCAGAATTGGTATTATTACAAAGATAAAAAAAAAAACTGGCAAGTGTGGGGGAAAGAGGAACTCTCATATGCTGCTACTAAGAATACAAATTAGTACAGTTATTATAGAAAAAAGCACAGAAGTTCCTCAAAAAACTAGTAATAGAATTACCCTGTGACCAAGCAATCCCACTAATGGGTATATATCTAAAAGAATTAAAATGAGTATGTTGAAGAGACATCGGCACCCATAGGTATACGATAGCATTGCTCAAATAACCAAGATATGTAATCTAACTAGGTATCCATCAACAGAATCATAAATAAAATGTGGTGTATAAGCACAAAGAAATATTCTTCAGACATGAAAGAATGATATTGTCATTTGTGCCAACATGGATGGAACTGGAGGATATTATGTTAAGTGAAAAAAGCCAGACACAGAAAGACAAATATTACACATTCTCACTTATGTAAAAAAGATAAAAATGTTGATCTTATAGGAGTAGAGAGTAGACTAATGGTTACCAAAGGCTGGGAAGAGTGGGCATAAAGGGAGTGGTGAGAGGGTGGCTAATGGGTACAGGGATAAAGTTGGATAGGAGGATATACACCTCTAATGATATATAGCACAGTAGGATGAAAATTGTTGACAAAAAATTAATTGAATCTTTCAAAATACCTAATAGAGAGAAAGTTTTGAATGTTCCATTGGAAAGAAATGATAAATGTTTGAGGTGATGCATATGTCAATTACCCTCATCATGTTACAGAGCCGGGGACTTCCAAGAAACTGAAACAGCATGAAGACCTTCCTTCAAACCCCAATTCTTATGATCAAATCAGAAAGATTTCAGACATGACACTCAAAGTAACAGGAACGAGTTTATTGAGGGATTTAAAAAAAGGGAAAGGGTCTCAAGGGATTGAGTGGGTCCTCTCAGAGACGAGAGGGACGATGTACCTCTCCTGCCCTCCAGTTTTACTGGGGATCCCACAGAAATTTCCAAAGAGTCCCACCCAGGTCCACCTCTTGACATTTGACCAACAGCAAAATGACATCAGACTCTTAAAGACCCACTGCCATGGCAACTTTAGGTCACCTTGGGCCATGGTGTTCTAATTGGATACTTAACCATACTTTCTTATAAATTTTATGGCTAGGAGGAAATATCTTTATCTCCCAGAGTTTCAGGATCAAGTCACAAAAGTCTCCCCCTTCAGGGTAACTTGGATTCCTCTTATCAACATTATTTTGGGTCTGCATTTCTCCTGCAGTTAACAGTTTGCTGAGGAATGTGACATATCTTGTCCACTTAGGCCAGGCAGAGCTGCAGGTAAATTGCTTCTTGGAAAAGAAAGCATGTAAGGGTCAGCACAGTGGGCCCATTTTACAGAATTATCTCTTAATCTCATGTTCCCACCACTCATACCTGTCTGTTCCCTAACGATCTGATCACTGCACGTTATAGGCATGTGTTGTAATACCATACTGTATCCAGTAAAAATGTATAATTTTTATGTATAAATTAAATTTTTAAAAATTTAAATGAGATAAGGGTGAAAAATGAAATAGCAATCACCTTTAGGTGATTTTAAGAAAGCAATTCTCTTCCTCTAAGTGGATTTGGCCCCACACAAGGGAATACAATTTGAAAGCTGGTCCTAACATTAGGGTTAATAGAAGACCATGTTTTGATCTAGATTTTTTTTTTCTCATTTCAGCTGTGCAACCACAGGGTAATTACTTAGCTTCTTTGAGACTCAATTTGTTCATCTGTAACAAGAGAATATCAATACCTACCTCATCCTTTTGGTCATTCCTTCTCCAATCTATGTTGCCAGTGCTTCAGACCAAATCCCATCATATCTTTTAATAGTCCCCTAATTTGCCTTTCTACTCCAGTTTTTATACCTATAATTCTTTCTCCATTCTACTCCAGAATGGTATGTTTTTAAATAAAAAAAATTGAAACTCAAGGAAAACGCTCTAGCCTACATTAAACCATCAGTTAGCTTCCTGCTGATTTTATTTTATGTGCTCTGTACTGCTCTACTGGCTTTCACACTCCATTTCCCATATCCTAAGTTGTGTCTTCTCATCTGAACTGATCCCTCTCTCTCTCTCTCTCTCTCTCTCTCTCTCTCTCTCTCTCTCTCTTCTATTTTCTAAGTCCTCTCCTGCTGATCCCTCTCTCATACCCTAACTACCAAGACAGTGAAACTACCTGCTATTTCACAAGCCTGCCAGTTTTGTTTTGTTTTTGTTTTTGTTTTGTATTCCTCTTTACTTTCATACATATTGTCTTTTTTTTCTTTGGTGTGTCCTCTTTCAGTCATTTCCATCAGGTCCTCCTACCCCCACCCACCCACAGCACAGTTTTTCTCATCAAAATCAGGGAAAATAAAAATTAAAAAATTATCTTTTTGCAGGGAAATATACCCCGACCACGACTTCTCTGACCTCTTCTCTTCTCTTTTCTTTTCTTTCTTTCTTCCTTCCTTCCTTCCTTTTTCTTCACCAAACTTTTCATAAGTACTTCTTTCTATTAAAGCAGATGTCCCACCCAGCTCATGACAGCTCTATTATATACATTTTTCCCTCTGAGACATTGTGATCACTTAAGGACAACAGCTGCACTCTATTTATCTTTAAATTATTATTGTCTATCACAAGAAGAATGCAACCAACAATCACTTATTGTTTGGAAGATCCCTTATAAAATACTAAATCACTAAGTCAATAAGCATTGTTTTTGTCCCTAGCCTGTAAAAAGGAAGCATCATGGAATAGTAAAAAGATTACTAGGAGAGATTCAGAACAGCCAGAGCCCTAAATCCTGATCCTGTGAGCTATGATTGGTCTTTGGGTTTTTTCTTGTACTTCCTGAAGCCTTTGTTTAACTATAACACAAAGAGAGTAGGCCAGCTTTTAAGATTCTGTACTTGAATCTTTAACTAGTCTCATGCTTAATTGGTTTATGGCTTGCTTGCATATTTCTACACAATACCAAATATATGAATGAAAAATGAAAGCCCAATTGCCTGGATGGTCTTTATGTGGTGCCAGAAAATTCCAACTGGGAAATCATAATGTGCCAAATGCATATGAAAGCATCTTATTTTGTATAGTTTATACAATGTATAGTTTTAAACACACTCTCAGAAGCACCGTTTCATTTTTATTATCACAAAATTCTTGAATTTCTTTTATTTCTTATAGTTGAGGCATCTGAAGCTTAGAGATATTAAGTAAACTTGCTCACAATTACACATGTACTAAAAAACAGCTAGAATAAAAATGCCAGTGTTCTAAAAAGATGATTGTTTTTTCAGAGATCCCAACCATAACCAAGATATTCAAGCAAGAGATTAAATGGTTCACTTTTTATGAATAACCTAGAATCAAAATAAAACAGCCATAGTCTTCATTATAGTCATCTTCATTAGAATATTATTTTGTGTTTTTGAAATGAAAGGGAGGAAAGAGAGAGAATATTTTTAAAATCATTAAGTAAAACGTGGTTGACTACATATTTGATTAGAACATTATTTTTGGCAAAACTAAAAATGTTATTTTTTTCCCAAAATCCACTTCTAGGCAGCCTGTTCTAAACTTAAATGTCAAAAATTTTATTTCTTATTCATAACATAAATTTTGCATGCCAAAGTTCTCCTGCATTATTATTCAGTCCATTAGCAATTGTTCCTCTTCCAGGTTGTCAAGTTCATTTATTTTTAGTTATCACAATCTGTTCATATTTTTCTAATTCATCCTTTTATTAAACGAGAAAAGCTATCAAATACATCTATTTAGGAAATGAGCAGCTAGTCCAAAAAAAACATCTGTAATGCTTCATAATACTGTTCAAAAGTGTTTTTATGTCCTGCTGTTCATTCAAACTGCTATATCAATTTACTAATTTGAACATAAGATAATGCATCATTTTATCAACTTTAAAACATGTATTTTCACAATTCAAATATTCTTCTGATTAGTTCTGGACAGAAAATATCACCTTATGGGGAGAAAGGTAGAGTGAAGAGCATGTTAAATGACTATCCAATGAACAATCCTCTAAAAACTTGTAAATGTCTTTCCCTGAAGTTCCATTTAGCCCACAATTTTCCTTTCCATTCCTGGTTTCTATGTATGAATTTTTCCTGTGAATGTTTTCTGTAGATATTTTAGAGATCAATATTATATAAATAGAACCCTTATAAGGAAGTCCAAATCCTTTCATGCTTAAGCTAGAATACAAACTACCATTTTTTGAAGACACATGGCCTTTTGTAATATAAGTGACTATTTATAGTCTGATTTCATGCTTAAGCTAGAATACAAACTACAATTTTTTGAAGACACGTGGCCTTTTGTAATATAAGTGACTATTTATAGTCTGATTTCATTTGGTACTCATAACAGCATTGGTAGTATTTTTTGCCCCCATATTACAAGAAAACAGCCTCAGAGAATTTGAAGAAGTTGGAGAGAAAAGGTGAAAATACAGTAAGATAGGAAAAGTACTGAACAGATGCCTCAGAAGTATCACTCATTCTAATGAGGAGGGACCTGCACTTGCTGAGCCTAGAGAGAAAAGGAAGGATGGGAGCAGATAGGTAAGTGCCATAGCTTCCTCTGGTGTCCTCTAAGGAGCAAGTTGTCAGACAAGAATGAGAATGAGTGGGTTTGAGTGGGATCAGAGAGAAGGGTATTGAGTGGTACTGAGTGGTCATACTGTAAACCTGACAGGAGCCATGTAAACAGCTAATAAAAGAATTTATTCATTTCACCTATTTATATGCTACAATGTGTTGGTTGGTTATAGTGATACATTGTTACCATTAGTAATTGAAGCAAGTTTTTTTTTTTACATTAGTTAAAAATAAGAAAAATACAAATATCTGTGTTATCTTTCAAAAAAAAAAAGAAAGAAAAGCATTTAAATTGGACCCATTGACTTGCTGTGACACAACTTGATTTGTATTTTTAAAATGCAATAAGGGCTTCTGCCAATCAGGTTTTCTTTATTAGAAAATCAGGCCAGAAACAAATGCCCACTAAAAGAAATTAAGAAGAAAACTAAACATTTTTTAGAGTGACCCTGGAATGAGATTTCAAATATATTCATCTAACCCCTATCCAAAGTTCTTATATTTATGACTAAATCTTTTATTTTCACTTTATATTATATTACATTCTTACCATATAGAGAACTATAAAATAAAATACTTAGTACCAGTTTTACCAACACTAATATTTTACCAATTTGCCGCAGAATTTTTTAAGAAATTAGACATATCAGAAACAGTTTTGTTCTACTGTACATCTCTATTCCATTCCCCTCTTTCCTTTCACAGACAAAACTTATATCCTTAATTTGTTATTTACTATTCTTGTGCACATTTGTACAATTGTGCTTCGTATACATATCCCTAAAAAAATTGTTTCACTATACATGATTTTAACTCTGTAATAGCATCAAACTGTACCTCTTATTTTCCAATTAGCATTTTATTCTCTGTATTCTTTATGAATATTGTCTGTGTTGATGTACATGGTGCTTTCTATTCACTGTAACTGCTGCATTGTAGTCCACTGTAAGGAAATACGACTTATCCAACTTATCCATTATTGAATTGATGAATATTTAAGTTGCTTCCAGTTTTTCCCTCTTAAAAAGAATGCCTCAATAAAAAGTTGTGCCATATATTTCCTTACACATATGTACCTGGAAGTGAAGTTTTTGACCCAAAGACTTGAATCTACTGAAAATAGGATCCAATATTTTCCAGTGGTTGCACTAAAACTACACTCTTGCCTCTGTATTATGCATGATAGTTTTTGTTCTTCCATATCTTCAACAGCAGAATTTCAGTTGGGTTTTTGTCTTTTTCTTTCTATCTGTGCAGACTCCCTTATGCTGAAATCATGATTTTCTCTAATATTTTGCCTAAAGATTTAAAGTATGGCTTTTTCACATTCAGACCTTTCTTCTCTGAAGTAAATTTATGTGTATTGTGAAATGGGGATTTACTTTTCTTGTCCCAACTGTCCCAGCACCATATATTGAATTACCACCTGTTCTCCATGAGTTTCAATTAACATCTTTATAATTGATAAAATTTTGTCATATGAATCTCACTCTTAGCAATTGGTTGCATTATTTTAGTCTGCTATTCAACTCAGCAAAAATTTGTCATTTTTATGTTTTTACAACTTCATCACTGGCCTTCATATCTGTTAAGGTGAATCCTTACCATTTGTATTCCTTAAATTTTTATAGTTATTTTTGACCTTTACTAATACATGAGTATTTTTTAATCAGCTTTTCAATTTCCCACATAAAATTGCCAAAACTCATTTGGGATTTTAAGTAAGGTTACTTTATGAATTAAGATTAATTGGGAACTAAGGGATGTATTTGTTCATTTCAATTTCTATCTCAAAAGTGTACACTTCCTTGTATTCATACCTTTTTATACATCCATCAAGATTTTTATAAATTTCTCTATAAAAATCTAAAACCCTATTTGTTAAGATTTTACCTAGGTATCTACATTTTCTGTCTTTTAAAAATTACATTTTCTTTTTTTTTTTTTGTCATGCTCTTTTGCAGATGTATAAAATTGCAATGAACTTTTGTGTGATTACTGTGTAATCCATAATTATGCTGAGCCCTCTCAAGTAGCTTTAATACTTTGCCTGTAGATTTTCTTGGACTTTTTATATAAGCCATCTATATATATCACATCATTTATTTCTCATTCTTATATATTGAACTGGTTAAAATTTCCAGTAAAATTTTCTTAGAAGCATGAATAGTGGACATCCTTTCCTAGTTGTTGATTTAAACTAGAGTGCATCCAATGATAACTATGGAGTGTAATATTAATATTGGCATATAAAAATTATTTTAATCTTGATATTTGATAGGAACACGATTTGTTCTTATTTTTCTATTTCTAGTTTTCAGTGACTTTATTTCAAATAGGTATGGAAAATTTTATCACATGCCTCTTCTATTTCACAAAGATGTATTTTTTCTTTGTATCTTTTGGTCAACTATATAAACAGATGTGTTTTGTATTAAGAAACTTCTTGTATTGCTGTTTTAAATCCAACTTGCTCAAGTTGTTTATTTTAAAATATTTTAATATAAATATTCTAATGTAAACTGCTTGACTTGATTCCAAATATTTGTGAGAAAATGAAATGTATTTTCTCAAAAATATTTGTCCTATCTGTACTCTAATTTTTTTTTGTACCAAAATTGCATTCCTGATAAAATTATATGGGAACCATTCTCTCACTTTCAGTATTCAGAAAATTTACTTAAGTATAAGATTATCTGTTCTTTGAATGTCACCTACTACAATATTTAGATCTGAACTATGGTTAAGGAAAATGGGTTGAAAATGTGTATTTGCCCCTGTTCCTTCCTTGAATGGAGGAACTTATAAAATGGAAAAAGTGGATAAATGACAACTGTCACAGAAAAAAAAAAATGAGCAACCTGAATCTTAAACAGGCTGCAAAGAAACTTTACAAAGAAAAGCAGATGCTACCACACATAGCAAAACTCTCAGGAAGTGGTGACACCAAGAACACCTAGAAGTGGGAGTGAAGGTAGAACTGAAATCAGATGAAAACACAGAGCTAAAAATAGATGTAAAATCTAAAAATTGATTAAGAAAAATTAAATTGTGCAATGATTTTCTACATGACAGCAGAGGATTGGTTTATTCTCTGCAGAGAATAAAACAAAAGGTAGGAACTATATGAAAATCTGAGACATTTAATTGCAAAGTTCTGTAGGAAATATGGTAGCCACAGTCTTTCTCTGCATGAATGGCTCCGAGAATCCTGGCAGCAAAGATTCTATTCCCCAGGCAGGAGATTAATAAGAGGCTCATCTACAGCACTGCCAAATAAAATTTGAATTTCATATAAAGAATAAATAATTTTCAACACAAATCTGTCTCCTTGTAAAAATCAGGTCATACTTACATTAAAAAATTATTTTTGTTTGTCTGAAAATAAAACTTAATTGGGCATGAATCCCATATTTTTATTTGCTAAATCTGTCAACTCTTCCTGTTTTGAGAATCCAATCAATCTATAATAACGTACCTAAAGATAGTGACTATAGGTATCCCCCCACAGTAGTCTATATGTAAAGAGTCCCATCCATGAGCAAAGAGCTGCCCATCAGCTTTTTAATGTCCCACTTTTTTAGACCTCAATAAATATAAGGTCTGTTTATTCATCAATAGAAATTGTTAATACTTTGATATGATGTAAGCAAGCTTTGCTTGATGATGAGTATATATCATATAAAGCACATCTCTAAAAATCAATGCCCTGTGCTCTTATTTCTTCACCATAGAAATCCTATATTTTATACCATAAAATATGTTTTTTTAGAAATCTAAGAAAATAAGAACTAGTGGTAAAATAGCCTTGTAAGTTATGACAGAATGTGGAATAATGCCATTCTACTCTGTTAACTTGACTAATATTTTGTTTTCTATGGGTTGTTATTAATCCTGCTGCTAATTGCTTTTCTTTATTTTTTTAGGTGAAATTTACATAACATGAAATTAGCCATTTTAAAGTGAACAATTCAGTGGCATTTAGTGCAATCACATTGTTCTGCACAATTGATTATCTATTTCTAATTTTGAGCTAGTCATTACTGTTTTATTAATTGATGGATTAATTTTGTTACTCTAATTGTTCCAGCATTGGCCACTGGGAGCACTTTCAGGTGGTTTCTTATTCCTTGACATAGCTCCATCAAGGTGGCTTTTTGACAATTCTACTTCTGATTGACATTTATTATCTATTATTATTATGAATAGTGCTGATAGCAACACAGAAATTTTAAAAACATGGTACTAGACAGACTATTAGATTGCTGATGCTGACCTTAAATTTGTAATCATCCTGCCACAGCCTCACCAGTCCCTAAGATTACAGGCCTGTGCCACCACACCTAACCAGACAATTTAAAGGAGACTTGCTTAAAGTGTGAGAGCTCAACTCAATCAGATCATTGCCTTGTTCAATTTTAGCTGAGAATGTGCACATTGGAGAAACAAGTTTTTGCCTCTCTATACATGTCTGCAAATTATCATAGAACCACACAAGTGAATTGACAAATATGGAATCCACAAATAATGAGGATCAAATTTTTTTAATCAAGTTCTATCTTTCCCCTATTAAACCATAGGATTAACCAAAATAGTGAACAGTTTTCTTTGTATCCTTCATAGTTAGCACAGAGCTAAACATATAGTAGGTTCTCAATAAAAACTTGTTAAATGAACAAATTGAAGAAATATCTAAGTGCAGTTCCTATGGAGGAACTTAAACTTTTAAATAATAAATCTTAAAGTATCAACTGAGTTGTATATTTACTTGTTTGTTTACCAAAAACCATGATTTATTTCATTTGTTTCATTTTTAAATTAAAGCTACTGGACAATTTTTGCTAATTAAAATTCATTATCAGAAGTGAGAAGATATTAATAAGCTATTAAAAACTAACAGTCAATAAAATTATTGGACCATGCATTTATAACAGCCATATTTAATACTAAAAATTTTCAGTTTTACTACATAAGTGAAGGAAATACCCTTTCTAATTTCTAATTAAATACACCCTTATTTTGTCATAATTTATCTGTTTTACTCACTACTACTATGTCCAACAAAGTTTTTTCAAATTGTAACCTTTTCTTCACTACCTATAAAGTATGACTTAACTGCTAAGAATGCCTAGAAAAGAAATTTTAAATTTTAATTTTCATCTTGAACCTGTTTGATCAAAGCAATAGAAGAGTAACTACTACATGAATTAAAATAAAAAATAAAAAACAAAAGTAAGGCTGGGGTTGTGGCTCAGCGGTAGAGTGCTCACCTAGCACGTGTGCGGCCCGGGTTGGTCCTCAGCACCACATACAAATAAACCCATTGTGTACAACTAAAGCAAATAAATAAATATTTTTTAAAAATTTTAAAAAAAAGTAATATCTATACATATATCATCAGAGTTTTCCAGAGGAACATAACTGTTGTTGTTTTTAGATATGAAGTGACCCCAAAAATTCATGTGTGAGACAATTCAAGAATTTTCAGAGGTGAAATGATTAGATTCTGAGAACTATACCGTGATAAATAAATAAATAAATAAATAAAAATAAAACCATGGCTATGTGTCTTTCTGTGCCTGACTTATTTCACTTATCAAAATCTTCTGAGAGAGGGTTTCCTTCCCACAGTTAATCCACTGATATGGATTAACTCAGTGGTAACTGTAGGTAGGTAGGGTATAGCTCAAGGAAGTGGTGAGCAGGACTCCTTTCTGTTTCCTGATTGCCATGTCCTGAGCTGCTCTCTTCCACCATGCCTTTCCAACATGATGCTCTGCCTCATCTTGGGTCCAGAGCAACGGCAGTTATCTATCTATGAACTGAGACTTCTGAAACCATGATCCCTAAACAAACTTTCCTCTTGTGTTGTTCTTATTGGGTCTTTTCGTCACAGTGATGAAAAAAGCTGACTAAAACAATAACTGATAGAATATATATAATTATGAGGGGAATTGTGGAATGGTTCACATGCTGAGAGGCTGGATAGTACCATGATGGCCCTCTGAAGGCTGGAGAGCCAGGAAAGCCAGCAATTGCTCAGTCCAAGATTCTGGAAGCCTCAGAACAAGAGGAACCAATGACATAGCCCCAGTCTGGGACCAAGGCCTGAGAGCCCCCTGAGGAGTTGCTGGTACACATTCAAAGATTAAAAATCTGGACTCTGATCTAAGGGTGACAGCGGCAGCCAAAAGAAAAAAATAAAAGATTTGCCCAAGAAGGGTCAAGTAAGTATGTGTGTCAGAGCTTCCTGCTCCACTTTTCATTGCATCCAGCCCCAGGCTGTTGGAGTGTGCCTCCCACATTCAAGGCCCAACTTCCCCACTCATCTCACTGACCCACACACCAATCTTCTCTGGAAACACCCTCACAGACACACCCAGAAGTCTGCTTTACCAATTTTCTAAGCATCCCTCAGTCCCATCAACAACCAAAATGAACCATCACCCTTATTAATCAGTAAATTATCTACCAAAAAAATGTTAACTATTTCACATTTCTACTCAGCACAAATAAAAATAAGCTAATTTCAACAGACTACAATATTTGGCATCATTATTGCAAGCTTTAAATCATAGTATTACTCTTCTCAACACCCAAACCCTAGTTAAACCACCATTCTATTCTCCACTTCTGAGTTCTAGATTCCACTCTCTTAGATTCCACAAATAAATGAAACCTTGGCTATGTGTCTTTCTGTGCCTGACATATTTCACTTAACAAAATTTTCTGAGAGGGTGTTTCCTTCCCACAGCTTCCTCAGGCTTCATCTCCTAAACAAACCTGCCAGGAGCCTGAAGCCACAGCAAGTGGCACCGTATCTCCATATGCAGTCCCCCACCCTCCTGTGTCCCCCCCCCCCTCCTTGCTTACTCTTCCTCCCTTTCTTTAGCAGGCCCTGACCCTTAGGAGCCAGGGTCATCCCTGAGCCTTGGACCTGGCAGTGGCAGGTGTACTCCAGCAGGGCTATGCAGTGGAGGTTCCCCAAGAATCATGTGGGTCCTGCCAGGCCCAGTGCCACCTCCACTGAGCACAAGGCAAGCCACCACAGTGCTGCCCCCAGCCTTTCCTCCATCCCACCCAGGACCAGGTGCTCCAACCTCCACTCCCAATTCACTGAGTCATTATTTTTTATACCAGCTTCTGCCTGAGGAGTATATTTAATAATAGAATATGAAAACTTCTTTTGTGGATTTTTTCTAAAAATTTAAAATAAACAGACCTTAAGGAATTTGTCAAGAAAAGACTAAACCTCTTGTTTTCAGAGAAGATTCTAGACCCCAAATTGGGAAGAACCAGGACACAGCCTTATGTTCTGATAGGACTTCTTTCTCTTTGAGCTAATAAACATTAGACATTGAATTAACCATGACTTGTACGGCCAATGCATTTACTAAGCTGTTAGGAAACAGAGGCTGATGACTTATTTGCCTTTAATTAATTTCCTTGTTGCAAACAAAAGGCAATTCAAATTCATTCCTGAAGCCCTAGAGCTATGCCAGATAGAAGGTGCTCAAAATATGTGGAGTTCATGATGGTAGTCATGTTTCTTACAGTGAAAAATATTTTCCAGATGTAACAGCTGACCCACCATCCTCTGGAATCTCTCTTAACACCTCAGTTTACTAGCAGCTATAAGCACGAAGACAAAGTGCGACTATTAAATCACTCTTTCTTTTCCTTGGAGACCAGTGTGATTTTCTCAGGTATTGTTCTTCCAAGGACATTTTGATTGTACCTAATTGTACCTTCAAGCATTTTTTAATAGAAAATGTTCTTTGTGGAAACCAAATCAAAATCCACAAGTCCTGCTCCATGTACCCTACTTTTTTACTGTGACCTTCTTGTTTAAAATAAATAACAACAAAAGATTTATTATTTCAGCATGAGTGTAGTGAGTAAAATAGAAAACAGAAAGGCAAAAGATAACTTACCACATTTATTACCTGACTGTCATATGCCTGGACATTCATTGTTTATTGCAAAGTCCTTAAAATAATTACCAGATATTGGCACAATGTAATTTTTATTATTCCCTCATCTTTGCTCCCATAATTGGCTGTTTAACTTTTCTACTTTCTACTCTCAAAATCTCTCCCCCAATCTATACCAACTCCCTTTACTCTTGCCAATATCCTAGTTCAGACTTCCACCAGTGGTCTCCATCATTTTGAACATTTTGAACATAAGGAATTTTTTTTTTTTTTTTTTTTTTTTTATCGGGGATTGAACTCAGGGGCACTCGACCACTGGGCCACGTCCCCAGCCCTCTTTTGTATTTTTTTTAAATATTTATTTATTTGCTTTAGTTGTACACAATGCGTTTATTTGTATGTGGTGCTAAGGATCGAACCTGGGCCGCGCACATGCTAGGCGAGCGCTCTACCGCTGAGCCACAACCCCAGGCCGGCAGAAATTTTTAAATGCTAAATGAATTGCTCATTCCCTCCTCCAAAAAAAGAAACTTATTAGTTTAATGTTTGAGAAAATCTATGACAAAAAAATCTATAATGACAAAAGTACAAGTGACAATGTAATAAAATTAGTAGTAGATACTGATTGGATCACAAAAATATCTAAATACATTTCCCAAATAGTATGCGTATGTGCATGTGTGTACTTACCTGCTCTGTACCTCTCCCATCTTTGGGAAACAGTATACCCTTTTGCTCTATTCATGTTTCCTTTGTCACCATAATTGGCCTTGGGTCTTGTGGCAATCTTTATTAGTCAGCTTTTCATTGCTGCAGCCAAAATACCTGACAAGAACAGCTTAGAGAAGGAAAAACTTGCTTTGGCTCAATGTTCCAGAGGTTCAGTTCATGGTCAAATAAGTTCATTGCTCTGAGACTAAGGTAAAGCAGAACATCATGGCAGAAGGCAAGACGGAGGGAAGCTGCTCCCTTCTTGGCAGCCAGGGAGAGGGAAAAGGCCACAAGGCAAAGGAACTTTTTCAGGGAAGCCTTCCAGTGACCCACCTCCTACAGCCATGCTTCACCTGCCTATAGTTACCACCCAGTCAGTCTATTCAAGCTAGAATGGACTGATTACAGCTCTCACAATCCCATCATTTCACCTCTGAATATTCCTGCAGTAACAGTAGCTTTGGTGGGACACCACATTATCCACATCATAACACAATTGCCTCACAATATTTGCCAACACCACTCCTATGTCATGGTCCAGGACTTTGTCTAGTGATGCGAACTGGGATAATCAGTGTTTCTTGGTGAGGGAGAAGAGCCATTTTTTGCCTAGTGGTATGGCACTGAGCAGGTGAGCTGAACTGCTGCTGCAGCTGTCTCCTTCACAACATTGTGAACGCTGGAAGAAAGCCAAGGCAGAGAACAGCAGAAGTACAAGAAGGAAAATGTGAAAATAATCTTAGCCTTTTGCATAAGCTGGTTTGAGTGTTTAAGCTGGCTACCTTAGGGTTCAACTTGGAGAGGGCAAGGTCTGAGAAAACCAACTGCTCTTTTAAAAAATCAAATTTATTTTTTAAATTGTAGAAGTAAAACATAAACCTGACAAAGAACTCAAACATTACATGAGAATACAAAATTAAAAGTGAAACTTTCCCCACCCAAATCCACAGTCTAACTCTTCATTAGAGAATTCTAAATTGGCTTCTAGAAAAATGTTAGCATACAGAAAGATAAAGGTCACAAAAGGGGGAGTTTCTTTTAACTTCATTTAAACCATTAGTATTATACAATGCATGTTAGTCTTATCTTTGGTTTCATTCTGGAAATATGAATCTATTCCATTATTTTTAATGAGCTATAGAGCATTCCATTGTAATGATATGCCATAATTTATTTTTACCAGTCTTCTATCAGTAATTAGAAAAATAAATATGTGAACTATGGGGACTAAGATTTTGCATAGAAATTGAGAGTAGAATAGTGGTCACCAGAGGTTGGGGAGAAGACAGGAAAGGACAGAATTGCAAAATGTTGGTCATCAGATTCCTAAGTTATAGTTAGATGGGAGAAATTATTTTTGGTGTGCTATTGCATAGGAGGGTGATGAGATAAAGATAATGTAATGTGTATTTTAAAAAAAAAAAAGAAAGGATTTTTAATGTTTTTACTACAAAGAACTTATAAATATTTGAGGAAACACACCCTCATTTGGATATTGTACAATGAATATATGTGTCAGATATCACATGGTATCACATAAATGTGCACAATTTTATGAGTCAATTAAAAAATAAAAGTTATAAATATATAAGAATTAAAAAAAAATAAGTAACTATAATGTTAAAGCATTTAGCTTCACTAAAAAGTAATTTATTTTTCTCCATATTATTTTGGTGTTTCAAAATGTAAATATTTTGTTTCACATATACTTACAATCAGAATATTAAGTGAAAGTTCCCATTTGAATAATAGTATTGACTGTATCTTAACCACAAAGCTTTAACTAAACCTTTACTTAAAAAAATGTGGTTGCAAAGAATTACCTTCACCTTTGTACCTTTTAAAAAATGTCCATTTTAGCATAATAAATCTTTGCAATTATGATTCAAAATTAAATTATGATTCATTTAGACTTATTAAATTACAATTCATACATTTAAAGAATCCCTCTTCTTATATGAATATAGTATAACATCTGCAAACAAGAAACTGGATAAATTCAAAATATTTCTGAGCCTTATGGCAGAATTGGTATTCTAAAATCAGTTCATGTTTTTACTTTTAAAAAAGAAGGCCCATGTTTCTTTTTTCTTTTAGATTTTTAACAATTAGAGGTTTTACATTTAATTCTTTAATTTATTAATAAATACAAAATCGGTGCTATATCATAGTGTCATTCAATCAATAGTCACTTTCTTTCCATTTAAGTATGATACTGTCACACCTGGATTTTTTTTACTTTCTTCACTGTTGCTAATAATATTGTAATTTTTATCCTGTCCCTGCTGTGCACAATTGGATAAATACACAGTCTTTTGTTGCTCGGTCTGAATATATATAAAATAATCACTTTGAAAAAAATAAATATATATATATAGGGTACCTGAATTGCTTTTGAAATCTGATCAAGTTGGCCTCAATAAACTGTATCTTATCTCCTGCTGAAATATACAATTTTACCAAGTAATATGAGAAAAAAATATTTCAAGATGTGCATTACAAAAGCTGGGATCTATGACCTCTAAGAAAGTAGTTATTGAAGACAGAGTTTTAATATGACTCTATTTAAAATCAAACCAACAATGCATCCACAAAGTTAACATTCTATGATTTTCCACAAGATACTCCTGTAGTATGAAAAACTTAGGACCTAAATTGAATAAAACATTTAGAAGGCAGAGAGAGACACACAGACAGGGAGAGACAGAGACATCTGCCATTGGCATTATTTTTTAATTCTTATGAAAGGTAATTGGGTAAATTGGAGTCAATACCATCAATCATTTGAAATTCTGTGAAGTGGCCAAATGTGAAATTCTTAATTGGTAGAATGGACATTCTCTGCAGCAGAACCACAACCACCAAAGAAAATTCTAAACTTCACTCTTAAAATGAACATTTCACATTTGAATTGTGCCTTCCCAGAAAAACTGTGAAGACTATTTTTCTCAACAAGTACCAATTGAAGAAAGCTGTTTAACAGGAATGGTCCTTGCTTAAAAGCTTACTTAATATATAAAGCAAATAAAAATAAAAGGAATTGGAGAGAACTCTGAAAAGACAAAACTGTGTCCAAAAATGGGAGTTAATGGAAGCAACTTAGGATTTGTTAAATAATTTATTTTCAGTATAAAAATCAGCTCCAGATATTTTCTTCATGAGTAATTATTGCCCTTGATTGCTAATGTCTCCTACATACCAAAATTAATTGATATTTTTCATCTTTTAAGCACATCTTTAGTTTCAGTTGACACACAGCAATTGCACTTATTTATGGGGTATATCGTGAAAGTTCAATGTATGTGTAAAATGTAATAATCAGATAAGGAATATCTAACACCTCATATGTATATCATTTCTTTGTGTTGGGAGCATTCAAAATTCTCCCTACTAGCTATTTTGAAATATTCAGTTAACTGTCTTCAATTATGGTTATCCTATTGTACATTAGTACACTAGAAGTCATTCCTCCTATCCAGCTGCAATCATGTATCTATTAATCCTCCTCCTCCCATCCTTCTCTTCTACACAAGTCTTCCCTGACTTTAGTAACTAGTATTTTATTCTTTACTTTTTGAGATCAGCTTTTTTGCTTCCATACATATGGGTAGTTGATATTTTAATAATATTATTTCTTCCAATACATGAACATTGGCATGCCTTTCCATTTCTTATTTCCTCTTCAATTTCTTTCATAAGCCTTTCAATTTTTATTGTAGATGTTGTTTTACATCCTTTGTGAAACTTATTACTATGTATTTTTGTAGCTATTGTAAATGGAATCACTTTCTTGATTCCTTTCTCAGCAATTTTGTTATTGGTATATACACTGTTACATACACTGTTTTGTTATTGGTATATACTGTTTTCTGTGTGTCACTAAATTTATCAGTTCTAAAGGGATTTTTGGTGTATATGTGGAATTTTTAGTTTTTTGTGTTTTTTACACATAAAATCATGGCATCTGAAAATAGGGATAATTTGACCTTTTCTTATTTGAATGGTCTTTATTTCTTTTTCTTCTCTTATTGCTCTAAGACTTCCAATACTAGCTGATGGAAATGAATATTCTTGGCATGGGTTCCCATCTCGGCCTACCTGTGAGCATTCCACCTCAGCCTGCCTGCATGCATTCCACCTCGGCCAGCCCACCTTGGATACGCCATAGCCACTGGAACCAATGGGGGAACAAGCCCCAGCTGGCCTGCATGTGTTCCCCGCTCTGCCCACCCACACTGGAGCCACATGTAGTCACCGCCTCTGCCTGCAGGTCAGGGACAGGCCCTGGGCCCAGGAACAGGGAGTATTACATGGGGATACCTATCTTTTGTTTCTCCTACTAACACCCTAATTCCCATGATTACCCTCTCACTAGTTAAATAATCTAATACCTCTATTTTCTCACATCCTACCTCACAAATGTCTTAGCCAAACCCTAAGTCCCCCCTTCTACCATTGGATACTATGAACCACCACACAAAAATACTGACTAAATGGTAGAAGATAATTGATCTCATCATTTATGTTTAAAGTGTCAAAATTGTAAATATAAAAATAGAAACTAACTAATATATGGCAATATGTTGGGTATTTTGAATACTGTAATATTGATCTTTCCCTTAAAAGTGAGGCATCAGGTAACCTGTAGAGATGCTATAAAACAATAGGGAAGAAGCAGTAATACTTCAGACTTACACTGCAAGAGAGGAAAACACATAGATGTCATGAAAAAACAAGGGAGGAAAATGCCCAAAACAAACCAAGATACTACAACAATAGAATCCTTAGAAAGTACAGTAAGTGAAATGTCAGAGAAGGAGTTCTGATTATACGTAATTAAAATGATTTGGGATTTTTTTTTTAAATGTTTTAATTTCTTTTTTTTTATATTTATTTATTTGCTTTAGTTGTACACGATTTTTAACGTGGTGCTGAGGATCGAACCCGGGCCGCGCACGTGCTAGGCAAGCGCTCTACCGCTGAGCCACAACAAAAGGAGTGAGCAGACACAGGCAAAAATTGATCTCTCCAACAAAGAGATAAGAGATCAAATACAGGCAACCATTGATCACACCAACAAAGAGATAAGAGAACAAATACAGGTAGCAAAAGATTACTTCAAGAAAGAGAGTCTGAGAAAAACACAAACAGAAATCCTTGAAATGAAAGTAACAATAGGCCATTTTAAAAACTCAATAGGTAGTATCACCAACAGATTGGATCACTTGGAAGATAGGACCTCAGACAATGAGGTCAAAATATATAATCTTGAAAATAAAGTTGACCACACAGTGAAGATGGTAAGAAATCATGAACATAATATCCAAGACTTATGGGAATACCATCAAAAGACCGAATATAAGATTTATTGGAATTGAGGAACGTGCAGAGAATCAATCCAAAGGAATGCAAAATCTCTTTAGAGAAATAATATCAGAAAAATTCCCAAACAAGAAGAATGAATTTGAAAACCAAATACAAGAAGCATATAGGACGCCAAATGTACAAAATTACAACAGATCTACACCAAGACACATTATAATGAAAATCCTAAATCCATGATTGAAGATTTGAATGGTACAAATATAAATTGTATACAAAAGTGTTTTGTAAAAAGATGCTCTATATGTTTATTATGAATTATAATGCATACTACTATTGTAAATACAACAACTTTGAATAAAAATAAATAAATAAATATAATGAAAATGCCTAGCATACAAAATAAGGATAGACTTTTAAAGGCTGCAAGAGAGAAAAATCAGATTACCTGTAAGGGAAATAAATTTGGATCTCAGCAGATTTTTCAACCCAGACCCTCAAAGCCAGGAAATCCTGTAACAACATATACCAGGTGATAAAAGATAAGGGAGCCAACCAAGAATCTTATATCCAGCAAAATTAAGCTTTAGATTTGATGATGAAATGAAAACCTTCCATGGTAAACAAAAGCTAAAAGAATTCGCAAAAAGAAAGCTGGCACCACAGAACATTTTTGGCAAAATATTCCACGAGGAGGAAATGAAAAACAACAATGAAAACCTGCAAAGGGAAGTACTACAATAAAGGAAAACTTACCATAGGAGAAATCAAGTCAAGCTAAATACCAAAAAATAAAATTAAATTAAATTAAATTAAAAATGTAATATAAATCTATCTCAATAATAACCCTGAATGTTAACAGCCTAAACTCACCAATTAAAAGACATAGGCTGATAGATTGGATTTAAAAAAAAAAAAAAAAACAATAATATGCTGCCTTCAAGAGCCACATTTCATAGGAAAAGATGCCCACAGACTGAAGGTGAAAGGATGGGATAAAATATACCACTCACACGGACTACATAAGCAAGCAGGGGTTTTGATCTTTATATCAAACAAAGTATACTTAAAGCCAAAGGTAATCAAAAGAGATAAGGATGAACATTTCATACTGCTTAAGGGAATCATACATCAACAAGAAATAACTGTCATAAATATATATATAACCCAAATAACGGAGCATCCATGTTCATCAAACAAACTCTTCTCAAGTTCAAGAGCCAAATAGACCAAAACACGATAATTCTAGGTGACTTTAACACACTGCTTTCATCACTGGATGATCTTCCAAACAAAAGCTAAACAAAGAAACTGTAGAACTCAATAATATAATCAATAGCTTAGATTTAACTGATATATAGAGAGTATATTATCCATCAACAAGTCAGTACACTTTCTTCTCAGCAGCACATGAATCATTCTCTAAAACAGACCACATATTATGCCATAAAGCAACTCTAAGCAAATATAAAAAAGTAGAGATACTACCCTGCATCATATCAGATCATAATGGAATGGAATTAGAAATCAATGATAAAATAAGAAACAAAGCCTACTCCAACACTTGGAGACTAAATAATGTGCTACTGAATGAACCAATGGGTTGCAGAAGACATCAAGAAGGAGATTTAAAAATTCTTAGAACACAAACAACAATAAATGTTGGAGAGGATGTGGGGAAAAAGGCACACTCATACATTGCTGGTGGGACTGTAAAATGGTACAACCACTATGGAAAGCAGTATGGAGATTTCTTGGAAAACTGGGCATGGAACCACCCTATAACCCAGCTTTCCCACTCCTGGGTCTATTCCCAAAGGACTTAAAAACAGCATATTACAGTGAAACAGCCACTTCAATGTTTATAGCAGCACAATTCACAATAGCTAGGTTGTGGAACCAACCTAGATGTCCCTCAGTAGATGAGTGGATAAAGAAAATGTGGCATATATACAAAATGGAATTTTACTCAGCAATAAAAGAGAATAAAATAATGGCATTTGCAGGTAAATGGATGAAGTTGGAGACTATAATGCTAAGTGAAATTAGTCAATCTCAAAAATCCAAATACCGAATGTTTTCTCTGATATAAGGAGGCTAGTTCACAGTGTTGTTGGATGGGGGTACATAGGAGGATTAGAGGAACACTAGAATGGTCAAAGGAAAGGGAGGGGAAGGGAGGGAGCAAGCGGGAGTGAGGGGGGGGGAGAAAAAAAAATGGTGGTTGAATGAGATGGATATCATTATCCTAAATGCATAATTGAAGATCTGAATGGTACTTATATACTTTGTATACAAACAGTTGTATGTAAAAAGATGCTATATATGTGCATTATTAATTGTAATATATACTACTATTATAAATAAAAAAAAGAAAGAAAAAAATTCTTAGAGGTAAATGAGAACACTGATACAACATATTGAAATCTCTGGGACACTATGAAAGCAGTATTAAGAGAAAACTTCATTGCATGGAGTTCATTCCTTCAAAGAAGAAAAAGTCAACAAATAAATGAATTAACATTACACCTCAAAGCCCTAGAAAAAAAGAAATCAACCCCAAAAACAGTAGAAGACAGGAAATAATTAAAATCAGAGCTGAAATCAATGAAATTGAAACAAAAAACACAATTGAAAAAATTGAGAGAATCAAAAGTTGGTTTTTTGAAAAATAAATAAAATTGATAAATCATTAGCTATGCTAACTAAGAAAAGGAGAGAAAAAACTCAAATTACCAATATCTTTGATGAAGAAGAAAACATCACGATGGACAGTATGGAAATACAGAAGATAATTAGAAATTATTTTGAAAATCTATACTCCAATAAAATAGAAAATAAACGAAGGCATCGACAAATTTCTAGAAACATACAATATGCCCAAACTAAAACAGGATAATATACACAATTTAAATAGATCAATTTCAAGCAAAGAAATAGAGGGCACCATCAAAAAGCTACCAACCAAGAAAAGCCCAGGTCCAGATGGATACACAACTGAGTTCTATAAGACTTTAAAGAAGAATTAACACCAATACTTCTCAAACTATTCCATGAAAAAGAAAAATAGGAAACCCTTCCAGACTCATTCGATGAAGCCAATATCACCCTGATTCCAAAACCAGGCAGAGACAAATCAAAGAAAGAAAATTTCAGACCAATATCTCTGATTAATATAAATGCAAAAATTCTCAATACAATTCTGGCAAATCAAATACAAAAACATATCAAAAAATTGTATATCACGATCAAGTGGGGCTCATTCCAGGGATGCAAGGTTGGTTCAACATAATGAAATCAATAAATGTAATTCACCACATCAATAGACTCAAAGATAAAAATCATATGGTCATCTCAATTGACGCAGAGAAAGCATTTGACAGCACCCCTTCATGTTCAAAACACTAGAAAAACTAGGGATAACAGGAACATACCTCAACATCATAAAGGCTATCTACGCTAAGCCCCAGGCCAACATCATCCTAAATGGAGAAAAGTTGAAAGCATTCCCTCTAAAAAACTGGAACAAGACAGGGATGCCCTCTTTTGCCACTACTATTACTACTATTTAACATAGTTCTTGAAAACCTAGCCAGTGCAATTAGACAGACGAAAGAAATAAAAGGGATACGGATAGGAAAAGAAGAACTCAAATTATCACTATTTGCAGATGATATGATTCTATACATAGAAGATCCAAAAAACTCCACCAGAAATCTTCTAGAACTAATAAGTGAATTCATCAAAGTAGCTGGATATAAAATCAATACCCATAAATCTAAGGCATTTCTGTACATCAGCAACAAATCCTCAGAAAGAGAAAACTAGGAAATCCACCCCATTTACTATGACCTCAAAAAAAATAAAATACTTGGTGTAAGCTGCCTGGTACCAAAAACCGGGAGGAAAACTCTCGGAGGCAGAGTAAAGCTTTTACTACTTTTACTTCTACTTTCTTAGAGAGAGCTTAGAGAGAAAGAAAGATTTTTAGAGAGAAAGATTAAAGAGCTTTTCTTTCTTGTCTTCTTAGCTTAGAGTAGAGAGAAAGAAAGATAGAGCTTAGCTTAGAGAAAGATTAGAGCTTCTTTCTTCTCTCTTCTTTCTTCCTTCTTCTTTCTTCTGTCTTCTGTCTTCCTCAGGAGCCTCGGCCTAACTCTGACCAGTCATTACTTCTTCTATCTGGTTTCTCTTCTGTCTTCTATCTGGTTTCTCTTCTGTAACCGCTCTGCCTACGTTCTGGCCGCTCTGATTCTTCTGACCGACCGAGTGACTCCCGACTGACTGAATTCTCCATTCTCCAAACTCGGACCGCTTTCACCCGGTTATATACCTTCAGCTTTGCGGGTGCCTACAGGTGCGTCACATACATATCAGGTGGAACTTATGGCTTCCAGCTAGCTGCAACAGCCCTTCCTAATTAGGGCTCCTTCAACTTGGGAATCAACTTAACAAAAGGAAAAAGACCTATACAATGAAAACTACAGCAGACTAAAGAAAGAAATTAAAGAAGATATTAGAAGATGGAAAGATCTAGTTTGTTCATGGATAGGTAGAACTAATATTGCCAAAATGACTATTCTACCAAAAGCACTATACAGTTTCAATGCAATATCAATCAAAATCGCAATATCATTCTTCATATAAATATAAAAGACAATCATGAAATTCACCTGGAAAATAAGAGACCCAGAATAGCCAAAGCAATTCTTAGCAAGAAGAGTGAGGCTGGTGGCATCACTATTCCAGACCTTAAATTGTATTACAAAGCAATCATAACTAAAACAGCATGGTATTGGCACCAAAATAGAACAGTAGACCAATGGTACAGAATAGAAGACACAGAGACTAACCCACACATCTACAGTATCTTATATTAGACAACAGTGCCAAAAACATACATTGGAGAAAAGACAGCCTCTTCAACAAATGGTGTTGGGAAAACTGGAAATCCTTATGTAATAAAATGAAACTAAGGGGCTGGGATTGTGGCTCAGCGGTAGAGCACCTGCCTAGCACATGCGCGGCCCGGGATCGATCCTCAGCACCACATACAAAAAAACACATTGTGTACATCTAAAGCAAATAAATAAATATTTTTTTTAAAAAAATGAAACTAAACCTCTATCTCTCTCCATGCACAAAACTCAACTCAAAGTGGATCAAGGACCTAGGAATTAAACCAGAGACTTTGCACCTAATAGAATAAAAAGTAGGCCCAAATCTCCATTATGTTGGATTAGGCCCCAACTTCCTCAATAAGACCCCTATAGCACAAGAATTAAAGCCAAGAATTAATAAATGGGATGGATTCAAACTAAAAAGCTTCTTCTCAGCAAAAGAAACAATCAGTGAGGTGAACAGAGATCCTACAGAATGGGAACAAATGTCTTTGGAAGGGTTCCCTTCCTTTCAGTACTTTGGAATAGCTTGAGAAATATTGGAATTTGTTCTTCTTTACAAGTTTGGTAAAATTCAGCAGTGAAGCCATGCAGTCCTGGGATTTCCTGTGTTGTTAGATTTTTTTATTACATTCAATCTTGTTAGTTGTTATTGGTCCATTTGGGTTTTCTATGTTCCTATTGTTCAATTTTGTTAAAGTATATGTGTCCAGAAATTTGTGTTTTTTTCTAGGTTTTGTTAACATATAGTTATTCATAATAGTCCTTAGTAATCCTTTGCATTTCTATGGTATTAGATGTAATAGCTACATCTCTGATTTGATTAGAAGAATTTGTATTGTATAGCTATTGGATAAAATGTCTTAAAAATGTACTTTAGGTCAATTTGTTCAGTCTCCTTGATCTATAGTCTAACCTTTGCTGATGTCTTTAAAATTTCAGTCCCAATCAACATGATAGAAAGGAAATTTCTCATGGCAATGAGCCCAATGAGCCACAAGTGACACCCAAATGTTATAAATATGAATCTGTAACACCAACCACAGAGAATTTCAGGAGTCTGATGAGGTTTGAAAGACTATTTCCCCAAGTGACCTATACTGTAGTACTCAGCACATCAGTTGCTATTGAAGTGACAATCTATCTTAGAAAAGCAGTAACTTCTTCTGCAGTTACAAAATGAATATTTCTTTTGGAAATTTTATTCATGCTTTCCAAATAAAGAAATTATCTGTGAGAGAAAAGAGAATATTTGTCTTAATTTTTTAGTCTTTAAATAAATAAGACAGAAATAGTGAAGACTAAGTTGTCTGCATAATCCCTTGCTTCTACTTACTAGCTAATTTATTTTGCTGATAAGCAGTGTATTTTAAACTTATAATTAAATTATTTAAAATTTTTTGTTTTTATAAAATAGACATTTTACTTTGAGTATGTTAGCTTACATGAGAGTGGAGGTTTGTTCTTATGTTTTAAAAACATATTGTGGATAAAATATCTCTAATTTAGTCTTCAAGTGTCTGATAAATTCAAATTGACATAACTCAATACTTTCAAAATTTCTCCTTCTTTTCATTTTAATAAATAAAACAACCAGATGAGCATTGTTGCCTGATATTAACTCTCTTGGGGAAAAAATTATCAAAATTAATCCCTGCATCAAACCAGCCAATGAGAATCTATTCCATTGAAGCTTCTGGTCACCATGGAGTAGTGAGGCCACATCAACAAACAGGGAGGTATTTCAGGTTAACCATTTAAATTGTGATGTCAAGATGATGACAGGATATTATTTCATTAAACTTTGTCAACTTTAGAAAATAATATATATAGGAATGGAAAAACTCCACCTCCACCCTCCTAGGGTCCCCAGCTGGGTCCAAGAATTAAATTGACATATGAGAGATTAACAGGAGAAAAGCATAATGCAAATTTTACATGGCACAGAGCCCTCATAAAGAATGAAGACCCAAAGAAGCAGTTAAAGACACTTACTCATATTGTGAATAGGACAAATTTTAGTCAACTATGACAATGTAATCAGATTACATGGAGGAGGCTTATAAGATCAAAGCTTCTAACAAGGTTTGCACAGTATTTTCTTGTTCTCCCCTTCTTGTCCATGAAGATAAGGATGTTGCCTTTCCTTCTAGTACAGGAAGAGTGTTTTCACATAGGAATTCCACCTTCTGCATTTAAGAAATAGCACAAAGGTTGAAGTGATCTTACAACTGTGATTTTCAGGTGTCTTAACTTAAATAGTTAATATGCCAGAGTGGTATATTTTTTAACTCTTTCATATATATTCATTTACATATCTGTAGAAAGGATTAAATATTTCAAAGTCCCCAGTTACCATGAACACAGATTTTTTAAAAAATAAACATTTTACAATTGCAAAATTTCCTTTGATGGTAGAAATCTACTTTGGAGATGCTGAGTAGTTAGAAAATAAAATTATAGATTCACCAACCTATTGATTTTCTAACAATGCTCCTGATATTGTTATTAGGCTCTCCTATAATCATCAATGACTTGTCAATCAACCTTCCCTCAGGCAAGCTGTTAACACTGTAGGACACCAAGGACTCCTCACTGCTCCTAGAACAGTGCCCACTACTAATATTTAAAGGTCCCAATGTTGATACATCCTGTTTTTATAGTTTTTAATTCATGCATTATAATTATATATAATAGTGGGATTCATTACAACGTATTTATGAATACATAACTATATATATATATATATATATACAACATAATTTGATCAATCTCATTCCCTAGAACCTCTCCTTTCCTTTTCCCCTCCTTCTCCCTGACTGCCTTCCTCTACCCTATTTTGATCCACTAAGTCACCCCAGTTTGTGTTACACTATTATTCCTGTGACCAATAGGGATGGGAAAACAAGAGCTGTCCATTAGGAAAAACACCACTGTCTCTAATTTCACTTTCAACAAGTTACTGCTTACTGAAATGTTTAGAAGACCTACTTTATTTATTTATTTATTTATTTATTTATTTATTTATTTATTTATTTTTACAGAAGCCATTATGTTTGCTTTATTGTTCTTGGGGAGGAAGAAAAAGCACAGGAGAAATTTGTTGTTTCTGCTTTTGAATTAGCTATAAAAGAATAGATATTTACAGATTTACATGACCTTCCCCCACCCACCCCACTTTTTCTTGGAGCATTTTAATTCCTTGGGAGTATATTAATTGAATAGAGTAAATATGAAATTATTTTACAATGTTGGATATAACGAAATTTTTGCTATTTTTTGTTTTTTAAACACTGGTTCTTTAGAGGGGGATATTAAGGAGACAGGACAGAAGAGATGGTGTTAGTTTCTTTGGGTTACAAAGAAAAGGACTCACTCAGGTTATCCCAGTAAGGTTAAGCTTAGGGATAAAGATGGGAGCTCTAGCCATATGAGAAGACCTACTTTATGATTGCTATCTCAGGTTATCACGGAAGTTGACATCTTTGATTCCTGGCCATGCTAGATTTTAATCCCAGAAAGTCTGGATCACAATTACTCTCAGAATTGAACTTAATGTAGACAATGACACTCTTGGCTCACTGTTTAATCAAGAGTTCCACACTCAATAAGATATATAATTTCCCTTATAAGGTCTACTAGTTTGATATTTAAATAATCTTGAGAAACAATAGTGAAGCAGCCCCAATCAGGGAGATGGCTATTGCGGCTAGCTGGAAGCCATAAGTTCCACCTGATAATAATCATATGCACGTTACGCACCCGCAAAGCTAAAGGTGTATAACCGGGTGAAAGCGGTCAGAAGCGGGATTCATTCAGTCAGACGTTCAGTCGCTCAGTCGGTCGGAAAAAGAGTTCGGGTCAGAGAAAAAGAAATAAGAGTCAGAGTGGTTAAGAGTTCGGTCAGAAGAAATTAGAGAAAGAAATGAGAAACCACAGATAGAGAGAAGTAGTTGTTGCTGGTCGGAGTCAGGCCGAGGCTGCCGAAGAAGAAAGAAGAAAGAAGAAGCTCTCTCTCTCTCTCTCTCTCTCTTTCTCTTTCTCTTTCTCTCTCTCTCTCTCTCTAAGCTCTAAGAAAGTAAAAGTAAAAGAAAGAAGTAAAGAAGTAAAGAGTCAGTATTCAGAAGAAGTAAAGAGTCAGAGAGATTGCTGAAAGAGTCAGTGTTAGAGTTTTGAGAGAGAGCTAAAGCCGAAGAATAAAAAAACCTTCTTTCATCTTCATTCTGCCTCCGAGTTTTTCTCCTGCGGCGTTGTTGCTCCAAGTCAGGAAGCAACACAATAGTTTTTCCTAAAAACTTCAGGATCCTCCCTTTGTTATAAGCCAGGTCTATGCCTAGTTCTTAACCATGACATAATTCTTCTAGAAACTCTTTTGCAGTTCCAAGAGTTGGGAATGGACTGTTAAGGGCAAGAAGAAGACCAAAAAGAGGTAAGTTTATATATTTTATAATCAGACTCAAGATGTCTGATTAAGCATTACAAGACAAGGAAATAGACACAGACTGAGATGGAGTTGAGTCTTTTCCATTTTTGAAGCAATGAGTCCTCGGCCAATATTCCATATGATGGCCCAATGCTGGAGGAATTTGTAAGAAAAATTTAAAAAGCAATACAAGCTATGAATCAAAGGCACTGTTCATTAGGCATATTCTAATTGTTCTTCATATAAACTTTCTAAGTGAATACCATTCTGGCAATAGCAGAAAAAGAGTCTTGAGATTATAGCCCATCTCATTTCTAAAATATTCAAATTCCTATTAAGATGATAAATTGCAGCATTCCTAAAGAAGTGTAACTCATTCACTGTCTAGCAGGTGAATAATCACCAGATTAAGAGTCCTTAACAATTTTATAGATGTAGTAATGTATTATAGCTTTCTTTAATAATAGGTCAAGAATTCTGAACCCTTTTAATCCATATTGCCTTAAAAAGAAAATATAACCCAAGCACATAAAAAATTAAATTGACTTTTCTGGTTTTGGTAAAGAGAGTTTACTGACTCTAGTGCCAGAAATATGGCCACTATGGTAACTCAAAACAAACAAAATATCAGGACCAACTCAAGAGAAAAAAAAAGAGTTTGAAATATAATTCTTCTAAACCAAAGGCCCTCATCAATTTAAATTTAGTTTTTCAAAATCCCAGAAAATCTATTAGTAGTGACTGACATGCAGGAAGTGGACTATGTGAAACCAGATTAAAATCCATAGAATTTCTTTTCCATGCCATATACAAAATGGAGCAAAATAAAATAAATGTAAATAAGAGATATATTATACTAAATTTAAATACATATCAGTTTGATAAAGTGGACTCAAATTTAAAATCATGACAACTCTATAAAACAGGTAGGATTTTTCTCAATGATGAATTGATGGATTCAGCTCTGCATTGTTAAATTTGGTGATGATATTCCAACCCAACTTTGAAATGCCAGACTGTCCAGGGTCTGCAGACTCATCAGTGGCTCTTTCCAACAAGGCATGCTTTTAATCAGCCAGAGACTTCAAAATGAGGTCAGTAGGTATGCCAGCTCACTCTACTTCCTTTTAAATAGCTCAGATGTCTTATAAACCAAGAAAATAAGGGCTGCTATGAGATTAAATTAAATGAAGGTCCAAGGCTCATGGGGAAGAGAAACTGAGATTTCAGTATGTACTGGAGAAAGCTGATAAAGGTGGAGGGGTTTTTTAAGGTTTTTGTGTTTTGTTTTTTTTCCATCTCAGGGGGACAGCCAAGAGATTGTTTTACTGCAGGTGATATGTCGGCATGTTACTTACTCATCACACCTGCCAACCTTGAGAGGGTCTCTTTGTCATTACTTATAACTGCCAATTTACAAGATGGCCCAGTAGGGAATGAAAGAACCAACTGGAACAAATAGAGGTTTTTACCACAGCTGCTGTCTGTCTACTCAGGTCAGCACAAATCATGAATCTTAAATAGGAAGGAGCAACCCAAATACTTCTCCTTTCAGGTTACTGGACACCACAAGCCTGAGTGATGGACACTGGCCTCTGCAGTTGACGTTCCTGGAGTGCTGCAGACCAGCTGTTCATGTGGAAAGCTTAGAGGAAAAGCTTGATTTTGATCACATTAAGACTTTCCGTATTAATTAGTTCAGACCATATCTGAGGCTTTTCCTTGTCACTTTACCTTGAGTTCAAATTGCAGGGAAGATATGACCAATTAAGTAGAAGCATCGATGGAAAGACTGAGAAAGCAGCAATACTGGAAACACACAAGGACAGTTTTGATGACCAGACCAGACTAAACTAAGAGCGGCTGAAATTGAGGCAGACTTTTGTCTGCCTAGAATATTTCTGCTGTGCCATTTGTATCCCTCTGCTCATGTTTGTGTGTTTAGGTATTTCAAGCTAAAGGTTGTTCTGGGCATAGTATAGGCTCATCTCTTCACCCTGGTCTTACTTTGATTTGACCTTTCAGCTAAATTGGCATTTTGTAGTTGTTTGGAAACTATGCCTTGCAGAGGGAATTTGCAGTAGTGAGCAAGAAGGGTACTGAAGCAAACGAACACAATTTATTACCATTGTGGTAGCCTGTTGACTACATGCTACAGAAGGTCATGCTACAGTGCTATGAATGCCTTTCTGGGGACTGTCTCGGCCCCTAATGCAGCTGCAGGTTAAAATTCAGTTTGGATATGGCTTTAAAACACAATAGACTAACCAAGGGAGCATTTAAAAGTACCCATGCTTGGACTTCTGTAAGCATTCTGGTTTAACTGGACTAGGAAAGGACCCAATCATCAAAAAATTTTTTTCTTTTTACTCTACCAATATTTCTCTTTTTCCCATATTTTTTATTGGTGCATTACAGTTGTATATAATGGTGGGATTCATTGTTACATATTTGTACATGTAGACAATATAACAACTTAATTTGGCCAAAATTTTCCCCCAGTATATCCCCTTTCCCTCTCCTCTCCCCACCCCAAGTTCCTTTCCTCTTTTCTACTGATATCCTTTCTATTTTCATGAAAAACTCTACCAATATTTCCAATGTGCATCCGTGGCTTAAAACCTTCACTTTATTTCAAGAAAAGCATGAGAAAAGCCATATACACAGACATGTTCTACGAGGGGATGTCAGCTGCTGTTTGGAAACGATCCATAAGCACCTAGTGACACTGGCTCTTTCATTTGATGATATCCCAGTCTCAGAGATACTGGCCTTGATGTTCTTTACCAACTACCTCACCTGTCAGAAACCTTTGGATAAAGTTGTACAGGTTGGAAATTCAAACACAATCTTCCCCAATGTTCATAGCATGCATAATATGTATATATAATGTGTGTGTGTGTGTGTGCGCGTGCTCCTGATATGTTTGTGCCTGAAACGCATGTAGTATGTATACTAAGGTTTTAAAACAATAGTGGTATCTGATGAAAATTCAGTCTTGAGTGAATCCTGCTGAAGGAATGCCATTGTGATCATTATCGCACTAATGGCCTTTCAAAAGTATAAATCTTCTCTAATTTGGCCTGAAATTCCCTTTTAAATTTGGCATTAAGGAGATCCTTCTGTATCTAAAATTTGATATTCAACCACAGTAAGAAGTCTCCAGTTTTTTAAATTGACACAATTTCTTTGATAAAGTAAAGGCTGTCAAAATTATATGTAGAAGCCCTAAGGCAGGAGGAAAGATACTTTCCATCTTGGTGGTAAATAAAGTTCTTGACAGACAGTGTCTGAGTGAAGGAGGAGAGCGGTCCAGCTGGCAATCTCCTGATAGTCATTCTTTGGCATGATGAAAGAAGGATTAAAGAAGGGGGCACATAATTAGCTTTCATCAAAGTGTCATGACAGAATCTTCCCCTCCGTGGGACTAGCCTTATGGAAAAGATTATTATACCCAATGCCATTCTATAAATTGGTTGCATTATGCAGCCTATGATAAAAAATGTTTGACATTCCATGAAGCCTAAATCGAAAAAGCACAGCACATGAATTATGATTTAAGTGGCAAAGCAACCTCTTGGGAAGAGAGCAGTTTGGTCCATGAAAAGCAATTCAGCCTTTGCAATTCCTCTGTGTTCCAAGTTTCAATGAACTGACAAATAGGAAGTGGTGAATGATTAACTTTGTTGCAGGGTATACAACATTAGGTGAGTATTAGAATTGATATTGGATATTGACTCGTTATCCTCAAAAAAGAATTTGACCTTCATATTAGTAGAGTAAGTATGAAACTTGGCACTAGAAGTTATGGCTTCTGACCCCAAATTTCTAAGTAAGTAATGGTGAGCAACTAAATATCTCCAGATCTTTTTTTGTTGCCTGTTACCAATAGGATTCTATTCATTCATTTGTTGGTTTAGTCCATAAATATTCATTATTGCCTATTCATTAATGCCATACAGGGATGAATAATACATGGACCTGTCTACAAACAGTTCATAACCAAGACAATTAATAAATATTGACTATTCAGTGCCATAAATGCCATAGTACAAACATACAAAGTGGATAAGAAAGAGAATAACTTGGTCAGGGAAGGGAGTTAGGAGCCAGTGTAGACTTCAAAGAGGAAAAAAAAAATTTTTTTAAATATTCATCCATTTAGTTGGAAGACATAATGCTAAGTGAAGTTAGTCAGTCTCAAAACTCCAAGTACCAAATGTTTTCTCTGATATAAGGAGGCTAATTCAAAGTATTATTGGATGGAGGTACATAGGAGGATTAGAGGAACACTAGAATGGTCAAGGGAAGGGAGGATAAGGGAGGGAGCAAGAGGGGAGGGAGGGGGAGAAAAGAAAAAAAAAAGTGGTTGAATGAGACGGATATCATTTTCCTTAATGCATTATTGAAGACCTGAATTGTATGAATATACTTTGTATACAAACAGTTGTATGTAAAAAGATACTCAATATATGCACTATGAGTTGTACATATTAAAAATTATAAAAATAAAATTAAAAAAATATTCATCCATTTGCTTTAGTTGTGCACAATGCGTTTATTTGTACGTGGTGCTGAGGATCGAACCCGGGCCGTGCACGTGCAAGGCGAGCGCTCTACCACTGAGCCACAACCCCAGCCCGAGGAAAAATTTTTTGAGCACAAGTCATGAGAATATAGGTCCACACAAGTTCAATACTGTGATCTTAAACTGAAAATGAATAGTTCAATAATTGCTATAGTTTAAATGTTTCTCTCGGAATTTCATGTATTGGAAAGTTAATCCCAAAATTCATATGTTGATGGTATTCGGAGGTAGGACCTTTGGGAGGTAATCAGGTTAGGAGAGGTCTTGAGGACGGGACCCCCATGATGGCATTAGTGGCTTGATAAGACAGGGAGGAGAGACCCAGCTACTATGCTTGCTCTGCCTTGCTATATCATGTCCCTTACCACACTATGGTGCAGGAGAAAGAGCCTCACCAGATGCAGGCACCATGCTCCTGGACTACCAAACCGCTAGAATTTTGCCAAATGAACTTGATAAATTACCCATTCTCAGATATTTTGTTAGAGCAATAAAATTGGAACATGAAAATAATAAATGGATTTGTACGGGCCAACGTTTGTCTCTTCTTTATGTAAGTTGCATGAGTTTTCCCATAAATCCTGTGGACCTGTGAGTCCTGAACAGCACCAGCAGTATCACAGAACAATGTGTTAACCATCTTATTACCCCTTCACGGCGTGTGCCAAGCCCTATCCTGGAAAGTACCATGATGTCAAAGTCCTTCAATTCAATAGTGACTGAATGCCTCCCACATGCTTGGCTTTTTACTACATGGTGGGCAGATGAGAAAGACTAAAACATAGTTCTGCCTTTAATGAGCTCACAGGAAGCTGGGAGGAAGATTTGCAAACAAATAAAGGGATTATAGAGTAATAAACTATAATTTATAATAATAATAATGATAATAAACTCTATAATAAAGTAATAAATGTAGAGGTAGATGCAAGGTGATATGGAAACACACAAAAAGGGAACACTTAGTTTTGAGTGGAGGTAGGAGTTCTAGAAGAAGAATAACACCACTATTCACTGAGCTCTTATATTATGGGGACAATTTCTAAGACTGTCTCATTTAATCCTGATGACAATCATACATTACTACCCTTTTTATAGATCAAAACAAAGACTGAGAAAGATAAGTTATCTATCCCAAAACCATTTTTTATTTAATAAAGTTTTATATGCAAGTCTGCCTGATGTTGCTGCCTGAAGCGGAAACCGCCTTGGAGCAACGAACGCCACAGGAAAATTCGGAGGCAGGATGAAAATGAAAAAAGGTCTTTTATTCTTCTTCTCTCTCCGGCTCCAGCAATCACTCCAAACTCTCTAACTCCAACCACCACCTTCTTCTTCTTCCCGCGCACACTAACTAAACTCACCCAGTTATATACATATCGCTTTAACAAGGACACGTGCTTACAGCTCGAGCTTACAGGTGCGTCACGCAGTGTTCACGGGCATACAGAGATTCTTTGGATAATGTATTACTATCAGGTGGAAACTAGAACATCTTTTATGGCTCTCAGCTAACCACAATCTTTAGCTATCTCCTTGATTATAGGCTCCTTCATTTCCCTGGGAGTCTAGGCTGTCCTGACTCCTGGCTTAGGTTGACATGCCGGCCACATTAGACTGTCCCGTGCGACTGTGCCGTGTCTTAGGTTGTCCCCTTCTGGGGATCTTACCCGTCATAGGCTAACCAGCCATCCAATAGAGCCCTTCAGGATCGACTGTGTGTTGACTAACAGCCGTCCAATTTTTAGGAGATGCTGCGGCTTTAAGGCTGACGAGCCAAGTTGCCATAGCGTATCAAGTTCTTTAAGCCAATCAGCTGCCCTTAGTTTCATCAAGTAACACACTGAGTTCTCTTAGACAAATACCCGCAAGGCATTGTCCCGTAATGTCCCAAAATAATGGAAAATCAAAATGTCCATAAGTTATAACACATAGATTCAGGAGGCCCCATGCATGCAGAGCAGAGGCCACACTGCTGGTTAGGTTGTTTGATGCTTGAGCAGCAGGGATGCTTGCAGCGACCGCAGTCCCTGCAGTTGTAGCAGCAGCCGTCTTTTTTATATGTCTAGACATTTCCACCGGCAAATCTTCAGGGCCCGCTACCTAAAAAACTCAAGCATCCATTATTAAGGGAAAGGCAGTGCTATTCCAGCACTGAGATCAAAAGGTGAGCTGTCAAACTAAAAAAAGAATTATTAGAGTAGAAAATAAAAGTTGATCTCTGCTCACACACATTGCTGCTTAAGCTCCCACAAACATAAGCTGGCAAAATATCACATTCAGAAATAATCAAAGAGAAACTGAGGGTGTTTGCTGCATTAAAGATAAAGAAAAGCTAAAGGCACTTTGGAAAAATAATTTGTTAGCTGGAATCCTCAAGTCTCTATATACACAGCAATCCTATACCTGTTGAAATAATTCAAATTAATCAGCTATTAAACAAATGAAGTTAATAACAAATAAACGATCCTCTGTCGGAACACCAAAATATCAGGTTATACAACATTAAACATTTTCACAGCTGAAGAGAAGTCCCGGAGACAACTATAAATCAAAATTGATTATCATTATAATTGATTATCTAATTAAAATATTCTGAACTTATATGAATATCTATTTATCTATCTATCTATCCATTGATTATCTAATTAGAATATTCTAAGCTTAAATGAATTAACGTTATTTGGATCTATATCTATCTACCTATTTTTTTTTTTAAGCGCTTAATTATTTGTGACGTTACACTAGACAGACGCACATATAAACATATATTTGTGACATCACATTAACATGAAATTTAGACAAATGCACAGACATAAAGACATATATAAAAGAAAAAAAATACAATTGTGTATACACTGAAGAGAGATCTTCTTGTCCCGGCCGGGAAGATGAAATTTAAGTTGTAAATTTAATGGAGGACTCTTAAGGGAATCACTCCATACCTTCATTTTGGTCCTCTTGATTTTGTACTTGTTTATTCAATCTAGACTCCTCAATAACTTCGTCTTGATCCTTTTGACTTTGTACCTGCTTTATCAATCTAGATGGTATCCATATTGGAGAGGATTCGTGCTTTGGAAAAACACAAACAGATCCTCTCCCCCAAATTAATACTGGGTCTGGACCCTTCCATGTACCTGAGGAGAACATCCTTCCAGTAAACCAAAGGTTTATGTTGTTGGTGTGGGTTCCAGTGTCTATCTCCAGCCGAATGTCCATTAGAATCTAAAGTTAAGAAATTTAGGGTAAACAGGGCAACTGCCAATCTGTCCTTAGGATTTTTCCAGTTTCCATCTTTTTGCTTTAGTAACATATTTTTAAGTGTCCGATTTGCTCTTTCAATTATTCCTTGTCCCTGAGGATTATAAGCGATACCTGTTTTGTGGATAATATTGAACTTTGTACAAAATTGTTTGAAGGATGTGGATGTATATGCAGGGCCATTATCTGTTTTAAGCATTTTGGGGATGCCCAATGCAGCAAAAGCTTGCAGACAATGAGATATAGTATCTTTAACTTTTTCTCCGGAATGTAAAGAAGCAAAAATCATGCCTGAGCATGTATCTATGGTGACATGAATAAATCGTAATTTTCCAAAACTTGGCTCATGTGTGACATCCATCTGCCACAAATGATTGGGCATCAAACCTCGTGGGTTAAACCCCATAATGTGGATTGGGCAAAAGTGTTACACAAGATGGACATTCTTTTACAATTCTACGAGCTTGTTCTTTTGTGATTTTAAATTTTTGTCTTAAGGTAGTGCTGTTAACGTGGAACTGGGAATGAAATAAAGTAGCTTGTTGTACTGTAGTAAATATAAATATTGTTTTAGTGAGGGCATCAGCTTTTTGATTACCTTCATGGAGAGGACCAGGCAGATTAGTGTGAGCTCTTATGTGACCTATAAATAAAGGTTCTTTTCGTTGCCATAGGAGATTTTGGATTTGAGAAAACAATTTAAAAGCTGGAGTATGTGGTGCTATTGGACCTGCTAGCTCCAATTTAGGGACAGCATGTACAATATAGTGGCTGTCTGAAAAAATATTCATAGGCTGTTCTTTAAAATTTTCCAGAGCTATTATTATAGCTTCGAGTTCCACTAATTGAGCTGATTTTTGATTAGTGATATGAATCATTTTTTCATTTTGAGTGACTACTGCAGCAGTACCGTTAGAGGAGCCATCTGTAAATACATTAAATGCTTTAGGAATGGGTTGATTTTTTATTACCTGTGGGAATATGATAGGATGATTGATACAAAAGGACAGTATAGGAGATTTAGGAATATGATTGTCAAAATTTGCAGAAGTAGAGCATCTAGCTATAGCCCAATCATTATCATTGAAGCACAAATATTCAACCTGTGACGATGAATAAGGAGTAATAATAGTAGCGGGATGAATTCCAAATATTTTAGTAGAGGTTTTAAGTCCTTGAAGAATAAGTTTAGCCACCATGGAGGTATAAGACTCAATTGTACTTTTAGGAGAGACAGGCAAATGTATCCATAATATAGGTCCCTGTTGCTAGAATACTCCTGTTGGTGTATATATTGTGAAGGAATAATAATCAATATTAGTGGTTGTGCAAAATCAAATCTATCGCAATGGGATCTTTCAATGGCCTGTTCTACTAATTTTAGAGCTCTCCTGGCCTCAGGAGTTAATGTTCGAGGTGAGGATGGATCAGGGTTCCCGCGAAGGATGTCAAATAAAGGTTTTAATTGTCCAGTAGTGAGGCTTAGTGTAGGGCGAAGCCAATTAATGTCTCCCAATAATTTTTGGAAATCATTGAGGGTGGTCAAATGTTCTTTACTTATTAGAATTTTGGGGGGTTTAACAAAAGTATCCATGATTTTAAAGCCTAAATATAGTATAGGTGATCTGCTTTGAACTTTTTCTTCTGCTATATATAATCCATATTTTTTTAAATTTTTTGTTATTTCACTAAATATATTAAATAAGATTTTTTGATTAGGGTGAGCTAATAAAACATCGTCCATGTAGTGTAGACACATGAGGTCTTGATATTTGTTTTTAATGGGCTGTATAGCTCTGTCCACATATAGTTGGCACATTGTAGGGCTATTTGCCATTCCTGTGGCAATACTTTCCATTGATATCTTTTATCAGGACCATTATTATTGATAGAAGGAATTGAAAAAGCAAATCTGGGGGCATCCAGAGGATGTAGGGGAATGGAAAAGAAACAGTCCTTTATATCAAGAGTTATAAGGTAATAGTTTTTTGGAATAGCTACAGGATTAGGAAGTCCAGGTTGGGTAGATCCCATAATTTGCATTGTTTTATTAATTTGTCTTAGGTCTTGTAATAGTCTCCATTTTCCCGATTTTTTCTTAATTACAAATATGGGAGAATTCCAGGGAGAAGTGGAAGGCTCTATGTGTCCTGCTTCTAATTGTTCTTTAATTAATTGATGGGCCGCTTGCAATTTTTCTTTGGATAGGGGCCACTGAGGGACCCAAACTGGCTTATTAGAGAGCCATGGTATTTTTAAAATTGTTTTCTCAGTGGCCCCTAGAAAAAATGTCCTTTGCCTTTTTTATTATGATTAGGATTTTTATTCTTAACACCTGCAGGCTTGGTTGCTAGGTGTAGCCCCATTTGATGTAAGATATCTCTTCCCCATAGGGTAACTGGCAAGCTGTTTAAAACATAAGGTTGGAATGTTCCTGTATGGCCTTCATTGTCTTGCCAATTTAAGATTACAGCACTTTGTGCTGGGGTATTACTATATCCCAAGCCTCTTAAAACTGGTTGAGGCTTTCTGCAGAGGCCAGTGCTTAGGCCATTGTTGTAGATTTATGATGGAAGAGTCAGCTCCTGTATCAATCAGCCCCTCCATCTCTATACCTTGAATTTTTAATTTGCACATCGGCCTCCGTGAACAATCCTGAACCCAGAAAGCCATAGGTCCTGAACCAGTGGAACCGAATGCTCTGCTATTTCTATTTTGTGGCATGCTTTTAAAAGAACTATGGAGACTGGGAATGAGGAGCAGCTGTGCGATTCTGTCTCCTTGATTTACGGAGATGATGCTCCTGTGTGTACTTAGCATTATTTAATCTCTCCATTATAATCTGAATCAATAACCCCTGGTATAACATTAAAGCCTAATAAACTCTTGGAACTACGCCCAAGGATTAGTCCCACAGTTCCTGAAGGGAGAGGTCCCCTGATTCCCGTAGGAATCAGCTGAACCCCCATTTCAGGTGTCAGGACCATCCGGGCAGTAGAACAGAGATCTAATCCTGCACTTCCTCTTGTCCCTCTGATAAGGGAGTTAATGGGTAGGAGGGATTGTGACGAGGAATCATTTGGATCTGAGGGCATTCCTCCTCTAGTGCGCATTCCTCCTCTAGTGCCTCGTACATTTGTGGGCCCCGGGGGCATTGGGCCCCGTGCCCCGTTTTTTGAAATCCTTGATAAATCATTTCCATATATATCATATCTGGAATGGCATTGATTGGCCCAATGTATACCCTTTTTGCACCTGGGGCATCGGCCTGGAGCGCGGTATGAATTTGATCTTATTACCCTTGGGGGATATTGCTTAGCATATCTTGGTTGATTATAATACTTTTGTCTGGAATATCCTGTTCTAGGTTGAAACCTTTGGGAATTTTGAGGGGAGGAATTTTTCATCACTGCAGCAATTACGTTGCCTGTGATAACAGCCTCGTTAATGTCTTTGCACAGTCTGATATAAATTGATAAGTCTTTTTTACTTCTCCACGGCCTTATTGCATCCTGGCAATATTTATTAGCATTCTCGTACGCTAATTGGATAACTAGAGGCATAGCTTGCTCGACTTCGCCAAAAACTCTAGATGTTGTTTTAAAGAGTCTATCTACAAAATCAGCGTAAGGTTCGTTAGGCCCTTGTATAACTTTTGATAGGCTGCCTTGCAGATCCCCTGTGCCTGATATTGTCTTCCAGGCTTTCACAGCTGCAGTGTGTATCTGGGCATACACACCTGGATCGTATTGTAGCTGATTTTGTAGTTCGGCGAACTGACCCTCCCCTGTGAGCATATCTATATTGCGTTGAGGGAAACCAGCTGCAGCATTTCTCTTTGCTATTTCTGAACAAAGTTCCTGGAATTGAGTTTTCCAGATTAGGTATTGTCCCCCACTTAGTACCGCTCTGCATAGACTTTTCCAATCTGAGGGGCTAGGGTTAGGGTGTTAAGTGACTCTATCATACTTAATGTGAACGGAGCTTGAGGCCCATAGGTCATTACCGCCTCTTTAAAATTCTTTATTGTTTTAAAGTCTAGGGACTCGTGATATCTTTGTCCCTGTTCATTTTGAAATACTGGCAGTTCTAGGTGCTCCTGCGGTCTATGTTGTTCAAGAGCGTATAAGCGCTCAGAAAGGCTGCCAATTTCTACCTCAAGGGCACGTACATTCTGATCAATACTCCTTATTGTTTCTGTTAGGTATTCTATCCATGAAGGAGCAGAGGGCACTAGTGGCTCCTCTATTTGACAGTCTTTTCTCTTTTTTTTATTTCTTTTTGTTCTTTTTATTGGAGACTGTGCTCCCTGAATCGCTTTTTGATTCCTCCTCACTACTAGCTTCATTATTCCTAACCGGCTCAGTGGAGGAGACCGTACTCTCATGGTTTGGCTCCTTGTTACTATTATCACTTTCACTACTATCCTGAGTTTCAGCTTCTAAGGAGAGTACATTACTCCTCAGCTAATTTTATTAAGCTTCTGATGGCTTTTGCAGTTCTTACTTTTGAATTTATATTACTGCTCTCCTTGCTGGTCTCAACTGAGTCAGAGGATATGCTTTCTTGTTCACTTTTCTCACTATCCTCTGAGTTCTCGCTATCAAAAATTTCATTCGTGGCTTTTATAAACCAACTTTTTGTTATATTCGCTCCCATATTTTTAAATTTTCTTTTTTCTTACCTTGCCGCCGAATTCCCCGTACAGGCCACCACTTGTTGCTGCCTGAAGCGGAAAACCGCCTTGGAGCAACGAACGCCACAGGAAAATTCGGAGGCAGGATGAAAATGAAAAAAGGTCGGCTCCTTCAGACCAACATAGCCATATGTAGCCATAATTTGACTCTCTCTCTCCCCAAAGAGAAGATTGCTAAGGAGATGGTTATATTCATTTCCCAGGGCTGCCACTGCATGTTATCACAAACTTAGTAGCGTAAAACAACAGAAATTTATTCTGTCACAGTCCTGGAGGCCAGAACCAAGTCCGAAATCAAGGTGTCAACAGGGCCACACTCCCTCTGAAAGCCCAAAGGTAGACCCTTCCTTGCCGCTTCCAGTTTTTTTGCTGGCTCCAGACATTATTTTGGTTTATGGCAGCGTAATGCCATCTGCATCTCTGCCTCCCTCTTCACATAGCCTTCTCCTTTGTGGCTCTCCCCTTCTGCATCTTATAAGAACATGGGTTATTTGGTAAAGGACCAACCATAATACAATTTTATTTCAAGATCCTTACCTTAATTATACCTGCAAAGACCCATTTCCAAATAAAGCCATATTCATAGGTACTGGGGTTGAGGACGTACGTATCTTTTTGAGGACCAAAATTCAACCCAGTAGGTGGTACTTCAGTGAAGTTTTTAAAAAAAATGTTGGATTTTCTCAGAACAAGAGAAAGAATGCCAAGTAAAAACAATAAGTTCAAAGACCAAATGGAGGAACTGTGATTGTGCAAAGGGGAGGGAAGGGGAGTAGGTTTGGGGGCAGGAAAGATGGTGGAATGAGATGGACATCATTTCCCTAGGTACATGTGTGACTGCACATATGGTGTGATGCTACATCATGTTCAAGCAGAGAAATGAAAAGTTGTGCTGCAATTATGTACAATGAATCAAAATGCATTCTGCTGTCATACATACCTAATTAGAATAAATTAATTAATTTTTTTTAAAAAAGCAAAGGGAGGTTAGTAGAATAAAGGAAGGAAGCCAGGATGGGAAGAGGGGAGGAAGGTGGTAAGTGCTGGGGAGTGATATTGGCCAAATTGTATTGTTATATTGTGTGCATGTACAAATATGTAACAATAAATTCCACCATTATGTACAACTATAATGCACCAATAATGCTATTTAGGAATTACATATAATTTGTTATACTTAGAACACAAAAACAAAAGCACATATGCATACAAAAAAAATAGATGCTGAAAAATGATGTTCACAAATTAGAGAATGCCACCAGCTACTAGGGAGGTTGAATCAGAAGGATTGCTTGAGCCCAGTTTGGGTAACACAGCAAGATTCAGTCTCTAAAGACAAAATAAAATTTTTTTAAAAAAAACACTAAGTGACTATATAATGGAGAACGTTGTTCAGTAAGCTAAGTGATTAGGGACATATTCAAACCTGACAGTCATCAAGAATTTTTATGTAAGGGAAGAACATAATTAATTATGTATATGATAAAAGTCGCTGAACAGCCAATATGGAGGAAGCACTAAAGAATAAAAGTCTGTGGGCAGAGAGAACCATTAGGTAGCATTGATATAGCCCAGATGAAAGAGAATGGATCCAAAGGTATTAAAAGGAGAGGGGGTTATGAAATCAAGTGATTATAATAAATTTTTGACCAGGCTTGATAATCAGTTGATATGGAAAACTAATGAAAAGAAGCTGAAAATTAATTTCAGGTTTGGGCAGAGTCATTCATCAAAAAGCAAACCAAGAACAGGTGGAGTTTCATTGGAAGAATAACTAACTTTGTTATTTGCATGTTGACTTTGGAAGTCTTAAGGATGTACAAATGGACTGGACAGTTGAATATACGGAGAGAGCTGCTGATTAGCTGTGTGTGCTGCAATTCTGTCACCTCCCCAGAATGTAGAGGAAGCATGTCTCCTTCAAATTTACATCCTAACCACTATCAACACACCTGGTTCACAGTAGGTGTTTTAATGGCTGTTGAGTTAATTTCAAGATCATTTCTATTAGCTTGATATCAAAGAAATTATAATAGCTTACAAGTGGTCATGCACTGATTTTTCTGATATGTGTGATGTATAAGACAGGTTTCTCTCCTACAGGATTTTAATGAGAGTTTCTCCATTCTGAGAGAACTGACTTGTCAGAATACTGAGTCCAGACAAGGACTGGGCCTGCATAGCTCAACAACTCACTTCTCCTGTGACTGGCCTCCATCTCCTTACCACACAGGGACAGGGACAGGAGTGGATGTGGGGGTTTGGTGCCACCCATACCAGATGGGCTTTCTTGGATGAGATAAAAACCTATTGCTTCTGCACCTAAGCCCTGGTCTTAAAGATCCATCAAAAACAGCATTAACTTTTTTAGCATGTGTAAGGCCCTGCATTCAATCCCCAATACTGCAATAAATTAATTAAATGATTAACTTAAAAATTAACTTCCTAATCTCATCTGCCCAAATCCTGCATGTTACTGATTTCCAAACTTCCAACAGACATCTTTGTAATCCTTATTTTCTCTAAAACAAAATTGACTTGTTCCTTATACAAGTTCTTTAAGGATTCCACATTAAAGAAAAAGTGTTGTTAATTTTCTATTTTTTCAACTGTGGGAGAAAAATTACTTTTTGTTTTTTGTTTTTTGTTTCATATACATCTATAGTTGAACAGAATAGTCTTCATTTTACCTAATTTAAAACATTATTAAAATAACTAAGTTAATGTGCATATATAAAAAACATTGAAACATGAACAAACCAAAGTATTTGTTTAAAAGAAATCTCCTATAATCTGCCAGGAAAAAAAAAAAAAAAAAAAAGGTTTTGGTTGACTATGTTAGAAATATCAGTAGGTTCCCATTTTCCCAAAAGAGGCCCCTACTCAGGGATGGTACTATACCCACTACCCTGCCTTCTCCCACCTATGCTCCCCTCAAGGCCAGTCAGAGCTACATGCACTGCCTGAGCCTACGTGCCTAAAACCATAGGTGCCTGATGTGCCTAGAACCAGTAAGATGGTCTCACAATCTCTAGACCCTCATGGCTTAATTAGCATATGACAGATACCCCAAACAGCAGATATAAGCTGAAGCCTGCACTTACACTCTCTCTCTCTCTGCTGAGGCCCCTGTTCCCTGATCCCTGCCCCCTGCCTTTCCCTACCCCTGGCCACTGCCCTCTGCTTTCTGTCTCTACTCCCTTCTCCCTGCTCATCCCTCCCTGTCTCCCTGCCAAGGCCCCTACTCTCTGCTGTCTGCTCCTTCCCTCTCCCCCGCTCCCTCCCTCCTCAGCAGCCACCTTGCTGCTTCCCAATAAATCTCCTGGCAGATCTCCATGTCTTGGTGTGGTCACTCGCCTTTCAGACTATCTTTCTAATCCTTTTGTTTTGCATACATGCATATACATATATATATATATTGTTTCTCTTTATATACTAATAAGGTCATACCATAAGTCTATTTTATAATAAGTTCTGGTGAAATATAGTTCCATGTCATAAGATATATTTTAGCATTATTTTTTTTTCAAATTTAATTTTTATTCTAAGTTGTTAGAAATGACAGCTGTTGGAGTCCAGGCAGAAGCTGCGCCTCCAGGAAGAAGGCCACACCTCCCCAGGTGCTTTGTGACCAGCAGGTTCCCTGGCCACTACCTCCTGACCTCTGGTAGCCTATAAGGCAAGGACTCACTCCAGGGGGGCTCTCTGACCCCCCACTCTATTTAAGCCACCCCCGGACTGAAATCACTCTCTGTTCGTGCTTGTTCCTGTCCTTGTCCTCCCTTCCCTTTCCCTTGTCCTTTTGTCCCCTACCACGCCATGTGGTACCCCAAATAAAACCATCCCTTTCTACCATGGCGTTCCGGAGTAACTTCTTGTCCTAATAAATTCTAACATTTTGGCGCCCACGCGGGGCACGTCAGAATTCAGAGGACAATAAGCTACCTCCGTGGACAACCCTTACACCCATCCCCCAACCGCCGTTGACCTTCCATCGCCAAGTCGCCAAATGGGTAAGCCCCTTCCATTTTAAGAGCTCTAAACCCGAGGGGCCACACACGGTGGAAGCTGACCGTTGAACGTCCGGCAGCCCCACCCGCTGGCTCACGAGGGGAGGATCGCACCCCACCTAAACCTTCAAGGTTGAAAGTGGACCTCATAGAGCTCTCTCCACCTCCCTTTCCAGTTAAATTTCCGATTACCCGGTCAGTTTAGGTCCCGGCTGCACGTCTGCGGCCTACCCCCCCCACACACACACACTTCTGCCGCCAAAGCCGCGGCTACAACACTTTCCCAGCCTGGTCCCGATGCTAGCCTCCTCAGATCTTCTTAGCCTAGCGTCCCTACACGCGCAGGCCAGACCCCCACTCCGCGGCTCACAATATGGGCACGCTTCTCTCGTCAGTACCCCAAACCGAAACCCTTCGTCCCTTCTAGAAGAATTAAGACAGCCTATATCAATTGAGTGTAACTTAATTACTTTATTTTCTACCCTGATGGTAATTTTACTCTTCAGCTTAGCAGTCAGTCGCTATTGGTCATGGCTCTTTTCATCCCACTCGCGCCCAACTGACTGCCCGCTACAGCTTCTCCTAGATAATTTGATCAATCTAGGCCTGAGTTCTGAAATAAAACCACAAAAATTAGTTACACTATGCACTCGCGATTGGCCAAAATATCCTTTGACAGATCGATGGCCTTGCATGGGTTCAGTGGACCCAGATGCTTTACAACAGCTGTTTGATTTCTGCCGGCAATCGAGACGGTGGGAGGAGTTACCTTACGCTGACGCGTTTCTGCTCCTCAGTCGAAACCCCTCCCTCAATGCTCGCGCCGGCAATGCTTCAGCCCTCCTCCCATGCCGACCCAAGGAGCCATCCCCAGATGACCCGGACTTCGACCCAGGTTAGAGATTCGGCCGCCTCCTTACCACCAACCTAAAAACCCCATTACACCCTCCGCGCCGCCTCTCATAGATCCACCATCTTCTTCCACCCCGACCCTCTCCATCCGAGACCCTACTCCGCCCTCGGCTCCGCCCCTCATAGATCCGCCATCTTCTTCCGCCCCGACCATGCCTTTAGACCCTCCTCTTCCGTCTCCTCCTCCTGCGTCATCCCCTGCGACGGATTCACCCCCTCCCCTCGCGAATTCCGCGCCGACTATACTTCCTGATTCCTCCGCCGCTCCTGCAACTTTTCCCAGTGCAGTTTCAGAGCCAATTCCAAACCCACAGGCTATCACGCCGTCTAATCCCAACTTCAGTCCCCGTATCACCTGTTCAAAAAAACAGACAGAACAGATGACACAGACCATAGCGCCTTTGCGGGAGGTAGCAGGGGCAGAGGGAGTAATTAAAGTTCATGTCCCGTTTTCAATGACAGACTTATCGCAGGTTGAAAAACGGCTGGGTTCTTATACGACAGATCCCACAACATACTTAAAGGAATTCCAATGGGTCACTCAAACATATGACCTTACATTTAATGATGCATATGTCATTTTAGCAAATACCTTACTCCCAGAAGAACGCAGACGAGTCTGGGAACAGGCACGAGGCTATGCAGATGAGAATAATAGAACTAATCCAGACTTTCCCATTGGTCCCGAAGTAGTGCCCGAGGGAAAACCGAATTGGGACTATAATTCGTCAAGGGGCATAACCTTAAGGGACCAGTTTATCACGTGCATAGTTGCGGGCCTTAGGCGAGCAGCTCAAAAACCTGTCAATTTTGATAAGCTACGGGAAATTTTTCAAAAAAGGGAAGAAACTCCCTCTGAGTTTCTTGATCGGCTCACGAAAACCCTCCAACATTTTACAAATTTAGATCCAGAATCTCAAGGAGGGCGTCAAGTCCTTATGACTTATTTCATATCCCAGAGTTACCCCGACATAAGGGCTAAGTTAAAGAAGCTAGAACAGGGGCCTGCAACTCCTCAGACTGAGATTTTGGCTACAGCCTTTAAGGCATTTCATAATAGAGAAGAAGAGATGGAACGTCGCAAGTTTCAGAAGCATGACCTTCAAATGCTGGCTCAGGCCCTTCGGAGCTCTGATGCTCAGGCCTCGAGAACAGGGGCTCATAAGTCCATACAAGGGGAACCCCCAGGGCCTTGCTACAGGTGCGGGAAGGAAGGACATTGGGCAAGAGCCTGCCCTAATCCCAGGGTCCCTAAACGTCCATGCCCTAAATGTTCCGAGATGGGACACTGGGGTGTTGACTGCCCCAATCCCCGCAGGGGGGCTGGACCAGACACAAACCCCAACTTGCTGGCACTGGCTACAGAGGACTGACGGGGCCCAGGGACTCCTTTCCCGACCATTGACATCGCCATACAAGAGCCCAGGGTTACCCTCCTTGTTGATGGCCGCCCCATAAACTTCCTGCTAGACACAGGAGCCACTTCCTCAGTCTTGAAGGAGTTCTGGGGCCCCACTACTATAGCACCATCCCCTATTGTCGGGGTAGAGGGAAATGCTATTTGCCCCCGCAAGACTCCTATGCTGTCTTGCTGGCTTCATCACCACCTATTCACCCATCAATTCTTAGTAATACCTCAATGTCCTGTGCCTCTACTGGGCCGAGACATAATGGCCAAATTTGAGGCCTCAATTACATTCTCTAATCTGCCTAGTTTAGCCGTGCTCCCTAATTCGTCTCACTCCATCTCCACCTCTGTCTTTCTCCTTACAGTGTTAGAGGCCACTAATGCATCTGAGGAAACCTCCCAACCCCCTACCGATACAAATCCCCAGCCCTCGACTGATACAGACACCTCCCAGTACCCTGCCCCTACTGACCTGGTAGACCCTAAAGTCTGGGATACTCAGACTCCCTCCCTTGCTCAGTGCGACCCCATAAGAATACTCCTTAAAGATCCTCGGTGTTTCCCTAACAGAGCCCAATATCCACTTCCAGCCACCAGCCTTAGAGGTCTCCAACCCATTATTTCAGACCTTTTGCGAAAACGTTTCCTCAGACCCACCCATTCCCCCTTACAATACTCCTATTTTGGCAATTCAGAAGCCCAATGGCACATATCGGTTGGTCCAAGATCTTCGTCTCATCAACGAGGCTGTCAGGCCTATACACCCCGTAGTCCCAAATCCTTATACTATTCTTTCCCTAATTCCTTCTACATCTACCTATTTTTCAGTTATTGACCTTAAAGATGCGTTTTTCACGGTCCCTTTAGCCCAGGAGTCACAAGACCTCTTCGCCTTCACCTGGACTGACCCTGACACGCAACGGTCTCAACAACTGACTTGGACAGTCCTTCCTCAAGGTTTTCGAGACAGCCCTCACATCTTTGGACAGACACTGGCTGCTGACCTCAAAGACCTTAAATTCTCTGACTCCACTCTCCTACAGTACGTAGATGATCTTCTCCTTTGCAGCCCCTCCTTTTTCACAGCTCGTGAAGACTCTTTCACTCTTTTAAACTTTCTCTCCTCTTGTGGGTATCGTGTTTCCCCATCTAAAGTGCAACTTGCTCAGACCCAGGTAATTTACCTAGGAGTTCAGATTTTCCCATCAGTCAAAGGCCATTACTATAGACAGAAAGGCTCTCATCAAAGAGCTCCCGTGTCCCAAGACTAAGGAAGAGATTCTTTCCTTCCTAGGCCTAGCGGGATATTTTCGTGCCTGGATACCCAATTTTTCTCTTTATGCAAAGCCCCTATATGAGGCAGCTAAAGAGATAGAGGAAAAGTTCCTCCCCAAAAACATTCAGGCTGAGTTTAAACATCTACAGCGGGCACTGTCACAGGCCCCAGCCCTTCATCTCCCAGACCTTCTCCAGCCATTCACCCTTTATGTCCATGAAATGAAGGGCTTAGCTCTCGGTGTTCTAGGACAATTCAAGGGCCCCACCTTTGCCCCAGTTGCCTATCTCTCTAAACAACTTGACCCCACTGTTCGCGGATGGGCCCCCTGTCTACGGGCTCTGGCTGCTACTTACCTACTCCTACAGGAATCAAAAAAGCTGACCTTTGGTGCTCATATCACTATTGCCTCTCCTCACCATTTAAAAGATTTACTAACCTATAAGAGCCTTCAAACTCTCCCACCCTGTCGTGTTCTCTCTCTCCTTGTTTCCTTTCTAAACGACTCTTCAATCTCTTTCCAACCCTGTTCCTCTTTACACCCAGCTTCCCTCCTCCCAGTCTCCTCAAAACCCCCAGAGCATGATTGTATAGAGATGCTTGAGGCCCTAATCCCTCACCCCTCACACATCCAAGAGGGACCACTTCCTGACTCTTCCCTAATTTGGTTCACAGATGGCAGCTCTTTCTTTAAGGATGGGCAACGTTTTGCCGGTTACGCTGTAGTCTCCCTATCAGAGGTCATTGAGGCAGCCCCCCTCCCTTCCAACACTACGAATCAACAGGCTGAACTAACAGCTGTTAGTCGTGCCTTTGAATTAGCAGCTGACCAAAACCTCACCCTTTACACAGACTCAAAATATGTTTACCATATTTTGCTTTCCCATTCAGCAATTTGGAAGGAACGAGGGCTCCTGACCACAAAAGGGTCTACAGTTACTAATTCTAAATTAATATCAAAACTTTTACAAGCCTCTCTTCTGCCCAAATTAATAGGAATTTCCCATTGTCCTTCACACCAAAGTGGAGACTCTCCCATAGTTCAGGGAAACACGAAGGCTGATAGGGAAGCAAGGAAAGCAGCACTATCTTCTCCTTCTCTCCTAGCTCCAGTCCAATCCACTACTCAAACCTCCACGTCTCCTTCAGTACAGTCAATCCTCTCCTATCTCCATTCTCTATTCCATCCTAACCCCCAGGCCCTCAAAACTTTTGCTACCTCTTTCCTCACCCTGACTCCAGAGGACACACAGTTTCTCCATCAACTCACCTCCACGTGCACAGCATGTCAGCGCACTAACCCATATACCCCCCTTAAACCAGGAACATTTCCTTCTCACCAAGCTCGAGGTCAACTTCCAGGAGCCGATTGGCAGATAGACTTCACCAACATGCCAACTGTCCGGAGACATAAATATCTCCTGGTCTTGGTAGACACCTTCTCTGGATGGGTGGAGGCCTTCCCTACTTCCAACAAAAGGGCCTCCACAGTAGCTTCTATTCTAGTCTCAGAAATTCTTCCTCGCTTTGGTTGCCCATGTCCATCCAGTCTGACAACGGGCCTGAATTTGTCTCTTCTGTTACCCAAAGTGTTTCTACTTCTCTCAACATTCCTTGGCGCTTTCACATCCCATATCACCCCAAGTCTTCAGGAAAGGTAGAGAGGACCAACAGAACTCTTAAAAATATTCTGATTAAACTCTCCCTAGAACTTCGCTTAGACTGGGTCAAATTACTTCCCCTTGCGCTCTTCAGGCTTCGAGTCCTCCCAAAGAAACCTTCCTTATTATCCCCTTTTGAGGTTATGTTTGGGCCACCAGTTCTTCCACCTGGAGTTTCCCCAACTCAGGGACCCTTACCCAAAGATCTCTCTTCTCCTCTCTTATCCTTCATCAGACATCAGATATGGACATGCCAAGATTTCATTCTACCTGACCCAGGTAGACTCACTGCTTCATTCCCATTAACACCCGGTTCTTGGGTATATTTCTCCCCTCCACAAGACACAAAATCGGTCTCCCTTGTCCCAAAGTGGACAGGCCCCTTCCAGGTTGTGCTGTGCACACCCACAGCTGCTAAGCTTCGTGAAACCTCAGGAAATTTAACTTCTTGGATTCATATTTCCAGACTAAAACCAGCTGCTCAACCAACTGAAGATCCACAAAAAGAAGACAAACAACTACCTCAATATACTTGCTCTTCCAGTCCCACTGATCCCTTAAAAATTCGTTTCTCTCGTGTCCCCAATACCAACTCAAAATAATCTTCTCTGTTTTTCTTGTTTTAAACCTCTAACCAGTTTTTCTCAGGACAATCAACTGTTAAAAAAATCAACGGATGACTTTCCAACCAGAGAGCCCTGCTGAGTCCTGCCCTTATGCTGCCACCTGATGCTCATTGTGATGTGTTTCGCACTCTCCATTGGCCTCTTCACCGTAAGTCCCACCTGGTGGAACACAGGCCTATGGAAAATAATCCATCTCACCTTCTTTCCCTTTGTTGCTTCCATAATAGTGTTACCTGCAAACTCGCAAGACCCACAATTTTCTACATGCTCTCCGGCTGACTTCCTCAGTGACTTTCTGCAGAAGCCTGGTTTGACACCCTCACCGACATATGGCTTCAAAGAAACTTCATCCATCCCATACCTGGACAGATTCATCTTTTCCACGCCTATCTCCTGGAAATTTTTTCCACCCTCCAGCTGGACCTGCCTGCCCACATCTCCCCCCTCAAAACTACCCCACGTCGCCCCACTTCAGACCACGCCATGTGGTACCCCAATGTATTACATTTCATATATTATAGAGCACATTTTTACATATCTCTGGTTGCATACAAAGTATACAAAGTATATTCACACCATTCTTGACTTCATACTTGCACTTAGGGTAATGATATCCATCTCATTCTACCATCTTTTTTTTTTCTTCACCCTTTTGCCCCCTTTCCTCCCCTCCCTCCCCATTGACCCCATTGTTCCTCTAATCCTCCTATGCTCCCCATCCCAACCCCATTGTGAATTGGCCTCCTTATATCAGAGAAAACATTTGGCATTTGGCTTTTGGGGATTGGCTAACTTCACTTAGCATTATATTCTCTAACTTCATCCATTTGCCTGCGAATGCCATGATTTTATTCTCTCTTATTGCTGAGTAATACTCCATTGTATATATATATATACACATTTTCTTTATCCATTCATCTACTGAAGGGAATCTAGGTTGGTTCCATAGTCAAGCTATTGTGAATTGTGCTGCTATAAAGATTGATGTGGCTGTGTCCCTGTAGTATGCTGTTTTTAAGTCCTTTGGGTATAGACCGAGGAGTGGGATAGCTGGGTCATAAGGTGGTTCCAATCCAAGTTTTCCAAGGTATCTCCATACTGCTTTCCATATTGACTGCACCATTTTGCAGTCCCACCAACAATGTATGAGCATGCCTTTTTCTCCACATCCTCTCCAACATTTATTGTTGTTTGTGGTCTTAATAGCTGCCATTCTAAGGCATTTCTATATATCAGTGACAAATCCTCTGAAAAGGAAATGAGGAAAACTACCCCGTTTACAATAGCATCAAAAATAATAAAATAAAATACTTGGGAATCAACTTAACCAAAGATGCGAAAGAACTCTATAATGAAAACTACAGAACACTAAAGAAAGAAATTATGGAAGACATTAGATGATGGAAAGATCTACCCTGTTCTTGGATAGGCAGAACTAATATTGTCAAAATGACCATACTACCAAAAGCACTATACAGATTTAATGCAATCCCAATTAAAATCCCAATGACATTCCTCACTGAAATAGAAAAAGCAGTCATGAAATTCATCTGGAAAAATAAGAGACCCAGAATACCTAAAGCAATCCTTAGCAAGAGGAGTGAAGTGGGTAGCTTCACTATACCAGACCTTAAATTATATTACAGAGCAATAGTAAAAACAGCATGGTATTGGCACCAAAATAGGCTGGTAGACCAATGGTACAGAATAGAGGACACAGAGACTAACACATATAATTTCAGTTATCTTATATTAGACAAAGGTGCCAAAAATGTACAATGGAGAAAAGATAGCCTCTTCAACAAATGGTGCTGGGAAAACTGGAAATCCATATGCAAGAAAATGAAATTAAACCTCTATCTCTCACCATGCACAAAATTCAATTCAAAGTGGATCAAGGATCTAGGAATTAGACCAGAGACACTACACCTAACAGAAGAAAAAGTAAGCTCTAATTTCCAACATGTTGCATTAGTCCCCAAGTTTCTTAATAAGACTCCTATAGCACAAGAATTAATATCAAGAATCAATAAATGGGATAGATTCAAATTACAAAGCTTCTTCTCAGCGAAAGAAACAATCAGTGAGGTGAATAGAGAGCCTACTAATTGGGAACAAATTTTTACCACATGTATGTCAGATAGAGCACTAATCTCTAGAATATATAAAGAACTTAAAAAATCTTAACACCAAAAAATAAATAAATAAAAAAATAACCCAATCAATAAATGGGCCAAGGAACTGAACATACACTTCTCAGAAGATTACAATCAATCAACAAATACTTGAAAAAATGTTCAACATCTCTGGCAATTAGAGAAATGCAAATCAAAACCACTCTTAGCATTATTTTATATAACTTAATGCTACTTTCCTGTAATGAGAAAAAAAAGTTCACTGGGTACCATGGCATATGCCTATGATCCCAGCATCTCCAAAGACTGAGGGAGCACATGCAAGTTCAAAGCCAGTCTCAGCAACTTAGGGAGGCCCTAAAGCAATTTCACGAGACCCTGTTTCAAAATAAAATATAAAAAAATTGTTGAGGGCCCTGGGGTCAATCCCTGGTACCAAAAAACAAACAAACCACAGTTCACTTTATCAATATCTTCCTTTTAGGCATTTAGATTATTTCCAGTTTTAGACTAAACACTTTTTTGAACATTCCTGTAGCTTAATCTTTGTGAATATTTCTGACAGTTTCATATAATATATTCTGAAAATTAGGATTTTTTAAAAATGCAATAAAATATATGTGTGATTTATTTAATCTACAAAACTTGTACACAAGAACTCATAAACCTCTTGTAATAATTCTTTGCAAGTCAAACACATCTGTAGATCAGATATGTTCACAGTGTTCATCGTTAATCAAATTTACTGTAATTTTAATGAGCAGAGAATTAGACCATTTGGTTTCTAGAGCAGACTATCACTAAATTCAACAGATGAATGTATTTCTTTTTTCAAATTTCAGGTTACATTATTAGTTATATTTTCTTGTATAATTACTCACTGAAGATCTTTTTTTCAATGACTTTGATGTGGGATTTAAAATTATTCCTTACTAGGCTCTTTTCTTTTCTATTGTGTAACAAATTAAGGTTTTTCGTAATTTTTTAATTTGTTCTAATTAGTTATACATGGCAGTAGATGCATTTTGACCCATCACATGTAAATGGTTTTGAGATATTTTGCCAGATTTTTCACGACTTGTATAAATGAACAAGTTCATCGCCATTATTTAAAATACCTGACAATTTAATATGTATACTGGTATTTCTATTGGCCTTTCCAGATTCATATTCTACCATTTCCACCCTGTTCTAGGTTCCAGAAGGCTGAGCCCTAAGCTTCTGGTTGTGTTTGGCCAGTGGAAGAATACAACAGGAGGTTGGAATCTGTTGGAAAGAGAGTATGTGTTCCCCTCATTCCCTCTGTGCCAGCCCATTTTGCAATAGTTGCTTTTTTCTTCTGCTGGGTGTCCCCTTCCTGCTACCACAGCTCTCCCAAAATCCTAATAAATACTGCTTTCCTTTCCCCATCAGGCTGAGGATGGTAATATGTTACATGATTATTATAAGCATTCACTGTTCCTTATTAAGCTACCCCCAACTTTAAAACAATCCCCTCATTCAACTATCTGCAATTACCACTCCAGAGGGTGTTATCTGTTTCCTGTAGGACCCTAACCAAAACATTATGACAAACACAAATCTGTAAACATTGAACTAGGTGGTCTATATGAGGTGTCTGTTTACTAAAACTGGTAAGCAATTTTCATCCATTCTTCACAATATGAGATGCTTGTACCCAAAATGCTAGCATTTTTTCATTATTCCACTTACCAGGCTTGTTAGAATCACAAATACTTAAAGAAAAATGAGTTTTCTTATAAGAAAATAAAAATTAAGAGCTAATTTCCAGTATATTGAAATGTTATCAAATATGTATTTTTACCACTTTATAAAATAGCTTATTTTTAAAATATACTCAAAAGTGTTTATTTATAAATTATGAAAATGTATAGTGGAAATACAGCCAGAATTTACCTACAATTATCAATTGTACTATTCTGTAGTTTCTCTAGCTTACTACATGCAAAGTCTGTATATTCAGAGACATTTCAGAATTTTCAGTCCCTTTTATTTTATAGTCCTGTTTCTTGTTTCTCAGCTTAGATTTTGCTAGGGTAAAACACATTGCCGGTATTGGTGATCTGTAGCCTTTTTCAGACATATGCTTCTATAATACTATCCACTCACTGATGGATCCAGCAGCCACTTTCTGAAGTTAACAATCAATAAACAATGTCACTAAGCATAATCCAAAACCTTCTGCACACTACAGTATCACAGGGCTGTTGAGTGACCAATGCCAGCTGAAAGGTACCGGGAATCATGCTGAGCTGACTGTTACACTAGCTAAACCTGGCCACCACGCTGCAGGAAGTCTTAAAAACATTTTTTTAAGCAGTTTAAGACACATTGTTCTAAAATTAGTACATGTTTAATTTTAAAGTCATTAGTTTTGCTGCCATATTAAAAAAAAGTAATAACAGAAATTAAGAAGTAGATGCATCACACTCATAAAAAAGCCTATTAAGGCAACACCTGCATGGAGCTGGCAAATACACAAGCTCAAAATATCATCGGGAATAGAGAGTAACACCTTTTCCTCTATGGCAACATATAGATAGATAGATTGATTGACTCATTGCCAAGTTGTAATTCAGAGAGACTGCTGGCCTAAATAATGACATCTAGTCTATAGCTAAAAATAAAGGGTTTTCTTTCTTGTTTTCTCTTAAAATTAGTTGATCATTCTAGATAGTACTAAAAGCCCAGAATGGCAAAATAAGATGCCAACAATGAGAAGTTGAGAAAGTTATTTGATATAATAATTATCTTTTTGTTGTTGAGTCTCTACAGACTCAAGACAATAGACCACAGTAGATATTGACAAGTTTAAATGTAAAGCTTAAATTTTAGTTCTTAAGCTTCTAGAATAATATTTTGAGCAGTATTAATTTTTGTTGGTTTGGGTTTTGCTTTTCAGTTAGAAAGAAAAGAAAAGAAAAAGAAGAAGCATGCTGTCATAATGGTACACATACCTAGAAATGTAGACCCGGAATTGAATGGTAGTTTTGAAGTTATATTAATTCCAATTTATGCTTCTCCTTGAAACTTCACTGTAGGTCCTGATGTTTCTAAACTCCAGCATGTGAACCTGAGAGAACTAGACATAACTGAAAAGACCACTATTCTGTGTATCTCTAAGGAAATATATTGATATCCTCTAAGATTGATTTTTATTTCAATTCACTGTGAAATGCTACTATTGTTGAGTCACGTCTCAGTATAGTTACAAAACTAGTGTAATTCCTAGCTTGGTTTAGTGTAGTACTTGAAATGCCAGTAGAGAACTGTAAGAATTATAACAGCAATAACAATAATAACCATTAACTCTGAAATGTAGAAAGGCAATCTGGATACAATCTCCATTCTCTAGCTCCTGCCATAGTAAATATATGTAAAAGTATGTGAAATTTAGCTTTGCTTATCATCTTCAAGAAACATAGTATTAAACCAGTTTTGTGCAATGCCAGGAAGTTCGGAGTTTTATAAGTAATTTAATACTGCAGAAGGCTAATACCTTTGATGACAAAGAGAATTAAAAGTAGGGGGAAATTTAAATACATAACCCTTTCCCGAGCCTTAACCCACTTCCTTTCAACATTAGAAATGGATTGTGTTCAATAGACATCAGTGTTTCAAAGGCTATATTTTAAAATTTACAAATACTAGATTATCACCAATGACAATCACTGTTTCTCAGGTGGAAATGAAACAAGTAGAGACTTAGAAAAAATTAAATCAGTCTTCTTAGCAAGAATTCGATTCAATTCAGTAAATTTTAACTGAGATCCTACTGCATGCAAGACAAAGATAAAACATAATCCTCAACCTTATGTCATTTACAACTCATTAGAGGCTAATATAAACGTATAAATAAAAATAAAGGTAGAATAAATAAACAGGAAAAATAAAGAATAAAGATGTTTACCATAAAAGAAATGCCAAGAACTGTATAGAGCTGCAAAGGAAAGAAAATACACCTTCTTGAAAAAGAACCAGAAAACTTTATGGAAGTTTCTTTTCACAGAAAAGAAAGCTTTATGGATGGGAAGAAAGTTCACAAATACAGATGGATTTTCAGGAGACAGTATAAAGCATGGACAAAAATAGAGAAGAAGAAAATAGGTTACTCGCAGAGAAAACAGTGCTTCACTGCATAATAGTTTAATATATGGGACCAACAGTTGAAAGATTGTGTTAAGATTTTCAGATTTCATTTTGAAGATAATGAGACAAAAACTGCATGTGCGGACAAAGTGTTATAGTAGAAAGTTGTGATCTGTATCTAAGCAGTGAATGGGAAGAACTGGCGTGGGAAGAAACAAGAGTTGGGAAGATTAGTTACAAGAACAGTCTCCATAGCTGGCGTGAAAAGTAATAATGAAACTTCAGCCAAGATGGTGGTGACAATTGCTGAAAACTTTTGCTGCTCCTTATGACATCAATAGATCTATCTAATGAAAACAAATCTTTGGCTAGCGCTCAATTGTATGTCAACGTGACGCAATGCATTCAGAATTAAGTGTGCATGTCAACACAGCTGACTGTAATAACATTTAAAATAGTAAGTTTTGAGTATCTCCAGGAGGCTGACCTCAGTATTCTGGTGTCACGAAGAGTTGTTCTTGACCTCTCTCCTTGTTTCCGTGTACTCTGGGTAGAAACAATAAACTGAGTGGCTCGGAATTGAGCCAAAGCTCTGGTGCTCCATAAAAGCAGCTGAAACCATAAGCATTGTCCTAATTCTGAACCCTAGGTTTAGGCCTTCAATGTTTTTTCTGTTGTTTTATTTTGGTTTTTCCAGAGAAGGATAGAGTGATAACTAATACCTACGCTATTGGAATCTTCCCTTATTTTCCAAAGTTGGCTCCTTCTACTGCCACAAAGGCCTTTCTTCAGCAAATAGCCTGAATCTAAATAAGATAAATAGGTGTCCTCTGGGGCTTACAGCACAGAGGCCTCTGGGCATTACTGAATACCCTCAATTAGGAAGTGTCATTCCTAGGTGGTGACAGTGACAAGGAACTAAATCCTAAGAAAGTGCAATCCAGGCACTTGAATTTCGGGTGACTAATTTGGTTGACTCCATTTGCAAGGTTTGACCCGCCACTGCAGGTGAAAGGATTTGATTGAGCATAGATCAAAAATCTCCCCAGAACTGAGTGACCTTGTTAAGCAACTTTGCTACATCTTTTATGCAGTGAGTTATGCTCAGCAAAGCACGGATATTTTCCATTAACCTCTGAGGCAGCAACAAATTTATCCATTGCTTTTCCCTCCTCACTCAACTCACTCAAATCCTTCAGCAAGATGTCCCTTGCTTTTCACATTTGCCACCTTGCCATGTGGGCTATGTGAATTAAGTCCCTGATTAAGACTGCTGTCTATACCAGAGCTCCATTGTTTTTTAGTTTCTTTAGTTTAAAGTGGGTCCCTGGAATTCTGTAAAAGAATTCCAAATAAAATTTTAAAAGTGCCTGAAGAAACAGATGGAATTTTTTTCCTTCTATATCTTATAAAAATATCTTTGAAACTGGATCAAATCAGTCCAAGCCTGTTTATAATAAGACTAAAGTGTCATGTCCTGTGTTAGGCACTACCCAAGTCATAGTTTCTGGAAAAATAGAGAGTATAGCTTATAGAAGAAGTTTTAGAGTCAGATAGACCTGGGTTCCCATCCTACCTCTTTCTCTGTGGTTTTGATAAAATAGCTAATTTCTCTGAGCCTCAGTTTGCTGGGGTTTTTAGCTCCCCCGGACCCGGGATCAGCCCTCGCCAGCCAGAGGAGAAGGCTGGGGGAGCACGCCCCAGCGGTGAGGCTGAGTCGGGAGGAGGCAGGAGTCAGCGGGTGGCCCACACTCAGCCCTCATGGCGGAGGACAATTAGAGACACCAGAGAGACCAGTCAAGCAGGAACTCGTTTATTGAAGAAGTCACACAGCATATATAGGGTGATTCAGCCAATCAGCTTTAAGATCAGCAAGCCATGGGAGGGGACATGAGCCAACCAGTGTGTTACACTCCCGGCCTGGCCAAGTTCCCTCAACAGCAAGTGAGCCATTGGCTGAGGTGTCCTTTTTTCCCCACATCAGTCACTATAAGTACAAAATGGGAATAACAGAACTACCTCCACAGAATTTGTAAGCATTGGATGCCATCAGTGAAATGTTTATTTGAGTATGTACAAAAAGTGAGGAGACCCAAATAGTAGTTGCTTATTGTTTTGTTGCAGGGAGTGATTTAGCTTTGATTTAGAAAACCATGGTTTGGGGAAGAAGCAATTGAAGTCAATAACTCTAAGATAATGCCCAGATGATCACATCCATGGACAGCTCTCCTTCTTGCTGCAGTAGATCTTTATTCCTTTCTGGAACTAACATGTTTTAAATACCTTCTATTGAAATGAAATATTAGAAGCAACATTTACCTTAATATCATGTGTCACCTGTGTGGACATAAATGATGCCCACAAAAATCCTTAGATACATCTTTAATCTTAAGGCAGCAAGAGAAGAATGCTTTGAAACACAGTGTAGTTACCGTCCATGTTATTAGCATCTCTCAGCATTATTGGTCAAGGCCAGCCATAGGCAGACTCTGGCTCAGCCACTTGTGCTTTACAGCACAGCAGTAAACATGCTGTTTTGCTGAGCCTGCTGGGGAACAGTCATGCCTGGAATTGTTGCTATGCTACTGAATGGATCGCAAGCTCATGATATTCCCACAGCAACCTAGACAGCATGCATGGAAACCTGCTGGGATTTCTATCAGAGCCCCTAATAGCCACATGGCCATTTGGAAAATGTTTGCTTATTCTAACCTAGACCTTAGAACATTCATGGTTAACAAATGACAAGCATAATTGGAGATTGCAGACATTTTTTTTAAGTGTTAAAGATTTTGTTAGATTCAATCACTTTAATTATTTTCGATGCCATTGGTCTGCCATGGCATGTCACATCACCAAAGGCTCAAATCACACAAAGTAAGAGTTGAATAACAAGATGGAAGGAGGTTATCAGAGACACAAAAGAGGATAGTGACCCAGAGGACCTACAATTGCCATCCCAGATGGTAAGGGCTTGATAATTCTCCTGGTTTTACTCGCAGCAACACACCCACTTGTGTGGTAATGGCCACATAGTTGATTATGCTCTAAGCCAATCCTCTACCCCCAAACCAAGCACCTATGTCTACCTTCATTGGAGGTCTGCCCCCTAACATGCCACATGATCACAAAAATGTAGTTTAACATAAAGAAAAAAGAAAAAAAGCGTTTGATCCTGTTGGATATCTGGCTCTTTAAGCTGTTCCAAATGTAGAATTTGAGTTAGCAATATTTGTCACGAGGGATTTCTCTTTTAACTTAGATTCAACTTTTTATTCCTCCTTTCTTGATCTGATAGATTGTCCTGAAGGCATCAAGCCTCCTGGGTTTATCCCCAATGTGCTTCTAGATCTAGTCCATGTGAATTCTATTGCTTGCTGCTTTTATTTTCTCTCTGTGTGAATTTTCCAATGACTTTAATTAAGCCCCCTTTAGTTTTATGAGCTTCTCAGTATCTGATATAAAATCTTTCACACATTTTAAAAAAACTCAAATTGGAAAGAGTTCAGCCATAAGAGATATGAAATCTGTTTAAGTTGCTATATTATAAAAAGGTCAGCCCTTTAAACAGTTGAGTTAAACAGGATGAAATTGGGTTAAGCTGTCCCTCTGGGGGTTAGTATGCCCAGCTCATCCACAAGCACACTAATCCTGGAGAAAAGCACCAGGCTTCTTTCCTCTCCCTGGTGCTGGTCACATCTCAGCAGTCAAGGGCCTCTGTGAAAGTAAGTGGTAGAGGGTTCTCGCAGCCAACACAAAGTCATATACAACACAAGTAAAGCTTCATTATAGAAATCAAAGAGCAGATAGTCATAATGATGGTTGGAATCAAGAACACCGTCCTTTTAATATTAATAACCTTGGTTTTTCATAACATATCCTGATTTTTTGTTGTTGTTGTTTTTTACTTTGTTTTGTTGTTTAATGGAAATATGTCAGGTGAAAAAGAGCCCCGGAAGGTAATGATACACTCAAATCAATGAATTTTACTCTACTGCTGTCTACAACATACACATCTTCTCTCTATAGAATTTTTAGTTAATGGAATCTGCTAGAATATGATAACAAAACCGTAACTCCACAATCCTGTCATACTTTCTTCCATAACACTATTCACACTGGCAAGTTGCCCAAGGAGTATGTACAGGAAAGATGATGTAAAAACAAGTAAATATTTTATTACTAGCCTGCATTAAGCTCCCTAAACCTCACGAAAACCATGAGGACCCTATCTGCCTTCTTGCCTCCAATGAAAAGCCCACCTACATACTGTTCTCTGCCTCCTTTGTCCAGAGCGCTGACCTATTTTAGCACATCCTCACAAACTGGAGAAGTCTTGGTCCTATTTAAAAAAAAAAAAAAATACCATAAAAAATGCCTATAAAAAGAGACAATATCCTTGAGAGAGAAATAACCCAAAAATGGCCTTCTTACATAAAAGATACAAATTTCTATCTCTAACTCATATCCAAACATTTACTGAATACCTACCTGATCCATCAGGTAACATTAAAAACTTTCCTCAGTCTCTCTGGTAGGGTCATATGAGGAAAGTTAGAAGGCAACAATAGTTACAAGGGCTCCTACTCAGTGCTCTGTATAAAGAATCACCTGGGAAATGGGACAAGATCCAGGAACACACACACATGCACAGGTGCCATGTGCCTCTACAATTTTTGACATAGTGTTGCAGACAACCTTCAGGAACCATTGCTAATAGTGACATAGTATCATTTCTACAACTGAGTTACTTGAAGAATAACAAAGATGCTTTTCCTTGCCACAGAAGTGGGATAGGACAGAAGTAAACAGATAAATAGCAAAAATATTCACATTGATCAGAGAGAAAATTGTCAGCTTATGGAAAAGGGAAGCAAGGAAATATTCTGAGGGGCCTGAGGGCATACATCATAAAGAAGAGGTTCAAGTGTCTACACATGTGATTTTCCCAAAGGATCCCAAGAGTTCCTTGCTCTTCTGAATGATGCAAAGAAATTAACTTTTCCCAGTCACAACCTCTCACCTCCTGCCTTGGCTAGAGATGAGAAAGCTCCCATGTTCACTTTTCTGAAACACAGCGTTTGGGAAGAACACTTAAATGCCAGAAGCTATTGAAATTGTCTTTGATTCCCTCATGTACTAACTGCCAAATAGCAAATTTAACACAGAAGTCTCACCATGTCATATAAATACCTTGCTCTGGCCCCCAGGGATTTCTCCAGCTCTAAAGGCAATAAAAATTCTATAATAAAACCAGTAATAATGTGTATTATTATTTGTCTCTTTAAAAAATAATAGCTATAGACAACCCAGGCCCTCCTAATTAGCACTGGAGGAGTTTGGAACCAAAATATTCAAGTTGCCTTTGAAAAGTAACTTAACACATAATCTGAATTTAGACAGTGAGGAACAATCCAAACGTATGAAAAGCATCATCCTAACAAGTAGCTAGAAACTAATTGTTATGGTTTAGATATGAGGTGTTCCCCAAAAGCAGCTCATGTGTGAGACAATGCAAGAATTTTCAGAGATGAAATGATTAGATTATGAGAGCTTTAATGTGATCAGTGAGTTAATCCACTAATATGAATTAACTGGGTGATAAGCATAGGCAGGTAAGGAGTGATTGGAGGTTGGGGATGTGACTTTGAGGTTTATATTTTGTCCCTGGTGAGTGAAGTCCTCTCTCTCTCTCTCTCTCTCTCTCTCTCTCTCTCTCTCTCCTCCCTCCTCCTCCTCCTCCTCCTCCTCCCTCCCTTTTGGTGCCATGTCCTGAGTTGCTTTACTCCATCACTCCCTTCCGCCATGATGTTATGCCTTACAGACGCAGAGCTATAGAGTTGGCTGATGATGGACTGAACCTCTGAAACCATGAGCCAAAATAAACCCTTCTTCTATTATTTTGTCCAATCTTATGGTCACAGGGGTACAAAGCTGACTAAAACACAAAATTTTGGTGAGACCTAGTAGTAAATAATTTAATATCTGAAAAATTACCATAAATATTGTATATATATCCTTTAATATATTAAATACCTATTATTGCCAGCACAGCTTTAACATAATGCTTCCATTAGTATAACTATTTAATGTTTTTTTTCTTTCCAGTTAGCTTATTTACTAAGAAACATCAATGTAGGACTTCCTCACTTAATAGACATATTGCTAGAGAACTGTAACCACAACTCAATTTTGATGTATCAAACCAAAACTTGCAAATGCTTTTCATTATACACTTTAGAGACGCAGTCAGTTGAACATTCACAGTACTAGCACATTCTTCTTTACTCCCCTTATTCTGGTCATTTAAACAGAGTAAATAAAGGCATTTCATGGAGTAGTCATGCTCAAGGTCTGAGGAGGACAAGGATCCAGGAAAGAGCATGAATCAAAGAACTGAGAAATTGAATGAGCAGTCGACCTCAGAATGCACATATCTAAGAAAACTTATGCATGTATACTGCCAGAGGAGAACGCCAAAAAAAGATCTGTTAAGACTCTTCTAGACCCACCAACCTATGAGTGAGTAGGTGAGGATATGAACGGTAGTCATCTTTAGAATACTGTTACCTAATTTCCATACCATAATCAAATAAACTACTGCCACTTCTGATTCTTGGTATACTATCCACATCTTTCATATGAAAAATTTCTTCTCAGAAATTTTTAAACTAGGACTCTGGGAAAATGGAAGAATAGAGAGATAGCATCCCTGGCAGCTCCATGGCATAAAACCTAGAAAAGCATATAGGCAGCTTCTCAGCAAGGTGGGTGAATGAACAAAAATTAGGAGGGACTTCACTGCCATTTAATACTGGACACTCGAAACAGATCAGGGACTCGGGAGATCTAATATAATAAAATAAGGAAAGAATCCCTAGCACCACAGCCATGGCAGCAAAAGCACAAACCAAAAGGGTCTCTCTGTGAATGCAGTAAAGCAATAAGGGAATTAAAGGAACCCTCATTCTCAAGATAACTGAGGCATGTTGGGATACAGAGCACTTAAGGATCAGAGTTACTGTCCAACTAAACAGTAAGGTGTGCTACATAATATCTTGTATGGGAAAGAAATCGGATCAAGAAAACATTTTGCAGTCGCAGTGTAGGGGTTGGCAACTGGGGGAGCCAAAATACTACACCACACAAGTGGAACCCAAAGGAGATTCCTGGAGTGCAGTCTTCCATCATGGACTGGCAATTGCTGAGCCCTGGAAGTGAACTGATTTAAATCTCCAGACCAATTGGTATTCAGTGAAGAGACTGGGGCATACCTAAGCCTAAATCATGACTCCAGGAGTTCTGCCTCCAGGATTAACTCTCTCACCCTATCAACCCCACTCTGAGGGTGGAGCAAAGATCATACTCCAGACAACCCCACCTAACTGCTGAGCAGGGAAGCTGAGGATCTTTTGAACTCCAACAGAAACAATTGTTCAATTTTTCATTGAGATCTTTTTTTTTCTTTTCTTTTTCCTTTTTTCTATCATACTTCCACCATTTTTGAAACCAATTATTTTTTATGCATCAGTTTATTGAGGACTAGGATGCCTGATTAGTATATTTGGGATTTTTTTGTATTCTTTTATTTTTACTTTTTTCTATTTTTAATTTTTTTTTAATTTTTACTTTACATATATTTTTTCTCTCACATATCTGTTTCCCTTGATTCTCTTTTTCTCTTTTCTCCTGCTAACAGCCTATATCTATTATTCCCTCTTTTACTCTTCCTTTAATTTTTTACTTATGTCTTCTCTCCTCCCTCCTCATAAATATCTCATCCTATAGCACTTCTATTCTCTCTTTGCCCACCATTTGAAATTGTAAACCCTTTTGCAAACTTACTGTTTTGATTATAGGCAATAACATAACATTTCATTTCTGTGTATTGCAACAAAACTGTAGCAGGAGATATTTGGTTTAAGGCTATAAATCGTTTGCATTGGTGCTATTATTATTTGTTTCCCCCTTAAAGGCAAGGGACTGGAAACCTTCAGGGATACCATAAGTCTGCAGGGTAGAAACTGTACTTCCTCAGATCTGCACTGCTAGATGGGTAGACATACAAACAACATGAAAAAACAAGGGAACAAATCACCCCAAACAAACCAAGATACTCCAATAATAGAATCCATTGACTCCACAAAGAAAGAAATGTTAGAGAAGGAGTTTAGACTGTACCTAGTTAAACTGATCCATGAGGTAAAGGACAATGTAAGGAGAGAAATCAGAGAGAAAATTCAGGAGGCAAAAGATCACTTCAATAAAGAGATAGAGATTATGAAAAGAAATAAAGCAGAAATCCTCAAAATGAAGGAATCAATAAAATAAATTAAAAATTCAATGGAAAGCATCACCAACAGACTAGACCATTTGGAAGACAGACCTCATACAATGAAAACAAAATACATAATCTTGAAAATAATGTTGATCATGGAGAAAAGATGTTAAGAGACCATGAACATAACTTCCAAGAAATGTGAGATAACATGAAAAGACCAAATTTAAGATTTATTGGGATAGATGAAGGCACAGAGATACAAACCAAAGGAACACACAATCTTTTCAATGCAGTATTATCAGAAAATTTCCCAAACCTAAAGAATGAAATGAAAAATCAAATACAGGAGTTTTACAGGATGTCAAATATACAAAATTATAACAGACCCACACCAAGGCACATTACAATGAAAATGTCTAGTATACAGAATAAAGATAGAATTTTAAAGGCTTCCAGAGAAAAATATCAGATTGTGGTTAGAGGGAAAACAATTTGGACCTCAGCTGATTTGTCAACCCAGACAGTCAAAGCCAGTAGGTCTTAGAATATCATATACCAAGCTCTGAAAAAAAATGGATGCTAACCAAGAATACTACACCCAGAAAAATTAAGCTTCAGATTTGAAGGTGAAATAAAAACCTTACATGATAATAAAAGTTAAAAGAATTCACAGCTAGAAAGCCTACTCTGTAGAACATACTCAGCAAAATATTCCATGAATGTGAAATGAAAAGAAAAAGTGAAAACCAGAAGAAAGGAACTACACTAAAGGAATAATCAATAAAAGGAGAAACTAATTCAAATTAAAAACCAGAAATAAACCAAAATGACTGGAGATACAAATCATATCTCAATAAGAACTCTGAACATAAATGGCCTAAACTCATCAATTGAAAGACATAGATTGGCAGAATGGATTTTTAAAAAACAAAAAAAAACCAACAATATGCTGTCTCCAAGAGACGTACCTCCTAAAAAAAGACATCCACAGACTGAAAGTGAAAGGATGGAAAAAAAACATATCACTCACATGGACCACATAAACAAGCAGGAGTTTCTAACCTCATAACAGATAAACTGGACTTCAAACCAAAATTAATCAGAAAGGAACAAAGAAGGATATTTCATACTGCTTAAGGGAATTAAATATCAACAAGACAATATAGTAATAAATATGCCTCAAACAATGGAGCATCTACATACATCAAAAAAAACCTCAATTTCGAGAATCAAATAGATCACAACACAATAATACTGGGTGACTTTAACATGTCTCTGTCTCCATTGGATAGATCCCCCACACAAAAACTAAACAAACTATAGAATGAAATAACACAATCAATAATTTAGACTTAACAGACATATGTACAGTTTTCATTATCAATAATCAAATACATTTCTCAGCAGCACATGGATCCTTCTCTAAAATAGTTAATATTTTATGCCACAAAGCAACTTTTAGCAAATACAAAAAAAAAAAAAAGATAATACCTCGCATTCTATCAGATCATAAAAAAAAATAAAATTGGAAATCAATAATATAATTTTCTACTCCAACACCTGGAGACTAAATAATATACTATTGAATAACAAATGGGTGACAGAAGAAATCAGAGAGGAAATTAAAAAATTCTTAGAGGTAAATGAGAACACCATTACAACATAGAAAAATCTCTGGGACACTATGAAGGCAGTGCTAAGAAGACAGTTCATTGCATTGAGCTCATTCATTTGCATTGAGCTCATTCATTAAAAAAATAAAAAGTCAACAAACAAATGACCTAACATTACATCTCAAAACTCTAGAAAAAGAAGAACAAATCAACACCAAAAGTAGAAGGCAGGAAATAATTAAAATCAGAGCTGAAATCAATGAAATTGAAACAAAAGAAACAATTGAAAAAAATGACAAAATGAAAAGCTTATTCTTTGAAGAAGTAAATAAAATTGATAAACTGTTAGCCACCCTAATGAAAAGAAGGAGGGATAAAACTCAAATTACTAAAATGTGTGATGAAAAGGGAAATATCAAATAGACAATACTGAAATACAGAAGTTAATTAGAAACTATTTTGAAAATTTGCACTCCAATAAAATACAAAATATCAAAAAAATCAACAAATTTCCAGAGAAATATGATCTACCCAAACTGAATCAGGAGGACATACACAATTAAAACAGATCATTTTCAATCAATGAAATAGAAGATGCCATCAAAAGCCTACCAACAAAGAAAAGCCCAGGAACAGACAGATTCTCAGCCAAGTTCTACAAGACCTTCAAAGAAGAATACCAATATTCTTCAAATTATTCCATGAAATAGAAAAGGAGGGAACACTTCCAAACTCATTCTATGAGGCTAGTATCACACTGATACCAAAACCAGACAAAGACACATCAAGGAAAGAAAACTTCAAACCAATATCCCTGATGAACATAGATGCTAAAATTCTTAATAAAATTCTGACAAATTGCATACAAAAACATATTTAAAAGATAGTGTAGGGGCTGGGGTTGTGGCTCAGTGGTAGAGCACTTGCCTAGCACATGCAAGGCCCTAGGTTCGATCCTCAGCACCTCATACAAAAAAAAAAAAAAAAAAAGATGGTGTACCATGATCAAGTGGGGTTCATCCCAGGGATGCAAGATTGGTTCAACATACAAAAATCAATAAATGTAATACATCACATCAATACACTTAAAGATAAGAATCATATGATATCTCAATAGATAACAGAAAAAGCATTCAATAAAAATACAGCACCAGTTCATGTTCAAAACACTAGAAAAACTAGGGATAATAGGAAATTACCTCAACATTGTAAAAGCTATCTACACTAAGCCCAAGTCCACATCATTCTAAACAGGGAAAAATTAAAAGCATTCCCTCTAAAAATTGGAACAAGACATGGACGCTCTGTTTCACCACTTCTATTCAACATAGTCCTGGAAACTCTAGCCAAAGCAATTAGATAGATGAAAGAAATTAAAGTGATACAAATAGGAAAAGAAGAACTCAAACTATCACTATTTGCTGATGACATGATTTTATATTTAGAAGATCCAAAAAGGACATTATTACCCTATGTATGAGTATGATTGCACAAATGCTATGTAGCTCTACAACATATAAAACCAGAGAAACAAAAGGTTTTGCTCCACTTACGTACAATGAGTCAAACTGCATTCTGTTGTCATATATAACTAATTAGGACAAATAAAATAAATAAAAGAACTTCTAGAGCTGATAAATAAATTCAGCAAAGTAGCAGGATATAAAATCAACACCCCTAAATCAAGTGCATTTCTGTACTTTAGTGATGAATCATCTTAAAGAGAAATTAGGAAAACTACCCCATTCACAGTAGCCTCAAAAAAATAAATAAATAAAATCCTTGAGAATCCATCTAAAAGAGGTTAAAGAACTCTGCAATGGAAATTACAGAACACTAAAGAAAGAAATTAAAGAAGACCTTAGAAGATGGAAAGATCTCCCATGTTCTTGGATAGGCAGAATCAATATTGTCAAAATGGATAAACTACCAAAAGTGTTATACATATTTAATCCAATTCCTATTAAAATCCCTTCTTCTTAATAAAAATAGAAAAAGCTATCATAATATTTAGTTGGAAGAATAAGAGACCCAGAATAGCCGAAGCAATCCTTAGCAAGAAGAATGTAGCAAGAGGCATCATAATACCAGATGTTTAACTGTATTACAGAGCTATGGTAAAAAAAAAAAAAAAAAAATTGGCATATAATTGGCACCAAAATATACATGTAGACCAATGGTACAGAATAGAAGACACAGAGGCAAACCCACATAAATCCAGTTATCTCATACTAGACAAAGGTGCCAAAAACTTACATTGGAGAAAAGATAGCCTCTTCAGCAAATGGTGCTAGGAAAACTGAAAATCCATATGCAGCAAAATGAAATAAAACCCCCTATCTCTCACCATGCACAAGACTAAACTCAAAGTGGATCAAGGACCTAAAAATTAGACCACAGACCCTGCACTAATAGAAGATAAAGTAGGCCCAAATTTACAACATGTAAGCTTAGGACCTGACTTCCTTAACATGACTCCTAAAGCACAAGAAATAAAATCAAGAATCAATAAATGGAAGGGATTCAAACTAAAAAACTTTTTCTCAGCAAATGAAATAATCAATAATGTGATGAGAGATCCTACAGAATGGGAGAAAATATTTACCACGTGCATATTCAATAGAGCACTAATCTCCAGGATACATAAAGAACTCAAAAAACTTAACACCAAAAAAGCAAACAACCCAATCAATAAATGGGCTAAGAAACTGAACAGACACTTTACATAAGAAGATATACAATTTATCAACAAATATAGGAAAAAAATGTTCAACATCTCTAGCAATTAGAGAAGCATAAATCAAAACTACTCTTAAGATTTCATCTCACTCCAGTCAGAATGGCAATTATTAAGAATATTTGCAACACTAACTGTTGGATAGAATGTGGGGGAAAGGTGCACTCATACATTGATGGTGGGACTGCAAATTGATGCAACCACTCTGGAAAGCAGTATGGAAAGTCCTCAGAAAACTTGGAATGGGGCTGGGGTTGTAGCTCAGTGGTAGAGCACTTGCCTAACATGTCTGAGGCACTGGGTTCAAATCTCAGCACCACATATAAATAAATAATAAATAAAGGTCCATTGACAACTAAAAAAAAAAGAAAAACTTGGAATGGAATCACCATTTGACCCAGCTATCCCACTCCTTGGTTTATACCCAAAGAACTTAAAATCAGCATACTATGGAGATACAACCACATCAATGTTTATAGCAGCTCAATTCACAATAGCTACACTATGGAACCAACCTAGATGCCTTTCAACAGATTAATGGATAAAGAAAGTGTGGTATATATACATAATGAAATATTACTCAGCCTTAAAGAAGAATAAAATTATGGCATTTACCAGTAATTGGATGGAGTTGGAGAATAACACGCTAAGCAAAATAAGACAATCCCAAAAAACCAAAGACCAAATATTTTCTCTGATACACGAATGCTGATGCATAATAGGGGTGCTAGGGAAGAATGGAGAAACTTTGGATTGGGCACAGTGAGTGAGGGGAGGGGAAGGGGTTTGGGGTAGGAAGAATAGTGGAATGAGATAGACATTATTACCCTATGTACATGTATGATTGCACAAACAGCATGACTCTGCATAGTGTACAGAAGTGTTGAAATGCATTTTGCTATCATGTATAACTAATTAGAACAAATGTATAAAAAGATTAAAAATTGGTTAATTTTATGTAAATAAAATTGCATCAAGGAGACTTTTTTCTATCAAATTATTTCCATCTAGGACTTCCAACTTTCCCTAATTTCTCCCAAATTATTTGTCAAGTTTGTTACAATTTATATATAATAAAATTCACCTCTTCAGTGTACATTTCAATAATATGTGACAACTACATAGCCTTGTTCCTGGCATCATAAATGAGATTTACAACATTTCCATCACCTCTAGAAACCTCTTTTCTATCCTTTTAATCAATCCCTTTCTCTGTTGCTCAGCCTGGGCAACCACTGATCTGATTCCTGATGGTGTTGTATTGCTTTTTCCAGAATGTCACATCAATGGAAACATTTAGCATTTTGTATCTCCCTTCTTTATTTTAGCATAATGCTCTTGAGATTCAAACATCTTGTTGCATGTATTAGTATTTGCTCCCTTTCAATCTTGTGGATTTCCCACTAAGTGGATGTAATATTATTTGTGCATTCATTTATTTACAAGCTTATTTACTACCTTTATTTATTTATTTATAAATAACTGGTGGTTAGCAGTTTGGGAATGTTACGAATAAATCAAATATTAGTTTGTGGTTAAACATATGTTTTTATTTATTTTGTGTAAGAATGCTGAATCTGATGAAAAGTGTATGTTTAAATTCACAAATTCCAAAATTTTTCCCAAATGGGTCTCATTTTTCCTATATTTAAAAAAAAATTATGTTTATGTTATAGTTGGACACAATACCTTTATTTTATTTATTTATTTTTATGTGGTGCTGAGGATCAAACCCAGGGCCTCGCATGTGCTAGGCAAGCACTCCACCACCAAGCCACAATCCCAGCCCTCATTTGTCCTATATTTTTAATAAGCACTTGGTTTGTTAGTCGTTTTGATGTTAGCCATTCTAACATGAGTTTAGGGGTAACTCATAGTTTGGCTGAATATTTATTTCCTTTATGACAAATTTTGTTGAGCATCTTTTCATATGCTTATTTGCAATATCATGTATTCTTTGCTAAAGTAATTTGTGAATAACTTATCTATTTTGGTTGGGTTGTTTATTGTCTTATTTATTTATAAGAATTTTTATATCTCATTCTTAATTGATGTGTTTATAAATATCATGTCCCACTATATATATCACATTTCATTTTACTTACAGTGGTTTTTCAAAGTGCAAATATTTTTCTTCACAATGAAGTCAAGTATATAAAAAAATAGAAGATACTGTAACACCTGGAAACTAAATAATATACACTATTGAGTGACCAATGGATAGCAGAAGAAATCAGGGATGATATAAAAAAAAATACTTAAAAGTAAATGAGGGGCTGGGGTTGTGGCTCAGTGGTAGAGCACTCGCCTAGCATGTGCACGGCTCGGGTTCGATCCTCAGCATCACGTAAACATAAATGCATTGCATTGTGTACAACTAAAGCAAATAAATATTTTTTTAAAAAAGTAAATGAGAATAGCAACACAGCATATCAAAATCTCTGGGATACTATGAAAGCAGTTCTAAGAGAAAAGTTCATTGCACTGAGTTCATTCAATAAAAGAATAAAAAATAGCCAAATAAATAACCCAACATTACATCTCAAAGCCCTAAGCAAAGAATATGAAAAATGTTCAACATTTCTAACAATTAAAGGAATGCAAATTAAAACTACACTGAGATTTCATCTCACTCCAGTCAGAATGGCAATTATCAAGAATACAAGCAACAATAAGTGTTAGCAAGGAGATGTGGGGGAAGTACACTTATACATTGCTGATGGGGCTGCAAATTGGTGCAACCACTCTGGAAAGCCATATGTAGTGTCCTCAGAAAACTTGTAATGAAATTACGATATCTTCCAGTAAATGGATGGAACTGGAGAATATCATGCTAAGTGAAATAAGCCAATCCTAGAAAACCAAATGCCAAATGTTTTCTCTGATATGCACATGCTAACTCACAATAGGGGGCAAGGGTAGGAAAGAGTAGAAGAAGTTTGGATTAAACAAAGGGGAATGAAGGCAAGGGAGAAGGAATGGGAATAGGAAAGACAGGAGAATGAATCGGACATGATTCCCTATGTGCATGTATGATTACATGACCAATGTAATTCTACATCACATACAACCAGAATGAAAAGTTATACTCCCTATATGTATAATATGTCAAAAATACATTCTACTATCATGTATAACTAATAAGAACAAATAAAAAAATATTCTAAAAATTTTAACAATCTTTTTAAAAAGAGAAAAGTTTATACTAGACTAGGTGCATGGCACACACCTATAATCCCAGCTACTTGAAGGCTGAGGCAGGAGGAGTACAAGTTTGAGGCAACTTAGCAAGACCCTTTCTGAAAATAAAAAAGTACAAGGGCTGAGGATGTAGCTCAGTGGTAAAGCAGCCTTGGGTTCCATCCCCAAAACAAAAAAAGTTGGTGGGGGGGGGGGGGCGGTTAGACTCATGCTTTCTTATGGCTTAAGGGTCATTGATTAACATAAATCAAGACATTTAAGGAAGAAAAATAGAGTATTAACTATAGAAACACAACCAGATACTGTGTGTTCCTTCAATTCCCTCTCCTATTTAGCCCCTAAGCCAAGCAACTTTCCTCACTTACAATCTAAAATAATGCATGGTTGGAAAAAAATTGGTGGTTGAATGAGATGGATATCATTATCCTAAATGCATGATTGAAGATCTGAATGGTACTTATATACTTTGTATACAAGCAGTTGTATGTAAAAAGATACTATACTTGTGCATGATGAATAAGTAAATAAATAATAAAAAATTTAAAAAAAAATAAATAAATAAAAAAAAAAAAATAATGCATGATGCATAAAACTTGTTCATTTATAAATAATAAAAAGAGTCTGGTTGCAATTGTTTGAAACAGTAGTCAGATAGTGAAAACAAAGAGATGGTATATTCAAATGATTTTTTTAATGAAAACCAAATGAAATAGAAGAACATGCAGTGGTAGAAGTGGTGGTTTGCCTTTTGTTTATTCACAATCGAGGCAATACACCAAAATTATCATAGTGAGCAGAATATACTGTTGGCTAACATAAGTCCATTTCTCCAAGAATAAAAAATGCAGGCACTTATTCTGTGTACTTGGATTTCTTAGTTAGTTAGGAAAATTTCAACTTAGCTGTACAAACCACAGGACACCTAAAGGTATCCACATCTGAATATTTTGTGGAATAAAAAAATATTTTATTTTATCTTTGAATTTTATTTTTAAGGGCATATTTCTTCTTTTGGCTAAAGAAGTTATTTATTTGATTGTACTAAGGATTTATTTAGACAGGTGAATTTAAGAAGTCACTTGTGGTGAAGAAAAGACTGGAAGCAGAGGACCAGTGAGGGAACCTGGTCTCAGGGCATACTGATAATGATTGAGAGTATTGGACAGAAAATATTTGGAGGTAAAGCAGAAACTTTCTTATGGAAATACTGGCTATAGAGAAACAAGAGACAATCAAGGATAACTTAAACTCAGGCTATGTTTGTTCTATGTACTGAGAATCTCCTAGGATAAGATAACAAATAAGTCCTTCAGTAGAAGGAAAAGGACAGAGGGAAAAAAGGAAGTAAAATAAAATAAAGTTTGAGAAACATATTAGACATCTAAATGGCATGTTAAGCAAGTTAAAACTACACTGAGATTCCATCTCACTCCAGTCAGAATGACAGTTATGAAGAATACATGTAACAATTTTTGTTGGTGAGGATATGGAGGAAAATGTACACTCATACATTGCTGGTGGGACTGCAAATTGGTGCAACCACCCTGGAAAGCAGTATGGAGAGTCCTCAGAAAACTTGGAATGGAACCACCATTCGATCCAGTTATACCACTACTTTGCTATATACTCCAAAGACTTAAAATCAGCATACTACAGTGACACCACTACATCAATGTTTATAGCAGCTCCATTTGCAATAGCTAAACTATGTTACCAATCTGGGTAACCTTCAACAGATGAATGAATAAAGAAAATGTGGTTTATATACACAATAGAGTATTACTCAGCCATAAAGAAAAATGACCTTATGACATTTGCCAGTAAATTGATAGATCTGGAGATCATCACACTAAGTGAAATAAGCCAATCCCAAAAAACCAAAGATCAAATGTTCTCCCTGATATGCAGATGCTAACACACAATAGGGAGTGGGAGGGAAGAATAGAAGTTCAGTGTCATAGACAAAGGGGAATGAAGGGAAGGGAGAGGGAATAGGAATAGGAAAGACAGTAGAATGAATTGGACATAACTTTCCTAAGTTCATATATGAATACATGACCAGTGTAACTTCACATCATGTACAACCACAAGAATGGGATCCTAATTAGAATAAGTTATACTCCATGTTTTATGTTAAATGTGCCCTACTGTCATGTATATCTAAAAAGAACAAATAATAAAAATAATAAACAAATGGAATGTTAGTAGATGAGTGGATTCCTGATGAAGGTTGGGCTAGAGTTATCTGGGAATGATTGGAATACAGAATATATTCAAAGCCTCAAAATTGCCCAACCAGGGTGTGTAAATGGAAAAGCCACCAGGTGACCCAACATTTAAAGGTCAAATGGAGAAACCAAAAGTGACAAAGAATAAGAGAATACCCAGTAGTAGAAAACTGAGAACAACTGACATCCTTTATATGAAGGAAAAACAGGGCTTCAAGAAGAAGGGAGTGGTAGACTGTGTCAAACGATGCTGACAAGTCAGTATTATAGAATGATGATTGGATTTGGGGACTTCATTGGCCAGGCTATCAAATGCAGTCTTAGTGGGCTGGTGGGAACATAAGCCTGATGAGAAAGAGTGGATTGAGGAGAAAATAGGTAATGACAAAATACAGATAGTTACTACAAAAACAGAGTTTTGCAGTGAGAGGAAACTTTTCAGGACAATAGCTGAAAGCAAAGGAAGGCTAAAGACAGGTTTCTCCCAAAAGACGGATGATATTAAGCATGACTATACACTAGGAGGAAGAACTCAGTAAAGAGGAAGAAGGCAAAGATGCAGGACAGAAAAAGGATACACAAGAGGAAAAACTTTGCAAAGACAAGAGTCCTTGGGATTCAGGACATAAATGCAAAGGGTATCCTTGAAAAACACGTGATTTATGCTTGGTTTGACAAAATACAGTTGCAGGTACAGAAATAACGGTGGGGCTCCTGATAAGAACATGAGAAAGTTGCAAATGTACTGAATAAAAGATAAAATAAAAGAGCAAAATACACCTACCTGCATAACAAGTTAATACATCATTAAGGATTGACTTTTGTTTTGTTTTGTTTTGTTTTTACTATTTCTCTTTTGAGAAATAATCCTCATTGCCATGTCTTTAATTTTCCAGCTCAAAATATACTGGAGGGGCTGGGGTTGTAACTCAGTGGTAGAGTGCTAGCTGAGTATGTGTGAGGCACTGGGTTTGATTCTCAGTACCACTAAAAGTAAACAAATAAAATAAATGTCCATTGACAACTAAAAATATATTTTTAAAAAATATATATACTGGAAATGTCTGGTCTTTTTTCAGACCAAATTATATGTCTGCTTAAAATAAAACAGAGCAAGTAAACAATTTATTTACTGTCATCATTCCACTGAAGACTTCCCTTCCAATGAAGCAAGAATCCACCCTTGATTTAAGGTTAAAAAAAAAAGAAAAGAAAAAAATAAAAAGAAGTTACCTTAAAGCAATTAACATTCAACTATGCTAATGAAAGAGGAAATAACCAGGATGAACTCTGGTATTTCATAAATTAACAAACATATGGGGCCATAATAGGAAAACCAGCTCTTAAAGCACCAGAGCAAAAAGAGAATGTGAAGCGTATGTTACCAGAAGAAAATAAGACAGTCAGAAGGCCTGAAGGTGTGTCCAGAATTCAATGGGCTGACAGTTTCCTCATAGAATATGGGAATTAAATTCCCAACCACTGAAGTTAATGAACTTATGTATTGAGAAAAATATAAAGAGACTTAAAAGTTATGAAAAAAATTTCACATTAAATTATTCAACAATTTCATCATTAGTTCAAAGAATTTGAATGCATGATTACTGTATGCAAACATGTAAGACGAGGTCCTATGAATACATAAAACACTGGGTTTCCTGCTCACAAATGCTTCTGTATAAAACAACAACAATGGTATACAGAAGCAAGAGGAGCCAAGAAAAGAAAACATCCACACATGCCTTTGAGGGAAGTCATTTTTAATGCTCACAGCAAGCCATAAATATATTATTTTCACATGTACTTGAACTTACAGCATACTCCATGAAGTGTGACCTTATTGCCTATTCCAAGAATTCTCATATGAATAGCCATTGTGACTAAACAGCTTTTGCAACATCAAAGATATTTTTATTTTTGATAAAATTTAAGAAGTATCCAGTGATCACTATCAGCTCCATTATTTAGCCACTTAACTAGGCTATTTTTGCTTATTTTGTTTCAGTTTTTAAGCTACCATTACGATAATTTTTCTTTTTGTTTTTCTGAACTGTGGCATTAAGATGATTTTTCTTTTTTTTTTTTTTTTTTTTTTTTTTGTACTTGGTATTTAACTCAGGGGCACTCGACCACTGGGCCACATCCCCAACCCTTTTTCGTATCTTATTACAGACAGGGTCTCACTGAGTAGCTAAGTGCCTTGCCATTGCTGAGGCTGACTTTGAACTTGCGATCCTCCTGCCTCAGCCTCCCAAGTGCTGGGATTACAGGCGTGCGCCAATGCGCCGGGCTTAAGATGATTTTCCTAATGATAATTTATTATGCAAAAGCCAAAGGGCCAAGATTACATTCTGTTATGGGACAACTTAGATTACAAAGTCAATAAGAAATATCTCTTACTCCACAATAATTAGATTTAATCATAATTTGTTGCCAACTAGTCTGCTATAATAAAAATATGTGTACCTGCAAAATTTTCATAGTAATGCTTTTTAGATAATGAAAATGATAAAACCCATGTGATAATCCTTTGGAGAGAAAAATTACATTTTATAATTTATTATTTTTCCCTTATTGACATTTTTAAAGAATGTCAGAAAATAACTCAGAAGGGGAAAAAAATGTCCTGTACATTTCTGCTAAATCACCATAAACCCTGAATATAGTCAATGTGCCCAGCACTCCTTTTAAATAGATGCATTACGCTTCCCTTCAATAAATCTTAGTGAACTGCAACTAGATTTAACTAGATGAAGTTATTTTGTCAGACCTTAATAAATGGGGTTATAATAGAAAAATCTATGCATTTTCTAATTTAGGACTTTATGCTTAGTATTTCAAAGAAAGGAAAGAAATTAGGTGGAGTGTTTCAAAAGACTAATACTTTGTGCCATGGTCACATCATAACTAAAAAGAGATTTCCCTTATTTAGAGGTTATTTAGCTCAAGACAAAGAAAATAAAAAGCAGCTATGAAAAGCTTAGCTTCAGTTTAGGGCTCATAGAGGTGTGTTCACTATTTAAAATGAGCCCTTTTTTCCCTTCCTGCCAGTGACATTGTCAGAGGAGATGTATTAGTTGCAAGCTGTGAAGAGGCTCTTCCTGAGGATTTAGGGAATCTTTTGTTGCTCAGCAATTAATCATTCCAGAAAACAGTTTGAGGTACTGGTCTCTCATCTTACTCCATATGCATGAACCTGAAGAAAAAAATAAAGCTAATTGAAAACTCTTAAAAAGTCTTTTAATAGTCAAGCTGCCTCTTCTGTCTCTCCTCCTCTCCAGATCTGGTTGAAGATTTAAAAGATGACCACAGCTGCCTGGTTTAGGAGCCTAAGCAAATTTAAAGGAACAACCAAGGCTCTGGACTCAAGTTCATCTTGCCCATTTGGAAATAACCATCATACCACGTGTCAAAATGCAATCAACTTCCTCCTAAGAAATGCCAAAACTCACTAAGAAGAGGTAATAGGGCTTGAAACAATCCCTATGAAGCATTGGAATACTCTTTAAAATGCCAAAATGGCAGGGCTGGGGTTGTGGCTCAGCGGTAGAGCATTCGCCTAGCACGTGTTCCCTGCTGGGTTCAATCCTCAGCACCACGTAAAAATAAATAAAATAAAGATATTGTGTGCAACTACAACTAAAGAAAAATAAATAAATATTTTTTAAAATGCCAAAATGGCAGTTTCCTCCTAGGTTAGAGCAGTGAAATCATGCCAGGGAGGTGCCAGTGATTCAGTAAAGATAAAACCCAGTTGGGATTATAACTTAATCCTTTACTCCGTTTTCTGAACATGAAATTCTCTATTGAACTGCAAGGAAATGCAAGAAAAAGGCAAACACTATGCTATCAACAATGTCTGTGTGAGGAGTCATTCTTTGCCAATGAAATTATACCCAAATGATAATGATGTACTTACTTTAACTATTGCATTTAACATCACTTTTCTGTATCACCATTCACAGTGACATTTCCATATTATAAAAGAACAACATACCTTTATTCAAAATGTATCATACTTCCAGCTTCAGACAAGCTTGTTAAGGCCACATTTCTCAGAGGTTTGTGTACAGCAGGTAGCCTGACCGCAATGAGTCCTGAGTGTTTTGCTATCTGGATACCTCTACCAGACTGCTTCTACCACTATTTCTCAATAACATGGTGTTAGAGGAGTTTATTAGGAAATAGAATGAAAGGATCAATGCAAAATGAGTGGAACAACTAGTTGTAAAGAAACAACAATATACAGTGCGGACTATATCAAACTCAAGCGTGCACACACACGAGTAAGATAGTTCCTCAAATGATGAGCTCTTTGAGATATCAGTCTCTCATTCATCACTAGCTCTTCACATGTAGCACAATATTTAGTACCTACATGCTTAATAATATAATGGAACATGTGACTAAATATCTGATCCCTGTCAACTGGAGAAAAACTTTGGTTAGTTGTGGTCAAATGCAGGATTTTCTTCTAGGCTAATCCAGAGTCCTCCACTTTGATTCTGATTATTCTATTTTGGGTGCCCTATCCTATTCTTTTTTGATGGCAATCTGTGTTTATTAGACTTTCTGTAGTTGCCTGATTTTATGAGTACAAACAATAAAATCCTCATGAACTAATATCTAAGAAAATTCAGCCTTTATTTATGAGGATTGGTTGAACTGCAGGTTGGCATTAACCCAGGCATGAACTTCCCTATTGAGCTTTGTGGTCCCACACTTTCTCCCCTTTTCCTTACTGTGATTTGCTCCCTTATTTTGAATAGGAAGAAGATTTTGTCTTGCTTGTTTTGTTTCTGAAAAGAGACTTCTGGGTTGGAGTTTAAGCTAAAAATCAATCCCAACACTGGGCAGAAACAAAGACATTGTAAAATTTCCTGAGGAATACTGTGAAAGCTATTCCCTGGATGGCATTATTAAAAACAAGAAACACATCAACTGATTTATAAGGAAGCCTTCTTTGCTTGCTAATTGCCTGCTGCCTTAATTTAACCACTAGCAGAGAATTTTCTCTTTCTAGTGTTTCAAAACTAGAGTTATAACCATCTAATAAACTGAAAAATAATTACCTAGGATTCTCTAGACTCTGCCTCCTCCCACCAATTAAAAACAAAAGCTGTAAAAATTAAAATCTACCTCTGACAATCATCCAAATATCAACTTTCAAAATTTGAGGAAAAAAAATTTTTTTTAGAAGAAAAAGGATTGGATGTGCTTCACCCGTGAGGAAGTTCTTTGCAATTATGTCATAGCTCAGCCATAACAGGCTTTCTATCTTCATCAGGCTGTAATGCCTCAAACAGCTATTTCCTCAGAAACAAACACAAAATTGCACCAATTTGCTACAGGCACATTGAACATTTACAAACGTTACCTACCATTTCTTTTCTTCTCACTTCAGGTCTTCTTGTCATGCTCCTCTGAGATTTAATCACATTCACAACAAAAACTTTATGTTCCTCTCCCACCTCCTTGGAGCTATAATTTTAGTTTCTTTGTTATCTACAGGGTTTATCTTTTCGAGCCCATCAAATTTAGTCAAAATGATTTCTTTTTGCTCTTTAGGAAGTTATACTTTTTCTTTGTCATCGTGTCTTGGTGGAAAGTTTAAGTTATTCTACCATGTTCCTGAATCAGATATTATTTCTTTTTCTCTCAGACCACTGATCTCTTATGGGATCATATTTTTAATCCACGTATTTTAATCCATACAGTATTGATAATGATTAGATTGGGTCAGAGGCCTATTTTCAACATATTTTTTTCAAACATGGGATCTTTGGGCTTCTAGCAGGTTTCTGGGATGGAGAATGGCAAAATCTAAGCACAGTAATATCCTCTTTCAATATAATCATACCCGTGTGTCATGGTTTAGATAAGAGATGTTCCCCAAAAGATCATGTGTAAGATAATGCAAGAAAGATTGGAGGTGGAATGATTGAATTATGAGAGGCTTAACCTAATAAGTGCATTAATCCTCTAATGGAGATTAACTTACTGGTAACTGTAAGCAGGTAGGGTGTCACTGGAGGAGATCAGTCATGTGGGTGTGACTTTGGGATATATATTTGGTGAGGGAAATGTCTTCACCCCCACCTTTCTCTTTCTCTCTCTCTCTCTCTTCCCACCCCCACCATAGTCTCAGCTGTTTTCCTCAGCCACACTCTTCTGCCATGAAGTTCTGCCTCACTCAGGCCCCAAAGAATAGAGTCAGTCATCTATGAACCAAGACCTCTGAAACTGAAGCCCCAAAATAAACTTTTCCTCCTCTAATTATTCTTGGTGGATCGTTTGGTCACAGCAGTGAAAAAGCTGGCTAAAAATGGTGACTTTTGAGCTCGAGGGGAAGATGGCCGACAGGAGGGAGGTGCTCTCTGGACGCAGTTGCTGAAGGACGCGGAGTGGGAAGTTTGAGCGCTTTGCTGGCGGTTCTTTTGCGACTGAAAGGGAGCCGAGACATTCCTGCACCTCTGGACAGCGAAATACAAAGTTCTCAGGGCCACAACAACCAGGGTCAGAGTCCCAGCGGTCCACAGCCCGAAACAACGCTGTCCGTGCTGCAGGCGCAGGGGCTAAGACCATCTCGGCAAGGAGACATCCACCCAGCGGCTTTGAAACTGACCGGCAAGGAGGGATAAAAAGAGGCCTAGAGGCGTGGGCGGTGTCCACGTGGAGCTCTTTTGCACCGCTTGCCAAGCCGACCCCCCCGCACGATCTGGACCGACACAAGGGTCTGCGGAGCAGCTGCTGAATGGGAGGAGAACTCCGCCATCTTTGAGAAGTGCAGTGGCTGACCCAGACAAAGGGGAAAAGACGGAGGAGACAACAGCTGCAGACATCCAGGGAGCCCCATCGCTTAGAAGGCAGCGCACACCTGGGTGAGACTCAGGTAACCAGCAGGGGAGGGCGTGTCTGAGGCCAGCCCAGCGGCCACAAGAAGCTACAACTGTGGGTGGGCGTGGGGAAAGGGTGCCTCTGGAGGGTCCTCTTCCCGGAGCCATTCATCTGCTGACACACAATCACCCTGAGCCAATCTTCCCCCTGAGCGGCCGCTGACATAGGGTGCAGACCTGACTCGCAGACTTTCTGGACGTGATCCAATGCAGTTGGCTTAAACTGGAAACGGAAAAGAGAAGGGGGGCTTCCCAGGGCCCGTTTTGTTTTGTTTGAGACTTGGGGTTCGACGTTTTTTTTTTGCTGTTGTTGTTGGTCGGTCTGCTTGTGTTATTGGCTTTTGTTAGATTGTTTATTGATTGTTTATTGTTCTTTCTCTTTTTTTTTTGGCTTTGTTCTGTTCTGCTTTTTTTGCATTGATTGTCAGAGTGTTTGATTGTTTGCTTCTGCTCCTTTTCTCGTTCCTTCTTCCTTCTCACTTTGGCATCTCTTCTTTCTCCTTCATCTTTCATATTTGCACCCTGCCAGTGCATACTAGACAGAGACAAAAACAAGCTGTACGCAGAATTTGGGATTTCTAGAAACAGCGCAATTGAACTGGATAGAAAAGAGGTGCTATATATAGTTTACTCTCCATTTTCTTGATTCTCTATCTCCTCTCTCTTACACCAATTTCTACTCTTTTATCATTTTTTTTTTCTTCTTTTCCATCTTACTTTATATATAAATTGGTCTCTTCACCTAAGTGTCTACTCCATTCTCTATCTTCTCTCTTCTACTGATACCAAACCACTTCCAGTAAACCACGTCAATAGAACTCTCCTCTCATACTTTCCAAGAAAGAACAATTCAAGACGCTTCCTTCTTTTTAAACATAATACCTCTGTATCCAATACTTGAAGCTATAAAACCCCATCAGAAGCATACAGAGTAAACTGGAAATAATATCTCGGTTAACAAAATCTGTACATTGTGATCAAAATTGAATTTTCTGAATAGAAAGTGTTAGGTTTTAAAGTGTAAAGGAATTATAAGGGGAGCTGATAGCTTCGTACTACAGGAACAACATAAGGAATTAAGGTAAAATCGAAACAGTCAAGGTCCCACAGAGCAAGAAGAAAAGACACACAAGCAGCATGAAAAAACAAGGGAAGAAAGTGACACAATCAAATCAAGATTCATCATCAGTAGATTTCATGGCAAACACAGTTGGTCAAATGCCAGAGATGGAATTTAGAAATTACATATGCCAAATGTTTAGGGAACTTAAGAATGAACTCAAAAATGAGATGAGGGAGCAAGTACAGGAGGCAAAAGATCATTTTGACAAAGAACTCCAAAAACAAATACAGGAAGTAAAAGATTACTTCAATAGGGAAATAGAGGCTCTAAAGAGAAACCAAATAGAAATTCCAGAAATGAAAGAAACAATAAACCAAAATAAAAGTTCAATTGAAACCATCTCCAACAGAGTAGACCACTTGGAGGAAAGAACCTCAGACAATGAAGACAAAATATTTGTCCTAGAGAAGAATTTAGATCGTACAGCAAAACTCGTTGGAAATCAAGAACATAACATCCAAGAATTATGGGACAGCATAAAAAGACCAAACTTAAGAGTGATTGGCGTAGAGGAAGGGGCAGAGTTTCAAGCCAAAGGAATGAGTAATCTATTTAACGAAATAATTACAGAAAATTTTCCAAACTTGAGGAATGAATGGGAAAACCAAGTTCAAGAGGCATACCGAACACCAAACAAACAAAATCTCAACAGATCCACACCAAGACACATTATAATGAAAATGCCTAATATACTGAGCAAGGAGAGAATACTAAAAGCCACAAGAGAAAGGAAGCAGATCACATATAGGGGGAAACCAATCAGACTATGTTCAGATTTTTCAAACCAGACCTTAAAAGCAAGAAGATCCTGGAATAGCATATTTCAAGCTCTGAAAGAAAAGGGATGTCAACCAAGAATCTTATATCCAGCAAAATTGAGCTTTAGATTCGAAGATGAAATAAAAACCTTCCATGACAAGCAAAAGTTAAAAGATTTCACATCTCGAAAGCCAGCACTTCTGAACATCCTGGGCAACATTTTTCATGAAGAAGAAGAGAAAGATGATAATGAAAATGAACAAAGGGAGATATTAAACTAAAGGAAATACCAACCAGAAGAGAAACCTAATCAAGCTAAAGACCATAATTTAAATAAAAATGGATGGGAATAAAAATCATATCTCAATAATAACCCTGAATGTTAATGGCCTAAACTCTCCAATCAAAAGACACAGATTATCAGAATGGATTAAAAGAAATGACCCAACAATTTGCTGTCTCCAAGAAACACACCTCATAGAAAAAGACATCAACAGACTGAAAGTGAAAGGCTGGGAAAAGTCTTATCACTCACATGGCCGGCGGAAGCAAGCAGGGGTTTCCATTCTCGTATCAAATAAGGTAGACTTCAAACCAAAACTAATCAAGAGGGACAAAGATGGATATTTCTTATTACTTAAGGGAACCATTCATCAACAGGATATAACAATCATAAATCTATATGCCCCAAATAATGGAGCACCTACATTCATCAAACAAACGCTTCTCAAGTTCAAGAGTAAAATAGACCACAACACAGTTATTCTAGGGGACTTCAACACACCTCTCTCAACAATGGATAGATCATCCAAACAAAGGCTAAACAAAGAAACTTTAAGCCTCATTAAAACAATTAATAATTTAGATCTAACGGACATATATAGAATATTTCATCCCTCAGTAAACGAATACACTTTTTTCTCAGCAGCACATGGTTCCTTCTCCAAAATAGACCATATATTATGTCACAAGGCAACTCTCAGCAAATATAAAAAAATAGAGATACTACCCTGCATGCTATCGGACCATAAAGGGATGAAATTGGAAATCAACGACAAAACAAGGAATAAGAAAAACTACTCCATCAACTGGAAGCTAAACAACATGTTACTGAATGAACAAGGGGTTGAAGAAGACATCAAAGAGGAGATCAAAAAATTCTTAGAGGTAAATGAGAACACAGATACTTCATATAGAAATCTCTGGGACACTATGAAGGCAGTAGTAAGAGGAAAATTCATTGCACTGAGTTCATTCCTTAAGAGGAAAAAAACCCAACAAATAAATGACTTAACAACACACCTCAAAGCATTAGAAAAAGAAGAACAGACCAACACCAAGAGCAGTAGAAGACAGGAAATAATTAAAATCAGAGCAGAAATTAATGAAATTGAGACTAAGGAAACCATTCAAAGAATTGACAAGACTAAAAGTTGGTTCTTTGAAAAAATAAACAAAATTGACAGACCCTTAGCGATGCTAACGAAAAGAAGAAGAGAAAAAACTCAAATTACTAACATTCGTGATGAAAAAGGGAATATCACAACAAACACCTCAGATATACAGAATATAATTAGAAATTACTTTGAAAACCTGTACTCTAATAAAATAGAAAATACTGAATGCATTGACAGATTTCTAGAGTCATATGATTTGCCTAAACTGAATGTGGAGGCTATACACAATTTAAACAGATCAATTACAAGCAAAGAAATAGAAGAAGTCATCAAAAAGCTACCAACAAGGAAAAGTCCAGGACCTGATGGGTTTACAGCCGAGTTCTATAAGACTTTCAAAGAAGAACTAATTCCAATGCTCTTCAAACTATTCCAAGAAATAGAAAAAGAGGGAGCTCTTCCAGACTCTTTCTATGAGGCCAATATCACATTAATTCCAAAGCCAGGCAAAGACACATCCAAAAAAGAAAACTTCAGGCCCATATCTTTAATGAACATAGATGCAAAAATCCTCAACAAAATCCTGGCAAATCGGATACAAAAACATATCAAAAAGATAGTGCACCATGATCAAGTGGGGTTTATCCCAGGGATGCAAGGCTGGTTCAACATTCGGAAATCAATAAACATAATACACCACATCAATAGACTTAAAGACAAAAATCATATGATCATCTCAATTGACGCAGAAAAAGCATTTGACAAAATACAACACCCCTTTATGTTCAAAACACTGGAAAAACTAGGAATATCAGGAACATATCTCAACATTATAAAAGCTATATATGCAAGGCCCCGAGCTAACATTATCTTAAATGGTGAAAAATTGAAAGCATTCCCTCTAAAAACTGGAACAAGACAGGGATGCCCCCTTTCACCACTGCTATTTAACATAGTACTGGAAACTCTGGCCAGAGCAATTAGACAGACGAAAGAAATTAAAGGGATCCAGATAGGAAAAGAAGAGCTCAAATTAGCACTATTTGCTGATGACATGATAATCTTCCTAGAAGACCCAAAAAACTCTACCAGAAAACTTTTACAACTAGTAAATGAATTTGGCAAAGTTGCAGGATACAAAATCAACACACATAAGTCAAAGGCATTTTTGTACATCAGCAAAAAAGACTCTGAAAGGGAAATGATGAAAACTACCCCATTTACAATAGCATCAAAAAAAATAAAATACCTGGGAATCAACCTAACGAAAGAGGTGAAAGACCTGTATAACGAAAATTATAGAACACTAAAGAAAGAAATTATAGATGAACTCAGAAGATGGAAAGACCTACCTTGCTCTTGGATAGGTAGAATTAATATTGTCAAAATGTCCATACTACCAAAAGCACTATACAGATTTAATGCAATTCCAATCAAAATCCCAATGTCATTCTTCAAAGAAATAGAAATAGCAGTCATGAAATTCATCTGGAAAAATAAGAGACCCAGAATAGCCAAAGCAATCCTGAGCAAGAAAAGTGATGCAGGGGGCATCACCATACCGGACCTTAAATTATACTATAGAGCAATAGTAACAAAAACAGCATGGTATTGGCACCAAAACAGACTGGTGGACCAATGGTACAGAATTGAGGACACAGAAACTAATACATATAATTTCAGCTATCTTATATTAGACAAAGGTGCCAAAAATGTACAGTGGAGAAAGGATAGCCTCTTCAACAAATGGTGCTGGGAAAACTGGAAATCCATATGCACCAAATTGAAATTAAATCCTTATCTCTCACCATGCACAAAACTCAATTCAAAATGGATCAAGGACCTAGGAATTAGAACAGAGACAATACGCCTAATAGAAGAAAAAGTAAGCTCCAATTTCCAACATGTCGGATTAGGCCACAAGTTCCTTAATAAGAATCCTGTAGCGCAAGAATTACTACCAAGAATTAATGAATGGGATAGATTTAAACTAAAAAGCTTCTTCTCAGCAAAAGAAACAATCAGTGAGGTGAATAGAGAGCCAACTAATTGGGAACAAATATTTAGTACATGCACATCAGACAGAGCACTGATCTCTAGAATATATAAAGAACTCAAAAAACTTTACACCAAAAAAACAAATAACCCAATCAATAAATGGGCTAAGGAATTGAGAAGACACCTCTCAGAAGAAGATACACGATTAATTAACAAATACATGAAAAAATGTTCAACATCGCTGGCAATTAGAGAAATGCAAATCAAAACTACTCTAAGATTTCACTTCACTCCAGTCAGAATGGCAGCTATCAAGAACACAAGCAACAATAAATGTTGGAGAGGATGTGGGGAAAAAGGCACATTCATACATTGCTGGTGGGAATGCAAAATGGTGCAACCATTATGGAAAGCAGTATGGAGATTTCTTGGAAAACTGGGAATGGAGCCACCCTATGACCCAGCCATCCCACTCCTGGGTCTATTCCCAAAGGACTTAAAAACAGCATATTACAGTGACACAGCTATCTCAATGTTTATAGCTGCGCAATTCACAATAGCTAGGTTGTGGAACCAACCTAGATGTCCCTCAGTAGATGAGTGGATTAAGAAAATGTGGTATATACGCACAATGGAATTTTACTCAGCAATAAAAGAAAATAAATTAATGGCATTTGCAGGTAAATGGATGAAGTTGGAAGACATAATGCTAAGTGAAGTTAGTCAGTCTCAAAAATCCAAGTACCAAATGTTCTCTCTTATATAAGGAGGCTAGTCCATAGTATTGTTGGATGGGAGGGTACATACGAGGACTAGAAGAACACTAGAATGGTCAAAGGGAAGGGAGAGTAAGGGAGGGAGCAAGGGGGGAGGGAGAGGGAGAAAAGGAAAAAGAAAAGAAAAGGTGTTTGAATGAGATGGATATCATTTTCCTAAATGCATGATTGAAGACCTGAATTGTACGAATATACTCTGTATGCAAGCAATTGTATGTAAAAAAATGCTAAATAAAAAAAAAAAATGTAAAATAAAAAAAAAAAAAATGGTGACTTTTCATGCACCCTAAATGTGCTGTTTACAAAATTATGTCTATTTACCACTATGATCCTACAGGACTACTTTTATTTACATATTATAGGAAGGAACCCAGAGGATAGGGAAATTTAAGTGACTTGTCCAATGCATCAGCTAGTCAAATCCTGGACTTGTTTTACTAGAAAGCCCATTTCACCGCCATATCGCCCTGCCTGTCTAATGACCCACGATATTCCCTAGTCATTTCCCCCCTACTCTATAATATTTGTTATATTCTCAACTCTGAAAGCATAGTGAAATCTGTATGTTAGGCCGTAATCTCAAACCTGAGTATGTAAGAATTGCCTGAAGTGCAAATATAAAATGCAGATTCTTGAGCCCTTTCTCCCACATTTTCTGACTGAGCATTTGATAGTAAGGCTTATACCTCTGCATTTAACGAGCAAATCATGTGATTATAATACAGGTAGTCTGAAGATCATACTTTTGAAGAAAATTGGCCTAGTTTCCATTTACATCTCACTAGAACTCAGATAAACTTGCTTAAAACATTAAAACACCTTCACTTTTACATTAATTTAAGCCATAGGTTTTTGGATTTGGGTGTTTTCATTTTGTTTGTTGGTTGGTTGGTTTTGTGAGGTTTGGGGGGTTTTGTTTAATTTTAGTTTTGATGGATTGCGTACACTACTTATTAATGAAACTTTAATGACATCACAATATGGATCAAAATCAAAATATTTCTGGGGCTGGGGATGTGGCTCAGTGGTAGAGCACTTGCCTAGCACGTGCGCGGCACGGGTTCGATCCTCAGCACCACGTAAAAACAAAGGCAATGTGTACAACTAAAAACAAATAAATAAATATTTTTTTAAAAATCAAAATATTTCTGCAATAAATTATGTAATCTATTATGTAGATCTACAGGATTCAATATCCTTTGTTCTACCAATTTCTTTATCCATTTTTCCAACTCTCTTGCTTGGGTTCACTCATACTAACAATATCCCATTGGCATCAGTTACTGGGGCAATTAACGACAATACCTACCTTTGAACTTTATGAGGCTCTGTGAGGGGTTGTGAGAATGGAAAACCTGATAGATTCCTACCCAGAAATACCAGTTTGATCTCGTAGGAGTAATAGGAAAACACATACATTTATATAATATTAAGGAAAATGACAGAAATACCTACCCATGTGATAGCTACAAATTGATGTCCACTTGTGCTTAAACACCATTTGCAAGCATAAGAACAGGATTTTTGCTAAGCCTAATAATCATTTGGGGCTCTCTTTCTCTTAATAATATAACCAAAATGAGATTAAGCAACCAATGTCATGTCCTGGAAGGTCAGAAACCTCCTCTCTGATTTCTACTCATTCTTAACCTTATTTCCCCCACTTCTATCTCAGAAGCGAAGCTCTGTCTCAATCCTTTATTCACAAGCTATCCGATCCCATGATATTGGGAGTGTGGTAAATTTACTGAGGATTATAGAGATTAGAGAGAGACATTAGGCCACACACTTGAAGCCTCCTGCCAGGTTAGTAGTTCTAGTCCTCCTATCTACTCATGCCCAGTTATATTCCAAAGTCTGCCCTCCCTCTCCACCACCCTCCCCCATAGCCCACAACCCTCTGGGAAGGATAATAGTATTTATTCTCAGGGGTGACTTCTTAACTATTCAGGCCCAACCTCCCTGAATTCTATGAATAAAATTTCCTCCATGCCAGTTACATCAGTAAAGCCATCCAATAAATTATAAAATGCTAAAGTACCTGAAGTTCAGAGTATAAATTCAGATATCACTGTTCAATAAATATTGTTTAGACATCTACAATTTTAATTAAAACAAGAAACAATAGCAACTAAATGAGTTATTAGTTCTTACTTCCTTGTACAACCTATTTCTATTTTAATATATGTCTATATGGCCTCTCAGCACCAAAAAATTGATGACATGTTTGTCCTCTAAGAGTTGTTCAGTTACTCAAAGAGGGGACCCTGAGAACACTCGTAGCAGATTTACATTTAATTTATATTCTTAACTAATAGATTAATTTTTATTATATATCCATAAAATCTACCACATTAGAGTGGAGAAGAGGGTTGCTTAGAGGAGTGTCCACTCCCCAAAACAAAACTAGGAGAATGAGAGCAAGACAGTCTGAAACAGAAAGTCTGAAGACACAGAAAGCTCTGGCAATTGAGGATAAGCAAGTCCAACAGCTTCTTGTTTTGCACTGGACTACCTCTTTGGAAGTTAACATAGTTTTTGACATCTAATAGAGCTCCACAAATAAAATGAGCTAAGAATATTAATGTATCTTGGAGCTATGAATCAACAAAATGTTGAATTTATAGTTAGCATTTTTATAAAGCAATCAAATGGATAATACACTTAAGAAAAATAAAGCAGTCCTTATACTTAAAAAGGTAAGAGCTCCTCTATTTGGAAAACAGCTATCTTGAATTGTGCCACCTTTTAAGAATTTTGAACAGTGGTGATAAAGGATACGTATAAGAGAAATAAACAGTTCAGAACTACCACTGATGGATCAATTAATGCATATCAACAGGCACAAAACAGGAACCACACATCATACCTGTTGCTATACTCCTCTCATTGCTATTTATTTACTTGAATATGGCTTTTATCTACATATGATATTATGACATATCAAAAACAAACATATTCAGGCTGCCTCTTGCTCTGGACATAGCCCACATTCTCCTTTGAATGTGTATTCCTTACTTTACCCCAAAAGCTTCTCCCTCTTAAGATGGCCTGCATTCTGCCTTGAATGTACCTCTGCTTTCCTAAATAAATCTGAATCTCTGGGGGTAGTGGGTATTTATTTTATAAAATAATCACTTCTTTTTCATTTGCTGCTTATTTTCAAAGTCAATCTTTTGTTTTCTTAAATTTTTGAATAGATGTAGAGGATGCTGATATGGAACAATGGTTGCCAGGCAAATCAGCAAACCACTCATAATAAAAATTCATGTGCATTTTCTGACATCCTGACAAGCATAATTGACTTGTGGATTGGCACATGCTAGTAACAGAAGCACTGGAGGGAGCAATTGATGTGACAGGAACTTGACTAAGGCTAGTCTGGGAATGCTTCAGGTGGGGAAGAAAGTTAATATGGATGAGAAAAGAGACCATTTCAGTCAATTGTGTGTGATGTGTGCAAAATGAGACATAGACAGAAAGAGTTTCTTGGTACCATAGGCAAGATGAGAGAACATCTAAGACAGAAGATAAATAGAAGCCCAGACTAGAAGCCTCTAATCCAGAGTTTTAATTAAACTCAAACTACAATCATCGGCTATTATAGATAAAAAGACAGATAGAGGTTCATGTTTAAAAGGCTCTCTCTCATAGCCTGAAATGATGCAGAATTCTCCAGCATTTCACTAAGTGACTATTCACACTCTAACCCATGTTAGGGTGATGAAATTCCTTCCTAAGGACTTTAGAAAGCTCATGATCACTGGAATATTCTCACACTTGTTAATAACCATTCATCACTTACAGCTGTGACAGGTGGCGCCACTCAGGTCAACCTTCATGATACCATTGGCCTTTAGACTATTTATTAAATAAATAAATAAGTCTCACAAGCACTTAATCTAGGGCATTAAATATTCTCACCCTTTCACCATCTTGCCTATGCTAACATCTGAAAATGTCTACTCTTTTTTCTTCCTTTCTTCATTTTTCTCTCATTCCTCAATGTGGTAACATCTGATTATGAAGCACTTTTTTTTCCTCTCCATATTTAATCTGGAATTGTCCTAAAAATAAACATATTGGGACATATTAATTCTCTAACCAACAGAAAAAACTAAATCCTCTCATTATCTGTCTTTTACATTTATTGTCCTTCTCCTTGAGTCTGTCTCCACTGGTTTCTTTTTGTCTTCCTCCTTCTCTCTAGACACTCTCTACAGTTTGTCTTTTTCTTCTTCCAGCCCCCAAAACTGTATGTCTCGGGGTTCCATGCTTTACTCTCTTCTTTTTTGTACCCTTCTTCCTGGGCAACCTCATAGGTTCTCTAGGTTCTCGTGATTTTAACTGCCATTCTTTAGTTGGATAAACTGTAATTCTTTGTTATTCACACAGAACACTTTCCTAAGCTCTATAAATCTGTTTATTGTGTTATTGCCACCTCCCTGTTCCAGAGGTTCTTCCAAATCAAGATGTCTAAAACAACACTTTATCTCTCCAAACCTGTTTCTTGCCCAGAATTCACAATCATCATTGGTGGGACCAGAAGTCTAGAGTCCCCTTTCAGTCTTTGCTCTCCCTCTCCCCACTTCCACCTTCCAGGAATCACCATCTAGTTGATGCCATCTGTGCTGCACACCTTGAACTGTTCTCTCCTCAGCATTCACACTACCACATCCTACTTCCAAAGACTTCTTTATCCTTTGTCTAAATGCTTAACTGATCTCCTTCTACGTCTTGCAGAAAATCTTCCATATCACCATCAGGATGATTGTGCTAAAAGACCAATTAGATCATGTCATTCCGACTGCTTAAAACTCTTATTTTTTTTATTTAGCAAATTGCCTTTCTTTTGCTTTTTTTTTTTTTTTTTTTTTTTTTTTTTTTTTTCTATTTAGCAGATCTCACTTCACAATCTGGCTCCTGCTATGTTTCCTTTTTTTTTTCCTCCTGTCAATCTGTTTTGCACTGTGCACACTGAAAAGTTTAGAGAGAAAACAGAGGCCTGTCCACGAAGATTCCACATCTTCCAAGTGTAAAACATTCATATCCATCCTGCACTATCTCTTATCACTATAAAGGCCGCATCTCTTCTCTTATCTAAGGTCTGTTCTTTAGTCTTAGGGCAGAGCCCATGCTCCTTGTTCTAGATCTCTTATATGGATTTAACCTCTCCTTCATAACTAAATCACTCAGATTTGCTGAAGATTCCGTAAGCCTTTCCTTGACTATACACATTTCCCTCCAGCTTTTATGTTTCTTTTCTTCTTTCCTCCTTTCTTTCTCTGTCAAGATTCTCCCAAACACAGCTGTTATTTCCATTTCTAATTATCATTTTAGTACAAATTTATGGTGTACAATGTGATACTCTGACACACATACACAATGTGTAATGACCAAATCAAGATAGGTGACACTCCCATCTCCTTAAACATACACTTTTAAATTTTTTGATTAGCACATAATAATTGTACACATTGTGGGGTCCAGTGTAATAATTCAATACATATATTCAATATGTGTGGAACAAGTTATGATAATTGATGTTTTCTTCTCCTTATCTTTACATCCTCTATTCCCATTTTCTCATTTCCTTCTCCTTCATCTACTCCCTTAAACTTTCAGCTCCATCATTGCACAAGAATGTCACTTGTCCTCTAACTTAAGAGATAACTTTCAGTGCTCAGTCTTACTGAACTTCAGATCAGTGCTTGACACTATAGACTATTCGTTCCTTTTTGAAACATTCTTGGTCTTTAGTTTAAACAACCAAAAAACCCATGGTTTGTCTTCTCTCATTCTGACTATTCTTTCTCCATCTCCCTTGTGAACTTACTTTCTGCTATCTGGCCATTAAATGTGAGAAATTCTCAAAGTGTATGTGTGGTAGCCAACTTTCCCTTACTATTAAAATACCTGAAATAAATCAACTTACAAAGAGGAGAGATTTATCTTGGCTCACAGTTCCAGAGGTTTTGGTCCATGTCATGTAACCCCATCATTTTCTGGCCTGTGTGAGGCAGTATCCTGGCAGGGCTGCATGGCAAAGGCAGCTGTCACCTCATGGCAGCCAGGAAGCAAAGATGGGAAGAGGAAGGGTCCCAATATCCCTTCAGGAGCACACCAGTTATAATCAGAAGACTTCCCATTAGGTCCCACCTCTTAAAGGTTCCACATCTCCAAAGAGTAGCCCATGCTAGGGACCAAGCCCCTAACACTGGTCCTTTAGACAACACTTATCCAAATGATGGCGGCATGTAATAAAGCCCTGTTTTCTTCTCACACCATGATCTTTTCTTAAATAATCCCACCTGCAATTATGCCACATATGTGTGTATGTATGTATATATATATATGGATAAGGAACTGATTAAGCAAAATGTTGCATATCCATACAGTGGAATACTACTCAGATATAAAAAGGAACAAAGTAGTAATATATGCTACAACATGGATAAGACTTGAAAACATTATATTCAATAATACACAACTAAGTGATATAAAAAGCTACATCTTGTATGAGCCATTCGTATGAAAAATTAAGACCAGAGAAACAGTAGATTAATGCTTGCCTAGGGCTTGAGAGTCTGAAACAGTACAGGGATATGGCTAAAGCGTTTAGGTTTTGGGAGTAGGTAATAAAAACATTCTAAATGGTGGTGATGGTTGCACATATCTGTGAATATACTGAAAAGCACTAAATTGTGTACTTTAAACGTGTGAACAATATGTTTGTGAACTATTTAACTCTTTAAGTTAGTGACAGCAAAAAAGCAACTGTATGGAAGTGACCTCCAATTTTATCTCCAATTTCAACTTCTCTGACCTCCAGACTCACATAACAAGTCTCTACTTATATGTCTCAACTGTACCCCCAGATCAGCACACACACACGCACTTTATGGCCTACTCCCCAGAACTTCCCTTCCCAAGTTTGAACTACTTACAGTGTCCTGATCTCAACTTTTATTCAAGCCTCAATCCCATAGGTCATCTCTAAAACCTCCCCTCCTTGCTTTCATTACCAAAGCCAAGTTAACTAAACCAAGTTAATTATCTGTTAATTAAACCAAGTTAATTATCTTCTTCCATCTCAGCTTTTCAACAATTATGTTTTATAATTGGACAACTGCAATACTTATCTATTCATATCCATTTGCCCTCCCTCACCCACTTTAATTCATTCTCTAATTCCATTCAGAACTATTACTTTAAAATATAAATATGGGCCAAAAATAAAATAAAATAAAATATATACATGGGCCAGGTACGGTAGCACATGCCTATAATCCCAGTGACTCTGGAGGCTGACGCAGAAAGATTGCAAATTCAAAACCAGCCTCAGCATTTAGTGAGACCTTGTCTCAAAATAAAATTAAAAAGGACTGCGAATGTGGCTCAGTGGTAAAACACCCCTGGGTTCAATCCCTAGTAAGCCTTCAAAGAATTTAGGGTCCAGTATCCTTAATATGGCCAACAAGAAATGCCAGAACAGGTCCTTTCTTCTCCCTTGAGTTATTTCATCACTCGCCTTTTCCTTTGCTTACTTAATACTCTTCCTTCAGGCTTAGCTTTTTAGAGAATGCTACCCTGGCTCCCTGCTGAAGCAACCTTTGTGTTCTTACATAACATCATTCTCTCCATCCTCATTCCTACCTTTACCATAATTATACATATAATCTCGTCTCCTTTTGGTTAAGATTAGACAGCTATCTCTGTTAGGGTGCAAATTTTGCCTTTTTTGGGTTTGTTTTTGTTTTTGTAGTATTATTGTTGATTGTTGGTTTGCAATTCTTATATTATTGCAAATGCCTACCAGAGTATCTGGATCACAGTAGTAGATTCTTTAGTAAATATTTCTTAATTGATAATTACTTAAGGGAGAAAAACCTCATTTTACTTAGGAAATTTCTGTGCTCCCTTCTGAACCTCCCAGAGGCAGGATTTTCCAGGGTAAATGTAGGGATGATTGAGAATTGCTTTCAAGGTATGGATAATTAGGGCTTTTGTTTGACTAAATAGGATATGCAGAAATGACTTGGTTGGACATACAAAGGTGATTTGGACAGTACAGATATGACTGGGGCCATTGAGGAGCTGAGGGTTAGGGAGAGGGAAGAAATGAATCACCTAAAAGTGAGAGAGAAACCACTGGTGAGAACATCTAATGGAAAATTTGTTATGAAGCATTACCCTGTGGTGTCCAATGCAAATACTTTTCCCTATACCCCACTAAACGTTCAGTAACCTTTAATTAACTTGCTAATGAGCAGTGGAATTGTATCTGGTTTGGGCAGGGGCATGCCAGAAGATTATGAAATAAATTGCTGAGTCCTTTGAAATGGATGCAGGATGAGAATAAAGCAGCTCCCAGTAACTTGAACACATCCAAGAGTAAGAGTTTGAATAATTCCTCTCACTCAGTCTTTTGGAGATACTAAATGTAGGCCTATATACTTACTCTTGGATGTGTTTGAGTTACTGGGAACTGCTTTATTCTCATCCTGCATTGACTTCAAAGAAGCAATTTATTTCATCCTCTTCCAGGATGTCCTATCTCTCTGACTTCCAACTACCTCACATTATCACAGATTGGTAGTGTGGCATACCATAAATTAAGCACTTCAAATGGAGTGGCTTGATCACATATATAAGGTTGTTTTTCTCCCAATAACCAGAGGGCATTTCCAAAAATGTCCTGTAGACACCATTTAACTTATATTTTTGTTTTAGTTTTTGTCTCTATAACAGTGAATAATTAAGGACTATGGGTTTGTGGATTCTCTAGGTTTGTGAAAATGTTAAGCAGTGGATTTTACAAATGTAGAATGAAGATGCAACTGATTGCTATTGATTCTTGAGAATTTGAATGAACTATTTCATAAAGTAAGAGCATTTTGATGGGATAAGTGGGCAGAAAAATCATATTTGCTTACTTTGTACCAAAACTACTACATGATTTAGATTCATGAATATATTAATTCCAGAGGCTATGCTTAGTATGTAGAATGAAAGAACAGTTGTGTAACACAATGTTATTTGTGATTTTTATAAACAGAAATTCTTTTTTATTAATTTTGCCTCACATTACTACTATGAGTCAATCTCCTTATGTTGACAGTATATTTGAGTCCACTGACAGAGAGGTGAAATCAACTGCTAGCACCACTAGCAAGTGAGTGAGATGACTAGCTTACATACTTGTTTTATATGAGCTACTAGTTTTGAACTTTTTCCACTACATCACATTGGTTTCACAGGTCATACACCTGGATCATCAAGTGAAAATCTTGAAATTTAAGGATAATCCTGATTCACTCATTGGGAAATATCCATGTACACCAAAGTATTTTTCCTTGTTTATCTCATCTTATATTCAACTTCTTACGAATTAAGGCAAGTATGGCTTCCAATTTTACCAATGATGAAAACTCCATGCAGAGAAGTGAAATAATGCTCAGGACCACACGGCTGAAGGACCAAAGGCTAAAATCTTTATCCAGTTTTCCTGAATTACAGTTTTATATACATTCTTTATACTAAAGACAACGTGTTTTACAGCATGGCTTTCCAAAAGACAGAAGGGATCCTTTTTGTATTGTGCACACTGAAAACTGAATTAAAGCAAGTTTTTTCATCTTAATTAAAAAAGAAAAAATAGAGAGGTCTCTTTCTCATACAAGCATAGTATCAGTTTTTCATAATACATAACTATAGAATGGAAACAGGAAAAATTACTTTCAAAGTATATCAAGTTTGTAACATGCAATTGTATAATGGAAACAAAAGAAAACAACTGTTTATAAAGTTTTTTAATATAACGCACCAAAGAAAATAATTAAAAATCCAATTAATCCAATTTTTATAACATTATCTCTAAATATACATTCAGTAAGCTAATGTGTTTTAGATTTCTAAAATTATAAAAGACAAAGAGAAAGGAAACGAACCAATTCATAGAACTATAAAAAAAATGTATCTTCTCAAACACAGGATCTAGCAGCTCAATAAAGTCGTTTACCAACAAAAAAAAAAAACTTCTGGAAAGAATCACATAGCCTAGAGGAAAGGATATTTCCCAGCAAAGCAAAATAAATGTTTCAACAAATATTTAACAAAGCAACGACATACTTATTTTAAATACTCCAAATGTTTGCATTTTTAATGCAAGAAAAAATCCTATATCCAGTTGGAAATGTGTTTAATCAGTTCCCTAACATTAAAAGTTTTTTTTTCTTCATTCCCTCTCAATTAAAACTTAGGGTAAAAAAAAGAGAAAAGAAAGAAAGAAAAAGAAAAGAAAGCTTGGTGCATATGATCAGAGAGATTCACAGAGACAAAACTCTTGCCTTTTCCTTTGCCTATATAATGTAACAAAGGTTTCAGGGTCGGTTGAAGATTTCCATCAGGACTGTTCGCAAAGTTTCTGACTCCATTAAAATGAAAAATGGCATCAAAAATGTATAGTTCTTGACACTGAAAATGTTTTACAGTTATCACCCATCCAAATAGATGCCAGGCAGAATTGTTTAAAGGAACTGCTGAGTTACTTCTCGGATAAGTGGAGTGACAGCTGATATAAATAGCTCCATTATTTACATATCTCTCCTACATTGCTCCAGAAATGAACAAGTAAGAATCCCATGTTATTTTGTTTACTTTTTTCCTCCATTAAAGGCTTTTCCTCAACCTCGTTTAGGACTTTCCCCTGAAGAATAAATTCGCATCTCAAATCAATTAGTAGGTAAATCTTCAGCAATGTAATTGAAACTATCATTCATACTTTTGATTCAGAACAATGTCAGCAGGTCCATAATAGCATCACAGAATCCTGTGACAGTTCCAGAGACAGGGCATTTTAAAAGAGGGGTAAACGAACTCTAAATAAATAATGACAGAACTTAGAAGGACAAAGGTACAAAAGAGATAACACACTAGGTAAGAGAAGATAGAGAAAAGTTTATTGGAATGTGACGGGGGAAGAGATAAAATGTAATGGAGTAGGATTGCAAAGAGAGCAATATACTAAATGGAAAAAATTGGAATATATTATCGCCCTTCTCATTCTGTAACAGTGTTACAAAAAAAATTTATTTTCTTGAATAGGTTTTCTTCTATCAGCAATTTTAATATGTGAATTTTGTATGATAAGGATGGCTTGCCAGATTAACTAACACACATAAAAGAACAAATCTAGTACAGAGAGTATTTCATACGGGAAGTTACTTACCTGTGACCTTATTCTGGAATCAGAAACTTGATGATAAATATCACCTTAGCCAACAAGTTTAATCTGTCTCCTTGACCAAAACTGAATAAGAATTTTGAAGTTATTTTTAATGAACAGAGTAATGCGTATTTGTGGAATACCATGTGATTTTTCATTTTATGTATCCAATGTACAATGATCATATCAAGATAATTGGCATATCCATCACTTCAACATTTATTTATGTTAAAACATTGAATAACTATTCATGTTAGAACATTGAAAAATGTTGAAATTTTCAATTCATTGTTGTCAATCATATTTATCCTACTGTATTATAGAATATCAGGAGTTATTTCCCCTGCCCAACTGCACCTTATGCCCATTAACCAACATCTCTTCATTCCCATCTCCCACCTTCCCCAGTCTTTGGTAACCACTACTCCATTCTCTATTTCTATGAGATCAACTTATTTAGCTTCCATGTGTAAGTGTGAACATACAGTATGTGTCTTGTTGTGCCTGACTTTTCTCACTTAACATGATATCCTTCAGGCTCATTTATATTGCCACAAATGACACAATTTCATTCTTTCTCATGATTGAATAATATTCCATTGTGTGTATATATATTAATTTTTCTTATCTCTTCATTTGTCAGTGATAAATAAATTTATTCTCTATCTTGGTTATTGTGAATGGTTCTATAATAATCATAAGAGTGCAGGTATCTCTGTAACATACTGATTTCCTTTTCTTTGGATTTATACCCCATAGTAGAATTGCTAGATCATATGGTAGTTCTATTTCTAGTTTTTTGAGGCACTCTATACTGTTTTACATAAATGGCTGTGCAAATTTATAATCCCACCAACAGTATATGAGAGTTTTTGATCCACCTCTTAGCCAGCACTTTTTACTGTTTTGTCTTTTGATATATCCATTCCACCCAGGGTGACATGAGATCTCATTGCAGTTTTGATTTCCATTTCCCTGATGACTGGAGCTATGAAGTATTTTTCATATACTCTCTGGCCATTTGCAAGTCATCTTCTGAGAAATGTCTACTTAGATTACTTGTCCATTTTTAATTAAATTGTTCATGTATTTGTTTTAGCTGTTGTTTGGATTCTTTATATATTAATCCCTTGTCAGATGAATAGTTTGTGCAAAGATTTTTCTCCAGATATTAATTTTTATTGGATTTCTAAAAACACACAGAGGGTGGGAAAGTGTATGGAGTTCAGTTTAGGGTGATATTGCAATAGGCCTAAGAACCAAACTCAGATTCCTAAGCATAGGAACAATGCTCTATTTTCATTTATTTTTTCCTGTTTGCTAAAGCACCTTGATGGCAAATGTTCAAAATGTGGTTCATTTCCAATCATACAGTCCTAGCTGCCTATGCCTACCTGGAAATTCTGCTCTTCTGCCTCCCTTGCTTTGAAAGGGCAGCATAACTACTATCAGAAAGTCTGTTACTGTTTTCAAATATCTTTCATCGCATAGGTAACACAAACTACAAAGATTGAAGAGATAGGAGGACTATAATGATTCGCCATTGCCCTCTCAGATTCATGCCATCACACCCCAAATCAGTACCTAACAATCTGATTAAATGTTGTAAGAACATTTTATTTTACAAAAGAGAATTTGGTCCTCTGGTTCTTATTTGAACTATTTTCTACATATCAAAGAAACAGGACAAGTACTGATTCTAAAGTGAAGTGCCTCTCACCCTGCTCTAGCTGGCCAGAGCTCCGTTTGCAACCTCACTTGGCCAGCATCACCCTGTTGAAGGAGCAAGCCCTTCCTATCAACTACCCTCTGCTTCTCTTCCAGATGACACTGGAGATAAGGTACAAAGCGGGAAACTGTGTTCTTCTTGGCAAGACTTTAACGCCCTTGGGTTGAATCCTTCAAACATACCTGGCCCGTGGTCAAGCTACTTAAAACTTTACAGATTGTCTGGAACTTGTCCAGCCCAGCTTGTTGACTTGATTGATTTAGATTTCTGGTTCACACATGGCGATTTCCTGTGTCAAGTTATTCAGCGTATTCTCTCACACTCCGAAAACACAAAGGCCACACCAACAGTTCTGGTTAAAAAATTCTAACCTACTTACTGTTTTTTTGTTTTGTTTTGTTTTGATGTTGAACTCTCTTTATGTTTAGGCAACAAGAATATAGTGAACAAACATCAGGTAAATCAAAACCTTGAACCACTTATTTGAAATGATAAATCTTCCTCATCTTTTAAGCCTCCAGCACCTTCATGAAACATCCCATGATTTTTACATGAATGTGTTTCTTTCACCAACTTCTCCAACTAAAAGAACCTATAAATCAATGAAATATACCAGGTACTCCAATAGCTCTACTTCAAAACTACACTTCTAGCAAATTTCTTCTACCTTGAAATTACACAGTGATTACTTATAAATAATGTTCAACTTTCCTCATTAGAAATAAAATGAAAATAAGATATGGGCATCCCATTATGCTAGCAAAAAATTAATAATAAACTAATATGTTAAAATTTAAAATATCAATACAAGTGAGTAATTGGTGAAATATATATTCTCATTGCACACACTGGCCAATAAAATGGAATCTATTTTTTAAAAGCCACCATTCTTTAAATGTTCACTCTTTTTTTTTTTTTTTTTTTTGTGTGTGTGTGTGTGTGTGTGTGTGTGGGTACCGGGGATTGAACTCAGGGGCACTTGACCACTGGGCCACATCCCCAGCCCTTTTTTGTCTTTTTATTAGAGACAGGGTCTCACTGAGTTGCTAAGTGCCTCGCCATTGCTGAGGCTGGCTTTGAACTCGCGATCCTCCTGCCTCAGCCTCCCAAAGTGCTGGGATTACAGGCATGAGCCACCGCGCCCAGCTGTTCACTCATCTTAATTAAACCCAAGTCTTGCTAACTCATTTACTCCTTCCTCCTTAGAAGTATGGGTTGATAATCCTTTAGTTACCAAAAACAAAAATAAAAAACTTATTTTTTTGTCCTTTAACAAAGCAGATATGTTAAATTTACCATTATCAAAGAAAAATAAGATCATTAAATAGAACTCTTTGTATGCGTTGATGAAGGAAATACATTATTCCTAAGTTTCCAGCTGGTTTCACAGGGCTTTCTAAACATCATTTTCTAAGTTTTCATCAAAGCAAAGTTGCCTATAATTAGAAAATACAGAAAAGACCACAGTAGCCTAATTTAATGACACATAAAAGAGATGACACCTTGTCATTCCAAAATGCTTCTGCCCCCAATTCATTGACCCCTCTGAGCAAGTGAGCCCCTTTTAATTTGAGCCAGCCAGGAAAGTCAATAAAATCCACTGTAGCAAAGAGTAAAGAAATCATCAAAATTGCACAAGCACAGGATTGAGAGCTGCTAAAAACAAGACGTGGAGGGAGTCAACTAAAGGCAACAGTATAGATCTAAAAGCATTTGTAGTTTCTTATTGTCCAACTTCATCATATGCATATTTGAAAGCATCCTTCAAGAGGAAGCATTTGGCAAAGATATTATACTGCAGGCAAAAATGGGAAGATTCCAAATAATGAATCTCTGCCTTTATCTTCCCACATGAATCTCTCTGCTATCACCAGAGCTGAATTCCCTTAGCTATCAGAGAAAGGGAAGGGGAAATGGTATTAACAATTACTAAGTGAGCAAAATATAGAGCAAAGAAAATATTTGCAGCAATAATGCAACCAAATATTCAAAATTGATTCAAGAAACAGATTCAAGACCAAATAAACTCTTAACATTAAAAACAAAACAACAAAAACATATCCTATAACTGCATATAACAAAGAAACAGAGAAGATCCGGAAGTCACTAGAGAGACGAGAGACTACATAGCAAAAAGAATTTAGCATCTAACTTCTCATAGCAACAGATAACTACAGCATAATCCAGAAGTCAGTTGAATTATATCTTCAAAATGCTAGAGAAAATATCCCATCATATAGGATTTTATAAACAAGAAAAATAGTTTGCAAAATGAAATTATGCCTTTTCAGGAAAAAATACAGCTTATAATAATTAACAGATCCCTCCTAAACATTTAAATAAGATGTTTCAGGATAAATAAATTATTAGAGAAGAAATAAATGAAATGTAAAAAAGACAAGCAGAAAAGGTAAACAATGAAATCTAAATAAAATTGACTGAATGAAATATTAGTTGGTGTTAAATCACTTAAAATGTCCTTGAATTGTTTAGGAAGAACATAAAGTTGTTAGTTAAATGTATACTTTTTGTGGTTAATGTGCATTTTTAAAATGTTTAGTGTGACAGTACAATTTTGAATCCAGTAGAGGCAAATGGAATAAAAATAAAACTTGCACAAAAATAAAACTTAATCCAAGAGAAGACAAGAAAGAAAGAAAAAAATATAAAATGTAGAATAAACTGATATGGCAATAACTCCAAATTAATACTTAGTTAAAACATGAAATTGTCAAACTGAATCTTAAAAATCAACTGTACATTGTTTGCAAAAAGTAAAGATAAAGGACAAAGTAATTGAGGGGCAAAAATACCAATATCATTCAAGAGAAATCTCATGTGTTATACCACTAGTGAGCAAATTTTACTTTAGAGCAAAAAGGATTAACAGATATAGAGAAGCAATTTATAACTAAAAAAAAAAAAAAAAAATTCCATTTCCTAGGAAGTTATAATAATTCTAAGCTTACATGCACCAAGTAATGTGGTTCAAAATACATAATACAAAAATTCTTTAAATGATTGAACCTCAAGGAGAAACTGACAAATCTAATATCAGAATATGATTCTTAATATCTTTCTCAGTAATTGATACTAATTCCTTAAAACAGCTACTTCATTTCTAAATTTTGAAATTTAAAAATATATTTCTATAAAATTCATGGTGTCATGACTGAAAATTAATTAGCTAGGCATCTCATTTAATAACTTAGAAAAAAATAACAGAATTAAACCCCAAGAATTTAGGAGGAATAAAATAATAATGTTACAACTGAAATTTAAAGGAAACAGCCTAACTAAACATTAATATAACCAAAAGTTGGTGCTTGTAGTAAAGTTCTTGCCTATCATGTGAAAAGTCCTGGATTTCAATCCCCAGCACTAAAAAAAAAGAAAAGAAAACGGTTCTTTGGAAAGAGAAAGATGACTGGCAATTATGACTAGTACAACTATAATTTTTTTAAAAAAATGTTAAATCACAAATAAATAGTGTAAATAATGTCAAGAAGGAAATAACAGATTTTTTAAATTAAAAAAAATTTGAATTTTTTTATTTAATTAATTTATTTTAATTATGTATATATAACCACAGAATGCATTTTGATTCATTGTACATGTTTTTAAACTTTTGCCAACAAATTTTAATATTCATACAAAATGGAAAAATTTCTAGGACAATATAACTTATCAAAATTGACTCAGAGGCGGGGTGTGGTGGCACAAGCCTGTAATCCCAGCACTTGGGAGGCTGAGGCAGGAGGATCACGAGTTCAAGGCCAGCCTCAGCAATGGCGAGGCACTTAGCAACTCAGTGAGACCCTGTTTCTAATGAAATACAAAAAAAAGGGCTGGGGATGTGGCCCAGTGGTTGAGTGCCCCTGAGTTCAATCCCCAGTACAAAAAAAAAAAAAAAAAAATTGACTCAGAAAAAAAATAGATAGCAATTTGTACCTATTAAATAAATAAAATCTGTGTTTTTTAAAATTTTCCATTGAACAATACATCCATCTACATGATTTTATAGGCAAGTGCTATGACACTTTCAAGAAATAGATAAATTCAATCTTAACCAATCTCTTCCAGAGAATAGGAAAAATTGAAGTACCCCGGCATGAGCTATGACAATGATAGGGCATTGTATTGGAGAGTCAGTACTAATTCACCAGCCTCAAGAAGATAAAGTTATTTTTCTGTTACTTAACATATCAGAATGTAGTTGCCATTTAGGACACAGTTTCCTTCAATTTGTATCTCTGCCATTCTTCATCCTCCAGGGTTTTGGGTTGGTTGGTTGGCTTTCTGGTTTTGTGACAGGAGGGGTGGAGTGGGGTAGGTTGTTCATTGCTCCTTTTCTGGTCTGCCTGATTTAAACTTCATTGCAGGTACATCCACATTCTGTCTCACAGGAAGTAGTGAACAGGTGGACAAATAACCTCTGCTTTGAACATGGTGTATGTCACTTCTGTTCACCTTCCATTAGTATATACTCAGTAGTAAACACCCAACTCCAAGGGAGTCTGGGCAAAGATATTACTCAACATAGCTATATTTAGATAGGTATAAACTCACTTCCATTGGAAGTACAAAAGTAGGGGACAAATAATCACCTCCTGGGCAGTCTGTAAAAGGAATTCCTGCATCAAAACAAAGATTTGTCATGTTTACTCTAAGATTCTTTCATGCTTCAAAATTCTGAGTGAGTTTATAACACACATTTCACAAAATCAATTAAAGGTAGAAAAGCACACAAACAAGAAAATGGATACAAAATAAGAAGGTTGAAGACACCAAAACAAACTCTTAACTTCAAAATTTACCTGAGCTTGGAACTGGAAGATTATATCATATTGCCTATAAGATCACAGTCCATATAACTATAATGCACCAATTAAAAAATATGGGGGAAAATAGAAAAAAAATTCCAGTCCAAAGAGGAAAGATTCAATTCCCTGTTGCCTGAAATCCATGAGTTAGAATGAATTTATCAATAAAGTGATCCATTTTCTTGATTCACGTGTTGATTTCATTTAGCCTCTAAGTACCCAGTTATTTGGGGGTAAGGAATATACCACCCCACCCTGGAGGGGAAAGGGAACGATTCATCCAGATAGAGTTCCATATTTTTAAAGTACACTTTACTTATGATCACCAGCATAATACCCTTTGACTAGTTCATTACATAGTAAAAGAAGAGAACTTAAATTTTAAGTAGCATATACTATACTAGATGCTCATACAAAATTTTTCATTTAATCTTTCTGTAATTGCCTTTTTAGAGTAAAGAAAATTAAAGAGATTAAACCAATCACCAGAGGTCACATATGTTCCAGGATATCCATTTTCTTGATTTACATGTTGATTTCATTTCGCCTCTAAGTACCCAGTTATTTGGGGGTAAGGAATAAACCACCCCACACTGGAGGGGAAAGGGAACAATTCACCCAGATAGAGTTCCATATTTTTAAAGTAAAATAAGTATAATCATAAAGATAAATAAATGTATGTAATTGTATTTGTAAGAAATATATGAAAATCAACCATTATAAAACATTTTAACTCATGGAGGAGGGTCAAAATGGTATGACAATTGTATAAATAAGTAAAACTTTTATATCACTTTAAAAGCATTCAGTGAGAACATCAAAATTTTTACTTCCTTAAGTTAGAAAGGTCATATTTCTAGTTATTCTTCCCCTTATAGAATAAATTGAGTTAATTTCCTCATTTTTAATTAAATTTTAGCTCACTGATAGGCCATTACTGACAAAATGGATATAAGTTATCATTTTATAGGGAAGAATAAAATATTCAAGTTTGTCTTCATTGACAATATATTCTATTTAGTATTTGGGTATTATCTCATTTTTCAGTAATAATTTTTCACAGACTTTTAAAGCCTGGAAACTCACTGTGAGGGGGAAATGTCATATTCTATTTCCTCTAAGGCCTTCCTAGTTTATGTGGTGAATATATTATCCTATTTTTTCAGCCATTTCATAATAGTCCAGAAACATTTTATCTTATTCCAAAAATAAAGAATGTTTAATGAGAATCACCCAGACATTTCAAAAATGGTCTAAAAGTGGTAATGCCTTGCTATCTTCTGAAAGTCCCTTTTCCTGAGTCACATATTTCCTTTTGCCTTTTACTCCAGCTTTCTTTTGGCTATAATTGGCTTATTTTTTAAAAATCCTTATGACAAAAAAACAAAAACAAAACAAATTTTTTCTTTCATTCATTTTTTCTAAACTTTTTGACTTTGCTCTCAACTCTAAGGCACTCAAATCTGTAGTTGTATGGAAACAAGCTGAATCGTTCATTTGACCGTCACTTTTGACATTAACTAAAACTTCTTAATGAGACTTGGCAAATATTCCATTTTATACTTATAATCCTTTAGTTATAGTACAATAAACTAGAAACTACTTAACTAAGATTCTCACCACTACTTTCTACTTCTAGCAAAGAGACTTGGTGTGGCATTTATGAGATAAAAAGAATGAAAAGGCCAGAATAAAACAGTTCCATATTTCTGTATCATAACAACTCTTAAAAGAAGAATAAACTACTTTATGGACTGAAACTGAACACACTCTTAGAGGGAAAAATATCTGTTGAGCACTGCATATCGCACTATAGAATAACTACCTCTGAGCACACTTTGCCTGAGAAATAGAGGACAAAGTCTACAGATTGATTTTGTACATTATCATGGTATCTTCAAACAAGATAATAAAGTGTTAATCATGGCATAGTTAGTACATTAACATTTTCCCTACTCAGCAACAATAATCTTTTCAAAATGTTGTTTCTGTGCTCAAATGCTCCAATATGTTTCCAACTCAGAAGAGTAAAATCCAAAATTCTTACAAAGGCTACGATGACAGATTCTTACCTGGCCTCAGAGAACCTCTCTGGCCTCATCTACTTTCTCTGTCACCAGCTTCCTCACTCTAGTCACAGGAATCTCCTTGCAGGGTACCAGGAGAATGCCAGGTACTCTCCTCCCTCAAGGCCACTGTAGAACTCTTACCCGTGCTTTGGATAGTCAGGTAGAAATCATCTTGGCTTCATCCACTGTTTATTTCAGGTATTTGCTTAAATACTACCTCCCCTGCTCACATCCCTTGATCCTCCTTTTCTTTTCTCTGTGATAGTCATAAAATATGGATAATTGATTTTTTTAAAGAATTTACTTTCTCCTCTATAAATCTATAAGAACAGGGGTTTTGTTCTTTTTCAGAAGTATGTTCCCAACACCTTAGAAGAGTATATGGCAAAAAGCAGCCACTCAATAAATATTACTTTTGAACAAACAAATGCAAAAGTTAATGTAATACAACACTCAACACTAGTTTGCCAACAACATTTCCAACTGAAACCAAGATTGCTGATGTGATAATCGTAGAAATTAAAATTCAGTGCTGCATCCCAGCTCCTCACTTGTGTCTCCTACATATAACCTGCATGCATGTACTCACAAGGGTATTGAGACTATAAAGAGCAGAGAGATTTCAAGTAAACACAAAACTATAACAAGGAAAACTGCAGAATATGTGTGGCATAATTAATTGAATAGTAAGTCATAAGATAGGCACTACTTGAAGCTTGCTATGTTTATAAATTTGCATATATTCCCACCACCACTATTGCCCAGACCAGATTTATTCTAGCCACTGCCATATGTTCAATCAGTCCAACAAAGTTTCCCTCACTTATGATTTAAAACTTCATTTCTTTATAATACATTTTGGGTATTAACAACCCCTTATCAGACATATGGTCTGCAAATATATTCTCCTGTTCCTGAGGTTTTCTTGATGCTTTGTTGATTGTTTTCTTTCCTGTACAAAATATTTTCAGTTTGGTATAATCTTTTTTATTAATTTTTAAAACCTGTTCTAATTAGTTACACATGACAGTAGAATGCATTTTGACACATTGTACACAATTGGAGCACAACTTCTCATTCTTCTAGCTGTACATAGTGCAGAGTCACAAGTTTGATATAATCTTGTCTATTTTTATTTTTGTTGCTTTTTCTTTGGGTACTATTCAGAAATTGTTTGTCCCGACCAAGGTCATGGAACCTTTTCCCCATATTTTCTTCAAGTTATTTTCAGGTCTTGTGTAATTTACTTTGGGTTAATTTTGGTCTATGATATGTAATAAGGTTCCAATTTCATTCTTCTGCAAATGAATAGGTCTTACCAACATCTTTTTTAAATACAAAAAAATTATTTTAATGCATTTAATAGTATATTTAATCATATATAATAGTTGGGTTCATTTTGACATAATCATATATGCATGGAATTTAATTTGTTCCATTTCAGTACCCAATGCCTGCTTTTCCTCTCTTCCTTCCTTCCCCCCACTCCCCTTCCTCTACCCTACTAGTCTTCCTTGTATTTATTTATTGTTTCTTAATTGACGCTTTATAGATATACATACAGGTGGAATTCACTGACATATTTATAAATGTATATAGCATAATTTTTTTCAGATTCATCATTTGGACTATCCCACTGTTTGTTCTTGCATCTGGCATTCAAAACATATAAGAAATTCAACTCAATAGTAAGAAAACAGATAACCAAATTTGAAAATGGGCAAAGTATCTGAATAGACATTTCTCAAAAAGACATAAAAATGGCCAATTTACATATAAAAAATTCTCAATGTCACTAATAATCAAGGAATTACAAATTCAAACCACTAAATATCATCTCACACTGTTAGGATGGTTACTATCAATAAGATGAAAGCTAATAAGTTAGCCGGGCGCGGTGGCGCACGCCTGTAATCCCAGCACTTGGGAGGCTGAGGCAGGAGGATCGTGAGTTCAAAGCCAGCCTCAGCAATGGCTAGGCACTTAGTAACTCAGTGAGACCCTGTCTCTAATAAAATACAAAAAAGGGTTGGGGATGTGGCCCAGTGGTCGAGTGCCCCTGAGTTCAATCCCCGGTACCACAAAAAATAAATAAATAAATAAAAAAAGCTAATAAGTTGGTGAAAATATGGAGGAAAGGAAACCTTTATGTACTTTCGGTTGGGATGCAAATTAGTACAGCCTTTATGAAAAACTATTTCCTCAAGAAAATTAAAAATAGAACTACCATATGATTCATCAATCACACTTCTGGGTATACATCCAAAGGATACGGAATTGGCATGTTGAAGAGACATATGTGCTCCCATTTTCATTGCAGTACTATTCACATTAACTCTATTAGCTTCATATACTATAACAAAATAACTGTGATAATCAACTTATAAAGAGAAAAGGTTGATCTGGGCTCACAATTCTGGAGGTTACAGCCATGACAATTGGCCCCATTGCTTTGCACCTGTGATGAGGCAACACATCATGCTTGGCAGAGCAAAACCATTCACCTCATTGCTAGGAAAGAAAGCAGAAGAGAAAGGGATCTCAGGATTCACTTCCAGGCATTGTCCCAATGACCTAAGGATCTCCCACTGGGCCCCACTTCCTAGAGGTTCTACTATGTCCCAATAGCACCACCATGGGAATCAACAAGCCTTTAAGACATGGGCCTTTGGAGACATCCAACGTCCAAATCATGGTGGTAACCAAGACATGGAATCATTCTAAGTATCCATCAATAAATGAATAAATAAAGAAAGTGTTGTATATATACATATATAACAGAATACTGTTCAGTGTTGGAAAGGAAGAAAGCCTGTCATTTGCAACAACTTGGATAAGCCTAGAGAACACTATGTTAAGTGAAATATGCCAGGAATTGAAAGACATACATCAAATGATCTCACATGTGGAGTGTAAAAAGCTAAACTGATATGAGCAGAGATCAAAGGGTAGGTGGAGAGGCATTAGTCAAAGGCATAAAATTTCAGTTAGACAGGAAGAGTATACTTGAGAGATAAAACATAGTGACTACCATTAATACCAACATATTGTGTATTAAAAATCACTAAGAAAGCATATTTTAGATGTTCTCGTGTAGCTGCCTGATGTACAGCCACAACGCCGCGGGAGAAAAACTCGGAGGCAGAATGAAGATGAAAGAAGGTTTTTTATTCTTCGGCTTTAGCACCCTCTCAAATTCTAACCTGACTCTTTCAGCAACCTCTCGAACTCTCATACTGACTCTTTACTTCTTCTGACTACTGACTCTTTACTTCTTTACTTCTTTACTTTACTTTCACTTTTACTTTCTTAGAGAGAGCTTAGAGAGAGAGAGAGAGAGAGAGAGAGAGAGAGAGAGAGAGAGCTTCTTCTTTCTTCTTTCTTCTTGGGCAGCCTCAGCCTGACTCCAACCAGCAACTGCTTCTTCTTCCTTTATATCTCTTTGGTTTCTCATTTCTTTCTCTAGCTTCTTCTGACCGAACTCTTAACCACTCTGACTCTTATTTCTTCTTCTGACTACGTTCTGGCCGCTCGGACTCTTTTCTTCTTCTCTGACCCGAACTCTTCTTCCGACCGACTGAGCGACTGAACGACTGACTGAATGAATGCCGCTTCTGACCGCTTTCACCCGGTTATATACCTTTAGCTTTGCGGGTGCGTCACGTGCATTTACAGGTGCGTCACGTGCATACTTAATGTATGATTATTATCAGGTAGAACTTATGGCTTCCAGCTAACCGCAATAGCCATCTCCCTGATTGGGGCTCCTTCATTCTCGTCATTTAAAAAAATGAGAAGTACATGAGGCAAGGAATATATTAAATAGCTTGATTCAGTCATTCCACAGTATATCAAAACATCATGTTGTACACCATAAATTTATACAAGTTTTACTTGACAAGTTAAATATAAAGAGATAGAATTTTTTAATTAAAAAAATCATCTCCTTAAAAAATAAAATTCAGATATTCCTATCACAAGTCAGTAACTACCTGTTTCCCATCGCTCTCTTTGCCTTCTGCTGGTGTTCCTTCTGTCACAAAGTTCATGTCTGGGAGAGAGGGGATGTGGCATCAGTAAAAAAGGGATTGACCCATCAACTATGCAGTTGATCTGAGACTGGAGGAGCCTCCCAAGGCTACAATAGTGCACTCTGTTCTCTCAGAGGAATCTGATGCTGACCCTTCTGTGTGGAACATTGAAGTATCTAAGGTATCCATCTGAGCCCTCCTGAAGTCTTCTGCCTCTGGTCTCTTACAGAAATTTCACTCCTTCCACCCACCCTATTCAGGTACCCAGAGTAGATCTATTGGCTCCACAGCCTCTGGATGGAACTGTCATTCAGAAAACTCGAAAAGAAGTAAGCATCATCCCTGGATTTGACAAGAAGAGAACAAGAAGGGCCAGGGGTGGGAAGACAGAAAGAGTTATTCTCAGCCATGAGCAATCTCAATTTGACATTTCCAGATAAGACATGGACAAGGGGCAAATCTACAAACTTGTCAAGGGGAAAGAGAAACATGACACCACGTTTCACAGCACCAAGTACATACATTAGTAGTGGGACAGGTACATCCTCTTCCCAAAAATGCTGTCACATAAAATCAAATAAGTTAAAGAATTTTATTTATTTAGTGCCTATCATATATCAAGCATCACATATGTATGGTATTGAAAATCTCATTGAAACCTTAAGAAAATTGCCTGAGACAGATATTTTATCCCCATTTTACACATAAAACAAAGACTTGGAGAAACACTAAGTTATCTAAAGTCATGTAGGAGTCAGTTCTCTCTCCACCCCCCCCCAACCTTTCCCCTCCTCCCATTCTTGCTCTTCTCAATATATCCAAAAATTTCTTAGATGTGTCATATTTTGTCCTAATGTATATGTAACATTCTATTATCATTTGAATAGCATCATTTTGAAATTATAACCAACTCAGACAATGGCTATAATTTGACCAGGACTTTAAATCAGGACATAGAGAGATGGCCAGCAGGCAGAATTTAGTCTGAAGCCCTGTCTTGTTTTGACAACATGGTGCTTAGTTTTGATGTTTTAATGTTTGTAGGTACGTTGTGCACTTCCCCGTTTCTGTTTCTATGACTCCCTTCTGATTCACACCCTTGTTTCCACATACCTTCTTTCCCACATAGCTTCTGAAGGCATTTGAGTTTGGAAGGCTTATTTAAGGTCAATCATAAATCCAGGGCAACTATAGTCCTTTAGCTTATCTGGCTTAAAATCATTGTCAATTCCTACTGAGAAAACAGCCTTTCATCTAGAAGAGAATTTGGCAAACCTAAATAAGGAAGACACATTAAAGCAGCTCAGTAGAGGTTTGGGCAGGAAGAATTCAGACATGAAGCCAACAAAGCTTCTTAAATAGAAAAAAAATGAGTAAGAGTGAACACTACAACAGCTGCCAAAGGTCAGGTCTTGATCCAAGTCACAAATGTCAAAAGCAAGCAGCACAACTAAAACAAAACTGTTAATTTGATCTTACTTTTGCATGGTGTAAGATGTGGGGGGTATCCTAATATTTATATATATCTCTCCATGAAAGCTCAAATTATTGTGCAAAATTAATTCAAATCTTCCAGCAGATTAAGCCAGGTGAAGATGGAACAAAACTGTCTACCAGTGATGCTCTGCTTGTATATCTGACCCATTAGACTGAAATACCCCTTCATGTTGAATTATCTCCACATGGAAGAGCTAGATGATGTACAACAACAGTATTTACTAAAATTCAGATTCCTAGGCCCTGGGCCATTGTGACTGAGTCTCAAAGTGAGATTTGGGAAACTAGTTTTTAGCAAACATCATTCTATAATTTTGCCATGACTTAAATTTGGGAACCACTGAATTAAGACTTACGCCACAGGTCCCCTGCCTCATCTCATTTGATCTTGACTCCTGCCCTTCCTGGAACTTTAATTATTGCCAGATTTTTCTTATTAAGCTGAATCTCAGGTAAACACTCCTTCAAGCTGGCTCTCAATCTCTGCCCAATCTCTAGCCTAACAAGGTGATTGTATTTTATAATTATTTCTATTCTCCATTCTTAGTACTAATATTGAAATACCTAACTGCCCCCTGTTAAGTTGTCACGAGCAGTACCTAGGAATCTAGAAGCTTAAAAAAAAAAAAAAAAAAAAAGTGTTTTAAATAGCTCTTTCCTGTAAAATGATGGAATGAAACAATTTCCAAAATAAACAAAAAGTCATTTGACAGATAAAATAGATCAGGCACAGACACTCAATAAACAGTTTGCTCATCTCTAGGAAAACAACAAGTTTGCTGCATTATGTGCCTGTCAACCTTTACATCTGTATAAATAGTAATTTATTTTATGGCTTATTTCTTTGAGTACTTGCAATCAACAAGCAAACTATTGCATCACATTTGCCCAGCTTTCCTATCAAGACCATAGAATAAATGAGCCACAGGACTACAGGTACATATTCTTTACAAATAGATTGAAAATATATGTAAATAGTTCTGTCTCCTGAGCTTAGGCAGCATGCAAAGATGCTTAAGGATGATGACAATAATGCAAAATTGATGGCAATTTATTTGCTACAATAGCAACTCCGAGTCACAATGAAGAAGGTGATGATACATATGGGAAATAATTTTAGTAGAAGGGTAACCTATGACTACAAAATTTTTAAAGTAACAAAGTTCTCTGTTAACTTCAGTAGCACAAGTGCTATGCTGTCATTTCCTTCTGGGCAGCCAATTGTAATGCAGGCCTCTCCAAGATCTGAAATACATGGAATTTGCTACCCAAGGAATTTTGTGGAAGTCTCAGGATTTTGGGGTATTCCCAATGGCAGTGGAAAGGTGTCAAATCCCTTTAGAACACACACCATTCCACATCAGTTGAACAATTACCAATCCTACAAGCAAAACAAGTAATGTAAAAAGATAACAGTATGTAGAGAAGAAAAATACCTAATTTAAAAAATAAAATTCAGATCTTGGAGTAGCAGCAGACGCCGCCACCACCACTGAGGCAGGTAGGGGAAGCAGCCCCTGGCCCACCTGCCTGTTCCCAGCTCAGCCAGTCCATCTCGGAACAGCAGCACCAGCTGCACCACATCTGCCTGCAGGTCAAGGAACAGCCCCAGGGAACAGGAACAGGGAGTACTACAGGGGGATGCCTGTCTCTTGTTTCTCCTACTAACACCCAAGTTCTCACAATTACCTTCTCACTAGTCAATTAATCTAATACCTCTATTTTCTCACATCCTACCTCACAAATATCTTAACCAACCCCTAAGTCCCCCCTTCTACCACTAGATACTGTAAACCATCACACAAACATAATGACTATATGATAGAAGTTAACTGATCTCATCATTTATGTTTAAAGTGTCAAAATTGTAAATATAAAAATAGAAACTAACTGATATAAGGCAACACGTTGGGTTCATTGAATGCTGGAATATTGATCTTTCCCTAAAAAGTGAGGCATCAGGTATCCTGTAGGGATGCTATAAAACAATAGGGAAGAAGCAGTAATACCTGAGACTTACACGGCAAGAGAGGAAAACACATAGATGTCATGAAAAAACAAGGGAGGAAAATGCCCAAAACAAACCAAGATACTACAGCAATAGAATCCTTAGAAAGCACAGTAAGTGAAATGTTGGAGAAGGAGTTCTGAATATACATAATTAAAATGATTCAGGATTTTAAAAATCACCTAAGTGAGCAGATACAGGCAAAAATTGATCTCTCCAACAAAGAGATAAGAGATCAAATACAGGCAACCATCGATCACACCAACAAAGAGATAAGAGAACAAATACAAGTAGCAAAAGATTACTTCAAGAAAGAGATAAAGAGTCTGAGAAGAAAACAAACAGAAATCCTTGAAATGAAACAAACAATAGGCCATATAAAAAACTCAATAGATAGTATTACCAACAGTTGGATCACTTGGAAGACAGGACCTCAGACAATGAGGACAAAATATATAATATTGAAAATAAAGTTGACCTCACAGAGGTAAGAAACCATAAACAGAACATCCAAGAATTATGGGATACCATCAAAAGACCAAATATAAGATTTCTTGGAATAAAGGAAGGTGCAGAGAATCAAACCAAAGGAATGCAAAATATCTTCAATGAAATTATATCAGAAAATTTCCCAAGCAAGAAGAACAAATTTGAAAACCAAATACAAGAAGCATATAGGACACCAAATATACAAAATTACAACAGGTCTACACCAAGGCACATTATAAGGAAAATGCCTAGCATACAAAATAAGGATAGAATTTTAAAGGCCTTAAGAGAGAAAAATCAGACGAGCTATAAAGAAAAACCAATTCGCACCTCAGCAAATTTTTCAACCCAGACCCTCAAAGCCAGGAGATCCTGGAACAACATATACCAGGTGATAAAAGATAAGGGATGCCAACCAAGAATCTCATACCCAGCAAAATTAAGCTTTAGATTTGATGATGAAATAAAAACCTTTCATGATAAACAAAAGCTAAAAGAATTCACAACAAGAAAGCCAGCACTATAGAACATTCTTGGCAAAATATTCCACGAGGAGAAAATGAAAAACAACAATGAAAACCTGCAAAGGGAAAAACTACAATAAAGGGAAAACTAACCATAGGAGAAATCAAGTCAATACCAAAAATAAAATTAAATTAAAAATGACTGGTAATACAAATACTATTTCAATAATAACCCTGAATGTTAATGAGCTAAACTCACCAATTAAAAGACATAGGCTGATAGATTGGATAAAAAAAAAAAAAGACCCAACAATACACTGCCTTCAAGAGACACATCTCATAGGAAAAATGCCCACAGACTAAAGGTGAAAGGATGGGATAAAATATACCACTCACACGGACTATGTAAGTAAGCAGGAGTTTCCATCCACATATCAAATAAAGTAGACTTCAAGCCAAAGTTAATCAAAAGATATAAAGATGGACATTTCATACTGCTAAAGGGAATCATACATCAACAAGGCATAACTGTCATAAATATATATGCCCCAAATAATAGAGCATCCACATTCATCAAACAAACTCTGCTCAAGTTCAAGAGCCAAATAGACCACAACACAATAATTCTAGGTGACTTTAACACACCTCTTTCACCATTAGATAGATCTTCCAAACAAAAGCTAAACAAAGAAACTGTAGAACTCAATAATACAATCAATAGCTTAGATTTAACCCATATATATAAAGTATATTATCCATCAATGAGCCAATACACTTTCTTCTCAGCAGTACCTGGATCATTCTCTAAAATAGACCATATATTATGCCATAAAACAACTCTAAGCAAATACAAAATAAATAGAGATGCTATCCTGCATCCTATCAGATCATAATGGAATGAAATTAGAAATCAATGATAAAATAAGAAACAAAACCTACTCCAACACCTGGAGACTAAATAATATGCTACTGAATGAACAAAAGACATCAAGAAGGAGATTAAAAAATTCTTAGAGGTAAATGAGAACACTGATACAACATATCAAAATCTCTGGAACACTATGAAGGCAGTACTAAGAGGAAAGTTCATTGCATGGAATTCATTTCTTCAAACAAGAAAAGGTCAACAAATAAATGAATTAACATTACACCTGAAAGCCCTAGAAAAAGAAGAACAAATCAACCCCCAAAACAGTAGAAGACAGGAAATAATTAAAACCAGAGCTGAAATCAATGAAATTGAAACAAAAAACACAACTGAAAAAGTTGACAGAACCAAAAGTTGCTTTTTTGAAAAAATAAGTGAAATTGATAAACCATTAGCTATGCTAACTAAGAAAAGGAGAGAAAAAAAACTCAAATTACCAATATCTGTGATGAAAAAAGAAACATCACGACGGACACGATGGAAATACAGAAGCTAATTAGAAATTATTTTGAAAATCTATACTCCAATAAAATAGAAAATAATGAAGGCATCGACAAATTTCTAGAAACATACGATATCAAACTAAATCAGAATGATATACACAATTTAAATAGATCAATTTCAAGCAAAGAAATAGAGGACGCCATCAAAAACCTACTAACCAAGAAAAGCCCAAGTCTGGAAGGATACACAACCGAGTTCTACAAGACCTTTAAAGAAGAACTAACACCAATACTTCTCAAACTATTTCATGAAATAGAAAAAGAGGGAACCCTTCCAGACTCATTCTATGAGGCCAATATCACCCTGATTTCAAAACCAGGCAGAGACACATCAAAAAAAAAAAAAAGAAAACTTCAGACCAATATCTCTAATGAATATAGATGCAAAACTTCTCAATAAAATTCTGGCAAATCAAATACAAAAACATATCCAAAAAATAGTGCACCATGATCATGTGGGGTTCATTCCAGGGACTCAAGGTTGGTTCAGCATAAGGAAATCAATAAATGTAATTCACCACATCAATAGACTCAAAGATAAAAATCATATTGTCATCTCAATTGACACAGAGAAAGCATTTGACAAGATACAGCACCCTTTCATGTTCAAAACGCTAGAAAAAAATAGGGATAACAGGAACATACCTAAACATGGTAAAGGCCATCTATGCTAAGCCCCAAGCCAACATCATCCTAAATGGAGAAAAATTGAAAGCATTCCCTCTAATAACTGGAACAAGACAGGGATGCCCTCTTTCACCACTTCTATTTAATATAGTTCTTGAAACTCTAGCTAGTGCAATTAGGCAGACGAAAGAAATAAAATAAAAAAGAAATAAAAGGAAAAGAAGAACTCAAATTATCACTATTTGCAGATGATATGATTCTATATATAGAAGATCCAAAAAATTCCACCAGAAATCTTCTAGCACTAATAAATGAATTCAGCAAAGTGGCTGGATATAAAATTAATACCCATAAATCAAAGGCATTTCTGTACATCAGCAACAAATCCTCAGAAAGAAAAACTAGGAAGTCCACCCCATTTACTATAACCTCAAAAAAAAATAAAATACTTGGGAATCAACTTAACAAAAGAAATGAAAGACCTCTACAATGAAAACTACAGCACGCTAAAGAAAGAAATTAAAGAAGATCTTAGAAGATGGAAAGATCTACCTTGCTCATGGATAGGTAGAACTAATATTGTCAAAATGACCATTCTCCCAAAAGCACTATACAGTTTCAATGCAATACCAATCAAAATCCCAATATCATTCCTCATAGAAATAGAAAAAGTAATCGTGAAATTCATCTGGAAAAATAAGAGACCCAGAATAGCCAAAGCAATTCTTAGCAAGAAAGGTGAAGCTGGTGGCATTACTATTCCAGACCTTAAATTGTACTACAAAGCAATAGTAACTAAAACAGCATGGTATTGGCACCAAAATAGCCAGTTGACCAATAGTACAGAATACAAGACACAGAGACTAACCCTCACATCTACAGTTATAATATATTAGACAAAGGTGCCAAAAACGTTCATTGAGAAAAGACAGCCTCTTCAACAAATGGTGTTGGGAAAACTCATGTAATAAAATGAAGTTAAACCTCTATCTCTCTCCATGCACAAAATTCAACTGAAAGTGGGTCAAGAACCTAGGAATTAAACCAGAGACCTTGCACCTAATAGAGAAAAAAGTAGGCCCAAATCTCCAACATGTTGGATTAGGCCCCAACTTCCTCAATAAAACCCCTATAGCACAAGAACTAAAGCCAAGCATTAATAAATGGGATGGATTCAAACTAAAAAGCTTCTTCTCAGCAAAAGAAACAATTAGTGAGATGAACAGAGAACCTACAGAATGGGAGCAAATCTTTACCACATGCACATCAGACAGAACATTAACTTCAAGGATATATAAAGTGCTCAAAAACCTTTACACCAAAAAAACAAACAACCCAATCAATAAATGGGCTAAGGAACTGAACAGACACTTCTCGGAAGATGATATACAATCAATCAACAAATATATGAAAAAATGTTCAACATCTCTAGTGATCAGAGAAATGCAAATAAAAACAACTCTAAGATTTCATCTTACACCAGTCAGAATGGCAGCTATCAAAAAAACAAACAACAATAAATGCTGGCGAGGATGTGGGGGAAAAGGCACACTCTTATATTGCTGGTGGAACTGCAAATTGGTGAAGCCAATCTGGAAAGTAGTATGGAGATTCCTAGGAAAACTTGGAATGGAACCACCATTTGACCCAGCTATCCCATTCCTCGGTCTATACCCAAAGGACTTAAAAACAGCTTACTACAGGGACACAGCCACATCAATGTTCATAGCTGCACAATTCACGATAGCTAGATTGTGGAACAACCTCAATGTCCATCAATAGATGAATGGATAGGGAAAATTTGGTATATATACACAATGGAACACTACTCAGCACTAAAAGAAAATAAAATCATGGCACTCACAGGTAAATGGATGGAGTTAGAGAAAATAACGCTAAGTGAAGTTAGTCAATCCCAAAAAACCAAAGGTCGAATAATTCCTTTGATATGATGATACTGAATTATAATGGCAAGGGAAGAGGGATGAGAGGAATGAAGGAATGTTAAATAGAACAAAGGGGAGGGAAGGGAAGGGATGGGGCAAGGGGATAGGAGTAATGGCAGAATGAGTTAGACATCAATCCGATAAGTACATATATAAAAACACTAATGGTGTGAAAATAATTACTGTAAAACCAGTGACTTGAAAAACTGCTCTTTATATGTAATATGAAATGAATTGTACTCTGCAAACATGTATAACAAATTAAATAAATAAATAATTTTTTAAAAAAAGAATAAAATTCAACCTTTTCAGGTGGTAACTTGAAAGAAACTCAAAATTTTAGATGCACATCTTTTTATTTCATAGTTCTCTTATATATTAGCACTATTCAATAATAGATCAATTGAGAAGCCTACAAAAAGCCATTTATTTCAGCATTCTTTTAACAAAAAAAAATCTTTAAAACATTTAAACTTTCATCAACATGATATATATTAATAAACTATGGCAAATATTCTGATGCGTGGACATAAAAAATAATAAAGAAGTATTATATGTATTGATCGGAAAGATAGCCATCACATGTTGTCAAATTTTTTAAAAGTAAGTAGCAAAGTATTATTATATTGTGTTTATACTTGTGTATAAAATAACTATCTACATATGCATGTAATACTTATATATATATATTGAAAATTTCCTAAAAGATGCAGATTCCCATGATTGTCTCTGGAGGTTGTAAATGAGGGATCTGAAAGACTTGGGAGGTTTCACTCTCTGCTTCATACCTTCTGTACATTTTAGTGTTTTTATTTTTTACCATTAGCTTATATCAATTTGAAATATAAATAACGAAAGATCAAAATTTTTGATATCACACAGTGTGGGTAATAATATACAAATCCTCGTACATTGTTAAGGAAAGTGCTCATTGTTAACCTTTTCTTAGAAGAAAACTTGGCAATAGCTTTCAAAATTAAATGCATGCATTATTTGATCCAATAGCTCCTTCTCTAGGACTTTGTCCTAGAGTTATACTGATCTGCACATGCACAGGACAGTAATTGCAACATTAGAAATAAGAGCAAAAATGTAAATCTGCCCAACTGTCCGACAATTATACATCAATAAATGGACTACTATACAATTGTTTTGAAAGACTGAGAATTCATCTGTGTACTTAAATAATCACCAACATATAGTTAATTATAAAGAGCAAGCTAAATTAAATGTTACCATATATGTTAATACAAAAAGCTTATAGATGTCTATATACTTCTAAATACATAGAAAAACTTAGAAAAGAAGAATTAAGAAGAACTGGTGATTAGCTTACAATTGAGAGATGGCCCACAAAGAGAAGACTTAATTTTACTACATATCTTCTTATGCCTTTTAAATCGTATACCATGTATTTATATTATTCAAAAATCTAATTTAAAATGTTTGACAAAGAACTTTAGATGGCAGCCACAGATTTTCATTTCACTTTGAGAACAAGATAACTTTTATTCATCTATTTAAAAAACATTTATCAAAAGCTTATTATGTGCCAAGTATGGTCCTAAATTCATAGGACATATCAAATAATAAAACAAACTCTCTGCCCTTATGAATTTTAAATGGTGGTAGGGGCGGTTCAGAGAAGACATTAAAAATAACATTAAGTGTAATAAACAATATACAGTATGGTATAGGTATTAAATATGGGAGAAAGAAGAGTAGATTAGGGATACAGGAAATGCAGAGATGGAAGGTGGAGAACAGGTTGCAATATTAAATAAGGTAGGCAGGAGCATCAGAGAAAGCCTCGCTGAGGGTGAGACTGGAACAAAAACTCAAAGGAAGCCAATGAGTGGGTGGTAATCTGGGGAAAGAGCTTTTCAGGCAAAAAGAAAAATCTCAAGCAAGGTCCTTGAGATAGAAAGGTATCTGGAATATTTAAGAAGCAGGAAAGCCAATAGGACAGGTAAGGAATGACTGAGGAAGAGAGGAGAGGAGGTAAAATCAGGGAAATAACTGAGATCAGGTCTGCTAGGCAAGGACTTTGTATTCCATTGAAGAGCCTTGGTTTTTATTGAGTGAAACAGAACCACTGCAGAGTCTAAGTGAGAATGATGTGACTTACTTTTCCAAAGACTCCTCCAACCACTGTATTGAAACTAGACAAGAGGGAAGAGACTGGAAACAGGGAGACTTTTTTTTAAAAGGCTACTGTATAACTCAAGCGGGAGATGGTGTTCCTCTAGGAATAGCAGTGGTGGAAGTGATAAGTGATCAGATTTGAATATGTTCACACAATTTCCTGGGGGGTTGGATGTGAAGTGTGAGAGAGAAGAGCCAAGGATGATTACACAGTTCATCTAATCCTTGAGCACAGACCCACTAACTGCATGAAGCTTCTGCAAGATGAGTATAAGGTAGAAAAGAACAATCAGAGAAGGTTAGTTGTGAACAAGCTCATTTTACAACAAAGACTAACACAGGCTATTTGTCCTCAGGAAGATGAATGATTGCTGTTGCTTACATTTGATTTGACTTTTGCCATATTGTTTAATTTCAATAAGGCCACTATTAGAGTTTTCTTTAATGTTTACTCCCTCAGCATGTCCTTTTATTTGCCTTAGGCAAAAAAAATCACAAAGTTGTATATAATTTTCCAAAAAAAAATTTTTTCTAAAATATCCTGAGTGAGAAAAATTCTAAGTAGTTTTGGTAGATGCATCTGCAATTAAATAGATGTCTTTCTTCTTTTACACCATTTACTTAGAATCTGTTGCTTGTTCTTTGTCTAAATAGTTACTCAAACAGCTTCTTCCCTAGTATTGCAGAAAAGATTATCCAGTCCATCAAGACAAAAAGTTAAAGAAAAACTAACAACATGATAGCTTACAGAATTGAGAACTATCCAGGATCTGAGAACTGTTCTGCATTTTTACTTTTGCAAAGGACTCCTTATCCTTGCAATTAATTCTTAAAGACTCATGTTGTCTTATTTGGCCTTTCTCCTATATCTGGTTTGGCCATTTACCCAAGCATAAGAATCACGGTGTAACCATATTTCAAAGCTTTTCCTTCAGTAACCACATAAAGTGTGCACCGGGTACTTTTAACTAGAGAATGGGGCCTTTGGAATCACATGCTTTGAAAATAAGATTTCATAAAGAAGCCTCAGTGAAGCCAGCTCTATGAAACAGTAATAATATATAGAAATATATTTTAAAATATGGCACATGGGAGAAAAACTTACCCAAATTCAGTAGTTCTTTGATCAAAAATATAAATAATTAACAATGTTATCCTACATTAAGTTATTTGTTCAGTTGATTTTTGTACAGAGTGAGAGATAAGGAGGTAGTTTCAATCTTCTGCAGGTGGAAGTCCAATTTTTCCGGTACAATTTGCTGGAGAAGCTGTCTTTTCTCCAGTCTGTTTTTGGCTCCTTTGTTGGAAATTATGTGGCTGTACAAGTGTGGATATATTACTGGGTCCCCTATTCTATTTTATTGATCTACATGTATATTTTTGTGCCAATACCATGCTGTTTTGGTACAATTGCCCTATAGTATATTTTGAATCAGGTATTGTGATGTATACAGCATGGTTCTTTTTGCTCAAGATTGTTTCAGCAATTCGGGGTCTTTTATACTTCCATATAAATTTTAGGATTGGTTTTTCTTGTTCTATAAAGAATGTCATTGATATTTTGATGAGGATCGCATTGAATCTGTAGATTGCTGTCAGCAGTGTAGCCATTTTAACAATATTAATTCTCCTAATCCATGAATACAAATGTCTTCCCATCTTCAATTTCTTTTTACTAAATTTTATAATTTTTTATCATAGAAACCTATCACTTCCTTGGATAGGCTCATTCCTAGGTTTTGTTTATTTGTTAATTTTTTGAGGCAATTGTGAATGTGACTGGGACTTAAAAACACATCTTTTCAAATCTTACTATCTCTGAAATTAAGATATATGTCATAACCAATGACATCTTACAATTATAACTGGCAGAGTATTTTTTTCTTCCTTAGTGGTCCATAAAATTATGTTGCAGCTAACAATAGAAAGTGTCTTAGATTAAATGACATACAGTGGTGTTAAATTTTAAATATATATTTCTAAATTACTCAAAATGATCTCTTGTGGCACAGAAGAGGCAATATGACATCAAGAATAAGAGCACAGTCCATAGAGTAGACTGCCTGGGCTCATTCCCACCTCTGCCATCATTCACTGGTTAATCTTGGACAAGTTTCTTAACCTAACATGCTTCAATTTCCTCAAAGTAAACAAGGATTAAAATAATGTCCATTTTATAGATTGCTCTGAAGACTATAAGTTTTCAAAATAACATTTGGTCACAGGACAAATTCCATAAAATAATAGCTATTATTACACATGAAACGTGTGTGTGTGTGTGTGTGTGTGTGTGTGTGTGTGTGTGTAAAATTATAAGGAAAGATATTAGCTGTGATTATCTTGGAGTGGTTATGATCATTGGTGATTTTTATTTGATTTTTTTAGGTTTTCCCAAATTATCTGTAATAAATATATATCTGTAATAAATTATATAGCATATTAGCTATATAATTAGAAAAATTTTATTATTTTAAAATAAATTAAAACAATGGTATTAAAGAATCTTTGACATCAAAAAAGTCACATAGGTATAGAAGAATAAACAAAAAAAGAAAATATCTCTGAATAGTATTATTTATATACAGCTCTGTAAAAATAAGCCTCTATATATTTCTTCATAAAACTTTCTGCAGTACAGAAATATTTTCAACATTACTTTATAGTTTAAAAGTGAGAATGCTATTTTTTTAATTAAATAGGAAACATTTTTGCAAAGTAACAAGTAGATCCTTTAAGACAACCTGGGTAAGAGCCATACCTATATTACCAACCCAGTAAAAACTGACCTAAGTTCTCAACAAAATCCATCTATTAGCTGACACCTAGACAAGGTCTGACAAACCATGTTTTTCTGAGTCACAACAAATCAAAGGGCTTCCATGGAAATCAAAATTCCTGGGTACATTTTTTTATTATTATTTTCCCTTGATTCTCACTATTCCTCAAAAAGATAATATTTTGAAACATGATTAAAAAAACGAAATTCATTAAGTTAATGACTGGGTTCTGGGCTGGTGTTGTGGTTCAGTAGTAGAACACCTGCCTGGCACAGTGAGGCACTGGGTTCAATCCTCAGCACCACATGAAAATAAATAAGTAAAATAAGGGTATTGTGTCCATCTACAACTAAAAAAATATTTTTAAATGACTGGGTTCTGTCAAAATAACATCTTCTCTGCTGTGTTTTGACAGAATGTCTTACTGGGGTTTTTTAATGGGAAAATACTGTATTCAAGTCTTGGTCAAAGGTGGATTAAGTGTAAGTTCTTGATAAAGACACTAACCTCTCTGGGGTTCAGATCTTTTGTTTTTATCTGTAAAATCTGAATAATAAAATGTATTTCACAAGGTACTAGAATAATTAAATGAGAAAGTATATGCAAAGTGCCTAGCTCATAGCCTAGCAAATATTGTGTGGGAATAAACCACCCAGATACACTTTTTAAACTCCTTGAATGAAAAGATTCCAGAACTGGTCCTGGCATTAGGCTCTGTCCCAGTATTTAGCTTTAAAGCATATTTCTTAGCTCTTCCTTTGTGGTCTGGTATATGGGCCCCTTATCCAAATATCTGTACATATGCAATTGTGGAGCAAGGGGGAAAAAGGGGATTTGGGAAGTAATTTGCAGGAAAAAATTATAAAGAAATGTAACATCCAGTTTTTATGGACATGAAAGAAATTTGTTCAAAATTGATTATAAGAAAAATGAATATATTCTATACTCATAAAAGTAGTGTGCATATTCAATGTGCTGTGCAGTGTGCTAAGTTCTTTATAGTGAGAATCACATGTCATCATTAGGACAACACTGTAATGTAGTTATAATTGCCTTTTTAATGAAAGGCCCACTATTGCAAGCATCCAAATTAATGTATCCAGTGAAGTGAAAGAGCAAAAACTCTGACCCTGAGAAGTCTATGGAAAGTGTTCACCAGATTTTATTATAAGTATGTCTCATAAACTTTCATGGGCTTGGATTAGGAAAGGTGCATAGATGTGCTCATAGTTTGGTCCAAATACAATGACAAACCTTAGGAGTAGTGACCTTTATAAAGGGACCCCCAAGTTCCAAGCAGATGGATTCTTGATCATTCATCAGGAATATCTCAGGGCAAAGAGTATATCCCTTCCCTTTAAAGGGGAATTCACCTTGAAAACATGCTCCATCACTTGCTCTTCGCTAGGGAACAGTGACAGTGACCTGTAGCTATAAATCTTGGTATGAAAAACCAAACCACTGTTTACCTTATGATAAAGAACAACTCTTACAAATTAGAATAAATAAAATTTTTTAAAAAGAACAACTCTCAAAATTGACTTGTTTATCAAACATTATTCTAAAACTAAACATCTCAGTTCAGGAATGCAAAGAATAAATGAATGTTTTCAACATTCACAACACCATCACCCTAAAGATTCTGAAAAATAGATTTATTGTCAAAATTATAGCCCATTTTCCTTGTCAGTTACATGTGATTAATATCATTAATATTCAAATAACCTATAATGTCTTCAGTTATCTTTCTTCCCTATAGAAATGTATTTCCAAGTTAAGACAGTACTGGCACATAGTAGGGACTGGAAAATATATTTGTTAGGACAAACAAATACAAAATTTTCCTAGGTCATTAAAAGTCTATAATTAAAGTCCTTTTTAATCTGCCAAATGGCACACACAAAAAGATATACTTATCAAACGTGCCACCAAAAGGGGCCAAAGTGTTGCACCCCAGTGACCCGGCAACATCAGAACATCTCTGCCAAGTGCAGCACAGCTTGAAAAGCACTGAAAACACTTTAGCCTTTGGTGGGTTTATGTTCATGTGCAACTGGGCTCTAAAAATTACCATGACTCTGAATCTAATGGATGGATTCTACTCAGTTAAGGACCAATTTTGACCTAGTAAGATTTAACGCAATAGCACCTTTCTGACAAACTACATGAAGTATTCTTTGTACATGAGAATAAGCATGGTTATAATAGAGTGAAATTTTTTTTCTCAAAATAATACAAAATATTTCAAAAAAAATTTTTAATCTTTCACCTGTGCAGGAGAGAAGCACAGATTGCTATGGGTTCTCCCAGGTTTCATGTTTGCTCCCTTCTTCTTTCACTAGAGATACCTGAAATTGGAAAAGTTGAAAAGCCCTGCAATTGGTGATTCCCCCCACCCCCAACACACACACACACACACACACACACACACACACACACACACCCCTTCTCCACACACTTGGCTGATGTTGAGAGGCACCTGCTTTGCCTGTTTCACTGCTCCCCCTACTTCAGTAAGCCACCTCTCCTACAGTCATGGTGAATGATTTGAATGATTTCACAGCAATCATGGATGACATTTTTTGCACAAGGTTCAACTGAAGAGAAAATTATGCGTTGCAATGCCTCTCCTTTCCAAATATATAGTTTTGTTGTGTCCATGATAGGAAAAGGAGAGGGGAAAGGTGTCTTCTTAAATTTTAGAGCACATTAATAAACAGAAGAAAGTTTTTGAGGAAAAGAGTCCGAGCTTCTATCAGACAAAATGCTAGTTTTTAAGCATATCTGCGAGAGCAGTATGGAGGCAACTTTCTGATCTTTGACTTTAAATTTGGAAGGTGAACTGAATCACAAACTAAGGTTTCTTATAGGATCCTCTCTTCCTAAGAGCGTGCTGGCTCTAGTCTTTGGCTCTAGTCTTTTCTGGCTTCATTTGTCCACCTGGGCTGCCATTCCCATAGCTCCTTCAGCTTTTACAATTCTGTTCATGTGTTGCCACTATGAAAGGTGATAACTGAAAAAATGGTGAATGTGTAATATAAAATGGAAGTAAGGTCTGTAGACCACTAAAAATAGATGAGAGCCTTTTACAAAATAGTAGCCATGAGATAGGGGGCAGAGTGGGGGTGGGGAACAGAACTAAGTGATGTAATGGAAACCAAGAACCAGAAAATGAGAAGGGCTTGAAATGAAGTGCATCAAGAAGCCAACCAAGACAAAAAATATATATATATTGAATTTAACTTTAGGAAGTTATCAGTGGCTTTTATAAGATGATAGAGTTGATTGAGACATAAGGATGAGGTGGAGACAAAATTTATTTCTCCTCAATTATCTTTTGACAGATGTCTCCTTAATAGATTGTAGATTCCAACAGGGCATTGTCTTACATCTGTCTTCACCTATTCCTTTATACAGAAATAGAGTAACTGAATAGTAAATATAAAGATCTAGGAAATAAAAAAGGAATTTGAATTAACACCCCTATTGTTGCTGAAAATGACATTAAGTGTAATATAGATTCATATTTTGTGTTTTTATAAAATAAACTCCACTGGAAAATAGTGATGATTACACTTTCTGATGGGAAACCAACTCAATTAATGAACACCCTTTCCTGACAAGAGAAAGCTATTATTGAAATTTCACATACATTATTACATTATGGCACAAATATAAAAGTATTTTCTCCTATAGAGTATTCTGCTTTGCTGATAATCTTACTATTCATTAGCACTGTCTGGATAAATGTGCTATTCATTTGATTACATAAAACAAATACCATATCGAACTGCAGTCATATTGACTACATTGTGTGTGCTTTATAAAAACCACAGGGAGGAGGTTTTCCACACAGATTTTCTGTGTAGTCGAACAGTTGTCATTCTTGGTTGGTCAAGCACATACTGTTTTAATGCTTTAGATATGACAGACTTCAGACTATCCAAGTTAGAATATATAAAAATATTCTTCCTTTTCCAGAGAGGGTTACTTTCCTGCATCTGATCTAAGTTACCATCTCAGAGAAGAATCAAGCCATGAAAAGAGAAAAAGAATTAATAGCATATTGTGTTCAGCCAACCTGATGATAACTTTCCTTCCCCAGAAAAAAAATGAATTAATGATAAGCAATAATAGACCTTGGGAATACTGACCTCCCAGGACTCAGTAATTCAAAACAGGTCTGCTGCTTTCCCTCAACCTATATTTTAAAATGCAGAATGAGATGAAAAACAAGACTCTTCCCATGTTGTCTTCCAATTCTCAGAATTTATACTCAAAGGGAAATACTGTAATCTATTCAATGATTCTTTCTGATGCAGAAATATTAAAGAATTATAATTAGAATTTTAAAATTACTTACAAATATTGACACTGGATTCCTTTATGCATGCCCCAATGATCTTTAAAGCATGTGACTGGAGAAGATGTTGATGGATACAAGACTCACTTGGGTTTGTTTGAATTTTAATTTTTAGTTTCACTAGATAGATTATGGTCTCATTCTGTGCATATATGGTGGCTGGACTATAAGTAAGATCAGGAGGAGCTATAAAAATATAAGGAGATAGACAAGTATAAAGACTTTGGTTCTTTCTTTCTTTTTTTTTTAATATTTATTTATTTACTTTAGTTGTACACAATGTGTTTACTTGTACGTGGTGCTGAGGATCGAACCCGGGCCGCGCACGTGCTAGGCGAGCGCTCTACCGCTGAGCCACAGTCCCAGCCCTGGTTCTTTCTTTTAGTAACTTTGATCCTGGAGAAATTACTTACCCACTCCGAAACTCGATTTCTCATTTGTAAGAAAAAATAAGTTTAAAAAAAAAAAAAGATTTAAGCAAGATGGCTGGTTAGAAGGATCAGCCACACTTCCTTCCATGAAACAAAGGACCAAAACAAGGGAAAGCAGCAGCTATTTCACTGGAGTGTTTGAAGCAGAGAATCAGAATACAATAGGGATGTGGCAGAAACATTAATAATCACAGAGATGTGATGAGAAAACTAAGCATGCAGTATCTACCAGTTCAGCTCTCAAGGTCAACTTGAACCAAGAGGGACTTAACTTATCAGGGAAAAGGTAAGTGGGAAGCCCCTGGAAGTCCCCACTCATGCCACAGGCCCCTGAGAAATTTACTGCTAGGAACCCTTCAGACTTCTTGGGCCCTGAGCCACATTTGGAGAGGCCAGGCTACCCATTATTGCACTCTCCTGGAGAAAGAACCCTGACCATATTTTGCCCTCCCACACACAGGTTCTTGCTGCATGAAACTATCTTGAGACCCTGCCCACCTGGGATCCTGTGAAGCTGCCCCAGTAGCTCGACTGACCCAACCCTGAAGACCACACCACAGTCACCCATGTAGCCCTCAGCACTAACAAGTACCTTGTCTGGGTCCACAGACTGTGTATCCCTCAGACACTGACAGGCACCCCACCTTACTACCAAGCACACTGTGCTGCACCCACCTGGGAACACCTAAACACGTCATCCAGGAGTTTATATAAATATATAATCATTTTCCCTCTATGGGAATATGGTTACAGGCTATTTACTGGAGAGCTATATATGTGAAAAACGAAGAATGTTCTCCACTCATGCAAAGTTCCTGCCTTACTAGAAGATATTGCTTGCTGTAGTTGGGCATTAACCTCCTGGAGGAGAGTACATGGAATGAGGTTTCCTCATGGTCTCAGCAAGTGTACATTTACTACTGGACACAAATAAGACCCAAACCTTTCTCAGGGTGGATGGTGGAAGATGATAGAAGACTTGGAATCCAAGGTTTGAGCATGATCTTGCTTTTCTGCTTACAAATTCATATTTATTTAGCTTCCATACATCTCAATTCTGTTTCCAAAAATTGCATCTATTTTTAATTTTTTTAATTAAAAAATAAATAAAAATTCCTACCACAAGGAAATGAAGATTGGATGGGGTAATAGCAGCCAACTCTTGTTATTCAATAAGATAATAAAATTTTTTAACTATGAATATTAACATGAAATAGATATTCTGCTCCTATATACTGATGATATTAAATGCACAAAACCCTTAAAATTTAATACTATCACTTGATCAATAATGTTCCACATGAAGTTGTGCCATTATCTTCTCTAGACTCAGAAAGGCCTTGGTGTTAAGATAAAGCCAGAATATTTCCTATGTAAAACAGGAAAGGCTCTGGCTTCTTTTCTGTGATCAATGTGTTGGACAAGTGAAAGGAAAAGTGAAATCTAAAACTAGTCCCAACTTTGTGGGTTTGGATAGTGAATTTCTGCATCTGAGATTAATTCACAGTGTGAAATATGATCATTGGGCTATAATAGAAATTTAAAGGGGGGTCTATAATAGTGGGGTTGGTAACAAAAGCCAAGGCAATGAATCCAAAAGTCCGTAGGAAATAATACTGCCCACTGTGAAAGATGCTATAGGGGGAAACAAAGCAACTTGATTCTACTTAGCTAGAATTCAACTTTAAACTAAAATGTGTTCAGATGTAATACAAACAGGTAAAAATGCAATTTTTGTGCTCTTATAGAGTCTAGAAAGGATATAAACCTTAGCTATATTGCAACTGAGGTCCTCATAAACAATTAAATGGTCATTCCTATTAACTTTTCTGTCCAATTAACGTCTAAGAAATCCTCCCTGCTCCCTTAGGAAACATGATCCAAAAACATAAAAGTACAACCAAGGTGTCTCAGAAAGTAAGGACTCACCATTTCCTAAAAGCTAGTAACATAGCATGTTTGGTTTTGTTTGGAGAAATGAGGCTATTCATATTTACACTAAAGCTTTTGCAGTAATATTAAACACACTGTTGATTCAAGCAGAAAGTAAAGGGGGTAGAAGTAGAAATCCTATGTGGAACTAAACAGATCACAAGAGAGCGCTGCATTTTAGGGAGATGTTGGTTTACTATCATCTAGAAACTTCTATGGAGAACAACAGCTCATTTCTGTGCGAGAAAGCTGGGCCAAAGTCTACAATTCCTCTTTCTGTCATTTTCCAGGTAAGTGGGGTTTCCCCAAGTGAGTTTTTCTTTTTGTTTCTGTCAGTCATGCACCTGAAATCACCCCATTGTGAGGATGTTGCATTCAACTTGCTTTTGCTAGTCCCTGAATGTCAATCATGGTTGTATGTCTCATCCCACCTTGTCATATAAAACTAGGGGAATGATCTTCAGTGAGCATGAGCCCCCAGTTTTACTTCAACCATGACTTGAAGTCCTACTAAAGTAAATCTAGTGAGAAATGTGTTAAACATGACCATTTGTTCAATTTTTTTTTATTTTTTTGTACTGCCTGTGGATGCCACTGAGCTACATTTGCAGCCAATGACCAACTTTTTTATAGTCACATGGTACTCCTTGCAAATAAAATGAAAATTTTGGCAGAGTCTTAGTTTATGTTGTTGTTGATGCTGCTGCTTATTTGTTCATTTGTATGCTTCCTACAGCTGAGGGAATCCATCTACTATTTGAAGTATATTCTCTTCTACAACTGACCATTACAAATTCTGGGCTTGTTTTATAATCACCTAAAGCAATGATTTCTTTTTGTTGTTATTGTACATATACAGGGGATCCAATAAGGTGTTTTGACATATACATACATACATTGTGGGATGATTAAATCAAATATATATATATATATATATATATATATATATATACATATATATATACACACACACACACATATATACACATATGTTTACATATATGTATATATATACATATATATATCACCTCACATATACTTATTTTTTGTGGAGAGAAGATTTAAAATCTATTATTTTAGCAGTCTTTAAGTATACATTACATTGTTGTCTACTGTCATAACCATATTATACAAAACAAATCTCCACAATTTAATTTTCATCAGTTCTTATTCCCACTAAAAGAATTAATATTCCCTCAACAAAAAGTGTGGACATGATTTTACTCATAAAATTTTCTATTTGTGTGAAACTTTTACCTAATTATGCTCATGATGTATATGCACTTTATAATGTTGCTGTTAATTTAATATTATATCCATTATATCCTTCCATGCCATTAGTATTAAATCTTCCCAAACTCAAAAAAAAAAAAAAAAAAAAAAAAAAGTGTGGACAACTCTACAAAAGAGACATCAGGTCAAAGTACTTTAGTAAAGGATTACTCTGTGAACAGAGATGTGTATAGGTTGATAGCTTATAAATTATAGGAATACATACAATAACAAACAAAATTGTAGGAACACATATATAACAATGTTATATATATATATATATATATATATATATATATATATATATATCAGTATAGAAATATAGAAAATAGTTCTAATGCTAATAATTTTGGATAGGTAAAACTATCTAACTTTAAGGACCCGGCCGGAGGAAGGGCCCTGCCAGCTGCCTGTGCAACCATCAACTGCCCATGCCATGACCAGGAGAAGCAGTAGGCACCAGCCAGAGGAAGGGCCTGGCCGGAGGAAGGGCCCTGATGCCCATCTGCCCAACCCCCACCACCACACACCTAGACTGGGAGGAGACCCAGGAGGAGGAGAGTGGGGAGAGGAAAGCCAGACTGCCTGCTCCACAACACTGTAGCCAGGAGGAGATCTGGAGAGAGAGGCCCTCTCCATGCCCGAAACTCTGAGAGGCAACTTGCGCCTTCCCAGAGAGACACACCGCACTGGGGTTCTGTGGCTACACAACCCAACATCAAGATAATTATAGGCTTGAGGCAGCCACTGCCACAAAACTGAGATAGTGAGGCTAATATCAAGGAACAATGAAAAGGACCTGGTAAGACATCACTAAGGTCCCTATGGACCAGGATGCACCTCTACTAGAGGTGCAGCAGTTATCCTGTTGTGAACTAACAGGGAGTCTTACATAGGGATGGCTATCTCTTGCTTCTCCTACTAACAGCCAAATTCTTATGATTACACTCTCACTAGTCAAATAATCTAATACCTCTGTTTTCTCACATCCTACCTCATAAACATCTTAACCAAACCCTAGCCCCCCTTCTACCATTAGATACTCTAAACCACCATGCAAACATAGAGACTATATGGTAAAAGTAACTGATCTCATCATTTCTGTTTATAGTGGCAAAACTGTAAATACAAAAATAGAAGCTAAGTGATATATGGATACACATTGGGTACATTGAATGCTGTAATATTGCTGTAATATTGATCTTTCCCTAAAAAGTGAGGTTTCAGGAAAACTGTAGGGATGCTATAATACCTCAGGCTTACCCTGCAAGAGAGGAAAACACATAGACATCATGAAAAAACAAGGGAGGAAAATGCCCAAAACAAACCCAGATACTACAACAATAGAAGCCATAGAAAACACAGTAGGTGAAATGTCAGAGAAGGAGTCCAGATATACATAATTAAAATAATTTGAGATTTAAAAAATGACCTAAGTGAGCAGATACAGGCAAAAATTGATCTCTCCAACAAAGAGATAAGAGATCAAATACAGGCAACCATCGATCACACCAACAAAGAGATAAGAGAACAAATACAAGTAGCAAAAGATTACTTCAAGAAAGAGAGTCTGAGAAAAACCAAACAGAAATACTTGAAATGAAAGAAACAATAGGCCATATAAAAAAAAACTCACCAACAGTTGGATCACTTGGAAGACAGGACCTCAGACAATGAAGACAAAATATATAATATTGAAAATAAAGTTGGCCTCACAGAGGTAAGAAACCATAAACAGAACATCCAAGAATTATGGGTACCATCAAAAGACCGAATATAAGATTTCTTGGAATAGAGGAAGGTGCAGAGAATCAAACCAAAGGAATGCAAAATCTCTTCAATGAAATTATATCAGAAAATTTCCCAAGCAAGAAGAACGAATTTGAAAACCAAATACAAGAAGCATATAGGACACCAAATATACAAAATTACAACAGGTCTACACCAAGGCATATTATAAGGAAAATGCCTAGCATGCAAAATAAGGATAGAATTTTAAAGGCCGTAAGAGAGAAAAATCAGATAAGCTATAAAGGAAAACCAATTCGCATCTCAGCAGATTTTTCAACCCAGACCCTCAAAGCCAGAAGATCCTGGAACAACAAATGCCAGGCTCTAAAACATAAGGGATGCCAACCAAGAATCTTATATCCAGCAAAATTAACCTTGAGATTTGATGATGAATAGGCTAATAGATTGGATTAAAAAAAAAAAAAAAAAAGACCCAACAATATGTTGCCTTCAAGAGACCCATCTCATAGGAAAAGAAGCCCACAGACTGAAGGTGAAAGGCTGGGACAAAATATACCATTTACATGGTCTACGTAAGCAAGCAGGGGTCTCCATCCTCATATCAAATAAAGTAGATTTCGAGCCAAAGTTAATCAAAAGAGATAAAGATGGACATTTCATACTGCTTAAGGGAATCATACATCAACAAGATATAACTGTTATAAATATATATGCCCCAAATAATGGAGCATCCACATTCATCAAACAAACTCTGCTCAAGTTCAAGAGTCAAATAGACCACAACACAATAATTCTAGGTGACTTTAACACACTTCTTTCACCACTAGATAAATCTTCCAAACAAAAGCTAAATAAAGAAACTGTAGAACTCAATAATACAATCAATAACTTAGACTTAACTGACATAAATATAGTATATTATCCATCAATGAGCCAATACTTTCTTCTCAGCAGCACATGAATCATTCTCTAAAACAGACCATATATTATGCCATAAAGCAACTCTAAGCAAATATAAAAAAGTAGAGATACTACCCTGTATTCTATCAGATCATAATGGAATGAAATTAGAAATCAATGATAAAATAAGAAACAAAACCTATTTTAACACCTGGAGACTAAATAATATACTACTTAATAAACAATGGGTTGCAGAAGACACAAAGAAGGAGATTAAAAAATTCTTAGAGGTAAATGAGAACAATGATACAACATATCAAAATCTCTGGAACACTATGAAGGCAGTACTAAGAGGAAAGTTCATAGCATGGAGCTCATTCCTCCAAAGAAGAAAAAGTCAACAATTAAATGAACTAACATTACATCTCAAAGCCCTAGAAAAAGAAAAACAAATCAATCCCAAAAGAAGTAGAAGACAGGAAATAACTGAAATCAATGAAATTGAAACAACAACAAAAAAAAAAAACAATTGAAAAAATTGACAGAACAAAAAGTTGATTCTTTGAAAAACTAAATAAAATTGATAAACCATTAGCTATGCTAATGAAGAAAAGGAGAGAGAAAACTCAAATTACCAATATCTGTGATGAAAAAAGAAACATCACGATGGACACTACAGAAATACAGAAGATAATTAGAAATTATTTTGAAAATTTATACTCCAATAAAATAGAAAATATGAAAGACATCAACAAATTTCTAGAAACATACAATATGCCCAAACTAAACCAGGATGATGTGCACAATTTAAATAGATCAATTTCAAGCAAAGAAATAGAGGATGCCATCAAAAACCTACCAACCAAGAAAAGCCCAGGACCAGATGGATATACAACCGAGTTCTACAAGACCTTTAAAGAAGAACTAACACCAATGCTTCTCAAACTATTTCATGAAATAGAAAAAGAGGGAACCCTTCCAGACTCATTCTATGAGGCCAATATCACTCCGATTCCAAAACCAGGCAAAGACACATCAAAGAAAGAAAACTACAAACCAATATCTCTAATGAATATAGATGCAAAAATTCTCAATAAAATCCCAGCAAATCAAATACAACGGCACATCAAAAAGATAGTGCGGGCCTGGCGTGGTGGCACACACCCGTAATCCCAGCACTTGGGAGGCTGAGGCAGGAGGATCACGAGTTCAAAGCCAGCCTCAGCAATAGCAAGTCACTTAGCAACTCAGTGAGACCCTGTCTCTAATAAAATACAAAAAAGGGCTGGGGATGGGGCCCAGTGGTCGAGTGCCCCTGAGTTCAATCCCCAGTACCAAAAAAAAAAAAAGATAGAGTACCCCCATCAAGTAGAGTTCATTCCAGGGATGCAAGGTTGGTTCAACATAAGGAAATCGATAAATGTAATTCACCATATCAATAGACTCAAAGATAATAATCATATGATCATCTCAATTGACACAGAGAAAGCATTTGACAAGATACAGCACCCCTTCATGTTCAAAACGCTAGAAAAACTAGGGATAACAGGAACATGCCTCAACATCATAAAGGCCATCTATGCTAAGCCCCAGGCAACATCATCCTAAATGGAGAAAAATTGAAAGCATTCCCTCTAAAAACTGGAACAAGACAGGGATGCCAGCTGGGCGCTGTGGCACACGCCTGTAATCTCAGCACTTGGGAGGCTGAGGCAGGAGGATCGCGAGTTCAAAGCTAGCCTCAGCAATGGCGAGGCACTTAGCAACTCAGTGAGACCCTGTCTCTAATAAAATACAAAAAAGGGCTGGGGATGTGGCCCAGTGGTCGAGTGCCTCTGAGTTCAATCCCTGGTGCCAAAAAAAAAAAGACAGGGATGCCCTCTTTCACCACTCCTATTTAACATAGTTCTTGAAGCCCTAGCCAGAGCAATTAGACAGACAAAAGAAATAAAAGGGATACGTATAGGAAAAGAAGAACTTAAATTATCACTATTTGCAGATGATATGATTCTATACATAGAAGATCCAAAAAATTCCACCAGAAATCTTCTAGAACTAATAAATGAATTCAGCAAAGTAGCTGGATATAAAATCAACAACTGTAAATCAAAGGCATTTCTGTACATCAGCAACAAATCCTCAGAAAGAGAAACTAAGAAATTTACCCCATTAACTATAGCCTCAAAAAATAATAAAATACTTGGGAATCAACTTAACAAAAGAAGTGAAAGACCTATACAATGAAAACTACAGCACGCTAAAGAAAGAAATTAAAGAAGGTCTTAGAAGATGAAAAGATCTACCTTGTTCGTGGATAGGTAGAATTAATATTGTCAAAATGACCATTCTCCCAAAAGCACTAAACAGTTTCAATGCAACCCCAATCTAAACCCCAATATCATTCCTCATAGAAATAGAAAAAGCAATCATGAAATTCATCTGGGAAAATAAGAGACCCAGAATAGCCAAAGCAATTCTAGCAAGAAGAGTGAAGCTGGTGGCATTACTATTCCGGACCTTAAATTGTATTACAAAGCAACAGTAACTAAAACAGCATAGTATTGGCACCAAAATAGACCAGTAGACCAATGGTACAGAACAGAAGACACAGAGACTAATCCACACATCTACAGTTATCTTATATTAGACAAAGGTGCCAAAAACGTTCATTGGAGAAAAGACAGCCTGTTCAAAAATGGCTTTGGGAAAACTGGAAATCCTTATATAATAAAATGAAATTAAATCTCTTTCTCTCACCAGGCACAAAACTCAACTCAAAGTGGATCAAGAACCTAGGAATTAAACCAGAGACCTTGTACCTAATAGAAGAAAAAATAGGCCCTAATCTCCATCATGTTGGATTAGGACCCAACTTCCTCACTAAGACCCCTACAGCGCAAGAATTAAAACCAAGAATCAATAAATGGGATGAATTCAAACTAAAAAGCTTCTTCTCAGCAAAAGAAACACTTAGGTGAATAGAGGACCTACAGAATGGGAGCAAATCTTTACCACAAGCACATCAGACAGAACACTAACCTCAAGGATATATAAAGCTCTAAAAAACTTTAACACCAAAAAAACAAACAACCCAATCAATAAATGGGCCAAGGAATTAAATAGGCACTTCTCAGAAGATGATATACAATCAATCAACAAATATATGAAAAACTGTTCAACATCTCTAGCAATTAGAGAAATGCACATCAAAACAACTCTAAGATTTCATCTTACTCCAGTCAGAATGGCAGCTATCAAAAACACAAACAGCAATAAATGCTGGTGAGGCTGTGGGGGGAAAAGCACACTCTTACATTGCTGGTGGGACTGCAAATTGGTGAAGCCAATCTGGAAAGTAGTATGGAGATTTCTAGGAAAAGTTGGAATGGAAACACCATTTGACCTAGCTATTCCACTCCTTGGTCTATACCCAAAAGACTTAAAAACAGCTTACTACAGGGACACAGCCACATCAATGTTTATAGCTGCACAATTTACAATAGCTAGATTGTGGAACCAACCTCGATGCCCATCAGCAGATGAATGGATAGGGAAACTTTGGTATATATAAACAATGGAACACTACTCAGCACTAAAAGAGAATAAAATCATGGCATTTGCAGGAAAATGGATGGAGTTGGAAAACATAATGCTAAGTGAAGTTAGCCAATGCCAAAAAACCAAAGGTCAAATTTTCTCTTTGTTATGAAGATACTGACTTATAATGGCAAGGGAGTGGGGATGTGAAGAATGAAGGAACTTTAAATAGAACAAAGGGGGGAGGGAAGGGAGCAAGGGGATAGGAATAATGGTAGAATTAGTTAGATATCATTGCCCTAAATACATGTATGAAGACACAATTGTTGTGAAAATACTTTGTGTAAAACCAGTAACTTGAAACAAACAAAAAAGGAAACACTTAAAGAGACACAAATTCATATTAATTTAAAAATTAAAGGAGATCTTCTTAAATGTAAAACCAGCATCTAAAAACTCACAGAAACATTAATATGCATTAATCTGTGAAATTTTAGAGGTCTTCCCTTTAATAAGACAATAATGTCCATTATCAACTGCACTATTCCAATTTCATTTTAAGTCCTGGTTGTGCACTAAGATAAAAATAAATAAATTGTATATCTGGAAAAAAAAAAAAAGCAGGAGGGAGAAGTTCTTGATGTTAAATTGGGGTGAAAGGAGTGCCTAAGAGAAATGAAAGTCTCATGATGAAAGGAAATAAAGGATCCAAATATTTTTGTCATCTCCATTACATATTTATTGTACAGCTCTATGCAATAAACTTAAGCCTATATTTATTAAAATGACTCTTACCCACAAATGGTTCACAATCTGAGGAGTGGAGGAAGTAACTTAACTGTTTTACAGTGGGAAAAGTACTGTTAGTGGTGTGGAAAATGTGCTGGAAAATACGGGTAATAATTAACTACCTCCATGGAATGGGAAGGGTCATTTAAATGGAACCTGGAGCATGAATAGGACATTTCCTTGCATAGCTAGAGGAACAGCTTCCTTGGCTTAAGCCAACATGTAGAAGAATGAAGGAGCAGAACTGTTTCTGGAATGGCAAGAAGAAGAAGAAGGAAAAAACCCATCAGATATGGCTTAGTCACAGGATGAGTTAATTGAGTGAAGGGCAGGAGAGAGATGGGGTTTGGGTGGCTAGCAACCTAATCTAGCATTTGGAGCCAGATCATGAAGAGACATGCACACCAGGCTAATGGGTTTGGATTTTATCATGTAGGCATTGGGCATTTAGGAGTGTTTCAAAACTAAAGGGTGCAGCATAATCATAGTTATGGCTTAAAAGATCACTGCTCTGCTACTGTGGGGAAGGTGAGCACGTGAATTGGTACAATTGCTCTTTTACATTTGTTGGTGTGATTATTTGACTATTTCTTCATTAAAGACCAGAGCACCATGCCAAAAAAAAAAAAAAAAACTATCTTACTTTACATAGATAAAATTATCCAATTAAACTATGTGAAAAATCTCGGAAATAATACATTTGTAGATGGGATAACCTGAGAAATGTTGAGGGAAGAAGGAGATTCATCTCTTTTTCAAATAACAAATTCTGAAAAACCTAAGTACTATGGTTTGATTGTCTGAAATCTTCAACATCCATGTTGGAATTTAATTGTGATGTAACAGTATTAAGAGGTGGAACCAGAAGTGATTAGACCATGAGGGTACCACCCATTACAAAAGGGCAAGATTGGGATCCTCTTGTTCTCTGGCCTTCTCTTTGCCCTTCAATCACATGATCCCTCCTGCCAGCTAATGACACAGCAAGAAGGGCCTTACCTGATGCTAGCTGATACTTCTTAGCCTCCAAAACTGTAAGCCAGTAAATTTTCTTTATAAACTACCCAGTCTGTGGTGTTGTTAAAACATCACAAAATACACTATAGTGAGCAATGAAATCCATATATATATATGTAAACATATACATATATATAGTTGGTTAGCAGCACACAGTCACAGTGTTTAAAAGAAAACTTTACATTGCTAACAAAAGAATGTTTGTTTTATAAATGTTTTGCATTTATAGTGCCATGATTCCTGAAATCATAATCATATTATCTAATTCTGTAGGATATATTGTTACTATAATATCTAGAACAATACCTTGCCTTGACCATGAGATCTCTAAGTATAACTTGGACTCAAAAAGGTTAGGAAACATGGTCCAAGTCCCCTGACACCTACCCAGGTCTTTTTCATTTGTTCCAATTTGTTTCATCTATCCTAATGATCCATGAAGAAAAATCCAAAATAAGATTGAGAGAAAGATTCATTTCTGAAGAGTTAAATAAAATGAATTTATACTTTGAAAGAATTTGAGTGGTGAAACAGAGCTATAACATAAAAATACAAATAAGAGTGATAAAGGTAAGCTGTGGAAGAAAAGGGCCTTTAAAGGCCCAAATTCCTTTGACCTCCTGCAAAGAAATTAAAACTATTTTAGACCAGAGGCAAAGGAATGCCTTAAGAAGGGAAAAGAAAATGTGAGGAAAATTCAATTCTCTCTGCCAGAATGGACCTACTTTGAATGAAATCATGTTGGTTTCACTGAAATTATGTCGTTTCAGTGAATTTCATGGCATTACTTGTAGCCATATTAATTTCTTCAGTAGACAAAGAAAATATTCAAAGTAAAAAAAAAAGTCAGAGATAATTCATGCTTATTGCAGTTATTTAATACTTCAAAGATAGTAACTAAAAATTAGTAAAGTCTAGATGTGGCCCTTCTTTGAAAGTTTGTGTGATCACTTGAATTAAATGTCTAGGACAAGCAGATCAAAAGAATTTAGAGAAGGGAGCAGAGGAAGTTAATCTCAGAACTCCAGCAATACTGTCCCAGATCCACTAAAGAAATGGCCCCAGTGTCCTCAACATTTGCCTTTGACACAATCCTAACTGCACACCTGACTTCCCTCTCACAGGCTTGCCTCTAATGGCAATTTTATTGTCATTCTGGTTTCGCCTGTCACATGCAGTTTTAAAGTGTGGGCACTGAGAATTAGCTGGAGAGAAAAGATATTCTCACTCTAAAGCTTAAGGGTAACCGAAAAATGACATCACCCTGGTAACCCATAAGGTCATTGGGTAAGAGCAGTTGAGAACATGAGTTTGGGGATTAGACCTCACTCAGATTAGGGCACACCCTTTACTAGTTATATGGCACTGAACAAGTTACTCATCCAGCCCAACTCTCAGCCCAATTTCGTCTTCTGTAAAAATAGAGAGAACAGAGGTAATGAATAAAGGTGTTCAACTCAGCATTATTTATAATTGCAAAAAATGATAGACAATTTTCATCAATATAGGAGTGGTTAGTTCAATCGTGCTGTACATAGAGGGGAGTAATATGTACCCTGTGTGTGTGTACAGTGAATAGTGCTCTCAGTTTACTAAATAGAAAAAGGTTGCAAAATGATGTGTTTAAAATAATACCAGTTTTTTAACTACCAATTTATGTGTGACTATTTATATAAGTATAGAAAATTATGTAGTAGTTCATGTATCAAACTGTGAACAGTAACTGATATAAGCTGGTAAAGGTCTTGATTTCTTATTTACATAACCATTCATAGTACTATTTGTGAGTACTATTTGAACCTTCGGCAATTAAATTTACTAGTAATGATGTTAGAAATAAAATCAGCTGGGCGCAGTGGCGCACGCCTGTAATCCCAGCACTTGGGAGGCTGAGGCAGGAAGATCGCCAGTTCAAATCCAGCCTCAGCAATGGCGAGGCACTTAGCAACTCAGTAAGACCTGTCTCTAAATAAAATACAAAAAAGGGCTGGTGATGTGGCCCAGTGGTCGAGTGCCCCTGAGTTCAATCCCCGGTACCAAAAAAAAAAAAAAAAGGAAAAGAAATAAAATCAAATAAAGTTTAAAATGAAATCATATAGTTTGCAATTTTAAGTACTGTGCTGAGGGTTAAAGAAAGATAGTACATGGTCAATAGATACACATTCAGGAAGAATATATGTGCTCCATTGCATACAAAGGTGACTATAAACAAAAATGAATGGAATATTTCAAAATAGAAAAGAAGATTTTGAATGCTCTCACCACAAAGAAATGATAAATATTTAAGGTGATGGATATGCAAGTTGCTCTGGTTTAAACTTTACATAATGTGTGCATGTATCAAAACATCATATTGTACCTCATAAATATGTATAAGTATGTGTCAACTAAAATAAACTTATACTTTAAAAAATGAAAACTAATTTGGTCTCATTTGTGGCTCATAGTAAGTTTGAGTAGATATTATTATTATTACTTTTATTAACATACTAGGCATCACACCTACCTAGAAATCACTCCAGTCTTGAGGATCCTCAATATCATCCCATTATTCAAAGTAAATGGAGCATTTTCTAGGTCTTGGATTCTTCATATCAGTTAAAAGTGAGACAGAAATAAAACCTTCTCCCTTTAGTCAACAGTGTTGACCAGCCAAGTGTGACAAATGACCTGTTCTTTAGAGCTGCAAGGAGATACCTCATTATTGATTCAAGATCACTGACATCAACATTGATCATTTTGAGTTCCCTGATATTTGATTGAGTTTTATTTGTACTTTTAAAGGTACCCTGACTATATTCAATATTGTTTCATTTTAATTGTTCAAGAAACTTCACAACCAGATATTAAAATAATACAAAACAAATATATATGTGTGCCCACACAAATACATGCACACACACAGTTACCAATATCTATGCATCCAAATTGGCATATCTCCCAGAAGTCAGTTTTCAAAAGGAGCTCAGACAAAGTGGATCCAGAATGCAGACCTTATAGAGGCACCAGGAGAAGCCTACATCACAGCAAAGCTCTATGTATCACCGAGCACAAGCCAAAACAACAGCTGATGGATATTTTTTAAAAACCCTGATAGATATCTTATAGCTTGTCCTTCAACTTTTGGATAAAATCCCTGTCTGATCTGAAATGACTATATTCCCCACTGGCATCATTTGAATATTAACTCAAAGACTTCTCAAATCTTAGAGGTTACATTACCATTCCTATGATTCTGTCCAAATATGTTTGGTCTTACTTTTCTAGAAGAATGATCAAGAATAATTTTCAATTTGCAAAAATTAAAAGTCAGTTTTCTACTTTTTAGTTGCATCATTCTTTATTATTTTACTATATTAGCACAATCCCGTCTGATCCCTGACTACTGACCATTTCGAAGTTACTGCTTTAAAATGATGAATTAAAATAAACTAACAATAAGTTAACTAAAATTATTTGTCAAACCTCCACAAAACTCCAAAATAACAGCTACAAAAATGTTTTAAATGGTAACAACACTATAGTAACATAATGATTATGTTGCATTGTTTTCTAAGACACCAATAAATTTCATATGGACTCAGACAGCATGATGGGATCCAAAATAGAGCAGCTATTTCTAAAATACTTTCACAAAGTGTGAGTTCCTTGAGATGACTATATGTTCTAAGCATTATGGTAGAATACAAAATTTGGAAACAGTGAATATTACTTACTCCTCTTGGAGAATTATAGTCATTTTTAAAATCTCCAAGAAGTACTGAAACAAAGAAATTTATCTTCACTTTACCAATAATTTACAGATTTGTTTAGTAATAGATTTCTTAATAATTCAAGTAAACCAGATGACTTCCTACAAAACTAGTATTTTGTATAACACACTTTAGAAAATACTGGATCAAAATCTCTAAATAAAAAGATATAAATTTGGCACAGTGGCACATGCCTGTATTCCCAGCCATTGGGAGGCTGAGGCAGGAGGATTGTGAGTTCAAAGCCAGCCTCAGCAACTTAGTAAGGTCTTAAGCAACTTAGTGAGATTCTGTCCCTAAATAAAATACAAGAATAGCTGGGGATGTGGCCCAGTGATTAAACAGCCCTGGGTTCAATCCCAAGTACCAAAAAAAAAAAAAAAAATGACATAAGTTTCAATGGCTCTGAATAGGAGCCTACATACACATTTTCCTCTTCATCTCATACGTGCCTATTCCTGTCAGTTTCGTGACATTCATAACCCATACCTCCCTTTGACTTCAACAAGTCCCCACACTCTTAGAGGATACATAAAGTTATTTGAAAGAGAAAAAGCTTATGATATAAAAATTACAGATTAAAAACATTTTTATCCCTGTCTTTTGGATCATGGGTTAGACTTAGTGACTTGTTTCCAAAAAATAAAATATGAAAAGAAGGGAGTAAATTTACAGTAAGGAAACCTAGCAAATGCTATGTTGGCCAGGTGATTAAGGTTAACATCACCAGTAAGAAATCATGCTGACATCATGCACCCCTGGAATGATGTGATGAGAAGGATACTTCATCTCTGTGGTACCCTTCCCCAAAATTCATAACCCCAGTGTAATCACAAAAAAGAAAATTACACGAATATAAATTGAAAGTTATTTTACCAAGTATTTGATCAGTATTCTTGAAAAACAAAAACAAGGAAAGACTGAGAAACTGTTTCAGACCAGAGGAGACGAATGAGATGACTAAATATGATATGGTATTGTAAATAGCATCCTGGAACAGAAAAAGAACAATAATGGGAAAACTAGTGAAATCTGAATTAAGTATGGAAGTTAGTTAATAGTAATGCACCAAAATCCATCTTCATTTTTAAAAATGGTTATGTAAAATGCTAAAATAGGGAAGGAGTTATGGTATATGTGGGAATTCTCAGTACTTTTCAACTTTTCTGTAAATCTAAAACCCTTCTTAAATAAAACATCTTTTTATAAATAATAGTAATTACATCTAGGGTTTGTGAGTATATAAATCAGACCATATTAAAAAGTAACTGCAATATTAGAGCATGATTCTGGATCCAAACTGCCAACTTTGAATTCCAGCTCTGCTACCCATGACCTTGGGCCATGTCTAAATTTACTCATCATTAAAATGAAAGAATAATATTCGTAATTCATCTGGTTACTAAAGTATTTTAAAAATTAATGATGCAAAGTGTATAAAACTGTGCTTGTCAGCAGTTAGCCACTTGATTAACTTCAATTGTTATGGTTATTACTTATTAATAGGGATTTAAAGACCATAAGAACTCTAGCTGACAGTAAACAAAATATAAATAAATGATGATACAATGACAAAATAAATCAATGAATTAAATTATTCTACATGAATAATTATAGATTATTTCAACAGTGGGAAGTAAAACCTCTTCTATTCATTAACCATTGGACATGGTTATAAGGGTTAAACTTTAAATCAAATGCCAATGAACAAGTCTTCAGGCAAAGAATCTGGAATCCAAAAATTGTTCCATATGCAGAAGCAACAGTAAGACCTGGACATGTTTGCTTAACAATGTGAAATATTTTTATATTAAAATAATTTCATATTTATGTAACAACTTTAAAACCAAACTTGAAAGAAAATTAAATAACTTCTTCATACAAGGCAACTACTAATACTTAATGCTTAGAAGTATTGCCACTAAGTTGATGTCACACATAAAGAACATAAAGGAATATTAATAGAACTGTCCCCTCAAGGATCTTATATTCCATTATAATAAATTCACACTACTTATATGTCTATAATATACATCTTTTACATTAGTTTAATTCTGTTTTGCATTAAAGTACTAAAAAATATTGAAGGGGACAGAATATGTGAAAAAGCAATGACTCCTAAAAATTGAATTTCTTAAAAACAGAGCAAGAACTGTTCAATGTTTTAAAATCCTGAAGTATATTTTTTAAACTAGAGTAAGATTATGAGGAAAACAAATATGAAAAGTTCCTACAATTCTCCTCCTATCCTTACATTTTTTTGTTGTTGACATTACACCTTTAATTAGACATTAAATGAAGATTTGAAACATGAGGTTTCACCTGTAGCACATGGATGCAAGTATCTTAAATTCCCCTAGAGAAACATGAATACATCATATAATGGCTATAGACATGGGAAAGTGTAAGCCTAGAATTAACCTGTGCTTTATGAAACCAGCCCACGCTGCCTCTGTAACAGCCAGCTCATTTTGATGGTAGGGCCCACTTGCCTTATTTACTTCAGTATTTCAATCTCAAAACCATAATCTTTCTGTGAATTCAAGTCCACTCAGTGACAGACATCTTGTAGTTTCAAAAATAACACCTGTAAATTCTCCATCAAAACAGGATCTGTAGCTATTAGGCTCTGGTTACCACGTAAAGCGATTTAACAAAGCGTTTTTAACATATTGCCTGCAAAGGGAGAAATTAAAATAGTAAACCACCAAGGGAAAACTGCAATTAAGGACTACTATAAGAGGGTCCTTATACCAAAATGTTATAATCAGAATAATGGGAGAAAGAAATAAAGGGAAGGGGGGAAAGGAAGAAAGGGAGGGAGAGCCGGGCGCGGTGGCGCACGCCTGTAATCCCAGCACTTTGGGAGGCTGAGGCAGGAGGATCACGAGTTCAAAGCCAGCCTCAGCAATGGCGAGGCACTTAGCAACTCAGTGAGACCCTGTCTCTAATAAAAAAAAATACAAAAAAAGGGCTGGGGATGTGACCCAGTGGTCGAGTGCCACTGAGTTCAATCCCCAGTACAAAAAAAAAAAAAAAAAAAAAAAAAAAAGAAAGGGAGGGAGGGAGCTTAGTCACTTCAATAGAGGTTTTGTGCTTTTTGTCATCATGATAACCAAATTCTCCTGAGTGTCCCACTGAAATGTCTGAAATTTAATCATTCAATCCAAGCAAGGCATTAAAAATCAAAGACAAGTTTGAGAGTTAAGAGAATAAAAAAAAACATGGATTCTTAAGGAAATTAAAATTACCTTGAAGAACACTTGAACATAGATAAGGTGAGCTTCCTAAAGAGACAGCACTAGGACTCCCATCAAGAAACTGTGCAAGGGCTGGGGTTGTGGCTCAGTGGTAGAGTGCTCGCCTAGCACGTGCACAGCCCGGGTTCAATCCTCAGCACCACTTAAACATAAATACATTGCATTGTGTACAACTAAAGAAAATAAATAAATATTTTTTTAAAAAAAGAAAAGAAAAGAAACTGTCCAAGGGGCAGAATCACATCAAATCAGTTTTAAACAGTAACCCTGACCAAAAACCAAAACGTCTTACTGCATCCTTCCCTACTTTCTGCCTGCCCCAGCTTATCCCCCTATTCTCCAGAAATCTATTCATGGGTCTCCCATCTCTCTTACCACCAACTTTTACACTGAAAATTGCTTTTACTCCCCAGTACTCTGTTTGGCTACCTCTGCCCACGGGTTCTGCCTCTCCCTGCAGCCCTCTCAAGCAGCAACTGCTATTTTCTCCCGAAGTCCAGATAATCTGAAGGTGGAGTCACAGACCTCCTCAAACCATACTGCTGCTTCAGGATTTTCATTCTCTCCCTCTCCATTCTCACTTCTCTTGAGGCCTTCCCTACTGTTTCATCCTCTGCCATTTTTCCTTGCTGTTTTCTACTGAATTCCAGGTCAATCCCACATATTCATTTAAGGTTTGGGCTCTTTTTACACTTCTACACTGCTGATGGAATAGTAATCAGCACAATCACTACAGAAATCAGCATGGAGATTCCTCAAAAGACTAGGATTGGGACCACCATGTTATGCTTTGAGTATGAGGTATCCCCCAAAAGCTCCTGTGTTAATGCAGAAATTTCTGAAGGTGAAATGATTGAACTGTAAGAGCTGTAACCCAATTAATCCATTCTAATTTGAATGGACTAAGTGGTAACTATAAGCAGGTGGGGCATGGCTGGAGGAGGTGGGTCACTAGGGGCATGCCCTGGAAGGGTTCATCTTCCCTGTGGCCCCTCCCCACCCCACCCCCTCTCTCTCTGTCCTGGCCACCATGAGGTGAGTAGTATTCCTCTGCCATGATGTTCTGCCTCACCTTGGGCCCAGAGCAATGGACTTGGCCAACCATGGACTAAACCTCTAAAACCATGAGCCAAAATAAACTTTTTCTCCTCTAAGTTGTTCTGGTCAGGTATTTTGGTCATAGAAATGCAAAGTTGACACACACTGTATGACCCAGCTATACCACTCCTTGGCATGTATACTAAATAATTAAAATTATCACATTAGAGTGATACGCACATAATACCTGTTTATAGCACCACAATTCACAATAGCCAAATTATGGAACCAGACTAGGTGTCTGTCAATGGATGAATGGGTAAAGAAAATGTGGTATATATACACAATGGAGTTTTATTCAGCCATAAAGAAGGATGGAATTATGTCATTTGCAGGAAAATGGATGGAATTTGAGAGCATTATGTTAAGTAAAATAAGCCAAATTTAGGAAGTCAAGGGTCACATGTTTTTTCTTATATATAAAAGCTCACAAGGATTAAAAAAAGAAAGAAAGAAAGTTGATGTGCCAGGTGTGGGGGGATCTCATGAAAATCAAAGTAGGACCAGTAGAGTAGAGGAAAGGGACTTGGGCAGAGAGGAGGGAAAGGAAGGGAAAAATACTGGAGAATGATATTCACCAGATTACAATGTTATATCATGTATGAATATGTAACAATGAATACCACGGTTGTGCATAATTATAATGCACCAATTGAAAATATGGGGGGAAAGGATTTGGGCTCCTTTTAACGCCAATCCTTACATTACTGGGGATGGTGAAAAATAGTTGAGCAGACGATTTGTCCAATGACCTGGTTTCTAATTTTCTTGGCACAAAGCAACTTCCTTCACGCTTCATCAGCAATCCATCCCCAAGACCACATCAATCTCACTATTGAAACCGAGGACATGAAATAAAACCCTTAGTCTTCCCTCTGTAATCACAACTTCCTGTCCTCTCAATCCACTTCTGCCTCGATTCTTTAATCCCATCCGAATGCCCTTCTGTCTGATATCCCCAGTGCTTTCTCCCTTCTTCCTGACTCATATTTTCTAAATTACATTCCACAGCCCACAACGGTCCTGGGTCTGCTTTGTTCGCAAAAATTCAAGTTGCAAATTTATGAAACATCCCCGTTTCTGATTTCAGCGGTTTTCTTGCCAAATATCCCATCTCCCTTTTCTATTCTTTTCAAGTGTAAAGTCTCACCTTTGTTTGAATCCAGCTGTCTGCCTTCCCTGTTAACTGGATTTAGGGACCACCTAGATAATCAAGGAGGATGGTGTTTGGAAATCATGAACTTAATTACATCTATCTGTGAAAACCCCTTTTTCCAAAAGAAATCATATTCACAGGATCCACAGATTAGGACATGGGCATTTCTTTTGAGGGTACACTATTCAACCCACTATACTCACATATTCCTCAGTTTGTTACTATGTTCAACTATGAATTTGTTTATTTATTTATTTATTTTGGTACCAGGGATTGAACTCGGGGGCACTCGACCACTGGGCGACATCCCCAGCCCCTTTTTGTATTTTATTAGAGACAGGGTCTCACTGAGTTGCTAAGTGCCTCACCATTGCTGAGGCTGGCTTTGAACTCGCCATCCTCCTGCCTCAGCCTCCCAAGTGCTGGGATTACAGGTGTGCGCCACCACGCCCGGCTAACTCTGAACTTTTTTTTAATATTTATTTTTTAGTTGTAGTTGGACACAATATCTTTATTTATTTTTATGTGGTGCTTAGGATAGAACCCAGGGCCCCGCACATGCTAGGTGAGTGGTCTACAGCTGAGCCACATCCCCAGCCCCTCAACTCTGAACTTTTGATCTTTTTCCAACCATCCCTTCCTCAGTCACTTCCTCTTCTAGCTTTCTCTCAGCCAATGGCTGTGTCAGCCACTCAGCTGGTTATGTCGGACAACTACCATCTGAAGGTCTCCTTTTTCCTTACCTCTCACAACAATTAAGTAACCATTCTTTCTTTCTCCCCACTCTCCCCCCCATCCTCCATCCCTCCGGAGTCGCCATCCTATCCTATTCCACCATCTTCTCACAAAAGCATTCTTTCTTCTTCCTGATTCCATCTTGCTCCTATTCCAAATCATCTTCTACAGTTCCAACCCTGAGGGAGCCTGCTAATATTATCTTGTTTTGCCTCCTTTAGTGGCTGCTGTAGGACACATTCTTGCCCATATCTGTGGTAACTCACAAAACCCAATAACCGGGAGACACCCAGGTCACACCAGTATCTGCATCTACCTTGTATTCTTCCATTAGTTATAATGAAAGGCAAGCCATCACCTAACCAGGGTCAAACCCTACCCCTGAGGTCAGATCCCACCCCACCCTGGTGCTCTGGAGCCACCCGCTCCCCTAGCTTCACTGCTCAACAGTCCCTGACTCATCCTTTTCTCATATAGTACCTTTGGGTCTTCACTTATACTAACCTTTTGAACAGAAAACTCTTTCTAGTCTTTTCTCCCCAAATTATCTCCTACTCATTTTTAGAATTCTCTTTTTTAAAAATTGAATATTTTAGATTCTACATACAAGTGAAATCATATGGTATTTTTCTTTCTGTGCCTGGCTTATTTCCCTTAACATAATATCCTCTGGGTTCATCCACATTTTTGCAAATGGCAGGGTTTCCTTCTGTTTTAAAGTTAAATAATATGTTACATTTTCCCTGGGTTATTTTCACATCTTGGCTATTGTGAAGAATGCTGCAATGAACTTGGAAGTACGGATATCTCAAGACCCTGACTGCATTTTCTTTGGATGTGTCCCCAGAACTAGATTGCTGGCTCTTAAGGTAGTTCTTGTTTTAACTTCTGAGCAACTTTCATATTGTTTTCTGTGATAGCGGTACCAATTCACATTCCCACCAACAGTGTACAAAGGCTTCTGCACCCTCATCAACATTTGTTATCTCTTTTGTTTTTGATAATAGTCATTCTAACAGATGTGCAATAATATCTCATTATGGTTTTGATTTGCATTTTCCTGATGATTAGTGATGCTAAAGCACCTTTTTATTGTCTGTCTTATTTCTTAGGAAAATGTCCACTTGTGTCCTTTGCCCATTTTTTTAATTGAGGTATTTAGGGGTTTTGTTTTGATTTGGGTTTGTTTTTTCTGTTGAGTAGTATGAGTTCCTCATAGATTTTGGATATTAACTGCTTATCTGATACACGGTTTAACAAATATTTGCTCCCACTCTGTGAGCTTTTCACTCTGTTTCCTTTGCTCTGCAGAAGCTGTTTAGTTTGATCCAATCCCATAGGTCTATTTTTGCTTTTGCTGCCTGGGCTTATGTTGTCATACCCGCCAAAACACTAATTATTTCTTATCTAACAGCAATGCCCTCAGAGTGTTATAACACTCCTTACTTGCTCAAAACCTTATAAACCCAAGTGAATCTCTTTCCTAGAAGCAATATGGACATTCAGTTTTCCAGAACCCAATCCTCCCCTTACCTCTTACCTTTCTTTCCCCCCAGCAATGGAAGAGACCTCTATTTCCAAATTGTGAGTCCTCCATGGGATGTTAAAGCTAGAAGGGCCCACCACATTGCTTTTACAAATAATAAAGTAAACTGAGAGGCAGTGTCCCTTGCCCTAGGTTACAAGTATTTTTTACTGCAGTGCCTGAACTCTTGACTCAGTATAGTGGCTTCCTGGTTTTCCTGGCTACTTCTCCCAAGAATCTGAGGATAAAAATTGCTTACCAGAAAATTATGCTGCAAATTCTAAAATTACTTGTGGATTATTATAAATTATTCTCATAAATTATCTGAACAAGAAAGGAAAGTAGCATTAAGCCCCTGCTACATGTTTACCACCTTGTTAAGAGCATTTTGTATAATGTATCACTTAATCCTGAAAAGAATCCTGTGAGTTAAATATCATTCTTCCCACACAAAATATTACAGAAATTCAAAGGACACAGTAACTCCCCAAGTTAAACACATTGTAAATGTCATACTCTGTATTACAATCCAGCTCCATCTCAAAATAAAATATACTCCCTTCCTCTGAACTAGAAATTCTTTTCAAAAAATGTCCACAGTGGGTGGGCCATGACAATCTCTTAGATGTATCACTCACCTACAAGGTCTTCCTCCAAAAGACTTCTTTTTTTATTATGTTCTGCTAAGGTATAGGGAATTCCTGAGTTGTTAAATTTACTAAAATTTTATGTTTATTAATTAAAATCAATACATTGCTAAAGTTTGCAGAGAATTCTAATTCAGCATTCTACTGAAAAGCTATTACACCAAGCACCTTCATGCACACCCACACAAAAATCATTGGAGTTTGGTGTTGTGGCACACGCGTATAGTCCCAGCACTTGGGAGGCTGAGGCAGGAGGATAGCAAGTTCAAAGCCAGCCTCAGCAATGGCAAGGCACTTAGCAACTCAGTGAAACCTTGTCTCTAATAAAATACAAGAAAGGGCTGGGGATGTGGCTGAGTGCCCCTGCGTTCAATCCCCAGTACCAAAAAAGAAAAAAAAAATCATTGGAATTATGTTCTTGGTTACTTACACATCATCAGAGTGGTTTTCATATGGTCATGGTGTTCAGCTGCAGCTATTTTTACTTTTCATTTATAAACTCTTCAACATCCTTGGGTATTGGCAACAGAATTAGAGTATGAGCGAGCTCCTGAGTCAGACGACCTCGTGCTGTGCTCCTGGGCAAGTTGCTCAAATTTTCTGTCTCCCAGTTTCCCAAAGGGTCTATTTCCCTTTGGGAAACTGGGGGTTAAAGGAGGCACATACCAGACACTTACAATAGTGCCTGCAACATAGTGGTTTCTTAAAAATATTATCATTATTTTAACTTAGTTTTTTAGATTATTTAAGTCAACAGTGGGTAGTAATGCATATTAGCATGAATAATTTTGGTCTTTGTCTACTAAGTGAAACTTAAGACTTGTATTTTTAATCATTCATTGATGCCACTCTTAAACAGAATATTTTTATGATCCTTTAAAAATATGCTTATACACTAATATTTCATTAATATAGTCTATTTGTGAATTTTATTTTATTTTTGTTAAGGACAATTTATTTCTTTTTTTTAATATTTATTTATTTGCTTTAGTTGTACACAATGCGTTTATTTTTATGTGGTGCTGAGGATCCAACCTGGGCCATGCACGTGCTAGGCAAGCTCTCTACCACTGAGCCACAACCCCAGCCCCAATTTATTTATTTATACCATGAATTTTATTATTTAATAATTTGTAGGATACTACCAAATGAGTTTGATAAAGCCATCATCACTTTTACTTTATAGAGAATTGCTTTATAAGAATTAAAGGCCTGAATTTTTTTTTTTTTTTTTTTTTTTTTTTGTAGTAGAGATTGCACCTAGAGGGGTTTTAGCCTTTACCACTGAGTAACATCCCCAGCCCTTTTTATATTTTTTTTATTTTGAGACAGGATCTTGCTAAGTTGCTGAGGCTGGCCTTGAACTTGCAATCATCCTGCCTCAACCTCCTGCATCACAGCAATTACAGGTGTGTGCCATCGCACCCAGCTATACTCTCTTAAATTTAAATAATAAGTGATTCACATATGTTGATACCAACAGGTTTTACTTCATTCTTTCCTAGTTCTTTTTCACATTAACTTTTCCTGGAAAGTGATTATCAGTGATCTAGGTGGGTCATAAAGAACTTTACCTTTAATAAGTGAAGTAGAATTCAAAAAGTTTGTGAACAAAAATTACTACCTTACCACTTCAAACCTCTACAATTATCATATGCTGACTTGTATTGCAGTTGTTGCTATAGTTGGATCTAGAATATCTCCCAAAGGCTCATGTGTTAAAGGCTTGGTCCCCAGCCAGTGGCACTTTTGGGAGGTGGTGGAAACTTTGGGAAGTAGGGTGTAGTAGAAGTTAGATCTTTGAGGAAATGCCCTTGAAGGGGATATTGGGACACCAGCCCCTTCCTCTCTTTGCTTCCCAGCTCCCATGACATGAGCACTTTTGTTCCACCACATGCTTCCTACTATGATGTTCTGCTTTGCCACAGGCCCAAAAACAATGCAGCCGGGCTGGGGTTGTGGTTCAGCAGTAGAGCGCTCGCCTAGCACATGCGCGGCCCATGTTCGATCCTCAGCACCACATAAAAATAAAAGCATTGTATACAACTAAAAACAATAAATAAATATTTTTTTAAAATGCAGCCAACCAACCATGGACTGAAAGCTCTAAAACTCTGAACCATAAAAAACATTGCCTCCTTTTAGGCTGTTTATCTCAGGTATTTTGTCACAGCAACAGAAAGCCAACTAAACAGTTATTGTCTCACATATATCTTAACTCCTCGACAAAATTGTACTCTCTGGAGAATAGGTACACAGCATGAATTATACTGATTAGCGGTCTCCTGTACCATTGAGCAAGGAGTTTGTACACTGGAGATTCTCCATACGAATTAAAGAGAATAATTGAAGCTACTCTTTGGGGATTGGCATATTCCTTCATTACACTCAGGTGCACATGAAAATAATTTCCTTGACTGTATTTTGGGTGGGAAATTTCTGGAATCAGAACACCATTATAAATTTTTCAATATGTTGTGTTTGAGCTATCTCTCTGATAGTGGTAGTGGAACTGGAAAATTAACTATGAATTCAAAGTAGGAATGTAATAAGTCAAAGGAATCTTCTAACACAAAAATTTAATAAGACACTGCAAATGGCCAAGGCCCAAAGGTAAAGGTCATAGAGAATATGAGAGTCTGACCTGTACTGACCTCCAAACAGGTGGACTAGTATAAATTGTTGCTGCCTTTCTTTCACTATATTAATGGCATACACGAACAGTGATTGGCAGGAATTCTTCCATGTCTGGGAATTTATTTAGGTCACCCGAGATCTTTATTTTAATGATGATTGACATCTAAAGTGGCTCTTTAGCAAAAAAGTTTTTTTGCTCTGACATTCAAAAATCTGTGTCACAAGCTCCAAGAATATGTGCCAGATGGTCAAGATCAGCCGGGAATTTAAGGCTGCCATGTATATCTCTGCCCCTTATTAAGTAAGAGTTCAAAAGTTGGAAGAGGGAAACACCTGCCAAAGATCCAGTCTGTTTACTACATTAGAATAAGAAAGAACTATTTAACTTTCTTTTATACAAAGCACAGTTGTATTTGATAAGGACCATCATCCTTAATAACTGGGTAGGGCCAAAGCTAGGCAATTGCCTCAGCTTTAAAGAAGACAGTGTTTAAAAAAAAAAAAAAAAAAAAAAAGGAAGAATAACAAGCATAATCTTTCATGTTGATATTTCACTTCATTTCAAAATATAAGGTCACATTCTCCCAAAGATTTGGGTGCCATTTATTTGTATCCATCTCAGGAAGGGAGAGTAACAGAAAAGATGAGAATATTGTATGGAACACATTAGTTGTACAGTATAAATTATGTGCTTCCAGATACATTTTTACCTATTACAAACATATGACATTTTTTTACTTGTTCTGTTTGCACAAGAGCTATTATAACTGTCATTGAAGAAAATTCAATGAATTCAACAAATATCTTTTGGTCCCTTACTATATAATGTAACACAGGAGAAACAGACAGGGTAAGAAAGGTTTATTTGCCAAAGAGTTTGTGATCCAGAAGAAGGTAAGAAGTGTCATCATAGTACAAGTTACACAGAGGAAAGTGTCCCTGGAGGCTGGCAGACAAAGATTCTAATTCCTGACCTGCAATTCATTAACTCTACAAATTTGGGCAGGTTACATGATGTGGTAGAATCTCTTTGTCTTCAGAAAACTGGGGCAATAATATTAAGTATACCACAGGATTAAAAGGGTGAATACATACAATTTCTTTTTTTAATTTTATTTGTACATTAGGATTATAATAGTGGGATTCATTGTGACCCATTTGAACATGCACATAACATATGTTGATCGATTTCACTCCCCAGTAATTCTCCTTGTTCTACCCCATTCCCTTTCCTCTCTACCTTGCCACTCTTTCCTCCAGTTTCATGAGATTTCTTCCTTTATTCATTTTTGTCTCTAGCTTCCACATCGGAGAGAAAACATAAGACCCTTGACATTTTCCCCCCACTTTCTTTATTCATGCATTATAGTTGTACATATTAATGGGATTTGTTTCACATATTCATACATGCATACAATATAACAATATAATTTGGCCAATGTCACTCCCCAGCACTTCCCCCTCCCCCTTCCCGCCTCCCCCCCCTTTGGTCTCTTTCCTCTACTGATCTCCTTTTGATTTTTAGGAGATCCACCACCACCTTCATTTTCCTTTTTCCACTCTAGCTTCCACACATGAGAGAATATAATCTTCTGAGTTTGACTTATTTTGCTTAACATGATCATCTCCAGTTTCATCCATTTTCCTGCAAATGACATAACTTCATTTTTCTTTATGGCTGAATAAAACTCCATTGGGTACATATATCACATATTCTTTATACATTTATCTGTTGATAGATACCTAGGCTGGTTCCATAGTTTGGCTATTGTGAATTGTGCTGCTATAAACATGAGTATGCATGTATAACTATGGTGTACTGGTTTTAATTCTTTGGGATAAATACCATGGAGTAGTATAATTGGGTCATATTCCATTCTTAATCTTTTGAGGAAACTTTATGCTGATTTCCATAGTGGTCGTACTAATTTATAATCCCACCAACAGTGTAAAAGTCTTCCTTTTTCCCACATCCTCCCCAGCACTTACTATTATTTGTATTCTTGATGACTGTCATTCTGACTGGTATGAGATGAAATCCCAGTATAGTTTTGATTTGCATTTCCCTAATTGCTAATGATGTTAAACATTTTATTCACGTATTTGTCAACCATCTTCTTCTTTTGGTAAGTATCTGCTTAATTCATTTGTCCATTTATTAAGGTTTTATTTAATTTTTTGGTATAAAGTATTTTTTAGCTCCTTATATATTCTAAATATTAATCCTCTGTCAGAAGAATATCTAGCAAAGATTTTCTCCCATTCTGTGGGTTCTCTTTTCACATTCCTAATTGTTTCCTTTGCTGTGCAGAAGCTTTTTAATTTGATGCTGTCCCAGTTATTAACTCTTGGCATTATTTCCTGAGCTGTAGGGGTCCTATTGAAAAAGTCATTGCCTGCACCTTTGTCAATTATCATATAACTGTAGATGTGTGGATTTGTCTCTGTGCCTTCTATTCTATACCACTGAAGACCCCTGACTTTCTGAGTCTGGTTTATGTCACTTAATGTTCTCAAGTTCCATCCATTTTCCTGCAAATGACATAATTTCATTCTTATTTGTGGCTGAATAAAACTCCATTGTGTACATATATCACATTTTCTTTATCCATTCATCTGTTGATGTACACCTAGGCTGGTTCCATAACTTGGCTATTGTGAATTGCACTGCTATAAACATGAGTATGCTGTATCACTATAGTGTGCTGACCTTAATTCTTTGGGATAAATACCATGGAGTAGTATAATTGGGTCGTATTCCATTCCTAATCTTTTGAGGAAACTTCATGCTGATTTCCATAGTGGTTGTACTAATTTACAATCCCACCAACAGTGTATAAAAATTACTTTTTCCCCCCCATGTCCTCACCAGCATTTATTGTTATTTGTATTCTTGATGAGTATCATTCTAACTAGAATGAGATAAAATTTCAGTTCAGCTTTGATTTGAATTTATTTCCTTGATTACTAAAGATTGAATATTTTTCATATATTCATATAAATTCTTAATACAATAGCCAACACATAAGAAATAATCTGCATTAGCTATTATTATTATTAGAGATAACTTAAATGTTGTGGTGTTTCCAAGGGAAAAAAATTGCAGATATTACTATTAATGTTAGAGATTTAATTTAAGTGCTATAATGTTTCAAACAAAACAATATTGCATTCAATTTACAGGACCCAAAAATGTTTGGGGAAAGAAAATTGCATTTTGGGTGTGTTTTTTTGTTTGTTTGTTGTTGGTTTTTGTTTGTTTTTGTATGGTTCTGGGGATCAAACCCAGGGCCTTGTGCATACAAGGCAAGCACTCTATATCTATATCCTAGCTATATCCCCAGACCAAAAATTGCATTTTGAATTAAAATGGGTATCATTTTGATAAGTGTGGAAGGAACAGTGTACAACAATATGGAGGAAAGAAAGCTTTAAACATGGTATAAAACAGCAAAGCAGGACTGCTTCACAAGATTATGAGGTACTTGTACCAAAGAAAGGAAAAAGAAGTCTACGAGGCTTGTTAAGTGTTCAAGGAAGAACCCATATTTCATAGGCAAAATATTAAATATATTAAGTAGGAATCTGGTTCCAAGTGTGGACTATTGTCAGGACTTCCCAAACACAGACATTAACTAGAGACAAGAAAGTCCAGGGCATCTTCCAAAGAGAAGGCAACCATGACTCACGAATGAACACTTACATTTGAAGGTTGTATCTTGGGAGAAATGGGGAAAAGGATTTGAACGAATTATGTGAGATGTCAATAAGATATCCACATAGGCAGTTGGAAATGTTTCCACTGACCCAAAAGAGAAGTTTACATAAAAATTATAATCAAAAACATTCAGTTTGTAGTCTTTGCTTCTAAAACATTTTGGAAACTGAAATCATGACTATTAAATAATTTGTCCATAATCACACACATCATTTACAACAATGAAATGCTAAATTTGTGATTTCTGGTTCCTATTTTTATAATTCATTGAAGATCACTTTCATAAGAATAAAGTACTCAGGAGGCTGAGGAAGGAGGTTCACAAGTTCAAGGGCCAGGCTAGGAAACTTAATGAGACACTTTCTCAAAATAAAAATAAAAAAGGGTGAAGATAGCTCAGTGGTAACAGCATTTGCCTCACATGTGCAAGGCCCTGGGTCTGATCCCCAACACCAAGGGGAAAAAATAAGAATAAAGTTAAAAATGTTCATTAGTTGCCCCCCAAAATGTGCTTTCACACTTGAACCTCACCACAGATGGGGTTCTTAGATATCTAAGTCACTAATATTCCATAGCTCATTTTACTTTTGGAGGGGGATTCTCTAAAGATGAGCAGAGCTGACTTGTTTGGGTTCTAATTTGATGCTGCAACTCACAAGATTACTATCAGGTCACAGTAGAATATCCCTTTTTTCATAAATGAAGAAATGAATATAAAGAAAATACATGACCACACTAAATTACACATCAAATTACTAGACAAAGGGACTGTGTGACTTTGTTCAAGCTACCAAAGCCAAAGGTATTGTTGTTTCCTATGGATGGAACTGGAGAATATCATGCTAAGCAAAATAAACCAAACTCAAAAAGTCAAGGGTCATAAGTTTTCCCTCATATGTTGAACTTAGAAAATCAGGGAGGGAGAGAAAGGATCTCATGAAAATAGAAGAAAGTTCAGTGGGGTAGAAGAAGGGGACACGGGGAGGGAGGAGGGGAGGGATAGAGAAGGCACTGGGGAATGAAATTGATCAAAGTATGTTATGTGCATGTATGAATATGTCACAATGAAACCCACTACTCGTTGTGAGTACCATACATCATCTTTTAAATTAAAAATAAAAGTATAATGGGGGATGATAATAATAGAGTCTTCTTCATAGGGCGATTGTGAGGGCTATCATGAGATAATTCATGCAAATGCTGAGCACATAAATATGCCCTGCTGTTTTGACCTGTTATTTGGGTTTGATTCCTCTATGCAGCTGAGTAGAACATATGTGACATATAAAAATGTCACCAGAAAGAACCATAAGCTAACTGATTACCCACCAAAAGGAAATAAAAAAGAGTACAACTGCTACAGAAATCTGTGAAAATTTACTTCTTGGTTCAGACACTGGTATGTTCTTGCAATTGTATGTGCTCTAGTTATCAAAAGCAATCAAAATAAAAGTTTTTTTTAGAAAAAACGAAAGTGTTTTATAAGTACAAGAATCTCCCTTATGTAAGAGTTTGATAAGGGTACATGTTTCTATGCTGAAGGCATGATTGTGTATTATATTGTTAGTAAAGATTGAATAGTTTGGGGCTGGGGATATAGTTCAGTTGGTAGAGTGCTTGCCTTGCATGCACAAGGCCCTGGGTTCGATCCCCAGCACCCAAAAAAAAAAAAAAAAAAAAAAAAGGATTGAATAGATTATTCTCCTTCATTCAAATCACTCCACATTGCTTTGATTGTGTGTGTGTGTGTGTGTGTGTGTGTGTGTGTGTGTTACTGAGAACTGAGCCCAGGGGAGCTCTACCCTTGAGCTACATCCCAGCAATTTTTGTATTTTGAGACAAGCTCTCACTACATTGCACAGACTGGCTTCTAACTTAAGATCCTCCTGCCTGAGCATTTTGAGCAGCTGCGATTACAAGCCTGTGCCACAACATCCAGCTTGATTTGATTTTTTAATAAATTTAACACTACAATTACATTTTCCCTCTCTTTTGAAGCAGTTTCTTTGTTTTGCCTCATTTAAATTTGCATCTTAGGGGCTATTTTAAATGTACTTTGAACTAAGATTTTTCTCCCAAATAATAGCACTACTAGTGTTTTTGATAAATACAAAGTGAAAATGAAAAATGACAGCGTATTAGGCAGCTGAAAATATCTCCACTTAGAAATAAGGCATGATGATGATATTTAGTCCTGTTAGGGTTTTATCTTACTTCAACTACAGATGAAATTACATGTATAAAGCTATTCCCTACACCAGAATCAACGTCATCAAAGGCCCGCACTTCTCATTCTACATCCTCTTAGACATGTGGTTTTAACAATGAACCAATGTTTAGCACAATTTTTCCTATTATTTATAGCTAAGAAGTAGAGGGCTATAACTAAGCAAGTTACTCCATTTAGTGACCATTCTCCCAATGTTGATCAATTTTTGTAATAAAACTTTTTATTTGGAGATCATTCGTAAGAAATATCACAGAGTGATCCCATGTAAACATCGCCTACTTTTTCCTAATGGTGACATCTTGCAAAATCATAGCACATGACCACAACTAAGATATTAGATATAATCAAGACAGCACACGTCCATCCCCACAAGGACTCTCATCTTGTTTTGTCATGGGCACACCCATTCCCTTCTCTACCTGTTCTGTGGGTTTGTGTGTTTTGCATTTTTAGTTTTGTTTTGCAATACTGAGGATGGAACCCAGGGCCCCCTGCATGCATGCTAAGCAAGTGCTCTGCCACTGAGCTACTTCCCCAGCCCCCAACTTCCCTTCTAATCCCACTTTCTCCTTATCCTGGCAAATACTAATTTACTCTCTACTTCTATAATTTTAGCACTTCAAGAATATTATGCAGTGGAATTGTATAAGATGTGATTTTGTTAACCGTTTTTTCTTTACATAATTTCCTAGAGAGTCACCCAAGTTGTATGCATCGACAGTACACTCCTTTTAATTGCTGAATAGTATTCCATATGGATATAAATTTTCACCTATTGAAGGAGATCTTGATTGTGTCTAGTTATCCAAATTCTAAGCTGACATTTACAAAGCTTTCATTCTATAATATTGATCCTCTGTTTGTACAGGTTCTCAGGGCTTTAAGTTATTTTCACAAATATGGTATCTTTTATTCTTATAAACATGTAGTTTTCCTCAATTTGTAATCTTTCTCTTGATTGACATTCTGCTGGATTATCTTTTTCACTATGCAGGTGTCTACCTACATGTAGACAAGGTGACATGTCCATATTCTGTGTTGCACCCTCAACCTAGGCTCCAAGAACAGTGGGGAAATCATGGCCTCAGCACCAGAGACAGAAAGGCTCATCTGCTCTCACAGACCAACTTTTGCATTTATCTTCTGTCTCCTTCAAAACACCCTCAGAAATAAATTCTTAAATGCAAAGCCAGCACAAATCAATTCTGAGTCCCCAAGTCAGACTCTTAAATGAGTCCTTAAGTGCAAAGCCAGCACAAATCAATTCTGAGTCCCCAAGTCAGCAGACTCAGAGCAATCCTCTCTTCTGTGCATGTATTAAAAATCTGCCAAAGACTTTTAGAGGTATGCCTGAGAACTAGGTCTTCTAACTTACAGTTCACATATGTTCTTATTTTGCCACAGAAGATGTAGACATTGGTCATCATTCATAAGTGATAATAACATCAGAAAAACCACCCATGCTTATCCCAGAGACAAAAAACAGCAAAAGAAACAGTTGTTTCTTTAATGAGACCAGGTATTTCCAAAACTTTTTCATTCAATGAACATTTATGAAGTAGCCAACAAAATGCCAAACACCCTGCTAAATATTATAGGTGCGGGATATATAATACCATAGTGACATAGTTCTCAATGCTGGGGTATAAGATATGAGAATTCCTAACCAGGGATTCAAATGGGAAGAGCAGGTCAGAATTATGTTACTGGTCAGTGACTGAATGTTAGTAAATACATTGTGTGAAGGCCTGAAAGACTTCTCCTTTCAAAACAGAGCTCCTTAGTGTCACCTCAGGGGAGGGTGAGATGAAAAGTGTATATATATATATATATATATGTATATATATATATATATATACATATATATATATATATATATATTACATACATTCCAACAGGTATAAGATCTTGTTGCTCCAAGAAAAGGAGGGGGGAAATGAAAAACAAATTCCCATTGAGCTTGATTATCACAAAATCTATAGGATAAAAGGTTTAAGTGAGTTAGGAGACCTTAAAAATACATTTTCCTCCTAATTCTGGGCCTCTAATAATTATTTGGAGAGTCAGCAATGAAGATACTGCCTATTTGCTGCTGCATACAGAGGGGGCTGGTGGCTGCTGTAGAAAATGGCAGACCTAATTGTTGTGAATTATAAAAGGAGAATAAAATTATTACTGTTCATACATTTTTTAGTCATCATTCAATTTAGCTATTGGGAAACTGGTTCGTTGAACAGCAATATTAATACTTTCTGAGATTCACTGGACCCTTACTACATGCCATACACCACAGTAGTTCTCTGTGACCATTACCTCCTTCAGTTCTCACAGCACAAATGCATTATCTGGCAGTCAGAAGTCCAAAATCAAGGTGTTGGCAGGGCCATGTTCCACCAAAGGCTCTGGGGTGGGTACTTATTTCCCCCAGTTTCTCATAGCTCCAGGTGTTCTTTGGCTTGTGGATACATAACTCCCTCTCTGCATTCATCTTCAAATAGTCTTCTCTGTGTGTCTCTTTCAAACCTCCCTTACTTTTTCCCTTGTAATGACATTTGTCATTGGACTTAGGGAAGACTAAAATATTAAGGGTAATTTCATCTCCAAATCTTTAACTTAATTATAATCCAGGACCATTCTTTTCCAAATTAGTTTGCATTCAGAGATTGTGGGTGTTAAGGCCTGTGCCTATGTTTGGTCGGTCCACCATGCAACCCACTACAGAGGTCAAACAATTTCCCCAAATGTACACCATAATAAGGGTCACATTCTAGCTGTCTGATCTCAAGATACATGTGCTTAACCACTTCACTATTTATAACCACTCTCTGAGAAGTTATATGTTCATCAGTGAAACTATTAGCTAGGAAATAAATTGTGCACTAATATGTGATATATGCAAAGCATGATGAAAATGCTATATGTTAAAGTACACTAAGTTCAAACCCATTCAGTATGAATGCTAGCTATTGTTCAGAAAGTGATCTATTTCATTCAGAAAATATTGAAATGGCCACATCATCTTCTTGAGTCTCAGTCTTTTTAAGTTAGGTTGATTCATTATTACTCATGTGATGTAAATACTAATGGAAAACTCTGACAATTGCTACTCTACCCCTTACTACTGTGTGCATTTGGGGAAATTGTTCAACCTCTGTACTGGGTTGCATGGTGGACCACCCAAACATAGGTACAGGCCTTAACACCCAGAATCTCTGAATGCAAACTAATTAGGAAAAGAAATGTTCCTGGATGCAATAAGTTTAAAGATCTTGAGATGAAATTATCCTCAATATTTGAGTCTGCCCTAAGTCCAATGACAATTTGTTTATCCAAATTCAAGTAGTCTGTTTTATCTTCATGGATTTAATGATTATAAAACCCAATCAGAAGCCGGGTGCGGTGGCGCACGCCTGTAATCCCAGCACTTTGGGAGGCTGAGGCAGGAGGATCGCGAGTTCAAAGCCAGCCTCAGCAATGGCGAGGCACTTAGCAACTCAGTGAGACCCTGTCTCTAATAAAATACAAAAAAAAAAGGGCTGGGAATGTGACCCAGTGGTCGAGTGCCCCTGAGTTCAATCCCTGGTACCACAAAAAAAAAAAAAAAACCCAATCAGAAAACTGGAAAAGTCCTGTTCTCAAATTGGAGGTGAGTCTCAGCAATACTGTGTCAGAACTACACCCTGCAGAAGAGCAAAAATGGAATTACTAACTTGCAAATTTTCTCCCAAAATTTCTTCTTTCTTATTCTATCTTTTTGGTTACAAATTATCATAAGAATATACTCTGACTGATTAAACCGTTTCTTGCTTAGGCCCAGCATAGTGGCACATATCTGTAATCCCAACAGCTCAGAAGGCTGAGGCAGAAAGATCATGAGTTCAAAGCCAGCCTCGGCAAAAGTGAGGTGCTAAGCAACTCAGTAAGACCCTGTCTCTAAATAAAATACAAAATAGGGCTGGGTATGTGGGTGCCCGAGTTCAATACCCAGTACAAAAAAAGGGGGCAGGCTGGGGTTGTGGCTCAGTGAACTTGCCTAGCACACATAAGGCACTGGATTAGATCCCCAGCACCACATTAAAAAATAAAAAACTAAAACTAAATAAAACTGTTTCTTGGAGGTTTTTAAGATAAAATATTCCTATGACTTTTACATGATGTATTAGTTCAGAAAGAGAATGAGAAAAAAAATAATAGTCTTTTAACTCTCTTTGTTTAAAAGAGAAATGCATCCTCTGCATGATTGCAAAATGATGGAACATTATCAACCCCTCTCTTTAATGGTCCGCAACAAAATAAAATACTTGGAGGGATGATGAGCATAAGACCCAGCCAAAAGAAAAAAATATCACCACTACCTGCTCTGAGCATCATTAAAGCAAATAGGAAAAATCCACTTTTCAGAAGGATTAATCTGTGTGATACACAAACAACCAGAATTCTTTTGACACAGATATCCTGTTTTTAAACATCTCGTTATTGCTTTGGGCATAAAAACCATATCTGCATGCAGCAGGCATTTACTAAAAGAGTCAAAAGGCAAGGAGTAAGACTAAAAGGTACTGTCTACTTTCAAATACAGCATTTGCAACTAAACTAAACACAGTTCAGGTACAAATAGATTTTTCAAATCAAATTAGGGAGAAATATTATTTTTCTTACAAAATTGGAGTAGTTTATAGAATCTTTGCTACTTTGCTTTGACAAAAGAGCTATATTTTTTATCTTTCCTAAAATTACAGATCAGGATAGTCTTACCAGATGTCAAAATTATAACTGCACTTTCTTCAGTTGTATATGCCCAAAGCACCTTTCTTATTGCCCCATTTGTCAATATACTAATACTATGAAGAAGATCAGAAAGCAACCAATTAACAGTAGTTCTGAGAAATTTACAGACCAGTGCTGTGCTAGGTGAAGAGGAAGGATTGACAGAATATAATCAAATACCAAGTGCATAGCAGTGAAAGTGCTCTAGGAAGCAGTAGTGAATTGGAGCTTAATAAGGGAAGCGCAGACTTGAACCTGGCCTTGGTATTCCACTAGAATGCAATATGATGTAGAAAATGGAGCCTTTCCAGCACAAGGAAAGGCACAGAGGTAGGAACATACTAGTCTAACATACGGATTGATTTAGTCCAACACCTAACATATTTATCCCAATACCAGCACTCAGCAAATATCTGTGGATTGTTAACAGGTAAATGGTAAATGCAGATAATATTGATATACAGGTAGCCCTGAATCTTAAAGACTTCTGACACAACTTAGTGTGTTAACATGATGCAGTAAGCCAGAAAGTGCACCATTATTACCTTCAACCTATTCTACAGTACACAAAGTTCAGCTCTCTCCCAAGACTGGCTATAAAATGGTTGGAATGTGGACACAGCAAGATTTAATTCTTGCAAAATGTTTCCACTGGATACTCTAGGTGGGGCTGGGAAAAGTAGTAGGTCTTGATTGGACTAGAAGATATCTCCAGCCCATCTACTTGTTTCAGCCCTCATCTTTTTTTTTTTTTTTTTTTTTTTTTGGTACTGGGGATTGAACTCAGGGGCACTCGACCACTGGGCCACATCCACAGCCCTTTTTTGTATTTTATTTAGAGACAGGGTCTCACTGAGCTGCTAAGTGCCTTGCCATTGCGGAGGCTGGCTTTGAATTCCCAATCCTCCTGCCTCAGCCTCCCAGGTGCTGGGATTACTGGCATGTGCCACCAAGCCTGGCTTCCTGCCCTCATCTTAAAGTCAACTACCCTTAGTAAATGCCAACGATGTAATATGGCTGTATCACAACCACTGTATCCAAGACTGCCTTATCCTTGAGCAATGATCAAATGGTGCTATTTTTTTTAACTAGCCTCTTAGGTTAAGGATACTATTAATTAAAGAATTATGAGTGAAGATCAATAAGAAAGCCAGAATTTCCTTCTGCATTGGTACTAGGTAATACTTGAATTCCACGCTTAGCCAGCTGGAATGAGAGCATTGCTCATTAGATACCACAGAGCCTTGTGTCCTTTCTTCATGTCTGATGTTCTCTCTGCCTTTCAGTGGTACCCACAAAGGACTAAAATGTGCAGTTGAGCATTTTGTGGATATACTGGATAAAGACTTATTTTTCCATTCCTAAATTTTAGAGCAGATAGTTAATGAATTTGTTTATGTGTGTATGTGTGTGTACTCAAATGGTTTTTTTCTAAAAAGTAAGCCAGAAAGTAAATTGAATTATTTTATTTATCTGTGGCTATCAGTTGATGTCATCTCCCATGGGCATTCATAGCTCTTAAAAGAAGAACATAATCTCTCTGCTAATTTTTAATTTCTCTAATTTTTTATCCTAGTTTATACTTAGTAAATTTATTAAAATATTATCAATACCACTTGACTTCTACAAAATATCATCCATGAAAAGAGTGATACCAAAGATGCTCTACCTCTTTTTTCTTCTTCTCGTTCTTCTCATCCTCTATGATCAAAGCTGCTTTTCTATAGGTTTATTAGGCAAAAAAATAGAAAGCAGCATGGTTTGTATTCCTCCTTTCTTGCCTGTACTTCACAGGTATAAGCCAAACTTATCATAAAATAATGTTTTTATAATTCTAGGATCAAGGGACAAGATTAATAATATCAACATGATGGAATATTTCTACACTCTGTCCATAGAACTAAGTCCAGCCTGTTCTATTCCTCATGAACTCACTGTTATATAAATATCTGGCAGTAATGTGGAATAAAAAGCCCTTCATAGGAGCCAGTCCATGGTACACCCGTGAAATCCCAGCGGCTAGGGAGGCTGAGGCAGGAGGATCACGAGTTCAAAGCCAGCTTCAGCAATGTCAAGGTGCTCAACTCAGTGAGACCCTGTCTCTAAATAAATTACAAAATATGGCTGGGGATGTGGCTCAGTGGTTGAGTGCCCCTGAGTTCAATCCCCAGTACAAAAAAAAAAAAAAAAAAAAAAAAAAACCACCTCATGGAAAATACCAAGAGCCTTACTGGTGGCAAATACAGGAAAACAGTAATGTTTTGATTCACATTAAAATGTTTCAGTCTACTATGATAAAATGGTATTTTCCTCTCAATGTTAATCTGACATTCAAGTATGGCATAAATTGTAGAATATATTTTGTCATACCTTAGAAATTTGGAGGATTACCAATGAGATGGAGCAGGGTGGGGGAAACACATATACAGATGGTTTGTCATCAATGATAGGATAAGTCAGCCTGAATAGAAGCACTTACCTGAAGACCAGCCTAGGAGTGATATTTATGAGACAGACTTCTTTATTGGGGGTAGTGGAGGGTTACCAGGAATTGAACTAAGGGGCATTCGACCATTGAGCCACATCCCCAGCCCTATTTTGTATTTTATTTAGAGACAGGGTCTCACTGAGTTGTTTAGCGCCTCTCTGTTGCTGAAACCTCTTCATTTCTTACCTTTCTCACAGCAGTTTCTAATATATTTCCTTCTCTTTATTCTTCCTTAATAGGCCCCAACCTGGAAAACCTCTGCTCTTTTATGTTGCTTTTCCATAATTCATGTTTTTATCGTGATAAACATCATTTGCATTTCTTTTAAATCAAGCTGAATATCCAATAGTTAGAAGCCATTCAGAAATAAAAGACACCAAACACCAGCAGGACTTTATCCCATGAGAACCAAGTACCCCTGAAATGAGGGAGTTCAACCGCTGGAGGTCGCCATTCCTCCACGTAAATGTGGAACTATTTTTAAGCATTAAAATATGCAACAGTAGCCACCAACTCTTTCGGTATCCACAAATGAAACGAACTTATAAAATAAAGTCATCCACCTCCTCAATTCACCAATTTTTCTGATGTATCTTCAGATCAGTTATTCAATTCTATTAAGTAGCCATTAAAATTAGTATTACATATTGAAAGTACTTCAAAAGAGCTATCTTAAATTTGGAAGGAATGAAGATCAATAGAACCAAGAAGATTTCGCCTACTCTAACACATATTTTCATAGTGACTTGAATCAATCTAAAACCAGCTCATTAAAGCATAAGATTTTGCATACACTTAAATACGAATTATTTAGAAATGACCTATTGTTTTATAAGTATTCCTAGTCTTTCTAAACAAGAAATTGGTTATTTAATTACAAAGATAATGATAGGTGGGGCTGAGGCTGTAGCTCAGTGGTTGAGCGTTTGCCTCGCATGCATGAGCACTGGGTTCAATCCTCAGCACCACATAAAAATAAATAAGTAAAATAAAGATATTGTGTCCATCTACAACTAAAAAAATATTTTTAAAAAAATGATAGGTGCTCTATATTATTTATACTAATACCTCCAACCTCTCCCTGTGCCTGACATTTAATGCAGTTTACTGAACAAAAGCTTGAATGAACATATGAATGAAAGAGTGAATAAAGAAAAAGTTAAGGAAGCCGGGCGCGGCGCACGCCTGTAATCCCAGCACTTTGGGAGGCTGAGGCAAGAGGATCGCGAGTTCAAAGCCAGCCTCAGCAATGGCAAGGCACTTAGCAACTCAGTGAGACCCTGTCTCTAAATAAAATACAAAAAAGGGCTGGGGATGTGACCCAGTGGTCGAGTACCCCTGAGTTCAATCCCCGGTACCACAAAAAAAAAAAAAAAAAAAAAAAAAAAAAAAAAGAACAAGTTAAGGAAATTGCCTGGAAGTTAATGTAGAAAATTAGATATGATACACATTAATAGAAAGCTCCCTTCATGATGATTTTACCACATTGGAGTCATGGCTATGGATGAGAATCTTTGCTGTAAAACCAATTTCATTTATATAATACCATAAATTTTAAAATAATAATAGCAGAATCTTCAGAAAATGAAGTTTTGCACTGATTCTGTATAATTAGTTGTGGTAATTATATCAACATTACATTTATTATTATATATCATATATAATGGAAATATATTACATGTAATAATATTATTTATGTGTGTATGTGTGTGTGTGTGTGTGTGTGTGTGTGAGAGAGAGAGAGAGAGAGAGAGAGAGAGAGAGAGAGAGAGAGGGAGATTAGGGCCAGGAGAAATGTTCATATTTAGGGAATTGGTCAGGATGAGCCCGTTTATTCTAACAACTGCCAAATCTAATTGACTTAGAACAATAAAGGTTCATCTCTCATCTGTGTACAGGTCCTTCCCAGAGTAGCCAGGTTTCCTACTTCTCATCTTCCCACTCTAGGACCTGCTGATGGAGCAGCCAGCATCCCAAATATGGCCAGTCCACACTCCAAAGAAGAAAGAGCTCTGCAAAGTCTTGCAACATCCATTAAATGATCCTGCTTGGAAATGCCAGCCACCTGATCCACAGAAAGCACAGTCTTACCGGATCCAGGAGAGAAAGAAAGATTATCTGTCTCGCAATGACATTTAGAAAGTAAATCCTTGCTGACTTCCTGTAAAACTATAAAATCCTAAGCACTTCTTAAAAGAACAATGAATCGATAAAATATATATATAAACTCTGCAATATTGTGTTTCTGGTTTGTGAAATAAAAGCGACTTCCCAGTGCAATGTGAAATTTTGTGCCTTGTAACACGTCTCCAAGGTGGTAGGTTGAGCCTGTACTCCTGCCCACGCCCCCACCCACTCCCCCACCCCCATCTCTGGACTCACCCAGGTGCTGTTCCCTGGCATTCCTGCCATTGCTTGCCTATGCAAAATACTAAAAAGAGCTATGAATGCAATGAAAAATTTTTTTCAAGTTATAAGGAGCAGAAATGCTGGAAGGCAAAGAATTTAAATGATAATACATATGTCCAAGGTTTTTCAGAAGGAAGAATGGTGTGTATGAAGCTCACACTCCTTCACCTGGCAGCACTTCCCAAGGAACCAAGAGAAAGATCACACACAGCCCAGTAAAGGGAAAGAAGAAGGTGGCTTTAGGTTATAAATTCCAAGAACTTCTGAAAGAAGATTTAAATATTGCATATCTCATATCTCTGCAGGAGCCAACAAAGATTGATGAGGGGAAAGTGTGAAGGGGACAGTATTTCTAATCTGTTAATGTTCCCAGCCTCCCTGCCCACCCCAGGAAAAAGAAGGAGGGGGCTCCTCCCTCTCCTCCCACCTCTGCCTTCTGACAGCATAAGACAATGGGCAAAGAACAGTTGAACCTAAGAACACAAAAGGGAAGAGAAGGCAGCCTAAGGAGAAAAGAAAAAATAAATAGAAGAGAGTTTTTAAAAAAATAAGAGAAAAAAAAAAAAAAAGGAGAAGCAAGAAGAGAGTGTGCTGGTGGCTCAGGGCTGACAGAGGAATTATTTTGTAAGCTTTTGCTTGAGTGCTGAGGCTGGGGGAGGCGGGGTGGGAGGGGTCACACACATATGAGAGGCTCCAACACAAAATGATATGAAAGAATTGGGAAGAAAAAAAAAAGGAACACGAGAAGTATTCCCCAGGTTTATGAATTGCATCTCCTTTATTGTTTTCCAGAGATGGAATGTTTTCATAACTTTGGGTTATTTGGACATGCTTATTTGTGACTCTCTGGAAGGTTTTCATTTATTTAATATACACATAGGAAACTGCTCTACTTTATTTAGAAATGCACAAATTAATATGCTATGCCATAAATGCATTGAAGAAATAGCAACATTTTTTGTCCTGTATCAATAGGAAAAAGAGATGGATTGCCAGCAACCTTTTAAAGGCTCTTCTCTCACAGACTGAAAATAGCCACCAGTCTTTTCATAATGCTGGCATTGGCCCTCTTCACCGCTCTCAGATCCTGTGTCAGTTATCAATTAATAGTCTCACAGGTGCAAACACGCTCTTCAAATATAATGCTTTTTCTGATAGACCACAAGTTCCTTTAAGCCTTTCTCCATTAGATTGTGATGTTAAACACTTTTAGTAGAAAGTGTTGAAGGGACATTAAGAGGCTATCAGCAATTTCTAGCACAAGTAGGTGAGTAGGGTGTGTGTCAACCGTGTTCAAGTCTGCTCAAGCCACAGGACTAGAACATGACCCTCCTTCTGCAAATTTTCAACCTTGGTCCGGTGGTAAACTGTTCTCAGACATCTCAGAATCTCCTCCTCCCATCTATTTTTACCCCAGTGCATCCCCCATACTCTGCAGTCCTGCGCCCATCAGTGTCCACACTCCCAGTGCACGCCCACACCACCTGCTGCTGATCTCCTGCCCCCACCTGCATCCTGAGCACTATCTAGCATTCTCTCACAACTTCACACCAGCCACCTTCTCTGCTACTTGGTGGCCAATGCACACCTTATCCACGAGGCCTGAACTCCTTCCAATTTGTTATGCCTGGGGCCTTCTCCCTCAGCCCTAGGGGACTAGCTACAATTTCCTTACATCCTATGGTTACTCCTTTATTAGACTTAACAGTTCTTATATTAAACTTCCACTGTTTAACTTACTAAGTGACTTCTATCTCTCACTTGACTCAAGATTGCTACGTGCTCTTTGATGTGGTTTGGAATACCAGCTCCACTCCTGAATCTATTTCTCACATGATTATGTAACTGCTTCCCTAGATTAGAGACACCCATTTTATCAATGCTGAAAAATGGACAGATAAAATAACTTAACACAGACCAGCAGGTATCTGCAATAGATCCAGAACTAGACCTCAGATGATTAAAGAAGACCTCAGATGATTAAAGAATTCCCTCTTCTCCGTTGCTGAGCAAAAAAGTTAAGAATGAATTACAAGTATATGAGAATCATGTGGTATAGAAGGTGAAACACAGACACAATGACATCCCAAAACCTAATTGTGAAGGAACACTCAGTCCAAGTCACATTTTTCACTCTGGCCCAAGCCTAGAGAACACTACCCATCCTGCGTCCGCCTGGTTATGGAGATTGTTGTCACCTGAAGCGATGGCCGCTTGGAGCAACGAAGCCACAGGAAGAAGTTCAGAGGCAAACTGGAAACAAACAGCTTTTTATTCTGATAACTTTTCTCTCTGGCTCTAACAACGACTAACATGCGCCACACACACCACCAAAATGGCGCTGACCCGATCAGCAATCTCGGCCAAGTCACTTGAGATCCCGGGCCAAGTCCCGTGAGACTACGGAAGGCGACAATGCCCAAATCTCCATGGCCCATAGTCAACCACAATTTAAGCCATCTCCCCAAACAGGGCTCCTACAGGAGATGTCACACATTCTTAGAGAACTCCCAGGGTCTGTTTCTGTCCATTCTGGACATCCTGCTACCCCTGCTTCAGAGATTCATGCTTCACTCTGGAAAGCCAACAGCTGAAAAGTTGAAATGAGCTTCCATACTCACACCATGACCATACTCACCCCCAAAACAGTACATCTGATCTCTGGGTTCCATTTATTCCTATATCCTACCATGTCTTTTCTTTATCTTTTTCTCATTTGCAAATGCCACCATTACTTTTGGCAAATCAGCCTATAATTTACTGACTGCAAAAATGTCTTGATTGCGGTCCTACAGCTTCCTTCATCCATATTTCTTGAGCAATTATTTGAACCTCTTTTTTCATTTTCGCCATGCCATGTGCCTAAGATTAGAATTTACATTAATCATTCTCAAGCCCATGAGTCACAAACGAAGAAGAGAAAATCTACAGGTTACATTTGCTTTTGACAGATGAAATAACATCCTGTTGCAAATATATCTTTAATTCAAATTTGTCATGCTTCAGAGGTCCCATTTCTTCCAAAACTGTAAAACTCAGAAGGCCAAGAAGTGGCAGTAGGAGGTGAGATGTTGAGTGTGAAATGTCTGACTGTGCAATTACTGCATTACATATTCATACATTTGAGAGCAAACGAAATTCCCCTAATAATCAACCGGCAAACACAAACCAATGTGTATCTTATTAATCTCTTAACAGGAATGGGACCAAATGTAAATTCAAACTATCCTGGTAGGGATATTGTCTGATCTGCTTCTCCTAAACTTATAAAGCACAAATCAAAAAAATAATAATAATAATCAGCATAGGAGAAAAAAAATGATAAGTGAGTTTGTTAGAAAAACACAGGCTGAGTCAAACCTTGGAAGATACTATCAACTGAAAAATATTTGAATGCATTTTCAGCCAAGACTTATGATATTACAAACTGAAATCAAGTTACCTGAAAGGTGCCAGATGGAGAAATTGAAAAACCCTATTGCTAAGAATGTCAAAAACTGAAAAATAATATTAAACAAAGTACAGCCATACATAATTCCCATGTTAATATATTTATCATCAATCACCAGTTTCACAGTAACTGCAAGTCCTTTATTCTTTCAAAGTTCTCTATAATTCTCACTTCAGACTTTCTCAGACTTTGCTGTTGTAAAATTTCTATACAATAGAAATTTGTGAGTAGTCTGAATTGAAGAGGTTTCTTTGAATTCAGTCTTTTCCCTTTGGTATATTTTTGTGATCTTTCTCACCTACATCCTATTTTCTTCCATCATTTTGAAACAATGGCTTGGAATCCTTTCCAACCACCTCTTAAACTCCTCTTAAAGGAGCCACTTTCCCTTCATTACTACCACCATGACCCAAACACAGGCTCTCTTCAACTTTACTGGAATAGCTCCAGTAGTTTCCATTCACACCTTTCTGTTTCTCCTCCTATCTATTATTTCATATTACCTCTAAAGTTACTGTTATAAATCATCTGATCATGTCAATCATCTGTTAAAATATATAAAATCAATATATAAAAATGAATTGTTAATGTTTCTATTTGCCAGAAACAAACAATTCATATGTGTAAAAAGAAATTCAAAGATTCATTCTAAGATTTGCATGGGAATGAAAACAGCTAAGACTCCCTCTCTTTAGGAAGAACTAGACTGGACAACTTGGTCTACCAAATATCAAGACTTATTACAAAGCCATGATAATTAAGAGAATGTGTCATTGGTACAAGGATAGAGAAGTAAACCAATGGAGCAAAATGCAGAAGCCAAAAATAGACCACGCTCATCTGAACACTTTTCCTATCTTTTCTTTTCTTTTTTTTTTTTTTCTCTTAACAATCCAAATACTTGATTTATAACTGAGATGGACCTTTAGGGTGGTGAAGAAATGAATGATATTCTTCTCAATTAATGGTTCTGGAATAAGTACATATCCATATGAAAAATAATGAAATTGTACCTTAATTTCATATACACTAAATAATACACATCCGATATAATTAATGTAAAAGATAAATCTGTAAAGCTTCTAGGAGGTGATGTAGGAGAATATTTTCATGGCCTTGGGGTAGGAAACATTTTCTTGTAAGTCATAAAAAGTAGCCAGAAAAGGAGAGATGAGGCATATTTTATTACATTAAAAATAATAATTTATAATTCACCAATAGATACATATTAACAGAGCAAAAAACCAAGATAAAACAAACTCAAGAGTGGAAAATTTTATTGTAACACATAATTGCCCCCAAACATTCATTTTCAAACACATAAAACAAACTTCTAAAAAGCAATGAGAAAAGATGCAGAGCTTAAAAGGGGGGACAGAAGACTTGAATAGGCATCTCATAAAACTGAAATCCAGTGGCTAAAAATTGTTTGAAAAGTTATTCAACCTCACTAATAATCAGAAAATGCAACTTGAAGTCATAAGGAGATTCTAACTATACACCCACCATACTGGCAAAATTCTAAAGTGACAATAACTAGCGGTAGAAAGGATATGAAGAATTGGGAAGACTCAAACGCTGACTGTGGCAGAGTGAAATGGTCCTGGCCCTTAGTTTAGCCTCTTCTTCTTAATTCAAAGATATGCTTACTTTATGACCCAAAAAGGATATTCCCTAGAGAAAAATATTTCTAATGATAGGTCCATCACTAATAAATTACATAAGTACTCTTATTCATACAATGGAAAGCTACCTATCAATGAAAATGAATCAACTACAGCTACACAAAGCAAGTAATAGCACTAAACAAAAAAAAGATACAAATGAATATATATAGAATGACCTCATATAAAATTCAAAAACAGATGAGGTTAAACTGTCAAGTTTAAGGATAAACACATAGCTGGTTAAGCTCTATGGAGGTGGTTAACCTATAAAGACAAGTGAAGACTTGAGTATCATAAAGTTTAGGTCTGTGAACTCATTTCACCTGCAGTGTGAGCAGGAAGGCTGTGAACAGGAAGCACTTCAGCTATGCAGGCCGTGTTCTGTCTCTGACCGAGCAGTGGTTACGAGGGTATCTGCCTTATAATTTTTCAACAAACAGCACTTTTGTGTTTTGTGCACTTGGCTCTCTATGTGCTTTCCTCTAAAATATGATCAGATTTTTTTAAAAATAAAAATATCTACTAGATAAATGTGAACCCAAATATATAAACCTATTTTTAACAGAACCCATTGGATGAAGTGCACTTTGGGCTGAGGAAATATTTACCGCCCTCTCCCACCACCACCACCACCATCCCCTGCCCCAGGAACAGTTCTCACTTAATGACTGCAATCATTGCATTGTCATAGCTCCAAAGTTGGCTCTCAAAATATTGTCACTATGGACTCTGTAACAATTTCCATAGAAAGTCGTACTCAGATAGAATCCAGACATCCTGAATATTTTTTTAAAAAATGAAAATCCAGTAACTGAGGAAAGTTTAGTGTCAAAGGGAAAGAAAGTAATTGGCAATATCTGATCATGGTGAGAAAACACCGACATGAACAGCTGCTGCCCTGGCTGGGACGAGAGTATCAAAGAAACCACCGGTCCTGCCATTCAGCTGTTTTAAATCCAGGCAACTCAAACTGCCATTCTTGCTTCATCTTGTTCTTTTCAATTCTGACATCACTGATACATTAAAAATTTTAATTAAAGAAAAATGAAACATCTTACTTGGGAAATTTTACACATTTGTCTATCTTACTGCTCCGGATACTGCTACCTCACACAGAGTTTATTATCTAGTCGCTTGTTCAGTGCACAGCATTGAGTAGCTGATCAGACAGGAGACACTGTGCTGGGTAGGGCTCTTCAGTAGCCTTGCTCAGCACAAGCACAGTATTTTTTTGTTATTGTTGTTTTGTTTTATTTTAATTAGACTTGGTATAGTTATCTTTTGCTCTGAGAAGCCCAACCTCAAACCCTAGTGATTTGTAGAAACAATCATTTGTTTTTCTCCAATTCTATGAACCAGCCAGGCAGTTCCCTTGCAGCCAGTTGCTGGCTGATCCAAAATGGCCTCACATACCTGGCCAAGATGACAGGGCCAAAAGCATGAGCTGTTTTCAAGTGCCTGCTTATGTCACATTTGCTAAAGCACATTGGTTAGAGTGAGTTGCTTGGTCCAGCCCAGAATCTATGCAGCGGGGACTACCAAAGGGTGTTGCCCAGAGCCATCCCTGAAAAGTGCGTGAACCCAATCAGTATGGAAGCCATTGGGTGAGAAAGCCTGGTTTCTGGGAACTGCCAGCGGCACTCCTGATGGTTTGAGACCGCCCAATACATGTGATATCCTAACTAGCTCTGCCCGGTTCGGCACTGCACTGGAGATGGGGTAACCTGCTGGAGCCACATAGCCACACAACCTTTCAGAGAGGTGTGGCTTGACAAGATGTCAATCAACCTGTTGACTGTAAGACACCATGAAGCAAGACTCCCCCACTGAAAACCTTATCCCTGCTTTTCATGTATTCTCCCTTAAATAAAGGACCAGAGCCATTTCCTAGTTCCTTCAGTTCCAGCTCCTACGTGGACTGATCTATCAGGTGCTCCGCTTTCCCTTTTAAATCTAATTTCTGGCTCGGCTCTTATTTCTCTACTAAATATTTCAGACTTCATTTTCTCAGATGGCTCATCACCTCCTGAGCAGGAAACTGCCCTTGCTGGGTGCTGGCCACACCACGATAGGGTGTGAATGCAGAAGAGGATGAATCTGTGACCATCTCTGCACTCCATCATAGCCCTAGTACCTTTCCTTGGGTGACAGAATAAGAGTATGGCACTGAGACCACGTGACTCCTCACTTTTCAGCTAGTGCTGTTCATGCCAGAGCAAACAAACAGGGAAGAGGGTAGCCAACAGAGGTGGGAGCTAGGGAGGGTGTGCAAGGGGAGATAGTTGAGGAGTCGCACGGAACAAAGCAGATGACAGATCGGCTTTTATGATCTGAATTTTTCAGTGACTGTGCTTATAGTGGTGAGATCAACTGAAAAACTGCCACATGTTTACTTTGTTTATACACTGCTAATCAATTTTAGAGCACTCAAATCATCAGCAACATAAATGGAAGAAAAACACTCATCTCACCTGCCTACATCTTTTCACCCTCTTCCCATCTCCTCAGGGTCACCATCTCAATACAACTTTCCAGAGGCCAGGCAAGAATCCCTCATTTCCTTTGCAAGGACACAATATCCCAATTCACAAAGTGATGTCCATTAAACTGGTTGACTAAATGATCACTAGAACAAAAAACACATTGAACTTGATTCTTACTTTTTTTTTTCCAGGAGGTGTTGGGAATTGAACTCAGGACCTTGAATCTGACTCACCCATCTCTCTACCACTGAGCCACATCTCCAACCCTTATAAAGAACACATTAAAACAGCAAGTTGTTTGGTACTAGTAATGCTGCAAAGGGTATCTAGTCCAGCAAGCTAAGAAGGATCCTCATTTGTCTCTCCAGTTTTCCATTACTGTCATTTACATTCAGAGCTTTGCAGTCTGTCCACAGGTTTGGAAAAGTTATAGTTAAGAGGCCGCAGAGCCATATGCACCTGGTATGACTCCCACTCTTGCACTTACCAACTCTTCAACTTTGAGTGGGTTCTCAATACTTTGAGGCTTGGTGTTCACACCTGTAAGGTGAGGATCATGATGCCTACCTCAAACACTGAAGGACTAAGATCAGTATGCAGCTTAATGGAGAGCCTGGCTCACTGTGGATATTCTTTAAATGATCATCCCTGCTATTGTTAGTAATGCTACCATTATAATACAAACAGTTTAAAGAGGGATTGGTTAACAAACTGAGATTACAGGGAAAACTAGAGGTCAATCTCTAATGAATTCTAAAATAGTCTTTTTTGTTTGTTTTCTAAAGTTCATTAAATCTCATTTGCAGAGAACTAGAGGAACTATTTCCTGGTGTTTCCTGATGTATTAATTAGGTTGCCCGGGGCTTTCTTTCATCCACATAGCTCCTCTCCCCTGTTCACAGGACAGATGTTACTGACCTTCCTCCACAACCATCAGGAAACTGCACAACCTTCCTCACAACTCTGCTGACCACTTTCTACATGCATCGAAAAACACCACAGGAATGAAGAAGTCAGGCTGATAAAAATGCAATCTAATTCTTTGTTCAAAAAAGGTCCTATTTCTCAAAAAAAGATTAGAGATTTCAGTGCCACTATCCTTCTGGGGGTTAAAAATCATGTTTTCATGCAAATCTAAGGAAGAGAAGGCAAATTCTTTGCAAGGGGCTAGTCCTATTCCTCTTTGGGTCCCCATTGTTTCTTAAACAATAACAAGCACATATTAGAGGAAGAATATCTCATTGGAACAATAAATATCCCCTAAAAACTAGAAGACCCCTGAGGAAATTGCTATTAATTTTTCCAATTACTGTTTTAGCAATAAAAGTCTCAGATTCACTGGATTAAAATGTGATCTCTAGAGTGAGGTGGCAGATGCATAGTAAGAAGTCCCAAGGGTCTACTTTTTAAAAATATCTTGGTCATTTTCATGAAGGGTTATTTGAAGGGCTATTTTGAAAGACAAATACCACCGTTCGAAAACTTTACAAGTTAGTCTGAAGAAAAACTTTCAAAGAACGTAGACAACTTGAAATTTCTTTTCAGGGTTATTGGAAAAGTTGATGGTATGGGTTAGAGGAAAAAAAAACATAGAAAAATAAAGCAGAAAATATACAAAAATAAAGAACACAAGCCGGGCGCAGTGGCGCACGCCTGTAATCCCAGCACTTTGGGAGGCTGAGGCAGGAGGATCACAAGTTCAAAGCCAGCCTCAGCAATGGTGAGGCACTTAGCAACTCAGTGAGACTCTGTCTCTAATAAAATACAAAAAAGGGCTGGGGATGTGGCCCAGTGGTCGAGTGCCCTTGAGTTCAATCCCCAGTACCACAAAAATATTTTTAAAATTTTTTAAAAGAACACATATATAAGGTATAGCTGATCACATCCTGCCAATAGATAAGCAATAGATATTACATAATTCAGAGATGTAAATTAAAAAGATCCTCTATATAAAACTGTTTAATATACCAAAGTCTAGTCCAACTAAAATGATCTCCTTCAACAACTCCTACCATGATTCTCATTTGTTTAGCTTAATTTACCAACTCCTATAATAACAACTCTGGGACAGATAACAGTAAGTCCCTCTTCATGTGAATATATTAATTAAATCATCCAAAGAAAACTAAATGGATTAGCCTTGTTTTGTTTTGTTCAAGCCAAAGGGTGAAGATACAGGAATTCAAAATATGTCTGATGAACATCATAATGATGAGTCCTCACCAAGCAAGGGACAGCAAAGGGCATGAGCACCATTAATACCATACTCAGTCAGTAATTAGGCAACTGTCTCTAAGCTTCAACTTCTGCCTTACTATGAAGGGCAAAAATCACACCGGTGACAACCAGGCAGCCAAGAGATTTATTCACCAGCCTTTATGGCTGGTCAAAGGTTGAAGAGGTGCTGGGACAGAGGAGTCAGGGAGAGGGAGTGTGCAAGCTCTGGTGGGAGAGAGGAGTCAGGGAAAGAGGAGTGTGTGAGTGCTGAATGGAAGGTGGGTGCCTGGTTGCGCCAGCTGTGGTCTCTGGAGCTGTTGGCTAAAGCAGCTGCCGTCGGGCTGGAGAATAGAGCTATTAGCTGGGGAAGCTGCCATCAGGCTGGAGGCAGTGGATCTGGAGCTGTCAGCTGGGGCAGCTGCCATGGGGCTGAAGATGGTGGGTCTAAGGCTGGTGCAGTGGCTGCCTCCTCTCAGCAGGCACAAGCTGTTGTGTGTGAGCTCCGGATGGACGGGAGCTTAAATAGGGATTTCTGGTGGTGGGTGTACCAGAGCGACCTTTAATGCTCTTGGCTCTTTGCCTGTGGAACAGGGCAATCTTTAAGCCCATTGGCTCCTGCCCTGGGAAAATGAAACATCCTGCCCAGAGAACAGAGCGACCTTTAAGCCCATTGGCTCCTGCCTGGGAAAATGAAACAAGTTTGCTTCTCAGGACATGGAAATTTCCATGGGGGGGTGGGTGTGGCCCAATGGCCCAAGCCCATCTATCATACTAAAATAACAATAATTATATCCTGCTTAGCTCACAGAGTCTCTGTGAAAATCAAATGCAGTAATATCATGGAAACATACTATAGTTTTATTCAGATATAACAAATTCAGGAATGGGTCCTAGAGGTGGGGTCAAAAGGTCACAAAAACAAAAACAAAAAAAACACATAAAGATGGGATAGGAATATTAATATACATAAATGAATACAAAAGTAACATAAGACTTGTCAGTTACTAAAGTTTTTCTGGAAAACAGTATAGATATTATATTCAAGGGCATAAAATAAAGATAAAAATAAGAAAAGTTGCTGCATTAAATGAAGATTCTCCAACTTATTTCTAAAGAACCCTGGAGACATGAAAGTCAGTCTCTTTCCTTGAGCTCTCCTTAAAGAAAAGGCAACTGCTGAAAAGAATGTGGTACATTTTTAAGCCCTGATGTACACATATGTCCTTGAGATATGAAATAGGAAAAAAGCAAACTGCCAAACCAAATTCTTAGATAGATTCCATTATTTATATATATGTATGCAAATGCAGATAGAAAGGTCTAGCAATCACACTTTATTAATAATGGTTACCTCTAGAGGGAAACTTGAAAAGAAGGACTTTCTTTATACTTTTATATTATTTAAAATTTTTGTAATCGCCCCTTTACAAAATTCATAAGTTTATTATAACATACATTATAGATACTAGGATAGATGCGCTCATGAGTTTCTTACCATGGGGAAAGGATGGAAGTGGAGTCAGCTGAGCTGTGAAGACTGAATAGGAGTAAATCAGAGGAAACAGCAGATGAATGGCTTGTGCTTCAGTCTGTGCAAAGGCCCAGGACCTGGAGGGAGGCCAGGTCACATACATGCAAGGCTTAGGGTAAATATGGAGGATGAGCAGCAGGGACAATAGAAGACATGCAGCTTGCATAAGATGTTGAGAAACTTGAACTTTATTCTGATGTACTAGGAGTCCACTGATGAATTTTGGCCCTAGGAGGAACTTTCTAATTTGTGTTTTAGGAAAATGTCACTGGAAACTCTAGAGGTTAGATGATAGCATGCAAGAAGAAAAGGCAATGATGGGGTTCTTACCATGATTGAGGAAAAAGGTGTTAAAGGACTAAACCCATAGAAGTAGAGAGCAGAATGCTGGTTATCACAGGCTACCACCTCTGAGGGAAAGGAACAAGAGATGATGGTCAAAGTGTACCAAATTCCAGTTAGAAATCCCTAGTTAGGAATAAAGTTGGAGCTCTATTATACAACGTGATGACTATAGTTAGTAACAATATAATGTAACCTTGACCATTTTTTTCTCCTATACCTTATTACAAACACATTAAAATTAATTATCAGCAATTTCAGAAAGACCCCGTCTCAAAATTAAAAAAAATAAAAAGAAAAAGAACTGGAGATGTAGTTCAATTGTAAAGCTCTTGTAAAGCTCCCCTGGTTACAATCACAAGTGCCAAAATAATAAAAATAATAATTTAGGTAATGTTGTTTTTAAAGCCATGTCTCTGGAATAGCTATGCCTCCTAAACTTTAGATCAAATAACCAATAACATAATTGACTAAAAGTATTAGATAGTTTTCTTAAATATCATCAGTGGCTAGAGATATTTTATCAATAAAATATCATCAGTGACCAGAAATCCTCAATTCCACTATTCTTGTTCTCCATCACAAGCTAAGGAAACCATACATTATCATTTACTCAATAATTTTTATTGACTCACACTAAGCTTCATCCTAAGCAGTAAAATCACATTTCTGAGGACCACATTCTTCCAGAACATCTTAATATAAACACATTAAAATTACAATTTAAAGCCAGGCATGATGGTGCAAGCCTGTAATCCCAGCAGCTCAGGAGGCTAAGACAGGAGGATCACGAGTTCAAAGCCAGCCTCAGCAAAGGTGAGGCTCTAAGCAACTCAGTGAGACCCTGTCTCTAAATAAAATACAAAATAGGGCTGGGGATGTGGCTCAGTGGTTGAGTGCCCTTGAGTTCAATCCCCAATACCAAAAAAAAAAAAAAAAAATACAATTTAAGTGGCATCCTTTTTGTGCACCACCTGTCTTCTCAAATACTACCAATGAATAACAAACCACACTCTAGGAAACACAGGACCAGTTACTTCCAATTCTAAAGTTCTATGAGTCTGATATTTCTGATATTTAGTCAAAACCTTGCTTTGAAATGAGCTGCAAAGATGCTGTAAGTGATTTGCTCAAGGCTCAGACAAATGTGGTCTCCTGATCCAGCTGCATTAACAGCACCAATACCTTGTTAGAAATGAAAATTCTTAGGCCCCAAGAAATGAGAAACTCTGGAGGTAGGGGCAACAATCCATGTATTAGAAAGCCTTCCATGCAACCAGACACAGATGGCACGTGTCTGTTATACCAGCAACTCTGGAGGCTGAGGCAGTATTGCAAGCTCAAGGCCAACCTCAGCAATGTAGCCAGACCTGTCTCAAAATGTTAAAAAAAAAAAAAAAAGGATAGGGATGTAGCTCAGTGGTGGAGTTGAGTGCCCCTGCGTTCAATCCCGTTGCCACACACACACACACACACACACACACACACACACACAACATCTTTCCATGTGAATCTGATATCTTCCCAAAGTGAGAATCAATGATTTGGACCAACATAGGAAGGAGAATCCAACACTGAGGTGCTTAGAACCCAGACGTGATCATTTCTGGATACTTTTTCTATTATTAAGATTTGTACTACACATTTCAAAACTCATACTCAGTTCATTAAAAAGCATTAAATAAATCAAATTAGAATTAAAGATACATGGTTGGTATTCTGGATCTCTAGTATACTATTTATAAAATTCTGATCATTCTCATGCTACAGGTACTACCTTCATGATTTTGTTACATTTGTATAACTTATAACTTCTATATGTTATTACTTACCTGAAGTTTTCTTTAAACTTGCCCTTTTTAATCTAACAAATTCTTTGTTACATAAAAGCTTTAAGTGCTACTATAACCAGAAAATCAGCATCACTTGCCATAAGTAAAATCTAACTATAAAATAAAAACAATGTTATTAAATTCTACCTTTGTGTATCAAAAGTTCTGCCCTGGAGGACTGCTCTGTTACCAAGTGTTATTAACCTATGTGTTATTAACAAAAGGGTTCAAGTTTCCCGCTTGAAGATGTCATCTGGGTAGGAAAAAGCACTGAAATGGCACATGATGCTCTTTCTCATCATGTGACTTAATATGAGTTAGCTGCATGAGTATGAACCCCCTACAATCAACTTCCATCTCAGCTTCATGATCCACGCTTCAGGAAATACTAGCTTAAATCAGATCTTTAGATAAACCTTGAGAATACACAGATTTAGACCAGGAAGGGTCCATAAAATCGAACCCTCATATTTAAGAGGTAAAAATAAAAAGGAAAGCTAACAACAGGGACTAAAATGCCACACCTGGTTGGAACTGAGAAGAATCTAAAGAAGCAGGAAAAAAGCTTGATGCAATTTTCACTGAGCTCAAGGGAGAATAAATTTAGGAAAAGAAAACATGAGATAAGAAGAAAAAGCTAAGCACAAGTATCTGCCTTCCAAGTGGCCCCAAATCCCAAATAATGACATAAAAATAACAGTATTATAAAAGTACCATCCATGAAACAGTAATTTTAAGAAGTTCCTGAGAGAAATCAGATAACATCCAAAGCATTAGAAAAACAAAACCATGTGCACATTGAAGCTGTCTGACAGGTTCAACAAGAGTTAACAGACTTATCAAGATTTAAGAGGGATTATTTCTAGGTAGAATTTGGATCAGATGCCTCCCTTTTGCTTATACGTTATTTCAGTTGCATGATAAATAAGCAGTACTTTGTAATATTGAACAATTTTTAATTAAAGAAATATACTCATTATCTCTTGCTGAATATCAAATTATGCCCAAAACATAATATATTAAAGCCACACTTACAGCCAGGCATGGTGGCGTTCATCTATAATCCCAGATAGTAGGGAGACTGAGACATAAAGATCACAAATTCAAGTTTAGCCTGAGCAATTTAGTCAGATCCTGTTTCAAAATAAAAAGGGCTGGAGATGTAGCTCAGTAGTAGCATTCCCAGCATGAGCAAGGCCCTGGGTTCGATCCCCAGCACCACTAAACAAACAAATGAAATAACTTATTGTCTCCTGTTTTCTGTGGGCAGGTATTTGAACATGGGTTATCTGGATCCTCTGTTTCATGATGTCTCACAAGGCTGTGATCAAAGCATTTGCCCAGGGTCTATGCTCTTATCTTCAGCCTTGGCTGGAGTAGAATGTGTTTTTCATGATCACTGGGCCATTATTGGCAGCATCCAGTTCTTTACAAGCTGCTGGACTAAAGACCTCAATTCCTAACTGGTTCTTATCTGGAGGCAGCCCTCAGTTCCTTTCATAGGAGCTCCTCTAACATAGCATCTTGCATTATCAAAGAGTACAAAAAAAAAAAAAAGTAATACAGAGCATCCACAAGGAGGAAAAAAACAAGATTTCATAATCTAACTATGAAGGTGACTTCCGCTCACTGTTGCCACAAATAGCAGGAGGCAGGAAATCACTGACAGGAATCATAGAGGTTGCCTGCTGGCAGGGGGTCCTCCTTTTCAAATAATTCCATAAGATCTGAATAGACTCTAAAACTACAATAGAGCTTTTCAGTTAACAGAAGAGGAAACAGACTCAAGATAATTCCTTAACCCTTCTAAGGCCAAGTGTACATTGAGAATGGGAATCTTCTGAGCTGTTTCATATTCTTTAGTCCACACTGTGGGTTCTTCTAAGGCCCAGCACAGTTCCCACATCCCAAAAACTCCAGCCCTCTCTCCAAAAGTTCATTAATACTCTGAAGAAGTCTCTATGTCACTTACATGGTATGCAATCAAATAGTGACTAAATGACTGTTTAATATTCAAGAGTGGCTGTCTTACCTACCCCTCCCCTCAATCTTTTCTAAGCAAGAATCATGTTTTATGCATCTTTATTTCCCTTTGAATCCTAGGAGCTTCCTGACCAACAGAAGGAACTTGGTGAACAGTTTGCTGACTGACAAAAGTTAAAAGCTGCCAGGAGGCATAAATGTTAGAGAATAAAAATGGTACAATTTGCTATTGGGAGTCATATAATGTCCTCAAAGTGTCAAATAAAAATTTCCTTAAGTAATTTTTTATGGGATAATATGGGGTCAATGAATTAATAACAGCAAGAGGTCAGCACTGCCCACCTAGTGAAATTCAATATGAGGAAATATGGAGACCTAAGCTTATTCCCACCTCTCAATTTCTAGCCTGGGGCTGGTTAGCATTTCTACTACCTGGGTTCTTCATTTGCATGGGGAGAGCCTCAGCTACTTTATAAGAGTGTAAAAGATATGCTAATGACATGAAAACACTTGGAACGTTGGGGTCAATAAAAATCTGAAGTTAACATTTAGTGTTTAAAAAGGAAATAATCACAATTTCCTTTTTTTTCCTCTTCCTCTCCCAGTGCCCTAATCCATTCTCCTTTCCTCCATAGGGGGAAAACAATTCCCTAAACAAACTGGGGGATAAGTATTTGCAGACTCCTCAATAGCTGCACATTTTGTCCAAGGCATTAAGAATTCTTCCACATTATAAACTTGCCTCACAAGGAAATAAGAAGCTAGGTTTTAAGGAGATTAAGTATTTTATTTTGGATATACTCTGAAATATATATGTATATCTTCCTCAAAAATCAAATACAAAATATTATAACTGGTATAGTTGAATAACTGGTAGACCAGTTGTCCTAATCACTGGTATAATAAACAATACTGAAATAATTGCTTATTATTGTCAAAATATGTGATCTTAATCTGCAGGCAGGTTCACTGGGAGACGACAGTATAGTAATACATAAGCAATTAATTTTGATGATATTGTTACTGGAAAAGTCCAGAAACACATCAGTAATATACCCAAAGTCTTTATAATACTCCTACTTTCACTTAAAAAAAAAAAAAAAAAAAAAAAGATCTGTTTCACATTTGTACATACACACATCTTATCAGAGAGTCTGTTTTTACTCAAAGAAATGATTTAATTCTTACATGCTTTACAAGGTTTGAATAAATAAAGTTCTCATTTCCTACATTAGTACATTCATGATAAGCAAGTTTGTGATTAGCTTGTCAGCACAGAGACCAGATACACCTTTCCTGACCTTGGATTAACTTCATGCTTTGAAAAATCCCTAAAGATTGAATTATTTATTTCTGTAAGGAGAAAGGCTAGAAAAATGCCATCAGTACAACACTAGGCTTTTCTTTTCCCCTAGAAGTCTGTCTCTTCCCATTCCAGTAAAGAAGACTCCAGGACAGAGGGTGTTGCTTAGTGGTAAAGTGCTTTCCTAGCATGCATTAGGCCCTGGGTTTGATCCCCAATTGTGAGGGAAGGATAAAGAAAATCCAGTTTTTCTCACCAGCATCCATAACTGGTTGAAACAGGGAAGATAGGATGTAAGCTGCCTGGTACCGAAAACCGGGAGGAAAACTCTCGGAGGCAGAGTAAAGCTTTTACTACTTTTACTTCTACTTTCTTAGAGAGAGCTTAGAGAGGGAAAGAAAGATTTTTAGAGAGAAAGATTAAAGAGAGCTTTTCTTCTTGTCTTCTTAGCTTAGAGTCTTAGAGAGAAAGAAAGATAGAGCTTAGCTTAGAGAAAGATTAGAGCTTCTTTCTTCTCTCTTCTTTCTTCCTTCTTCTTTCTTCTGTCTTCTGTCTTCCTTTGGGAGCCTCGGCCTAACTCTGACCAGCCCTCGGGAGCCTCGGCCTAACTCTGACCAGCCATTACTTCTATCTGGTTTCTCTTCTGTAACCGCTCTGCCTACGTTCTGGCCGCTCTGATTCTCCGACCCGAACTCTTCTTCTGACCGACCGAGCTACTGCACGACTGACTGAATGAATTCTCCTTCGTTCTCCTAACTCGGACCGCTTTCACCCGGTTATATACCTTCAGCTTTGCGGGTGCCTACAGGTGCGTCACATACATATCAGGTGGAACTTATGGCTTCCAGCTAGCTGCAACAGCCCTTCCTAATTAGGGCTCCTTCAATAGGAGATGAGAGAATATAAACTCTGTGGGAATTTCTTCACATAAAGTGGGGGTGGGGGGATGAGTTGTATTAGGATTTGAATACTTCTGCCTCAAAAAACCACAAAACCAAATGCTATAGTTCGAATATGTATGCCAAATGTCAAAGTCCGTGCACTGGAAACTTAGTCCCCAACTTGCAGTGTTAAGAGATGGGATGGGACCTTTAAGAGGTGATTAGGTCTTGAAGCAGGAATTAATGCCATTATCATGGGAGTGAGTCCTTACAAAGAGCTCTCTTGCTGGTTTCTATATGCATGCACTCTCTTCCTCCCTCTCCCCCACCCCGCCCCACCTCTCTTTCTCTTTCCTTCCCCCATGTGATGCCTTCCACCACATACTACTACATCAAGAAGGCCCTCAACTAGTTGAGCGCGGTGGCGCACATTTGTAATCCCAGGGCCTCTGGGAGGCTGAGGTAGGAGGATCCAAGTTCAAAAGCCAGCCACAACAACTTAGCAAGGCCCTTAAGCAACTAAGCAACTTAGCAAGACCTTATCTCAAAATGAAAAATAAAAAAGGACAGGGATGTGACGCCCCTGTTCAATCCCCAGTACCAAAAAGAAGAAAAGAAAAGAAAAAAGAAAGAGGGCCCTAAACTGATTCTGGCTGGCTCCTCAGCCTGTAGATCTATGAGGAATAAATTTTTTAAATAAATTATTCAGTCTCAGGAATGCTGTTATAGCAGCACCAAACAGACTAAGACACAAAGCTAAATTTAGATTACAACAATTTTGCATGCAAATTGATGCCATGGGTAAAATCAGCTCAAATTAACAGATGTTTAATCATTTTAGTGACCTTTTAGAGTACTGGAAACTTAACAGCAGTTTATTTTTCATCACAAATTACAACAAAAATTATTGAACTGTAAGTCTAGGATTTAAAACCAAATTATCCTTACTACATTATCCACAATATGACAATTGCAAAGAACTCATCAAGACTCAGTAAGAAATGTTTTCTAATGAACGCAGCTCTTGTGTTAAATGAGATTAATACTGGCCTTAAATTTTATAGACACTGAATTAAGCAATAGATGATGAACAAGGTAGAAAGAAAAAAAGAGAAGTACACACAATGATCCTCTCCTTCAGACCTAAGATGCCCTGATGTGTGGCACCCACTTTTCCTATGCAATGTCTATGCTACCTTAACAGCAAGCAATCTGCTAACTCCCCATAACATCAAGTAATAGTTTCTCCCCTATTAGTCTCTTCAATTCTGCAATCAAAAAAAAAAAAAAACATATAAATGAAGATAAAGTTCCCTAATGATAAGAAATAGACTCTTTAGAAAAGGAGATTATATAAAGGCATATCAGTTTTAAAGGAATCAAATAAGTGGGTTTGGGAGTGTCTCTAATTCAAAATGCTATCTCCTCCAAGAGAGGCATTGGGCTGTATACTGACTGATGACTGGCAGTCTTTGGATCAGACATTCTAGGCTGCCTATAGCTGGCATGAATCTAGACTGGCACTGATGTCATGTATCTAGAGTGAGGTCCATGAGGACCCCTGCCTACTATTTCATTCCCATTTGTGAAATAACTGAAACCCCCTCTCAGGATCTCAAGAGAATCAGAATGTAAAACAAGTGCTTCGAGGTAGCTCTCCACAGTAAATAAAGAAGTATGACCATTAAGTAGAAATGATAAATATTTTTTCTAGTATTTGACCTTTTATGTGGTTAATATATGTTTAAAAATCCTAGAAACATTTTCTTTTTTAGGGGGAGAGGGTGTACTGGGGAGCGAACTCAGGACACTTTGCCACTGAGCCACATCTCCAGTCCTTTTTATATTTTATTTTGAGACAGGGTCTAACTAACATGCTGAGGCTGGCCTCCAACTTGCAATCCTCCTGCCTCAGCCTCCTGAGTCACCATGGTGTCCAGCCCTTTGTTTTTCCAGCCCCCCTGGGGAAACAGGTAAACTTTTCTAGGCCTTTATGTGTCAGGCACTGTGCTAAGTGCTGTCACATTTAACACATAATCTAATTCAGTCCTCATAAAACTGTAGGGTAGGTGTTTCCCTCCAGTTTTACAGGTTAAAAACCCAAGCCTCGGAGAAGCACAAAAGATAGAAAGTCAGTAATAATTTTTTAAGTCAGGTATGAATAAGGCATGAGCTTATTGTTACCGATACCTACAAAGGCAGTCATTCCAAATATAAATAAATATTTTTTCTTTGTCTTTTTTTAGATGAAACAGTTGAAATGCAATTAACTGTTTATTGAACAAATGCAGAATAAGTGAATTAAGGAATGTTTTCACTTGAAGATACAATGAACAACTTCAAATATTCAGAAGGCTGTCACACAAAGGATGAAAGACTTGTTTGGAATTTCTCCAAAAAGCAGAACTGGTGAGGAGATAAATATAAGCAACCAATAGACTGCAGTTACACAAAGGATATCGCTTATCTTAATAGCTCATTTTCCCCCATATGATGCATTTCATACTTAACTACTCCTTTCTTCTGGGAGTAGATATTACAACTTAAGACTTCTGACATACATCCTAAATAAGTTGCATTTTCATGGAAAGTTCTCCATTGCCAGCAAAGACTAAACTCCCACTATTAGAAAAAATCTGAAGTCAACAAACTGGTTTATCTATTTGTTCCTCAGAAGTATTTCTGTATTCAACATCAGTGATTGCTAATGAGGTGGGGAGGAAAAAAAAGCATATTCTTCAAAGAAGGTGAATCACAATTCCCAGCAATTCTGATATTGCCCGTGGGACCGTCCTCCTCAGACTCCAAATGAATCACTACAACATCAACCAATGGTAAAGACGGGAGTTTGATGTGTGCTGGGGCAGGGGAAAGAGTTGACACCCACTGTTTTAACATGAAGCAGGACAGCTTATTTTATGAATCACTAGAAAAAATAAACTAACCACACACTACTGACGGGCTCCATCCAAATTGTTAAATACTACAATATGAGACTAGTTTCAGCTACTCAGCATAAGGCTTAAGAACAGAAAATAAATACATATCTACATAAACATATAATTGATATTATACTTACCAGAACCACTGCCCAAGTTTCTTCCATCTCTCACACCTGTATCAAATGGTAATAGAAATCTGCTTTACAAACCAAATGCAAACAAGATAAAAATCTCAATGCAATAAATTGCAGTAAATGATGAAAATAAGAACATTCACATACATAACAGAAAGTTGGATGTATGTCACTATGCATAAAACATTGTTCTTTGTTGTTGGGAATTACTCTATTGCTTACCAAGTACTTTCCCATGAAAAATTTAGTTTAATGTAATAGCTTAATATCTCATTCAAAAGAAGTAACCTGATGAAAGTAGATGTTAGTGGTTGTATTTTAAGGAAAGCTGGCCTTCTCTCTCTTTTTTTTTTTTTTTTTTATTTGAAGGTATTTATTGTTAAAATATAAAAGCATTATATATTTCTTTAATGTTCTAGCTATTATTTAAAAAAACATTTCAGGAACTAATGCTGGAAGTACAAACTGGCATAATTTATTGCATAACATTTTTTTTCATCTTTTTTATATATAATTTTATTTTTATAATTTTTAATATGTACAACTCATAGTGCATATATTTAGTATCTTTTTACATACAACTGTTTGTATACAAAGTATATTCGTACAATTCAGGTCTTCAATCATGCATTAAGGAAAATGATATCCGTCTCATTCAACCACCTTTTTTTTTTTCTCCCCCTCCCTCCCCTCTTCTCCCTCCCTTACCCTCCCTTCCCTTGACCATTCTAGTGTTCCTCTAATCTTCCTATGTACCCCCATCCAACAATACTTTGAAATAGCCTCCTTATATAAGAGAGAACATTAGGTACTTGGATTTTTGAGACTAACTTCACTTAGCATTATGTCTTCCAACTTCATCCATTTACCTGCAAATGCCATTAATTTGTTTTCTTTTATTGCTGAGTAAAATTCCATTGTGCATATATACCACATTTTCTTAATCCACTCATTTACTGAGGAACATCTAGGTTGGTTCCACAACCTAGCTATTGTGAATTGTGCAGCTACAAACATTGAGATAGCTGTGTCACTGTAATATGCTGTTTTTAAGTCCTTTGGGAATAGACCCAAGAGTGGGATGGCTGGGTCATAGGATGGTTCCATTCCCAGTTTTCCAAGAAATCTCCATACTGCTTTCCATAACGGTTGCACCATTTTGCAGTCCCACCAGCAATGTATGAGTGTGCCTTTTTCTCCACATCCTCTCCAACATTTATTGTTGCTTGTGTTCTTGATGGCTGCCATTCTGACTGGAGTGAAGTGAAATCTTAGAGTAGTTTTGATTTGCATTTCTCTAATTGCCAGCGATGTTGAACATTTTTTCATGTATTTGTTGATTAATCGTGTATCTTCTTCTGAGAGGTGTCTTCTCAATTCCTTAGCCCATTTATTGATTGGGTTATTTGTTTTTTTAGTGTAAAGTTTTTTGAGTTCTTTATATATTCTAGAGATTAGTGCTCTATCTGATGTGCATGTATTAAATATTTGTTCCCAATTAGTTGGCTCTCTATTCACCTCACTGATTGTTTCTTTTGCTGAAAAGAAGCTTTTTAGTTTAAATCTATCCCATTCATTAATTCTTGGTAGTAATTCTTGCACTACAGGATTCTTATTAAGGAACTTGGGGCCTAATCCAACATGTTGGAAATTGGAGCTTACTTTTTCTTCTATTAGGTGTATTGTCTCTGGTCTAATTCCTAGGTCCTTGATCCACTTTGAATTGAGTTTTGTGCATGGTGAGAGATAAAGGTTTAATTTCATTTTGTTGCATATGGATTTCCAGTTTTCCCAGCACCATTTGTTGAAGAGGCTATCCTTTCTCCACTGTACATTTTTGGCACCTTTGTCTAATATAAGATAGCTGTAATTATATGTATTAGTCTCTGTATCCTCAGTTCTATACCATTGGTCCACCAGTCTGTTTTGGTGCCAATACCATGCTGTTTTTGTTACTATTGCTCTATAGTATAATTTAAAGTCTGGTATGGTGATGCCCCCTGCTTCACTTTTCTTGCTCAGGATTGCTTTGGCTATTTTGGGTCTCTTATTTTTCCAGATGAATTTCATGACTGCTATTTCTATTTCTTTGAAGAATGACATTGGGATTTTGATTGGAATTGCATTAAATCTGTATAATGCTTTTGGTAGTATGGACATTTTGACAATATTAATTCTACCTATCCAAGAGCAAGGTAGGTCTTTCCATCTTCTGAGTTCATCTATAATTTCTTTCTTTAGTGTTCTATAATTTTCGTTATAGAGGTCTTTCACCTCTTTCGTTAGGTTGATTCCCAGGTATTTTATTTTTTTTGATGCTATTGCAAATGGGGTATTTTTCATCATTTCCCTTTCAGAGTCTTTGTCGCTGATGTACACAAATGCCTTTGACTTATGTGTATTGATTTTGTATCCTGCAACTTTGCCAAATTCGTTTACTAGTTGTAAAAGTTTTCTGGTAGAGTTTTTTGGGTCTTCTAGGTAGATTATCATGTCATCAGCAAATAGTGCTAATTTGAGCTCTTCTTTTCCTATCTTGATCCCTTTAATTTCTTTCGTCTGTCTAATTGCTCTGGCCAGAGTTTCCAGTACTATGTTAAATAGCAGTGGTGAAAGGGGACATCCCTGTCTTGTTCCAGTTTTTAGAGGGAATGCTTTCAATTTTTCTCCATTTAAGATAATGTTAGCTCGGGGCCTTGCATAAATAGCTTTTATAATGTTGAGATATGTTCCTGATATTCCTAGTTTTTCCAGTGTTTTGAACATAAAGGGGTGTTGTATTTTGTCAAATGCTTTTTCTGCGTCAATTGAGATGATCATATGATTTTTGTCTTTAAGTCTATTGATGTGATGTATTATGTTTATTGATTTCCGAATATTGAACCAGCCTTGCATCCCTGGGATAAACCCCACTTGATCGTGGTGCACTATCTTTTTGATATGTTTTTGTATCCGATTTGCCAGGATTTTGTTGAGGATTTTTGCATCTATGTTCATTAAAGATATGGGCCTGAAGTTTTCTTTTTTGGATGTGTCTTTGCCTGGCTTTGGAATTAATGTAATATTGGCCTCATAGAAAGAGTCTGGAAGAGCTCCCTCTTTTTCTATTTCTTGAAATAGTTTGAAGAGCATTGGTATTAGTTCTTCTTTGAAAGTCTTATAGAACTCGGCTGTAAACCCATCAGGTCCTGGACTTTTCCTTGTTGGTAGCTTTTTGATGACATCTTCTATTTCTTCGCTTGTAATTGATCTATTTAAATTATGTATAGCCTCCACATCCAGTTTAGGCAAATCATATGACTCTAGAAATCTGTCAATGCATTCAGTATTTTCTATTTTATTAGAGTACAAGTTTTCAAAGTAATTTCTAATTATCTTCTGTATATCTGAGGTGTTTGTTGTGATATTCCCTTTTTCATCACGAATGTTAGTAATTTGAGTTTTTTCTCTTCTTCTTTTCGTTAGCATCGCTAAGGGTCTGTCAATTTTGTTTATTTTTTTCAAAGAACCAACTTTTAGTTTTCTCAATTCTTTGAATGGTTTCCTTAGTCTCAATTTCATTAATTTCTGCTCTGATTTTAATTATTTCCTGTCTTCTACTGCTCTTGGTGTTGGTCTGTTCTTCTTTTTCTAATGCTTTGAGGTGTGATGTTAAGTCATTTATTTGTTGGTTTTTTTTCCTCTTAAGGAATGAACTCAGTGCAATGAATTTTCCTCTTACTACTGCCTTCATAGTGTCCCAGAGATTTCTATATGATGTATCTGTGTTCTCATTTACCTCTAGCAATTTTTTGATCTCCTCTTTGATGTCTTCTTCAACCCCTTGTTTCACTCAGTAGCATGTTGTTTAGCTTCCAGTTGATGGAGTAGTTTTTCTTATTCCTTGTTTTGTCGTTGATTTCCAATTTCATCCCTTTATGGTCCGATAGCATGCAGGGTAGTATCTCTATTTTTTTTATATTTGCTGAGAGTTGCCTTGTGACATAATATATGGTCTATTTTGGAGAAGGAGCCATGTGCTGCTGAGAAAAATGTGTATTCGTTTACTGAGGGATGAAATATTCTATATATGTCCGTTAGGTCTAAATTGTTAATTGTTTTGAGGAGGCTTAAAGTTTCTTTGTTTAGCTTTTGTTTGGATGATCTATCCATTGGTGAGAGAGGTGTGTTGAAGTCCCCTAGAATAACTGTGTTGTGGTCTATTTTACTCTTGAACTTAAGAAGCGTTTGTTTGATGAATGTAGGTGCTCCATTATTTGGGGCATACAGATTTATGATTGTTATATCCTGTTGATGGATGGTTCCCTTAAGTAATAAGAAATATCCGTCTTTGTCCCTCTTGATTAATTTTGGTTTGAAGTCTACCTTATTTGATATGAGAATGGAAACCCCTGCTTGCTTCCGCCGGCCATGTGAGTGATAAGACTTTTCCCATCCTTTCACTTTCAGTCTGTTGATGTCTTTTTCTATGAGGTGTGTTTCTTGGAGACAGCAAATTGTTGGGTCATTTCTTTTAATCCATTCTGATAATCTGTGTCTTTTGATTGGCGAGTTTAGGCCATTAACATTCAGGGTTATTATTGAGATGTGATTTTTATTCCCATCCATTTTTATTTGAATTATGGTCTTTAGCTTGATTTGGTTTCTCTTCTGGTTGGTATTTCCTTTAGTTTAATATCTCCCTTTGGTGATTTTCGTTATCATCTTTCTCTTCTTCTTCATGAAAAATGTTGCCCAGGATGCTCTGAAGTGCTGGCTTTCGAGTTGTGAAATCTTTTAACTTTTGCTTGTCGTGGAAGGTTTTTATTTCATCTTCAAATCTAAAGCTTAATTTTGCTGGATATAAGATTCTTGGTTGACATCCCTTTTCTTTCAGAGCTTGAAATATGCTATTCCAGGATCTTCTTGCTTTTAAGGTCTGGGTTGAAAAATCTGAACATAGTCTGATTGGTTTCCCCCTATATGTAATTTGCTTCCTTTCTCTTGTGGCTTTTAGTATTCTCTCCTTGCTCAGTGTATTAGGCATTTTCATTATAATGTGTCTAGGTGTGGATCTGTTGAGATTTTGTTTGTTTGGTGTTCGGTATGCCTCTTGAACTTGGTTTTCCATTTCATTCCTCAAGCTTGGAAAATTTTCTGTAATTATTTCATTAAATAGATTACTCATTCCTTTGGCTTGAAACTCTGCCCCTTCCTCTACGCCGATCACTCTTAAGTTTGGTCTTTTTATGCTGTCCCATAATTCTTGGATGTTATGTTCTTGATTACTAACAAGTTTTGCTGTATGGTTTAAATTCTTCTCTAGGACATATATTTTGTCTTCATTGTCTGAGGTTCTTTCTTCCAAGTGGTCTATTCTGTTGGAGATGTTTTCAATTGAGCTTTTATTTTGGTTTATTGCTTCTTTCATTTCTGGAATTTCTGTTTGGATTCTCTTTAGAGCCTCTATTTCCCTATTGAAGTAATCTTTTACTTCCTGTATTTGTTTTTGGAGTTCCTTGTCAAAATGATCTTTTGCCTCCTGTACTTGCTCCCTCATCTCATTTTTGAGTTCATTCTTAAGTTCCATAAACATTTGGCATATGTAATTTCTAAATTCCATCTCTGGCATTTGACCAACTGTGCTTGCCATGACATCTACCGATGAGGTATCTTGATTTGTTTGTGTCATTTTCTTTCCTTGTTTTTTCATGTTGCTTGTGTGTCTATTCTTCCTGCACTGTGGGACCTTGACTGTTTCGATTTTACCTTAAAGCCTTATGTTGTTCCTGTAGTACAATGCTATCAGATCACCTTATAATTCCTTTACACTTTTAAAACCTAACACTTTCTATTCATAAAATCCAAGTTTGATCACAATGTACAGATTTTGTTAACCCAGATATTATTTCCAATTTACTCTGTACGCTTCTGATAGGGTTTTATAGCTTCAAGTATTGGATACAGAGGTGTTATGTTTAGGAAGAAGGAAGTGTCTTGAATTGTTCTTTCTTGGAAAGTATGAAAAGAGATATCTATTGAAATGGTTTAGTGGAAGTGGTTTAGTATCAGTAGACGATGGAAGAAAGAGAATGGGGTTGACAATTAGGTAAAAAGATCAATTTATATATATAGTAAGTTGGAAAAGAAAAAAAATGATAAAAGAGTAGGAATTGGTGTAAGAGAGAGGAGAGAGAGAATCAAGGAAATAGAGAGTAAACTATATATAACACCACTTTGCTACCCAGTTCAATTGCGCCGGTTCTAGAAATCCCAAGTTTTGCGTATAACTTGTTTTTGCCTTGTTTAGTATGCACTGGCAGGATGTAAACATGAAAGATGAAGGAGGAAGAAAAGATACAAGAGTGAGAAGGAGGAAAAGAATGAAAGAAAAAAGGAGCGGAAGCAAACAAACACACTAACAATCAATGCAGAAGGAAAAAAAAAAAGCAGAACAAAACAAAACCAAAAAAAGAAAAAGAAAAAGAAACAAACAAACAAAAAAAAAAAAAAAAAAAAAACCCTCCCTGCAATCCAAAAAATCAAGCAGACCAATAAAAAGAAAAGGAAAAAAAAAAAAAAAAAAAAGTCAAACCCCAAGTCTCAGACAAAACGGGCCCTGGGAAGCCCCCCTCTTTTTTTCCTTTCCAGTTCAAACCAATTGCTATTGGATCACAGTCTGTGATCCTGTTAGTGAAATCAAGGCTGCATCTTAGGCCAGTGGCTGCACGGTTCAGTGAAGGAGTGGCCCAGGGGGATTGTGTGTGTCAGCAGATGAATGGTGCCGGGAAGGGGACCTTCCAGAAGGCACCCCCTCCCCAACCCCACCCACAGTTGCAGCCTCTTGTGGCCGCTGCGCTAGCCTCAGAAACGCCTTCCCCTACTGACCACCCAAGTCTCCCCAATTGTGCATTGTCTTCAGAGAGCTGGAGAGTCCCTGAATGGATGCAGCCGTCACTCTCCGTCTCCTCCCCTTTGTCAGGACCAGCCCCTGCAGCTTTCAAAGATGGCGGTGCTCTCCTTCCAGTAAACAGCAGCTCCGCAGACTCCCGTATCCTCGCCGATCGCACCGGGAAGCCACACCTGTGACTGTGGTGCAGACAGCGCTGCTTCAGACTGTGGCCCGCTCCACTCTGCCCCTGTTTGCTGATCACAGATCTCTGCGCCGCTCTATCCGGGGCCCCAGTACAGAGGGTCGCGTCAGGCGGAGCGTGGATTTGAACTGGTGTGTGGACCCGCGGTCTCCCGTGGTTCCCCAGCACCAATCCCGCTGGCTGTTATCGCTGGTTTTTATCGCTGGTTTCACGCTGGTGTGCCGTGAGTTTGGCTGGGGTTGCAGTAGTAGCGCGGTCTCCCCACAGTGACTTTGTTTCGCATGGCCTGTGCACCACCCAGGCGGTTTTGCAGGAGCCTCGCGGCTCCAGCCGCTGCAGACAGCTTGTCTCTTTCTCTCTCTGGTAGTGGTAATCAAACCATCCAGGAGATCGGTATTTTCAGCCTATATATATATGATGAAAGGCAATTTATCTGCTTTGTTGGATTCTTTCCATGGAGCTGTCCTGAAGTGCGGCTTCCTCTAATCCGCCATCTTGGATCCGCCCTGGCCTTCTCTCTTATATTGATTGTTCGCAAGAGCAAGAACACCAGGCCTTTCACCTAGTAAGTGAGCCACATGCCCAGTTTGGGGAAGAGGGCTGTGGAAGGTTAGTACAAGGAGGTGGCCAGTGCTTTACATGCAGTCATGTCTCTGGGCACCTCTTTTGTCTGGCTTAAATGCTGCAGTTATTTTTATGATGCAATTTAGTCAAGTAGGCACCTCCATTTTTTTTTTCCAACAATTTCTCCTTTTAAGGTTTCACCAGTGGAGCTGCCAAAAATCAGTCTGTCTTTGGCAACCTGCCCCTTTCCATTTGCCAGCAATGACAGTGATGTCCAATAGCACTTGCCAAGGCCAAATAATTGACAAATAATTTGGGAGGGCTAGCAGTCATTTAGGCATCACCCCCTTCATTAGCCTTCCATAACACAAGACTTGTGAAAACTTTCTTGGAGTCTTAAAAATAAGAATTATAAGCAGGGTGTGGTGGTGCATGCCTATAATCCCAATGAACTGGGAGGCTGATACAGGAGGATCATAAGCTCAAGGCCAGCCTCAGGAATTTAGCAAGGACCTAAGCAACCTCGAACCCCTAGTTTCAATCCCTGAATTGTATCAGAATTATATAACTAAATAATACTGAAGTAGAACAAAAGCCCATGAATCTTTTGCCACCAGAATATGATATCAACATGGCATTCAACTTTAGGTCAAGCTAAATGATTCATGGAACAAAAGTTTACATCACAACTATCATATGACTGATATGCTATGATTTACAGGAGTATAAATATTTTTTCATTATTCAGTTCCTGTGTCAATGCTGCACCAGTCCCAAGATCAAAGAAAATAACCAGTGAGATGCTGAAACACTTGTACTTCTGTGATATCATCTTACTAAGCTCTGAAAGTCCAAATAACAATTGGTGGATGAGTAAAATTTAACAGCACAGTTCATGAACATATCTTTGATAATAAAATGATGATAGGAAGGGTGACTGATGATAATATAAAGCAGAATGATAACAAAGGAAAACACAGCATTTCTGCTTTCTTCACTAAGCCAAATCTACCACTTCCTTGAAAACTCAGCTCAACTGATGTCCCTAAACCTTACCAACTCAGATTACTCTTTCATTGCTCATTGATTCAAAATTCATGAATTCTAGTTTTATCCCACCAATAGCACCAGCTATTTCGTTTTACAATTTTTCTAAAATTACTTCAAGTCTGCATATGTTGGCTTCCTATCTCTTAGCAAACAGAATCTGTGACTAATATTTTTAATGCCACAATTAAACCTGGCCTCCGAGCTCTATATATCATAGGTTCTGCTTGGTAATTAAATTCAAGTTTATAAATATGTACATATTGAGCAGCTACTCGAAGTGAATAACAACAGGCTTCGAAAAGGCAAACATGAAAAAGACATAGTACCTTACCATGTACTCATGAAACTTAACATTTAGTAAGATAAGCAAGACTTTGGAACAATTAATAAGAATACAGGGGCTGGGGTTGTGGCTCAGCGGTAGAGCGCTCGCCTAGCACGTGCATGGCCCGGGTTCGATCCTCAGCACCACGTAAAAATGCATTGTGTACAACTAAAGCAAATAATAAATATTAAAAAAAAATTAAGAATACAGATAGAATGCCATACTGCTCATGTAATTAGCTAATCTATGCACCGATAATGGGGGGGGGTAGTATTTGCTATGGTACTTACAGAAGAATAATTGCTTTACACTTAAAAAACAAGGTAAAGCTTCAAAGTAAGTAAGGTGAAGCATTTCCGAAAGACAAAGATGAGAGGAGGAAATATAGGGGGAAATGAAAGGTGGGCATATCAGACTGAGCCTCAGCAAGTACATGGAAAGTGAGATGTGCAAATTATCCTCAGAAATATGGGGAAACATAACATGGCTATATGGTATGTGAGTGAAGGAAAATGTGATAAAAAGTTGAAAGCTTGGTTGATGTCATCATGGAAAATACTAGAAGTCATACAATTTTCTATGACTAGAAGTCATAGAAATAGTTGGACTTAATTCTGTAGTTCACTATTTCCCAAACTGTTTTTTAATAACGTCTAATCCCAAAATGTTATCTGTTACTAAAAAGCTGCATGGTCAGAAATTTTGAGGAAATTTGAAAATGTTTATATATAACCATTAAAATCTCTTCAAAGCCTACAAGTAAAGTAACATCTTTAGTATTTTAAGTCACAAATGCCTATAGCTCTACAATTCTTTCCATTATTTGTTTTTTCACATAACATCTTTAACACCTTGAAGATCTAATGCCCTGGAGAATAGGGCTTGTGAATATGCTGCTCTAGGAAAAGCAGACTGATAACTTACCAGGATGGAAAGGAGCTATGTGACCGATTCATGCTTAATACATGCTTATACATTGACCACTTCAAAAAGTAAAAAGGAATTTCAAGAAATATGGAATCATGAGTAAGATTCCCAAAATCAATCCATTAATGAATCAGCCCTGCAAGACGGGAATGAGTGGAGGATATGATAGATTAGGATGATTCATTTTTATTTCATTGTGATAAAATATACATAATATTTACTGTTTTAACCACTTTTAAGTATACACTTCAGGCACACTGAATTGATTTTCATTGTGGTACAACTGTCTCAGCTCCCATCTCCAGAACTTTTCCATTATTCTAATCCAAAATTCTCTACCCATCAAACAATATTTTACCAATCCCCCTCACTCTCGGCCCTGGTAACCACCATCCACCATCTGTCCCTATGAATTAGACTCTTCTAGGCATCTCATATAAGTGAATCATATGCTATTTGCACGTTTCTATCTGGTTTATTTCACTTAATATAATGCTTTCAGGATGATTCAGATGTCCATGAAAAAAATAAAGAACAGCACATCCTAGTTAGAGTTACTAACAAAAAAATCAAGCAAAACAAATATAAATGCACAGCACTGAAGGATATAAAGGCATTACAACTTTGCTCAAGAGGTTAATACTTTAATAAAAAGAACAGAAACATAAAGGGCTTAAGATATATTTCCCTCTGTTAGGTAATTCCTTGGCAGCTTATGTCACACTCTTGTCATTTTCTAGAGACTAATCAACATCATGAAAGGCCTTCAAAAGACTCTGCTTATGTTTAAATATCCAGAGTACGTCAAACATCACAGAAGCCTGTACAAGAGCTACCGGAAATGAGAGTATAGACAGAGGATCATACGTTCATTTGTCCCAAATGGCTACCTTTCAAGTCCTAAAAGGCAGAACATAACCTGATTAGCACTCAAATATCAAAGGCAAAAACATGACTGTTTTGCTGCTCTGGGAAGCTCTCACAGGGAAAGCAAACAGAAAAGTATCAGTGTGCTGATGGAAGAAAAGCTCAGAAAAGAGGAAGGTATCAAGGTATATCCCTTTTATTTAATCCATAGCTCCTGAAATAATGTATCAAGACTAAATCAGAACAGTTGCAAGATTGGTCCTAACTGGTCTCCCACCTTGGTCCTAACACCCTCACTCTCACCCCCTCGTTCTTCCCACTAAACAATTTACTCATGGGTTTCCCATGAAAAGGATAACAGTGGTAATTATCCTTTGTCAAAATCTCTAAGTTCAACAATCATAGATCCCTATCATCCAACCTCTTTGTGGGTCAGATGAAATAACTGGAAATCAAACATGATATTTTTTCAGCTTATGGCAAATCTCTCCCTCAGAATGTATTATGAACTTCTGCTGGATGTAGATACTTACATGTGTGGCCTTTTGAGAAGCCTGCTGAGTTTAGGAGAGGGCTGAGAGGTCTGCATACTGAGGTTCATATTCCACTCCCTACTTGTGTGAACCAGGACTAGTTGTTTAATTTCTCCAAGTCTCCATTTCCTTTCCAGAAATATGGAATAATAACAGTGTCTGAGTCACTGGATGAACATATGGATGACATGAATGAATAATTCATTGGCCTCCAGAATCCTCTCTCACTTTCCTGGATTTTATAATGGGAATCTCCAACCCAACCATTGTGTCTTACTCTTGGGTCTACATTAATATATTTGAAAGTATCATTTGAACTGATGCATTTTTTTTAGTGTATCCATCAGCCTTAATTCTCTGTGTGTGTTTATTATTAAAATCCTCAAGCTTTTGGGCTGGAGTTGTGGCTCAGTGGTAGAGCACTTGCCTAGCACATGCACAGCCCTGGGTTTGATCCTTAGCACCACATAAAAATAAATAAATAAAATAAAGGTATTGTGTCCTAATACTCTTAAAAGAAAATCTTCAAACATTTTATAAATATCCTAGTTCTTAAATCTCTTCACTTTCTCTTAAATAGTGAGCTTTATCAATGGTTCCACTTAATTGGAAGTAAAATGGGTATATGACAAGCATTCCTCTTGCCTGGGCTCTCATCAAATTGTATTTAATGACAAGTAAACACTTTATAAAAATCCAAAGCATCACACTCACAAACAAATGAAAATCTGCTTCATTTTATAGCCAACCAAATCAAAAGTAAACATGTATGTTTCCTTCTTCTGATTTATCTTCCAAGGAAGATTTAGCAGTTTTGGTAAATAAGCCACTAACTTAGATTTCATCTGATTTAAGAGCTCCATGTAGTTCCCAAGGGACAAAGATATATGATCTTTGGCTATTCATTCTAAAAGAAAAAAATAGAATGTAAAAGAATTTGGATGGAGCTTGAGGTGAACACAGTGCTGCTGACTGAGGGAGGGTATATCCCGTCAGTACACTTCCTCATACCTTCTCTTTTTTTTTTTTTTTTTTTTTTTTTTTTTTTCCTCATACCTTCTCTTATTGATGTATGGCTCCTAAAAATTTGCTCCCTCCGATTTCACTTATGTGCTGTGTCCCCCTGTGAGAAGCCATGTTTGCTAAAGCTGAAATGTCATGATGATGGATCACAACCAGACACTCCATTCGGGGCTAGATGCCTGCGATCTGTCATTACGTGCAAATTTGCTTCTCACTGGATCTGGGAGAGACAAATAAAGAAGATGAAATTGTACATTGTTTTATACACTATTTTAACTAAATAAGCATGCACCCCTATTAGAATTGGGGTGACGTATCTTGGGACTCAATGTAGCCTGTGAGTTATTGAAGTGATCTGGCTAAGAGCCCTCTAAGTGCCCAGGCTCCTCCTGCTTTCCTTTGGATTTTCAGATACACAATGGCACCCAAAAAAATGCCCAAGACCATTTAACTGAAACGCTACTTCATATTTGTCCCCTTTATGCTTGAACCCTTGATTTGTTCCTCATCTCCTCAAACTAACCCAGATCCTAATCCAAAGATGATTCCTTTCAGATGATGTGTTTAGTCTCTAGCAGAAGCCCTGGGGAAACTCTCACTACATCTACTTTATCTCCAGTGAATATCAAATCTCATTTCACCACATAAAACTTAGAAAGACTTTATCAGTTTTATTAAAGCTGTAAATTTTAGTTTTAAAACCTGCCAAAGCCTGTGCTCCTAGAAACCTCTAAGAGGAAATTGACTTTTTGCTCCTTGATTCCTGGTTTAGTCCTCCATCTAGTCAATCTAACAGGGCACTCCCCTGGCAGCATGTAGGGGAATTGTCCTATGATTCAAGATAACCAAGTGACATTTCAGTTTAAACCACCTGGATTCATACTTGGCATAATGCAATAGCTCAAATCAAACAGAAATGGGGGTGCATCTAAGAACAATAGGCCAGGCAAAGTTGTTAGAGGCTCTGGTCTCACTGATATGCAATGGCTGCTTTGAACTTTTTGAAATTTTTTATCTGGAAACCCCACAGATGTGCCTTCTGATCTCATTCCTTGCTATGACCTCCTTCTCCATGATCTGAACCCAGTCTGGCCTAGATTCCCCACTCTCTCCGGTTTCCATAGTCTTCTGTACCCCTTGCAGGAGCTTCTGCAGACAATGCAGTCTCCTGAACACAGTCTGCACCTTCACACCTTTCAACTTTCCATCAAACTGAATAATCTTCACCTTCTTTTCTGCCTGGTGGAATCCTAAACATCTTTCAAGGACCTGGTAGAATATATTTGTTCCTTTCTCCTCAAATGGATCTAAGGACCTTTCCTTCTTTCTCCATACTTTCCTAGAATTTTGTACTTCTTTTTCCTTGACTACCTTCCTCTGCATCAAATGCTTGTGCCAAGCCTCATTCTTCCAGCATCTATCCCTTTCTTTCTAATATTAGGCATGCAAAATAAATTGCTAAAGAAGCTCACAGAGAACAAAAAGAGACAATAAGTTACAAGATGAGGAATAGATTTTGTGTATGATTATGGATCTGTAAAAAGCATGGAAATGGAAATTTGGTGCATGTTCTAGGTTAAAACAAACATCAACAGCTCTATGGCAATACTGCCCTTAGCCTGCCTCACCATGGATTTCTTATTTAATTTATTCAGTTAGCCGATCAATACCCTCTGGCAAGTTGAGGCCATTTTACAAAATCTGGACAATATATTCTCCAAATCTCTGACATTAGAAAACTATAGTTCTTTTTATTTTTTAAGAAAGATTTTTTTAAAATATTTATTTATTTGCTTTAGTTGTACACAATACAATGCATTTATGTTTACGTGGTGCTGAGGATCGAACCCGGGCCACGCACGTGCTAGGCGAACGCTCTACCACTGCGCCACAACCCCAGCCCAGAAAACTATAGTTCTAAAACAAAATAAAATCCAAAAGACACAGTTGTTTCCTTCTCCCCACTTTCTTCCTACCCCCCTCCCTTCTTTCCAATATTAAGGATTGAACCACCCAGAGGCAATTTACCACTGAGCTACATCTCTAGTCCTTTTTATTTTTTATTTTGAGACAGGTCTCACTTAGTGGCCCATGATGGCCTTGAACTCATGATTCTCCTGCCCAAGTCTCTAGGATAAGAGGTGTGCAACACCATGCCTGCCCCTCACACTTGTATTTTCTAATATTAATAAAGAAATTGAAAAAAGTCAGAAACGTAGACATTATACAATGGTGGGAATTTTGCCATGGTGATTTTTTTTTCTTCTTTCCCAGTTGTAAATGACAAAGTGTGGGGGATTTGTTTGAGTTGCTGGAGTTTTTAGTCTTCCCCGACCTGAGTTTAGCTTCTTCCAGCCAGCGGAGAAGGCTAGGGGAAAAACACGCCCCAGCAAAGGCGTGATAGAGAACGGTAGGAGTCGGCTGTAGGCCCACGCCAGCCCTCGCAATGGGGGGACACACAGGGATACTCCAGGGAGTTCAAGTCAAAGCACGAGCTCAGTTTATTGAGAAAGATGGGCGGCATTTATAGAGTGTAAGCTGCCTGTCATAGCCAGCCACAATGCCGCGGGAGGAAAACTCTGGGAGGCAGAGTAAAAATACTACTACTTTTACTTCTACTTTCTTAGAGCTTAGAGAGAGAAAGAAAGATTTTTCTTCTTCTTAGAAAGAGCTTAGAGAGAAAGATTAGAGATAGATTTTTCTTCTTCTTCTTAGAGCTTAGAGAGAAAGATAGAGAGCTTGAAAGAGAGAGATTTCTTCTTTAGAGAGAGAGAGAGCTTAGCTTTTAGAGCTTCTTTCTTCTTTCTTCTTTCTTCTTTCTTCCTCGGGAGTCTCGGCCTGACTCTGACCAGCAATTACTTCTTCTATCTGGTTTCTCTTCTGTAACCGCTCTGCCTACGTTCTGGCCGCTCTGATTCTTTTCTTCTTCTCCGACCCGAACTCTTCTTCTGACCGACCGAGCGACTGCACGACTGACTGAATGAAGTCATTCTTCTCCTGACTCCGACCGCTTTCACCCGGTTATATACCTTTAGCTTTGCGGGTGCCTCACGTGCATTTACAGGTGTGTCACATACATACTTATTATCAGGTGGAACTTATGGCTTCCAGCTGACCGCAATAGCCATCTCCCTAATTGGGGCTCCTTCATATTCCTCCCTTTTAGTTTAAAAGGTGCTTTTTAATTCTATTTTCTATATTTTATTTTCTGTATTTTCTGTATTTTCTTTTATTTTCTTGTCCCTACCTGGCTTTTCACCTTTTGTTTTAAAAGGGTGGATATTTGAGCCCTTTTTGAGGAGGTGCTGTGGCTTTAAGGAAGCCTACTGCTGAGGAGCAGCTAAGGCACTTAGTTAAGCACAATTGCATAAGCGGCTTTGACTTTTTTTTTTTTTTTTTCTTGTCTCTTCTTTATTTTTATGGCTTTTTTGCCAAAGCTCAATGGCTTTTTCTCTGCATGGTTTTCACCGTGCTTTTTAATTCTCTATTTTCTTTTAAGCTCATGGCTTTTTTCCTTATGGCTTTTTGCTAAAGCTCAAGGCTTTTTCTCTGCATGGCTTTTACCGTGCTATTACTTTCTGGCTTCTTTATTTTTTATGGCTTTTGGCCGGCTACTCACTTCATGGCTTCGGCTTCTCGCCGGCTCTCGCCGGCTACTCGCTTCGGCTTTTCACTAATTCTTAACTGGCCTCAACTGAGTACTACTCTTTTTGCTGGTCTCAACTGAGTACTACTCTTTTTGCTGGTCTCAACTGAGTCAGACTATGATTTCTTCTCCTCTCTCCTCACTATCTTAGCTTCTTGTTCTTATATCTTATTTTTTTCTTCTCTGCCTGCCGAGCCCCGGACGGGCCACCATTTGTAAGCTGCCTGTCGTGGCCAGCCACAACGCCGCGGGAGGAAAACTCTCGGAGGCAGAGTAAAGATACTACTACTTTTACTTCTACTTTCTTAGAGAGAGCTTAGAGAGAGAAAGAAAGATTTTTCTTCTTCTTAGAAAGAGCTTAGAGAGAAAGATTAGAGATAGCTTTTTCTTCTTCTTCTTAGAGCTTAGAGAGAAAGATAGAGCTTTTTCTTCTTCATCTTCTTAGAGCTTAGAGAGAAAGATAGAGAGCTTGAAAGAGAGAGACTTCTTCTTTAGAGAGAGAGAGAGCTTAGCTTTTAGAGCTTCTTGCTTCTTTCTTCTTCTTTCTTTTTCTTCTTTCTTCTTTCTTCCTCGGGAGCCTCGGCCTGACTCTGACCAGCAATTACTTCTTCTATCTGGTTTCTCTTCTGTAACCGCTCTGCCTACGTTCTGGCCGCTCTGATTCTTTTCTTCTTCTCCGACCCGAACTCTTCTTCTGACCGACCGAGCGACTACACGACTGACTGAATGAAATCATTCTTCTCCTGACTCCGACCGCTTTCACCCGGTTATATACCTTTAGCTTTGCGGGTGCCTCACATGCATTTACAGGTGCGTCACATACATACTTATTATCAGGTGGAACTTATGGCTTCCAGCTGACCACAATAGCCATCTCCCTAATTGGGGCTCCTTCAATAGAGGACATGGGCCAATCAGCAGAGAAATTATAGGGACACATAAGGAACATGGGCCACATTGGCGGAGCCTCTAGCCTATCCTTAGAGTGGTTTCAGTTCTCATCTTACATCAGGGGAACGCCTCCTGATTAGGCCAGGTCTGTATCAGTGGGTGGGAGGCAACCAGAGAGTTAAGTTTTTCTATTCTTTCGGCCTATGTGTTCTTAAGTCCCCAACAACAAAGATCACAGGGGCTGTGTCTTATGAACCTTCATTTCCTCAGCACCTAGAATACTACCTGGGATATGATATGGGATATGACAGGTCTTAAATGTAAGTACAACAAATGGTTTTAAAAGTCAGTTGATAGATGCTCATGCACAGTAAGCCATGATTAGAATCATATTCAGAAAGTATCAGTGAAGATGTTAGACTGCTTTTGTTGTTGCCATATATTAAAGCTTAGAAAGTGTCTGCCAGGTGGTCAATAAATATTTGCCCAGTTTGAATGATTAAATGGAGCCAGATCTTAAAGGCCCTAAAAATCATGTGAAACTTTGGGCTCCATCCTAATATTAGTCAGACGACATTAAGAGGTTGTAACTAGAAGGATACATGATCATATTTCAGTGTAAAAGACCATCTGGTGGTAGAACAAGGAAAGACAAAAAGAATGCTGGAAGAATGTTAGGAGGATATTGCTCATTTAGGTAAGAGACAGCAACACCACAGACTAGAGCAGGGGCAGTAGGGTTAAAGCAATGAAGACTGATTTGACTGAATTTTAAGGAGGAAAAAATCAGTAAAATATGGTTGTTGATTGGGTGTAGGTGGCAAGGCAGAGAGGTGTTAAAGCAACTGCCAAGTGGAGCTGGAGTAACAGAGTGGATGGTGGAGCCATTGATTAAATGCAGTAAGAGCTAAAAAAAAAAAAAAAAAAAAAAGAGTGGTTTTTACAGGGAAGTCTGTAAATTTGTGTGTGTGCACGCGCACGCGCGTGTTTGAGCTTAAGAAAAATTACTCTCAACAGAGATTTCTAGTAGATTATTGATTACCCAGGTAAGGTGCTTAGAAGAGGTCTCACCTGGAAATTAAGGCATAATTCAGTGGTTGCAAACTGAAAGCCCATGGGCCAAATCCTGCCCACAGTCTTGTTTACACAGAGCAGCATTTTTTAAATTTTTGTATTAGCTGAAAACTTTTTTAAATGAGAAGATTTCACATAAAAATTTGGATTTTCAACTTCTCTTTTAAAAGTTGAAGATCCATCCCAGGCAACTCAGGAGGATCCCACAAGTTTGAGGCCAGTCTCAGCAATCTATTAAGCCCTTCAGCAATTAAGTCTCAAAATAAAAAATAAAAAGGACTAGGATGTAACTCAACAGTAAAGTTCCCCAGGGTTCAATCTCTAATACTACACGCATACACACACACACACACACACACACAACACACACACACACACACAAAGTTGAAGATCTATTGAGATGAAATTCAACATTCCCTCAAACTAGTCAAGAGCAAAGTCTGAGAAGTGCCAGAATCTGATAGACAGTCAATATAGATAGGTAAATCAAGTCAGGTCGGATCAAGAAAGCCAATTTTGAGTGAGTCCCAGGAAGTTGGAGACTGTCAGGGAGACTGTCCCCTGAGGGATTGGAATGTTAATTCCTTCAGAGCCCTTCCTCCACCCTTATCAAGAACCTGCCCCTGCCCCAACCTGTTGCCAAGGTAACCTGTCCCAGGAATTGCCCCTCCCTACAGGGAGCTATAAAGTTATTAATTAATATGTCCTGGGCTGCTCCATCCTGCCCTTCCTCCTTCAGCCCATCTGCTTCTCACCTTTTGGCCATCCCACCCCGCATTCCTGAGCCTGGTCACTGGGCCTGGTCACGTATGCAGGAAGGAGACAGATAAGGGGAAGAGAGCAGGAGAACAAAGGAAGCCTGGGACACATAAAAAAGGCAGACCTGCCTCACTTCTTGGGATACCAGGATACCAGCAATGACCCCCTTCTCCCTCCCGGCAGAAGTCTATGTTACCTCCTTTAAATAAACCCTGCTTTATATGCTTGTCTTGGTGTGCTTCTCTAATGTTCAAACTTCAACATTTGGGGGAGAACTTCTCACCGACAACCGGCGGTATCAACATCCCCTTAGATGGGAACATCCTCTGTAGATCACCATACAGCCTACATCCCATGATCTCCCCCATGCCAGTAGTTCCAAGTGCCATCGTCATCACGGTTGTGATTGTTCTTCTTTGAGCAAAGCTAACAGAAAAATGAAATCATTCTTAGACTACTGACTCCATTGGAAGTGGGAAAATGAAAGCTACTAAAAGAACCAAAGGGGCTGGGATTGTGGCTCAGTGGCAGAGCGCTTGCGTCACATGTGTGAGGCACTGGGTTAAATCCTTGGCACCACATAAAAATTAATAAATAAATAAAGGTGCACACCTACAACTAAAAAAAAGAAAAAGAAAAAAAAAATCTCTTTTGGCGGGGCACGGTGGCACACGCCTATAATCCCAGCACTTGGGAGGCTGAGGCAAGAGGATAGCAAGTTCAAAGCCAGCCTCAGCAATGGCGAGGCACTTAGCAATTCAGTGAGACCCTGTCTCTAATAAAATACAAAAAAGGGGCTGAAGATGTGGCCCAGTGATCGAGTGCCCCTGAGTTCAATCTCTAGTACCAAAAAAAAAAAAGAAAAGAAAAGAACTGAGTAGTTTGAGTGTAAAACATTTCTTACTCTTATCTCACATTGTATTATCTGTCTAGTTTCCAAAGGCATTTGACATTGTGACCTCTAGCATCATTTCAAAAGATAATTTGAGTTACTCTTATGATACTCAGCTTTGAGATTCATTGCCCAGAAGCTCAGCAGCAGATAATTCTGTCTCATAAGACCACAGTGCTTTGGGGGTCAACCTCTGCTCTTTATTTATTTTCTTTGAGGTCTGCAGAAAACTATTTTTAATCTTCATTAATTGGTGGTAAGTAATTTATTTATAATTGATACTCTTTTCTGATAATGTCAATGATCAGTGAAGATTGCACTGTTTCTTGATGGGATAAGTAATAAAGCACTGGCAGTAGACAAATATTAGGTCATGCTTGTTTAAGCAATTATAGGGCTAGAAATGTTACCTCTCTATGTAACAGAGATCTGTTTACAGAATTCTAAAGCCTCCTTAGATTGAAAAATGAAGCATATCTTATGTTAGGGTGAAGCATAAAATGGTTTTATTTAAGTAAAAAAAAAAAAGAACAAGAACTTTTTCTGCTTACATTCAGGTCTTAATTCTGCCTTGAATTTGCTGTCAGTCTTTGGATAAGTTAATTAACCTTTCTGTAAAATGGGCATTAAATATTAACTGAATGATCTGCCTCTTAGAACTATGGGAGTTAATCTGTAACACACTTTTTAAAACCATAAAATGTTTTACAAATTTGAATTTTAGTTACATTTTCTGTAGATAACAACAAATAGCATTTGTTGAATCTGCCTCGTATTCAAGCCAACCTTTCATCAGCTTCCTTCTGGTTTATTAATGCTACATTGAAAGTTGAACTCAGCAAGAAAGCAGCTTTTCAAAGGTGTTAGATCAGAAAATATCGCAGAGCAATGTGTTTTTACATTGACATGTCCTTTTAGAGGGTCACTTTTGGCTTCCCTGTGGTATCCCTTAATGCTGACTTATATTTAATATTTTAGTATGTTTTTCTAAAAAGGCTGACCCTCAGGGCCTGGGAGTTTGTGCAACTTACTAAAAGATTAAAAACAAGCCATGTGTGGTGGTGCACACCTGCAATCCCCGTCACTTGGGAAGCTGAGGCAGGAGGAACACAAGTTCAAGACCCTGCCTCAAAATAAAAAGGGCTAGAGATGTAGCTCAGTGGTAGAGCACCCCTGGGTTCAATCCCTGGTACCACAAAACACAAAGAGAAAGAAAGAGAAAAAGAGAAGAGAGAGAAAGAGAGAGAGAGAGAGAAAAGAAAAGAAAAATTAACATTGCAAATTGCTATCACCGAGGTAACAGGAGTTGCAGTGGTGCCCTCTTGTGAGGGTGTTCTGTCCATGTCCCTCACACCCCCACAAATAAATGCAAATGACATGTGTTTAGGGGAAATTATTCTTGGCACTAACCTGAGGTGAATGAATCTTTGTGCTCTTTATAAGTGTTAAAAGCTCTCAAATATGATGGTCACTGACTACAATTCTCTTAACCAACAGTGAAACCAGAGGTTGACTTTTAAAATATTTAAATTATTTCTGGAGTTTTCTTTGTATTCTGACCACATCAGAAATGTGTTAAGAAATAGAATTTTTTAAAATTATATTTAGATTTGAGATTCATTTGTCTATACATATGTACAAATCACCATTTTTTTTTTTTGAGATGATAGGAACTAGTATCTATTATATGGACATAGAGTGCATGGCAATGAACCTTATGTTTTTTTTTAAATATAATTTAATCATTATATTGACCAGATATTAACTTCACATTTTACTTGAAAGGAAACTGACGTTCATAAAGTTTACAACTCATATTCATGACTACCCTAAATACATGTATGAAGGCACAATTGTTGTAAAAATACTTTATATAAAACCAGCAACTTGATTAAAAAAAAAAAAGTTTACAACTCAAATTCATACAACTAGTAAGTGATAAGGTTAAAATTTTAAAAATCTTAATTTTATTAATATGTAAGTATTAAAAGTAAATATCTAAAAATATAAATATATATACATATATAATCTTTGTCCCCCCCCCAAAATTTTATCATCTAAGGAGTAGCATAAAACCAAGAATCCCAGAACATTGTTGATTGATGTGTAAAAGGTAGTTTAGAAGCTCTCCACCCAAAGTAAGAAAACAAGAATGCCCTCCTAATGGAGATGACACCTGAGCTCAGATGTGAAGATGAGTAGAAGTTCACCAGATGAAGTAGAAAGAAGGTAGGAAGTTCCTTTTTCAGACTCAACCCCAGGTTCATTCTATGAAAATACCTGAATTAGTATTGAGATTAAGAATTAAAATAAGATTATGTACAGGAAAATCAAATAAACCAAAATGTGAGTCTTTTTAATAGGATAGACATTTGTTTCTCTGTTACAAAACAGAAAGTCAGTGTTAAGATAATTCAGAAATATTAGGGCAGATCTGTGGTGTCACTGGAAACAAGATTCCTATCTTTCCGTTCCAAGTTACAACTTCAAGTCAAAGATGGTTCCTGGAAACCCCAAAGCTTCAACCATCACACCCCTGTGTAGTTGTAAGGCAACCCACATTAGGAGAAGAAGGAAATAGAAAAAGTTCCAAAAAGTACAGTTCCTAACCAGGTCTGCACCCTCTTAGGTGTCTTTTCATAAGTGCAAAGCAATAGATCCAATCTCATCTTGTTGACCAAAACAGACACAAGGCCATGCCTGGGTGCAGGAATGGCTGGAAATGTCTTTTGTTCTATGATGCAATGCAAACAATTAAAAAGCAGGATTCTGTTGCCAAGGAGGAAGGGAAGAGTAAGTGAATGGACTAGCAGCTTCTCCCATCTTCCAAATCCCACTTCTACAACCTAGGATTGTCTTGGGTAAAAAATAAATAAATAAATAATAAAAGATAATCAGTGAATTTGAGTAAATTAAAGATGAAGGAATGGAAATACTTCTCAATGATCAAATGAAAATTACAACAAAGAAAACTTAGGAAATACTCATATTTGTTTCTCTTTCAAACAATTAGAGCAACATTTAGTACGGGGAGCATATTTGGTTAAAAAATCTTAAACAGGTATTATTAGTAAACAAGTGTCCCCCTTCATTATCCAATATGAGTAAATATCCATCTGAGTGAATTTGATAATGTCAAATTAAACTATTGGTGATAACCTAAAAATAAAATTCCAACAGTTTAGGTTGAGAGAGCTGCCTTGCTTAAGAAAAAAAAAAAAAAAAAGCTTTCACACAGAATTGTTTTTCTTTTTCAAAGCTCTTTCAGGGTGTGTTACCTAATCACAAATTCTAAGCATTCCTTAAATCTTATCTACATACTTGATAACATCTAACTGAAAATCCAGACCCACTAGAAATTTGTCCCCCCAAAAGTATTTACGCTTCCAAGAAAGAGACCCAACTGCCAACTCATTCCATATGTTGAACTATGCCTACATCACTAAATCTGAAGACATACATGTGCTAAATGTGTAAATATTTAAGTAATTAATGAGGGCAGGACTGCCTGCTAGTTGTCAAAAAACTGCTTTTGAACATTTGAAGCTCTGTGTGCAGTCTTGCTCCTAGTGTGAGGTCTTGTCGTGACAACCTGGTTATTTACAGTTGGAGATGGTACCTCTCCTCAGCTCAGTCCTGCTGCCTGAAGTGAAACTTGTTAGGTGTTGTAAGGAGCATCTGCCATAGACATGTTGGGACATGCTGGGACTCACAAAATTGCTGGCCATAAGGAACAGCAACCATAAGCATGCTTAGTCATGTCTGGTTGCAACTGATAAGGAGCTGTAAGGGGCACTAGCCACAGGCACACTTAAATAACTACTGATTACAATCAATAGGGAGCACAGCTCCATGGACATGCGCAAAGAACATGCCCTGTTGCCATTACTTTATCTCACTGGACATAACCAATGGACATTGACTTTCACTGGGTGGGTGTAACCAACCACCAACGCACACTACCAACTTGGAACTGTATTTAAATCACTCATCCTGCCACATCAACGAGGCTGTTCCGAGGACATCAGTGAAACTGGCCACCTTGCTGTCTGTCCCCAGATCAACTCCACCATTTCCTGACATCCAACCGTCAGCTGGAGAGAACTACCAGACAAGAACAACATCTGCTCTTTGGCAAAGAGAAGTCGCATGGCATTGGAGGTATTTTGGGGCTTATGGTTGCCCTAGGATTGTGTGATTTGCTTATAGTGTTTAATTTGTGTGCACTGAGTGCTAGTTGGGGTACTCCTGCACACACCAACACTTCTTGCATTAATTGTTTATATTTGATGATTGGTGTGATCGAATATACGCTTGCATTTAAAGACAATCTGCCTCCGAGTAATTATTAATAGCACCACTCATGACAGGTGACCTCCAAGTTAAATTGCTGGAACATTTTTTTTTTTTTTTTTTTTTTTTTTTTTTTTTTGTGGTACCGGGGATTGAACTCAGGGGCACTCGACCACTGGGCCACATCCCCAGCCCTTTTTTGTATTTTATTTAGAGACAGGGTCTCACTGAGTTGCTAAGTGCCTCACCATTGCTGAGGCTGGCTTTGAACTCGCGATCCTCCTGCCTCAGCCTCCCAAAGTGCTGGGATTACAGGCGTGCGCCACCGCGCCCGGCTAACATTTTTATTTTTGATAGTCACAAATACTTATTGGTTTTCTATTGCTGGGTAAAAAGTTTAAAAGCCCACTTTTTAATAAGTCAGAGGTTGTACATGACTGAGTTCTATATTCAGGGTATCTCAAGATTTAAATTAAGGTATCAGTTGAATTAAATTTGCATTGGAGACTCTGAGGAAAAAAATCTATTTTCAAATTATTATTATTATTTTTGTACCAGGAATTGAACCCAGAGGCACTTAACCATTGAGCCACATCCCCAGCCCTTTTTATTTTTTATTTTGAGACAGGGTCTTGCTATGTTGTTGCTGAGGTTGGCTTTGAACTTGCAATCCTCCTGCTTCAGCCTCCTGAGACACTGGGATTACAGGTTCTAATTCATTATTGCTGTTGGAAGAATCCAGTTCGTTGCAGTGATAGGTCTGAGGTACCAATTTCCTCTCTGGCTTTCCACCAGGGGCCACTCTCAGTCCCTCCAGGCCATTCTCAATTCTGTGCCTTAGGATTCCCTCCATCTTTAAACCTACAGTGGTGTGTCAAAGGTTTCTTGCACTTCTAGTTTCTAACTTCCTTTCTTTGACCAGCTGGAGAAAACTGCTTTTAAAGTGCTCCTATGATTAGGTCAGGCCACCCACACTACCTCTCTACTTCAAGTTCAACAGGGAGAGGTAAGATAACCTTATCATGGAGTAAAATCCACTATGTTCACACTTCCACAGATTAATTAGGATATGCACACCAGTGGAGTGGAAAATTTGGAGGGGCATCTTAGAATTTTGCTACCACAGTATACCTTCTGAATTTGGTAAGGGAGAAAGTGACAGGCAGAGAATGGTTAACATCTGTTGGGATTATAGTTCTACACTGACAGCAAATTTTTTGTTTCTTTTCCTAGATAAACCACTACTGAAGTGCCTAATTCCCACATTAAGCAAATATCCATCCTTTATTTTTTCTGATTCCTCTGAACTAAAATGAAGTTTAAAATACCCTGCAAAGACTGGAAGAGATTTATCTGAGATCTGTTGTCACTGGGGCTTTGATCTAATAAAGAAGGAGACTGAGGACCGGAGTTGTGGCTTAGTGGTAGAGTGCTTGCCTAGTATATGTGAGGCACTGGGTTCAATTCTCAGCACCACATATAAATAAATGAATAAAATAAAAGAAGGAGCCGGGCACGGTGGCGCACACCTCTAATCCCAGCACTTTGAGAGGCTGAGGCAAGAGGATCGCGAGTTCAAAGCCAGCCTCAGCAATGGTGAGGCACTTAGCAACTCAGTGAGACCCTGTCTCTAAATAAAATACAAAAAAGTGCTGGGGATGTGGCCCAATGGTCGAGTGCCCCTGAGTTCAATCCCCAGTACCAATAAATAAATAAATAAAGGAAGGTCCATCAACATCTAAAAAGAAATTTTATAAAGATTTAAAAAAAAGAAAAAGGGAGACTGAGCTGTTTGTTACATAGTTCCAAGCAGGACCTCAAAGAGAACTTACATACCTGCTTATTGGATAAATGTCACCCCTCGGCATCCTTAGATGGCACCATTGAAGAAGGCTGAAAAATGGGCAAAGAAATACTTCTGTTTTTATGTCCCCTAAATCAACCACCAGAGCTCTGAGATTAGGCTTCCACATCATGATGTCACTCCCTCCATGAGCCTTCATTTCTGATCCTTTGTTACTTTAATTCATTACCCACATTTCCAAACATACACATCTATAAAATTCTAAACTTGATAAACATATTATGGGACCCCTTATAAAAATCTATCACAGCTCAAAAGACAAAAATTAACTTTAGACATGATAGTAAAAGAGAAATAAAATATTGAATCAGATGGAGGTAGATCACCTATAATAATAGGAGTTCTTGAAAGAGAAAACAGATAATACAAAGGAGAGAAAATCATCAAAGAACTAATACAAGAACATTTTCCATAATGAAAAGATGTAAGTTTCCAGATGAATGGTCTCACCAAGGGCTCAAAACAATGTTTGGGGAATAATAAAAAACACCCAGGGACATTATCAGGTGCATTCAGAACACCAGGAATAAAGAAATGATCCTTGAAATAGAGAAAGCAAGAGGGGTAGATATAAAGAGATCAGATTCAAAGGGTTTTAATAGAATCAGAAATCAGAATGGCACCTCTAAATGTTTATGTGCAGTGCTAGAAGCTTTAATTCATAGAAGATCATGCCCTCAAACTTCTGAGGAAAAATGATATCCAACCTAGACTTCTACACCCAGTACACTAGGATTAATATACAAGGATGGTTTTTACACCATTTTTCGGTACAAGCAAGACTGCAGACACAACCTAACTACCAACTCTTAGAGATGAAAAAAATTTTGGAAACTTTATAACCTTCTGACCGTTTGAAACAATTTATTCAACAATTTTATTGGTAAATGGAATTAATCTATGTGTACTGATATGAAAAGAACTACAGTATATATTAAGTTTTAAAAAATTATTTTACACACACCTTTGTAAACAATATAGATAAAATAACCAGAAAGAAAACCTTCTGTGTGATTATTGTGACTGCCTTTAGGGGATAGTACCTGTAAGTTTAGCTTATACTTTTTATTCAGTACAGTTCTATAGTAATCAGTATTTTCCTTGAGATGTACAAATTGTTTTTAAAAGATGTACAGCATATACTTCATTTCTTTGTAATGACAGCACCATCTAGTGGTCTGTGTTAACTTTTAAGATATTTTTATTTTAAAATGATATGATATTTAGTATTTTAATACTAAAAAAAAAAAAAAAAAAACAAGCAACCACAGCACAGGAAGAAAATATTTTAATGTGGCATTTAGAAGAACAAACCATCATAACTATTTAAGAAAGTTCATGTCTTATAAGAATCTCCATGGTATATTAAATGGAAAAATTAAAATACAGAAAAATTTGTGTAATAATCTATCAATTGTGTTAAAAATTGCATACTATTTTTAAATAAAATTGATTATATGCATAAAGTATCTCTAGAAGGATATGCACACAAACTAGTGACATTGGTTGTCTTTAATAACAATATGGCTGAAAAATAGAAATGAGAACCAGAATTTGTCCTGTGTACCTTTTCAAATTGTGAATTTTATTACTATAAAATGAAAATTAAAATAAATTTTATATGTAAGAAAAATTTTCTCCATGCTGTTTTCAGATTCTGAGGTTATAAATGCTTTCCTATTTTTTACATGCATTAGATATATCATGTGTGAAAGTAGAATTTTCCTTGAAATATGAGTTGTACATATTAAAAATTATAAAAATAAAATTTAAAAAAAAAGTTTAAAAAAAAAAAAGTCAGAAGGATACAGAACCAAAATTATCTCTTTAAGGTCCAGGTCCAGAAATTATCTCAAACACACTGAGAAAAACAATAGAAAGTTCTCTAGTCTCTAGTCAAAAAAAAAAAAAAAAAAAAAAAATTGCTCTCACCCTACATCCTCACTCTAGTTTAAGAGGCCCAAGCATTCTGGGTTTCCAAATTGAAGTCCGAAGGCATGTCACCCCAAAAGACAGCTCACTGTTAAAAGAAACAAGTACAAACCCCCAGAACAGACACAATTCATTATCAAGAACGACTGGTGTCAGATCAACTCTATTTCCTAGATTCAACTTGGAGTAATCAATAAAATAGCATAACTGGCTGCTGGCAAATCCTTGACAGTGTCCTCATAATGATGTGTAATTAAATAGAGAAGATTAAGTGGATGATAATGTCCATAGGAGAATAAATAGTCATTTAAGTAACATAACCATAGAGTGTTGGTTAATAGATTTAAATCAGATTGTAGATTTCTGGGGTTATCTTCAGCCCATGCTTTTCAACAGCTCTACCAGTAACTTAACAGAGAAAACAACATGCTTATCAAGTTTGTGAAAGACACAAAACTGGGAGAAGTAGCATGCACATTAATGACAGAGTCAGAGGGACCTGATATTATGCAAAATTTAATAAAATGCAATTTAGGGGAAAATAATGAAAGGACCTACATTTATTTTCAAAGAAACTATTTTCAACAGTACAGAACAGAAAGGTCTGGTTTACCTGCCCCAGGTGCAAAAGAGACTTGGGAATACTAATTCATTGTATAAATTTATTTTATAACTAAATTACATAACATTAAAATTCTGTTTTACAACATATTTCCTGTTTAAGGAAAGAACACTGTCCAAGAATGAAGAGGCAACATTCCTGCCCTGTTGTGCGATGAAGGGAACCCCTATGGACATTGTACATTCCTCTGGACGCTGCACTTCCTAGATGCACACTTAGCAAGCTAGCAAGTTGTTAAACAAAAAGATCAGGAGTTTTAGGGGATCTGATTTTATCACATAATCAAAAGCCAATAAAATAACTAGCACATTCAAGTCTCAGAACAGCATGGCTGACCGAAGATATTCCAATCGCTCTTGGGTAGGAGACAGAGTAAAGTGTTCTATGAACCTCAAAAGTTGAAAATACCTTTCAGGTAGAAATCTCAGGGAAACAAAATTTACTTTCATGTAAGTTGGGATTTTCTAATAGTCAAAACTCCCCAAATATGGAATAGATTACCTCAAAAACTAGCATATTCCCCTATACTTGAAAACTCAATCAAAGGGAGGAAACTTCTAGGTGGAAATATGCAGGGCACATCTTACTTACGGCACTGGCTAGAACTTCCAGTATGATGTTAAAAGTAGTTGAAGTAGATAGTGTTGCTTCGTGGTGACAACATTCCATCTTTCATCTTCAAGTATGGTGTTAACTCTAACCCTTCATCAGATTGAAGAAGACCCACTCTATTTCTAATTTTTTGGCGATTTTTTATCACTGAAGTACTGTTGAGAAGGCTGATGTAAGAATCCTACAGAACCGTACAGTTCTGCAACCAATGTGGACTGGGAGAGAGCTATCTATTATTAGTTTCCCTATCTCAACTTCTCTTGCTTTTTCAGACATCCGCGTGGTACTTCTGGAACTGTGGGGAAGATGGCAGACTTTTACACATTCCAGATTTTACAAACTGGAGAACTTTTCAAAATCCACATAAATTGTATCTCAGGGTGTTATGTGCATTTTTTTTAACTTTGATTGTAAACCTTTTTTTTTTTTTTTTTTTTTAATTTAAGACCCAAGGTTTCAGTTTAGTTTGTAAAATCTGGAGAATATAAATAGTTTAAAGGATGACAAAACTTATACATCAGTGCTCCAATAAATGTTCAGGTTTTTCCAAATCAGATTCATCCTCAGCCCTCATCCTTCTCATCCTTGTTAATTCACCTCCTCCTTTTTTCTTTTCCCAGCTGAACTTGAAATGGAAACTAAACTGGATCCTTTTTGAAGTATATTTCTTGAACTAAGAACTGATTAAGTTCTTAGTTAAAAATCAAGTTCTCAGGGGCTGTGGGTATATATGCTTAGCATGTGGGAGGCCCTGGGTTCAATCCCCAGCAACAAAACAAAAAAAAGAAAGAAAAAGAGAATGTTAAACTTCAATTTTCTCTGAACTATGGAGAGATAGGATTGTCCAGAAAAGTGGGCCCCAGAGGGGGGAGGTTAATGTCACATTAGTCCCTAATATGCCTAGAGACCATAAGATACAAGTATCAGGATTCAAGCTTCGTATGAACACATCTGATTCTATCCAATAACTGTTTTGAACTGAGATCACACATGGAGAAAATAAGCTTTCCAATGTGGTGATATCCCATCTTAGCCTCCCATTCTCTAGGCTCCCCCATCCCTATCATGTCTTCAAAATCAAAGCTGCAGATTTTGCACACAAACTTGGTGCTATTTGACAACATGATCATAACTCAATTTTTCTGACACCTACCATTTCAACTTTGTCCATGATTTCCTACTTCATGTGCTGGCTAGGCCACCCACACCATTTCTCTTAAAACCCATAAGCAGTACATACTAACTTAAATGCAACCCTCCAGATCAAGCTACATCACAACCTAAATGAGGTACCGCCCTCCTTCAGTTTGGGATTAAATCACAATTAGGAGTATAGCAGCATAGCAGCAGTTGCTAAGCTTTTTACCAAATATGAACACCAGTATGGGCAGGAAAGGAAAAGCCCAGTATGAACATATGAGCCCAATATGAACAGGATAAGTGCTAGAAAAGAAAAATGAACAAAAGAATATAAATGCCTGAAGTATACAGACATCAGATGGGAGAGGAAATTTTTAAATGGAGAATCCATTAAATAAAATTATAGCCAGGCACAGTGACATATGCCTGTCATCTCAGCTACTTAGGAGACCGAAGGCAGCAGGATCTTAAGTCGAGGCCCGCCTCAGCAACTTTCTAAGACCCTGTGTTAAAATAAAAAAGTAAAAAGGACTAGGGATGTAGCTCAGTGGTAAAGCTCCTCTGGGTTCAATCCCCTAGTACTTAAAAAAAAAAAGAAAAGAATATATAAAATTGACTTCATATGCACATAAGTTATACACACCTACCTGTGATAAAAAGCCTAGATGAACACCCTTCAAATATATTAATGGATGCCAGAGCAAAAGAACTGAAATATTAAGAGGAAAAAATGACAATTAGATGATGAAAGGTCTAGGTGCAACAATCATAGTGCCATATGCTAGCCATGTACATGAATGGAAAAGTTGACTATAAGAGAAATCATGAGAAAAGTCTTGGATTTGAAGAAAAACAGAGGAATCAAAGATGGCATCAGAGCCGGGCGCGGTGGCGCACACCTGTAATACCAGCACTTGGGAGGCTGAGGCAGGAGGATCGCGAGTTCAAAGCCAGCCTCAGCAATGGCGAGGCACTTAGCAACTCAGTGAAACCCTGTCTCTAATAAAATACAAAAAAGGGCTGTGGATGTGGCCCAGGGGTCAAGTGCCCCTGAGTTCAATCCCCGGTACCAAAAAAAAAAAAAAAAAAAGATGGCATCAGGTTTTGATTTCAGGTGAGAGATTTAGGAAAGTCTAAAGCAGTTTAACTCAATAAAAATATAAGGCACATTTGTAATTATAAATTTTCTAAAAGTCACATTTTAAAAAGCAAAGACAGTAAAATTGATTTTTTATATATAATATAATCCAAAATATCATCATTTTAATCTATAATTCCTTGTATTTCATACTCAATTTTGGCTAGCTATTTTTCAACATGTGAATGTAACTATTATATTGGACAGGACAAAAAGATTGAATTTCAGAAAAAATTCCATGCTTTAAAAATAATGAGTTTAAGCCGGGCGTGGTGGCGCATGCCTGTAATCCCAGCACTTGGGAGGCTGAGACAGGAGGATCGCGAATTCAAATCCAGCCTCAGCAATGGCAAGGCACTTAGCAATTCAGTGAGACCCTGTCTCTAATAAAATACAAAAATAGGGCTGGGGATGTGGCCCAGTTGTCAAGTGTCCCTGAGTTCAATCCCCAGTACCAAAAAAAAAAAAAAAAAAAATGAGTTTAAGAAACCAACAAGAGTTCTATATAAAACTATATAGCAAATTATTAGAGCTGAAGAATCAAAATGCAAAGAAATGCTCAGCATTAGATATGGAGATGTGGACAGTCCTCTGCTTGAAACAATACAGCCGTGAAAGAAGATGAGAAGGGTAAGCACAATTTGCCAGAGAATGTACTTCACAACATCAGTTGCTCCAAATGCTTATTTTTTATGACTAATTAACCATAGCATTTTTATATATTTAAAGATGAGAGAGCTCATATTATGTGCAAAACTTCTCAACCTACAAAGAATATGTAGTGCACACATGAATTTAGCATCTCTTCTACCAACCTCCTCCATTCAAAAGGTGTCAGTTTGGGAACACTTATATATTGCTAAAGTCTTTCCAGATTGTTGCTCTTACTCCTTGGTGAATTAATTAACACTTTTAAGATTAAAAATAATGAATAAGAAGAAAGTAAAGAAATGAGATCTCCTCATTGCCAGAGTAAACGGCAAAAGGACAGTTAAGGGCTGGGGTTGTGGCTTAACAGTAGAGTGCTTGCCTAGCATGTGCAGGGCCCTGGGTTTGAACCTCTGCACCACATAAAAATAAATAAATAAAATAAAGATATTGTGTCCAACTATAACTAAAAAATAAATGTTTTTTGTTTTTTTTTTTTTTTTTTTTTTTTTAAGGACAGTCAAAAGACAGGCGTAAAAACCAAGACAGAAGTTGGCAACTACCTATAAAGTTCCAAGGTAAACAGGGTTAGGAAAGTTAATTGTTTGCCAAACTTTCATCTAGTCAGCTTGGCTATTATCATTAAAGTTAAAGAATGCTATAGAAATTGACCTATGTTCAAACACGTCACTGCTGTGAGCCACCTGTTGAATCTCATGTGTGTGTGAGCCAAGGAACAATGTTTGCTTGCTCCAGGCTGTATATATTGTGGTATTTATAGATAGGTGTGTGATAGAAAAAGTAAACAATTTCATTCACACAGTTTCCTGTTTCCTTCTTGATTCTTCACAAGGAAATGACTTTTTTCTTTCTTTCTTTCTTTCTTTTTTCTTTTCTTTTCTTTTCTTTTTTATTCTTTACAGATTCCCCCTTGGAAAAAAAAAAAAAAATCTGATTAAAAACTCCAGCTAGGAGACTAGAAAGCTTTGGTTAGTGAACTGGTACCAGGAAGTGCCTTCATTTTGGAGACCTGGTGGAGTTCAATGAAAATGTTTTTTAACAGACACAGACTGTCCAGTCCTGACCCAGGACACTGAAGACTCTGTTTGAATCAGGCTTACAGGTTTCTTCCTAACCACTCTCAGAGACAGGAATGCTTCTGGTAAGTTTCTATAAAATCCTCATATTTTCTTTACCTCAAAATGAAACTTTCCTTTTTTATTAGTTCATATTGACTGGTAACATAATAATATATCATTGCCAAAGATGTGAAATTACACTTACTGTTCTTTCCTGGAGATATTTTTTAACTGTAAAAGAAATATGGCTAGAAAAGAAGATGGGGGGAAATACTCTGTAGAAGAACTCCTTGAAATGTTTTTCTTCTCCTTTGCTATGTTTGGTTTATTTGTCCTAGTTATTTTCCCCAAGTTAAAAGATAAGTATTTTCATTTAATTCACAGGTAGAATTAAGCAAATTTAATTATCATAAGAACTCATTTAGTTCTCATACTTTCCTACTATAAAAATATAGTACCATATTTTAGAAAACATAAGAAGTAACTTCAAGGGAACTATTTCTGAGAGACATAAATTATTTACTTATTTTTAACTTAGGATTAAAATCAGATAAATGATAACATTTCCTCCTAAATATTTCTATTGCCTTATATAACAAAAAATCTGATTAAATAAATCTGTGGTTACCATTATTTTTTCTAGATATTGAACTCAGAAATCTGAGGTAACTTGCCTCAAAAATTCAAACTGAATCAAATTGATGTTGTTGTCTTGCCTATTGTGTCAAGTATAAAAAATGCACCTGGTCTCACAGAGCTCCCCTCTTTGGGGACAGAGCAAAGCAACTGCATCCTCAACAAAATAGAAACAGACTCTTTGGAATGCAATATTTATAATATTTGTACACACACACCAAAAAAAATGTTGTTTTCATATTTAAAGACCTACCCAAGAGTAGGTCTAGGACTTTAATAGCAAAGCCTTTTGTTCCACACTTTATTATGAAAATTGTTCATACAGAGAAAAACTGGAATAATCTCACCATGAACACCCAGATTCCTACCATGTTGATTCTAAAATTAACATATTATTATGTTGGCTCCTTCACATACCATCTAATATCCAACCATCTATTTGTTCATTAATTCTTCTCCTTTATTTCTATGGTGCATTTTAAAGTTGCCGACCTCAGTAAACTTGACATCCAAACGTTCAGGAAAGAGTATCAGTCACTAAATTTCAACACTGTTTTAGCTTTTTCCTTAAGATAATATTCACATTTAATGAAATGCCAAATCTTTATTGTGCCATTTTATGGGTTTTGATAAATGCATACACCTATGCCATTCAAACTTTTGTCAGGATATAGAATACCACCACCACTCCAAATTTATAAAGTTCCTTCATTTGCCTACCTAGTCAGTCACTGCTCCCTCCAACCAGGGTACAAATTCTTTTTTATGCAGATGCATGCATGCATATTATTATAAGACTCATTCATGTGTGTATATCAATAAGTCATTCCTTTTTAAAATTGTTTTAGTGTGTTATGTCATTCCTTTGTTATTGTTGAATAGTATTCTATTATATGGTTATGTAACCCTTTGTGTATACATTCTCTTATTGATGGACTCCTGAGCCTTGCTCAGTTTGGGGATATTATAAATAAGCCTGTTAAGAACATATATAAGTCTTTCTCTGGACATGTTTTCAGACTTTTGTGTTAATACCTAGAAGTAGAATTTCTGGGTCATAATGTAGTTATAATTTCAGTCTTTTAAGACATTGCTAAGGCCCTTTCCAAAAGGATCATATCATTTTAACAACCTTATCAACTTCATATGAGAATTTTAAATATTCCCCATCCTTGACAATTTGGGAGGGGATGTAGCTCAGTGGACAGCACATGTCTATATACTAGTCCCCGGACTCATCTCCCGCACTGGAAAATACATATATACACATGTATATACATACATATGTATACACACACACATAGGTTTTTTCACATAGGTATTTATATGTACATATATATATATATGTATATGTATATATATATATATATATATGTATATATATATATATATGTATACACACACACACACACACACATTCGGGTGGTTGGGTAATTCTCACTCATTATGGTTTTATTTGCATTTACCTGATGATGAATATTCAGCATTTTTCCACAGGGTCTTTGGTCATTTTTATGTGTTCCTTTCTGAATGTCTATTCAAATATTTCACCCATTTTGTAAAATCTTCATTGTCCCTTTATAATTGACTTGGGGGGATTTTTATGGGTATATCTTGTAAATAAAAAGTCCATTGCCAAAAAATACACATTTTGCAAATATTCTCTATTAGTCTGAGGTTTGCCTATTTGTTTTCTTAAATTGCTTATTTGGATGAACACTAGTTTTAAATTTGATGGCATCTAATTACCAATTTGTAGAGTTATTAATTTCTGAGACTTAAAACATTCTTTTGTACCTGCATATGACAAAAGGTACTCTCCTGCTTTTTTCTGTAAGTCTTATTGGTTTTACTTTTATGTTCAGTTGTGAGAATATATTGAGTTTATTTCTATGTTTTATATGAAGCAGAAGTGGAGATTCTTTTTTCACACTATATGACAGATATATATATATATATATATATATATATATATATATATATATATATCCGTATCTGTCTATATGGATATCTAGTTTTTCCACCAGTGTGTGTGTGTGTGTGTGTGTGTGTGTGTGTGTGTGTGTGTGTGTTTGATTGGTTGGTTTAGTTTGGTTTGTTTTTGTTTTTTTTCCACCATCATGTTTTTTAAAACATTTTCTTTTCTCTACTTGATAGCTTTGGTGCCTTTATAGAAAATCAGTTGACCATAAACGGTGGATCTCAATTTTCAATTCTTTATTTAGTCCCTCCTTAGGCAAATATCACACTGTTTTGATAACTCAAGCTTTATAATAAGTTTTGGGTCAAGAAGTAAGAGTCCTCCAACTTTGTTCTTTTTGTTTCGGTTTCATTTTTTTATTTTATTTGGTTAGTTGTTTTGTTGTTATAGTTACTGGGGACTGAACTCAGGGGTACCAATGAACTCTATCTCCAGTTCTTTTTATTTTTATTTTTTTATTTTAACATAGGGTCTCACTAAGTTGCTTAGGGCCTCATTAAGTTGTTGAGTCTGGCCTCAAACTTGTGATTCTCCTGCTTTGGCCTCCCAAGTCACTGTGATTACAGGAGTGTACCACTCTGTCTGACCCAACTTTGTTATTTTTCAAGAATTTTTGTGTGCTACCTTTTTTGCATTTCCATACAAAATTTAGAATCAGCTTGTCAATTTCTACAAAATATCACATTAAGATTATGACAATGATGGCCCTGAATTTGAGTCTTCCAATTTATAAACATGGTATAATTCTCAATTTATTTAAATCTTATTTCTCTCAGTAATGTCTTGTGATTTTAAAAGCAGCAGTCTTGAATATCTTTTATTAATTTACTCCTGTTTTTAATTGTATTTAAAATAGAATTTATTTTATGATGCTTGACCTAAGTATATGGAAATATAATTGATTTTTGTATATTGATATTGTAGCCTGAGACATTGCTGAATTCTAATAATTAACTTGTAGAATTCTTGTGGTTTTCTACCTAAATATTCATGTTAACTGAAAATAGTTTTACTTCTTTTATTATGAACTTCAGGCTTTTTAATTTTTATTTCTACCATCGAGCTAGAACTCCCAGTATAAGTTGAATAGAGGTGGGTGAAGTAGACCTTACTGTTTAGGGTCAAAGCAGTCAGTATTTCTCTTTTCAGTATTATGTTAGCTCTTGGTTTTTTATACATGTCCTTTATCAGATTGAGAAAAAATCCTTTTCTATGCCTAACTTGCTAGAGATTTTTTTTTATTATGAATTGTTAGCTCTTGGTTTTTTATACATGTCCTTTATCAGATTGAGAAAAAATCCTTTTCTATGCCTAACTTGCTAGAGATTTTTTTTTATTATGAATGGTGTTGAATTTTTCAAGATTTTTTCTGTATGCATTGAAATGATGATATGGCTTTTCTCCTTGATTACATTAATATAGGAAATAACATTGACGGAATACCAAAAGTTAAACATCCATACATCCTACTTGTTCATATTAGTATTTTTTTATATATGTCACTGGCTTTTATTTGCTATTTTGTTTGTGCTTTTGCTGGGCATATTATTACACACCTATAATTCCAGCAACCTGGGAGGCAGGGGCAAGAGGATGGCAAGTTTGAGGCCAGTCTCAGCAACTTAGTAAAGTTGTAAGCAACTTAGTGAGACCCTGTTTCAAAATTAAAAGTAAAAGGGCTGGGGATATAGTTCAGTGGTCAAGCACCCCTGGTTCAATCTCCAGTACAAAAAAAAAAAAAAGTGCTTTTTTCATTAGGAATATTATTCTGTAATTTTCTTTTGTTTTTATTTTGTAGTGTGTATTGTTAGGGTCATACCTGACTTTAAGCCCTGCCACTTACTGGTATAGTTTCTGTATTTGGGTTGAGTGGGGAAGAGTTAATGGAATTGGGAATTATTTCTTCTGCTTCTTTTTTTGTTTGTTTTTGTTTTGCAGATTTTACAGATTGGTAATACTTTTTCCCCTTAAATGTTTGATAGAACATACCCACCTTCTGTGAGCCCATCATAATCTTCCCAAGGAAGATGAGATTGCTAATAATAATAGCCACTATTTCATGAAGTCCTCCAATGTGTTGTTTTACTATAAAAGATATATTACATATGTTAACTGATTTAATTGCTGCAAAAACCTATAGGGTAGATATTATTTTCTTTATGTCAAAAATACAGAACTATGGCTAAGGATGTAACTCAATGGTAGAATGAAGTATGCACAAGGCCTTAGCACCTAAAAAAAAAAAAAAAAAAGAGAAACTATATCAGAAATGAACACCATTATGTATAACTAGAATACTCTAATAAAAAAAGAAAAACTAATAAATGCATTGTGTACAACTAAAGCAAATAAATACATATTTGAGAAAAAAAGAAGAAACTATATCAGTAAGTAGTGGAGTTTTTTTAATATTTATTTATTTATTAGTTTACACAATGCTTTTATTTATTTTAACGTGGTGCTGAGGATCAAACCCAGGGCCTCGCACGTGCTAGGCATGTGCTCTACCACTGAGCCACAACCCCAGCCCCAGTAGTGGAGTTTAAAGTCAGGTGTGGCTCTAACAAATGAGACTTTCTACCCAAGTAAACTGTCTATCAAATTTATTCTTATGACCATTTAATCAAAGATAAATCATTAGAGAATTATCATCAGTAGAGAATCATTCCATCAGCCAAATCTACATCCAATTCATTAGATTTCCTTTATTCATCCATTTGACAAGACTGATAAGTATTAATTAAGTACCTACAACGTATGGACCACATACTATGGCAGGCACTGTCATAGGCTTAGCAAACAAAAGAAGCACAAATAATTCTTGCCTTTGTGAAGCTTAACTTCTATTACACTAAAGAATAAATACAATAAATGAGTAAATGAGTATAAGGTCGCAAGTGCTTTGCAAAAACACAACAAATCAGAATAAAGAGATGGGGGGTGGTTTCTATTTTAAGTAGGGTGATAAGGGTAGACACACTGAGAAAGTAATACATCTAAGAAAAGACTTGAGGGGGATAAGGGACTGAGCCATCACCATGTGGAGGAATAGCATTCCAGGTGAGGAAAACAGCTAATTGAAAGGCATGTAGGTGGACGTGTGCCTGGAGTGAAGGGACAAAGCCAGTGAAAAAATGCAGTCAGATAACACGGGGTCTTCTAACAAGACCTTAGAAAGATATTGGCCCTTACCTTGAGTGGCTTGGGAGCCATATAGGGTTTTGAGCAGATAAATGACATGGTATACCTTGCATGTTTAAAGTGTTAAACTCTCTAAAGAGTAGACTTTAGAAAAGCCAGGGGAGAAGCTGAGATATCAGTTAGGAGTCTCTCTCCTCAGACCTTGCGAGAGACAATGGTGCCTCAAGCCAGCTGACTACAATATACGTGGTAGGAGTCTGGATACAAACTGAAGATAAAGCCAGTAGGAAGTCTTGATGGAAAGGAGATGGAGTGTGAATTCAAGGACATCTCAGGATTTTGTCCTGAGCAACAACTGGAAGGATAGAACTGCTATCAAAAGAGATGGGCATTGCTGGGCACGGTGGCACACACCTGTAATCCCAGCACTTGGGAGGCTGAGGCAGGAGGATCACGAGTTCAAAGCCAGCCTCAGCAATGGCGAGGCACTTAGCAACTCAGTGAGACCCTGTCTCTAATAAAATACAAAAAAGGTCTGGGGATGTGGCCCAGTGGTCAAGGGCCCCTGAGTTCAATCCCCAGTACCAAAAAAAAAAAAAAAAGATGGGCAGACTATGAGAATGATATAAAATAGGAATTCAGTTTTAAATATGTTAAGTTTTAGAAATAGTACCTAAGAGTTAAAGGATACGTGAGATCATTGTCCAGTAAAATTTCTTAAGTTCCTTGCAGTTTAGAAATAAAAATTATATATTTTCTCAAAACAAAATTACCTATCAAAAAAAATTTTTTATTGCCACTCTAAGCCAAAGAGTTATTTTTTTTTTGCCTATTTTAAGACCTACTATATTGCCAAATATAGTATTTTTTTCTTTCTTTATTTAGTTTTTTATTTATTTTTATTCTAATCTGTTATACATGCTTGCAGAGTGCAATTCATTTCATGTTACATTATAAAGAGCAAAAAAAATTTTTTTTGGTACCAGAGATTGAACTCAGGGGCACTCGACCACTGGGCCACATCCACAGCCCTTTTTTGTATTTTATTTAGAGACAGGGTCTCACTGAGTTGCTAAGTGCCTCACCATTGCTGAGGCTGGCTTTGAACTGGCGATCCTCCTGCCTCAGCTCCCAAGTGCTGGGATTACAGGTGTGTGCCACCATGCCTGGCCAAGAGGACAATTTTTCAAGTCACTGGTTTTACATAAAGTATTTTCACAACAAGTGTGTCTTCATCAAATATAGTATTTGAGAGTCAAATCTTCATTTAAAAGAAGGAGGAGGAGGAGAAACAACTACAGGGCTGGGGTGGTTGCTCAGTGGCAGAGCACTTGCTTAGCATACACAAGACCCTATGGTTGCAATCCTCAGTATAAGAAAGAAAGGAAGAGAGAAGGAGGGAGGGAAGGAAGGAAAGAAGGAAGGAATCAATCACAAGATTGACTAGTAATTGGGCTTCATGCCACAATATAATTTATGAAAGAAATATTCATGTGACCATAACTATTACAAAGAAGTAGTGGGGTATGGTGGCACATACCTGTAATCCCAGCACTCCTTCTGAAGGAGGAAGATCGCAAGTTTGAGACCAACTTAATGAAAATCTATCTCAAAAAATAAAAAGGTCTGGGGATGTGGCTCAGTGATAGAGTGCCCCTGGATTCAATCCCCAACACCAGAATGAATGAATGAATGAATAAATAAATAAATAAATAAACCAACAATTTCATTTTAGGAGTCCTAAGGTAACAAATTGAACAATTTCCCTGATTGTCATTCTTCACATAATTATCTTAACTCTATTATTAAACCATCATCATTATCATAAAACAAATACATATAATCCGCTCTTGACCTTTAGCAGAGCTTGTCTTATAATTTTACAAAGCTAGTTACAAAGGTTGACTAAATTTCTGCCCTTTGGAATCTAGCCAGCTAGAAATCACAGCATTGATTCACAAATAAAGAAGCCAAGGGCCTATACAGTCTGTGGTTACAAAGAGCTCTGTCCAGCAGCCTAATGGCCCATTATCACAGGTATGCCTAGACGAACAAGCTGCCTCCACCTTGGACTTAAGACTCAACCTAGTGAGGTCTCCACTGCTTGACCTTGGCTCCCACTTCCAGGAATCTGATCAGCTCAGCCAGAAGGAGGGCAAAGAAGATGCCACTCTTCTGCACCCTACGTCAGCACCCTTGGCACTCGCACAGAGAGCATTCTGCAGGGTCTAGTGGTTGTAAAATGAGAAACTGCTTGAAACTTTAAGTGGAAATTTTGTGATGGAAAAAAGCTTATGATTGGGAGGTGACTACAAATATGTCTGCCTTAAAATAAATAACAGGTGTGTGCAAAACCAGGATACTGTCTGTGAAGTTTTAGGGGGCCCAAAGACAGGAGATGTTCCAAACACCCAGCTAGAAGTCAAGACACTGGAAATACAGGTATAAATAAAAGCTGCTTCTGTTTTAACGAATGTCTGATTCAAACAAGATGGTTGAATAACTGTCTAATTTAATCAAAATGACTGAAAATATTCCATACCATCAAATCAGAGACCACAATACAACCATAAAACAAAATACAGAATGTTTATTTAAAACTGAGAACAAGCCGGGCGCCGTGGCGCACGCCTGTAATCCCAGCACTTGGGAGGCTAAGGCAGGAGGATCGCGAGTTCAAAGCCAGCCTCAGCAATGGCGAGGCACTTAGCAACTCAGTGAAACCCTGTCTCTAATAAAATACAAAAAAGGGCTGAGGATGTGGCCCAGGGGTCGAGTGCCCCTGAGTTCAATCCCCGGTACCAAAAAAAAAAAAAAAAAAAACTGAGAACAGAGCTCAGTGGTAAAGCATTGCCTAACATATGTGAGACCTTGGGTTTGATCCCCAAAAAGAGATAGGAAAGGAAGAAAGGAAGCAAAGAAGGGGGGGCATTTACTTATACTTAACACACAATTCTACACCCTATCAAATTGCAGAGCAGGGAGCTCTTCATTCAGTTGTAGGTAGGTTTCTGTGATTCTACCTTGCCTAAAAGAAAGAACCAGGGCTGGGATTGTGGCTCAGCAGTAGAGTGCTCACCTAGCACGTGCGCGGCCCGGGTTCGATCTCAGCACCACATAAACATAAATGCATTGCATTGTGTACAACTAAAGCAAATAAATAAATATTTTTTTAAAAAAAAGAGAACCATTTTGAAGAACATGTAAAAGGGAAAATCTAAAAGATACCTGCATTCATGCTCTTCTTAGGCAAAAACAGAGCTCAAATAACTCCAACTTTAAAAGACCCTGGAGATCTGTCAATTTTCAATCACAAAAGGGTTTTGATTATTTTGGTTAGGGGATGAATATCTAGCTGGCAACAAAAGGCATGAAGAAAAAATGAAATTTAGTATATATATATATACGTATTATATTATATATATATAGATATATATATACTATATATATATATATATATACCCTTAGGAGAGAGAAGAAAAAAAAAAACTTTAGGAAATCTGCACCTTAGAGAATTGCAAATTTGGTAAGGTTTCTTTTAACTGTATAAATGTCCACTGCCTTAAAGAATTCAATGAAAATATTAAAACCCAACCCTTTCCGTAGTTTTTTTTCTTCTTCCTATTTTTTTTTATTTTTCAAAATTCTCCAATAGACATTTATTTCTTGTAATCACAAAAATACTTAAATTTTAGCTTTAAATTACCCCTTATAGACACAGAAGGTAATATTAAATAAATTGAAAAGCAATAAGTACTTTGGGAGGGATAAGAATATTCTCTTTTAAAATAATCATGTAGCAGGAACAGTGGCACAACCCTGTAATCCCAGCAGCTCAGGAGGCTGAGGCAGGAGGATCATGAGTTCAAAGCCAACCTCAGCAAAGCGAGGCACTAAGCAACTCAGTGAGACCCTGTCTCAAAATAAAATACAAAATAAGGCTGGGGATGTGGCTCAGTGGTGGAGTGCCCCTGAGTTCAATCCCCAGTACCCCAAAATTAATTAATTAATTAGTTAATTAATTAATTAATTAATTAAATCATGTAGCTAAAATCTGAGAATTGTTAAAGATGGACCAAATAGAGAATCAGACTAAAATTAAAGGAATTATTTTTAAAAAGAAAAAAAAAAGAACAGATCTGCAAAGGTGAATTAAACTTAAGAATTCCTAGCAGGTACAGGATAAAACAGAATCTTAATGACTATATTTACTTACTATATATAGTGACCAAATGTCAGGCACTGTTCAGAGTTCTTTATTTCATATGATCCTCCCTAAAACTCCAAAAAGTGTTTTCCTGAGCTCCTAGAATAAACAAATCCAATAACGACAGTATACTTGATTTGTTCTTATAGAACAGGTAATTTTATTCCAGGCAATGTATTCATCAAAGATTTAAATGAAGGCATAGAACACCTGCTCATTAAGCTGTGGGTGTATATGTATACGAAAACATCAAGCTGTACGCCTTAAATATATACAATTTGATATGCCAATTATACCACAATAAAGCTGGGGGAAAATCCTGTGGGTGATATAAAGCTGAAAGAATTTTCAAATACGTGGGATGACAAGAGAAGGATCCAAAAATATCTTTGAGGGATAGCATAGATGGGTTGAATCTAATAATATGAAATTAAGTGAGTATCAATATTAAAGACCAAACAAGCAACTATAAAAACATAGACGGCAAATTGGCAATTATGCAGGTGAAAAAAAAAAGATGCAGTGGGTTTAATCTAACATTAGATGCAATGTTTTAAAAATAAATAAATAAAAATGAGACTTTACTGGCAACCAGACCACTGGCAGAAAGAAAACAGTTAAATTAAGCAGGTGTTGCCACTGCCCTGTTAGAACATAGTCAACCTAATTTTAAACAATCTTCATTGCTTTTCATTGGTTACTTCTCTTTAGGATTGGGGAGCAAAGGAGAGAAAGCACAAAGGAGAAGGGAACACAGCACTGTCATATGAGGAATATCTGTTTAGACAAAGGAAAGGAAACCCAGGCAACATGATAAATTAATTGTCTTCAAGAAAAAGAACTTGCTAGTTCTATACTCAAGAACTGAATGGTAATGGCTTCAAGAAGCGGAATTTTGGCTCTTCCGAAGCTTTTTTTTTTTTGGAGGGGGGGTGGCGGGGAGGTACTAGGAATTGAACTCAGGGCCTCATGCATACTAAGCAAGCACTCCACCACTGAACTACCCTCATCTGAAGCATTTTCTAATGAGCAGAGCTACTCAGAGATTAAATGGGCTGCCTCTGATGGTATTTTAAGTCCCTGTTCATTAAAGGAATCCAAGCATAGGTTGGGCATCTATGGGGACAAAATAGTTTAGAAACACCCAATAATTGTGTGGTATTTGCACGAAGCGATCTTTGATTTTTCTTTCCAAATCTGAAATTTAGAGAGTTCTCAGGGAAGAGGTAGCATTTTAGTCAGAGAAAAGAGAGAAGAACGTTTGAAATATGGAATTGCCCAAGAAACAGAAGGCGGCAACGTGATGGGGATAAAAAAGATTCAGAAAATCAGCCAAGGAGACGTTTAGCAGGTGAAAATGTGAACTAGATGCAACAGTGACAGGAGCTGGAGACACGTCATTTTTTCACTTAGCAAGTGCACTTTGCACAGCACTTGGTGACAGGGAGTGACCAAGAAAACCATTTTCTGCCTATATGAACCTATAAGGTGAATAAATCATTCAGGAACACACATACAGAGAGGAATGAGTGTTGTTCTTTCAGAGATGGACAAGATTATGGTTCAAGGCCTTGTTTTGCAGATGATGTTCATGCCATGACAGAGACATATACATAACATCCACATCCCCACAGTCACAAAGAAAGAGGTGCTGCTGGCTTCAGATTATTCCATACAGCAAGTATCTTGTCCAGAATTTTCGAGGAGAGTGAGATACTTGGTCTCAGAAAGAAAGGGTAGATAAATGGCAGGTGTGTTGAGTTAGCAGACAGAGGCTGCACTTTAATGTGAATATTCTTTAATGAGAATATCTGTAAATAGTCCAACTTTCAGATTTTCCCCAAGGTTTTTGAGAACAAGGCAGAGAGGGGAGACCCGCAATATCTCATAGAATTTTTTCAGCCTACCATTTTCTGAAGTAGCAGGCTGTAAGAATTCAAAATACTAAAAAATTCCTCAGTGGCCAGAGAGTTTATTTACTTTCTGTGAATGAGCCCTTTATTTTGACTCTTGGCAGGTTTTTTCTTAGGATTAAGGCAATCATTTTACCTAGTCCCTTTGGCCCTCCGTGCATACACACAGTATTTACATTAGGAAGCAGATTCAACAAGAAGAGCATGTCCCACACAGTCCCCAATCATAACAGCACTTAACTTAAGAGTGCTACAGTGGAATAAATGGATGAGGCACAAAAAGAGCAGTGAGCACGGTAGGCAACCACAGGAGAGAAAGAGAAAGCAACAAAGGAGAAAATCATTTCTCCCCCAGGTGGGGCAATAACAGCAGTAAGAAAACCATCAATCCATCCACACTGCCTATTTTATTGAGACCTTAAGGCCATTTTCAAGGTACATTTCTTGTCCTCTGGGTGGGATTTTTGCAAGTAGTAGAATGCTTGATACCACTGGGATTTCTGAATATATCTTCAACCCAGTTTTTCTGTCCATGACTATGAAATTCAGACTTTGCATCAACTTGTTTATTTATGTGCTGCTTTCATTCACTCATGTATTCATTTATATCCACTCAGTGAGTATTTATGGACAATTTATTACATACCAGTCATTTTTTTTAAGCCCTACAGACTCAGAAATAAATAATGGAGGGACATGTTTTAAAAAAAAAAAATAGCAAAATACACCAATAACAAGAACTGTGATAAAAACATGTGTTCAGAACATGATTTAGAAAAGCCTTTGTGGGGAGGTGATGCTTGAACTGAGGAGTAAAGGACATCCAGAATCTAGACCTGTGACAATGTGGATGGGATTCTCAGGTGGGAGGAAGAGCTGTGCGAGGGGCCTGGGCAGGGATGAGCTCATCACTTCCACAAACAAGGTCAGTGCTGACCTGTACAAGGTATCCCAGGCTCTACCATCAGAAATTATGTGAGGCAGGTGATTCAGGGCCTCTAGGAAAGGATTGGAAGCTTGGGTTTTATCCAAGGGAAGCCCTTTGCTATTAAGCAGGAAAGAGCAGGAGAAAGGCATGACAGGAATTAGATTTATAAAGATCAGTTTCAATGCTGAAGGACAGTAGGAGTGTAGAATGATGGGGAAGATTAGTCTAATGACCCAATTCCCTCCCCAGTCAAGAAGATACTATCTGAGTTTAATTGGTTTCCTGGAATTATCTAACAAATAATGACAAATCAAGGTAACCATACTTTATTTATTAGCAAACAACTATAACTTGAATAAGCTGAGAAAAGCTTAAAAGTGATCTAATATGACATGCAAAATGATAAAAAGTAGTAAGATATTTTATCATGTAAAAATGGATATACTTTATCTACAATTTGCTACTAAATAGTAATTGCAGGTAGTCCTAACCCCTTGAGAAGCTGCAGGGAACAAGTGGTGCATCAAGCAAGCAGAGATGGAGAAAAGTATCCAGAGAACTGACCACAGGTACACAACTCAAAAAAATTCAGGTTGCACAATCAACTGTTTTTCAGATGCACCTACAAGGATACTCCAGAATGGGGACAGTGTAGAAAATGCCAGGACAGCTGGGTGTGGTGGCACAAGCCTGTAATCCCAGCACTTGGGAGGCTGAGGCAGGAGGATCGAGAGTTCAAAGCCAGCCTCAGCAATGGCGAGGCACTTAGCAACTCAGTGAGACCCTGTCTCTAAATAAAATACAAAAAAGGGCTGGGGATGTGGCCCAGTGGTCGAGTGCCCCTGAGTTCAATCCCCAGTACCCAAAAAAAAAAAAAAGAAGAAGAAGAAGAAAAGAAAGAAAATGCCAGGAGCTTAGAAAATATTTTTTATATGACATTTTTAGATATACATGACAGTAGGGCTAAGGCTGTAGCTCAGTGGCAGAGCACTTGCCTAGCATGTGTGAGGCACTGGGTTCGATCCTCAGCACCACATAAAAATAAATAAAATAAATATATACAAGACAGTAGAGTGTATTTTGACATGTTATACAAACATGGAATATAACTTATTCTAATTAGATTCCCATTCTTATGATTGAACATGGTGTGGAGTTACACTGCTCAAATATTCATATATGAACATAAGAAAGTTATGTCCAATTCATTCTACTGTTAGATGATATTCTTATTTGGAGGTCAAACCAGGGCCTCAGCCACACTAAGCACACACTCTACCACTGAGCTACACACCTCAGCCCCAGGACAATAAATTTCAACTGATTCTCAAACTAGAAGAAGGTGATGAAATCACCTTTTGGTGGTAACTACTGATCAAGGGCTTTATACCCTGAGTACTCCACAAGGAGGTAATTAGGTTCATGTCTGACAATATTACCCACTATGTCTTTTCACCCAGCTTTCAATTGCTACTGCAAATCCACAGGTTGTTACTTGTTTGTGTTTATTATGCCTAGAATGACAGTATGCAACATGATGACCTAGAAGTAGCTCACTGCATATGATCTGTGTGGCCAGAAAATATGAATAACTGCCTCCTTTCATAAAATCATTGTATATTCCAGGCTGGAACAAAACTGGAGAGCATGTGAAGCCATTTTGCAAGAGCATATGGTACCACATATGTACAATGAAATCTCTGTAGAGTTTGGGGAGTCATCTCTTTTCTTTCACCAACCTACAGCACTAAAACACCACCAGGTGGCACCATGTCTTTTTCTTTTAACCTCCTTTTTTTTAAAATTTCACAGAATATTAGCAATGAAAATAATTTCTGTTCTCTCTGATGCCTTAGTAGAATTAACAGTCTTCACATTACCTGAAGAAGCAAAAGTGTGATCAATCTAATTTGGAAATACTGCTGGACTGCAGAATGTATAAGAATAAATCTAGATCTCAACTAGCCACAAGGAAGTGAGGGGATTAATATATTCTCTACATTTAATTCACACATGACCGAATTCCCTCAGAAGGTACTATCTGAGTTTAATTGGTTTCCTGGAATTATCTAGCAAATAATGACAAATTAAGGTAACCATACTTTATTTATTAGCAAACGACTATAACTTGAATAAGCTGAAAAAAGCTTAAACGTGATCTAATATGACATGCAAAATGATAAAAAGTAGTAAGATATTTTATCATGTAAAAATGGATATACTTTACCTACAATTTGCTACTAAATAGTAATTGCAGGTAGTCCTAACCCCTTGAGAAGCTGCAGGGAACAGGTGGTGCATTATTTATCAAGTAAGCAGAGCTGGAGAAAAGTATCCAGAGAACTGACTACAGGTACACAACTCAGGAAAAAATTCAGGTTGCACAGTCGACTGTTTTTCAGATGCACCCACAAGGATACTCCAGAATGGGGACAGTATAGGACAGGGACAGATCCTCATCTCCATCTTCCTCCTTGCACTTCATTTTAATTAGTATTAGGGTACCCTCTGCACTCCGACTAGCCCATAAGCTACCAAAATCCTCCTGCAGGTCCTTCTAAATGGCTCTCAGCTTCATCACTTCTTCTTTATCCCTATTGCTAAAACCTAATACAGGGCTAAAAAATCTCACAGGGATATTTTCAAATTATCCTTTTTTTCCCCTTCAGTCTATCTTGCACATGGAGATGCAATTAATATTTTCAAAACACTGCTTCATCATGTCCTGTACTACCAAAGATCTTATATCACCTTCCAATATCATTTGGATCAAGACCAACCATTCACCTTGGCATTGGAGTCTTTCAATCCTTTGTTTAACCAACTCTATCTTCTCCTGCTACCTAATATAAAAATCCCTTTCCAAACAATCCATGTGCCAAATATGATTCTAAACATTAGGGTGGGTTGTAGTTTGTTTCATTGGTTGATATGTTAATTAGCTGACTGGCTAATTGAGTGTCAATAAAGTATATCAACTAAGAATTGAGGATTCTGGGAAGGACATGATGGCACTTGACTTGAGCTCAGCTACTCAGGAGGCTGAGGCAGGAGTATTGTAAGTTTAAGGCCAGTCTTGTCAATTTAGCAAGATCCTGTCTCAAAAAAATAAAAATAAAAAGCTTGGTGGAAGAGCATGTGCGGAACCCTGAGTTCAATCCCTAGCACCTAGAAAAAGAAAAAGAAAAGTGTGGATTCTAGAACGAGTCTGTGAGTGTTAATAATCTAACTCTGCCATCCACTGGTTTTATAATTTAAAGTGAGAATCTCACCTGCTGTGCTTCAGTCTCCTCATTCATTAAACAGAGACCATCATGGTAGATGGCTTTAGTGTTGTCCTGAGGATTAACGGAGTTAATAGCTGCGAAGCTCTTGAAGCGGTGTCTGGCCCCTTGTAAATGTTCATTTCATGTCACCCATGTCCTTCCCTGCTTCCTTCTCTTCTCATCACCCCCACTTGAATACCCAAACAACTTACCATGATGCCAAGCTCAGGAAATGTGGACTGAAACACTAATCCATTCTTTTTAGATGGCCTTTGCCTTTTGCCTCCACTGAAAGTCGGAGTTTCCTAATGCCAAGTTTAAAGTCCCAACTTCCTCTGCAGCTTCCTCTCCAACTTCCTGAACTAACATCACATTTTTCTCTTGTATTTATCATGCACACAACTGTGTGTATGTTTAATATTTTTAGTGTGTGCTATCAATATTTTAACTGCCTCTTTCCAACTCTAGACTTTAACTTTCTCAGGGCAAAAATCATGATAGATGCCACAGAAAGGGCAAAAGAGGGAGACTGTGCCCTCAAAATCTTTACCCTCACAGAGGGAAACAAGAAATAAGGAGAGTTGCTGCAGTTCATATGCCCTCCATGCAGGCAAGTTCCATAGCCATGGATTCAATCAACTGCAGATATTTTCAAAATATTTGAAAAATATTTTTCAAAAAAATTACATCTGAGCTGGGCACAGTGGCAAATGCCTATAATCCCAGCAACTCAGGAGGCTGAGGCAGGAGGATCACAAAATTGAGGCCAGCCTCAGCCAATTAGCAAGGGACTGAGCAATTTGGCGAGACCCTGTCTCAAAAAATTTAAAAAGGGCTAGGGATGCAGCTTAGTGGTAAAGCACCCTGAGTTCAATCTCTCATACCAAAACATAATTAAGATAAAATAAAGAATACTTTAAGTGCTTATTGTTAAGTGAAAGAAGCCAGTCTGACAGGTTACACACTGAATGATTCCAACTATATCATAACTGAAAAAAGCAAAACGGTGGAGAGAGTAAAGAGATCAGTGGTAGCCAGGTGTTAAAAAGGAGGGAAAAGAGGGGTTGAAGAGGTAGAACAGAGAGAATTTTGGTTTGGTAAAATTATTTTGCATGATACAAATGGTTAACATGCATTTGTCAAAACCCATAGATCATTATTTTTAATAAATCACTGAATTCTCACTGACCAGACTATTTAGGCCAATATGATTTAACAGATTCTGTCTCCACTGACAGACATATACTCTTGTGTTCTGGAAACACAAAAGTAGTTTAAAAAAAAAAAAAAAGTCTTGGAAAAATAACCAGAATCTTCCCACTATTATAGATACTGACATATCACAGAATAACATATTCACATTTTCCCACATTCTAATTTGCTCACACCATCTAGAACATCCATTTCTGCTTTTTTGTTTTATTTATTTTTTGAGTACTGGGAATTAAACCCAGGGGTGATCTACCACTGAGCCACATTCCCAGCCTTTTTATTTTATTTTGAGACAGGGTCTCATAGGTTTCTTTCTTTCTTCTTCTTCTTCTTTTTTTTTTTTTTTTTTTTTTAATATTTATTTATTTGCTTTTAGTTGTACACAATGCGTTTTTACGTGGTGCTGAGGATCGAACCCGGGCCCCGGCCGCGCAATTGCTAGGCCAGCGCTCTACCGCTGAGCCACAATCCCAACCCCCTCCCTTCCCCGGTCTCATAGGTTTCTGAGGCTGTCCTCAAACTTTCAATACTCCTGCCTCAGCCTCCCAAGTCACTGGAATTACAGGCATGTGCCACTGAGCCCAGCCATTTCTGTTCTCTTTCTCAATTATTGTGTCGGCAGCTCCTTCCTCTGCCTTCTCCATGTGTGAGCTCAGCTGTGAGCCTAGGTTTTCAAGTGGCAGGAATGGCAGGTAGCGATGGATACATCACCAACTCTCTAACAATGCCGTGGCAGTCGTAGTAATAAATTAACCTCAAATTCTCACCCAGAAATGGCAAAACCTTAGTGCAAACTAGGAAGGGGACCAGAGCTGGGCAACTGCTTTACTGCCAACATTGGAAAAAATCAAATATATGTTAATTCTAGTGCCAACTGTTAAATTCCCTGTGACAAAAAGAACCCAGAAAAGAAGGAGAATCAGTTGAGGTGACGCTGAGAGGTTGTGTGTAATGTTTAATCTGGGGCATCACATTCTGTACTGAGTTCACATTTGTCCCCTCAACCTACTGTCTATCTGCATGGTATGTCACCTTTTGCTGCATGTTACACTGTACAAAAGTTGTAGCTTGTATTGTCGTTCACTTTATTCTGTTTAGATCAGAGCACTTACTAATCAGGAGATATGCCTGGTCCAATCATTTATTTAATCATTTATTTAATAACTATGTACTAAATAAGCACAAATAATGTTTACCTCCTTCAGGTGAAGGCTAGCAATTGATTCAGTATTTAAGAAAGAAAGAAGGAAAGATAATAGAAGACACACAATTCCAAATTTAAACTTTGTCTTTGGTCTTTGAATTGATCTCAAAATCCACAATGGACCACACAACTTAAAAAATAACTGATGCTAGTATTACTACTATTTTAATAATCAATTATCACACCTCTGGGCCATCAGTATGATTAGGTAAATAAAGTCGGGGATTTTTCTCCATCCAGTGCTTATACTGATGTTGGAATTCCCAACTGATCACAACACAGTGGTACAAGCTTCCTGGCTTAAGCCCGTGGACATTGCTAAAAATTATAAAATGGTAAAATAAAATAAAAGGGATACTCTTTTTCTTTTAAAATACATAATCACTGTAGAAAACTCATAAGTACTAATAAGCAAAAAGATGTAAGTGAAAAGCACATGGCACATACCACTTACAGAAAATGTCTCTAAATTATATGCCAAATAATTTTATGCATAATTATATTTTAAATGGAGATAAATCATAGAGATTGCTGTACAACTTTTTTCATGTAACAGTATTTAGTCCTTTGTGTAGTAACTCATACCCTCATACTTTATCCCTCCATGTTATGCTTAAATAATTATCCCATCTAAAGCAACACTGGTAAAAATACACGATTATTTCTTTTTTTAATATTTTAATTTTTAGTTATAGGTGAACACAATAGCTTCATTTTATTTTTATGTGGTGCTGAGGATCAAACCCAGTGCCTCATGCGTGCTAGGCGAGCGCTCTTACCACAGAGCCACAATCCCAGCCCCATGATTATTTCGTATAGAAAAAAAAAAAAAGTTTTTTTTTTTGTACTAGGGATTGAATCCAGGGCACTTAATCACTGAGCACATCCCCAGCCCCTTTTTATATTTTATTTAGAGACAGGGTTTTGCTAAGTTACTTCAGGGCCTTACTAAGTTCTAAGGCTGGCTTTGAACTTGCAATTCTCCTGCCTCAGCCTCCTGAGCTGCTGGGATTACAGGAGTGTGCCACCACACCAGTTTAAAAAAAAAAAAAAACTTTAAATGTTTTGGTGAATAAGATCTCTCTGAGCAAGACACAAACTATAGTAGTCATAAATTAAAAGAGTAATAGGTTTAAAAGCATAAAAAAATTTTAATATCTGAAAAATAAAGCAGAACATGGCAAAGTTAAAGACAAGAAACAGACTGAAGATAATATATGTTAAATCTTATTTAAATAGTTTTTTCTTTATTTCTAATAAGTTTAAACACTTGGGTATAGATAGCCATATAATGCATAATGCAGACACTCATTGCATATTTTGGATATGGCCATTTATAAGTGTCTGCAAATAGGTGAGGAAGTTACAAATGCTCAAATAGAAACTGGGCAAAGAATATAAATGAATAATTCACAGAGCAAACTATATAAACAATCAACACTTTAAAAATGTTCAACCCCCACTAGAAATCAGAAAAAAAAGCTAATTTAAACATATTTTTAACTTCAAGTTGGGGAAAAGAAATTGAAGGAGTGTTTAGTAAAGAATTGAGGAATCAGACCTTTTTCTATAGTATTGTGTACATGCAAAGCCTAGGGAAATTTTTGAAAGAATAGTATTTTGAAATTTTATAGATCATGCAAGAACTCTCCTCATAGAAAATTTTCCATGAAAAATATCTATGCCTGTGTGCAAAGTTATTTTTATAAAAATCTTTTGAGCTGCATTGTTGATAATGATGAAAAATGAGAAAGAAACCAAATGTGCACCAACTAAAGAGTAGTCAGTCACTTGACTGATGGCAGAGACATATTCTAGAATGTTGCACTGTCATTAACCAGAATAAGCTTAGACCAACACGCACTGGTATGGAAAAGTCCCAAGACACACTTTAATCCCCTTGATGGTATCCTTTATATTTCATATTTTGAAATGTACATTCCTATAACACATATTTTGTGTCCAAGATTCTGTTCTACAGAAACAGAAAAGCTATCACCATCTAAGCAATAACCCCCAAACTAGTGTCAAGTGTAAAATAAATAAATCGATAAAATTTTTTAAAGCCTAAAATTTAAAATATCAGAAATCTGTATAAAACCAGCAGATTTTAAAGAACTCAATCCTCCCTTGCCCAACCCTGTTCTGCTATAGGAATACTGGAAGATTGTAATAAAGAAAAATAAATAAATAAAACTAGCTTCACCTCAAGTCCAGTACTTCATCTAGAAGACTGTGATGAGGTCATCTTGAAAACATATTCAGAGGAAGCTGAAACCTTAGAGGAAAGACTCTGGAAAATAATTTCCCTGAAATAAACAGTAGATGAAGAATTTAAGATGAATTACAGTGTAAAGATGTGAAATCTCTCTTTCTAGAGGTGTCTGTAGAATTATAACAGTCCCTTTACATCTGTAGAGGTTTAAATATTTGGCATTTGTCTAATACTCAGTGGAAGAAAGACGGAGGTTACTCCCAACAAGATAGTGCTCTGATTTTCCCAGTGCAAGTATTGGTCCCTTTCTAAATATATAAGCTCCATTTTTTGGGAGGGGGGTCTGAAATCAAAATTTTCATGGTTGGATTGTTAGCACATTAACTTTATTTGGTTTAGATTTCTAGTTTAAGCCAGTGGGGATTGCTAAAAACTACAAGGTTTCAGGTTTTTACATTAAAGGTGCTCCAATTGTATGTTCACAACCTGGCTAGCAGATTCCAGGAAATTTCAGGCCATGAATCAAGGAGATCTGACCCTCACCTGTGTGTGTATAGTCATAGCCAGATAGATATCAACATTACTACTTTTTCCTTCAAAAAATGAAATATACCCTATCTTTACTCTCTCAAAGTTATGTAAACATACATTGATTCTGCCTTTCAGACTTTCATGTTCTTTTCCCATTCACACAATGAGGTATAAATTCATTTATGCCAATTTTTTTTTTTTTTTAAATTAGGCCAGGCATAGTGGTGCATACCTGTAATACTAGCAGCTTGGGAGGCTGAGGCAAGAGGATCGCAAGTTCAAAGCCAACCTCAGCAACATAGAGAGGCCCTAAGCAAGTTAGCAAGACCCCATCTCTAAATAAAATGTTTTTTAAAAGGGCTGAGGATGTGCCCAGTGGTTAACCACCCCAGGTTCAATCCGCTGTACCAAAAAAAAAAAAAAAAAAAAAAATGAGAGCACTATTCCATTTTTGCCAGCGTGAAATACATTGTTCCAGGTACATATAAGTAAGTTTAGCAAGTCTCACTCACATATACTTGATTCTAAAATAATAATTGCTAAGCAAGCTGTCTTTGGATTACAGTATGCTAAGCCGATGTTTGTTTTCTACTGTAGGTGAAGAAGCTTTTGGTGGTTCATGGAGCTTCCATTCACCAACCTAGAAATGGCATTCATTTTACTGGCTTTTGTTATCTTTTCCTTATTTACCCTGGCTTCCATCTACACTAGCCCAGATGACAAGAATGAAGGTAACGAGAGAGAGCTCTTTGTGGTTGCCCTCTGTCCCCTTTCTCTTCACCACTATCTTCTGTATGGTTGAATTTGTTTTGCTTTCTATTCTGTACGTGAGGATGATTTTGTTATGTTTTGTAAGATGTATGTGTGTTTTCACTCAACATATGGAAAGGAAAAGCATCTGAATATTTTTAAAATAAGTTCTTGTCAAAGCCCAAACATTTGAAAAATATGTAGAAGTATTTTAAAACCCAATACCACATGTTTTGCTCATTGCCAATAATAATTGTTAACAACAGAAGTATATAATTTAAATGGTTGTACTTGGTGTTCAGAGCCCACCAAGTTTCATACAAAATTAATGATAACTGGAGGAGCATTATAGTTTTTTTTTGTTTTTGTTTTTTTTTTTTTTTTTTTTTTTTTTGTGGTACCGGGGATTGAACTCAGGGGCACTCGACCACTGGGTCATATCCCCAGCCCTTTTTTGTATTTTATTTGGAGACAGGGTCTCACTGAGTTGCTAAGTGCCTCACCATTGCTGAGGCTGGCTTTGAACTCGCGATCCTCCTGCCTCAGCCTCCCAAAGTGCTAGGATTACAGGCGTGCGCCACCGCGCCCGGCTAGCATTATAGTTTTGTTTTGTTTCTTTTTGGTACCAGGGATTGAACTCAGGGGCACTTGACCACTGGGCCACATCCCCAGCCCTTTTTTGTATTTTATTAGAGACAAGGTCTCACTGAATTGCTAAGTGCTTTGCCTTTGCTGAGGCTGGCTTTGAAGGAGGATCGCAAGATCCTCCTGTCTCAGCCTCCCAAGTGCTGGGATTACAGGCGTGCGCCACCACACCCGGCTTGGAGGTGCATTATGGTTTTGAGACCAAAATATATATATATATTTTGTGTAAACACATGACAAGGAAATTATATACTTGTAGAGAATAAATAAAATCATAAAAAATCAAATTTTGCTTGTGTTTCCTAGCCAACTCCACCCACCCACCCACATGCAAGAGTGTGTGTGCGTGCACACACACACACACACACACACACACACACACAAATTCTTAGCTATAAAAGAAGTGCCATCTGTGAAACAAAAGACTTTTCTCTGTCTTATAGATATATGATACCTAGAAAAATGAAAGCCACAATAAATAGACATTCCAATTCATGCTGACAGAGTTTGGGAAATTCTCTGCTTCACAAATTGTTTACATTGCTTTAATTTAAAGTGGGTTTGGCTGAAAGAAAGAATAAAACCAAAATAGCAGTTACTTTAACTGGATAATAATGTATTTTCTCTCACATGGAAAGGAAGCCTGGAGGAAGTGAGTTCAAGGATGACATGGCATTCTGTGATGTCTTGGACCCAGGCTACTACCTGGGTGATCTGCCATCTTCAACCTATAGCATCCACGTCATGGCCAATATGGCTGACCCGTCTTTTGCTACCTGTTATGCATGCTAGTTAGTCAAAAGAAAGAAAAAAATAAGACTGGCTCACTGTCTTCTTTCAGAGCACTTGCAGAGTTTGCATGTGCCATTTTCTTTTGTCCAGCCTTTAGTACATAGCTAAGAGAAGTTTGAAAAAGTAATTTTTATTCCTGGAGGTAATGTGCCCAGCTAAAATTTGGAATTTGTGATCCTAAAGGAAGCAAGGTAAAATCATCAGTGCCTACGAGACACATGTACCCCTAGTCATGCCATCATTATACACCTGATAGTCATAAATCAGGGAATTTTTGAGCTTGAAAGAATATGAAAAGACCATGTGATCTCCTGATTCTTAACCAGACACGGACTTCAGAAAGACACCTCACACTTGGGGCTAATCACAGACCTAGTGAATATGCATTTCTAGGTGTGACACCTTGCCGTGAGTCTTTAAACAAGCTCCCCACATTAGTCTAGCTTTCATACCTGACCGAGAAGCACAGAATCTGATTATTCATACTGCAGATGTAACATCAGAAATCCAAAAAAGTTTTCATGAGTGTCTCAGGAATTCAATTAGTAGAATATCCAAAATTAGAACACAAGCCTCCCACCCCCAACTCCAGGATTACTACCCCATATTCTACACTACATTTTCTATCTAATTAGAATCTATGAGCATGAGGACCAAAAATATTGGATCAGCCATAGAAATGTAACTTGCCATTATATTTTCATATTCCATTTTTCATAACTTTTTACCTAGCTCTATTCCTTCTATATCTGATGTTCATTTCTCAAGCTAAATCTCCCCCATTTGAACACTATTACATTCAGCAGGGTAGATCACTAACAAAATTACAACTACCTGCTAACAGATTCCCAACAAAGAACACCTTTACCATAGCATTTATGTCTCCTCACAACCACTAGGGCAGACATAAGTACAATTTCATGTGAGAATACAAAAGATGTATACTTTCTTAAATGTGAAAATATCTAGGAGTTAAATCTATCTTCATTAAAATAGCAGAACTAGGGCTGGGGATATAGCTCAGTTGGTAGAGTGCTTGCCTCTCATGGACAAGGCCCTGGGTTCAATCCCCAGCACGACACACACACACACACAAAAAAAAGCAAGACTATTTTAATTTTTTTTTTCTTAGCACCAGTACAGAGTTGTAGAGCCACTAACAATAAACTTAAAAGGTCCTGATTTAATTTAAGACACATCTATTGAAAATATAAGTTAAATAATGGAGGATCCAAGGATGGATAGGACTTGATAGTCTAGTGGAAAATTCAAGCGTGCAATTAGATAAGAATGGAGTAAATGGAATATCAGTGGTTCTTATTAAGGATGATAGAATTAGAATATACTAGTTCAATATATTTGTTTTAAATATCAAGCAATAAAATAAATTAAATTTAAATCAACTTCAGGGTGAACATCACATATCTTACAAAAGTCTAATGTTAGAGAAGGGTTAGGGCTACTTGAATCCTTCAAGTAATGCCATTGAAAATAAACACCTAATAGAATTAAACGTCTATCAAATGAAGAAGAAAAAGATATTCAGGTGCTTCAAAAAAGAATGAAATAAATATTGAAGGATTTAAAGATGCCTCAGAAAACTGATAAACATTTGAATATGTTTCAAAAATGTTATCCTCTATAAAATAGGGCAATGAAAATCACAAATAACAATAGTATTGAATGAAGCTGTAACATAATTATGTCAGAAATGTGATACAAATCAACATCTCACCTCATCTTTATTCTAAAATTAGTTTGTGCTTGCTATTACAAACTATGTTGATTAGATAATTACTATATTTATTAAATAATAATATAAACTGTTTGTTAGATAAGTAATAATTTTATCTTCATAATTTTTACTTTCAATTTTTCAGATAGAATTCAAACTTTTTTATTTTTATTTTTATTTTTTTTGCTACCTTCTACTAAATTTTGTCATCATTCAAGTTCACTTTTTTTTTTTTTTTTTTGGTAGTGGGTATTGAACCCAGGGGTGTTTAACCACTGAGCCACATCCCAGCCCTTTTATATTTTATTTAGCGACAGGGTCTTGCTGAGTTGCTTAGGGCCTTCCTAAGATGCTGAGGCTGGCTTTGAACTCTCCATCCTCCTGCCTCAGCCTCCCAAGCCACTGTGATTACAGGCATGTGCCACTGTGCCAAGCTCAACTAGATCCACTTTAAATGACCTTTTCCAGTACCATTTATTTTCAGATTAAAAACAAGTTTCCTATTACAGAGTTATATGTGCAATCATCAGTTATTATCTAAGAAATTAATTGGAGGCATGCTCATTAATCTACTTACTTGTAGGAAGTGGGCTAAAAATGTAGTTCTTTGCTTTACACCCAGCCCAGAGAAGAAAACTAACAATACTGAACATTACCTGAGCTCTGCACTTCTGAAAAACAGCTATGGTTAAGATACATACACCTAACCCTCTTCTTCCAAATTCCCTTCACTCGCATATTGCACAAAGTGGATTTACCTTTCCCCATATGAAGTGGATAAGATTCACTGTCCACTTTTCCCATGACCTCTGTAAGACTCAGAAGGACTCCCTTGTTGACCTGAGACAAGGACAAACACAGACTTTCCTTTTTGCCTAAAACTACTGACAAGGACAGATACGGACCTTCTAATTCCCTGTCCTTTGTCATATTGAGATTAGAACTATTTTTCTCCCTTAAACTAGCTGGATTCAGAGATAAACATTTCCTGTACAGCTGATAGCAAAGCAATCTCAAGTGTAAATCATCCAGCTGTAACTTTTCTACTCCTTCCTATAAGACTCTAAAGTAAAACTACCCTGCCGAGGCACTTTATCTTCAGATTTGAGGAGCTGTCCGTGTGCAAGAGCCTGGATCAGACTCTTATTTGTTCTTTTTTCCTTCTTTTTTTTTTTTTTTTTTCTGTTTTGTCCTTCACAAAACATGGTCTGATCCCTCTATATGATAATGTCAAATGAGTATGATTAAAGACAATATAGTTGTTTAGTAGGATTGCAACTATTTTTGTTGTGAAGGAAAAAGGCAAATGTTCATGGCTGTAAAAATCTCATTAGGGACTATCGCTCAGTGACTTTTGAACTTGTCTGACATTTTTTGGAACCTGCTTCCAGATTCCCGCTCCTCTACCCACAACACACCCACATGTGTGCAAAAGAAATACAAGTCTCCTGACAGTACTTATCCTCACCTCAGGTGACATACTCCAATACTTTGGATTCTGTTTTTCATCTTTGTAAGGCTGATAAAAGTCTACTAAGTGAACCACCTGATGCATTAAATATGTACAGATTATAAACTCTAAACTCAAGATACTAGCACCAAGTATAACTATGATGACCACTTCCAAACTACATGTCCATTTTCTAGGTAGAAACTTTCACTAACCATTGCCTTCTGAATAAAATGAAGATTACCCAAAGGTTCTGGGGCATTCTTCCAAGTAGAAAATTTCTATTGCCCACCAGTAATTCTCTCCTCCTCTTTTTCTACCTGAATCTTATTTATTATTCAAGGCTAAATTCATTTCCTCTCTTCTTTAATCACTGTAACCCCAAATGAGTACTGATGCTATGGAATGTTTATAGTACATATTGATGCATCACTAACTTGGTGCTTATCTTTATCATTTTGTACTATCTTTGTGCAATTGTGGTATTTTGTGCTAACTTTGTATGAATGGAAATGAGACCACAAAATAACAAGACCATTATTCCATGATTTGCTGGAATTGTCTGACCATTCAGCAAGTGTATTTTTACTTTGTGCTATTTGCAAGGAGGCGCTGTGCTGGGCATGGAGTGGGAATGAAAAATTAACTAATCGCCAGTCTTTCTCTTAGAGTCTTATGGAAGAGATAAATGGATAGAAAATATATGATATTAATTATGTCCACAGAAAAATAAAATTCATTGTCTCCATACTAAGCCTTTCCTTGAAAGGCCAAAAATAAAACAATGAACTAGCAAAAATTGATGTTTTTAAAGAGAATAAGAACATTTTGTTTGTTGCCTAGAATGTAAGTTCCACCATGCAGAGATTTGGTCTGTTTTAGTCACTGCTCCTCCCAGCACTTAAACACTGCCTCAGACTTAGACAGCTCTCAATAACTCAGTACTAAATGAATTAATAGTTATGCTTTTTTCTCCAAGTAAGCTCAATATATGCATTCCAAACTCAGTAGCATACTATATTGTCTTTCTCACTCATCCTGTAGTTCTTCCCTACTGATTTCTCCCTAATAATTGTTTACATTACTTTATGAATATTGTTTAATCCTAAATCTAAACATATGAGGCAGCTATTTTTACTATATCTGAAATCCCAAAATAATGCCCATTAGAATCTGGTCTATAAATTTTCATGTATGGCAAATGAGCAGAATGTGATGATCATAGGCTGATTTGTGTATAAAGATATTATCTGAGCTATTTTTAAACATCGTTCTAGAAAACTACAAATCAATTCAGAATAGCACAAATCAGCAGAGACTCTTCATAGTGGTATTCCATGTTTTTTGATCACCCATTAAAAATATTCGGATTTGATATATTCATGAACTAAAAATGTATTTTAATCTTAAATAAAACATAAAAAGGATGGGTACACTGCTGGGCAGAAGAAATTATATAGTGTATTCCAAAGTCAAATAGAGATGGGTTTGGGGTGGAGGCATAGCTTAGTGATAGAGCACTTGCTTAGCATGCAATGAGGCCCTAGGTTTGATTCCCAGCACCATGAAAAAACAAAGATAAATAGATAGACTAGATAGATAGATAGAGTTCCATTTTTAACATTATCCAGGCTACTATTTCCTTTTATATCCTTGAATTATAAAAAATTGTTTCTATCCATTTCATTGTTCTTGAGATTTTAAATTTAACACTTTGAAGCTGCAGTATCAGTTTAGAAAAGATTAGCAAAATAGTCTCTTTGTATCTTTAGAGAATAGCACATAGTGATGCAGTGGTGGCAGCTATTTCCTGCCAGAATTATGTTGTTGTCCACCTGCACATCCGGCCCTGTCTTTGAAAGCTGGTCTAATGACCAGTAGGAAGTGATAAAATGTAAGTGACCCATCAGGAAATTATAAGGATATTCTAGGTAGGTAATGATCCTTCATCAAAGGTGTGTCCAACCTCCTGACAAACAATAGCCACCCAACATCCCTGTGCCAGACACTCCCTTCCAGGACAGCTATGGAAACTACCAGGTAGACAACCTTAAAGACTTCATCTATGATGCACACAGGTCTAGAGAGAGAAATGAAGCCCAAAGCTGGTGGACCAACAATCCAAATGAGGATTAATTTTAAATTATTAGAATACTTTCATTAGATTTCAAAACTTTATGTTTGTTAAGAATTCATTTAGATATTTCAGATACTATTGTCTAATTGTGTCAGTGTGACCAAAAAGCCCTACAATGCTTTCTACCTGACAACACTAGATGGAGAGGTCAGTAGAAAATAATATTTAGAATATGTACATAAGAATGGGATGGGAAAGGGTCAGAATTCCATCCCTGCTACTTACAGTGTGACTCAACTATATTATATAAATGTTCCCAGATTCGCTTATTTATGTACAAATTAATGAAGATAATAAATTACCCCTACAGGGCTGTTGTTAGAATTAAAATGTGGGAATATAAAATGTAATGATAGGGGCTAGGGTTGTGGCTCAGCGGTAGAGAGCGCCCAACTAGCACATAAGTGGCCTGGGTTCGATCCTCAGCACCACGTAAAAATAAACGCATTGTGTACAACTAAAGCAAATAAATATATTAAAAAAAAAAATAAAATAAGCCGGGCGCGGTGGCGCACGCCTGTAATCCCAGCACTTTGGGAGGCTGAGGCAGGAAGATCGAGAGTTCAAAGCCAGCCTCAGCAATGGTGAGGCACTTAGCAACTCAGTGAGACCCTGTCTCTAAATAAAATACAAAAAAGGGCTGGGGATGTGGCCCAGTGGTTGAGTGCCCCTGAGTTCAATCCCTGGTACCAAAAAAATAAATAAAATAAAATAAAACGTAATGATATATTGAAAACACAACACTACATGTCATAAACATTTCTTAATTTTGTTGCCATTTTGCTGGTTTTGTTCAGATTGTTCAGTTTGTGTCTATCATTTGTTTTTTTGTAAGTTGTTGTATCCTATGGCTCTGTCACTCTTAACAGCGTGTAGTTAGACTGTCTGCTGCCTCCTGCGTTGATCTGTTTGCTGTTGTCAACCAAATACTCTTGACATTTGTCCTATTCACACTGTTTGTTCAACAACTCCAAACAAATGGAGTTTGTTGAAAGAATTCTCACTTCTATCTGGTCTTGTTTTGGGTTGGGCTTTGGGGAGGGTCCTGTTGCTTTTTGGTTTGGTTTGGTATGGTTTTTGATTTTTGTTTTTTATGGTTGTCTGTGACAATTGAGTGCCACTCAAGAGTGAGAAGTATTTGTTGAGTATCTGCTACTCAACCTGTAACAGACATTATAGCACATCAAAAGAAGAAAGTGTATTTCCTTTGTTCTAAAAAGATTTTCTAGCTAGCACACACACAAAAAAAATCTTTTTTTGTTCCAGGCACACTTATGAATTCTAGAACTAGGTGGTCAGATCCTTACAGGAATATTTACTAAGACAAAACAGCACTGAACAAACAGCAATTGGTATACCACAGTCACAACTCTGACCCAGTTATCTTTTAACAAAGGTTATCAATGCCTCCACATTTGCTTCACTCATCAGCTGGTCACCTGCATGTCACTGTTGACTAACAGGTTCACTGCTCTGATCACAATCTTTTACATATTCATGAGGTAGCATTCCTGAACATTCCAGTGAGCACATAATCTTTCAGAATTGATCTGATATTAGGGAATTCCTGAACCTCTTACAAGGGCAAATTTTATTCCACTTAAAGCTATATCACATTACTTCTCCACTTAACAGGTCCTCTCATAAAGTACCCTGTACTGTGATGGACACTCGGTTGTAGCAAATATAAATTTTTATATGCTGATCAAAATTTGGCAGTAGCACTCTGAAGGATGAATTATAGTACCCCTGTCATCCATCCTTAATTTAGACTGTGGCAGTTTGTAAGCAATGAATAATTAAAGGAAATCTTACCAAGTACTCATATCTTCATTTATTTCTGATTAGTGAGATGGTCACCATAATGATTCTATAAATGCCTATTTAAAAAAAAAATAAAAAATAAAAAAACTAGAAAATTGATGACATCAAAAAAATTTGGAATTGAATTAACCTATCCATACTTGTGGGAAGAAGGAGATTTCTAGTTGTGTTTTGAAGGAAAAATAAAAAATAAAAGTGGGAATTTATAGGGTTAAGAGGACATGCTTAAGAAGAGGATTTAAATGGTAAAGGCAAAATGATAGAAACTCATGTGCAGTGAACAGGCCAACTTTGCCAAAGTAGGGAGGCTATCTACTCTAGAGACATTTCTGAAACTGCCCTGAAACTAGAAGCAATATTATAAAATCAACTTTAGTCCTACTGCTATTCTACAAGCACCACGCTTCTGCCACATGGGAGAAGATGTAAATGAAGAGTGTAAAAATAGGAAATGATTTTAAGCAGAAAGGATGAGAGATCAAATTAAGCAAGAATGTTTGCTGAAATATGATTGCAGCATTAAAAAATGGAAACAAGCTAGATATATATCAATGTGGAAAAGATAAATCATAGCAGATGCACACACAGATACTAAATAATAGTTGAAAGACCTTCATATGAACTATCATTAAAAATATGCAATGAGCCGGGCACAGTGGCACACACCTATAATCCTAGCACTTGGGAGGCTAAGGCAGGAGGATCACAAGTTCAAAGCCAGCCTCAGCAATGGCAAGGCACTTAGCAACTCTGTGAGACACTGTCTCTAATAAAATACAAAAAAGGGCTGGGGATGTGGCCCAGTGGTCAAGTGCCCCTGAGTTCAATCCCGAGTACCAAAAAAAAAAAAAAAAAAAAAATATATATATATATATATATATATATATATATATATATATATGCAATGGTGTACACCTGTAATCCTAGTGGCTTGGGAAGCTGAGGCAGGAGGATCACAAGTTCAAAGCAAGGCTCAGCAACTTAGTGAGGCCCTAAGCAACTTAGAAAGACCCTGTTGCAAAATATAAAATAATAATAAAAGGCTTGTGACTTAGCTCAGTGGTTAAGCACCCCTGGGTTCAATCCCTGGTACAAAAAAAAAGAAAGAAAGAAAAATATTCAAATATATGATAAGATAAGTGTGCTACTGAATAATGTTACGATTTCACTTGTACTTTTAGGTTTACTTGTATACATGTTTTCATATGCACATGTATGGGTATGTAGATCAGTTAATTAACACAGATCAGTTAATGTGTCAATCATATCTAGGTGGACAAAAATGCACAATAACCAGCAGGAATAGGTAACTCTGTAGAGAGGAATTGGGAGAGGAGGTTTTACATATTTCTGAACTGATATGAAATATTTTACTAGCAATGTGCTATAAATTCCTTCCATAGTTAAATAATAATACAAGCCAGGCACAGTGGCACAGACCTGTAATCCCAGTGTCTCAAAATAAAAAATAAAAAAGATTTAGAGATGTAAGTTGGTGGTGAGGGCCCCTAGGTTCAATCCCCAGTATCACTACTACTACTACTACTACTACTACTACTAATAATAATAATAATTGTTACCATTTATAGCTTATAAAGCAGTTTTATACTTTTCTCACCAACCTGTGACATGTTGGCGGGAGGAGGAAGATCCCTGTGTCCTTCCTTTCTAGGAAATGGAGTTAAGCAGTTTCCTGAAGTTGCATAGCTACCAAGCAGAAGAACTACATATCCCAACACAAGTACAATGTCCTTTACACTCCCTGAACAAGCAAAACTTGACAAACTCTCCACTCAAAAAGCTCTGGTGAATACTCTACTGTCATGTGTAGCTAAAAAGAACTAATTTTAAAAAAAGCTCTGGTGAGCTTTTGAACACTCCAATAGTCCATTATATCTTCTCTCTGGGCTTTCATGGTGCTCATAGTGTCCTCTCGCTGTGATTTACTACAAATGGCTCCATGCAATATATCTCCTCTTTTCTTTCTGAATAGACAAAATATTGATTTATTCAATATACAAATATTTATTGAACATCTGCTATATTCTAGACACTGACAACAGTACTGAGTATGTCGTGTATGTCAATCATGTATTTAACAAGTGTTTCCTGAAAGCTTAGCATACATTCACTTTTGCAGGTGTTGACTATGTTTGTTGAGTAAAACTGTCCTTATAAAGCTTACAAACATAATGATGGGGACTTTGTATACCTAACCATATAACTATTTAATTATAGCTATGATAAGTGCCAGAAGATCTACAATAGAGAAACCTGAACCCATGTAATAGACCAAGAAAAAATGTCTCTTAACAAATGACATGTAAGCTGATGGGGGAGAAGGGGGTCAGAAAACCAAATGACAAGACCCTTCTATGGAAAGGGCACAAGAAACTAAAAAGATATCAGGTGTGGTTTGATCACTGATCAACAGAGTAGCTGAGACAAGGGAGGTAAAGGAGGCTAGAGGCCCAATCAAGATTTCTGATTTTATCTCATGAGCAAAGGGACAACAGTTAATGATTTGAAGCAAAGGAAGGACATGATTTTACATATACATTCAGGACTCCTTGAAAAAGGAGAGACACAGACTGGCAATTCATGATTGTTTGCTATAGCAACAAACTTTTGCTGGGGATATAGCTCAGCTGGTAGGGTGCTTGCCTCGCATGCACAGGGCCCTGGGTTCAATCCCAGCAGCACCAAAATAAATAAATAAATAAATAAATAAATCCCTAGCACCACCACAATAAATAAATAAAACTTTTTGTGAAGAAAAGTGACCTCCCACCCAGGGAAAATATAAAGTAATATTGAAAACAGAAAATACAAAAGAAAATCCAAGTATCCACTACAGCATTTTCAACTGAGGACTTCTCTTCTTTAGTCATGCTTGTAATGAAGTAAGTTTGATTGAACATAAATTAAATGTCTTTGGGTACCAGCGAGATTCAGCACCAGGATAAATATAACTAAAACAGTGTGATCTTAAAGAATGTAGATGAGGACTGTGTACATTTCCAATTTGCTCTCAATTAGAAGTGGGTTTACCCCAGGCTATTTCCGTACTGTGTGGGTGAACTACTGGGCATGCTGAGCTAATACCTCACAGCATAGTTCTGTGCGTGCCAAAGGCCGCAGGCTCCAAGTCTTCCAGTTAAATTGTTGGGGGTAAAATGCCAAAATGTCTGGATCCCAAATTGGAAGCCTCTGCATTCACTTCACATAAGTGAGGAAAATCCCTATTAGTAAAAGACTAAATTGCCATTGTTGGCCAATTTGAAGATTCTCTACTATTGTGTATATTTTAAGACTAGTTTTTTGTTTTTTGTTTTTGTTTTTGTTTTGCTTTTTTGTTTTGCAGTTTTCTGTTTTCATTGGACATAATGAGCCTTCTGCCTTCATGAACAACATTGTCCAAAGTCAAGTATGTATGGCCATAAATGAGTCTAGGGTCAACTTGCCGATATCACTTAGCTAAAAACTATGAACTTCACTGGAATGAGACAGGCCAACACAAGGTTTTTTTTCTTTCTTTCTTTCTTTTTTTGGTACCAGGGATTGAACTCAGGGGTACTCTACCACTGGGCCACATCCCCAGCCCTTTTTTGGATTTTATTAGAGACAGGGTCTCACTGAGTTGCTAAGTGCCTCGCCATTGCTGAGACTGGCTTTGAACTCGTGATCCTCCTGCCTCAGCCTCCCAAGTGCTGGGATTACAGGTGTGCGCCACCACACCCGGCACAAGATTATTTCTGAGGGCAAATTTCAAGTTGGTTTTAAACAAAATCAAAACATCCTCTCTGCATCAAAACTTCTGTTTAGGGAGATAGGGGTAGCGATAAAGTTATTCTTAAAAAGAATAATTATTAACCACAAAATACCAGGTTGTTAAGAGATGAGGAAATGGCAAATTTTGAGAGCTGGCAATATATGTACTCCTCCATATAATTTCTAGGAAGTAACTGCAGCAGCCAGCCAGTAAAGAACAATGGGGTTGTTTGCTTGCTTGTTTTTTATTTTTTCTTTGTCTATTTTGCAGTACTGGGGGTAGAACCCAGGGGTGCTCTACCACTGAGCTACAACCCCAGTTCTTCTTATTTTTTATTTTGAGACAGGATCTCACTAAGTTGCTGAGGTTAGCCTGAAACTTGCTATCCTCCAGCCTCAGTCTACCAAGTCACTGGAATTACAGGAATATACCACTACACCCAGCTAAAAGAAATTTTTTACAAACACCTGAGTCCAAGAAAAATAAGGTTCCCTTGTTGTGCTCAGGTGCTATCTCTGTAGAACTAATTTCTCACCAGTCTCTATTCTAGACACTGGGAACACTAAAGCTCTGTCCCTTTTTTCCAATAAACTGTAAGAAATGCATGCAACTCTTCACTTATAATCCTTTGTTATATTTCAAATGTGGATAGCTTCTCCTTCTTTTCCCTAAATCTGGAGAGTAGGCAGGGACCTGTACCAGGAATGTTGTGAACAACTTGGTAGAACAATGAATCCCAAAAATGGTAAACTGGGTTCTCTTAAAACCAAAGCTGTAAAAGGATCAGTAGCTGCACAGTGAGAAAGAGCAAAATGAAGATCTACAAAGTCATTAAGAACTTTATACCATTTATTACCCCTTCATTCATATAATACTATTTTGAAATCTCAGAAAATGTGCTATAATTCTAAAATCAGCAAACCTAAAACCTAAACCACAATGAAATACCACTACACACCTATTAGAATAACTAAAATTTAAATGTATTTATACTAAGCTAAACACACACTCACAAAATACCAGGTGCTGCTGAAGATTCAAAGCAACTGGAGCTCTCATATGTACGTAGATTCACAAAAAAAATGTACATAATGTTCAGAACATTGTTCATAAGTACCAAAAACTAGGAATATCCCAAATATTCTTTAGCAGGTAAATAGAGAAATAGACTAACATACATGCAAATGCAATAGAATTTCATGCAATAGAATACTACTAAACAGGGGCTGGGGTTTGTAGCTCAGCAGTAGAGCACTTGCCTAGCACATGTGAGGCACTGGGTTTGATCCTCAGCACCCCATAAAAATAAATAAATGAAACAAAGGTGTTGTGTCCATCTACAACTAAAACATATTTTTAAAAAATAGAATACTACTAAGCAATAAAAAGGAACAAACTATTGATGAATGCAAATGTATGAATGAGTCTCAAATGAATCAAGCTAATTCAGTGTTTCTCAACCTCATTGATGGTGTAGTATGAAGCTGTCCTGTGCACTGTAGGATGCTTCTCCACTACATTCATGTAGCACTCCCCAACTCCTCCCAGTTGTGACAATCAAAAACATCTCCAGATGTTACCAAATGTTCCCTGTGGCAACAAAGTTTATTCCTACTGTGCAGCTGGGCACAGTGGCGCACACCTGTAATCCCAGCAGCTTGGGAGGCTGAGGCAGGCAGATCCCAAGTTCAAGTCCTGCCTCAGCAACTTAGTGAGACCCTAAGCAACAGTGAGACCCTGACTCAAAATAAAAAATAAAGGCTGGGGATGTAGCTTAGTGGTAAAGCATCCCTGGGTTCAATCCCCAGTACCAAAAAAAGAAGAAGAAGAAGAAGAAGAAGAAGAAGAAGAAGAAGAAGAAGAAGAAGAAGAAGAAGAGGGAAGAAAAAGAAAGAAAGCCCTCAGAAAGTGTAAAATAGAGAAGCAATTTTCTTTGCCACACAAAATTTTTTACATTTTTTAAATTAACCTCTTGGGTTAGTGATGTAGCTCAGTGGTAGAACACGTGTGCGCTTTGTACAAGTCCCTGGGTTCAATCTGCAGCAGGCACACACGAAAATTTAACTCTCAAAGTACAACTTCAGTAACCTGGAAATAACAAGGATTCCAGGCATTATTTTCCCTCACTAGGGCATAATAAATTCTCCTGCTCACGCACCATTTGCTGAAAAACAAAGTAAGAATGGTGGCCCTAAAAAATAAAAATTAAAAGTAGAGTTAACTATGAAAAAACCTGGGGTGAGGGGCCCAGCTGGGAAGTGAGACTAATAGTGTAGGAACTGTAACAACATCAAGACTTTCTCACCACTCCCTGGGGAGAGGTAAAATATATGGCTAGAGGACAAAAGACATTCCAAGCTTGACTGCTGAGACCACCCGTCTTCACATTATAGACTAAGCACCACGGCTTGCTTCACTTTATGCTCAAACTCTGAGACAAATAGCAGTTTAATTTGTGATTGATATATGTAGCTGCTAGCTGCCATTGGTTCTTGATATTAGAATATGCCACAGATCCAGATTAAGTATTTTCTAATGCAAAAGAAGCCATTTGAATTGCATAAGAAAAACGTCTAAAAGGTAGTAAGATGGGTGGAATTAGATATTCCATAATGAATTTCATCTGAATAGAAATCCAGCACTAAGCCAGTAAATTGTAGAACATGGTTTGTTGACTCATGTTTACGGGAGGACAAAAGATGCTGAGAGAAGTAAGATCTACAAACAGTTTACTTCCTTGAGATGCAAATAAGAAAAGCCTAGCTTGGAATTCTTGCATCCTACTTGTGCACCTGGGAATCAGAACAAGAATCAAGATGGGCACATCTCAAGGGGATGTTCCACAGCTGGGCTGCTCGGACTAATTATAGAAATACAGTGATCTAGGTACCTTTGGATACTGTGTGTTTGGACCAGCAGAGATTAGTAGTAATACACAAAATAAAAACAATCTTTTAATCATTAATTGTTTCTGAAGGTTTTGTCAGGGTTTGTTTTGTTTTTATTAGGTTTGGTTTGGTTTTAATTCCTTGAGTAGGACAAATAGACTTTTTTAAAAAAAAATTGACATGTGATATTTATACATACTTAGGGGGTACCTATGAGAATTTGATACATGTATACAATAGGTACCAATCAAATCAGGGTAATCAGCATTTCCATGTCCTCAAACATTTGTCATTTCTATGTGCTGGAAACCTTCAAAATCTTTTCTGGTTATTTTGAAATGTATCATAGATGTTGTAGACTATAACCCTACTAGGCAATAAAACACCAGAAATAATTCCTCCATAGGAATCCAGATCCTGACTGGTTTTTTTGGTATCTCTATTTATCCTCTTTCTGTCCTCTTTTCTCCTTGCCTTTCCTCCTCTCCTTCTCAGACTCTTATGAGCACTGTTTCACTCTCTTCCACTAGACTGAGTTTTTAATTTCCACAAGTAAATGAGAACATTCTGCATCTGTCTTTCTGTGCCTGTCTTATTTTACCTAATATGACAATGTTCGTTTCCATCCACTTATGCAAATGACAGGAATTCATCTTTTTATGGCTGAATAATATTCCATTATGTGTGAATCACCTTTTCTTCATCCATTCATCTGCTGACAGATACTTTGGTGATTCAATATCTAAGTTATTGCAAATAGTGCTGCAATAAACATGGGCATGCAGGTATCTATTTCTTTGATATAATGACTTCATTTCCTTTGGATATATACCCAGTAGTGGAATTGCTAGGTTGTGTGGTAGTTCTGTTTTTAGTTTTTAAGGAATCTTCACTCTTTTCCATAATGGCTGTACTAATTTACATTCCCACCAATAGTGTTTGAGAGTACCCCTTTCTCTATACTTTTTGTAACATTTGTTATTTTTTTGTTTTCTTTCTAATTGCCATTATGACTGGGGTGTGATGATATCTCATTGTGGCTTTGATTTGTATTTCCCCAAAGACTACTGATATTGAGCACTTTTTCAAATACTTATTGACTATTTGTATATATTCTTTTGGGAGTTATCTATTCAGTTTATTTACCCATTTTTAATTTGGATTACTTGGGGTTTTCCTGGTAAGTTACTTGAGGTCCTTATATATTCTGGATGTTAATCTGTTATTGGATGAATATCTTGCAAATATTTCCTCTCATTCTGAGGGTTGTCTCTTCACTCTGTAGATTGTTTCCTTTGCAGTGCAGAAGCTTCTTATTTTGATGTAATCCCGTGTCTACTTTCATTTTTGTTGCCTATGCTTTTTGGGGGGTCTTATCCAAAAAATGTTTGCCTGCATCAATCTCTTAAAATGTTTCTCCTATGTCTTCCTCCAAGATTTCATAGTTTCAAGTATTACATTTAAGTCTTTGATCCATTTTCAATTGATTTTTGTACACGGAGTGATAAGGATCTAGTTTCATTTTCTATATGTATATCCAGTTTTCCCAGCACCATTTGTGGAAGTGACTATCCTTTCTCCATTGTATGCTCTTGGCACCTTTGTCAAAAATCATTTGAGTGTCTGTACATAGATTAATTTTGGAGTTCTCTGGTTTGTTTTATTGGTGTACATGTTGGTTTTTATGCCAGTACCAAATAGTATTGTAACATTATTATAAAAAGAAAGATTTCTCCAAGATAAGAGCTGTTAAAATAACTCCAAAATGGATCTCTTTAGACATTTTTATTAATTTATACTTCATTTATCAAAATTTCTTTAACTAACTCTGAAGTTGGAGCTCTATTTTCAAAGATATGGAAGCCTCAATCTCCTGCTCTGTAAAATGTAGATAACACCACTTACCCTATCCAAATGAGATGGTGCACTCAAGTGAACCTTGGTAATTATACAATACTAACCATATTCAAGTAATTATTTATATAGGCACTAAATATATTTTCTTTGTTATTGAAATAGTCTTGAGATAAAGATCCAACTTTCAGTTATGCAATGTACATGTTTACATAGTCTTTAAGCTTTCTATATGTGTATCTTTAGAAAAAAAGTAGCTCATGTTTTTGAGAATTATAAGAATCATACACTTCCTTACAATGGTAAAAGCAGAATATCATTTGGAATAGGTTATTAAATGTCACGGCCACAGATAGCAGAGATCCACTGAGCTTCCTAAATACCATTCCAAACCTCAATTTGTAGATAGTAAAAACTATGTTTTATGAGGCATACTGGTAGTCCCTAAAAACCACGTAAGTAATGGTTTCCCATCTAAGATGGTCAAGAAACCAAACACTTTTACAAAATTATATATAATAAACCAATATTAAATTTACATCTAAAGATTATAACCTTGAGGAAAAATCAACTTTATAGATTTTAGGAAAATAATAGAATTTATTTTTACAACACAATTTCCCAGGAACTTAATCCTAGTTGAACAATGTTTGCTAAGCTATTTACCCAGTAACCACCTCCCACCTGCCAGCAGTCATAGCCACTGTGGCTCTAGTTTTATGTACTGAATGATAAACTCCTAGCAAATACTGGAAATACCATTCAAGAGCTACTTGGAAGCTCTTCCCAGGACATAGTACCTGCTACAGAAGAAAGAGTACATCAAAGACATCTTCCTGGAAACACTAACAACCACATTTCCTTATAGAAAATTAAAATTTTGCCATCAATAGTCTGAATTATTGCCAGAAACCCTATGATTTAGGGATATTAAGACAAAAAGAGATTAATAATTGCTTACTTTTGAAAACATATTTTAGCTTATAGGTATTTTTCTCCCAGCATTATTGGGCTAAAGATTAGTCATCCAGAAAATTTACTCACACATCAGCTACTGAAGTTCCTCTTTTTTTCTGCTTAAATGCTAGTAGCAAGGTTTTCTCCACAGAGAATCAAAGCCTGTTAAACCAGATTGAGTTTTGGGTATCTTAAAGATTTTGTCACTGTTTGAACATTTGGACACCCTATGTTGGATTAAGACGCTTACAGCCTACTTGACTTCACCCAGATATACCTTTTTAAATGTAAACAAGCAAGTACAGAACTCAAAAATATTTAAGGAAAAAAAAAGAGGTTGAACTTTAGTATACATAAACCAACAGGAATCGTAGCTTAAACTTTCTTAAAATCTCTAGTAGAAGCATGAAGCTATAGTTGACACCAATCATTCTTTGCACAAACTATAGAACACTTCCCAGAAATTTTTGAAGAAAGCAATTTAAGGAGAAAAGTAACATTAAGTCATGTCCATGGGGATAGATAGTTATGTTTTGATAATTTAAATTCTGTTTGTTTATCTCAGTTTTCATTAAATAATTCTAAAAACTTTTCTAAAAATAAGGTATTGGTGGAATTAATTTTACTATTCCCTGGACAACACAAGGGGAGATACTAAATGGTATGCCAAGATTTTTGTAACTACTAGAAAGTGTTTAGAAGGAAATTCATGTTTTTCAAAGGATAAATACATTATTTCACTTGTATCTTTATTTATCTATTTACTTTTATTCTCCCCTACCTCTCTTCTTTCTCTTTCCCTTCATTCTTTCCCCTCCCTCCTTCCATTTGTCTTTCTTTTTCTCTTATTTTCCCTCTCTTCTCTATTTCTTTTTGTTCCAAATTAAAAATACTCACTTGGGCTCTTTTTTTTTTTTTTTTTTTTTAACTAAAACTGGTGGATAAAGTCAGGGCAGGCCCAATGTTCTCTGTGTTCTTTCCACCTTGACAGCTGAATCTCAAATGTCATGAACTAGAACTCACTTTACATGGATAATGGAAATTCTAGATCTCTTTACCCTGACCTCCAAATCCCTATCTTTTTAGAAAATGTGTTTTATATAAACATATGTATACTATCATCTTCCCAAGGATATAGGTCTGTTTTTCATCCTGTTCTGCTCTAATCTCTTCAGGGTTTGAAGAAGTCAATCATTTCGAAGAAAATTTTTACACGGAGCCTCGTTTTCTGGTTTAGACATTTAAAAAACATATTTAGCAAAGTATTTATGGACAAATGTGCTACCTTGGTACACGTGTTATGGTCAATTTTTTAGAACTATAATAGCATTCTCAGTCTAGATTCCACTCAGCTCTTGGGTTTAGTGCTTTTCAAAGACTCTCCCCACTATCTGTGTTGACTTTTTTAGGAAGACAGAAATGCTTTTCAGATGTCAATTCTTCACTTTCATTAGGAAATAATACAAATGTCACTAATAGTCATGGTCCTGATCTAGAAGAACATTTTAAAAAATTTTTTTTTAGTTGTAGGTGGACAAAATATTTTATTTATATGGTGCTGAGGATCGAACCCAGGGCCTCAAACAACATGAGAGGAGTGCTCTACCGCTGAGCCATAGCCCCAGCCCCTTAGAAGAACATTTTTAATGTTGAATATAATTGCTCTGTTTTTTGTTCACTAAATCTGATTTTTTATTGTAATACTTAAAAGCATAAATGGTATCTCTCCCCAAATATTTTATATATACCCTTTGTTTTCCTATATTAAAACCATGGAAAATATTTGAATTTCCATTTTATAAAAGGAGAAACAGAGTCACAAAAATCTATTTCCTAGACATGGTACTGATGAAGAAATATTTAAAATCAACTAACTACTAGTGTCCAATCTTAATCTATAAAATTTTTTTCTTCCAAATTTTAAGGTCATTTGAGGAGCTAGGTTAGAGAAACACATTATATTTTGCACCTCTTTTTGAGAAATTTTAAATCATTTCTAAATAGCCTTCTCTGATATGCTATATGCTAGTCAGTACAAAATTCATCATTCAGTAAGTAAAATGTGTTTGATTTTGTGTTTTAACCAAAAGAAAGAAAATGAAAATTCTGAGATATTGATGAAAACTGAACATTAAAAAAAGCAAACAAAAACTGGGCAACATAGGGAGACCCTGCCTCAAAAACAAAAACAAAACATTAATTTGTGTGCAGTGCTGTTCTTCTTACTTGGAAAGTTCTATATGATCTGGGGGAAAAAAGTCTCAAAAGTAACTATTCCTAGCCAGGCGTGGTGGTGCACGCCTATAATTCCAGCATTTGGGAGGCTGAGGCAGGAGGATCACAAGTTCAAAGCCAGCCTCAGCAATGGCGAGGCAATTAGCAACTCAGTGAGACCCTGTCTCTAATAAAATTTTAAAAAGGGATGGGGATGTGGCCCAGTGGTCGAGTGCCCCTGAGTTCAATCCCCGGTACCAAAAAAAAAAAAAAAAAAGTAACTTCCTACACAGTCTCTGGGCCGAGCCACAGGGGACGTTTTGGAGGGCAGCTGATCTGAAAGCTGTGAGCTCGGCATGACCTCCTGTGGAAGCCTGAGCCCTCTGTGCAGCTTTCTCCCTTTGTCTCATAACCACGTCCACCAATGAGAATGCTAAGTCACCAGCTGCCCATCTTAACAGATTCAAGAATGAGGGAAAAGATGGCACAGAAATGAGGCAGTGCCCAATAGAAGTTAATGTGGAGCTGAGGAAAGCTAAGAAGGATGACCAGATGCTGAAAAGGAGAAATGTAAGCTCCCTTCCAGATGATGCTACTTTTCCACTACAGGAAAACCACAACAGCCAGGGCGCTGTGAATTGGTCCGTTGCCGACACTGTCAAAGGCATAAACAGTAACAATTTGGAAAGCCAACTCCAAGCTACTCAAACTGCTAGGAAATTGCTTTCTCGGGAAAAACAGCCCCCCACAGACAACACAACCCAGGCTGGTTTGATCCCAAAATTTGTGTCCTTCTTGGGTAAAACTGATTGTAGTTCCATTCACTTTGAGTCTACTTGGGCACTCACTGGCATGGCTTCTGGGACATCAGAACAGACCAAGGCTGTGGTGAATGGAGGTGCTATCCCAGCATTTGTTTCTCTCTTGGCATCTCCCCATGCTCATCAATGGACAAGCTGTATGGGCTCTAGGAAACATTGCAGGTGATGGTTCAGTTTTCCAAGACTTGGTTATCAAATATGATGCAGTGGACCCACTGCTGGCTCTTCTTGAAGTTCCTGATATGTCAACTTTAGCATGTGGTTATTTATGGATTCTTACCTGAATGCTTTCAAACGTTTGTCACAACAAGAATCCTGCACCCCCATTAGATGTTGTTGAGAAAATTCTTCCTGCTTTAGTTCGTCTCCTACATCATGATGATCGAGAAGTATTAGCAGATACCTGCTGGGCTATTTCCTACCTTACTGATGGTCCATATGAACACATTGAAATGGTTGTGAAAACAGAGTTGTGCCCCAACTTGTGAAGCTTCTGGGAGCTTCTGAATTGCCAATTGTGACTCCCACTCTATAAGCCATAGGGAATATTGTGTGGAACAGATGAAAAGAGTCAGGTTGTGATAAATGCAGGTGCACTTGCCATCTTTCCCAGCCTACTAACCAACCCCAAAACTAATATTCAGAAGGAAGCTACATGGATAATGTCAAATATCACAGCTGGCCGACAGGACCAGATACTGCAAGTTGTCAATCATAGATTAGTCCCATTTCTCATTGGTGTTCTCTCTAAGGCAGACTTTAAGACACAAAAAGAAGATGTATGGGCTGTGAGCAATTATACAAGTGGTGGGACAGTTCAACAGATTGTATGCCTTGTTCACTGTAGCATAATAGAACCATTGATGAACCTCTTAACTGCAAAGATACCGCAATTCTTCTGGTTATTCTGGATGCCATTTCAAATATCTTTCAGGCTGCTGAGAAACTATGTGAAACTGAGAAACTGAGTATAATGATTGAAGAATGCAGAGGCTTGGACAAAATTGAAGTTCTACATAACCATGAAAATGAGTTTGTGTATAAGGCCTCATTAAGCTTGATTGAGCAGTATTTTTCAGTAGAGGAAGAGGAAGATCAAAATGTCCTGCCAGAGGGGCTGGGGCTATGGTTCAGTGGAAGAGCGCTAGTTTTGCATGTGTGAGGCCCTGGGTTCGATCATCAGCACCACATAAATAAAATAAAGGTATTGTGTCCACCTACAACTAAAATGTAAAAAAAAAAAAAAAAAGATGTTGTGTGCCAGAAACTACCTCCGAAGCCTATACCTTCTGAATTTAGATGGGACTCCTGGGACTTCTAGGCTGTACAGCCAAGGCATAAATTTCGTTGTGTACTACATTCGATATGAGTTTGTTGTACTGTTTCTCTACTAAGAGCTCTTTTTAAATGTGGTTTGTATTGTAGCACTTTTTACAACAAAACTATACTTGAACAGTTCTGAACTGTGAAGACTGTATGAAACTTGTCCTCTAAATGTGTTTTTTATTCCTATGTGGAATTTCATATCTTATAGTGGCCTGTAAAAAAAAAAAAAAAAAAAAAAAAAAAAAAAGATTAAATTCTACCCTTTAAAAAAAAAGTGACTATTCCTGGTCTGAGAATGTAGCTCAGTGGTAGAGTGCTTGCCTATCACATATGAGATCCTAGTTTTGCTCCCCAGCACAGCAGGAAAAAAAACTAAAAGTGACTATTTTTCTTTTTTTTTTTTTACCCTACATACACAAGAAGAATTACAGAACAGAATTATTATCCCAGGAATTTTTCCATCAGCTTCAGTGCCAGTCTCAGAAAGTTTGCAGATTCCAAGGATGGCAAATACTTAGTTGACAGTTCAGAAATGCAGGAATAGATCTGTTAATAGCATTGGTATGAAAGGTGAGAGAATCAAAAGCAGCAGAAGTATAAATTAATTCACCCAGGCAAAGACTTAGAGTCCCTCCCATCTCTACAATGACATCCCATGAATAAAATCAAAAAACATGGTCAATCCATAGTGGGTGGGGCAGGTAGGGAAGAATAAGGAACTTTGGATTGTGCAGAGAGGAGGAGTGGAGCTGTGGGGATGGGAAGGACAGTAGAATGAGACAGACCCTATTACCCTATATACATGTGTAATTTTGGTACAGCCAGAGGAAGGAAAAGTGTGTTCCATTTGTGTACAATGAGTCAAAATGCATTCTACTCTTATGTATAACCAATTAGAACAAATTAAAAAAAAATAGAAGGAAAACAAGTAGAATAGAAGAAGGGGATCAGAGGGAGAAAAGGGAGGGAAAGGGGGAAGGTACTGGGGAATGAAATTGATCAAATAATATTGTTCTATTGTGTGCACATATAAATATATTATAACCAAAAAAAAAAAAAAAAAAAGTGGTCAAAGGTGGGGATTTAGCTCAGCAGTAAAATACCTGCCCAGCATGCACATAAACCCTGGGTTCAATACCTGGTCCTGGGGGAGGGGAAAAAAATCTGTGTGGCTTAGATTAAGGAATAATTTAAGAAAGTGATACTTATACAAATAAGTCATCTTGTCATTTAACATTAACTTTTTTTAATATTTATTTATTTGCTTTAGTTGTACACAATTCGTTTATTTGTACATGGTGCTGGGGATCGAACCCAGGCCGCGCACGTTCTAGGCGAGCACTCTACCACTGAGCCACAACTCCAGCCCCAACATTAACATTTTAAATGATTGCATTTTTTTATGTCTATCAAAATATTTGTCAATTCTAAGACACCTCATGAATAGAGGCACAATATTTTCTATATATAATTATTGGTAACTTACCCTTTGGAATATTTCTCCTATCTCTAGATAAAATTTAGAAATGGAAAATAATGAAATGTAGATCAGTTTTATCCCATAGTCAATAGTAGAGATGTAAGAGTTTTAACAAAATCTTCATTTTTATGTTTGTTTTTTAAATATTTATTTATTTGCTTTTAGTTGTACACAATGCATGTATTTTTACATGGTGCTGAGGATCAAACCCGGGTCGCACACGTGCTAGGCGAGCGCCCTACCGCTGAGCCACATGCCAGCCCCTTCATGATTTTTTGTTGTTGTTGTTGTTTCTTTTCTTTTAATATTTATTTATTTGCTTTTAGTTGTACACAATATGTTTATTTTTACATGGTGCTGAGGATCGAACCTAGGCCGCGCACATGCTAGGCGAGTAATCTACCGCCGAGCCACAACCCCAGCCCCATGGTTTTCTTAATTTGAGACTTATTCATAAGTATGCGTGTGTAACCCAGAGCCTCTTGCAACTCAAGAGAAAAGCAATGTCAGAAGATGGTACTCATTCTTTTTTTTTTTTTTTTTTTTTTTTCGGTGTTTTTAAATCAAGCTCTGCCAAATTTTATTAAAGAAAAATTTTGCATATTTTTACTTTTCACCAGTCTGTTCTGGCATGCTTCTAATGATATCAGAATCACCTAGAAAATAAAAACATTAATTTTACAATACATTTAATGGCAACTAGTAGTAACAAAATTTCCTTATTTTGTTTACATGTTCTTTAGACAAGTCTGCAACTTAGCATTGATTAACTGCAAGTTATTACCCTAGATGTACTGTCATTTTTCATAAGGTGGATCAAGATAACCTAGAATCACAGCCATTATATGGTCATACAAAATGATCATATTATAAATCAGATTGGGTTTATCACCAGCATTTATAAAACCAGACCCAGGGAAAGAACTAGGTCTGGGGACACATGCATGGTCTTAATATAGCGAATGTTTAGCCTGTCCTGATTATTACAAAGGTACTCATTCTTGAGAACAATTTTTTTTCATCCTTTATACCTCTCTGGAAAAAAAAAAAAATAATGTTTCTCTCTCAGATTTCCTGTCCTCTGAGACCTCTTAGTTATTCCATGATAGGTTGATCATGACTAAAACTTCAATGCAGAATGCCCCTTCATGTGTAGCAAAGGACTGAAATCTAGTTGTACTGAGAAGAGGACTTAAGATCCTGAAATATGCATCTATGCCCTTGGTGACCACTCTCAGCTTCCTTTTCTTTATGTTCTGCCCACTTCTCTCCCATAATAAATTAAAAGGGATCATAGAAGCAATGAACTCATGATTCCCTAGTCTTTGGGAGGCTGCACATAGCACCAGAATTCCTCTACACTCCTTTTGCCAAGCTAACTCCTTACTTTAAAATATATACATGAAATGCACGATGACTAAAACACCTCAACAGGAAATTTGAAAAATTTATGAGCTACACAAATACTTCACTTGGTATCACTCACTTGAATTATATTGCACTTAAAAGGTCTTTTAAAATGAATTAACATTCAAGTATTAACCAAACTCTGAAAATTGAATTATTTGCTTATTTTACAGGTTTCAAAATCCCTATTAAACTAATCTAATAAATTTCAACATACGAGTAATTCATTTTAAGTAACTTTACATCACATCTTTAAATTCTTCTGGTTACAAATAAATGTAAATTAGCAACAGTTTTGATTCTCATTATGCCATAACCATGGTTTCTCAAAATTAAAAGAAAAATCTCAAAGTGATGAAAATCAATTTTAACATGAAAAATAAGTTTCCTATTTTTACTTTACAGCTTGTATAGGAATGGATCTTACTAAGCCCTTAAAAATATTTAGTGTTGATATTTTTCAGTCAAATAATAAATATTTTTCTTTTTTTAAAAAGTCTACTTTTTATGTATATTTGCCTCTGTTGATCTATTTTCACCTTTGTCATTAAAATATTTAATTCTGTTAAATACACAAATGTATTTGCCAGCTATGAAAAAAATATGACATTGTAATCCCTAAGTTTTAAAAGTTATAATATATTTTAATACGTTTAGTCATGCTTAAAAACTAGGTACTCAATGGCAGAAGGAGTTGGACATCAATATACTGAGTGCATGTATAAAAACTCAAATGGTATGAAAATACTTTGTGTAAAACCAATGCCTTGGAAAACTGTGCTCTTTATATGTAATATGAAAGGAACTGCACTCTAAAAGCATGTATAACAAATTAAATTAACTTTAAAAATGTTTTTTAATTTAAAAAAAACTAGGTACTCTATACTAACTGCCTATCACAGTGATTCTCAGACATTTTGGTTATTGTTTAATGTGTGCAGAGTTTAAGATTTGCAGGATTGAAAAGCTCTGAATATCTGTTTTACAATAATACAAATATACTTAGTACTTTAGTGACAAAGCACTTGCCTCACATCTCACATGGGCAAGGCCCTGGGTTTAATCTCCAGTACCACCAAAAAAAAAAAAAAAAAAAAAAAAGATTAAGAAGGCACATCTCATATTATATGGAATTTTAAATTTTTATTTAAATTTATCTTTAACTGAAACATAAAGTTGTACATATTTATGGGGTACAATCCCAGACCCTGGTAATACGTGATATTTCAATACACGTATACATTGTGTAATGCTTAAAGTGAGGTAAGTATATCTATGGCCTCAAATATTTACCATTTCTTTTTTTTAATTATTAATTTATTTGTTTTAGTTGTACACAATGCTACAACCATCCCTCATTCTTTGTTTTTACGTGGTGCTGAGGATCGAACCAGGGCCGTGCACGTGCTAGGCAAGCGCTCTACCACTGAGCCACAACCCCAGCCCTATTTATCATTTCTTTATGGCAAAATTCTTTCCTTTAGCTTTGTAAAATATACAGTACATTATTGTTATCTATAGTCTATCAGGATTTTTTTTAAATCCCCTCAAAGATTGTGAAGCACTTATGCATACCTCATTCCTTACATCTTTACAACAAAAAGTCAAAAGTGTTTAGAAGTAGAAAACTAAAGGAAGGTGAATTTATGTGCCCCAAATCACTGAAATCAGTAGCATAGTTTGTACTCCTGGACATGTTATAAATCATTAAGTAATCTACTGCAAAGGCTTAGTTTCACCTCTACTAGAGGAAACATATTTAATAGCCACTGGGAAAAAGAGGAAGGAAAGGAAAGAGGTAGAGAAGGGAGAGAAAAAATTAAATATCTAGGTATAGAAGAATAGTCAAACAAATAATATGATCACACAATGTAACACTAGACAGCCACTAAAAGAAATAAAGTAGATGAATATGTGGGAAATTTTCCATAACCTTTGGTGTTAAAAAGAAAAGTGTTTAGCACAATCACATATTTGTTTAAAAACAAACATCAACAACTAAAATAAATGAATACACACACACACACACACACACACACACACAGAGAGAAAGGAAGAGAAACAGATTATGCACCAATACTTTTTAAAAGTCTAAAAGAGATACACAATGAACTATGACCTCTTAACATCATAATCTCTATGGAGTAGAATTATAAAGAGGATTTTTTTACTTCTTACTTTATATACTTTGCAATGAAAAGACAAAATTAATAAGACACAATAGTAATAGATCTTTATTTTTATACTGCAGATTATAAATTCAGCTGCCTAATGGTTCAAAATTTAATGTTGTTTGGTTTTGTTTTGTTGGTACTGGAGACTGAACCCAGAAGCACTTTACCACTGAGCTATATCCAGAGCTTTTTTATATTTTATTTTGAGATAGGGTCTTGCTAAGTTGTTTAGGGCTTCACTAAATTGCTGAGGCTGGCCCTGAAATTGCAATCCTGCCTCAGCCTCCCAAGCCACTGGGATTACAGTTGTGCACCACTACCCCTGGCTCAAGAGCCACTGGGATTACAGGCAAGCACCACCTAGGGCTTCAAAATTTAATATTTAATGGAGGCAACATAGTATCATTATTTGAAGAGAATTCCAGATTTGAATTACAAAGTTGCTTTCTGACTTCCTAAGATAAAATGCTTAATCTCAATGAGCATCAGTTTTCTTTTTTTTTTTTTTTTCTCACCTGTAGCTAATAAAACTACTTCACAGTGTTATTGGCAAGAGCAAATGCTTAATAAATTAAGATTGTATTTCAATCATCTTTATGTTCCCAGACCCTGGTATGTTGTAAGCAATGAAAAAGTATTCATTACAATCAGTTCATAGTGCATTTAATTATTATGTTATTGATCATTTACAATATGCTAGTGTGGCATGACATAAAGTTAAAGTTGGACATGGTGGCACACAATTGAGGCTGAGGCAAGAGGGTCACAATTTTGAGGCCAGCCTCAACAACTTAGCAAGACCCTGTCTAAAAATAAAAAATAAAAAGGACTGGGGATGTAGCTCAGTGGTAAAGCACCCCTAGTTTCAATCTCAAATATGTATATTTAAAAAAAAAAAAACTAAAACACAGTCTCTGCCTTCAAAGAAAGCATAGGCTAATGAAGGATAATATCTCAAATCTCTCTATTTGGCCTCAAGTTGCATGGCCTCAGACACATTGCAGGAAAATCCCCACCTTAACTCCTTGTGATCAGTGACATCCTCAAAGGGCTCCAAGAGGGTGATGATGTCTTCACAAACTTATAGAAATACCCAGTTTATGGGCTAATTTTCAACAGGTTCAGAACTAACTGCATCAATGCCTAAACTTGCCTACTCGAATACATAAATTCACTTGAATCATTTCCTTTGAATAATCCTCAAATAGTCCATTCTGTTGTTTTGGTTGTCTTCAGTTCACCATGGGTAGAAAAAAATAAAATCCTATAATATCAATTCTCATTCTATTCAATTGATTCTATTTATGAAATTCCTAATTCATTCACTTCTGCCAAAAGCATTACTGCAGTGATGATTATACATATAAATTCCTTCAATATACATAAAGAGATGTTCTTGGTTTTCCCTTACCTCTCATCATTTTGTACATCTCCTTTGCATCGTCCTTCTAATGTTGAAATGCCCAGGATTCGGTCCTTAGACATCTCTCCCCTACCTGCACACGCTGCCTTTGTGATCGCATTTATCAAGTCCCTTTGTCTTGAAGCACTTTCTGCAAGTTGATGATTCACAAATTTATATCTCTAGCCTAGACTTCTTTGTTGCTAGCATCTCTACTTCTAACACCCAAACTTAATTCCTTATCTTGCTCCCAAACCTCTTCTACCTGTTACCTTTCCCTTAAAGTTGTTGGCAATTCCATCTTTTCAGTAGCTCAAAACAAAAATCTTTTTCTTTTATATCCCATATCCAAATTGTCAGCAAATACTGTTAGCTCTAGCTGCAAAACACACGCATCATCTCATTAAACTTCCACTGCCATCACCAACACCCAAGTCACCATCGCCTCTCATAAAGTGCTGAAATAACTGATCATGTCATTCCTTGGCTCCAAATCTTTGCTTGGTCTCCTATTTTATCCAGAGGAAAGGCCAATATTCCTACAATGGCTCAGAGCCAACTGTCTTTCCTCCAGCCTTTTGACCACCTTTCCTATCTCCCACAGACCCCTGATCATACTGTTCTCTTTTTTGTTTCTGCAAAATGTAGACATGTTCCTGCCTCAAGAGTTTTTCCACCGACCTTTCTCTGCTTGAGCCACTCTTCCAACTAATATTATCCACTTCCTCACTTCCTTCTTTACCCAATGTTACCTTCTAAGTAAGGTTTACCCAAGTCACACCATTTAAACTAACTTCAGTCTCTCCATCTCAGTAATGACATTCTTGCAAAGTTCTATTCTATTTTATATAACACACACTAACATACCATCAGTTTTATTATTTATTATACTTTCTATATCTGTAAGAATGTGAATGTGAGGAATATGGGAAAAGGGAGTCTATTAGTCAAGGTTCTTCAAAAAAACAGAACCAATAGGATATACAGGCAGATATAGACACAGATATAGATAGCTATTAAAGGAGGTTTTATGAGAAATTGGCTCACATGATTATGGAGAGTGAGTAGTCTCATGACCTACCACCTGCAAGTTAGACACCCAGGAAAACTGATGATTTACCTCACTTTGAGTCCCAAATTCTGCAAACCAGGAGAGCCAGCGACAAGCCCTAGTCTAAAGAAGAATACAAGATGAGATAACCAATTCAAGCAGTGAGTCTTAAAAAAGGGGGGTCAGGGTAATTCTTCCCTCCTCTGCCTTTGTTTGGTTTGCCTTTTTGTTGTTGTTGTTGTTGTTGTCATTTTATTTTGTTTTGTTGTTGTTAAGAATTTTTTGTTTGTTTGTTTGCTTGTTTTTGTTTTTTCCTGCTACTAGGAATTGAAACCAGGAAAGTTCCTACCTCTGAACTACATACATCCCTAGCTCTTTTTATTTTACTTTGAGACAGGGTCTCACAAAATTGCCCAGGCAGGCTTCTATCTTGCAACCCTCCTGCCTCAGCCTCCCAAGTAACTGCAATTACAAGTAGGAGCCACCATGCCCAGCCCTCCTCTGCCTTCTGTTCTATTTAGGCTGTCAACAGATTGGATGATGCCTGTTCACGCTGACCAGAGTACCGCAGGTCAAATGATAATCTCACCTGTGAAAACCCTCACAGATGCACTCAGAAACAATGTTTAATCTGAACATTCCCTGGCTCATTTAAATTGGCACATAAAAATATCTGTCATTGGGGCTGGGGTTGTGGCTCAGCGGCAGAGCGCTTGCCTGGCACGTGTGCGGCCCGGGTTCGATCCTCAGCGCCACGTACAAATAAACCCATTGTGTACAGCTAAAGCAAATAAATAAATATTTTTTTTTAAAAATCTGTCATAAGGAGGCAGGGCTCTTTGTCAGTTTTATTCACTGATGCACCCCAAGTACCTAGAACAAAGTCCAATAAATACAAGGTATGGGCTCAATGAGTGAATGAAAGAATGAGTAGTTAAAAATATACAATGCTAATTGGTATCATAACTAAATAATATGAATAGATTATATGAACATCAAAGTTTATGAAAGTGGAATTTCAAATCCATAAAATGCTTTAAAGCTCATCTAATACAACCCCTTTTAAAAAATTAGGGAAAAAAACCCTGAGAAATAAAAAGATTTATAAGAACTCAGATTGATAGTAAAAAAGAAAGAAAATCTGATTCTTTTATGTTATTATTTTTCCTGTGTGTGTGTGTGTGTGTGTGTGTGTGTGTGTGTGTGTGTTTTGGTACTAGGAATTGAACCCAGGGGCATTCTAACACTGAGCTACACCCCCAGCCCTATTTGTATTTTATTGTGAGACAGGGTCTCACTAAATTGCCAAGGCTGGCCTCTAATTTACAATCCTCCTGCCTCAGCCTCCCAAATTGCTGGAATTATGGGTGTGCACCAATGCACCCAGCATTCCCTAAGTCTTTGCTGATACATAAATGCTTGTGTATCTTAGAGACAGTTGACATCTTGCAAAAGATGTCTTTAGCCTTTGTGGTATTGAACGAAAGAAAACATTACCTAGGAAGAAATGAATGTTCAGTCTTTTGAGTGGTCAAATTTCCTTTCTCTTTGCTCTATCCTCTTTCCCTATGTGTAATCTCTTTCCTGGCCAACAGAAAAAGTCACATTATTGAATACCCAAGTCCTTCTATAACCAAAGTTAATTTCTACTTTTTTCCAAATGGTTAACTCTACTCCTTTCTTCTAATTTTTTTTTTAGAAGAAGAATACCAAATAAAACAAGAGAAAAAGAAAAGAAAAGAATTTAGAAAGGAGAAAAAATGCTCAGAGGAAGAACACAAAGTTGAATTGATTTAGCTATGATCTCACAGCCACCTATGAACTCAGAGCCACAGATTTCCACCTAAGGAGATGGAAGCGATGCATAGGAGCTACTTCATACAGGAAACAAGAGAAGGGGAAGAGCAAGAAAAAGATCACTGACCGGTCACTCATGCTGGCCACGTTCACTTATGAGCTCAATATGGAAAAAGGGCTTCATAATATTTTTTGTGACTCAACCTTGTTAAAAACTATTTATTAGATCTATTTCACAGCACCATGCTAGGTATTATGGATTATAAAAGGGAATATGGACAAAGTGGCAACAATAATAAGGTAGCACAATGAGCAGGAAAGGCCCAAACTAGGGGCTGGGGATACAGCTAGTTGGTAGAGTGCTTGCCTTGCGTGCACAAGGCCCTGGGTTCAATCTCCAGCACCAAAAAAAAAAAAAAAAAAAAAAAAAAAAAAAAAAAACCTACTTGTGTTATCATCTGGTAAGAAAGAAAATAATTTTAAACAGTTTTTTTCTTGAGACACACATGGTAATTATAAGCCTTAATTCTCCTGATGAAAAACTATAATTAGCTGTATATACTGTATTATTACTTCTGTATCTAAAATAAACTTGAAAGAGAAAAATTATATTTTTTACAGGGTTAAAGCAGAAATTTTGAAATGTTTATATTAGATGGCGATATTATCATTGCTTCAGTGGATTTTATAACCTAAAGCAATATAATTTACAAAGACATGACTTTTTTCAACCTTTGGTTCTAACATTATGTATATCCATAATATGTAAGCATCCAGGAAAAAGTGACATTCTCTGCCCATCTTTTTTAAGATATTCTTTTATTGTCTTAAAGATATTAAACCATAGCAATCAATGCTAACAGTATAGTGACAGAAAGGAACCCGTGATGCTGCCAAAGATACCAATCAGATTCTAGTAATAATCACTGCTATAGGTCTCCACTCCTGCTGGCTACCAAGTTACAGAAATATGAAAGACCCTACTCACCTATACTTGTCCCTGCTCTATATTTTTCACTCACATTGCAAGATTTAATAAAGATGCTTCCATCCCATAGAATGCCTATTTATAAGCATTCTCCTGTTAACCAACTAGTTAGCAAAGTTAACCAAGCAGTCATCCAGGTCAGAACACCAAGCACTTAAAGGATCTCAGAGCAGGATTTTGCAGACAAACAGATCTGGTTTTGAACTTTTGCTCCAACTTGTCCTTACTATGTGATCTTTGGAAAAATTATTTAATATCTCTAAGCCTTGATGTTCTTCCTGAAAAATGAGGAATAAAAAGAAAATTTCTTTGCTGGATGGATGAATGGATAAGAAACTGTATTATAAAACATGGAATTCAATGCCTGAGAAGTTGCACAAGGCTAGCTGCTATTATTTGAAGCATTTATACTCCCTTGGTATTTGAAGTTTACTAAATACAGTTTTCCAGGAAAGCAGGAAAATCTACAACATGGTTCAAAATATTTTGATGCTGACCAGTTCAGTCCCTTTAGCCCATCTTACCTAATGCTGCATTGACTAGAAATACTTTACAATTAAGAATACTGCCAGCACAGATGGTAAAGAGGAGATGTGAAATAAAATCTCTCTAACATGTTTATGGAATAACTGCTAAAACCCCAGGCTATTATTTTGTTACCCATAGCACACCCAATCTAAACAAATGAATATGCTTCAAAACAACTGTACTCTTCATTTTCCGTATAAGAGACATCATGCTGAAAGTTAAGAATTATGCCATTCGTGTCTGCCTGTCCATGTATGTGGTAGACAGACTATCTCAGATCAATAAATGTTATCTGGCTTGACCCTCATGAAGCACAAAATGATATTTTTAATATTTTAATAAATCCCTCATCTTTTATTTCATCTAAGCTGTTTATCATTGTGGTTTACAGCCAAAGTAATAGTAACTTGTGTGGGAAACTTCTGACTCTCCCAGACACAGGAAGGTATTGGAATTCTCTCAAGAAATCCTGTTTTTGTAGCTTTCCATCCTGGCTTCTTGTTGAAGGCATTTAGATAAGTATATGAAATTTGGAGTGTTTGCTGCAACTCTCAGATCTTTTGAAATTTACCCATCACAAGTGCCTTCTGTTTTGGTGGTGCAGTTGTTACAGGTTTAAATATGTATTTGTTCTCTGAATTTTATTGCAAATGTAGAGAGAGATTTTGTTTTTTCTCATATGAAAATTTTATAAATAGACATTTTCTTTGAACTTTAATCACACTTAATGAAAACTCCTCTTGATTTAATATCAACTTTCAAGAAACCAAATATTTGACAATGAAATCTTACATCCATTAATAGCTTTTCCTTGTGAACCTGCCAGAGAATTAGCTGTTCTTATTCAAAAGGTTTTTCTATTTGATGAAGGTTTTTTGACCACTGAAGTATCCTACAAAATTTAATTTCTAAACAAGTAAATATCAATCTCCATAACTGACTGAAGCAAAAGAGTTCTAGAGTTCTTTCTTATTCATTTTTTTGGGGGGAGGGGAGTATGGGGGATTGAACTCAGGGGCATTCCACCACTGGGCCACATCCCCAGCCCTTTTTTGCATTTTATTAGAGACAGTGTCTCACTGAGTTGCTAAGTGCCTCGCCATTGCTGAGGGGGCTTTGAACTCGCTGAACTCATGATCCTTCTGCTTCAGCCTCCCAAGTGCTGGGATTACAGGTGTGCACCACTGCACCTGGCTCCTATTTTGTATTTTATTAGAGACAGGGTCTCACTGAGTTGCTTAGCGCTTCACTAAATTGCTGAGGCTGGCTTTTGAACTCACAATCCTCCTGCTTCAGCCTTCCTTGCAGCTGGGATTATGGGTGTGTCCCGGCTCTTATTCTTACTAGGAAAGTCAAAAAGGTCCTGGAGGCCAAAAAGTAAAATGACAAGGTGTGACTAGGTCATTTCTTGTTCTGACCTCTCTAGGAGCCATAGTGAGGAAATTAAAAAAAAAAAAAAAAAAAAAAAAAAAAAACACTATATAAAAGGCTGGCTGTGGCTGAGTTTTTGTCCAAGTACAGAAAGTTCTTGACAGTGACCAGTTTGACTCCTAGATAGTAGGCCTATTTGGTGGTTGGTGGTTGTGATCTTTTGATATTTAAATTTAAAAAATTTCATGTCTTTGGTTTGGTTTGGTTTTTTGGTATTGTTTTGTTTTGGTTTTTATTTGCTTGTTTGATTTTTAGCTAGCATCCTTAGTTGTTATTCCTGCTTAGAACATGTAGTAAGAGTAGTCATAGTAGTGTGGTGCTGCAGGGGCCCAGCTCCTGCTATGAGACCACCTTCACAGACCATTATCAGGTCCTGAGGGACATTGGTCAGGGTGGTTTTGCCCAGGTGAAACTAGCCCATCATCTCCTGACCGGGACAGAGGTGATGGTGAAAGTTCTGCCAAAGGTAAAATGGAACATCCCCATCCTATCTGAACCTAATATGCTGATGTCCATGGAACACCAAAATGTGATCCAGCTCTTTCAGATCATTGAGATCATTAAAAATAACTACATCATGGACATGCCGGTGGGGGACAGCTGAGGCACCAAGTTCAAGAAGCAAGTGGCATGAAGGAGGAGGAGGCCCAGAGAATGTTCAGGCAGATTGCAGGTGCCCTGCACTCCATGAGAAGGGCATTGCCCACCACGACGAGAAGGCAGAGAACATCCTGGGGATGCCACAGGCAACATGAAACTCATCAACTTCACCCTGGGTACCAGGTTCATGGCTGGGCAGAAGGTGAACAAGTTTTAGGGCACTCTCTTATACCCTGCCCTGGAAGTCATCTAGTGGAAAGAACATGAAGCCCCCCCCACACACACACAGTGGACATCTGGATCCTGGGTGTCAGTCTATATTTTATGGTCCCAGGGAGACACCCATTTAGGGGGACCACCACTAAGCAGCTGAAGGAGAAGATAGATCACACAAGGTACAACATTCCCTTGCACGTTTACAAGGTGCAAAAGAGCCTCATCAATCAAATCCTGACTGTGGATCCCATGTAGAAGCCCACAGAGGAACAAATCATGGGGCACCCATGGCTGAGCCAGGGTGAAGAATATTCACCCAGTTATTCTAATGAGATGCTCCACAAACTCCCAGACCCCACAATTATGACAAACATGTTTGACATGGATTTTGACCCATATAATACCTGGGTGCCCCTGGAAAATTGAAAATATGAGATGATGGCTATGTACCTGATTCCAGCACCAGATAAACCCTAGGCGGCAGTTTGCGCATTCCAGGTGAAGCCTGTGCGTTGGGGGGTTGGGCCTCATCCAGGCTCTGCAAATGCTTCCAATTTCCCTGTCTACCCAAAGATGAATGCCAGTGAGCCTGCTCTTCCCCCCTTTCCCTTGCCCTGTGAGCAGCAGCTGTTTGAGGAAGCAGAAGGGCAGTGGAAGAGCCAGCACTTCCTGCACACAAGGCCCCCCAACTCTCAGCATAGCCTCCCAGCATGACCCTGCATCCCACTCGCCCAGCTCCTGGAGGATCATCAGCAGGTGGGACACAGCAGACAGCAGCAAGTCTTCCCAAGGTATAGGTCAGGAGGACAGAGGAGAACTCCCCTTCCACAGGGCCACCCCTGACAACAGCAGGGGCTGGAAGGGACTGACTAGGAGGATCGCCACCTGCATTCAAGAACTGTGCTGTTGCATGTCATGCTTTTGTGGGCCAGCATTGGGGGGCAGGGGGTGCCTCATGAAAGGAGGGCAGAAAATATGCTAGATTCAGAAACAGAGTGGCTCCAATAAAAATGGAGAGTTGATGAACAAGCCCTTCACAGAAGAAGAAATATGAATGGTCCAAAATATATGAACAAAAGTTCAACATCTCTAGCATTAGAGAAATGCAAATCAAAACTACACTGAGATTCCATCTCACCCCAGACAGAATGGCAATTATCAACAATACAAGTAACAATATGTTAGCTGCCTGACTTACAGCCACAAACCGCCGCGGGAGAAAAACTCGGAGGCAGAATGAAGATTCTTCTACTTTTACTTCTACTTTCTTAGTGAGAGCTTAGAGAGAGAGAGAAAGATATTTCTTTAGCTTAGAAAGAGCTTTCTTCTTCAGCTTAGAGAGAGCTTAGAGAGAGAAAGATTCTTCTTTCTTCTTTCTTCTTCAGCTTAGAGAGAGAGAGCTTGAGAGAGAGAGAGATTAGAGAGATTCTTTCTTCTTTCTTCTTTCTACTTCGGCAGCCTCAGCCTGACTCTGACCAGCAATTACTTCTTCTATCTGGTTTCTCTTCTGTCCGAACTCTTAACCGCTCTGACTCTTATTTCGTCTTCTGACTACGTTCTGGCCGCTCTGACTCTTCTCTTCTTCTCCGACCCGAACTCTTCTTTCGACCGACTGAGCGACTGCACGACTGACTGAATGAATTCCTTCCTTCTAACTCTGACAGCTTTCACCCAGTTATATACCTTTAGCTTTGCGGGTGCCTCACGTGCATTTATAGGTGCGTCACGTACATACTTATTATCAGGTGGAACTTATGGCTTCCAGCTAACCGTACTAGCCATCTCCCTAATTGGGGCTCCTTCAACAATAAATATTGGTGAGGATGTTGAGGGAAAGGTACACTCATACATTGCTGGTGAGACTGCAAACTAGCGCAACCACTGTGGAAAGCAGTATGGAAATTTCTCAGAAAACTTGAAATGGAACCACCGTTTGATTCAGTTATCCCACTCTATATACCTTGGTCTATACCAAAAGGACTTAAAATCAGCATACTACAATGATGCAGCCACATCAGTGCTTATAGCAGCTCAATTCACAATAGCCAAACTACAGAACCAAAAGAAAATGTGGTATGCAAACACAATGGAATATCATTCAGCCATAAAGAAGAATGAAATTTGGCATTTGCCAAATTGACCAGTGTAACTCCACATCATGTATAACCACAATAATGGAATCCTAATTGGAACAAGTTATGCTTATTTTATGTATGTATAATATGTCAAAATATACCCTACTGTCAGGTATGTCTAGAAAGAACAGATTTTTTTTTTTTTTTTTTTTTTTTTTTTTTTTTTTTTGTGGTACCGGGGATTGAACTCAGGGGCACTTAACCACTGGGCCACATCCCCAGCCCTTTTTTGTATTTTATTTAGAGACAGGGTCTCACTGAGTTGCTAAGTGCCTCGCCATTGCTGAGGCTGGCTTTGAACTCGCGATCCTCCTGTCTCAGCCTCCCAAAGTGCTGGGATTACAGGCGTGCGCCACCACGCCCGGCAAGAACAGATTTTTAAAAAAGAAAAAGAAAATGAAGAGTTGAGACAGACAAAAACCAACGAACAACCCAAGATCCTGAGCTCTGTGGATCCTGACATCATGGTGTGGTCATTAGCCAGGCATGGAGTCAAACAGCTGCAGGAGTGAGGTGTGCAAACTGGCTCAGGCTTCTCCACACGGACTCCAGGCAGGAGCACATCTGAGCCCACCATGAGTCTCCTCTGCCCCCACCTTGAGCCATTTCAGAAGGAGACTTGCTTTCCTTGACCTAGTGTAGGTGGAGATTTTTCCCTTGGGTCAGTGTAGACTTGATTCACTTTGAGCTGGTTGCTTTAGCCAGAAGGATTTCCTTTCCTGGTCTTCAGGCCCCTCCCTGAGGTGTGTCTTATGAAGTGTTTAAAAGGCAATAAAGAAGAGTTATGAACTGAAGAAATAAGATGGATAAGAATTGTATCTTGGATTTCCACACTGGAACAGTTAGAGCTCATGCTAGAATGAAGGGGTCACTCTCAGGTTTGCTCAGAGAGTAAAAGCCAAACAGAGAAAAATGTTTGCTCAGATAAGAGAAAGATTCCATCAAGAAAAATAAGAAGATAGGAGAGAAAGAGACTTGAAGAAGGTATAGTGTTCCCAATAAGTAAACATTTTATTTTACTTTACAATAGGCAGAAAAACACTCTGATGTTTGTTATTTTTCCAACTATCAGTATTTTAACTGAATGAAGACTAAAGTACATTATTTATCTTTGGTCTGATTTGGGAAGAAAGGCCAGAACAAGATTTCTGGGTTATTCTTTTCCTAAGAAAATCTTTGCATTCCAGGCCCTTATGACTGATGAAATACACAGAAATGTTCAAAATGCTACCTCTGCATTTATCCACCCAAATGTAAAGAATTTAAAATTGAAGTAGGTTGTTCTAAGGGTAAACAATAATCTACTATTTGTGCTTCCTGTAAATAAAGAAAAAATAACTAAAGTTCATGAATAATGTAAGAAGCTGTCTTTATTCAGTGGTTTCAAGATTAATCTCCAGCTCAATCTATTATCTGAAGAGCTAACCAGAAACTAGACCAACCAGCTTAAGTTTTAACCTTTTTGTCTTTCATCCCTAAGTGCCTCTGGAAAAAGATATAAAAGTACAAGGAAAAGACCAGAAGCCTTGCAGGGGGAAAAAAAGTGAAAAGAAAAATGTGGAAAGATGGGCAAGTTGTATTTTTCCTAATCTCAGAAAAGACAGATTTTGGACTACACTGCTCTGCTACTGTGTTTGAGTCATTAACCTTCTGGCCAGAGATTTTTTCTCCCAGAAATCACATGTGCCCACCCCTACCCAAACAAGAATATCTTCAGTGCTCCATCCATTTGTTTCCACTCACTAAACAAAGCCCATGAAAACTATTAATATGTCCAGGTTTGCTTAAAATACTGTTGACATCAATTAAGCCATGGAAACATAAATCATAGGGTGCACTAGGGAATTAGAAAGAGAACACGGGGCAGCAGTGGGTGCTTCCAACTAGGTTTCTGGGGCTGGAGTAAGGTGAAATTAAAGTGGCCACAAACAAAAGATAGGGATGCAGGGGGCTGGTTATACAAATACCACTACCTACCACTTCCAGAGGAACAGCTTTCAGATTCCAAAGGGACCAACTGACATCAATTACAAAACGCTTTTCTAGATTCCACAGACTTTCTCAATCATGGAATTTTTTAGAAGTTCAAGAAACTGCCATGCTGCCCAATTTAATAAATGCTATTTATATTATCTCTCCCTCCTCAGAACATCAAGTCAAGAAAACATTTGTAGGAGCATATTCCTGCTCATACAAGACCTTAAAATGCAAAAGAAGATCACACAGACTTTAAAATTTAAATTCAGACATTAAGTAATTTTAGAACAAACTTTTGCCAGGCATGGTATCACAGGTCTGTAATCCTAGCAATTCAAAAATCTGAAGCAGGAGGATCACAAGTTCAAGACCAGCTTCTGCAATGAAGTAAGACTCTAAGGTCTCAAAATAAAAAATAAAAAGAACTGGGGATTTCACTCAATGGTAGAGTGCCCCTGGATTCAATCCTGAGTGCTGAAAAAAATAAATAAATAAATAAATAAATAATCAAACTGAGTTGAAATAAGAACTTTTCTACTTATATCTAAGATACCAAAGGACTTGCACATGTGAGGCAAGCATTCTATCACTGAGCTACACCTCCAGGCTTAAGATTTTAAATTACCTTTCAGTGAGGAAAAAGGCATTCTCCAAAAGGAGAGATGAAAATAAGCTAAGAAAATCATAAATAAGATAAATTTGTAGGCATGGATATCAGTCCATATTCATTACAAATTTGCATTTACAAGAGAGTAATTAAAAATGTTAATCTCAGAGGTTTAATCTTGGTAATTCTGTAACCCCCTCTCCAGGTCACTGGAAATATTCTATGAATAATTTTAGCCTCTTTTGCAGTTGCAAAGTGATTTATTTATTTTTTGGGGGGGGTGGAGCAGGGAGGACTGGATATTTGAATGAATATATCATAATATTACCCAGGATCTTTGGAAGAATTACAACTCTCTCCTAACATGGCACAGGAGATTCAAATTATTCCTTGGGGTCACAGGCAAAGCTGGGAGCTCTGGAGGTAGAGGCTCTAAGGGTACAGATATGAAGGACTAACCAATACATTTTTTTTTTTTTTTTTTTTTTTTTTTTTGGTACCAGGATTGAACTCAGGGGCTCTCAACTACTGAACCACATCCCCAGACCTTTTTTGTATTTTATTAGAGACAGGGTCTCACTGAGCTGCTAAGTGCCTCACCATTGCTGAGGCTGGCTTTGAACTCGTGATCCTCCTGCCTTAGCCTCTAACCAATACATTTTAAACAAAGGATTCAAGACTGTCCCTATCAGTTGTCTCACAAGTCCTCAAATGGATACACGGGTGTAATTTTTGTAGCAAATAGGGGGAGAAGAGGGAATGAAATTAAATGCATTCTGAAATAACAACAACAACAAAAAAAGTTTATAATGTTTTAAAGGATTTTTCCCAAGATTTTTTTTTTTTGGTGGTATGGGGGTGGGTAGTTACCGGGGATTGAACTCAGGGGCACTCGACCACTGAGCCACATCCCCAGCCCTATTTTGTATTTTTATTTAGAGATAGGGTCTCACTGAGTTGCTTAGTGCCTCAGTTTTTTGCTGAGGCTGGCTTTTAACTCGTAATTCCTCTGTCTAAGCCTCCAGAGCCGTTGGGATTACAGGTGTGCGCCACCACACCCAGCCCCAGAGATATTATTTTAAATGGAAGTCTGGAAAATAAAATTCTGGATGATCTTGACATTTTCTGGAAAGAAACATAACATGCTTTTTTAAAAAATCCCCTCGCAGGTTTAAGTTCTGAAATCAGTTCCATGCAGAAAACTCAAAGTAATAGTTCTTCTCCTTCTTCTCCTCCTCCTCCTCCTTTTCCTTCTCCTCCTCCTCCTTCTCCTCTTCCTCCTTCTCCTCCTCCTTTTCTTCTTCCTCTTCTCTTCTTCTCCTCTTCTTCTTCCTCTTCTTCTTCTTATTCTTCTCTCCCTCTCCTCCCCACTCTTCCTCCTCCTCCTTCTTCTTTGTTGTTGTTGGTACTGTTATTGGTATTGGGGATTAAACCCAGGAGTGCCTTACCACTGAGCTCAGTCACCAGTTCTTTTTATTTTTCTATTTTGAGACAGGGTATCTCTAAGTCGCTGAGGCTGGCCTCTAACTTGTAATCCTCCTGCCTCAGCCTCCCAAGTAGTTGGGATTACAGGCACGCACCACCACACCTGGCTCAAGGCTCTTCTTTGAGAATCAATATCTAAACTGAGTGATGACTAAAACTGGCTAAAATTTGCAAACCACAGCAAATGCTTTATAACAAGAAAAGAAAAAAAAAAAATCCTTTGTGCTTTGGAAAAAACGCAAAATCACAAGTGCTTTGTTGTTGTTGCAATTCTTGTTGTGGTTTAACTAACGTAACTCTAAATGATTTAGACCATATGGAGAACACATTTCAATACTCTGTAGATCAAATTATACAAGCTTCTCAACTTTTAAGTTTTCGTTAATGCTATGGGTCAAATAAGAGTAATTTCAACAATTACATCACAGTTTCATTGTACAAGAAAAGAATTCAGGAGAAAAACCTGTAATTTTGATTAAGTATCCAATTAAATCTATTGCTGTAAGTACCAAATAAATCTTCTGTAGCCTAAGCACATAAGGAATTTAAAAATAAAAGCCTACATTAATCTTAATTTTTAGTGAAATATTTTATAAAATAGTTCAAACTGATGCTTCTTTTTTCCAGTTTTCCTAAAATGTATTATATTTTGCCCGTTCAACATTAGAGATTAGAATTGTTACATTTAAAATAAGGTTTCCATAGCTAGGCATGGTGGAGCCAGTCTGTAGTCCCAGTGACAGAGGAAGAGACAGGAGGATAACAAGTTCAAGACAAGCCTGGGAAATTTAGGAAGTCCTGTCTAAATATTTTAAAAAGGCTAGGGATATAACTCAGTAGAAGATGCCCCTGTTAGATTCCGGGCAGGGAGGCCATACTTCCCAGGTAGCCCAACCAGGCCACACCTCCCGGGTACCTTAAGACAAGACAGGCCTCCCAAGCACCTAAGGCTGGCCATACTGCTGGCCACACCTCAGGTGCCTTTCTGAGCCAATTACAACACAGGTTCCCCTTTCACCCCTGGCAGCCTATGGAATTGGGGTCCCCTCTGGGGGGGGTCCCTCTGACCACCAGTTTGCTACTTAAGCCTTCTCCGAACTGAAACCTTCTTCTTTTCCTTTTTCCCTTCCCTTGCCTGCTCTTCCACACCACAATTTCCCTATCCCCTTCCCTTCCACATGGCCCCTGATAAACCCCTTTTTTACTGACACGGCATTCCCGGCATGAATTAACTTTGTCCTACAGACCCTGAGTTCAATCCCCAGTATTTAAAAAAAAAAAAAAAAAAAATCAGGCTTCATGCCACATACTAAAAGATATAATATTCCCCACTTTATCTGTAGTATTTCCTCCATTACTCATTAGATTACTTCTTTGTCTTTTCACAGACTTTTGAAACTACAAAGAACCTTAAGGACATAGTCCATACACTTGCCTTCCCTGTTCCCACCACCACCTGAGCCCCAGCTAGTCATTTCTCATCACAACAACTGAAGGAGCCTCCCATCTACATGGGACTCTCTTCCATTCAGTCTTCACTATGTTACCAGAGAGATCTCTTCAGGGATCTGCTCAGTACTCAACCAACTCCCATCATTCCATCCACCCCTCAACACCACCAACCCACAACAGGCTCACCTTAAAATCCTCCCATTTCTTTCCACTGTACTGATAATAAAATTAAAACTCCTAGCCGGGCGCGGTGGCGCACGCCTGTAATCCCAGCACTTTGGGAGGCTGAGGCAGGAGGATCGCGAGTTCAAAGCCAGCCTCAGCAATGGTGAGGCACTTAGCAACTCAGTGAGACCCTGTCTCTAAATAAAATACAAAAAAGGGCTGGGGATGTGACCCAGTGGTAGAGTGCCCCTGAGTTCAATCCCTGGTACCACAAAAAAAATAAATAAATAAAATTAAAACTCCTGACTTCACCAAGGTCTTGCAAAACCTGGTGCCTAATGAGGTCTCTGCTTGCATCTCGGATTGCGCTCACCCTCACTCCATCACCGTGCAAAGGCTGCTCAGACTTTCAGCCCATGCTTCCTGAGGCCAGAAATGCTCTTTCCTACCTGTCTGGCTGATTCCTCTTCTTGAAGCCCTTTTCTGCAGATGCTAATGCCCTGTGAATAAATCCCTAGTAGAATCTATGTAAATTTCCAGCTGATAGGCTTGTCTTAATTGCTTACTTCTGCCCCTCTAACTAAAATGGTACAAAGTCAGTATGAAACGTGATTGCATCCAAAACGCTTTTTTGGTTCTGCTTTTTGAAGGCATGAGATGAGACCCACTTTGAATAAAAGTAAAGCTAATGCTCACACGCATTATGTTTGTAACTTGTAATACTCTTAAATCTCTTTATCCTCTGAAGAAGTAGAAGACTGAATGCAAACAAAGTAAGATACGGCAGGGCTGGGGTTGTGGCTCAGCAGTGGAGCGCTTGCCTCGCACGTGCGGCCCGGGTTCGAACCTCAGCACCACGTAGACATAAAATGCATTGCATTGTGTACAACTAAAGTAAATAAATGAATATTGGGGGCAAAAAAGTAAGATGGGGCAAAATGGGGCTCAAATGGGGCAAAAATCTGCCATTGTTTTGTTGGATTGAAGAGCTATGGGTGACCAGCAAGTTTTGTGAAATTGGTCTGTCTTGTCTGCTACTACCCTGCACCACAGATAAAAATGGGTCCCAATGAGGAAATGGACCTCATGCTATCTGACCTCTTCAATTAGAAGTACATTTTAAAAAAAACTAAGTCCACCACTCACCCCAACCTTGATATCAGGTGTGCTTATGGTTATCAAGGTGATGTAGAAGAGGGGGAAGAGGAAGAATTTTCTTTCTCTTCTACTGAATCTGAAGAATGAGGATCTGAAGATTTCCCAAGAGCTAAGACATTTGTAGAAGGCCCTCTGATGTCTTATCAGTGTTTACTAGGCTTTGTTGGTTAATGATGGTGGCAGGGAAGAGTAGTTAGATAAACCCTTTATCATTGTTTCAGTGTCTCTTAAACAAGTGGCAAAAGGTCTGGGAATGTAGGTCAAAAGAATCCACATCCTCAGTAATTTACTCAGTAATATTCGGAGAGAAAACAGAAGTAAATTGACCTATAAATGTATTGAGTGCTTCTGAGTAGTGCTTTGGGAGTCATTTTTTTTTTTTAACTGGGGGTTGAACCCAGGGACACTTTACCACTGAGCTATGTCTCCAGTTCTATTTTATATTTTATTTTTATTTTATTATTTTATTTATTTTATTTTATTTTATTTTATTTTATAGACAGGATCTCACTAAATTGCCAGACAGGACTCAAATTTGCAATCCTCCTGCCTCAACCTCCTGAGTAGCTGGGATGACAGGTGTGTAGCACTGTACCCAGCTTTGGGATCATATCTTAAAGGAATATATCAAATAATGGACTTGTGAAATATTCATACTTTTTTGACTTTTATAGAAAACCGTGATGCTTTATTTGCTCTTTGAAAGCATGATGTATAATCTAAATAAAATTTTCAAAATACATTTGTCTGGACCTAGAAACATTCTGTTTTAACTTCAGTGTAAAATGAAAAGGTTATAAAGTTAGAAGATGCACAATAAATGTTACTAGAACATACTAATATCACAAAGCTTACAAAGAGAAGTCTTTCAATTCAATTCTTTAATTTTTAGGCTTTGATAATTTATCAAATAAAACCACCATGCTCTTTTTTTTATATTTATTTATTTGTTTTAGTTGTACACAATGCCTTTATTTTTATGTGGTGCTGAAGATCAACCGGGCCCCGGGCTGCCACACATGTGCTAGGCGAGCGCACTACCGCTGAACCACAACCCCAGCCCACCATGTTCTTTTTTAATCTGAAAATTGTTCAGTTTAAAGTAGACTTGAAAAAAAATAAAGTAGATTTGAGCACACTCATAAAGAAAAATTAGAGATTTCAAGTTGGGCATAGCAGCGCATACCTGTAATCCCAGAGATTGGAAAGGTCAAGATAGGAATATTGCAAGTTAAAGACCAGCCTGGGTAACTTAAGCAGACCCTGTCTCAAAATAAAAAATAAAAAGAACTGGGGACATAGCTCAGTGGTAAAGCACCCCTGGATTTAATCCCCAGTACATGAAAAGAAAAAAGACACTTCAATGCCAAGTTTTATAAATAACCCCAAACTAAAATCAAAAATTCCTGGAATAAAGGATCACATAGTTAATGAAAATAATACATCCAGTTATAACAAATTAAATTATACATATGTTCAGGCCTTTAGCCTGAGCTACAGCTCAATTATGTTCACTGGTCATTTCTTTTTTTTTTTTTTCTTGGTACTGGGGATTGAACTCAGGGGCACTCGACCACTGGGCCACATCCTCAGCCCTTTTTTTTGTATTTTATTTAGAGACAGGGTCTCACTGAGTTGCTAAGTGCCTCGCCATTGCTGAGGGCTGGCTTTGAACTCGTAATCCTCCCAAGTGCTGGAATTACAGGCATGCGCCACCACGCCCGGCTCAGTGGTCATTTCTTAAATCAACCATAGGTATAGCATGAAACTGAAAATTAAATGATTTTTTCCACTGTAAAGGATCTATTAAAGTGATATTCACATCATGTATGGTAATAACTGAGTAATTCCAAAGATATTTCTGATGATGACTTTGAGACACAGAGCAGCTAAAATCTATTCTAATATCAACAAATTAATCATTTCCCATAATACCAGGATTAACTCTTTTACTTACCATTTCAAACTACTATATGTTTAACTAAACTGTTACTTTAATATTTAATCTTGCAAGGCCTTAAAGTGAAGCATAGGAAAATATCTCACATGTGATATGGCTCAATGAAGGGACGAGACTTCAGATTACTTATCTAAGATGCATTCAGAAAGAAGGAAAAATTAAAACATTAAGTTCTGGCCAGGAGCGGTGGCGCATGCCTGTAATCCCAGCACTTTGGAAGGCTGAGGCAGGAGGATCGCGAGTTCAAAGCCAGCCTCAGCAATGGCGAGGCACTTAGCAATTCAGTGAGACCCTGTCTCTAATAAAATACAAAAAAGGGCTGGGTATGTGACCCAGTGGTCGAGTGCCGCTGAGTTCAATCCCCGGTACAAAAAAAAAAAAAAAATTATGTTCTGTGTTTTATTTGGCCATTCAGTAGTTTTTTAAGTAAAAAACAAGTTTTAAAAATATATTAATAAAGTAATAGATAATACGTACACACATATCACTTAATCTGAAAATCACTGTCAAAGTAGTTTCCTATTTATTTATTTATTTATTTTTTTTTTTTTTTTTTTTTGGTACCAGGGATTGAACTCAGGGGCACTCGACCCCTGGGCCACATCCCCAGCCCTTTTTGTATTTTATTAGAGACAGGGTCTCACTGAGTTGCTAAGTGCCTCGCCATTGCTGAGGCTGGCTTTGAACTCGTGATCCTCCTGCCTCAGCCTCCCAAGTGCTGGGATTACAGGCGTGCGCCACCACGCCCAGCTCCGATTTATTTTGAAATTTTTATTTTCTTTATTTAATAATTTTTCTTGTTTGGCATGGTACTTGGGATCAAACCCAGGACCTTGAGCATGCTAGACAAATGCTCTACCATTGAGCTACATCACCAGCTTATTCAATAACTTTTAAATAAGCACATGCTACCAGGTTTGGTGGTACATGCCTATAATCCCAACAGTTTGGAAGGCTGAGGCAGGAGGATTGCAAATTCAAGGCCAGCCTCAGCAATTCAGCAAGGGTTTAAGCAACTTAGGGAGACCCTGTCTCAAAATAAAAATTAGGGACTGGGGCTGTGGCTCAGTGGTAGCGCACTTGCCAGGCATGTGTGAGGCACTGGGTTCGATTCTCAGCACCGCATATAAATAAATAAAATAAAGGTCTACCAACAACTAAAAAAAAATTAAAAATAAATAAATAAAAATTAAAATTATAAAGGCTGCAGATGTAGTTCAGAGGTACAGTGACTCTAGGTTCAATCCTCAATACCATTTTTGGTAAATAAATAAATAAATGAGCATATACTAACATCATTCAGGAAATTACATCTACAGGTAATACACAAACAAGCCATTAATTTATGACTTCCACTGTGTACTAACAAAGCTAATCATTTTCTATTTATTGTGTTCTGTCCTGTGGTAGTTGCCTTAATTAAAATGAGCCACTGCATATGTTATCTGTCTATATTGTGCTCTAAGTTCATAGAAAACATGGTTCATTCTTGAATCCTTCATAGTAACAATTCTCACATGAATTCAAAGCACATTCAGAAAAACAAGTAGTTTACAACTTAAAAATCTGAAACTTCCTAATATTGTATAGAACGGTAAAGCTCCACAAAATATCAAACCAAAAGATTCTTTTTTAGTCTGGCACAGTGGCTTACACCTGTAAGCCCAGCAACTCGGGAGGCTGAGGCACAAGGATCCCAAGTTTGAAGCTAGCCTGGGCAACTTAGACTCTGTCTCAAAGTAAAATAAATAAATTAATTAAAAGGGCTGGGGCCGGGCGTGGTGGAGCACGCCTGTAATCCCAGCACTTGGGAGGCTGAGGCAGGAGGATCATGAGTTCAAAGCCAGCCTCAGAGCCGGGCGTGGTGGCGCACGCCTGTAATCCCAGCACTTTGGGAGGCTGAGGCAGGAGGATCGCGAGTTCAAAGCCAGCCTCAGCAATGGCGAGGCACTTGGCAACTCAGTGAGACCCTGTCTCTAAATAAAATACAAAAAGGGCCAGGGATGTGGCCCAGTGGTCGAGTGCCCCTGAGTTCAATCCCTGGTACCACAAAAAAAAAAAAAAAAAAAAAAAAAAAAAAAAAGCCAGCCTCAGCAATGGTGAGGCACTTAGCAACTCAGTGAGACCCTATCTCTAATAAAATACAAAAAAGGGCTGGGGATGTGGCCTAGTGGTCCAGTGCCCCTGAGTTCAATTCCCAGTACCAAAAAAAAAGGACTGGGAATATAGCTCAGTGGTAGAGATCAAGTGGGTTCAGTCCGCAGTACCACAAAAATTAATAAATTAATCAAAATAAAAGTGGCTCCTTCCTTAAATATTAGGTCACATGAGAAGCTTCAGAGACTATTTTTTTCCTTCTGGGAAAACACATCTTTTCCTAGAAGATTAACATTCTCACAAAACACCTTTTAAGGGATGAGGTTATAGCTCAGTAGTAGAGCACTTGCCTAGAGTGTGCGTGAGGCACTGGGTTGATTCTCAGCACCACATACAAATAAAATAAAGGTCCATTGACAAATTAAAAAAAAAATGTTTAAATCTTTTAAATATCGCACGGAGAAGTGTAAGTTTATGCTTTTATCCCTTATCATAATTCCAAAATCCAAAAATTAGAAAATCAAATGTTTTCTCTTTACTCCTAAGACATGAAAATCTCGCCAGACTTGATAAGATCTGACTTGAACAAATGGGAAGCTCATAATCTTTCTTCATCTCACAGTTTACAGCAGGGCAAGCATCAAAGGAGGTCAGCAGGGCTATCCACAGTGAAGGACGGGTCAATCCTAGCTCTGCTACTGTCTTTAAGCCCATAGACAAGTTATTCAACCTCTCCCTGCCTACCTTTGTTTCATCCTGGGAAAGATGAAGATCTTCATTCACAGCTACCTCCTACTACTGTTGAGAAGTTTAAATGCTATGATGAGTATCAAGCACAGCAACTACCCATAAAATCAGTAAATGGTAGCCATTATCAATATCCATCTTATAAATATCTTGATGGTTTGAATTTCGTCTCCATGGCAGTTTTGTTTGTTGTTTAAATTATTTATTATATTTCTCTACAACAAGAAACAAAAAATAAATAAATAAAATAAAATTCTTATTGCATTTTTTTTTTTTTAGTTTTAGATGGACACAATATCTTTATTTTATTTTTATGTGGTGCTGAGGATTGAACCCAGTGCCTCATGCATGCTAGGCGAGTGCTCTTACCACAGAGCCACAACCACAGCCCCTCTTAATGCATTTTAATACGCCCATTTATGATTGCTTTTTCTTTGGAACTATTTCTTCATTCTATTATTGTACAAAGTTTTCCGTTATGCTGTTAGCCATTTTTACACATAGTACATACACAAAATGACCCCTAAAGGTCATTCAAATGCAAGGAATTTAAACCCCTTTTCCCTTTCCCATACATTGAGAGCAGTGGGGAAAAGATTTTATTATTTTTTTATTAAGTGATATTACTTGTAAGAGTGAGAAATATGAAAGCAGCTGAAAAGCACTGTGGAAATAAACCGTGCAGGCAACAACCCAAAGCACCAGCACTAACCTCAACTACACTTAATTGCTAAAAAAAAACTGACAAAATAGTTGACTTGAGGCTATGCTGTATTTGGAACAGGGGAATATTATTTAATGCAGTACGGTACTAAGGTGCTCAGTGCCTTTTGAACAGCACTATTGTACATTTCATGACAGGAAGAGAGAAAGGAGTATTGTGCCTTTTTAACCAGTGTATAAACTTCCCAGGCTAAACTATGGGAATGTGATTTTTACTGAAGATGTGATCATGCCACAAGAGATGGCCACGATGGCCACAGTCCTGTTTACCTTCTTTTTTTTTTTTTTTTTTTCCTGCTTTCTCAACAGTATTTTTTTTTTTTTCCAGTGCTAGGGATTGAATCAAGGACCTTGTGCATGTGAGGGCAAGCACTCTAACAACTGAGCTAAATCCCCAGCCTCCTCACTTGTCATCAGGAATACTGTTGTTCACATTAAAAATAAGTATACCTCCAAGTCAATGAAACTATACCACATGGGTTTAGGAAAAAAAAAAAAAAAAAAAGTACTGGCAATCTACTTTAACCAGAAAACAGATACAATCACTAATTAAAATTACCCATTAATTATATGAGATAACCATTTTATGTGTACAGATCTAGTGAAATCATTCAGCAGTTGTCACTATCACAAACTGATATGGGAAAATTACTAATATCGAGTGATCACAAATTGATGTCATTTGGTTCCTGTGATTTTTTTTTTTTTTTTTTTTTGGTACCGGGGATTGAACTCAGGGGTACTCGACCACTGGGCCACATTCCCAGCCCTTTTTGTATTTTATTAGACCCTGTCTCACTGAGTTGCTAAGTGCCTCGCCATTGCTGAGGCTGGCTTTGAACTTGCGATCCTCCTGCCTCAGCCTCCCAAGTGCTAGGATTACAGGCGTGCACCACCACGCCTGGCACTGTGATTATTTTTGGCATCATTCTTTGTTTTTACAAGTGGCAGGCAGGGAGGCTCTGATAGGTAACAACTGCCCTACCTCAACATACACCTGTAAACTTACTAACATACCCTTACTTCATCAAGTTACGGCCCACAGCACCCTTTCACACTATTTACACGAAACATAGATACTGATAAAATATAATCTCAGTCTGAGCCCTATAGGTGTTCTTTGTGTATCCCCTCCTACTTACAAGTCACCTGCGACTGAGTTTTGTTGTTGGAGGTCACTCACTAAAGGGTCATGGGGCTGAGACTTTATGAACAAAAACCAAAGGAAAAGTCTAAAAAGTTTCAGGTGCAAACAAAAAGCGTTTTGGTCATATTCAAGATTTGTTCAAATTACTGGTAACTAGCATTTCACATCCACCTTTTTTTTTTTTTCCCCAAAAAAAATATCAGCACACAGCATTGGTAGTAAATAATTTAATGTTTACTGAACCTTCCCAGCAATTCCCTTTTACCCACAGTGACCTCAGCCCACAGTAAACACACTTCATCTTTTAGAAGCAGAAATCATCAATTTTTTTAGATTTTTAATTTATATTAAAAAAGAAAGATAACATTAATTTCGGCAGGGCGCGGTGGCGGCATGCCTGTAATCCCAGCATTTAGGAGGCTGAGGCAGGAGGATGGAGAGTTCAGAGCCAGCCTCAGCAATGGCAAGGCACTTGGCAACTCAGTGAGACCCTGTCTCCAATAAAATACAAAAGAAGGGCTGAGGGCTGGGGTTGTGGCTCAGCGGCAGAGCGCTTGCCTTGCACGTGCGCGGCCCAGGTTCGATCCTCAGCACCACATAAACATAAATGCATTGTATTGTGTACAACTAAAGTAAATAAATAAATATAAAAAAAAAAAAAGAAGAAGGGCTGAGAATGTGGCCCAGTGGTCAAGTGCCCCTGAGTTCAATCCCCGGTACCAAAAAAAAAAAAAAAAAAAAAAATTAATATCAAAATAAAATAGAGAAAAATAAGGATACCTTAACATCTCTCATTAAAACAGCTGGGTATCTGTGTAGAAATACTTACTATTCCAATAAGCTGAGAAATATCCAGTGAAATAACTCTTTTTCTCTCTGCATTCCTCCTCTGGCTGCTCTAATATTTAATTTAAAGAAGGCACTGTATATATATGGCCATTTTTTTCTCTAAAATTTAGAACTTTCACTTAAAATTTATCTGTGCACTAAATGTATAACTATGCTCTTATTAAAATTGCTGCCGTGTCTCTCATTTCTGTTGTATTGATCTGCATGTCTATCTTGTGATGGTTACACACTATTTTGATTTGTTTTGTATTATGTCTTGAAATTGAGATGTGTAAATCCTTCAACTTTGTTTGCAGTTTTAAGATTGTTTTGGCTATCCAGGGCCCATTGCATTCCATATAAATTTGAGGTCTGTTTTTTTTGTTTTTGTCCCCTGCAAAAATGGATATTGGATTATGATAAAGATTGTGTTGAATCTGGAGAGACATTACTTTGGGTAGTATTGTCATCACAACAATATTAAGTCTTCCAAAACATTAAACATGGTGAGTTGTCTTTCCATTAAAAAAAAAAAAAAGAAAAAGAAAAAAAATTGCTGCTGTGTGTTTCAGGGACAATTCAATCAGTTGCACTCTGTAGCTCTGGTATGCAAATGAGGGCAAAGTGTATTCTGTTCTCTGCCTGCCCCTTTCCTTTCAGGCTACTCAGCCAGGCTTACTGTGGAGCCTAGTTTCTAGCTTTTCTTCTTCTTTCTTCTTTTTACCCCTTAAGTGACAACCCTATCTAAAACTGTCAAATAAATTATCTAAGTATTTCAAAATAAGTAGGACTAGTATGAATGGCACAAAACCTTCCGGCACAAACTAACCATGTGTTTCTCATTCCGCCCACACTGCTTTTACAATACCTTCCCGGATGGGGTGTGAGGGTGGGAGGAGTACCAGCCGTGAACACAGGGGATTAGCTTACTTTCTTCTATGCCCATCTTTTATTAGCCCTCCTGATGTTTCCTTGATAGATCTTCTCCATTGTACATCTCTATGTACCTTCGAAAACTAATCTGCGTTTTACAAGCCTACTTCTTGTTCAGAGAATAAGTAAAAAGAAGTTTGTTTTTTGTGAGGTGACAGCAATAGAATTGCAGAACGGGAATGGAATTTAGTTAGGGTTCAAATTTACATCTCCTTTATTCTTCTCTGTGATCCATCCACTTCAAGATGTAAAAAACTAAAGATGTCTGGAAAAATATATATTTCCCCCATCTAGTAGTTATTTCTAAAGCCAAAAAGTTTTCAATCAAGGCTTTCTGTGCACATAGGCCCCTTCATTAATTGAAAGTAATGACAATATTAATACTAAGTCTCCTTAATTCCTCAAAACAAAGACCAGCATTGGTGTGCCCCAGTCGAGGAAAAAAGGGAACCCTGGGTTGGGGTGTGGCTTAGTGGACCTGCTTAGCATGTGTGAGGCCCTGGGTTCAATCACCAGAAAAACATAAACAGACTTACTTTAAGTGAAGACATTTTAGTGTCATGTATATTGAACATGTTATATACCATCTCATTGAATATTCACAACATCCTGATCGTGTTCGTATATTATTACCATCATCACTTTAGAAAAGAGGAAAGAGCATCCGCTAATGATTGCCAGAGTCAGAATTTAAAACCATCAGACTTCAAAATCTAAGCTCTTAGAAAGTCCTCTTCCTATGTGTGCACTAAATATAAACACATGGGAAAAAATCTATAAAATTTTGTTTGCCAATTGTTTACATTGTTTATGAGGGAGGGAGAGATTACAGAAAAGTTCATGTTCTAAGTCAACATTCTCTTGTGAACATTTACCACATTTGTGACTTATTTAATCAGAAAAAAAGCAAACTCTTTAAAAATCAACACATCTTTACATCTTGCCAGAAAGGGAAAACAAAGACATTTGCTTGTTAGTGAAATTGGCATGATAAAAAACAGTATGTGGCTCTATTCAAATGTCAACTATTAATAAATACATTTGTAGCATACACTGACCCACATATACTGCAGCAACAAAAACTCTGCAGCTGACAGACTTCACATCTAACATAAAGCCTTGTTTTCTGATTTTGATATTGCATTTGAAAAAGTGAAGGGAAAAAATGAAGATCCTTCAAAAAGGCAAAGGATAAAATATGCAGATCATGTCAGATGAAGATTTCATGAGGAAACTAAAGATGCCTAAATGACAGAATAGAAACCTTTGGGAGAAACATCACAAAGTTTTTCTCTGAACACTGAAAGACATTTTATCTAAGATATTATTTTTAAAGAAGAACTAGATTGATTATGGGATGCCACAAAGTACAGAACTACAAACAATGGTCAGATATTAGAAAATAATTTTAGTAAAAATTTTAAATTGTGAAATTAAAAATTTACATTTTAAAGGTAAATCTATTCAAATGGACTATTATTTATTTATTTATTTATTTATTTACTTTAGTTGTACACAATGCCTTTATTTGTATGTGGAGCTGAGGATCGAACCCGGGCCGCGCACGTGCTAGGCGAGCGCTCTACCGCTGAGCCACAACCCCAGCCCCTCAAAATAATTTCTTAATGAAAAACTGAATATGACCATTTCAGAAAAATAGATACTTTGAAAGAAATTCTTCCACAGGGTGAAAGGCTCTACTCAATACCTCTACAGTAACTTCTAGTCCTGTAACTATGAAAAGTCATAGCTTAAGTCTCATTAGACTTATCAGAAAGTTTCATGTAAGATAACCGGTCAACTGTTTTTTGAGGGGTGGGATGGGGGCGGTTTTCCTAAATTATATAGGCGGAGCCACGTGTGGTAGTACACACCTATAATCCCAGCAACTCAAAAGGCTGAGGCAGGAAGATCATAAGTTCTAGGCCAGCCTCAGCAACTTAGTAAGACCCTCAGCATCTTAGGAGACCCTGTCTCAAAATCAAAAATAGAAAGAACTGGGGACATAGCTCGTGGGGATATAGCTCAATGGGAAGTACCCCCGGTTCAATCCTAACAAATTGTCCAGGCTGATCTTCCTGCCTCACCTCAGCCTCCAAAGTAGCTCCGACAATGGGGATACACCACCACATCCTGTCAACAAGTCAACTTTGACTTGACATTCACCATCACAGCTATTTACCTTGCTGCCTAACCATGAAGCTTATATATGGACTAGTAAAACCTGAAAGTTGATTGGGTCCTGATAATATCCTATTTAGAAAACACCACACCATGACCCCCAAAAAGCATTTTTGGGCATATGAGACCAATTTTCACTGACCATTTTATCTAAACCCTAAACTGAACTCAGAATCCACCCGTTCCAAGGAATTGAAAATTTTGTTACATCCTAATTTGAAGGTTTTAACCCGAAATCAAACCAATTTAAGGAAGAGACACAAAATCCAGAACCACCAAGTTTTACCTCCCATATAAAAAAATTTAACAGTAAACAGACAGTGGCACACACCTGTAATTCCAGCTACTCCAAAGACTGAGGCAGGTGGATACCAAGTTTAAGGCTAGCATCAGCAATTTAGCAAGACTTCATCACAAAATAAGAAAATAGAAAAGACCTAGCAATGTAGCTCAATGGTGGAGAACCACTGGTTTCAATACCCAGTACTGCAAGAAAAAAATTAAATAATAATAAAATCAACTGTCCCATTTTTAAAATGTTACTTAGAGCTCTGCTGTAAAGAACTTTGCATTGTGGGAACTCCTTCCTTTCTAGCTCTCCAGCCATCTTGGTGGCTGCTCTTGGCTGGGGCCGGAAGATGGTGGCCACAAAAGATGAAGTCATCTCTGGGGTGGATCAACTCTAGGCTCCAGCTTGTTATGAAAAGTGGAAAGTATGTGCTAGGGTGTAAGCAGACTCTGAAAATGATCAGACAGTACAAAGAAAAATTGGTCATCCTCGCCAACAACTGTCCAGTTTTGAGGAAATCTGAAATAGAGTGTATGCCACGTTGGCCAAAACTGGTGTCCATCACTACAGTAACAATAAAATTGAATTGGGCACAGCATGTGGAAAATGTGCACACTGTCTATTATTGATCCAGATGATTCTGATATCATTCTGATATCATTAGAAGCATGCCAGAACAGACTGGTGAAAAGTAAACCAGGCAAAATTTTTCTTTAATAAAACTTGGCAGAGCTTGTATTTAGGCATTGGAAATTGCAGTTATAAAAGTGAAAGTATGATTTACTGTTGACTTTTTTTGTAAGTTTTAAGTTTCTATTGTCATTCAAACTATGCTAATCAATTCTAAGACCTAGTTTGGCATTCTACATTTCAAAGATTTCTCTGAAAGCTGATGGAAATGACTGTAAACTCAGGGCAAAACGTCAGTTATTAGGCTTCTGTCAGCATTTGAAAAACATTTGAAATCAGACACAGAAGCAATACTAAGACCCTTTTCGCAATTTCAGAATTAAAGGTCTCTTGAGAATTCAAGTTAGAGGAGTGAACAGGCTTCGTGATGACTGTTTATTTTCTCAGGAAGGTTAATGTGTGATTTTCCATGAGTATTTTTTAAATATAAAACATGCTCACTTAGGATCTTTTGCCTGAGAACCAACTTCCTCTATGAGTAAAATTGGTTTTCCCTTCCGCCAAAGAAAAACTTCCTTAGGAAACTGGTTACCTTCTACAAACTCTTTGAAAAGCGTGGGATTTTTTTTTTTTTTTTTTTTGTCTTATTTTTTCGGTTTGCTTTTTTGTTCCTTTTGGTCTTTTCTTTTTGTCAATGAACCTTTCTTTCTTTCTTTCTTTCTTTGTGGTGTGCTGAGATTCAAACCCAGTGCCTCACACGTGTTAGGTAAGCACTCTACCACTAAGCTACAACCCCAGCCCTCCTTTTTTTCTTTTTGTTTTTGTAGTGCTGGGGATTCAAACTAGACCCTCACACCTGCTAGGCAAGTGTTCCATCATCCTGAGGGGGTGTTTATTGACAAGTCCTTTGAGCTATTTTATCTTTGTCATATTAAGACTTTGTTTTGTTTGAAAGCATTACTGATATTTTCTCAAATATTTTATAGCCATTTTTTGAGCTAGACTATGAACTTAAGACCCACAAGTAAAACATGTTATGACTAATGAGATTTTGAAAAATCAAAAAAGAAACTTAAGATTTGCTTCCCAGCCGGGCATGGTGGCACACGCCTGTAATCCCAGTACTTGGGAGGCTGAGGCAGGAGGATCTCGAGTTCAAAGCCAGCCTCAGCAATGGCGAGGCACTTAGCAACTCAGTGAGACCCTGTCTGTAAATAAAAATACAAAAATGGGCTGGGAATGTGGCCCGGTGGTCGAGTGCCCCTGAGTTCAATCCCTGGCACCAAAAAAAAAAAAAAAAAAAAAAAAAAAAAAAAAAAGATTTGCTTCCCAAACTAGCTCATTCTGTAAGAGGTCTCAGCTTTTGTTTCTGATGGTCCACTCCCATCAAAATAAGTACACATCTACAGCAAAGAGCTGGCCAGGTTTCAAAACCCCCGTTATTAATGAGAAATCTGAGACTGCTTATAAAAAAGGCTTACCCTCCTCTACTAGGCTTGGATGGGCTTATGGAAAACCTCTAGCATAGGCTCATCACCCATTCACCATTCACCACAGTTTTCTTGGAAATGGCGCAGATTTTAAGAAGCACTGTATTTTCACACTCCTTGTCTTTTCCCTATAACCACAAGTCACCATTAAACAACATGTTACAACATGTTATTTCTTTTGCTAACTGGCTAGGATTCTATAAGTTAAATACGTATAGCTTTAAAAACATTGCTTTAGATGGCAAGGTGGTACACATATGTAATCTCAGAGGCTTGGAAGGCTGAGGAGGAGGATCAAGGGTTCAAAGCCAGTCTCAACAATTTAGAGAGACCCTAAACAACCAAGACCTTGTCTCAGAATAAAAAACTTAAAAAATGGGCTGGGGATGTGACTCCATGGTTAAGTACCCCTGGATTCAATCCCTGGTACAAAAATAAATAAATAAATAAAATAAGAACTTTTTTTTTAGCTGGGCATGGTGGTGCATGCCTGTAATCCAGCAACTCAGGAGGCCAAAACAGGACAGTCTGAAATTTCAGAGGACACTCTCAGCAATTTAGGAAGGCCCTGTCTCAAAATAAAATAATAAAAGGACTGGGGATGTAACTCAGTGGTAAAGCCCCAATGAGTTCAATCCCCAGTTCTAAATATTAAAAAATAAAATAAAATAAAATATTTAATTGCCCTCCCGTTTTCTTTTGAACCCATTCTTTTTTGTTCTTTTGATTTTCTATTACAGAAAATTTTAAGCATAAACAAAAAGAATTGTACAACAAACACCCCTCTACCTATCATCCAGCTTCTACCAAATTATCTTCTTTATCCTATAGAAATATAGCATGCCTGCACAAAGATCTTTATCTGGATGATCATTTACATAATGTTTATCAAAGCTAAAATTGGAAGCTGAGCATAGTGGTGCACACCTGTAATCCCAGCTACTCAGGAGGCTGAGACAGGAGAATCTCAAATTCAAGGCATGAGCAACTTTGTGAGAGCCTGTCTCAAAATAAAATATAAGGGACTAGGGATGTAGCTCAGAGGTAGAATCCCCATGGGTTCGATCCTCAAAAGGTTAAAATTAGAAACACAAATGTACAAATATAGATTATTTGGAAAATCACAGAACAAAATTGATTAGTCAGGTGTGATGGCACACACCCATAATTGCAGCAACTCAAGAAATTGAGGCTAGCCTCAGCAACTGCAAGACCCTATCTCAAAATTAAAGAATAAAAAGGGCTGGGGATGAGGTTCAGTGGTAAACACACCCACGAGTTCAATTCCCAGTGCCAAAAGGAAAAAGGGAAAAATATGTATAAAAAGTATAATTTAATGTTTTTTAAGTACGTGTTAATATGCAGAAGATATAATGTTAACTAAAATGTTAACAATGATCATCTCTGACATTATTTCTGCACTTTTTAGTTTTAATAGATAAATGTTTTTCAATCTAAACTCTTGCTTTGTGGAAGACCATATATGTGTGTATTCTACTCCACAAAATAAATGACATGATAGTCATTGAGGGATTTTTTTTGGTTTGCTTGACATACTTGGGGTTTAACCCAGGAGCACTCTACCACTGAGCGACATCCCCAGCCTTTTTTACTTTTATATTTTGAGACAGATCTTGCTAAATTGCTAAAGCTGGCCTCAAACAGGATCTTCCTGTCTCAGCTTGTCCAGATGCTGGGATTACAGGCATGCACCATTGCCACTGCGCAGGGCTATGAAAGTCACCATACTTTGACAAGAGCAGTTTGGTGGGGGATGAGACTGGCAGGTTATTTAGAATATGTTTCCAATTCTGTGATCGCCTCCAAAATAATCCAGTGGAAAATGGATGATGGGTGTAGAGTAATTTATAGAATTCTCCTTTATATATATTTAAATTTTTCCATAACAAAAAATTTTTTAAATGCATTCAAGAAAAAAATGGGAAGAGAGAAACTAGAGGCAAATCATCGGAAGAGCAGAGGCAACTCTTTCAAAAGTTTATTTTAAAGCAAAAGAGAGAAATGGGATAGCAATAGGAGAGTGTCTGAGATCTAGGGGAAAAAAATGTAAGAGGAAGTATAACATTTGCAAATAAGCCAGTAAAGAAAGAGCCGGGGTGCTGGAGCTATGGCTCAGCGGTAGAGCACTCCTCTCACATGTATGAGGACCTGGGTTCAATCCTCAGCACCACATAAATAAAATAAAGGTATTGTGTCCACCTACCTACAATATAATATATATATATATACACATATATATGTATATATATATGTATATATATATGTATACATACATGTATATATACATATATATATACATATATATACATATATATGTATATATATATATATTATATACCTACAACTAATATATATATGTGCAAATATATATATATTAATTAAAAGAAGGGGGAGGAATGATAAGGAAGAAATTGGGAGGGAAGAGTCCTTTTGTTATTTTATTTTGATGGAGGGAAGAGTCTAGGTAGGCAAAAGGGGAACAGATTTTTTGTGTAGGCAGAAAGTAAGAGGGTCCATGCCAATATGACAGACTTTAAATGTCTCTGTAGAGATGCTGGACTGGCTCAGCAGGTTAACCTGAACCTCAAAGGATTTTAAGCAGAAGAGTAGCATGTTAGATTTGCACCTTAATTATAATTAACAGTATAACCAAGGTGGAATTTAATTTAGAATGCAAATTGCCCCCTACTGTTCATTCTTGCATTTTTTTATAGTGCACCAAAACCTTCAGTGTTGAAGTAAATTCTTTTGAATGGCATTTTATATCTTTCTTAAATCTTTTGAGTCAAATAATAAACTTTGTCTCAAAACAGAACATTAACACTTATTATGTCACTACCCAATTGCCAACATTAGAAAAATGTACTGTTTTTATTTTTTGTTTAAGTTGTAGATGGACACAATACCTTTCTTTACATTTATTTTTATGTGGTGCTGAGGATCAAATCCAGTGCTTCATACATGCTAGGCAAGCGCTCTACCACTGAGCTACAACCCCAGCCCAGAAAATGTAATCTTTTATGCTTTGCAATTTAACGTGGGAAAAATGTCATCCCATAACTGTTACAAATCATATTTAAATTCTGATGAAAGCAATCATTTTCATGTTTATTCATTTATTTTTATTTCTTTCTCACTTCATTGTTAGTAAATTTTATTGGGGCTGAAGGTACAGCTGTTATATGATGTGTTTCAATAAATTGAGAAGTCTTTTTAAGTACAGAAGAAAATGTTTCTTGACTATTTCCCTTATCAGTCCAGACCTTCCTTCTCAAAAAACCTTAAGCTTTTAAATCCACATAAAATATTTAGTTTTCATTATCTAGGCATAGAGCATAAGAAACTGTAGACAGAGTAACCATACACACATACACACAAGAACTCCCCACTGCAGACAAGAAGTCACATCCCACGGAGAGTCTGTTCTTTGCTGTCTCATTAACAAATTATTTCAATACATACCTTCTGTTGGTATGCTGTAGAAAGCTTTTATGTTTTCCAGATGTAAACATCCCTTGTAAGTTTTAATTTTTTGAGGAAAGAAATACACAGACATTAAACAGAGTATTGAATAAAAAGAGAAAATCAGAAAAAATATGGGCCAATTTTGGGTTATTTGCAATTTAACTTTGGTTTAGGCCTCAAAGATTGAAACCACAGGTTCCTAGTAAATAATCTATAAAATGTCTCATAAGCATTGGGAGTGGGATGGAAGTAGAGGATGATGTTTTTTGCTGTCATGCAAGAGTAAACTTTTTCTGTAAAGGGCCAGATAGTAAATATTTTAAGCTTTGTGCTTTGTTAAAATTATTCACCATCGCTGTTGTACCAAAACTGCAGAAAAAATACTCCACCAAGTGAACATAGCTGTGTTCTGATAAAACTACATTAAAGGACACTAAAATTCGAATTTTCACATGTCACAAAACACTGTTCTTTTAACTGCTTTTAACTATTTAAAAACAAAAAACATTATTAGCTCACGAATTGCACAAAAATGAGCTAACACAGTTGATCAGGCCTGTGATCAGTAGTTTACCCACTTCTGCTATAAAAGATTCATTGTTTGCTTTTTAAATGAATCAGCATTTTTGAAAACCTCTGAAGGTAAACAGCCCATCTTATTCCAAATGAAGATATTATCATAAATACCAAATAAATGCAAATTGAAAAGAGCAAATGAATACATTTATTTTTAAAAATAAAAAAGCTTGTCTACATATATAAATGCTTGGCAGCAAGATGAATGTAGTTAACGGATAAAGCCCTGAGAAGGGAGTTCACGGCTATGACAGGAGCTGCAATAATACGATGTGATAACAAGGGCAAATCACTTAAACTTTCTTGACTTCAGTTACCTCATCTGTAAAATAAGCCCATTAGATTAGATTATACCTAAACTTCCTTTTAGTTCTGAGTCTCCATCAGCTCTAATGAGTCCTGCATCAAATAATTCATCTAGCCTGTATTCTTAGAATTTATGGGCCCTGAATGTGTAGAACAATCCTAAATTGTGGTAGTCTTTATTCACCACTGAATCTCACCCCAGAACTAGCCAACTACCTAAAACACAGTAGGAACTTAATAAATGTGTTGAATAAATTTTTAAAAACACAAATTCCCTTACTGTATAAACCAACATAGAAAAAATAAATAAGGTATTCATTTAGCAAATATCTCTGAACAGGGGCTGGGGATGTGGCTCAGCGGTAGAGCGCTCGCCTGGCACGTGCACGGCCCGGGTTCAATCCTCAGCACCACGTAAAAATAAACACATTGTGTACAACTAAAGCAAATAAATAAATATTAAAAAAAAAAATCTCTGAACAACAACAACTATGTGCCAGGCATGAAACTAGATAAGATTCCAAGGGTAATAAGACAACATACTTGTCAGGGAATTTGACAGCCCAGTAGACCTAAAGGCAGAAAAGGCTGGAGCACAAAGGGCAGTGATAAAAGTCCTTTACTAGTGGGGCACTGTGGCGCACACCTGTAATCCCAGGTACTAAATAAGCTGAGGCAGGAGAATAGCAAGTTTGAGGCTAGGCAACTCAGAGAGACTCTCAAAATAGAACTTAAAAAAGGGATTGGGAAGCTAGCTAAGTAGCTCAGTGGTAGAGCACTTGTCTTACACATACATCTCATATGTACCAGGCACTAGTTCAATGCCTAGCACTGTCAAAAAAAAAAAAAAAAAAAAAAAAAAACCTCTTATTTACTGATGCCAATTTCCTTTTATGTTCCAACGTAAACATTTAGTAGAGAGATCAAAATCTAAAATAAAAGATTATTTCTGTATCTCTGATCCATGTCTATAGAAATGAATAAATATTAATTTCTGTCATCTGCTCGTTCTCTACACAGTCTCTTTTTTGTACACACACACACACACACACACATACACACACACACATTCCTGATCCTTCTAATTCATGACCTTTTAAAATCTGTCATCTCTGGAAAATGTAAATTTTTTTAATCAATGAATGAGGATTGTTACATAAATGAGAGTTACAGTGATGAAAAAAAGGCATAATAACGGGGAGGGAGAAAGGGAAGTTCAACAAATTGGACAGGGTGGAGTGGGGGGGAGGGAGGGGAGATGGGAATAGGGAAGACAGTAGAATGAATCGGACATAATTTTCCTTTGTTCATATATGAATACATGACCAGTGTAACTCCACATCATGTACAACCACAAAAATGGGAAATTATGCTCCATGAATACATGATATATCAAAACACATTTCACTGTCATGTATAACTAAAAAGAACAAATGTAAAAATTAAAAACAATTAAATAGATAAAAAGGCATAGTAGACAAATACAGAAGGCGTTATCATCTTTGGGTTGTGATGTCTACCATCATGTGATCAAGCACTAACTGTCCCCAGCACAGCAATAGCACTGGGCTGGGGAGGAAAGCAGAGTGTACAAGGACCACTGATGCTGAGTGAAGAAATACAGTGGCTTTTCTCTTATGACGGCTCCTATTTTAATCAGTGAAATAATAAATAAGCAAAGATAAAACTGAGAATGAGAGGAAGGGGGAAAGTTTAAGGCAAAAGAAATAACGATATAACCAATTTCTTTTTTCACATAACCTCTAAGATAATTTTTTAAAACTACATCCTTATTGATTTTTTTTTTTTTTTTTTTTTTTTTGTGGTGCTGGGGATTGAACCCAGGGTCTTGTGCATACAAAGCAAGCACTCTATCAACTGAGCTATATCCCCAGCCCACTTATTGATTTTTAAGCCAACATTTTAAATATTTCATTTTTACTATGTCATTTTCTATAACAATAACTAGTGTTTAACTAACATTATTTTCTGGTCATAAAGTTCCTAAATGTTAAAAAGAGCATTCTAGCTGGGCATGGTGGCACATGCCCATAATCCCAGAGACTTCAAGAGCTGAGGCAGGAGGATCACAGATTTGAGGACAGTCTCAACAATTTAGCAAGGCCCTAAGCAACTCAGTGAAACCCTGTTTCAAAACAAAAAAATAAAAAGGGCTGGGATGTAGCTCAGTGGAAAAGTGCCCCTGGATTCAATCGTCAGTACTGAAAAAAAAAAAAAAAAAAAAAACGCATTCTGTTTTGATCTTATTGAGCTTGGTTACTATTATCAGTACACAATTAATAAATATATTTTTATTAAATCATTACAAATAAAATGTAAAAACTTGCCGGGCGTGGTGGCGCACGCCTGTAATCCCAGCACTTTGGGAGGCTGAGGCAGGAGGATCGCGAGTTCAAAGCCAGCCTCAGCAATGGTGAGACACTTAGTAACTCAGTGAGACCCTGTCTCTAAATAAAATACAAAAAAGGGCTGGGGATGTGACCCAGTGGTCGAGTGCCCCTGAGTTCAATCCCCGGTACCACAAAAAAAAAAAAAAAAAAAATGTAAAAACTTATTAGAAATGTATCTCAGTACATCATCAGTACATTCAGGTATTTCCTGGCACCACAATTTTATATGAGGCAACTCATCAAAGTAGATCCTGAGCCGGGCGCGGTGCCGCACACCTGTAATCCCAGCACTTGGGAGGCTGAGGCAGGAGGATCGCAAGTTCAAAGCCAGCCTCAGCAATAGCTAAGGCACTTAGCAACTCAGTGAGACCCCGTCTCTAATAAAATACAAAAAAAAAGGGCTGGGCATGTGGCCCAGTGGTCGAGTGCCCCTGAGTTCAATCCCTGGTACCAAAAAAAAAAAAAAAAAAAAAAAAAAAAAAAAGTAGATTCTGAAAGAAAAACATAGCAATTTTTTTTTTAAAGCTTCTTTGACTTTTAAATGTCCCTTACTTCTCAATCATGGTCTTTCTTGTTTTTGTGGCATTATAATGTCATTAATGAAGTGGTGTTATGCATCTGTTTATTAGTTTTTAACATCCTAGCTTAGCTCTTTCACTCAGCAAATATTCAGTGAGCTGCTGCTTTTTTGCCAGATGTGTGCTGAACACTGAAGACACAACGGAGATGAGGAGTAAAAAAAAGGCCCTTCTCCCAGAGCTACATTTTAGTAGCAGAGACGGATAAAAACCAAGGAAACAACCAATAACCCAGATAAGTATAGACTAAGATAGGAACTAGGAAGTATATAACATAGGTAATTTGACAATAATTAGAGCTGTTGGCTTTGACTGGTGGTATCAGGGAAACCCTGTCTGAAGAAATAAAATTAAAACTGAGAAAGGACATTCTGGACAAGACACAACGCCTGACACAGGAAAACTAATACTCAATTATTACAATGTCTGTTGGTTCCTTAATACTTAAAGGCTTTTTTTTAAAAGTTATTTATATGGGAGCCGGGCGCGGTGGCGCACGCCTGTAATCCCAGCACTTTGGGAGGCTGAGGCAGGAGGATCGTGAGTTCAAAGCCAGCCTCAGCAATGGCGAGGTACTTAGCAACTCAGTGAGACCCTGTCTCTAATAAAAACACAAAAAAGGGCTGGGGATGTGGCCCAGTGGTCGAGTGCCCTTGAGTTCAATCCCCGGTACCAAAAAAAAAAAAAAAAAGTTATTTATATGGGACCATAGAGCCCACATTCCAAAGAACTAAACTGTAGAGGTGTGACTACATTTGACTTTAAAAGGTATGTTTGTGGGCTGGGGTTGTGGCTCAGCGGCAGAGCGCTTGCCTCGCACGTGCGCGGCCCGGGTTCGATCCTCAGCACCACGTAAACATAAAATGCATTGCATTGTGTACAACTAAAATAAATAAATAAATATTTAAAAAAAAAAAAAGGTATGTTTGTATGGTTACGGAGGCTCACACCTGTAATCCCAACATCTCAGGAGGCTCAGACAGGAACATCACAAGTTCTGGACCCGTGTCAGCAATTTAGCGGGGCTCTAAGCAAATAAGTGAGTCCCTATCTCAAAATAAAAATAAAAAGGGTTAGAGATGTGGCTCAGTGGTAAAGCACCCCAGTTCAATCTCTGGCACAAAAATAAATAAATAAATAAATAAATAGGCTGGGGATGTAGGTCAGTAGTAAAGTGCACCTGGATTAAATCTCAAGTACCAGAAAAAGAAAAAAAAAAAAGGTAGATTTGTCACCATCAAAGACATGGCACTGGTTGGAGTAGTTTAACACAGAAACAAACGAAGTAACTTATAATAAACCAAGAAATAGATGATGGTGATGTCCGGAAAATAAGCAGAGATTGTAGTGACAAGACACTATGAGACAAAAATTTAGGAAAAAATGGAAATTGGAGGAAGGCAAAACCAATAAGATTTTTTTGGTTGGCTATGGAAATTGAATATGGAAAAAGGATATGAAAAGTATCAAAGATAGTTCTGAGGTCTCTGGGTTTTGTAAGGCAAGACTGTGATGATGTTAACCAAGACAAACCATCTGAGGATAACATTGTTATGATTTGTTGACCACCTAATGCATATCAGGTTACTGTACAAAATTCAGAATATACAAATACTAGATTGATCCCTGGGATGATGAAGCAGAGACATACCTTACTGCATTTATGACTGTAGACAATTTTGGGGAGGGGGGTCCTGGGGATTTAACCCAGGGGTGCTTTACCAGTGAGTTATATCCCCAGCCACCACTCACTTTTTTTTTGTTTGTTTGTTCTTTGTTTTTTGTTTGTTTGTTTGTTTTGGGTTTTTTTTTGTTGTTGTTGTTTGTTGTTTCGTTGTTTGTTTTTGTTTCGTTTTTTGAGACAGGGTCTTGCTAAATTGCTTAGGGTCCCACTTAATTGCAGAGGCTGGCCTCAAACTTGTACTTGGGATCCTCCTACATCAACCAAATCCTGAGTCACTGGGATTACAGGTATGTATCACCATGCCTGGAATGACCATAGGCAACTTTGTTAAGATATACTCTGTATACAATAAAAAAAAAAAAAAAAAAAAAAAAAAAGAAAAGAAAAAAAAATTACAAATGCAAATGTCTAGAACCCTCCCAGAGGCTTGGAAGAGACATACGCACATGAAGAAAGTATTAAGTTTCATTAGCTTCCTAGTAAATCCTCCTACACATAACCCATAGGACAATGTGTTTTATTTGGCTGTAGATATCAAATGATAATGTAATGTGAAGAATTGGCCTATAGACTGTGAAAGAAGGTCTTGTGAGTTGTTGATCATGGTTGAAACCTCAAGAAGGTAAAATCTCCAAGAGAGAAAATGTAGAGAAAGGAGAAAAGAGGAGCATGTGTGGACCTCTGAGTAACACAGGGTTTAGGAAAGCTCTGATAAAGACAGTGGTTTCTATTGCTGCTTTAACAAATTACACAGACTAAGTGTCTTTAAATAATATATATTCTCTTACAGTTCTGCAGTTAAGAAATTCAAAATAAGCTTACCAGGCTAAAGTCAAGGCATTGGCAGGGCTAGTTTCTTCTAAATTTCTGGAAGAACACTGCATTTCTTTGCCTTTTCCAGTTTTTAGCGTCTGCCTATGTTCCTTAGCTTAAGCTCTCTTCCTCCACCTCCCCGGCACATCACTCCAAGTTCTGCTTCCATCATCACATTTCCTTCTCTGAAGTTCTGACTCTGATTCCTGCTGCAGCCATTTTACAAGGTCCACTGTGACTACATCTGGCAAGTTGACTAATCCAGGATAATCTCATCAGGGGAGCCTTAACTTAATCACATCTGCAAAGACTCTTGCCATATAAGGTAATATTCACAAATTCCAAAAATCAGTTCATGCACATCTTTGGGGTTTATTCATTACCCAACCCACTAATCAAATCACACCAACAAACTAAAATAAATAATAATAATAAAATAAAATAAAAAAGAGAACCATAGAAAAAATGGCAAAGGCTAAGCAAAGAGGAAGCTCAAGATTGTCTCAGTCAACTGTGTCAGTTAACTGAGTTAAAAAGAGGTGGGGCTGGGGTTGTGGCTCAGTGGTAGAGCGCTCGCCTGGCACCTGTGTGGCCCAGGTTTGATCCTCAGCACCATGTAAATATAAAAACGCATTGTGTACAACTAAAGCAAATAAATAAACATTTTAAAAAAAAGAGGTATAGTGGAAAGATACTGAGAAAAAGCAATTTGATTTGTTAAAAGAGCTTTGCCAGGTTGATTTTTTTTTTTTAATTTGTTTTAGTTGTACACAGTGCCTTTATTTTTACGTGGTGCTATGTTGCCGCCTGAAGTGATGGCCACTTGGAGCAACGAAGCCACAGGAAGAAGTTCAGAGGCGAACTGGAAACAAACAGCTTTTTATTCTTGATAACTTTTCTCTCTGGCTCTAACAACGACTAACACGCGCCACACACACCACCAAAAATGGCACAGACCCGATCAGCAATCTGGCTCAAGTCCCTCGAGATCCTGGGCCAAGTCCCATGAGACTACGGAAGGTGGCAATGCCCAAATATCCATGGCCCATAGTCAACCGCAATTTAAGCCATCTCCCCAAACAGGGCTCCTGCAGTGCTAAGGATCAAACCCAGGCTACACACGTACTAGGCAAGTGCTCTACTGCTGAGCCACAACCCCAACCCACCAGGTTGATTTTAAATAGAAACAACAGTAGACTCCACTTATCCACAGTATCACTTTCTTCTATTTCAGTTACCAGTCAACTGCTATCCAAAATATTAAATAGAAAATTCCAGAAATAAACAATTAATGAGTTTTTCACTTGCATGCCATTCTGAATAGTATGATGAAATCTCACTGTCATCCTGATCTATCGATCTATCCTGCCTGGGACATGAATCATTCCTTTGTCTGTATATCTACCCTCTATGCACTACTCACCCATTAGTCACTTAATTGCCATAGAAGTTATCAGATCCACTGTCAGGTATCACAGTGCTTGTGTTCAAGTAGCCCTCATTATACTTAACAATGGTCCCAAAACACAAGAAATAAGAGTAATGAAGCAGGCAATTCAGATATTCCAAATAGAGATGCCATAAAGTGCTACTTTCAAGTAAAAGGTGTAAGTAATACTTTGAAAGAAAAAAGACCATATTTACATAACTTTTATTACAAGGCATGGTTATAATTGTTCTATTTTATTATTAGTTATTATTGTTAAGCTTTTTAATTTTTTTGTGTGCTGGGGATTGAACCCAGGGGCACCTAACCATTGAGCCACATCCCCAGATCTCTTATATATTTTATTTAGAGGCAGGGTCTCTCTAAGTTGCTGAGGACCTCACTAAGTTGCTGAGGCTGGTTTTATACTCACCATCCTCCTGCCTCAGCGTCCTCAGCCACTAAGATTATAGGCATGTGCCACCGTGCCCCACCTATTGCTAAATTCTTACTGTATCTAATTTATAAGTCAAACTATATCATAGGTATGTATATATAGGAAAAAAACTTAGTACATATAGGATGTAATACTACCTAGTTTCAGGCCTCCACTGGGGGTCCTGGAATGCATCTCCTGAGGATAGGGGTACTACTTTGTATTGCAGTAGACTGAAGAGCAAATTGAAGAAGAGGACCTAAAGACATCAAGGGAGGACTTTAAGAAAAGAAGGTGAAAGAATTATCTAAGGAGGATACAGATGCTAGAGAAAATTTTTGCTGATTCTTTGTTATTATTGTTGCTGTTGCTTGGTTGCTTTGAGTTTTTAAGGGAGAAAGAGGCTTGAGCGTGTTTATAGCCTTAAGAGAGAAGGCATGCGATCGGCACCTGGTTACCCCAAATCCATCTTAAATAAATAAATATGCCCGTTAGTCTTCAAAATCAAAAGAGATATATATTTCAGTGGTTCAGTTCTTCTTTCCTAAAATTTTTCTAGCACAACCTGTAAGAATCTGTAGAAATTACATGCACACACACACACACACACACACACAAAGAAAGAAACAAAAGATATTTCTTTCTCCTAAAGTAATCTTATTTGTTCCATTTTACACCACAGTGAAGAACAGAAGAATCAGGAATTCTCCTTTGGTTGTGTGAAGCCCAACTCATCCCCCATCTCTCTCCTTTCTAAATATTCCTCATAAAGCAATTCATTGAGGCCAAAGCTAAACAGAAGACACCTGGGAACAACTGCCTGAAAGGCTGTTGTGGAAGTTGTTAACCTCATATAAACATGAGTAAACAGACCAAATAGCAGCTTGAAATATTTAGTTTAACCCTCTATGAATCTACCGGATGTACGAGTCATTTGTCTTGTAATTACCTTTGGTCTCCTAGGCACAAATTTATCTACTTCAAACATTCCCCAGCAGAGCAGCCTTCCTTTCTGTGATTAAAAAAAAAAAGAAGAAGAAGAAGAAGACGAAGAAGAAGAAGAAGAAGAGATGGAGTTTCCAGAACTTTTGTGCAACCACCTATGCAGTAAAGTCAAATTTGTATTTCTTTCCAATTATTTATCTCCACTACATATTCCACCAGAAGAGAATTTTGTCCTTCAAATCCAAACCAAATGATGCAAAATAGAGTTTTTAAAATATGTGCTCATTTGAACTTTCTCACTAACGTAACTGTTAAAATTTGGAGAAACTTTTCTTTTAAATATGATTTAGCAAAGAGTGGAAAACATTAAAGACTGCAGAGCTCAGCACCTGTTCAGTAATACTTAATGAAAAGCAGAAGCACCTCCCTAAGTCATGAATTCAAACAATTTTAAATTATTACCAGTAATGGGCCTGAAACCCATTATAATGGAAAGTGTGGTTTTTCTGTACCCTGGAATTTATATCATCAGCAACTCATTGGAAACAGGAGTTTTGGCTAGATCAGCAGAGAGAGAGAGAAGTCCACAATTGCCTTGCATCCAAGTAAGCATTCATGAGAGCTCAATCCAGCCAGCCCAGCATGGGAAAACACAACAGATGTAAATGGGTGTTTCCTCTTATGTTCAGTTTCACTCCTCTGCATTCAAGATTTGAATTCTATTCTAACATACAGATGTTACTTCTCCACATCTTACTGATTCATCAGGGGAAAAAAGCATGCAATTTAATAAAAGTACTAACTAATATTTATGGTTATTTACAGTTCATGGGATCCTTTTGTGTGTACCATCTTACATAACATGTAATGGACACACAACAGAAATCTGTTAAATCAGTCCTCTTGTTTTTCAGTATTTCACAGTGAACTTTCAGGAGGGTATAGATAAGTAGTAAACCCATCTGACAACTAAGAAAACTGTGCACTTCTATAATCCCAGTGAATTGGGAGGGTAAGGCAGGAGGATCCCAAATCCAAGGTCAGCTTCAGCCCATTTAGCAAGACCTTGTCTTAAAATCAAAAATCAAAATGGCTGGGGATGTAGGTCAGTGGTGAAGTGCCCCTGGGTTCAATTCCCAGTCCAGAAAGAAATAAAGAAGAAAATTAGGGCTAAAGAAACTGACTTTCTCAAGATCATACAGGAAAATGATGCTAGGTCTGTCTCAGTAAGTAAAAGACAGAATTGGGACTATTAATGGAATTTTCTGACTGGTAATATGGATTTTGCCACCATGACTCCTTAGATTGCTAATCACTTCAATTCTTACTTTTCATAAATAGCAAGACTCAGGGTATTTCTACTCCGGGTAGCACCCACCTTTAGGGAGGAGAATTGAAAGAGGAGCTAAAGGAAAAATTGGAATTGAAATTGTATTTGCTGTTGCTATGCCAAAGCTCACTCCATGGAGAAGGAATATATATCATCATCATCCATCACTATAAGAAGGAATAAGAAGACCTAGGTGTTTCTGGGAACAGGAGATTGAGGAGACAGAAGTAACACTGAAGAGTTACAAAACAGTATCACTGGGCTCCAACACACTGTATTTCTGGCAGAGGACTGAAGTCAGTGCACTTGAAGATAATCCTTAGTTATTTAAAATCAAAATAATAAATCTCTTAAGGACCCCAGGAATCATGAAACCTTTAAAGTTACCCATTTTATTGTGCATATCATGTCCTCCCAGCTTCTGCCACAGAATAAAGATTTCCCTGTTTTATTCCCCTCCTATTTCAAAAATCTTCTGTCCACCCCCACCCATACCCTGTGCAAGGACAGAGAACAGGTGAATTGGGCAGCTGGAAATGAAATTAATGTATCCTGTCATCAAGAAAAAAGCAACTGGATCTGCTACTAGATCACATTCACACTGAATATGTCATCCTCAGCCACTGCCTCAATCTGAATGGAATTTAAAGTGTGGCAGACACAGTGGTGTTGGGTCGGAGTGTAAGCTGCCTGTCATGGCCAGCCACAAACCGCCGCGGGAGAAAAACTCGGAGGCAGAGTAAAGCTATTACTACTTTTACTTCTTAGAGGTTAGAGAGGGAAAGAAAGATTTTTAGAGAGAGCTTTTCCTCGGGAGCCTCGGCCTAACTCTGACCAGCCATTACTTCTTCTATCTGGTTTCTCTTCTGTAACCGCTCTGCCTATGTTCTGGCCGCTCTGATTCTTTTCTTCTTCTCCAACCCGAACTCTTCTTCTGACCGACCGAGCGACTGCACGACTGACTGAATGAAGTCATTCTCCTAACTCGGACCGCTTTCACCCGGTTATATACCTTCAGCTTTGCGGGTGCCTCACGTGCATTTACAGGTGCGTCACATACATCAGGTGGAACTTATGGCTTCCAGCTAGCCGCAATAGTCCTTCCTAATTGGGGCTCCTTCATCGGAGTACATAGGAGGATTAGAGGAACACTAGAATGGTCAAAGGGGAGGGAGGGGAAGGAAGGGAGCAAGGGGGGATGGAGGGGAAAAAAGAAAAGGTGGATGAATAAGATGGATGTCATTATCCTAAATGCATGACTGAAGATTTGAATGGTCCGAATACACATTGTCTACAAACAGTGTTATGTAAAAAGATGCTCTATATGTTTATTATAAATTATAATGCATACTACTATTATAAATACAACACTCTGAATTAAAAAAAAGAAAAAAACAAATTAAATAGTGAAAAAAAAAAGTGTGGCAGAACTGCCACTGAAAACCAAAGCAAGCATTTAGTTCACAGGCTTTACTTACATTCTCATTTATCGCTCATCCCTTTCCTATCAGGCTTCATGTCTACTTACAGAGAGGAAATTTAAGGACACACTTAACATAGTAGAGCTAAAACTTGCACCCAAATCTTTCTGGTCCCAGATTGTAGGGCTCTTCACTACTACATCAAACTGTCCTTATTTGAATAAAATGGGATATCTAAAAATTAAAACAAATGAGAAAAATAGAAAAGAAAAAAATGCATGAGGAGATATCCAAATTCTTTTCAAAAAGGCAAATTCCATTCCCATGTGAAATATGCAGATGATGTTTCCTGTACATACACAAAATGTCACTGTAAATGACATTAATAAAGCATTTTCTATATTGCATGCATGCACCAGCAGTTGGGTGAATGTAGTGTGCGCCTGGGACCAGCTGCCACAGATGGTTTGGAAGAGATGGAAATGCCCTAGTGCTCTTCCCTGACCTGATTTCCACTGGAAAATAAATATCTGCTTTCTCACAGCAAACTGTAATGTTTAGGTTCTTCTTGATTTAATAGCAAGAGTCAAAAATATGCAATATACATAAAGAAGTAAAGAGATAGAGGCATTAGCCTCTTAGGGGAATCATAATATATATTATCATATATTATTATCTACATTCCAAAGCTGAAAAGTGCTGCTTTAAAAAAAAAAAAATTGTGGGGCATGAAAGTCTTCCTTGGTCCCATGCTTATATAAATATCACAAAATATGGGGCTAGGGCTGTAGCTCAGTGACAGAGCGCTTGCCTAGCATGTGCAAGGCACTGGGTTCGATCCTCAGCACCACTTTAAAAAAAAAAACAAACACATAAAATAAAGCCATTCTGTCCATTTAAAAAATAAAATAAAATAAATATTACAAATAGGTTCTACCATCAAATGTAAAAATAAAAAAATTTTAAATGAATTAAAAATAAAGAAAGTCTTCCTTGGCAATAATAATTTGATTTGATGGCAGAGAGAGAAGGCATTATCATCTTCAAAAGCAAAGGTGGTTTCATGTCCATTCTTTACTAGCATTAGGAAATTAGTTACTTCTAGATCCATAGTTAAGACCCATTTGATCAAATGGAAAAAGTTTTATAAATAAAATCATAGATAGATAAATGTTTGGATTATTTGAAATCATAAAATGCTAATGCTTTTAAACAAGTTGCACTTTCTTGAAAGTATCTGATGCCAAAATAGTACTGGTAGATTTAATAATTATTTTGATAAAGAAAAGTATAAAGTGATTTGTTATGTTGTCAATATGTTTGTTAGCTAATCTGTGATAATAGCTAGGTCTATTTCAAAATGCATTACTCAGTTTCATTTATTAAAACAGGCTTTTAAAAGAAAAGTTATAACCAGGCATGGTAGCACATGCCAGTAACCCCAGCTACTCAGGAGGCCCAGGCAGGAGGATCAAAAATTCAAGGACAATGCCGGGCGCGGTGGCACACACCTGTAATCCCAGCACTTTGGGAGGCTGAGGCAGGAGAATCGCGAGTTCAAAGCCAGCCTCAGCAATGGCGAGGCACTTAGCAACTCAGTGAGACCCTGTCTCTAAATAAAATACAAAAAAGGGCTGGGGATGTGACCCAGTGGTCGAGTGCCCCTGAGTTCAATCCCCGGTACCACAAAAAAAAAAAAAAAATTCAAGGACAAGCCAGGCACGTTGGTGCAAGCTTGTAATCCCAGCACTTGGGAAGCCCAGGCAGGAGGATCATGACTTCGAAGCCAGCCTCAGCAATAGCAAGACACTGAGCAATTCAGTGAGACCCTGTCTCTAATAAAATACAAAAAAGGGTTTTGGGATGTGGCCCAGTAGTTGAGTGCCCCTGAGTTCAATCCCTGGTACCAAAAAAAAAAGTTCAAGGCCAGCCTCAGAAATTTAGTGAGACCCTACCTCAAAATAAAAAATAAAAAGGAACTGATTGTAGTTCAGGGGCAAAGCACTTAAATACAATGGTTCCATCCCTTAAATACAATTCATGAAAACTCTGAAAAAATGCTAAGGACATCAATATGAAAATACTTGGAAAGACAGGTCTTTGCCAATACGAAAACTTAACATTCTCCAGGGTGAGGAGCTATATGGGGTGAAGATAAGAGAATAAACTATTCTGCCTAAAGGTCTTGACTGTCCTCTCCTGAAGTCACAGTAATACAAGGAATTGTGATAGAAACATTTCATATCTGGTCATTTCCTTGTCCCTTAAATAAAAGAAATGACATTGACTCTTTTTTTCATTTTACATCTCTAGAGTTCAATATTAGTCCTAAAAAGTTGGACCACCTTATATCTTAAAATTCTCTAAATTAGGAATAATTTGTATTTCACTTATGAATCCATACAAGGAAATGACTGGGAAAGGTGTTGATCAGACAAGGAGGTTTATAAGTCAGTTATGTATAAATTTGCCCCTTCCACACCCATTCATAATACATACACACACACACACACACACACACACAAGCACTCAACTTACCCATCATCACTATATACTCAAAATATTCTGATAACATCTAGGTTAAAGTTTTCCTTTTAATAGAGATCAAATTAACACCAATTACACTAAAAGCCACATTTGTCTTAAAATAAGGACAAAGAAAAACAGAAAGTGCTCTGTAATTGAACAATACATGTGGAGTTTAATAAATCAAGTCTGGTAGACTCTTGTTCTTAATTCTTTCCCATATGTTTCTGGATTCCTCCCAAAGCAACTCCACTAATTAGGGGGAGGATTTTTTTTTTTTTTTTTTTTTTGGTACCAGGGATTGAATTCAGGGGCACTCGACCACTGGGCCACATCTCCAGCCCTTTTTTGTATTTTATTTAGAGACAGGGTCTCACTGAGTTGCTAAGTGCCTCGCCATTGCTGAGGCTGGCTTTGAACTCGCGATCCTCCTGCCTCAGCCTCCCAAAGTGCTGGGATTACAGGCATGTGCCACCGCGCCCGGAGGGGGGGGCGTTGGTTTGTTTTATTGTTGTTTTTACCTTCCTAAATTTTTGTTTCTCTCTCTGGAAATGAGTATGATTTATGAATATTCCTAATGGGAATATTTATGAATATTCCTAATTTGGAGTATTGCAATTTCTTTTTTTTTTTTTTTGGTACCAGGGATTGAACTCAAGGGCACTCGACCACTGGGCCACATCCCCAGCCCTTTTTTGTATTTTATTTAGAGACAGGGTCTCACTGAGTTGCTAAGTGCCTCGCCATTGCTGAGGCTGGCTTTGAACTCGCGATCCTCCTGCCTCAGCCTCCCAAAGTGCTGGGATTACAGGCATGTGCCACCGCGCCCGGAGGGGGGGGCGTTGGTTTGTTTTATTGTTGTTTTTACCTTCCTAAATTTTTGTTTCTCTCTCTGGAAATGAGTATGATTTATGAATATTCCTAATGGGAATATTTATGAATATTCCTAATTTGGAGTATTGCAATTTCTTTTTTTTTTTTTGGTACCAGGGATTGAACTCAAGGGCACTCGACCACTGGGCCACATCCCCAGCCCTTTTTTGTATTTTATTTAGAGACAGGGTCTCACTGAGTTGCTAAGTGCCTCGCCATTGCTGAGGCTGGCTTTGAACTCGCGATCCTCCTGCCTCAGCCTCCCAAAGTGCTGGGATTACAGGCATGCGCCACCGCGCCCGGCTTGGAGTATTGCAATTTCATAGAAGAATATTTATTTTATAAATTCCTACATATGATTTAAAAAGAAGGAAAGAGAGTAACTTCAAAAAACTAGATACAATTTTTTAAAGCTATTACATGTCTAAATTTAGCCAGACTGGCTGGGTGAGGTGGTGCACACCTGTAATCCCAGTGGTTCAGGAGGCTGAGGGGCAGGAGGATCACAAGATCAAAGCCAGCCTGAGCAATGATGAGGTGCTAAGCTACTCAGTAAGACCCTGTCTCGAAATAAAACACAAAATAGGTCTGGGGATGTGGCTCAGTGGTCAAGTACCCCTAAATTCAATCCCCAGTACCAAAAAAAAAAAAAGAAAGAAAGAAAAAGAAAACACGGGACAACATGAAGATAAGAAGAATAGGAAAAAACAAAAAACAATTTATTCTAATTTTTATTTTTTACTATTTATTTATTTATTTATTTATTTATTTTTGCAGTACTGCTGGGGATTGAACCCAGGGGCACCCTACCACAGAGCCACATCCCCAGCTCTTTTTTATATTTTATTTGGAGCCAGGGTCTCAGCCAAGTTGCTTAGGACCTCTCTAAATTGCTGAGGCTAGCTTTGAATTTGTGATCCCATCTGCCACCCCACCCCACCAGCCTCCGGAGTTGCTGGGATTACAGGCGTGAGCCACAGTGCCTGGTGAGAAAATATTTTTAAAGAAAGGATACTCCAAAACATTAATAATGACTGCCTGTAAGTGATGGGATTGTAAATCATTTTTACTTCTTCCTCAGACTTATACATTCTATGAGCCTGATTAGTGGGTGTAGAAAGATGTAGCATTCTGAAATTCCTAAATGTAAAAGAAAAAGTTCAGATATTTTGGGTTGGAACTGGTAGTGCCACCTGTAAGGTTACTATAATACATCACATTTCGACTCTTCTGTTAGTTCAGGCAAATTTCATGGAAGATAACACAGGCAGTTTTGTCAACATGATAAAATAGTAATTGGATTAAAATACTTTCTAAAGCTTAAACTTTAAAATTCCAAAGAAAATAAAAATAACATGAAAGAATTGACCTTTTCACTACCCCTTATGTGAGTTTGTTATCTTAAAAACAGTTTTTAAATCAAAGTAATAATTAATTCCTTTAGACCAAGGTATTTGAGTTTCTCAAGTATAAGGTCCTTGCTTAGCATCTGGGTGGCCATCTTAAGTGACAGTCGCCATTTTCCCACCTAAAGACCTTTCTGAGAAAAGCTCACCACCCCCTCATACCAACCCCACCCTTAACCACCTCATTCTTTGCATTCTTTCATGTCCAAGGGTGTACCAACCCCATCCTCAATCGCCCACATTAGGACCCGCCGGGATCTAATCCCTGAGCCTACCCCATAAAAGTCTGGAACCCAAAGCCCTCATTGCCCCTCTCCATGGTGGAGGGATGCGCCTTTATTTGTCAGCTCTGGCAAATAAACTTTCTTGTGTATCTCTGCCTGGTCTCCATCTTTGATTTCTCACTCACCCATCTCCTGCTTTCTTGCTTTCCTTTCACCAAGGTTTATAAGAATCCCTAGAGTGGATATTACCAATCTAATTTATAAAGCACACAGAGCAAAGTTTATACATTTGCATAAAATAAATCTACTGGTCATTAATCCAGAGGTGACTTTTGTCACTTGGCAGCTGTTTCCTGATCACTGGACAAAAAGAGAATGGACAGTAAATTTGAATGGCTCCCTTTGACGTATTTTGTGATCTACCAGGCAGGTCTTGATTTAGCCCAGGGAGGTATTGTCTGTTCTGTGTGGACACTAACAAAGCACTTTGTGGGAATTAACCCATACCTTTGTCTGAAAGCTGCACAATTTAGAGGCTTTCACAAAAGAAGAAAAATAACATCCCAAACATCCCAACTACATTACAATAGGAACATCCCCCGCCCCAAAACTTAATGTTGAGCCATAAAAATGGTATGCTGCATGGGTGGTCAGAATTCAGAAGCATATACTAGGAACCCAGGTTTGTTGGTACACGCCTGTAATCTTAGCTACTAAGAAGCTGAGGCAGGAGGATTGCAAGATTGAAGCCAGCCTCAGCAATTTAGCGAGACCCTGTCTTAAAATAAAAGATAAAAGTACTGGAGATGGAGCTCAATGGTAAAGTGCCTCTGAGTTCAATGTCCGGTACACTGTCCCCCCACCCCCAGCCCCTACACACACACACACACACACACACACACACACACACACAAAGAAAAAAAGAAAACTTTGGAAAGACAATAAAACATTAGTCAAATGAAGTAGTTTCAACATGGCTCAGGATGATAGATCAGGTAAATAGACCTAAGATCTATCTACCAGAAATATTATGAAAGGAAAATGCTCTTCCCAGAACACAGGTGCTGAAAAGGAAACTGTGATTATAAAGGAATTTTTATATTTGAATTTTAAACATAGGTGATAAAACTACTTCTATAATGTGGACTCTGTTTACCAGACTTTTTTTTTTTTTTTTTTTTTTTTTGGTACCAGGGATTGAACTCAGGGGCACTCGACCACTGGGCCACATCCCCAGCCCTTTTTTGTATTTTATTAGAGACAGGGTTTCACTGAGTTGCTAAGTGCCTCACCATTGCTGAGGCTGGCTTTGAACTTTTGATCCTCCTGCCTCAGCCTCCCAAGTGCTGGGATCACAGGCCTGCGCCACTGTGCCGACTAAACATGTCTTGTTTATCCTATTTTTGTAACCAAATGCACCCACTCTGACATAGAACTCTCTGTAAAAATGTATACAAGCTAAACAGTTTTAGGCTACATACTAGCTGTTGGACCTTGTTATGTTGGTACAGGTTTCAACTATAAAACCTCAGTCCTTGTTTAACTCAAATGTATAAAAATGTACCTCATGGGCTGGGGCTGGGGCTCAGAGGCTTAGCGCATTTGCCTGGCATGTGTGAGGCACTGGGTTTAATTCTCAGCACCACATATAAATAAATAAAATAAAGATCTATCAATAACAACAACAACAACAAAAAAGTACTTCAGGGAGTGTAAAGCCCCCTCCCCCAAATCCCCCTCCCTTTTTTTCTTTTTCTTCCCTAAGAGATGGGGTTTTGCTATATCATCCAAACTGGCCCTTAATTCCTGGGCTCAAGGGATCTTTGCTTAGCCTCCTGAGTAGCCAAGACTACAGGTGTGTGCTAGGGTGCCAGGATTTTGCTCTCTCCACTTTACCATTTTATTCTACCCCCTTCCCCCCATCTTCCATGAACCCAGGGCTTCCTGCATGCTAGATGCTAGGCAAGTGCTCTTTACCACTGTCCTATATCTCCAGATTTTTGGGAGGTACTAGGGATTGAACCTGGGGGGGGGGGGGGGCTTTACCACTGAGCTACATCCCCAGCACACACCCCCCCCCCTTCTTTTTTTTCTTTTGAGACAGGGTCTCACTACATTGCTGAGGCTGACCTCAACTTGCTATCCTCCTGCCTGCCTCCCAAGTCACTGTGATTACAGGCATGCAGCCACCACACCCAGCCCAATTTCATTCTGTGTGTGTGTGTGTGTGTGTGTGTGTGTGTGTGTGTGTGTGAGAGAGAGAGAGAGAGAGAGATTGTGTATGGACAGCATGCCTTTATTTTATTTGTTTATTTTTATGTGGTGCCAAGGATCAAAGCAGTGCCTCACACGTGCTAGGCAAGTGCTCTGCCACTAAGCTACCACCCCAGCCCCCCCAATTTCATTCTTAAAGCAGAGTACAGGTAATTTTTTTCACTTCAGGCACTTCCTTTCTGATCAGAGTTACACTGTTAACAAGTTTCTCCAAGTATATAACTTTCAAAAACCATCAAAAGTAAAGAAATATGGTCTCCAAAAAAAATAGAAGAGATAGCCACCTTCATAGTAATTCTTTCTTGAAATTCTCTTTTCACCTACTTTGGTGATATAAATTCTCCTACATCAGATGAAAAAGAAAAATGAGGGAAACTAAAAAAGAATCAGAGAAACACAGCAGAAATTCAGTAGAATACTTAAAGAGGTTTATCTCTTTTGTCAATTTTAATTTTAACGTGAATTTAAGGAAAATAACACTCTACTGTCCTTTGCTATACACAGGTATATTTTCCTTCCATTTCAGGAAGAAACACTGATATGTTAACCACCTTCTTTGCCTCTGAGTCTAAGATGTGATTAAATGACTAGCAAAGAATTTCCAAAAAATTTAAGTTGTTTGTATGAAATGGTTATTCTAGCTCTACAGATTCTTCAAATGCATTTAGTTTGCTATTGTTTCAGTGTTAGCTTTTACAGGGAACACTCTCATAGTGTGGCATTTACATTTGCAAAATAGATCTTCCTTAAAGTAAACAAGTAAAGAACCATTGACATTCCTTCACACCAAAGCACTCTTTTTAGCTTCCCTTTGTCCTGCTTCCTCCAGTTCTCATTCTGTCTTCCCACTTTTCCCTTTTACTTCCCACTTTATTCTTTTTCTTTTCAAATGACTAGATCACCACACACATTTTACACACACCAGGCCACACTCACTCTCTGCATCTGCTACTGATTGGCTTCTTCCAAAAAGGACACAGGGTCATTCAGAGGAGGCATCCTTTAGTTTGCATGCAGAGATCTGGCAGACTGGCTGAAATTGGTAGGGGTAACTATCATTACAACTCTGCAGAAAATTAAGTAATTGAATCCATATGTGCTGGCTTACATGCTTTTAAAAAGAAATTAAATTCAACATGTAGTTCTGATTTCAGTAAGAAAGGGTTCCAAGTAAAAATACACACCTATGATTATTAATCTAATTTATTTCTTGGCAAGTCTTTTATAGAGACCTTATATTCATAGATTTTTGCATTTGTGTTATTGAGTAATTAGATGTTTAAAAGCTATTTACAAGAAAGCAGTAGCCTAACCTAAATAATGAAATTGCTTTAAGTATGTACATACATACATACATGCAGTCATATTTTATAACACTGTAACAACGGTATTTCTAAAAAATAGTGTTTGACAAGGAGTTGAGTCAGAAATCCAATATAATGTATTCATAAAACTTAAAATTTAAATAAAACTTTAATAAAAGTACAAAATAATTTTCACTCCAAATATCAAGGGCAACACCATAAAGTTTAAAGTATGGTAAGTATTATTTTATGCCTACAACTATGGACAGATAACTAGCAACTAAGGACAGAAATTCTGGGATCTTTCTGTCTGGTTCCATATCCTGTTTTTTCCTAATCATATAACTTTGGAAAAATAGCTCTTCTGTCTGTATTCCAATTTTCTAATTTGTTATACGGGCACATAGATGGTTATTTTAAAAAGATTAAACAAGTTAATTCAAGTGAAGTTCTTATAACAATGCCTGGCAAATAATAAGGGATAAAAAGATGATCTTTCACATTAAGGTTGCTTCTAACAAAAACCACTGTTATGCTCAGTTATTCTATCATTAACTTGCTCTGGCCTTCAGCAAGTCATTTAATGCTAGTTTTCTCATTTGTAAAAAGGAAGCAGATTGAACTTAATTTGTAACATTCCTTCCAGATATATTTATTCTATGACCTTTACTGGACTCTAAAAGCACAAAAAGTAGTTTAAAGATTGCTGTGTATGATATTGGCTAAACAAAATTAAAACAGTTACTAATGGATAATTACAAGGACCAAATCTGGGGAATACAGAGATAACAGAATAATAATAAATAATAATAAAACATGCCTTCTAGCCACATTAGGAGACATGACAGAGAACTGTATCCAACATTCTATTAAAGTAGTCTGTGTTATCACGCAACAAGGTGAGGAGGAAGTTCAGTGGATTAGACAAAGGGGAATGAAGGGAAGGGAGGGGGATAGGAATAGGAAAAACAGTGGAATGAATCTAAAGTGATTTTCCTATGTACCTGTATAAATGCACACAGTGAATCTCCTCATCCTGTACATCCACAAGCCTGGGATCCTAATTAGAATAAGATATATTTCATGTTTGCATACGTGTGTCAAAACATACTCTCATGTATAACTAAAAAAAAAATTTAAATAGCCTATGTTGTCATTCACTGTATAAAGGAGAGAGCTGGCAATTATTCTGGACTAGTTACCAAGATGAAAACCAGAGTGGCAATGCCAGAATATCCTGGGAAAATATTAACAGGACTGGATTCTCTGAGAAAGAAAAAAAAAAAAAAGATATTTGTAGGGAGTGAAAAAAAAAGGTCAAAATCAGAAAGGTGAAACTCCTGGAAATTGATCAAAGATTTTTTGTACTTTATTAACTACACATTAATTAAAATGTTATCACCCTGAGCCAGGCACAGTGGCACACGCCTGTGATCCCAGCACTTGGGAAGCTGAGGCAGGAGGGTTGCGGGTTCAAAGCCAGCCTCAGCAATGGTGAGGCACTTAACTCAGTGAGACTCTGTCTCTAAAAAAAATACAAAAAAGGGCTGAGGATGTGGACCAGTGGGAGTGCCCCTGAGTTCAATCCCTGGTACCACAAAAAAAAAAAAAAAAAGTTATCACTCTGATGTGCTTGAGATATGGATGTTTTATATTTTCTTTCTCATAAAATGTAATGAAATCTCTGGGCTCAGCCATAGAGTGCTTGCCTAGCACATGCGAGGTCTTTTTTGTTTGTTTTTGTTTTGTACTGGGGATTGAACTCAGGGGCATTCCACCACTGGGCCACATCCCCAGTCCTTTTTTGTATTGTATTAGAGACAGGGTCTCACTGAGTTGCTAGTTCCTCGCCATTGCTGAGGCTGGCTTTGAATTTGCAATCCTCCAGCTGGCTGTGGTGGTGCATAAGGCTCAGGAGGCTGAGGCAGGAGGATCAAGAGTTCAAAGCCAGCCTTAGCAAAAGTGAGACACTAAGCAACTCAGTGAGACCCTGTCTCTAAATAAAATACAAAATTGGGCTGGGGATGTGGTTTAGTGGCTGAGTGCCCCTGAGTTCAATCCCTAGTGACAAAAAAATAAAATTGAATTTGCAATCTTCCTGCCTCAACCTCCCAAGCCACTAGGATTACAGGCTTGTACCACTGCACCTGGCAGGTCATATTATTTTTTTTTTTAATTTTTTTTTATATTTTTATTTATTTGCTTTAGTTGTACACAATGCGTTTTATTTAATGCATTTTATTTGTACGTGGTGCTGAGGATCGAACCTGGGTCGCCCACGTGCTAGGCAAGTGCTCTACCGCTGAACCACATCCCCAGCCCAGGTCATGTTATTTCTAAGACACCAAACCACCTTCACTTTTGACCATGAACAAAATCACCCAACAGAAGATTCAAATACAAACTTTCTGTTCTCTAATGCTAAACCCTAGGCCCTTCAAACTTAATAGTTCCACAAAAATTAATACTTTCATGAATCTCAAAACTTTAAATATTTCCTTAAATAATTTCCTGCACAGCCAGGGGTGGTGATACACACCTGTAATCCCAGCAAGTTGGGAGGCTGAGGCAGTACTGCAAAATTTGAGATTGATCTCAGCAATTTAGCAATTCCCTAAGCAACTTAGTGAGACACTGTCTCAAAATAAAAAAAAAATAAAAAGAGCTGGGGATGTAGCTCAGCGGTAAAGCACCCCTAGGTTCAATCCCCAGTACCAAAATACAATAATAATAATAATAAATAATAATAATTAATTTATTATTATTATTCCAGCAAAACTAGGCCTGGTGGTGCAAGTCTGTAATCCCAGCAACTCTAGAGGCTGAGGCAAGAAGATCACAAGTTCAACTTAGTGAGATTCCCCCATCTCAAAACAGAAAAAAAAAAAAAAAAAAATTAAAGGGCAGGGGAGGTAGTCCAGTGGTAGAGACACCTGGGTTCCATCCCCAGTACCCCCCCACACACACACCAAAAAAAAAAAAAAAAAAAAAGAAAGAAGGAAAGAAAAAATAATTCCAACAGAGTTTATTAGCAGTTTTATATATATAATGATTGCAATAAATGATAATTGTTGCTTAGGAGTCAGTTGGGTTTATTATGAAAATTCCCAAGTCTGTTTTTGACAAAATATGCCCATAAAAAGGTTAAAAGTAGGGGTAGAAAGAATAAACCCAAATGTGTTTCACTTATTATTTTTTAGAGAGATATATTACTAAATGGGATCTCTTCTATTCAATCAAATGGTTCTTTTTTATCTTTTTCCTCATTATAAACATACATAAAGATCACCAAATTTTTATGTATAAAAATACACAAAGATCCCTTTTAATGTAATATAATAAAGAAAGGTCTTCTTGATACTATTCTATCAATCACTTTAGGTCAGTAGCATGGATGAGAAGCACCATAAGGTAGGGACAATCTGAAAGCTCCACATATGTTGTTGCTACCTCTGTTATTTTTGTATGCGACATAATTGAGAATCTATTACGTCCATGACCATGTTATTCTTTCAGGTTTGCCAGACATATGAGGGTTAGGAAGATACCCATACTCTCAAAAATGTGTGTCTTTTTTAGAGTTATGGGTTCTTATGAAAATATATGTTTTGGCTCAGATATCAGCTTGATGCAGCATTTATGAGCACTAATGTTTATTCAGCCAGCACATGTGCCCAAAGAAGATCCTGGGAAAATTGTTCAGTATTAAATTAAATGTTTGACCACACTCAATATTCTAATTTTATGCATTTGATATCTCCAACATGGTCTAATTCACCATTTCCTCTAAGCAGGGATAAATACAATTTTGGTTACACAGTATTTAAAACTAATAAATTTTCATTTACTATGTATGACTCTATCGTCTATAAATTTAAATGTTAACTTCCTCCTTAGTGCTAATTTGAGACTTCAAAATGGCAGCAGATAATTAATGTAGTCTTAGGAAAGCTAAAGTAGGGAATGAAAACTAAAAAGCATTGGATTGGTCTAGACCCAGAAGTGGTCAAAATGGAACCAAGGATCAAAAGAAAAATGCTTACCTAGCCACCCACACTTGTAACCCTAGCAACTCAGAAGGCTGAGGCAGAATGATTGCAAGTTCAAGACCAGCCTCAGCACTTAGCAAAACTCTCTTCAAAAATAAAAAATAAAGCCAGGCACGGAGGCACATACCTGTAATCCCAGCAGCTCAGGAGGATGAGGCAGGAGGATCTCAAGTTTAAACTCAGCCTCAGCAATTTAGTGAGGCCCTAAACAACTCAGTGAGACCCTGTCTCTAAATACAGTATAAAAAGGGCTGGGGATGTGGCTCAGTGATTGCATGCCTAAATTTAATCCCTACTACGGGGAGGGGGGGGGGGGAGTGTCTCCTGAAGCCTGTTTCTTAGGAAGCCAAAGCAGGAGCCTTGCCAATTCAAGACCAGCCTAGGCAACTTAACAAGACCATGTCTCCCCAAAAAAATTTTTTTTTGGTACCGGGATTGAACTCAGGGGCACTCGACCACTGGGCCACATCCCCAGCCCTTTTTTGTATTTTATTAGAGACAGGGTCTCCTGAGTTGCTAAGTGCCTTGCCATTGCTGAGGCTGGCTTTGAACTTTTGATCCTCCTGCCTCAGCCTCCCAAGTGCTGGGATTACAGGCGTGGGCCACCGCCACCGCGCCCGGCTTCCCAAAATTTTTTTTAAAGTTTAAAAAAAGGCAGGGTGGATCTAAGTAGTGGTAAAGCACTTACCTACAAAATGCTAAATTCAGTTCCCTGAACAGGGGGGAAAATACAAAACCCTCCTGATTCCCACACTCAATGAAACTGAATATGAATTCGATTGCTCTAGTGAAGACATCAACAGGAGAAAGTACAATTCTCTCCATCCAATGAGTTTTTCTGGAGGATTTCTGCAGGATTCCACTTGCACTAAAGAAATTGTCTGAACAGGAGGAATGTATTATGGCCCACAATGGAGGCATTAAGTACTACAGTGGTGAAAAGGCTACGATAACAGATTTTCTGAATCCTCAGAACAAAATTAAAATCACTTTCAGTTGGCAGGCATCGGGAAATGCTTATAGAGGAAACCTAATGAATTAATTAGAAAGTGTCGTTAACTGGATAAAATTTGATGAATAAACATTAAATCTGCAGGGCAGGGTGTTGCGTGTTTGTAATCAAGATTGAGGCCAAGTTTAGCAATTTAGCAAGACCCTGTCTCAAATAACAAGGACTCAGGATGTAGCTCAGTAGTAGAACACTCCTGGGTTCAATTCCCCAGTACCACAAAAATAAATAAATAAATAAAATTCAAGAGTGGAGCTATGGCTCAGCGGTAGAGTGCTTGTCTGGCATGTGTGAGGCCCTGGGTTCGATCCTCAGCACCACATAAATAAAATAAAGGTATTGTGTCCACCTACAACTAAAAAAAACATTGAAAATAGAGTGGAACTATGACCAATCCTATAACTGAATACAATGGGTTTCCAACTTGGTTAGTACAAGTCAAAATACACAACCAGGAGATAAGAGTGGAGACGTCTTACCTGAAGCAAGTAAGAACAACACTGGACTATTTCCAAAGCAATGCTCTCTCCCAGGAATGGAAATGGGGTGTTTATTCATATTGATATAGGAAAGCACTTTAGAGGTCACACATTTCTGAGCATGCTCAGTTTAAGGTAATAGTTTAAAAAGGAAAGGTGGCTGGGCTGGGGTTGTGGCTCAGCAGTAGAGCGCTGGCCTAGCACGTGCGCGGCCAGGGTTCGATCCTCAGCACCACATAAAAATAAACTAACGCATTATGTACAACTTAAGCAAATATGTAAATATTTTTTTTAAAAAAGGTGGCAGATGCATTTCTGGGCATGCTCAGCTCAAGTTCGTAGAGCATGGGTTCAAAAAGGTTAAGATGGCAGACACAAACACTTCAGGGCATGCTCAGTTCAAAATAATCTGAGCCAACATTTACCTTAGATCGACTAAAAGAATGAATCAGAGTGATTTGGTGACCTTGGCTGGTCTTCCACAAGTTATTCCAAAGACTCTTAGCTGAAACTAAAAAAAAAAAAAAGAACAACTCTGAAAGTAGCAGCTTCCAGATTGGCTAAGGATCCCTCCCCTCCTTATATACCTAGTACCCAGCCTAGAACACAGTAGTAGTTTAAGGTACTCAACGAATATTTGCTGAATTTATACCCCGCCTCCTCTTTCTGAGGTGCTAGAGATTGAACCCAAGGCCTCATGTATGTAAAGCACATGCTCTACCACTGAACTACAACCCCTCCCCTGTTGAACTGATCTGGAATGACTGAATTAAACCCTGAAGAACTAACTAGCTGAAACTCGACGAAAATTGGGACCGCCAGCAGATCTTTTCAAAGAAAAGAAATACATAGCTTAAGCCGGGCGAGGTGGTGCACACCTGTAATCCCAGCACTTTGGGAGGCTGAGGCAGGAGGATCGAGAGTTCAAAGCCAGCTTCAGCAATGACCAGGCACTTAGCAATTTAGTGAGACCCTGTCTCTAAATAAAATACAAAAAAAAAGGGCTGGAATGTGATCCAGTGGTCGAGTGCCCCTGAGTTCAATCCCCGGTACCACTAAAAAAAAAAAAAAAAAGAAAGAAAAGAAATACATAGCATGAACCAAACAAGAACAGAGGAAAAATGAGAGCAAAGAGTATACTGTCTAACTTGGATAAAGTGAAATGTTTATAGAAAAGATTATATTTGAAAATTTAGTGATTTTGGCCTGGGGGCATAGCACACTGGTCCAGTATTTGCCTAACAGGCAAGGCCCTGGATTTGAATCCCAGCACAGCGGGGAAAGAAAAAGTTTAATGATTCAATTTGAGACATACCAGCTGCAGTAGAGTGGTGAAAGCTGGTCAAGATCAAGGGGATGACCTATGAAAAGGTGGTGAGGGAGTAGAACAATCAGGGTGGACTCTTATTTCAGACATCTGGCAAATGGAGGCTGAATACAAATGGGCAGAGAGAGAATTTTAAGTTGAACAGAGTTCATTTGTAGAGAAGAAGAGAGATACAATGAAGAAAGTTCAAACACGCAAGAGGGAAAGAAGATGAGAGCTAGGGAAGGATCTCCTAGGACAAAGGAGAGCGTAAGATCAAAATCAAAGGGGTAAGAGGCCCAGGACTGAACAGACACGCTTCATATTGACTTTGCTATTAGATATTTAATTTGGGGCAAGTCACTTAATTTTCTGAGTTCTTTCATCTGTAAAGTGGACATAAAACTTATGAGATTATGATGTATAAATAACATAACTTTTAAAATACCTGACGTAGACAGTATACCACTGTAAAATAAGTATGTTTCATTAAATTATATATACATATAATTATATACACATATATATACATATATACACACATATATATACACACATTTACAGAATATATGTATGTATGGAATTGTATTGGTTTCCTAGGGCTGCTGTAACAAAATGTCACAAACTGGATGGCTTCACAGTAATTATTCTTTCACAGTTCAAGAGGCCAGAGGTCTAAAATCAAGGTGTCAGTAGGATTGATTGCTTCTATAGACTCAGAAGGTGAATCTGTACTGTGCCTCTCTCTCCCCTAACTTCTGGTAGTTGTTGGCAATCCTTGGCTTTTGTTCCTTTGTTTGTAGCAGCATAATTCTAATTTCTACCTCTGTCACCTGGCAATCTGTGCTGTGTATCCCTACATGTCTCCTCTCTTTCTAAGGACACCTGTAATTCTGGATTTAGGATCCAACCTACTCTAGCTCAATTTTGACTAATTACATCTGCAAAGACCCTACTTCCAAATACAGCCACATTTTTAAGTTTTTGTTTTTGTTTTTGTTTTTGTTTTTTTTTGTGGTACCGGGGATTGAACTCAGGGACACTCGTCCACTGGGTCACATCCCCAGCCCTTTTTTTGTATTTTATTTAGAGACAGGGTCTCACTGAGTTGCTAAGTGCCTCGCCATTGCTGAGGCTGGCTTTGAACTCACGATCCTCCTGCCTCAGTCTCCCAAGTGCTGGGATTACAGCCGTGCGCCACCGCGCCTGGCTGACATTTTTAAGTTTTTAGGTTCTATATTGAAATGAATTTTTCAAGTTTGAAGGGACACTATTCAACCTAATATAAGAAATATATTGCTAATATCTATATTTTGCCTTTCTTTTTTTTTTTTTTTTTTTTGTACTAGGGATTGAACCCAAGGGTATTTTACCACAGAGCTATGTCTTCAGTCCTTTTTACTTTTGAGACAGGGTTTCACTAAATTGAACTTGTGATCTTCCTGCCTTGGCCTCCTGAGTTACTGAGATTACAGACATGCACCACCATGCTTGGCTTTTATCTCTATTTTTATAATTGCTTCGATAGACTACTTTTAGAATAGAAACTAAAATTTAAAATTTAGACCTTATAAGGGAAGATAATAGTTGAGAGCTCAGGTCATGGAATTTGAATCCTACCTATTACTCTTTCCTACCTGTCAGTTTTCTCATCTGATGAATAGGTGAATATTGCTTCCGAGGGTTTGGGGGTGGATTATATGATATATGAAACACACTTAGCATGGTACCTGGCCCAGAGAGCAGTATTGGGCTCACTCAGTGCAGGCAGGGTGACTTGTGGTGGAAATGTGGAAGTTGAGGTTACTGTTCCCAAAAGAGTCATCATTTTCATATAGTTACAGATTCAACTATATGAACCATTTGCCGAGCCAGCTGCATTGCTCTAACTTAACACTTTCCTGCCAAGATTTCTCCACACCTGGTTATCCAATACTAAGATGAATGATTTACCACTATTGTTGGCTCACATTCCACAAAAACACTGGATCACTTGCCATTGTCCCTCGATGTTTGTCATTTCAGTTTGTCCATCAACTCTACAATCATTTTACTACTACACTTTAAAAAGTAACCACTTAAACATCATCGCCTTCTTTATTTATTTAATTATTTTGTGTGTGTGTGTGTGTGTGGTGCTGGGATCAAACCCAGGACCTTGTGCATGCAAGGCAAACATTCTACCAACTGAGCTATATCCCCAGCCCTCATCATCTTCTTTTTTTTGAACGAATAATTTAAAATATACAAGATAATGTCTAAAATTTCATAAGTGTAATATATTATCTCACTAAACCTTTATAACTCTTTCAGTAGAAAACCAAGTGTTTTGCCTGGTACAGTGGCACACACCTGTAATCCCAGCAACTTGGGAGGCTGAGGCAAGAGGATCCCAAGTTTGAGGTCAGCCCCGGCAAGTAAGGAACACCATCAGCAACTCATCAAGAAAAGACAGCCTCTTCAACAAATGGTGTTGGGAAAACTGGAAATCCTCATGTAATAAAATTAAATTAAATCTCTTTCTCTCACCATGCACAAAACTTAACTCAAAGTGGATCAAGGACCTAGGAATTAAACCAGAGACCTTGCACCTAATAGAAGAAAAAGTAGGCCCAAATCTCCATCATGTTGGTTTAGGCTCCAACTTCCTCAATAAGACCCCTATAGCACAAGAACTAAAACCAAGAATCAATAAATGGGATGGATTCAAACTAAAAAGCTTCTTCTCAGCAAAAGAAACAATCAGTGAGGTGAATAGAGGACCTACAGAATGGGAGCAAATCTTTACCACAAGCACATCAGATAGAACACTAACCTCAAGGATTTATAAAGCTCTTAAAAGCCTTAACACCAAAAAAGCAAATAACCCAATCAATAAATGGGCCAAGGAACTAAACAGACATTTCTCAGAAGATGATATACAAATAATCAACAAATATATGAAAAAATGTTCAAGATCTCTAGCGATTAGAGAAATGCAAATCAAAACAACTCTAAGATTTCATCTTACTCCAGTCAGAATGGCAGCTATCCAAAAAACAAACAACAATAAATGCTGGTGAGGATGTGGGGGAAAAGGCACACTCTTACTTTGCTGGTGGAACTGCAAATTGGTGAAGCCAATCTGGAAAGTAGTATGGAGATTCCTAGGAAAACTTGGAATGGAACCACCATTTGACCCAGTTATCCCACTCCTTGGCCTATTCCCAAAGGACTTAAAAACAGCTTACTACAGGGACACAGCCACATCAATGTTTATAGCAGCACAATTCACAATAGGTAGATTGTGGAACCAACCCCGATGCCCATCAGCAGATGAATGGATAGGGAAACTTTGGTATATATACACAATGGAACACTACTCAGCACTAAAAGAGAATAAAATCAAAGCATTTGCAGGTAAATGGATGGAGTTGGAGAAAATAATGCTAAGTGAAGTTAGCCAATCCCAAAAAACCAAAGGTTGAATGATCTCTTTGATATGAAGATACTAACTTATAAAGGCAAGAGAGAGGGGGTGAGAGGAATGAAAGAGCTTTAAATAGAACAAAGGGGGGGAGGGGAGGGGACAAGGGGATAGGAATAATGGCAGACTGAGTTATCCATGATTACCCTAAATACATCTAAATACATGTATGAAGACACAATTGTAGTAAAAATACTTTATATTAAACCAGCAACAACAAAAATAAATAAATAAATAAAGTGTATATAAAAAAATTTAATTTAATTTAATTTAAAAAATTAAAAGATACTCGCAAAATAAAAAAGGTCTGATGATGTGGCTCAGTGGTAAAGCACCCCTGGGTTCAATCCAGAGGAAGGAAGGAAAGGAGGAAGGAAGAGAAAAGAACAGAAAACCAAGTATTTTACCTCAGTTTTTAAAAATGAGGAAATTGCTGGGCGCAGTGGCACACGCCTGTAATCCCAGAACTTGGGAGGCTGAGGCAGGAGGATCACGAGTTCAAAGCCAGCCTCAGCAATGGCAAGGCATTTGGCAACTCAGTGAGACCCTGTCTCTAATAAAATACAAAAAAGGGCTGGGGATGTGGCCCGGTGGTCGAGGAGTGTCCCTGAGTGCCCCTGAGTTCAATCCCCATTACCACACACACACACACACACAAAAAAAAAAAAAAACGAGAAATTAATGTTCTGTTTGGTTACATAACTTAAATACAACATTGTTTCATCTTTTTTTTTTTTTTTTTTTGGTACTGGGGATAGAACCCAGGGGTGTTTAACTACTGAACCACATCCCCAGCTTTTTTTTATTCTTTATTTTGTGACAGTGTCTTGCTAAGTTGCTGAGGGCTTCACTAAGTTGTTGAGGCTGGCTTTGAACCTGCAAACCTCCTCCTGCCTCAAGTATGTGCCACTGCGCCTGGCGCAACACTGTTCTATTGAGTGGTAGAGATGTGATATAACTATATCTTCTATAGCACTTATATATATTAGCCATATTCTAGGAATTCATTGTTGATAACCTGGTGATGAAATAAAAAAATTTAATCAATATTCGCTGTTGGTGGTAAGTTATTGTCTTATTTATAAAAAAAAAAAAAAAAAAAAAAACTAGCTACTATACCTTTGAATAGAGTTAAACTTGACCTGACATGTAGATTGCTAAAACCTATATGTCTTCTATTGGTTTGCTTGAATTAACACTCAACTCTATTAGCTTATTATTCCAGTGTGTTGTACTCAAAAGGTGGGGGGCTTAAAAATCTGAATAAACTCCTTGCCATTCATAAAGCCCTTTTGAATCATGAGTCCTAACTCTTGTATTCAATTGATTTTATCCTTTAACACTAGAAAGTCTCCAAACAAGCAAAAGTTCTCAAGATTTTAAGACAGTGATTTTAAGAATTTCTTTAAGCTATTGCTTGTTATTAACTGCATGGATAACTAGGCAGATAGGAAAATTTTTTATAAGTCAATTTGTTAAATCAAGTCAAATTGCATTAATTTCAAGCTTGTGTACCAACTACCTGAATCTAAAGAAGCCAAACACAACAAAATTCTTGGCAGTTCAGTACAAATTACATATGTTTTAGATTTAGTATTTTGGGTCTATTTGTATTTCAGAGTGTATTGACACCATCCTTTTGGCTTACTTTATAATAATTACAGTAATTTCCACCTATAACAGCTATATATTACATATAAGGAAACACTTAAAACAAAAAGAGGTCTTGGTGCATGTGCACAAAAGACAAATCTAAACTGCTTTTGTTTCTTCTGAATCACTGGGAGATGAACTAGAAAGTTCTACATCTCTAATTTCTGTGACGTGACATGTTAGCCTGGTATTCCACCACATATAAATTTATAACAGAACCCAGATTTTATGAGTCTGTGGCTTGACCAAATTTCCTTTCTAAAAATCGTGGACATTTGCAGATGAAAAAAACTCCTGTTACTTTTTAAATTGCACTGTAGAAAATAAAAATATAAACACTTTGCAGATTTCAGAACATTTCAGAACTCTTTAATGACACAAACCCACATAAATTAAGCAATTTGGAGATTTAGTATAAATAGTCACCCCTTTGTAGTAGGTTTGTTAAAGATAAAGCAGTTCAGCACATGTTCTGCACAAAGCTTTTGGCAGTCTTAAGTTTGAGCTTCAGAATTCCTTCTGAAAAGGACAAAAGAGAGACTTCCTGTCATTTCCATTGGTTTCTGCATGTGGGACCAATATGGGCAATGCAAAGTTTAAACAGATGCAAATGGTGAGGGGAGGAGGCAGTGTCTTGCCTTGTTTTACATATTTCTCCATATCCAGACTGAATTTAAGTCACTCTCCTCAGAGCTTCCAGAGTAGGCTTCCCACTGAAGTTACTGCATGCTTGAATGGTCTATTTCACCAATATTTGCTTATGGAAATCAAGGGGAGTGACTGGGTGGGGGGGAGCAGAGAGGAGGAGACAGTGGAGGAGGGGTTTGAGGCTGAGGGAGCCTCTGACCACAGCACAGCGCACCAGTAACCTTGTGTGATGTGATCATTAACCTTTCTGGAAAATGCAGCTGGCAGTCCTCTGAGGTTTGTCATTAGAATGTGAGGAGAGCCACACAGATATTGCACAGGCTATTTACAGATTGTTTGGTTTACTTTAAAAGCTATTGCTCCACTTGCGTGTGCCAAGAAAATGAGATTTCAACAATTTTTGTGTATGTTTTTAATTTTTGTGATGAGTCTTCTCCTTATCAACGGACAGAGACCAGGTAGGACTTTGATACATTTGTATGGAGTAACTTGTTTTTACGCCTGTTTATGTGTCTGGATCTGGGTGCAATTGTGTTTATATTGAGAAAGTAACTTAGGCGTGTTTGCAATAATATTGGGGGTAAATGTGTAGGATTTCTGTAGTAATGCTATCCTGTTGGTGACAGGATAGATCTGAATATCTGAAAAAGCAACTGTATTTTAAAGCATTGCTAAATGTTTTACCATTGTTTTTCTAAGTGCAAAGAAAATCTAAATCTAAGCTATTGTAGATAGGTTGTTATTACAAATAAAAAGAAATGCAAATGTTAATCTATTCATTAAAACTTTTAAGGAAAATGTAAAATTCAGAGCAGTTTCCAAAGAGCATGTTGCTGGCAAAGGAGAGCAATGTTAACTGAGTGTACAACTTGTAAAATTCACACCATGGCAAAATGTAGATGAAATCATAAAACGAGTCAATTGTTGCAATTTCTAATTATATAATAGGTATGTTACCTAAAACAAAGAAAGCACAGTTTCTAGTATTGTGTTTATAAAGCCAAAAATATGCATGATCAAGATATACAATATTGATTTACCTGACATCTTTTTCAAGAATGCTATCAATTGTGTTGTATTTAACAGGAATTCAGTAGACAAAATTACTCGAATATATTTTTACCTCAAAGCCAAATACCTTAGATTTTAAAGCACTAGTAGGTAAAAAAAAAAAAAAAAAAAAAAAAAAAAAAAAAATTAGAAAGTTAAAGTTTTCTGACACACAAAAACTGCAAACCCAAGCTTTAATAGAAAGGTGACAATACTTACATCCAAATATGTTATATTTACTTGATAATGTACTTCTTCAGTTAGAACAGACATGGTACATAACTTGTTAAAAATTCAGACTTTTAGTTAATTAAAAGTTTGATCAACATGAGGTTATTTCAAATGATGTCCCAAGCTATCCTTTTACATAAATAAGAAAAACAATCCAAGTCAGCAACTCAGAAAGCAGCAATTGCTATTCAAACCATTTCTTCTTTTCCAAAATACCAAACATTAGGCAATGTTCTTATACAATACTGTGATTAACTTCCTACATAAAATAAAAGAGTATTTAGGAAGATATCATATGAAAGGAGGAGGATGTAACTATTAAGATGTTGCTATTAATACTGTTAGGAGTCTACTTTGTGTATATACATCACATTATTTATATCATAATCACCTATGAACAAATAGCAAATAACCACAGAACAGTTTGACTGCAAATATAATTTTACATTCTCCAGATTACAAAGTTGATTTTTCAAAAGGGCTCCTAATATTTCTTTTTCTTTCCTTTAGCTAATTTGGCCCTGAGAAGAAAACTGCACAGACATAACTGTCTTCAGAGGAGATGTATGCCTCTCCATTCCCGAGTTCCCTTCCCCTAAGGTATTTCTGATAGAAAATTGTTTTACTACATTTAGTTACCTATTCCAAAAAATGCATATTTGTATTTTGTAATATGTAATTACAGCTTATGATGATATAAAAGTTTCAGGAATGTGTACTAATGAATGGAAGAGTGAATTGATATGATGTTTGGGAATTACTTTTATAGTTAAAGAAGAAGATAGGCTAGAGTAAAATAAAATCCTGATATTGTTGAACCTTGAGTGATATTAACATTCTTGTGTATGGTTGAGAATCTTCATAATTAAGAAATCAGACATCAGGAGAATTTAATAGTATCTTTTTTTTTTTTTTTTTTTTTTTTTTTTTTTTTTTTGTGGTACCGGGGATTGAACTCAGGGGCACTCGACCACTGGGCCACATCCCCAGCCCGTTTTTGTGTTCTTATTAGAGACAGGGTCTCACTGAGTTGCTAAGTGCCTCGCCATTGCTGAGGCTGGCTTTGAACTCATGATCCTCCTGCCTCAGCCTCCCAAAGTGCTGGGATTACAGGCGTGCGCCACCGCGCCCGGCTATAAACAGTATCTTTGAGGGTTTTAAAAAAACATTGAAAAACACATTTTCCACTTAGACCACTATGTACTAGAAAGCATTTGGACAGATTTACCCAACAATACTATAACAATACCAACCAGCCTTAACACTTCCAAATTTCACATATTAAATCAACTTAATATTAATGGCATGGCAACTTTCCAGCTCACTAACAGTACTGGTTGTGATGATTGCATCTTTAAGAATAAATTCAGAATAGAACTTTGCTCCTCCTTTTTTGTTTTATACTCACTAAAAAGCCAATGGTTTTACCACCCCCACTTCAATAATACTACTGGCATCAATTTTCAAACACTGCCCAAGTTTAAGTCATTTCACACTTAAAACTAACTTGACATTCTATTGTAATTATTTTAAGCTCTTTGGTTCATTTAAATATATCTCCTTAAAAAAATACCACAGAAATATCCCACAGCTGGTTAACATACACAGGCATTTGCTAAATTAGCTTATTCAACGGGTCTGTAGACTCTAGCTTTTATGGCTCTGTTCATTCAGTGCAAAGAATAGTTGTTCTGCTTGTTGTATAATATGTGCTTTTCATACCCAGTGGAAGCCTTATAGTAGGAAATTAAATGAAGTGATAAGCATTTATCAGAGGACTGAGACAAAAAGCCAAGATATCTATGCCTTATCTGTAACAAATTACTCTTTGCTATCAAAAAATGAAAAGTAGGTTTGGTGGAAGAATCCAGAAAGATACAGTAGGGGGTTGCTAAGAAGCCAATTCACAGTGACAGAAATATGCTTTAAAAGGATTAATATGTTAAAATATCCTTTGGTGTGAGGCAGTGTTTCCAGCAGAGCTTTTCAGTCTCACCTACTTAGGTGAGACTGCAAAGCTGGCTTATAAGGAGTGAAGAATTTCCAGATTTTCCCAGCACTCCTCCGTAAATAACAAAGAGGAGAGGAGGAACTTCACAATTGCAAGAGAATTCCTGTATATACAAAGATGCCTTGCAAAAGACAAACACAAGTCCTTAGTTAGCCACAGATTATTTTGGCTTTCACCCCACACAACCTACCATAAAAATTGAGCTACAAGTAAACAAGATAAGAGTAGTAAAATTTGAATTGTTAAACGTAAGGGAAATTTTGACTTGCAAACCAAAGGGGAATTTAAGTACAAGCTATATAAACCATTTAATAATAACAATCCTTCACAAAAGTTAGCTGATAGCTTTGTAGAACTGCTCAGGTTACACATCCATTTTTAGTGTTTAGGCTAGTCCTAGATCCAGCTACAGTTCTGTGAAGACTGTGTAAAAGTCACCTGTTGGAATCTAGTGATTATTATAACAGTCAGTGGCAGACAGTTCTTGTTCAGTCAGAACTAACAAGTACTGCCTTTAGATTTGACAACACACTTCTCCCCCATCCTGAATACTGTTTCACTTTCTATGTCTTGAAACAAAGCCACTCTGACAAGTAGGTAAAGACACTATGGACCTAAGAGGCAAAAACTGCCCTTTCATTTCTCCGTTTTCTACATTTTTTAGATAAAAATCACGTGGTTGATTCAGCTAGGGTTAAGTCAGACTATAAAAAGATAAATAAACAATTGACTTTGCAAGTTCTCCAGATTAACCCATTAGAGTGATTTAGACCTTTAGCTCATTTAATCAAAATGACCTATTATCAGCCGGGCGCCGTGGCGCACGCCTGTAATCCCAGCACTTTGGGAGGCTGAGGCAGGAGGATCGCGAGTTCAAAGCCAGCCTCAGCAATGGCGAGGCACTTAGCAACTCAGTGAGACCCTGTTTCTAAATAAAATACAAAAAAAGGGCTGGGGATGTGGCCCAGTGGTCAAGTGCCCCTGAGTTCAATCCCCAGTACCACCAAAAAAAAAAAAATGACCTATTATCTTTACTCTGTATACTATCTTTGTGTGTGTGTGTGTGTGTGTGTGTGTGTGTGTGTGTGGTGCTGGGGATTGAACCCAGGGCCTTGTGCATATGAGGTAGGCACTCTACCAACCAAGCTATATCCCTAGTCCTACTCTGTATATTACATTTAGTCTGTTCCTTTTGCAGGCTCCTAGAGTCCTCCTCAGTAATCCTCAGCATGATTTCCTACCTTATATAACTGAATCGATTAGAAGAAGAACTATACAGTGCATTTCCTTGATATTTGTTTTTCAAAGAAATATCTTAGCATTCTTTCAGCTCTAAGTGAGGAGGAAAGCAATAGGAGAAGGGATGGCAGGAAATGCAAGCTCACAGATTAATGAGGGAGCTAAAGAGTGGGAAATAAAGTAGGGGCTTAAAATTCAAGTATCTTCCCTTTGCCAATTGTACTATCTCACTACATCAATGTCTTTATTTATAAATATGCACTCTAGATAACTACATACCCTATTAATAATATTCTATTCAGCTCTTTTGGGGGGGTACTAGGGATTGAACCCAAGGACACTTTAACATTGAACTATATCCTCAGCTGCTTTTAGTTTTAATTTTGAGACAGGGTCTCACTTAATTGCTGAAGCTGGCCTCAAACTTGTAATCCTCCCTCAGCCTCCAGAGTCTTTGGGATTACAGGTGTGCGCCACAGTGCACAGCCTCTATTTGGCTTTTTAATAACAAGCGCAATGTTATGTTCATGGTGTAAAGTTTATTTATAACAGTATGAAAGAATATAAAGTCAGAAGCAAAAGTTCCTTACCCTACCCTATTGTTCATTTTCTCTTCCTAAGGGTAATGGCTTTGAAAAGATATATGGTAATACACCATTTTAAATTACTTTTTCTCAAACTTGCTTTCCATTCAAAATGTGTCTCTAGTTCTCTATTTTGTGTCTTATTCTCACATCCTTGATCAATCTCTGCCCTGCCTCCCAACTCTTTCTTAGTCATCCTATTGTCTTGGCATTTCCCACTCCATTCTATCAACTCTGCCTTCAGCATAGAATTTCCACTTTAGTGGAACACTTCATCTCCAACAATAGCAGGACTCTCAGGAAGAACTCTTCTGCTCATTTTAAAAAACCTCTTATATTCAACCAGCTATATGTCAAACCTTGGTCACCTCTAGTTCCCTTACTTTTTTGTTTTTTGTTTTGTTTTTGTTTGTTTTGCAGCGCTAGGGCTCAAACAATCCAGGAGCCCAGGCATGCTAGGTAAACACTGTTAGACACTGAGCTACACCCCCATCTAGCTTCCTTACAACACTTCTAATTTCCTCTTCCAACTCACAACAGGAGACGACTCCTTTTCATGGAGAAAAGGAAGATTAAGAAGCATCTGTGACCCCATAGTGCTCTCTAGTGACCAGCCCATGATCTTCTCACAGGCAAATTTCTTGAAGTAGAGACTGTTTTTTTTCCTCCCATTTTCAACACACTGCTTTCCATTTCACCCTGGGAAAATTCCTATAGACTTCCTTCTGAACACAGTTCAGTCCTGATTTGTTACCCTACTGTAGATCAAATGGTGGAACAGATTTTCCTTGGCTTCCATGACACCATGCTTCCTTTTGTTTTTCCCTGGAACAAATGACTATTCATTTTAGGACCCATACAAGGTGGCCAAATGCCTCCTTGGAATCATCTTAGCTGCCTTATAGGTACCTCCGGCCCATGTCTACAGCATATATCCGGCCCATGTCTACAGCGTATATACAAATCTCTACTGTGGCTTCTCTCAGTTTTTCTTGCATCTGTTTTCTGTTCCTTTATCTGAAGGAAGACCTTCCCTGATAACTCTTTTTTTTTTTTTTTTTTTTTTTTTTGGTACCGGGGATTGAACTCAGGGGCACTCGACCACTGGGCCACATCCCCAGCCCTTTTTTGTATTTTATTAGAGACAGGGTCTCACTGAGTTACTAAGTGCCTCGCCATTGCTGAGGCTGGCTTTGAACTCGCCATCCTCCTGCCTCAGCCTCCCAAGAACTGGGATTACAGGCGTGCGCCACCGCGCCCGGCTCCTGATAACTCTTTTTATGTAATGGCAATACCTTACCTTACCCAAGATACCCCATTCCCCGGGTTTGTTTTCTCCATAACACCCAATGTCAGCTGACACATGTAATATATATTTACTTTGTTATTAGGTTTAGTATTTGCTTCTCTTCATTACAAGGTAAGTTCCATGAGAACAGGGACTTCCCTTTGGTACCAGTTGTGTGGCCACTGACTATTTGATGAATGGGGCTAGGGGTGTACAGCTCAACGGCCGAGGCAAGAGGATTCCAAGTTTGAGGCCAGTTTGGTCAACTCAGAATGACCCTGTCTCCATATAAAATGAAAAGGGCTGGGGATTATTAGCTCAGTGGTAGAGCACCCCTGAGTTCAATCCCCAGTACCACAAAATAAATAAATTAAATAAGCTGTAAATCCAATCATATCACATCTTGATAAATATTGTTAACTCCCCCCACACACTTTCAGAAAAATGAGAACTGACATAATTTGGCAAACATCACTTATAAGATGTCCTCTCCAGTCTCATCTGTCACCTCTTTCTTTTCTCCTCCCCTTTACCAGAGGGGACAAAAACTAAGACTGTTTATACCATCTGGATTCAAGCTCTGGCCACATAGATCATTCTGGTGATCACTGGCAATTCACTGACCTTCTCCAAATCTCCCTCCCTTTCCACATCTGCAGAATGAAACTAGTTATGGTACTTCTCTATAGTAAGAATATGTGGGGGCTGGGATTGTGGCTCAGCGGTAGAGCACTCGCCTAGCACGTGCACAGCCCGGGTTCAATCCTCAGCACCACGTACAAATAAACACATTGTGTACAACTAAAGCAAATAAATAAATATTAAAAAAAAAGAATATGTGGGCACATAATGAGTGCTAAATAAATAGTACCTAGAGTTCTTATTATTGTTATTTAAAAAACAATTCATTCTCTACCTCTTGCTGTTCTTCAAGCTACACTCTTTTCTTTCTTTACTATCATTCATCCTACAGGAAAATTCCCTTGATTTTGATACCTTATCAATTGTATTAAATGTCCACTTTTTGCTTTCAGAGCATTATTTGCATACTTTCTGTCAAAGTGCTTGATTCACTGCATTGTAATGTGTTAACTGACCGTACTCCACTGACTCCTCTACTTCACCCTCTGTATACTGTAAATTCTCTGAAGGGTGGGTTTTATTTATTTTTGTATCTGCAGTCCAATAAAGTACCTGGAACACAACAGACATTCCATAAATGTCCCCAAAAGGAATAAAATAAGGCCAGGCACAATGGAGGTACCTGTAGTGCCAGCTACTAGAGAGTCAGTTTGGGCAACATAGTGACCACATCTTAAAAAAAGAAAGCAAATGAAACATTTTCTTATTATCTTATCATTTAAGACTTACTGTTGGGCTGGGGTTGTAGCTCAGCGGTAGAGCGCTGGTCTAGAAAGTGCGCTGCCTGAGTTGATCCTCAGTACTCAGTACCACGTAAAAACAAAGACATTGCCAGGCGTGGTGGCGCACGCCTGTAATCCCAGCACTTGGGAGGCTGAGGCAGGAGGATCGCGAGTTCAAAGCCAGCCTCAGCAACGGCGAGGCACTTAGCAACTCAGTGAGACCCTGTCTCTAAATAAAATACAAAAAAGGGCTGGGGATGTGACCCAGAGGACGAGTGCCCCTGAGTTCAATCCCTGGTACCACAAAAAAAAAAAAAAAAAAAAAAAGACATTGTTTACAACTAAAACAAATAAATATTTAAAAAAAAAAAAAAAAAGACTTACTGTTATCATACCTGAACACAATTTTCAGTTTTACTTTCTAATATTACCTGCCAAGCCGCACTGATTTCCTATCTCCGTGCTGGAGACCTCTTGTTGATTTTTGTTTTGTTTTGTTTTTCCAACATTTCACCACATGTATTTGGAGACCTTTTGACTTTTATGAATTCCTTCCCTTACTTTATCAAGTCCAGACTCTTCCCCTCCCCCATGTCCTTTTCAAATCCCATTTTCTTCATGGGGACTACTCGACATCAATTAAAATAATCTTCAGAGTCAGCGCAGTAGCACAGGCCTGTAATCTCAGCGTTCAGGAGGCTCAGACAGGAGGATCGCGAATTCAAAGCCATCAGCACAAGTGAGGCGCTAAGCAACTCAGTGAGACCCTGACTAAATAAAATACAAAATAGAATGGCGATGTGGCTGGGTGACCCAGTACTCCTGAGTTCAATCCCCAGTTACCACCCCCCGCCAAAAAAAGCTTCATTCTCCCAATGGTAAGTTTATGAGATTTGTTGTTGTTCTGAGCTACATTCCTAGCCCTGTATTATTTTTATTTTTGAGACTGGGTCTCCCCAAGTTGCCCAGGCTGGCCTCAAATTTGCCATCCACCTGCCTCAGGCTCCTGAGTACTTGGAATTGCAGGCATGTGCCACCACACCCGGCTCATTCCAAGCCTTGTTTTGTTTTATTTTTCTTCCTTTTTATTGGTGCATTATAATTATACATACCAGTGGGGGGATTTGTTATATATTCATACGTGTACACAATAAAACAGTAAAATTTGATCAATTTCAATCCCCAGTACCACCCCTTTCCTTCCCCTCCCTCCCCCTGGTCCCTTCTTCTATTCTACTGGTCTCCCTTCTTTTTTTTTTAATTTGTTCTAATTAGTTATACATGACAGTAGAATGCCTTTTGACACATTGTACACAAATGGAGCACAACTTCTCCTTTCTTTGGCTGTACATAATGGTGCAGAGTCACACCAGTCCTATAATCATACATGTATATAGGGTAATAATGTTTGCCTCTTCTACTGTCCTTCCCATCCCCACAGCCCCACCCCTCCCTTCACTCCCCTCTGCATAATGCAAAGTTCCTTCATTCTTGCCTACATTCCGCAACTATGGATCAGCATCTGCCTATCAGAGAAAACATTCGCCAAGTCTTGTTTTTGCTTTTTGCTTTTTTTTGAGACTGGCAGCTTCTAGTTAAATTGTTCAAACTGGCCTTAAACTTAAATCCTTGTATCATCATACCTGGCAAAATACAAAATATTAACAGAAATTTTTCAGATTGCTAATGGAGATAACTGAGAAAATAAAGATTATTAGGTGAAAAATAATACACTATGCTAATTTCTTTAATAGCTTAAATTCAGACTTTTAAAGGAACAGGAGCTATATTCATACCAAAAGGTAAGAATATATAAAGGTGCTTCAAGTGCTGAAAAACAGGTAAATTTTTAGAACTCTTTTGTCTATTAAAAAAAAAAAATAAGCATGGGTAATTTAGTTTATTGGATGATACATCTTATTATGATGTGTTCTCTCATGTCTTCCAGATATAGAGCTCTGCAGCTGATTTCACTAGGTCTACCAGAAGAAGAAGAATAAAGGAGATCTATCAACCACCCAAAAGAACTTCACTGTGGCCATAGGGGGATTGGTTAGACTTCATCAGACAAAAAGGAATTGTTTGAAAGTACCGGAATGTTATTTTAGTTCACAGGACTGCTTCTTCCTTCATTTGCTTGCATAACAAAAATCACTCATCTTTTTCTGCAATTATTCTTACATTGATTAAAAAGAAAAACATCTTTTAATGTCTTAGAATACTCTATAGGTAAAAAGTATAAGAATTTAAATTTTTTTCATATTCCTATAATTCTCCAAAAGTATTTGTGTTGTATATGTTTGAGTAATTCTTAAAATAAATGCTAAATCTAAAATCAAGTGCATTGACTGGCTTTTCAGAATAGGAAGAAAATTCTTGATTAATTATTTATACTGAAAGACTAAGAAAAAAACTATTAGTTGCTACCATATATGACAGATTTTAGTATTTATTAAAGTATGATTTTTATTTTATGAATAATATTCACTTGAAGTCTAGAAGAAAGCACAAAATACTAAAAATTGTAGTCCAAGCGGGGCGTGGTGGCGCATGCCTGTAATCCCAGCACTTTGGGAGGCTGAGGCAGGAGGATCGCGAGTTCAAAGCCAGACCTCAGCAATGGGGAAGCACTTAGCAACTCAGTGAGACCCTGTCTCTAAATAAAATACAAAAAGGGCTGGGGATGTGACCCAGTGGTCAAGTGCCCCTGAGTTCAATCCCCGTACCACAAAAAAAAAAAAAAAAAAAAAAAATTGTAGTCCATGTTATTTATTTATTTTTTTTTTTTTGGTACCAGGGATTGAACTCAGCGGCACTAGACCACTGGGCCACATCCCCAGCCCTTTTTTTGTATTTTATTAGAGACAGGTCTCACTGAGTTGCTAAGTGCCTCGCCATTGCTGAGGCTGGCTTTGAACTCGCAATCCTGCCTCAGCCTCCCAAAGTGCTGGGATTAAGGCGTGAGCCACCGCGCCCGGCTTGTAGTCCATGTTATTTTAAAAGGGAAATGTTTATTTCTCAAAAATTTTTTTTCTCATCATGTAATTATAAGAAGCTAATGTTTGCCAGGCGCAGTGGCGCACGCCTGTAATCCCAGCATTTTGGGAGGCTGAGGCAGGAGGATTGTGAGTTCAAGGCCAGCCTCAGCAATGGCAAGGCACTTAGCAACTCAGTAAGACCCTGTCTCTAAATAAAATACAAAAAAGGGCTGGGGATGTGACCCAGTGGTCAAGTGCCCCTGAGTTCAATCCCTGGTACCAAAAAAAAAAAAAAGAAGAAGAAGAAGAGAAGCTAATGTTTATTTTCCTTGAATGTTCTGTTTTACAGCCTTTATCATTTTGTATAGATAATTCCTTAAAAAGCCTGGCTTAGTTAACATTAAAATAACATTATGCCACCAGGCACAGTGGCACATGCCTATAATCCCAGCAGCTCAAGAGGCTGAGGCAGGAGAATCTTGAGCCACAGCAATTTAGGAAGACCCTGTCTTAAAATAAAAAAGGGTTGGGGATGTGACTCAGTGGTTCAGTGCCCCTGAGTTCAATCCCCTATGCAAAAAAAAAAAAAAAAAAAAAAAAAAAATTAGTTATGCCAGTGATGCCCTAACATGACAAAATCTGTATGTAATAGGTGAGTGTTCATCATTTTGATATGCTTTGTTTTGATGCTGTTCAACCTGTGATAGTGAGATACACAAATAAAAAAATCAGAAAAAAATTAGAAATATGATTATCCAAGGCGCCGGGGTTGTGGCTCAGTGGCAGAGCACTTGCCTAGCATGCGTGAGGCACTGGGTTCGATTCCTGGCACCACATAGAAATAAAAACAAATAAAATAAAGGCATTGTGTCTGTCTACAACTAAAAAAAAAAAATTTAAGAAAAAAGAAATATTATGACCCAAAAAGGAAACTATTCTATCTAGATCTGAATTAATAACTAGGTATTCCCCAAGTGGTTAAATATGTTATTGGTTTGTATTTATTAAAAGACTGTTAGCTTGGTGCCACAAAGATTTAAGTTAATTCTAGATAAGGAGTTTACAAAATCATACCTTGGCTAGAAGTTTTACTTTGTAAAAATTATACAGTAAGACAAGATATTAAGGGGCTGGGATTGTGGCTCAGCAGTAGAGCGCTCGCCTAGCACATGCACGGCCCAGGTTCGATCCTCAGCACCACGTACAAATAAACCCATTGTATAGAACTAAAGCAAATAAATAAATATTAAAAAAAAAGACAAGATATTAAATCAGTAACCTTTATTTTGATAAAATAGAAGTTTGGCATTTATAATAAGAATTTGAAATAGAAAAATCTCACAATATTATGGAGTTTGTCTCCCTGTCAAAGTTTATTTTAAAATGTCTTTTGGAATAAAAGGTACTTAAGGGCCGGGTGCGGTGGCGCACGCCTGTAATCCCAGCACTTTGGGAGGCTGAGGCAGGAGGATCGCGAGTTCAAAGCCAGCCTCAGCAATGGCGAGGCACTTAGCAACTCAGTGAGACCCTGTCTCTAATAAAATACAAAAAAGGGCTGGGGATGTGGCCCAGTGGTCTAGTGCCGCTGAGTTCAATCCCCGGTACCAAAAAAAAAAAAAAAAAAAAGGTACTTAAGGCACTGAAATTAAATTTATATATAAAATGGCTTATCTCATTGTTAGATATTATTGGGGAACTCCTAAATAATTTTCTGGATAAATTATAATTCTCTTTCCCCAAGTGCATCTTGAATAGAAACATAAGCTATTAGCCGGGTACAGTGGCGCATGCCTATAATCCCAGCACTTGGGAGGCTGAGGCTGGAGGATGGTGAGTTCAAAGCCAGTCTCAACAATGGCGAGGCACTTAGCAACTCAGTGAGACCCTGTCTCTAATAAAATACAAAAAAGGGCTGGGGATGTGGCCCAGTGGTCGAGTGCCCCTGAGTTCAATCCCTGGTACCAAAAAAAAAAAAAAAAAAAAAAAAAAAAAAAACCATAAGCTATTGTCAATTATATTTATGTTTAAAACAAACTCATTTGTATACTATGCATATAAAACACGTTATACAATTCAAATACATCTCATTCAATAAAGCCTATATTTTTCAAGTATAAATTCTCATACTCAGAGAAGAACAGTTAAAAATCAGCCTTAATAACGTAAGTAAATGGCTATTGATATCTGCTCCTAATAGTTTAATTGTTCAATAAAACACTTTGTGACTTGAGTGTCCTCTGTGTGTGTGTGTGTGTGTGCGCGCATGTGTGCGTGCACACGCAGGATATGTGGTACTGGTGACTGAACCCAAAGGTACTCTACCATTGAGCTACATCCCCAACCACTTTTATTTAATTTAATTAATTAATTTACTTAGTTTTGGTTCTGGAGATTAATTTAGGGGTGCTACATCCCCAGGTCTTTTTATTTTTTATTTTGAGACAGAGTCTTGATAAATTGCTGTGGCTGGCCTCAAACTTAAAATCCTTATACCTCGATTGCGAGTTCAAAACCAGCCTCAGCAATGGCAAGGCACTTAGCATCTCAGTGAGACCCTGTCTCTAATAAAATACAAAAAAAGGGCTGGGGATGTGGCCCAGTGGTCGAGTGCCCCTGAGTTCAATCCCTGGTACCAAAAAAAAAAAAAAAAAAATCTTTATGCCTCAGCCTCCCAAGTCACCAGAATTGCAGGCATGTATCACCAGGCCCAGTTGTATTTATTTAGTTATATATTTGGGCACTGGGGATCAAACCCAGAGACACTTTACACTGAACTACTTCCCAAGCCCTTTTTATTTTCTGTTTTGAGATGGGGTCTTGCCAAGTAGTTTAGAGCCTAAATTGCACCCTCTTGCCTCAGCTTCCCAAGCCTCTTGGATTACAGACATGCACCACTGCATCTAGCTCCTTTTACTTCATTTTTTTATGAGGAGGAGGTACTGGAGATTTAACTCATTGGATATTTCCCCAGCTCTTTTTTTTTTTTTTTTTTTTTTCTTTTCAACTTCTTATTTTGAGTCAGGGTCTCACTAAGTTGCCAAGGCTGGCCACTGGTCTTGACTTGTGATCCTCCTGTCTCAGTCTCCCGAGCTGCTGGTATTAACAGGCATGTGCCACCATACCAAGCTATTTTTTATTTTGAGACAAATTGCCAAAACTGGCCTTGAATTTTTGATTTTCCTACCTCAGCCTTCCATGTAGCTATGATTATAGGCATGTATCACCACACCTTGCTTTATTATCTTTTCTCAATATAAGAAATATTCAGTCTTGCAGCTGGGCATGGTGGTGTGTGCTTGTAATCCCAGCGGCTTGGGAGGCTGAGGCAGGAGGATCACAAGTCAAAACCAGCCTCAGTAACTTAGCAAAACCATGTCTCTAAATAAAATATAAAATATATATATATATAAAAAAAAGACTGAGGCAATCCCAAAAAACCAAGGGCCAAATGTTCTCACTAATATGCAGATGCTAACACTCAATAAGGGGTGGGGAGCAGGGGAGAACATAAGTTCATGGGATTAGACAAAGGGGAATGAAGGGAAGAGAGGGGGAATGGGGATAGGAAAGAAAGTAAAATGAATCAGACATAACTTTCCTATTTTCCCATATGAATACACGACCAGTGTAACTCCACATCAAATAAAAACCACAAAAATGAGAAGTTATACTCTCTGTATACATTCTACTGTGATGTATAACTAAAAAGAATAAAAAAAAAAAAACAGGGGTGGGACTGGGGAATGTGGCTTAGTGGTTAAGAAGCGCCCCTAAATTCAATCCCCCATACCAAAAACAGAGAAAAAATATTATCTTTTTTTTTTTTTTTTTTTTTTTTTTTTTTGTGGGAGGGTGGGAGGTGTACCAGGAATTGAACTCAGGGGCACCTGACCACTAAGCCACATCCCCAGCCCTATTTTGTATTTTATTTAGAGACAGGGACTCAATGAGTTGCTTAGCGCTTCACCATTGCTGAAGCTGGCTTTGAATTCATGATCTTCCTACCTCAGCCTCCTGACTGCTGGGATTACAGGCTTGTGCCACCGCACCAGCAATATTCAGTCTTGATTATAGAATGATAGAAATGTTCCTGATACATTTCTCTTCCCATTGTTCCTTTTAATTGGGGCATTTCTGACTAAGTCTTGCTATATGCCCTAACAGTGCAAATCTCTAACTTAATTAAATACTATCACTAAAAGAAAAAAAAAAAAAAAAGACAGCAAGGTTAAAGATTCTCTCAAAGTCTACCAAAACTCAATAACCAATGGCATATCTGCTAAAAGTGACATATTAGAACAAGTCTTGACAAAACTGGGCATGGTGGCACTTGCCTGTAATCTCAGCTACTCAAAAGGCTTAAACAGGGGCTGGGGCTATGGTTCAGCAGTAGAGCACTCTGTCTCACATGTGTGAGGCCCTGGGTCCTATCCTCAGCATCACATAAATAAAATAAGGGTGTTGTGTCTGCCTACAACTAAAAAAAAAAAAAAAAAAAAAAAAAATAAGCAGGAACATCTTCAACTTTGAGGCCAGAATTGGCAGTTTAGTGAGATTCTCTCAAAATAAAAACGGCCAGGTGTGGTGGCATACACCTGTAATCCCAATGATTTGGGAGGATGAGGCAGGAGGATCACAAGTTCAAACCCAGCCTCAGCAACTCAGGCCTTAAGCAACTTAGTGAGACCCTATCTCAAAATAAAAAGGGGCTGGGGATATGGCTCAGTGGTAAAGCACCCCTGGATTCAATCCCTAGCACTGCAATAAAAAAAGTTCCATCGTTTCTAACATTTTCAGAACACAAAGAAAAGAGAGTTTACCTAGTTTAATCAATGCGGTTAAGGGGATCATTACTAATTGTACCACCCCAATTTTAATCCCTGGAGTGAGTCAATGAATAGGCCAGATAGAGAGTGGTGGACCAAAGAACATTGTAAATACTGATCCCTTCTTTTATGGTTCATCTTTAGATCTCTCTCCAAAAACTGAAATCAGTGAAATCTTTATTCTCATGTCTACATCACTTTTACTTTCTGATCCAGGGCTAGTACTAGAATAAGTGGACACAAAATTTAAGAGTATGCCCAAATATTGGTAATCAAAATAACATTTGCAATGGTTTTGATCTTTAATGTCCCTCAAATGCTTATAGCTTGGTGACACTGGGAAGTAGCTGAAACTCTAAGGTAAAGCCTAGTGGGTGGTATTCTGGTCACTGGAGGCAAGCCATTACAGGGGACTGTGGGGCACCAGTCTCTTCCTCTTTCATTCGTTTGTGCTCTGGCCATGAAGTAAATGGCTTTGTTCCACCATGTCCTCCTGCCATGATGTGCCACCACAAGCCCAGAATAAGGGGGTCAATCAATCATGGACTGAAATCTCCAAAACTGTGAGCCAATATGAACCTTTTCTCTTTGTAAGTTTGTTTGTTGTTGTTTTTCGGTGGTACCGGGGATTGAACTCAGGGGCACTCCTCGACCACTGGTTCACATCCCCAGCCCTTTTTTGTATTTTTATTTAGAGACAGGGTCTCACTGAGTTGCTAAGTGCCTTGCCATTGCTGAGGCTGGCTTTGAACTCGCCATCCTCCTGCCTCAGCCTCCCAAGTGCTGGGATTACAGGCATGCGCCACCGCGCCCAGCTTGTAAATTGTTTTATCTCAATTTTTGCAGTAACAAGAAGCTGACTACCAAACATCTTAATGCCATTTTAACTCCCCCTAAAATGTGATAAAATGTCAAAATTTTAAATAAAACACATGGATTTAGCTACACCATGTCAGAACCTGAGGCAAAGAAGAAACCAGTACTACCAATTCCACCAATAAAGAGCCTTGTCTAGGCATACTGGGGCCCCGTGTTTCCTTCTTTCCTTGCTTCCCCCCAAAGGACCTTATTTCCCAAACTCCAGGTCTACATCCCATTTCCATTCTTGGCTTCCATTAGGTTAGAGGGTTCTTGGAAAGAACACTGGATTCCAGGCCTGGCTGTTTTTTTATATTTAAGTTCTTTTCTCACTTTTTTTTCCCCTTTTCTTTCTTTCTTTCTTTCTTTCTTTTTTTTTTTTTTTTTTTTTGATGCTGGGAATTAATTGAACCCAGGGCCTGTGCATGCGAGGCAAGCACTCTACCAATTGAGCTATATTCCCAGCCCTCTAATTTATATGTAAAATTATATAACTAGGCTCCAAAATATATGAGAAGTAATGATGCTGATAATTGGAGGCTCTTGTTCCTGTCAAGTGCTCTACAGAAAACTTACTAACTCATATGGAAGTTTCCCTTGTAATTATACACTAAAGGATCCTCAAGCACTCTCAGGCACAGTGGAACATGCCTGTAATCCCAGCAATTCGGGAGGCGGAGGCAGAAGGATCATAATTTCAAGCCTTGGCATGTTAGCAAGACCATCAGCAACCTAGTGAGACCCTGTCTCAAAAAAGGACTAGAAATGTTCTGCCCAGTACTTACTGGGTAAAATGCCTTGGGATTCAATGTCCAGTACCCTTGCCGAAAATAGAATTAGGTGGGGACTGGAGATGAGGCCTTTATTGCTGGAGCTATGTGCTGGGAAATAAATACAGGGCTTCACACAGCTAGGCAAGTGCTGTACCACTGAGCCAGATTCTGAGCCTGGGACTAAAGCTTGTTGTTTCTCCATCAATGTTATAAATCCATTCTTTACACACTACATAAGTTTTTCATACATTCAAAAATGTTTCCAATGCGTTTAATCCTAGTGACTCAGGATGGTGAGGAGGATTCCAAGTTCGAGACCAGCCTCAGCAAACTGGCAAGACCCTAAGCAACTTAGTGACTTTACCTCAAATTGAAAAATAAAAAGGACTGAGAATGTAGCACAGTGGTGAAGCACCCCTGGGTTCAATCCCCAGTACTAAAAAAAAAAAAAAAAAAAAAAGTTTCTAGAACTCCAGAACCATCAGTACTTCTCACATGTCCTGAGCACTCACACACTACCCAGCAAGCTTCTATCAGCAAACGAACAAATGCCAGACCTTTACAAATCACAACCTTTACAAAATCAAGTACCTGTCTCACTATTCCTTGATCAGGGTCTGGATCACGTCTGTTGAGGACATGTTGTCTGAAGCATGATTTAACCAGGATTTGGTGAGTTCCACGTAGTAAGCAAGGGCTGGGTACTGGGAGATCAGTCTTTTCCTTTCAATCAGGAGCTCTCAACTTCTTCATTTCAACTTTCTTGCATCCATCTATTCTAGAGGCAGCAGCTGGTACTTGTGTTTCAAGTTAGTTGTGAACCACACAGTCACCTACACTAGTAAACAGAATAGTAAACAAAAATAAATTTCTGTTAGCAAGAAACCCCTTATCAGCCACACAGATGGCACTGTGTATAGTGGGACTGGGAACAACAATCTCTTGGACCCCTCAAAGAAAAAAAAATTTTTTTTTTGGTACTGGGGACTAAACTCAGGGACACTTAAAACTGAACCACATCCCCAGCCCCCCCCCCCCCCCCCCCCAAACATTTCTTGTGTGTGTGTGTATGTGTGTGTGTGTGTGTGTGTGGTGCTGGGGATTGAACCCAGGGCCTTGTGCATGTGAGGCAAGTACTCTACCAACTGAGCTATATCTCCAGCCCCTAAACATTTCTTAAAGAGACAAAAAACACTTGAATAAAATAAAACTCTTCCTTTTCTTACCACCATATTTTTTTTAATATTTATTTATTTGCTTTTAGTTGTACACAATGCGTTTTTACGTGGTGCTGAGGATCGAACCCAGGCTGCGCAAGTGCTAGGCGAGCGCTCTACCACTGAGCCACAATCCCAGCCCTTTTTACCACCATATTTAAACCAAACATTTCAATCTATTCTAAAAATAATCGTATTAAGAGTTTAGTCTTGCCAGGTGCAGTGGCGCACGCCTGTAATCCCTGTACTTGGGAGGCTGAGGCAGGAGGATGTTGAGTTCAAAGCCAGCCTCAGCGATGGCAAGGCACTTGGCAACTCAGTGAGACCCTGTCTCTAAATAAAATATAAAAAAAGGCTGGGGATGTGGCCCAGTGGTCGAGTGCCCCTGAGTTCAATCCCCAGTACCAAAAAAAAAAAAAGGTCTGGGATGTGGTGCAGTGGTTGAGTGCCCCTGAGTTCAATTCCTGGTACCAAATAAATAAATAAACTATAAAGCTAGGAGCAGTGGCACCAGCCAGAAATCCCAATAGCCCTGGAGGCCGAGGCAGGAAGATCAGGAGTTCAAAGCCAGCTTCAGCAAATTAGTGAGGCACTAGGCAATTCAGTGAGACCCTTTTCTCTAAATAAAATACAAAATAGGGATGGGGATGTGGCTCAGTGGCCGAGTACCCCTAAGTTCAATCCCCAGTACCAAATAAATAAATTTTAAAAATTATAAAAAGGGCAGGGATGTGGCTCAGTTGTTGAATATACTTGGGTTCATTCCCAGGTACCAAACAAAACAACAGCCTTTCTCTTTTAAAAATTACCTTCAAGTGACAAGGAAAATACAAATTTTGGCAGTTTTCTTTTTAAGTTTTACAAAGAACACAAAAGCAAAAGCACTTAAATCTGCTCACTCTAAATTTTATTTATTTATTTCCCTGTGCTGAGGATCTAACCCTGGACCTCATACATATCAAGCAAGAGTTCTACCACTAAGCTACACCCCCAGGCCTTGCTCTACATTTAATTTCTGCCCTCATAGGGAAACAAAAAAGACATTTTTAGATGAATTTATAGATAATGTATATAATTATATATGAACAAAACATGTTTTATATGTGTAACATATATACACATGTGTGTATATTTATATATAATTTACTACTTCAGACACTGTTCAAAATACTTTAACTTATGAAAACTCATTTAGTACTTAACAATTTCAAGAGATATGCTGTATTATTATTATTGCTCCACTCTTCCTTTTATTTCTAGATAATAAAACAGGCACAAAAAGATAACCTGCAAAAGGTCAAACAAGGTAAAAGAGCTTAGATTTGAACTCCTGGAAGTCTGGTTCCAAATCCTAGTCTTATCCACCACTCTTAATCTTCACAGAATCACAGACATTGAAAGTGTGCACTCATATATATACAAATACATTTAACAACACAAATAATAAGTCTCTTGTGTGTCCTTGCTAAAAATCACATGGAACTACCAGAGACAAAGATTAGAAAGCATCTCAGGAGTAACAGGTATGAAACATATTCCTTGGCTGACAAACTAGTTTACACTCTAATAAACTGAGAACAGTTTCTGTGGAAGAGTAAGGATGAAGGCCAGATTGTTTCTGAACTCTTCATGCTAATTCTAAAAACAATTGGCCCAGAAGAAGACCCAAATCAATAATAATCAATTCTTTAGGTTAATAATCAATTCTTTAGGTTAATTAGCCTCTATCAGCTAGTCTGGCCCCATCCTATACAATTACCATGGACCCTACAAAGCATGGTCAGCCTTTCAAGATTCAGTGCCATACTGATGGGGTTCCTATGTTAAGTAATTTTTTTTTTTTTTTTGTGGTACCAGGGATTGAACTCAGGGGCACTCGACCACTGAGTCACATCCCCAGCCCTTTTTTTTTTTTTTTTTTTTTTTTTTTTATTTTATTAGAGACAGGGTCTCACTGAGTTGCTAAGTACCTCGCCATTGCTGAGGCTGGCTTTGAACTCGCCATCCTCCTGCCTCAGCCTCCCAAAGTACTGGGATTACAGGCATGCGCCACCGCGCCCGGCTTATGTTAAGTAATTTTTATGCCATGACAGGGACTCATTTTGCATGTTATAATATTTAAATTGAAATAATTCCCTCATCCCACAGAGAAAGAACAGAAGTGAACTGCTGCACTAGTGTTTCAAAAGGTTTAGCAACCAGGACTTTATCAATATCATTTTGATTTACTAGTTCACACTTGTAACTGTTCACGCCCCCCACCCCTTCTTAAATCTCTTAAAGGTCACAAAAAATGTTTCAACTATTTCTAGTTGTCCTTTCAAAGATGTATGACATCACATTTAAAAAGTTTCACTGAGCTGGGTGTGGTGGCACATGCTTGCGATTCCAGATACTCTGGAGGCTGAGCGGGAAGATCACAAGTTCAAGTCACCCTCACCAAAGTCATTTTCTGCGCCCTGCACCTTCCCACTTCCCTTTCCTTGAGTACAACAGACTCCTCACTTCTTCTTCCTTCAGCCTTGAGGGTTATTACCCTTGAAAGGTCCAACCAATTCATAGTCATTCCTCCAATTCCGCCTAAAAAATGTGACCTCCTCCGGAGAGACTGAGGTGAACCTGAATTGGTGGGATGGGCCTAATCCTACCCTGGGGACAGACACACCCATCCACTCAGGTGCAAACTGATCCAAAGAGGTCTTGGTTCCTCTTGGATTTCCAGGGTACACCACCGCATCCAGGCGACCTTGCTCCAGGCTACTGAAGTAGCTTCTCGGCTGAGCTCCATTCCCTTACCGTCTGAGAGGAGGCCTGGCGAAGCTTTCAAAACCAGCCAGCAGGTCTGGGGTTGTGGCTCAGTGGGAGAGCGCTTGCCTAGCATGTGCGCGGCCCAGGTTCAATCCTCAGCACCACGTAAAAATAAAGGTATTGTGTACAACTAAAAACAAATAAATAAATATAATTTAAAAAAAAAAAAAAAAAAAACCAGCCTGCAGCCTTCCTTTGGGCCCCAGGTTGCACACAAAAATCTTTTTTTTTTTTTTTTTTTTTTTTTTTGGTACCAGGGATTGAACTCAGGGGCACTCGACCACTGGGCCACATCCCCAGCCCTTTTTTTGTATTTTATTAGAGACAGGGTCTCACTGACTTGCTAAGTGCCTCGCCATTGCTGAGGCTGGCTTTGAACTCGCGATCCTCCTGCCTCAGCCTCCCAATTGCTGGGTTACAGGCGTGCGCCACCGCGCCTGGCCACACAAAAATCTTGTAGTAAGAATCTGAAAAGGGTGCGCCAGGGATTAAATAGTCAGTTGAGAGCAGCAGGACGCTCCTCACTGAGCCACCCAGCTACTCTCAGGAGCTATTCACGACCTCCTCGCCAGAGGGTCATTGAGCATGCGCAGGCCATTCCCCGCCCACTTTGTGAGGAACAGCCAATCACCGCGCGGGTTTAGCGATTAAACTGGAAGCCACGCTCTGGGTTTTCCATCACGCGCCTCTGCGACTTCTGCGGAGTCTGAGCTGCGGAGCCGGCTCTTCCAGGTAAGTGGTGGTGGCGGTGGTGTGGTGGGGATGCGGTGAGCAGAAGGGAGCCAGGTAGGGCCTGGGGTGAAGCCTGTCTGAAAAGTGGCTTCGTGGGCAGCTACCAGGAGCCAGTCTGAGGGGTCGCAGCTTATGCATGACCGGGTCTCAGTCTCTGGCGAAGGTCTTGAGAGAAATCAGACACCCGGGTCCCAGATCAGTGGGGTAACAGCGAGGGTAGTGGGCCTTGGTAATTAAACTTTCAAGAAGATTTTGACCTGAATGAGAATTAGTGAAGTGGCCCCGTTATCTTCAAAGAATTACTGTGTGCATGTGGGTTGGGGTCGTGGAGGATGGCAAATTTGAAGCCAGCCTGGGCAATTTAGTGAGATCTTGTCTCAAAATTTAAAAAAAAGACTTTGGACGTTGCTCAATGGTAGAGGGAGGGTTCCTGGGCCTAGTCCTCAACTACCACAAAGACAAAGGATTAAAAAAAAAAAAAAAAAAAAAACAGCAAATAATTGTAAAGTGAGCTTACAACTGTGATATGATAGGGAGCTAGACAGGTAAAGAGGCTAGAAGTAGATCTCAGTGGCTCTTTGTAAGTTTCTTTTCTTTTTTTCCTTCCTTAAAGCAGTAGTTCACAAAGTAATGGTCACCAGGCCAGTAGCATCACCTGGGAACTTAAACCCACTTGTTGAATCATACAGGATATGGCCCAGCAACCTTTTGCGAAGATTTCCATGTGTTTACCATGCAAGGTAAGGTTTCAAAACTGTTTCCTTAAAAAATAGACCACTGAGTTGTTTTAAATTGGGAGATAAAAGGATCATATTTGTATTTAAAAGAACTAGCCTTGTGTGGTGGCCCAAAGGCCTGCAATCCCAGACACTCCCGGGAGACTAAGGCAGAAGTATGGAAAGTTTGAGACTGCCTTCAATGTAGTAAAAAGCCCTCTTAAAATAAAAAGGATTGGGGGTGTCACACAGTGGTTAAATCATCAGTAGAGAAAGAAAGAAAATACTGATTCTGCTACATAGTTAGGAATTGATTGGGGGCACCCTTGTGTATCCAAGAGAGAAACATGGTGAGCTTGAATTAGAATAGCTCTTCTGTTCCTGTTCACTTCAGGACACTAAAAAGGAAGAAAGACTGATTTTTTTTTATATCTTTTGCACTGTGCTAGAGTTCCTTTTTTGTATAGACTTTCTTAAAAGTATTGTGTTCTGATTTTACACATTTTCGACTTGTTCCCTCCAGTCATTAGCTATGTGACATTGAACAAGATTCTCAAAACTTCTTCAACCTCAGTTTTTCTAATCTCTGCCACTTTGTGCAACCTCACCCCTATTCCCATATACTCCTTGTCTTTATTTCTCTTTTTTTGGGGGGGGGTATTGGGGATTGAAACCAAGTGTATTAGGATACCATCCCCAAATGAAGATAATGAAATATGAAGATTTCTGAATGATAAACTAAGGGAAGGAAAACTTTGTCCTGATTTAGGGGAGTTATCAACAGGAAATATTTAATCAGTTTATTTAGGTACTGAGGACTAAACTCAGGGATGCTTTAGATGCTTTGCTACTGAGCTTTATCTTCCCCCTCCCCCAGTCCCTTTTTATTTTTAGTTAAGATCTTGCTGAATTACTGTGGCTGTACTCAAACGTGCAATCCTCTTGCCTGAGCCTCCCAAGTTACTGGGATTAAGGGCATTTGCCTGGCAGATTTGAGTCAGTTTTGAAAATGAAGGTTTGAGCTTAGCATGGTGGCACACACCTGCGATCCTATTGACTGGGAGGCAGAGGCAGGAGGATTGAAAGTTTAAAGCCAGCTTCAGCAACTTGGGGAGACCCTAAGCAATTTAGTGAGACCCTGTCTCAAAACAGTAAAGCTGGGCATGGTGGCCCAGCTTCTAATCTCAGAGAGGTGTGAATATTAAAGGTTTCAAGCCAGCCTCAGTAATTTAGTGAGGCTGTAAGCAACCTAGCGAGACCCTGTCTCAAAAAATAAATAAATAAATGTTTAGAAGGGCTGGGTTCAAGCCCTGAAGCCAAAATAAATTTTTTTTTCCTTTAATTAAAAAGAGCTGTGGAACATGCCTCTAATCCCAGCACTTGGGAGGCTGAGGCAGGAGGATCCAGAGTTCAGAGCCAGCCTCAGCAATGGTGAGGCATTTAGCAACTCAGTGAGACCCTATCTCTAATAAAATACAAAAAAGGGCTGGGGATGTGGCCAGTGGTCAAGTGCCCCTGAGTTCAATCCCCAGTACCAAAAAAAAAAAAAAAAAAAAAAAAAAAAAAAGAGCTGGGATGTGACCCATTGGTTATTTTTTAAGAAGTGCAGACATGAGCCTGGAATATGGCTCAGTGCTGGAGTGCTTTGTGGGAAGGGGGAGAAGCAATGAGCAGACCTCATTGGGTGGACCTTAATTGCATCCAGATTCCATTATATGCCAAATGAAGGCTTCTTTGGCCAAGAACAGTGGTCATATATTAGCTATCATTTGTATTATATTTTAATTTTAAAGAGTTACAAGGAGGATTTTCAGCAATGGCGATTTTAGACCCTGTCTCTAAATAAAATACAAAAAAGTTTGACCCAGTGGTCAAGTTCAATCCCCGAACAAAGTTATTTTAAAAAGATACATGGATTTTCCTGAAGGTGGGTAAATAGGTGAGCCAGGATTCAAACACATGTCTTGTCATTTTTTTTTGTTTTGTTTTGTTTTGTTTTTTGTTGTTTTTCTCAGTACTAAGGATTGAACCCAGGGCCTTCAGCATGCTAGACAAACTCTCAGCCACATTCTCTTAATGTTGGTCCTTATATAGCCTCTTGCTATGATAGCTCTTGCTTATGCAGGTCTAAGACAACTGGGTAAAATCATGAGTTTGGAAATAATTTATAAATGGAAACTTTCTAGTACCATGTTTTGTTTTGTTTTGTTTTAATTCACCTAGTATGAAGAAAAAGTGTGTTTAGTAAAAACAATTTGCTGGATAAGCTAAACAAAGCCAACTTCACATGTCTCAGCCATGCCCATGTTATTACTCTTACTGTAGTAAGAAGATTATAAGGGGAGAAGAATAGAAAAAGTTGAGAAAGTACCTATTAGTGTGTTCAAAGAGGGGAAAGAATATAGCTGATGGTTAGGTAGCTTGCAAGCTTGATGGAAGAATTTTATTTTTCTGTTTCTTTTTTCTCCTTTAGTTATTTTTTAATCCTTTTGGCAGAATTTTAATTTTTCTTCAATTTGGGTTTGGAGTTTATTAAAAACAAGCCAGGGAATTTCCTGCCAAGGGGATGAACTCAGGGGCACTCGACCACTGGGCCACATCCCCAGCCCTTGCCTCACTGAGTTGCTAAGTGCCTTGCCATTGCTGAGCTGGCTTTGAACTCGAAATCCTCCTGCCTCAGCCTCCCAAGTGCTGGGATTACAGGCGTGCGCCACCACGCCCAGCTAAGACCCATACCTTTTTTGTATTTTCATTAAAGTCAGGGTCTCACTGAGTTGCTAAGTGCCTCACCATTGCTGAGGCTGGCTTTGAAGTTGTGATCCTCCTGCCTCAGGCTCCCAAGTGCTGGGATTACAGGCATGCCCCACCATGCCCGGCTGCCTTGGATTTTTTATTTGAAAATGATATCTGAAAAATTCAAATCTGCCGGGTGTGGTGGCGCACACCTGTAATCCCAGCACTTGGGAGGCTGAGACAGGAGGATCTCAAGTTGAAAGCCAGCCTCAGCAATGACGAGGCACTTAGCAACTCAGTGAGACCCTGTCTCTAATAAAAAAAAGGGCTGGGGATGTGGCTCAGTGGTTAAGTGCCCCTGACTTCAATCCCTGGTACCCCCCCCCCCAAAAAAAAAAAAAAAAAAACAATTAAACCTATAGAAAAGTTGAAAGTATATGCAATAAACCTCAGCTTTTTTTTTTTTTTTTTTTTTTTTTTTTTTTTTTTTTTTTTTTTTGCAATACGGTTACTTACTAAGTTGTTGAGGCTGGCCTTGGACTTGTGATCCTCCTGCCTCAGCCTGCCTCAGCCTCCCAAGATGCTAGAATGATAGGTAAGTGCCACTACACAGGCCTCTTTTTGTTGAACTTTTATGAAAGGAAGTTGCAGCCATCCAGATGGTACCCACACCACATGCTTTAGTACATGTGGGGAGAAGATCAAGAACTTTATTTCAATTTTTATTTATTTATTTATTTGTTTTTTTGGTACTCAATGAACTCATGGGCACTGAGCCACATTCCCAGTCCTTTTCATTTTGAGACAGGATCTCACTAGTTGCCCAGGATAACCTTAGCCTCTGGGGTTGGTAGAATTAAATGCATACATCACTGCATCTGGCTATATTTCTTTTCTTTTATTTCCTCTGTACTGGGGATTGACCCCAGGGGTGCTTCACCACTGAACTATATCCCTAGCTGTATTTTATTTTACTAAGAATTGAACCCAAAGACACTTTTTAAAAAAAAATAATTTATTTATTTGCTTTAGTTGTACACAATGCAATGCATTTATGTTTACGTGGTGCTGAGGATCGAACCCGGGCCATGCTCGTGCTAGGCGAGCACTCTACCACTGAGCCACAACCCCAGCCCCCCAAAACACTTTTTTCATGCAGCTAAATCCCCACCCATTTTTATGTTTATTTTATTTTTGAGACAGTTCGCTAAGTTGCTGAGGCTGGCCTTGAACTTTTAATCTGTGTTTTGGCTTCCTGAATCCCTGAAGGCCTCCACTGCACCCCACTGGGCTGTTACTTTAGTCTTGTTAAGTGTAGATTTTTTTTTTTTTTTTTTTTTTTTTTTTGTCATTTACATTTTTTTAAAGAACATATACCAGGGCTGGGGCTGTGGCTCAGCGGCAGAGCACTCGCCTCACACGTGCGCGGCCCGGGTTCGATCCTCAGCACCACGTAAACATAAATGCATTGTGTACAACTAAAGTAAGTAAATAAATATTTTTAAAAAATATATATATATACCAATTGTCTTATAGGATGCCCCACAATCTGAATTAGACTAATTTTCTCATAATTAGGTGAGGTTTTGGGGCAAGAATATTATATAGGCAATGTGTGTGGTATATCAGGAAGCACCTAAGGTTAGTTTGTCCTAAATTTCTTTTTTTTTTTTTTTTTGTGTTGGGGGTGTTCGACCACTGGGTTCCCCAGCCCTTTTTTGGGACAGGGTCTTTTGCTAAGTGCCTTTTTGTTTTTGAACTCGCGATCCTCCTGCCTCAGCCTCCCAAAGTGCTGGGATTACAGGCGTGCGCCACCGCGCCCGGCTGTCCTAAATTTCTTGTTGTGGTATTTGTTTTTTTGGTTTTTTTGTTTTTGTTTTTGTTTGGTACCTGGGATTGAATTCAGGGGCACTCAACCACTGGGCCACATCCCCAGCCCTTTTTTGTATTTTATTAGAGACAGGGTCTCACTGAGTTGCTAAGTGCCTTGCCATTGCTGAGGCTGACTTTGAACTGGCGATCCTCCTGCCTCAGCCTCCCAAGTGCTGGGATTACAGGTGTGCGCCACCGCTCCTGGCTGAAATTGGCTTATTTCATGTGAATGTTTTAATGCACTGATAATTATAGAATCAGATTTTTAATTTAAGCTTCTTTTCTCACCCATAGGAAGGATTCCTCATTGTGAACCCAAGGCTACTTTTGAGCAAGAAAGTTTTAAGCCTGACTTCAAATCATTGAGTGGGAAGAGCAGACACCAAGCTAATATGTTCTAATATGCAATAGGTTGTAGGCTCAGGAGTATAACAGGTTTTTAAAGGCTGCCATCAGCCATCAGCGTACTAAGGCAGTGGAACCAAAAGCTAGTCAGGTGTTTTTTTTTTTTTTTTTTTTTTACCTTTGAACCCAGGGGCACTTGGGCCACATCCCCAGCCCTTTTTTTTTTTTTTTTTTTTTTGTATTTTATTAGAGACAGGGTCTCACTGAGTTGCTAAGTGCCTTGCCATTGCTAAGGCTGGCTTTGAACTCGCGATCCTCCTGCCTCAGCCTCCCAAGTGCTGGGAATACAGGCGTGCGCCACTGAGCCTGGCGCTAGTCAGTTTTGAAGTTCTAAGGGACAATTTCCACGGCTTACCAGGTCTTGAGCTCTATAGAGCTAGGCCTTCCTAAAAGAAATTTTACTTTGCCCACCACCTTTGTTTGTCTAAGGCTCAATGGAGTTTACAACCGTCCTGGAAGACCTCCACACAGAGGCCGTCTGTCCTATCTGTCTGGAGCACTTGAAAAACCCAGTGACCATCAATTGCGGGCATAACTTCTGTCTGTCCTGCATCAGTGTGTCCTGGAAGGATCTAAAGGATAGTTTCCCCTGCCCTTTTTGCCACTTTTACTGTCGAAAAAGAAAATTCCGGAACAATTACCAGCTGGGTAATTTGACTGAAATTGCTAAGCTACTCCCATTACGAAGAAGCAAGAGAAAAAGACAGGAGGGAAAGTTTATGTGTGAGAAGCACAAACAAGTTCTGACTTTTTTCTGTCAGAAAGACCTAGAGGTTTTATGTCCACAGTGCAGTTACTCCACTGATCACCAGAACCACTATATTTGGCCCGTAGAGAAGGCTGCCCGCTATCACAGGAATAAATTGGAGTGCTACATTGACCCATGGAGGGAGAGAGTGGAACAAATTGAAAAACTGATTCGTATACAAAGTAGAAAATCACTGGAAGTGAAGAAAAAGGTAGAGCATAGAAGAGAAGAACTCAGGTCTGAATTTGAACAAATTGCATTGTTTCTCCAAAATGAGCATGAGACTGCTCTTAGGCAACTACAAGATGAAGAGATGACTATTGCAGCAAAACTACAGGAAAGCCTAACAAAGCTTTCAGACCATGCCTCCTCATTAAAATATCTGTTGAAGGAGATAGAGAGCAAATATGTAAAATCAGATACGGAATTACTGGCAAGTTTTAAGAGTATCTCTCACAGATATAAAACCTCAAAATGCCCTGAGACTTTTTCATTCAAATTAAAAGATTATGTTTACCAACTTCCTCCACAATATTCTAGCCTAAATAGAATCATCAAGCAATTTCAAGTAGATATAGTTCTAGATCCTGAAACAGCCCATCGTAAACTTATTGTCTCTGAAGACAGAAAAAGTGTGCAATATGGAAGTATGCAAAAACCACCTCATAATCCCAAAAGATTTTATCTCTGCCCAGCTGTTCTAGGTTCTGAGGGATTTAATTCTGGCAGACAGTACTGGCAGGTGGAAGTGAAAGACAAGCCCGAATGGGTCGTGGGTGTCTGTAAAGAGTCTCTTTCCAGAAGAAGGAGGAGGAATCAGAGTAAAACAATTGTAGTACAGGATGGATTATGGGGAATTGGGCGATGTAATGAGACTAGGTATGTTGCGTTGGGTTCTAAGAAAATCAGTCTTCTCCCAAAAGTAACACCTAATAAGATTGGTATATTTTTAGACTCTGAAATGGGTGAGGTTTCTTTTTATAATATGGATGATAGAGCTCTTCTCCATACTTTTGATGATTATTTTACAGAAACACTTTGGCCTTATTTCTACACTGGAACTGACTCAAAACCTCTTAAAATCTGTACGGTAACAGATTCTTTCTGATTGGTGATGTATTAGATGTTTGATTTATTTTTCCTTCAGTTAGTGGATATAACTGAGCCAGTGAATCTTGTTGGCAGTTGCTTTTTTAAAAATATTCAATATAAAAAACAATGATTATTATTTCATGTGAAATTTTAAGCAAGTTCATAAAAATGTAGTTATAGTGCCTGCTTTCTAAGCATATTATAGGATCTAATTAGGAAATGCTTTAGAAATTCTTAGATAAAATACTTGGAAAAATGTATTGCTTTGGGAAATATTACTTTAATGATTGCTAATAAAAGTGAATTTTTTCCCCTGTATTTGTCATTATTGACAGTACAATGGAAAACAAGGCAGTATTCTTCCACCCTTCCTACCACACACGTTCCTCTATATACACAGTAAACAAATAATCTTCCCTCTGTTACCATTTGAACAAAGTACCCTCCAGCTCTGTTCAACTGCCATTTGGTTTAGGCACTCACATCTTTTAGTAGATCATAGATATGTAAGATTTGGGAAAAGCTGTGTTAGCAAAAATGACCACTGAGCTTTTGATTTGGGATTGTGATGTATTCTTTCAGATTTAATTGGGTGAGAATTGGTATTTTTTAATCTGTAAACTCGTTGGTTTGGTTCTTTTATATTTTGTAATTTCAATGTGTCTACCAAACTTCTTGTACTGGGTATGGAATTCAAGGCACTTAACTGAGCCACATATCCAACCCTTTTTAAAAATGTTTTATTTAGGGACAGGGTCTTGCTGAGTTGCTTAGGCCTCACTAAATTGCTGAGGCTGGCTTTGATCCTCTTGCCTCAGCCTCCCCAGCCAATGGGATTACTGGTGTGTGCCACAGCGCATCTTTTGTCAAGATTTAAACCTGAATATTCACTCCTCAGCCATACTGGTGATTGAACCCAGGGGCACTCTACTACTGGGCTACATCCCAGGCCTATTTATCTTCAGACAAGATCTCCCTAAATTGCCCAGGCTGATCTCAAATTTCCAATCCTCAGCCTCACCGACTAGTTGGGATTACAGAGGTATACCACCACTCCTGGCTTTGGTTTTTGTTTCTGCAGTACTGGGGTTTGGACCCAGGGCCTCATGTATGTTAGGCCAGTGTTCTACCACTGAGCTACATCCCTATCCCAAATTTATTTTGATAAAGCTAAGTTGCCCAGGCTGGCCTTTAATTTGAAATCCTCCTGCCTCAACTTCCTGTGTTGCTGGGATTACAGGTTTGTGCCACCTTGCCTGGTATGTACCCATGTGGGATGTATGTTTGTGTCACTGGGGATGAAACCCAGGGGCACTCTAACACTGAGCTTTATGCCCAGTCCTTTTTTTTTTTTTTTTGGTACTGGGGATTGAACTTGGGGGCACTCAACCACTGAGCCAAGTCCCCAGCCCTATTTTGTATTTTATTTAGAAATGGGTGTCTCACTGAGTTGCTTAGCACCTTGCCATTGCTGAGGCTGACTTTGAACTCTGCAATTCTCCTGTCTCAGCCTCCAGAGCTGCAGAGATTACAGGCGTGTGCCACCGTGCCCGGCTCAGTCTTTTAATTTTGATGTAGGATCTCACTAAATTGCCCAGGCTGGCTGCAAGCTTTGGATCCTGCTTCCTCAGCCTCCTGAGTCTGGAATTACAGGTGTGCTTATAAGCCCAGCTGCTTTTGAGGCTAAGGCAGGAGGATCACTTGAACCCTAGAGTTTGGAGTACAGCCTGAACAATATAATGAGACCCTGTCTCAACAAAAAGTTGAATACTGGGGTGAGGGAGGGATATGTTTAGTCTCCAGATTTTGAAAATTTTCAAAATTCTTGTTACTAATTGCTATTTCACTCTGTTATGATGAAAGATTATCTGTACTACTTTAATCTCTTAACATTTACTAAAGTGGTGGCACATCACTACAACTAGGGACGCTAGGTAGGAGGATCTCAAGTTCAGGATCAGCCCAGGCAACTTAATGAGACATTCATTAAAAAAAAATGGGGAGTTTGGGAAATGAAGTTCAGTGGTAGAGTGCCCCTGGCTCAACCCCTAGTACCACAAAAAAGAAGAAGGAAAAAGAAAAGGAATATTTGGGCTAGCTCAGTGATAGAATGTTTGCTAGCATGTGTGTGGACCTGAGTTTGAGCCCCAGCACTACAAAAATGAAAAAATAGAAATATTTGGGACTGGGGTGTAGCTTAGTGGTAGAGTACCTGCCTAGAAGGCCTTGGGTCTAATCCACAGCACTAAAAGGAAAATACAGTGAAGAATGTAGAAAGGAAAGAATTGCTTGACTCACCAACTATCTTTCAACTTGGAGGAGGGAGGGGCAATTAAACGCAGGCCTTAGCTGGTGGCCACACCTATAATCCCAGTGGCTCAGGAAGCTGAGGCAGGAGGAACATGAGTTCAAAGCTAGCCTCAGCAATTTAGCTATCTCTAAATAAAATATAAAAAGGGCTGGGGATGTGTCTTCCCTGGGTTCAATCTCCAGCATCCCTGTCCCTGCTCCCTCACCACCACCCCCAAGGAAAAAAAAAACAAAAACAGGACTTAAAACTCAGTACCAGGCCGGGCGTGGTGGCGCACGCCTGTAATCCCAGCACTTGGGAGGCTGAGGCAGGAGGATCACGAGTTCAAAACCAGCCTCAGCAATGGCGAGGCACTCAGCAACTCAGTGAGACCCTGTCTCTAATAAAATACAAAAAAGGGCTGGGAAGTGGCCCAGTGGTCGAGTGCCCCTGAGTTCAATTCCGGGTACCCCAAAAAAAAAAAAAAAAAAAAAAAAAAACTCAGTACCAGGCCCCATTATGGTAAAGCCCAATGCTGGGCAGAGCACCAATGCCCTTATTCCAGTACCTATAGAGAGCTTCTAGATCTCCCCAGAGCCAGGTAAAAACCTTGATTTCATGGAGTCAGACTTGTATTCCAGAAAGCAGTACTGCTGACCACATTTTGGACCTGTATTGTGCCCTTGGCATCAACCTCGGTGAGCAAGGGATAGCTTCCAACATGCACATCAGGCACAGCGTGGAGAAAGACTGTCTACTGGTAAGACAGATGTGAGTGGAGGACTTTCCTTGGTACTCAGTGCTGGGCCAGTGGAACTCAACACCAGGCAGAACTCATTGGTCCCTTCCCCAGGCTAGTTCCCACAAACTTGGTCTCTGGACCAAGCCCAACACCTTGCAGAGACTGCACCCCAGTAAAATGTACTTATGTTCCAGCCTAACATCCCTGCCGCTGACTGCAGTGGTCTCAGGCCTTAACAGATGACCTCAGCAGGCAGGTCATAGCATCATGGGCCTTGGTCTCTGCAACCTCGGGGTTATGGGTATGATCTAGCATTGCAGTGACTGTGGTGGTGATGGGATTGTCCACCTCATCTCTCCTCGCACCCAGCCACACAGTGATTGTCCACATAGGGGAAGAATGTGGGAGCAAGAAATTGCTCTGGGTCCTAAGCAGTATGTGCCAGTGAGGCCCAGTGCTGGTCAGAATTCCATAGTACCAGACTGTAGGTCAGTGACTATAGACAAGGCATCAGGGTCCATCCTGCTCCAGGTGTAGGCACGTGGACTCAGTGGAGATGGATTACCCTCTCCAGATACTCCCCAAATCCATCCTGAACAGTACACTGCAGATTCAAGGCAGAATTTGTGTGTGTGTGTGTGGGTGCTGGGGATCGAACTCAAGGCCCTGTGCATGCTAGGCAAGCACTCTACCAATAGAGCTATATCCCCAGCCCTCAAGGCAAACTTTGACTTGGGACACCCTCTGACGCTGAAATGATGGCAGTATACCAATTGTAGGATCATGGCAAACCTGGAATTGTTTTTTACTTTTTGGTACTGGGGATTGAACCCAGAGGAACTTTACCACTAAACTACACCCCCAGCCCTTTTTAAATTTTTTTTTTGTTTGTTTGTTTTTGTTTTTGTTTTGAGATAGGTTCTCACTAAATTGTTGAGGCTAACCTGAAACTTGCAATCCTCCCGCCTCTTCCTTCGGAATCGCTGGAATTACAGGCCAGCGCCAGGTGCCCTGTGTAATCCTGGATTTAGAGCACCATCTAGTGCTCAATAGCAGCAATGATCACAGGCTCAGAGAACACCAAACAGCCTGCTTAGATTGTATGGAAGGGCAGACTGAAAAAAAGTCACATTGAAGATTGGAATAAATACCTGGTTCTTCAATGCCTAAATAACATCGTGTGCCAATAAGGATCTAGCAGTGTCTGTGATATCATGAAAAATCTAAGAGAGATCAGTAGAATAGAGGAAAGGAACCAGGGGGAGAGAGGAGGTAAGGGAAAGGGGAAATACTGGGGAATGATATTGGCCAAATTATATTGTTATATTGTGGGCATGTACAAATATGAAACAATAAATCCTACCATTATGTGAAACTATAATACACCAATAAAATGTGTGTAACATAGCCGGGCGCAGTGGCGCACGCCTGTAATCCCAAAACTTGGGAGGCTGAGGCAGGAGGATCACGAGTTCAAAGCCAGCCTCAGCAATGGCGAGGCACTTAGCAACTCAGTGAGACCCTGTCTCTAATAAAATACAAAAAAGGGCTAGGGATGTAGCCCAGTGGTCGAGTGCCCCTGAGTTCAATCCTCAGTACCTCCCCCCAAAAAAATGTGTAACAAAGTTTTTTTGTTTGTTTGTTTGTTTTGTTTTTATTTCAATTCTGAAGAAAAAAATGCTTCTGGGAACTATTACCTCACCGAAGGAACAAAACACCAGAAACTGATGGCAATGGCTATGTGTGATTTCTTTCACAGAAAATTCAAGAGTCATTTTTAAGGGGAAAAGCACAAGATTTCCTGAAATCAGCTTAATTAAGTTTTATACATTATCTTAATGATCCTTTACTCAAGGTGTGGTGGCACACATCTGTAGTCCCAGCTACTCAGGAGGCTGAGACAGAAAGATTACTTGAGCTCAGGAGTCCAAGGCTAGCCTGAGCAACATAGCAAGATCTGATCTCAAAGAAAAGAAAAAACTGACTTTTCATAAATGATGAAAAGAAAACAAGGCAATATATATTCCTGGTTCACATTTCAAACCTTGCTAGCTCTTTTTTTTTTTTTTTCTTTTTTTTTTTACCAGGGATTGAACTCGGGGCACTCATCCACTGGGCCACATCCCCAGCCCCTTTTTTGTATTTTATTAGAGACAGGGTCTCACTGAGTTGCTAAGTGCCTTGCTATTGCTGAGGCTGGCTTTGAACTCGTGATCCCCCTGCCTCAGCCTCCCAAGTGCTGGGATTACAGCCGTGCGCCACCGCGCCCGGCAAACCTTATTAGCTCTTTGAACATGGTGTTGGCACACCTTTCTCCTATATCTTCATAACACTTCACATTCACTCTCCCAGAGTCCTAAAGCAAGCTGTATGCTATTGGTATCCCCATGAATCTATCCCTCGGTGTTGAGATCTGTTTTTTGTTTTTTTAAAAAAAATATTTATTTATTTATTTACTTTATTTGTACACAATGCAATGCAGTTATGTTTACGTGGTGCTGAGGATCGAACCTGGGCCGTGCAACATGCGAGGCGAGCGCTCTGCCACTGAGCCACAACCCCAGCCCTTGAGATCTGTTTTCAAGAAGGGAATATTCCTTTTCATAGTGAGAATGAAGAAGATGAATGTCAAAATCTTTGAAAAAGTTACTAGCATGGTGTGTTAGCTTTTCATTGCTGTGACCAAAATGTTCCACAAGAACAACGAAGAGGAAGAAAAGTTTATTTTGTCTCACTGTTTTAGAGGTCTAGTACATGGAGGGTTGACCCCATTGCTCTGGGCTCAAGGGAGGCAGAATATTATGGCAAATGGGTGTGGTAGAGGAGCACTGGATGCAGAAAGAGAGGGAAAGGGACGGCAAGAAGGCACCCTTCCAGAGCACACTCCCAGTGACTCACCTTCTCCAGCCATGCCCTGCCTGACTAGTTACCACCCTGTTAGTCTACTCAAACTAGAATGGACTGATTAGATCCACCTCTCACAATCCAATAAGTTCACCTCCAAACAATCCTGAATTAACACAGGAGGTTTTTTGTTTTTTTTGGTTTTGTTTTTGTACCGGGTATTGAACTCAGGGCCACATCCCCAGCCCTTTTTTTTGTATTTTATTTAGAGACAGCGTCTCACTGAGTTGTTAAGTGCCTCACCATTGCTGAAGTTGGCTTTGAACTCAAGATCCTCCTGCCTCAGCCTCCCAAGGACTGGGATGATAGGCGCATGCCATGGCGCCCAGCTAACACAAGAGATTTTGAGAGACGGCTCATAACCAAACTATTAACACATAAGTAGAATCTTCTACCATTCCCCTGTTATTTTGGAGAGCTATCAGATTACCTAGACCCTCGGAAAATGAGCATTACATCTGGGCAAGAAAGAATTATGTGAAAGTTGTTTAGTGATTGAGTTCTCTGGATCCTAGCCTAAAGAAACTAAAAATGGAAAAAGAAGAAAAATGCTGACATGGTTTGGATGAGTGTCCCCCAAGGATTTAAATACAAAAGTTTGGTCCCCAGAGTAGTTGCACTGGGAGGTGCTGTGAACATATAAGAACATTTAAGCCCTACTGGAAGGTCCTTAGTTTATGGGAGGGGACATGCCCTTGGAAGTGAAAAGGGAACCCCAGGCTCTTCTGAGCTCATGATGTGAGAAGTTTTCTGCTTCCCAGCTCATGCTGTGAGAAGTTTTCTCCAACACATGCTTCCCGCCACTGCCTTTTAGCCTCTTGCCTGAGGCCCAAAATAATGATGCTACCCAATCTTTTTTTTTTTTTTTTTTTTTTTTTTTTTTGTACTGGGGATTGAACTCCGGGGCACTCAACCACTGGGCCACATCCCCAGCCCTTTTTTTTTTTTTGTATTTTATTAGAGACAGGGTCTCACTGAGTTGCTAAGTGCCTCCCCACTGCTGAGGCTGGCTTTGAACTCATGATCCTCCTGCCTCAGCCTCCCAAGTGCTGGGATTACAGGTGTGTTACAGGCTTGAAGAACCATGCCACTGTGCCCGGCTGGTTAATGCTACCCAATCTTGGACTGAAACTTGAAGAACCATATGCTAAATAAACTAACATTAATTGCTTCAGTGTATTTTGTTATAGTTATATGAAGCTGGTTAATAAAATTAACCACCAAAGACCCCAAATAAAACAGCCAAACGCCACGTGTGTGTCTCCATTGAGGAATATAGATTACTACAGAAGGTGTCTGTGTGTGGTGGGGACGCATGGCAAAGGAGGACTCAATGCAGACCACAGAGTTTTCTTCACAAACCCAAAGGGTGTCCTCTTTCGAGGCTTCCTTTGGCATCTGTCCTAAGAGCGGGTTGGAGAAGGATGTTGGGAGGGCAGATGGGAGGCTGCTGCGGTAGTGCAGATGAGAAATTATGTGTTCTTGATCTAAAATGATGCAAATGAAAAATAAAATAAATGATGCAAGTGGATCACACAGACTTGGAGATACAGGAGTTGATTATGAAGGGTGATGCATGGAGAGAGGCTGTATGAACATGGTATGGACTTCTGAGTGGCTGGAAATACCTCTCCTGAGGTAGGAAACACTATGAAAGAATAGGTTTGGGGAGAAAGCAAAGTCAAATATTGGTCATACCGGGATATTGGAGCCACTGCAGGGAGACCCAAACAGAAAAGTTCAGCATAAAGTTGGAAATTCTGACACTTAGGAGAGGATTCCTATAGAAACAAAGAATAGGAATCTTTTACCAGGTGCAGTGGTGCATGCCAGTAATCTCAGCAACTCAGGAGGCTGAGCAGGGTTGTGTATGTTCAGTGCCAACCTGGGTGGCTTAGCAAGACCCTGTCTCAAAAACATAAAAAGACTGGGGATGTAGCTCAGTGATAAAGTGCCCTTGAATTCAATCCTCAACACCACCACCAACAACAAAAATAATAATTTAAGCTGAGCAGGGTGACACATGCCTGTAATCTCAGCAGCTCAGGAGGCTGAGATAGGAGGATCGTGAGTTCAAAGCCAGCCTCAGCAAAAATGAGGTGCTAAGCAACTCAGTGAGACCCTGTGTCTAAATAAAATACAAAATAGGGCTGGGGATGTGGCTCAGTGGTCGAGTGCCCCTAAGTTCAATCTCTGGAACCCAAAAATAATAATAATAATTTAAGATCTTTAACTAGATCAAATGTTTGAACACTTAGAAGCAGATTGAGTTCAGGCTTGGCTATCAGATAAAGTACTGGCCTGGGGATGTGACTTAGTGGTAAGCACTTGCTTAGTATGTGCAAAACCCTAGGTTTAATCCCCAGCACCACAAAAAAAAAAAAAAAAAAAAAAAAAAAAAAAAAAAAGAAAAAAAAAAAGAAAAAGAAAGTTACAGTACTAATGCTATGAAGATTAGTAAGTTAATAGACACCAATTACTTAAAATAGTGCCAGATAGTACTCCTTTGGGTGCTGGTCATTTACTTGATTTGTGATGTGGTGCAGAAACTAGATGTAATATCTCTAAAATGAACTTGAGAGCCACTTTATATTTCCCATGACACTGCCTTCAAAACAAACAAGTGTTCCATGTTAAATACATCATTAAACCAAGAGACTTAAAAAAACAGTGTCTCTTTCTCTACCTGTAAAATGTAGTTTGTCATTTGACTCTACCACTGCTCTGAAACTCTTTTTAAATTTTAATCCGTGATCTGGTGTCCAAATACATTGGTATGCATTCTGTCTGAATTTTAGTTTTCTTTGATCTTTTTTTTAAAAATATTTTTATTTATTTGCTTTTAGTTGTACACAATGCGTTTTATTCAATGCATTTTATTTGTGCGTGGTGCTGAGGATCGAACCCGGGGTCGCCCACATACTAGGCAAGCGCTCTACTACCGCTGAGCCACAATCCCAGCCCAGTTTTCTTGGATCTTTCAGGAACTTGCTGACTGATATTGCACTACATCTTTTCAGTTTAACAGATTACTTACTCTCCTCAGCATCCTCAGATATGGATGCTTCCCAGAATTCTTCTCTCAGCTGACTCCAGGAATGTATTTATTTATCTATCTATTTATCGATTTACTTATTGATTTTGATTGATTGATTGATAGTAGGGATTGAACTCAGGGGTTTTCTACTACCAGGCTACATCCCCATCCCTTTTTGAGACAGGGTCAAGCTGTTGCCCAGGCTGGCCTTGAATTTGCAATCTTCCTGTCTTAGGCTCCTGAGTTGCTAGGATGACAGGTGTGCATCCAGCACGGAGAATTCTTTATATTCCAAGTCTCCCAGGCAGAACTGGTTCTATTAGACAACTGCATGCTGCATGACACTGCTGATACTTTATGGGGCGGGAGTAGATCCAGGCTTCCCTACAGGCTTAATAGCAACCTTGGGCTTGAATAGCCTGGGAACTCTGACAAGTTATACCAAGTTATACCATTGCTTACAGAAAACCCATTCATAGAGGGGCTAAAAACTGTCAGCTCTGCATTTCTAAGCCAGGTCTCCTTGATCTCACACACCCTAGGTAGGCATCTCATTTAACTCTTCACCCAGCCAGCTTCGCATGCTCTCACTAGACATGAGGCACTGAACTTAGAAGCTTGTATTGCAAAGATCCCATCTATAGCTCCTGCCATGGGAGAAATTCAAGGACCAGAGAAGAGAATATATGTGGTTTGAGGACTTCCTCCACGTGGATGGCTGTCCATTTAGAATATAAGGTTTTTTATTTAAAGAACAGTAATAATAAAAGAGCAGAGGGCAACTCATGGTCCAGTTTCCAGGAAGCATGAGAGTAAGTTGCTTAAGCCTGTACAATAATGTCCCTAGAGGTACAGTTTAGAGTGCCTAATTTATTACAATTCAGATTCTAGAAGATTCTAGAGCCTTTGTGTGTGAGGGGGACATTAAAGGTGGACTGATTTGTAAATAAAAGCACAAATGGCCTTAAGCAAAAAAAAAAAAAAAAATTGATATATATTGAGGGGGTACTGGGGCTTGAACCCAGGGCCTCATGTGTATTAGCACTTTCCCACTGAGCTATACCAGCAGCCCCTTAAACAAATTTTATATTGCCTCCATAATCCAATAATGCCTAAAAGATGTTAAGTTCATTTTCATATTGGGATGTTGACAAAGGTATTTTTTAAAATATTTATTTATTTGTTTTAGTTGTACACAATGCCTTTATTCTTACATGGTGCTGAGGATCGAACCCGGGCCACGCACATGCTAGGCGAGTGCTCTACTGCTGAGCCACAATCCCAGCCCCAACAAAGGCATTTCTTAACAGTGTCAGGGATAGAGGTGTTTTTAACTTACTAATCTTCAGAAATTTAACCAAATAAAAAAAAAGATAGACAAATTCTCCCCCTTCAATACTGGAGATAGAACCCAGGGGTGTTTCACCCCTGAGCTACATCCCCAGCCCTTTTTATTTATTTTGAAACAGGATCTCACTAAGTTACCTAGTCTGGCCTCAAACTTGGGATCCTCCTGCCTAACTTCAAATTGCTTGAATTACAGGTGAAAGAATCTTGCACCAAGTGTGGATCAATGACCTCTTCCCTTTGTATAAACTCCTTTGTCAGTACTCCTGTGTCCAATTAATCTCTTTTCTTTTTGTGGTACTGGGGATAGAACTCAGGAGTGATCTACCACATCTACCACTAAGCTACATCCCCAGATATCTTTTCTTTCTTTCTTTCTTTCTTTCTTTTTTTTTTTTTTTTTTTTTTTTTTTTTTTTTTTTGGTGCCAGGGATTGTGTAGTCGCCGGAAAGGGATTGCAGCCTGGAACGGCAGCGCCGCGGGAAGGAGTCCGGAGACAGGATGGAGACGAAAATATTCTTTAATCTTACAAGAAACTACAATATATCTATACAATAGCGATAACCCTGTCTTTTCTCTCTCTGGTCTCTTCCCATGCGCCCGAGCAGCAATGGCGCTAGCTCGATCTGCTGAGTCACCGTTCAAATCTCTCGAGATCCTCGACCAAGTCCCGCGAGATCCCAGACCAAGTCCCGTGAGACTACGGAAGGCGGAAATGCCCAAAAATGTCTATGGCCCAATAGTCAACCGCAATCTTAGCTATCTCCCCAAACAGGGCTCTTGCATTTCCCCCTTTTGTTTTAAAAGAGGGGATGCTCTAGGACGTCTATGTGCAACCAACATTCTTACCCGTCATCGGATAATCAAGGCTGTGCCCTTGACTCCTGTCTTAGGTTGATATGTCGGCCACATGAGACTATCCCGTGCGACTGTGCCTGTCTTAGGTTGTCCCCCTCTGGGGATCTTACCCGTCATTGGCTATCCAGCCATCCAATGGAGCCCTTTAGGATCGACTGTGTAAGATGACTAACAGCCGTCCAATAGTGGGGAGATGCTGCGGCTTTAAGGCAACAAGCCTTTTGGTGACGAGCCAAATTGCATAGCATATCAAATTCTTTAAACAAATCAGCTGCCCTAAGTTCTATCAAGTAACACACTGAGTTGTCTAAACAAATACCCCCAAGGTACTGTCCCATGAAGTCCCAAACAATGAAAGATCAAAATGTCCACTTGTTATAACACGTAGATCTAGGAGGCCCCATGCATGCAGAGCAGAGGCCACACTGCTGGTGAGGTTGTTTGACATTTGAGCAGCAGGGATGCTTGCAGCGACCGCGATCCCTGCATCTGTAGCAACAGCCGTCTTTTTTTTTTATGTCTAGACAATGCCACCGGCAAATCTTCAGGGCCCGCTCCCTAGAGACTCAAGCATCAATTATTAAAGGAAAGGCAGTGCTATTCCAGCACTGAGTCAAGAGGCAAGTTGTCAAACTAAAAAATAGAATTATTAGATTAGAAAATTAAAGTTGATTTCTGCTCACACACATTGCAGCCTGAGCTCCCACAAACATAAGCTGGCAAAACATCATATTTAGAACAAAACAAAGAAAGACTGAGGGTATTTACTGTATTAAAGATAGATTAAAGAAAAACTAAAAGCACTTTGGAGAAATAATTTGTTAGCTGGAACTCTCGAGTTTCTGCATACACAGCAGTCCTTTACCTGTTGAAATGATTAAAATTAATCATTTATTAAACAAATGAAGTTAATAACAAATAAGCAACCTTATGTCAAAACACCAAAATATCAGGTTATACAGCCCTAGTCATATTTTTCGCTTAAGAGAAATCCCTGGGACACCTATAAAACAAAATTGAAGGTACCTTCACTTATTAAATTATTTACCCAATTAGAATACTCTTAAACTTAAATGAATTAGAGTTATTTGGATCCATATATATATATATATATATATATATATATATATACACATATATATATATATACATATATATATATTATATTCACAAGCGCTTTGTTATTTTTGATGTCAGACTGGACAGACAGACGCACATACAAACATATATTTGTGACGTCACATTAACATGAAATTTAGACAAATACACAGACATAAACACATATATAAAAAGAAAAAAAAAATACAATTGTGTGCACACTAAAGAGAGATCTCTTCGTCCCAGCTGGGAGGAATGACACTTAAGTTGTGATGTATTTTGAAGGAGTCTTTTAAGGGAATCATTCCATATCTTCATCATGGTCCTCTTGATTTTGTACTTTTTTTTATTAATCTTGATTCCTCAACAACTTCACCTTGATCCTTTTGATTTGGTACTTGCTTTATTAATCTAGATGGTATCCATATTGGAGAGGATTCATGCTTTGGAAAAACACAAACAGATCCTCTCCCCCAAATTAACACTGGATCTGGACCTTTCCATGTACCTGAAAGAACATCCTTCCAGTAAACCAAAGGTTTATGTTGTTGATGTGGGTTCCAATGTCTGTCTCCAGCAGAATAACCATCAGAGTCTAAAGTTAAAAAATTTAAGGTAAACAGGGCAACTGCCAATCTGTCCTTAGGATTTTTCCAGTTTCCTTCTTTCTGTTTTAACAACATAACTTTTAGTGTGCGGTTTGCTCTTTCAATAATGCCCTGACCCTGAGGATTGTATGGGATGCCTGTTTTATGGGATATGTTGAATTTTGCGCAAAACTCTTTGAAAGATGAGGACGTATATGCGGGGCCATTATCTGTTTTAAGCATTTTGGGGATGCCCAATGCAGCAAAAGCTTGTAAACAATGAGATGTGACATCTTTAACTTTTTCTCCAGAATGTAAGGAAGCAAAAATCATGCCTGAGCATGTATCTATGGTTACATGAATAAATCGCAATTTTCCAAAACTTGGCTCATGAGTAACATCCATCTGCCACAAATGATTGGGCATTAATCCTCTAGGGTTAACACCAAAATGAGGATTGGGCAAATGTGTCATACAAGATTTACAATCTTTTACAATTGTTCTGGCTTGCTCCTTTGTGATTTTAAACCCACATTGCAAGGTGGTGCTGTTGACGTGAAACTGGGAATGAAATAAAGTAGCTTGTTGTAGCGCTGAAAGTATAAATATTGTTTTTGTAAGTTCATCAGCCTTTTGATTACTTTCATGGAGGGGGCCAGGCAAATTAGTATGTGCTCTAATATGGCCTATGAATAGAGGTTCTTTTCTTGCCCACAAAAGTTTTTGTATTTGATAAAACAATTTGAATGCTGGAGTATGAGGTGCTATTGGTCCTGCTAACTCTAATTTTGGGACGGCTTGTACAATATAGTGGCTATCTGAAAAAATGTTTATGGGCTGGTCTCTAAAATTTTCCAGAGCTCTTACCACAGCTTCCAATTCCACTAGTTGAGCTGATTTGTGTGCAGTTATGTAAGTCATATTTTCTTTTGTAGTGACTACTGCAGCAGTACCATTTGAGGACCCATCTGTAAATACATTAAATGCCTTAGGAATAGGTTGATTTTTTATTACCTGTGGAAATATAATAGGATGATTAATACAAAAAGATAATATAGGAGACTTAGGAAGGTGATTATCAAAATTTGCAGAGGTAAAGCATCTAGCTATAGCCCAGTCATTATCGTTGAAGCATAAATATTCAATCTGTGACGATGAATAGGGAGTAATAATAGTAGCAGGGTGAATGCCAAATATTTTAGTAGAAGTTTTAAGTCCTTGAAGAATAAGTTTAGCCACCATGGAGGTATAAGACTCAATTATGCTTTTAGGAGAGACAGGCAAATGTATCCATAATAAAGGCCCTTGTTGCCAAAATACTCCTGTAGGTGTATATTGTGAAGAAATAATAATCAATATCAGCGGTTGAGTTAAATCAAATCTGTCACAATGAGCTCCTTCGATGGCTTTTTCTACTACCTTTAAAGCTTTCCTAGCATCAGGAGTCAATGTTCGCGGTGAGGATGGATCAGGGTCCCCTCGAAGGATATCAAATAAAGGTTTTAATTGGCCAGTAGTGAGGTTTAGTGTAGGGCGAAGCCAATTAATGTCTCCCAGTAGTTTTTGGAAATCATTGAGGGTGGTTAAATGTTCTTTATTTATTAAATTTTTTTTGGGGTCTAACAAAAGTATCCATGATTTTAAATCCTAAATATAATATGGGAGATCTGGTTTGAACTTTTTCTTCTGCTATATATAATCCATATTTTTTTAAATTTTTCTACCACGTCACTGAATATATTAAATAAGATTTTTTGATTAGGGTGGGCCAATAAAATATCATCCATGTAATGTAGACACATGAGGTTTGGATATTTATTTTTAATGGGTTGGATGGCCTTGTCCACATATATTTGGCATATGGTGGGGCTATTAGCCATTCCCTGTGGCAAAACCTTCCATTGATATCTCTGATCAGGGCCATTATTGTTAATAGAAGGAACTGAAAAGGCAAACCTGGGGGCATCCAGAGGATGTAGGGGAATAGAAAAGAAGCAATCTTTATATCAAGACTAATAACATGGAAATTTTTTGGAATAGCTATAGGATTCGGAAGTCCAGGTTGAGTAGGGCCCATGACTTGCATGGTTTTATTAATTTGTCTAAGATCATGTAATAATCGCCATTTTCCTGATTTTTTCTTGATCACAAATATGGGGGAATTCCAGGGAGAGGTGGAAGTTTCTATATGTCCTGCTTCTAATTGTTCCTGAACTAGTAGGTGGGCCGCTTGTAATTTCTCTTTAGATAGGGGCCACTGAGGACCTACACTGGCTTATCAGAAAGCCATGTTATTTTCAAAATTATTTTCTCAGTGGCCCCGAAGAAAAATGTCTTTTTCCTATATGATAATGATTTCTTTTAGGGTTAAGCTTACCCTGTACTTTTTGATGATTTCTTATAGGGTTAAGATTACTCTGTAGATTTTTTACATTTAACACCTGCAGGTTTGGTTGCAAGGTGTACTCCCATTTGTTGTAAAATATCTCTTCCCCATAAAGTAACCGGTAGATTAGGTAAAACATAAGGCTGAAACATGCCTTTATATCCTTCATCATCCTCCCATTTTAAAATTACCGCACTTTTTTCTGGGAGGTTATTATATCCCAAGCCTCTTAAACTGGTTGAAGCTTTTTGCAGAGGCCAGTGTTTGGGCCATTGACGTAAATTAATGATGGAAGAATCAGCTCCAGTATCTATAAGACCCTCCATTTCTATTCCTTGGATTCTTATTTTACACATAGGCCTCCTTGTACAGTCCCGAACCCAGCAAACCATGGGTTTCGAATCAGTGGAACAAAATCCTCTATTGTTCCTATTTAGAGGCATATTCATTTTAAATGAATTATGTAAATTTGGAAGGAGGAGCAGCTGAGCAATTCTATCTCCCTGATTAATAGAACTTATACTTTGGGGTGAGCTAAGCATTATTTTTATTTCCCCTTTATAGTCTGAGTTTATTACACCTGGGGTCACTTGCAAACCTAATAAGCTCTCTGGACTTCGCCCGATAATAAGTCCTACAGTCCCTGAGGGAAGAGGTCCCCTGACTCCTGTGGGAATCAGTTGAACCCCCATTTCAGGTGTTAACACTATTCGGGCGGTGGAACAGAGGTCTAATCCTGCATTTCCTCCTGTTCTTCTGGCGAGGGAGTGGATGGGTAGTAAGGATTGTGTCGGGGAAGCATCTGAGTGGATGCTTGAGGATACTCCTCCTCCAATGCCTCGTACATTTGTGGGCCCCGGGGCATTGGGCCCCGTGCCCCGTTTTTTGAATTCCTGAACAAAGGATTTCCATGGATGTCAAATTTTGAATAGCATTTATTGGCCCAATGATTTCCTTTTCTTACACCTGGGGCAGCAACCTGGAGCACGGTATGAATTTGGTCTTATTTCTCTTTTAGGATTTTGCCTAGAATAGCCTGATTGATTATGATAATTTTGCCTAGAATATCCTGATTGATTATAATGTCTATGTTGAGCTCTTGTAAAATTTTGAGGGGCAGCATCTCTCACAGCTGCTGCAATCATATTCCCTGTGACAAAGGCATCATTTATATCTTTACATAATTGTATATATATGGAAAGATCCTTTTTATTTTTCCATGGCCTGATGGCTTCCTGGCAATACTTATTAGCATTTTCGTACGCTAATTGGACAACTAATGGCATAACTTGATCAATGTCTCCAAAAACTCTACCTGTAGTTCTCAAAAGTCGATCAGCAAATTCAGCATATGGTTCATTAGGTCCTTGAATTACTTTGGACAAGCTACCTTGTAGATCCCCAGGTCCTTGTACAGTTTTCCATGCCTTTAAGGCAGCTGCGTTTATCTGAGCATATACTCCTGGGGTATAATATTTTTGATCCTGTACGTCTGCGAATTGCCCTTCTCCTGTGAGCATTTCTATATTATGGTCTTCAAACCCTGCATCTGCGTTTCTTTTAGCTGTTTCTATACAAAGTTCTTGAAATTGCGATCACCAAACCAAGTATTGTCCCCCACTTAATGTTGCTTTACATAGACGTTTCCAGTCTGCGGGGGCTAAGCTAAAGGTGTTAAGGGACTCCAGTATACTCAATGTGAAAGGAGCTTGGGGTCCATAAGTCATTACTGCCTCTTTGAGATTTTTTATTGTTTTGAAATCTACTGGGTGGTGGCCCCTCTGTCCATTTTCATGTTCAAATACTGGCAGTTCCCAAAGTATCTGTGAGTTACCCTCGAGAGCACATAAGCGCTCAGAAAGACTTTTTATTTCTGTTTCTAGGGTATGCAAACGCCTAGTGATACCCTTCATATTTTCTGTAATCGATTTCACCCATGGGGGAGTAGAGGACACAAGTTCCTCCACTTGATGATCCCTTATCTTGGTCTTCCTTAATTTCCTTTTGTTCATTTTCTCAAAATCACCTTTAGTTAATTCCTCCTCACTACTACTACTCTCATTGGTCCTAACTGACTCAGTAACATCCTGAGTCCCAGGTTCAATTGAGACCATGTATCCTTGAAGTATCTCTAATAAATCTTGAATAGCTTTAGCAGCTCGGATCTTTGTCATTTTGGGGACGCTTCTAATACTCTCCTTACTGGTCTTAGTTGACTCAGCGGAATCTATGCTTTCATGATCGCCTTCACTGTTTTCTAAATCCTCCTCACTAACGACAGACTCATCTATATCAAAGAATTCATCAAGAGCCTCGTACACTTGGGTCTTAGATATTTTCGAACCCATTTTAACCGCTCTGACTAGAGACTCCTGCGAGGTTTCTCAGTTCTTACCTGCCGTGCTGAATGCCCCGTACGGGCCACCAACTGTAGTCGCCGGAAAGGGATTGCAGCCTGGAACGGCAGCGCCGCGGGAAGGAGTCCGGAGACAGGATGGAGACAAAAATATTCTTTAATCTTATAAGAAACTACAATATATCTATACAATAGCGATAACCCTGTCTTTTCTCTCTCTGGTCTCTTCCCATGCGCCCGAGCAGCAATGGCGCTAGCTTGATCTGCTGAGTCACCGTTCAAATCTCTCGAGATCCTCGACCAAGTCCCGCGAGATCCCAGACCAAGTCCCGTGAGACTACGGAAGGCAGAAATGCCCAAAAATGTCTATGGCCCAATAGTCAACCGCAATCTTAGCTATCTCCCCAAACAGGGCTCCTGCAGGATTGAACTTAGGGGTACTTGACCACTGGGCCACATCCCCAGCCCTTTTCTGTATTTTATTAGAGACAGGTCTCACTGAGTTGCTAAGTGCCTCACCATTGCTGAGGCTGGCTTTGAACTCGTGATCTTCCTGCCTCAGCCTCCCAAGTGCTAGGATTACAGGCATATGCCACCACGCCCGGCTGATCTTTTCCATTTTGTGACAGGGTCTCACTAAGTTGATGAGTCTTGCTAAATTTCCAAGGCTGTCTTGAACTTATAATCCTCCTGCTTCAGTCTTCTGAATCACTGGGATTATAGGTGTGCATCAATGTGCCTGGCTTGTACAGCGCTTGCTTAGCATGCGAGTCCCTGGGCTCAATCTCCAGCACTGCAAAAATATTAAAAAATGAAATATTTGAGTAGTGATGGCCCTTCACATATTGACTATTCCTGCTTGACCTAAGTGACTTCATAGTGAGCCCACATATGAAACAGGGTATATTCTAATGCCCAGGTATTCTATAGAACAAGACTCAGTTGCCAATCAGTCACAGGTTAGATTCTCCCATTAGAGTCTACATTAGTCACACTTAGGGAGGAATCTAGACATGCATTTGGTTCTAAGCCAGACATAGGTCTGAACTGACATAGGACCTTAGAACCACATGATAGACCTGAATCCATACTCTTACCCCCAAATGCCAAGAGTTATAGAAACTTCATAGATCAAAGCTGGGAGCAGTGGTGCACACCTGTAACCTCAGCAACTTGGGAGACTGAGGTAGGAGGATGGCAAATTCAAGGCCAGCCTCAGCAACTTAGCAAGACCCTATCTCAAAGTTTCAAAAAGTACTGGAGACATTGCTTAGTGTCCCTGGGACCAACTCCAGTGCCGAGGGGGGAAATATTCGTGCATCAGTTAAATCTCTAACATCCTCGGCAGAACTCAGCAAATGCAACATGAAGCAGCAGAGCTGAAGTGCACCCTTGCCAGACACTGGAGTCAGTCAGCAAGTTCAAGTCCAGTCTCAGCAACTTAGCAAGACCCTATCTCAAAAAAAATAAGAAGGGATGGGGTTTAGCTCAGTGGTAAAATGCCACTGGGTTCAATCCCCAATACCACAAGAAATGAAATATTTAAAGGGGGCATGGGATGTAGCTCAGTTGTAGAGCCCTCACCTGGCATACATGAGGCCCTAGGTTCAATCCCCAGCACCATGAAAGGTTGGATGATGCCACGCACAAAAGTATGACAAATCATTCCCAAAATGGTTATGGGGAGAAGAGGGTGGCTACCAAAAGGAAAAAGAGCAGGAAAAAAAAGACTCGATGGGGTTGTTATGGAGATCACAGGGTGGGCTGGTGTGAAGGTTTCCACACAATCAGGTTTGGATCTCCTACCTGTGCCAATATAGGGGGCACCTGGACTTTCTCATCTTGCCCAGGTGTGGAGCAGAAGGGAAGGTCCTGAAAGGTTAACAGCCAGACACCAAAGTAGAATCAAAATCTTTATTACAAGTACGCTGCAAGAGCATAAAAGAAAATATAAACACAGGAAATGGTCCTCCAGGCCATTCATTATTCCTCTCTGACAATAGTGATTGTAAGAGATTTTGAGGAACATTCAATAGAGAAAAAGGGTACAAGGGTTTCTCTAAAGTCTTCAGTGAAAGTACACATATGTGATCTGCTATTCAAATTGTAAAATGAAACCTCTCCCAACTCATAATCCAGAAAAACTCCAACCCACCTGACTTGTGCTACATGTGTTATATTTGTGGATTGCCTGATTTGCCAGCATCCATTGCTGGGACGAACTGATGTCAAATCTTTTCTGAAGAAGGATTTGCTACACACGCCTAAGGACCATTCACCTGTGCCTCTCACTTCTACTTGCCAAAAAAAATGTCTCCCACTTTCAAATGTCTCATAACTCTGGACAGTCGCAAAAAAAGTTGATGGCTGGGGAAATAAATGGTTTGAGTTCATCATTTTGTATTTCACACTCTTCCCATCTGCTGAGATAACAAGATTAGGGTGGGAGGTTTGAGAATTTAGAGTCAAATCTACCTGAAACGTGCTGAGCATTTTTTGCAGACCAAAATAATGTAGAGGGGAATGGCAACTCTCGGTCTTTAATTCATATGAAAAAACTGCTGGGGGTTTTATGTTGGTGTACCTGCTGTGAATGCTTCTAATACCTCTCAGTAAATCCAGGTCTGCTTGCATATACTTCTCTCTTATTTCACTTAAAAGGCTTTTTAGTGTGGCTATGTGGGCTGAAATTTGGCTTTTGTTTTCAACTAATTTTTCTTCCACAATCTTCTCTTCTTTAATTAGCCTGAAACAAGTTGCAAATTGTTCCTTTCTGAAGAAGTTGTTAAGTTCTTCAAATTCAGCACGTAATTCCCTCTTCCTTTTTTCCATCTCCCATCTCAGTTTAACGGATCTTGAAACTTGTATTTCACACCCCATTTCAGCATCTTCAATTTGCACCCTGAGGAGCTTAATGTAGTTTTTGAGCTTCCTCCTCTGACAAGTTGCAGCTTGATCAATGGGCGTCAGGCAGTGATCCTGGTGGTTGGAGGAGACCCTGCACTGGGGACATAACAACTCCAGGTCCTCCTCACAGAACAAGTCCAGAACCTCACTGTGCTTCTTACACAGGGGTCTCCTCTTACTTCTTGTGTCAGGCAGCTGCATGACAATCTGAGCCATGTGGCATAACTGGGGGTTGCCCTTGAGGCTCTTGGCAAGGCAGTGATGGGAACAGACAGGACAGGGGATGGTATCCTGTAGATCTTTGCAGTGCTGGTAGATGCAGGAGCGACAGAAGTTGTGCCCACATTCAGTGGTCACTGCATCTGTCAGGTAACCCAGGCAGATGGGGCAACTGGCTTCAGTATGAAGCTCTTCCATGGAGGCCTCAAAGGCCATTGTGCATAAAGGATCTCCCTGAGGAGACTCTTTCCAGTAGGTCTCCAGGAACTCTGAAGTGAGAAGCCAGCAATACCTCAGCGTTTCTCTCCTGAAGTTGGCCTGAGTCCCCAGAAACTGTGGCCCTACACACCTGTCTGTTTTCTCTTCAGTTTCAGAAGCAGCTGCCAAGAGAGGGGAAGACCCCAGGCACTCCTGATCATCTGTCACTGGACCACCTTCGCACAAGTTCAACCTTGGCTGTTTAATTGTCTTTGTTGGGAAAGAGCCAGAACTTGGAGAAGTGATGGAAATCAACAACCATGGAGGGAATTTCAGACCGTGGAATATCCGACAGGCCAACCGACAAGGTTTCTTCAACGTAAAGAGAAAAAAAGTGTATAATAAAGCAATGAGTAGCATATCATAGACATAGATCTACTTTTATTCCTAATTTAAATATGTATCTTTTAGTAGGTACAATGAGTGATGCACGCCTGTAATGCCAGTGACTTGATAGGCTGAGGCAAGGAAGATCACAAGTTCAAGGCCAGATTTAGTAATTTAGCAAGGCTGTAAGCAAGACCCTGTCTCAAAATAAAAAATAAAAAGGGATGGGGATGTGGCTCAGTGATAAAGTGCCACTAGGTTCAATTCCCAGTACTAAAATAAAAATGACATACCAGGAATGGTGGCACCCTCTTGTACCAGGCTGTGACAGGGAATCACCACAAGTTAGAGGCCAGCCATGGCAACTCAAAGAAACCCTGTCTCAAAAACCTGGGGGTATAGCTCCACAGTAGAGCACTTGACTAACATACATGAGCACTTGGGTTTAATCCCCAGTATTAAAAAAAAAAAAAAAGTGGCTCTATACCTTGGACATCTATACTACAGTATTTAAACATAAAATTGTATATGGTATAGAATTCACTTCAAAAAATTAAGGGTAGTCCAGCACAGTAGCACATGCCTGTACTAGTGACTTGGGAAGCTGAGGCAGAATTGCAAATTTGAGGCCAGCTTCAGCAACTTAGCAAGACTCTGTTTCAAAATAAAAAATACAAAGGGCCAAGGGTATAGCTCAGTGATAAATCCCCAGTACCAAAAATAACTAAAATATTTGAGGGAGTAGGGCTGGATTGTAACTCTTGTACAGCACATATAGAGTGGATCAGCCCTAAATGCAAGCTCCAGCCCTCACCCAGAAAAAAAATTTATGGTTAAAAAGACTGGGAACAAAGTTTTGTGGATGCATACATTGGAGTAATAAACCAATTTGTCCAGTTCATGTAATATATATAAAATATGATTATATATAATATATAATATAGTATTTAATATTACTTCTTGTGTCAGGCCACTGCATGACAATCTCAGCCATGTGGCATAACTGGGGGTCGCCCTGAGGTTCTTGGCAAGGCAGTGATGGAAACAGACAGGACAGGGGATGATATCCTGTAGATATATTACATATATTATATTATATATTATATAGTAATAATATTATAAATATATTATACATATATATCATAATATATAGTAATATATTATACATATTACATATACAGTAACAATATATATAACTATATATGTGATATATATGTATAATATGATAGTATGTATGCATATATATATAATATAATATAATATGTGTATGTATATATATATATATATATAGAGAGAGAGAGAGAGAGAGAGAGAGCTGGGTTTTTTGTGTTTGTTTTATTTTTGTGGTACCGGGGATTGAACTCAGAGGCACTCGACCACTGGGGCCACATCCCCAGCCCTTTTTTGTGTTTTTATTAGAGACAGGGTCTCACTGAGTTGCTGAGTGCCTCTCCATTGCTGAGGCTGGCTTTGAACTCGAGATTCTCCTGCCTCAGCCTCCCAAAGTGCTGGGATTACAGGCGTGCGCCACCGCGCCCGGCTTATAGCTGTTTTTTTTTTTTTGTTTGTTTGTTTGTTTTTTTGGTACCAGGGATTGAACCCAGGGGCACTCGACCATTGGGCCACATCCCCAGCCCATTTTTGTATTTTATTAGAGACAGGGTCTCAGTGAGTTGCTAACTGCCTCGCCATTGCTGAGGCTGGCTTTGAACTCGTGATCCTCCTGCCTCAGCCTCCCAAGTGCTGGGATTACAGGCGTGTGCCAACACGCCCGGCTTATAGCTGTTTTTTTGTTTGTTTATTTGTACCAGGTACTGATCTCAGAGGTGTTTAACTACTGAACCACATTCCCAGACCTTTTTGAGACAGGGTTTTGCTAAATTTGCTTAGGGCCTCAGGCTGGTTTTGAACTTTAGATCGATCTTCCCACCTCAGCCTCCCAAGTCACTGGGATTGGTCATGTGCCACTGTGCCCAGCTCTAATTCATATTCTTATAATATAAACTTTGTTAAAGGCTGACCATTATTGTCCAGGTGTTGCTGCCTCAGTTCCAGCCAGTTCAGCTCCTCTCTCTCTTTTTTCAACCCCAAGCAGCATCTTTCCTTTTGCCCTCCCATCTCAAAGCTCCCAGTGGCTGTGAATGTGTCTCCTCCTCCTCCTCTTCCTCCTCACAGTAATCAAAATTGCTCCACCTTTCCTTCTACTCCAACAGTGTCCCTGCTCATCCCCATCCATATTTCCCAAATTAAAATTCCCCTAATTGCATTACATTAAAAATAAGGCTAAGCACTAAGGTTCTACCTGCTTATACCTTATATAGGTTTAATTCTAGTCCTGACCTCAGACTGTGACTGGGGGATGACTAACATCATCACCCATGCATCCAGTGACACAGGGAACAAGGATAATGACCCTCATTCTCCCTTTGAGTTTGGTGTGAACATAAACACCAATGGAGATTAATCTGGAATATTTCAGTTTTGAACATGGGAATTTAGTGTGGCACATAATTCAAGATTTTTTTTTTTTTTTTTTTTTTTGGTACCGGTATTGAACTCAGAGGCACTTGACCACTGGGCCACATCCCCATACGTTTTTTTTGTATTTTATTAGAGATGGGTTTCACTGAGTTGCTAAGTGCCTCACTATTGCTGAGGCTGTCTTTGAACTCACGATCCTCCTGCCTCAGCCTGTCAAGTGCTGGGATTACAGGTGTGCGCCACCACACCCGTCTTAATTCAAGAATTTTTAAAAAATTGTTTCCACTTGTCTTGTTTTCTTGACTCAATTTTATATTTTCTGATAATTCTTAAACACTGTTTACAAAATTTGATTAAATTTAGGTTATAAATTCCAGGCCAAGGGCTGGGGTTGTGGCTCAGCAGTAGAGTGCTCACCTAGCACATGCAAGGTGCTAGGCTCGATCCTCAGCACCACATAAAAATAAATAAATAAAATAAAGTCATTGTGTCCAACTGCAACTAAAAAAAAATTTAAAAAAAATTCCAGCCAACCTGGGCAACTTAATGAATCTATGTATCAAATAAAAAATAAGGGTTGGGGATACAGCTCAGCTGGTAGAGTGCTTGCCTTGCATGTACAAGGCCCTGGGTTTAATCCCCAGCACCACAAACAAAAATAAACAAACAAATAAAAATAGCTGAGAGTGACTCAAAGACAGAGTGCCCTTGGGTTCAATTCCCAGTATGGTTTTACAAAGGGGCTGGAGCCACACATAGTGGCATATGCCTGTAATCCCAGAGACTTGGGAGTCTGAAGCAGGTTCACAAATTCAAGGCCAGCCTCAGAAACTCAGCAAGGCCCTGAGCAATTTAGCGACACCCTGTTCCAAAATAAAAAATAAGGGCTGGGGATGTAGTTCAGTAGCAGAGCACTTACATGAGAAAAAAAAAAAAAAAAATCAGGTACCAAAACTAGGCATGATGGCACACACCTGTAATCCCAGAAATTTTCACCCGGGTTCAATTCTGATACTAAAAATTTTAGAAAAAAGAAAAGAAAAATAAAGAAAGACCAAGGCTGGGGATGTAGCTCAGTGGTAGAGTATTTACTTAGTATGTGTGAATCTCCCGCACTGCAACAACAAAAGCTATGCAGATAATTGCAAGATAAAAAGGGAACCACATATATACTATACATTAAAAAGATTAGCATGTAAGCTGGGTGTGGTGGCGCACGCCTGTAATCCCAGCACTTGGGAGGCTGAGGCAGGAGGATCACAAGTTCAAAGCCAGCCTTGGCAATTTAGCGAGGCTCTAAGCAACTCAATGAGACCCTGTCTCTAAATAAAATATATATTAAAAAAAAAAAAAAAGGGAAGCCGGGCACGGTGGCACATGCCCGTAATCCCAGCACTTGGGAGGCTGAGGCAGGAGGATCGCCAGTTCAAGGGCAGCCTCAGCAATGGTGAGGCATTTAGCAACTCAGTGAGACCCTGTCTCTAATAAAATACAAAAAAGGACTGGGGATGTGGCCCAGTGGTCGAGTGCCCTAAATTCAATCCTCGGGGATACCCCTAAAAAAAAAAAAAAAAAAAAAAAAAAAAAAAGCCAGCCTCAGCAACTTAGTGAGGCCCTAAGCAACTTAGCAAGACCCTCTATCAAAGTAAAAAATAAATTAATTGGGCTGGGGCTGTAGCTCAGCGGCGGAGGGCTCGCCTTCCACATGCGCGGCCGGGGTTCGATCCTCAGCACCACGTAAACATAAATGTATTGCATTGTGTACAACTAAAGTAAATAAATAAATATTTTAAAATAAATAAATAAAAAGGACTAGGAATAAGTGACTCGGTAGTTAAGCACTCCTGGGTTCAATCCCTGATATAAATAATAATAATTATTATTATAACAAAGGAAGAAGGTCTAGGGGCAAACTCTGTGATAGAGCACCAACAGAGTAAAGAGTACAGTTGTGGCATAGGGCAGGTGCTTGCTCAGAGCAATGTTTCCTTTCCTATGTCACCTCACATCTAGTCCATGGGACCAAGAAACATACAGAGAGATCTTGGAGCCACTGTCCACAGCTACAAGTGGACCTTCCATCCCCCTCCAGTTTTCACCTCCTCCTCTGAACACACCCACACTGTCCATTGTGCCAGTCAGGTGTCTTCAAAGTGAATCAAATCTCCCCCTTCTCAGAGCAGCCTCCCATGCCACCCTGGTTAGGGCAACTACCCCGTTTTCCTCCTTCATAGAAGGTGGCAAGGTATGTATACTCATAGGATTGCACACCTTCAGCCTGAACCTGCAAGGTTCCCTCCCAGGTGTGGTCCCTGATGCACTCACCTGATGCCAACATTTACTGTGGATCCTGGCTCTGCCAAGCAGGGAGTTGGAGCTATCTTTTTTTTTTTGGCGGGGGGGGGGGGGGCAGTGGTGGTTACCAGGGATTGAACTCAGGGACACTCAACCACTGAGCCACATCCCCAGCCCTATTTTGTATTTTATTTAGAGACAGGGTCTCACTGAGTTGCTTAGCACCTCACTTTTGCTGAGGCTGGCTTTGAACTCATGATCCTCCTGCCTCAGCCTCCCAAGCCGCTGGGATTACTGGTGTGTGTGCACCACTGCACCCAGGTGGAGCTGTCTTTTTTTTTTTTTTTTTTTTTTTTTATATTTATTTTTTTTAGTTGTACACAATGCCTTTATTTTTTTAAATATTTATTTATTTGCTTTAGTCGTACACAATGCAATGCATTTATGTTAACGTGGTGCTGAGGATCGAACCCGGGCCGCGCACGTGTGAGGCTAGCGCTCTACCGCTGAGCCACAACCCCAGCCCCTGGAGCTGTCTTTTTATCCTCAAAGTATAAGGGCATTAGGGCAGGCACCTCAGTACCCATAGCTTTTCCTATCCTTGCAGATCAGCATGTCTTCCTTGGTTCAGGTCAGACCACGAAACACATCACAACCTTTCCTGTCACCTTGGTTTCCCAAACTGGCATTTTTGGGATTTACAATCCTATGGGATGTTTCCTTTCCTTTATCCCATTGGACATACTCCAGACGCAATCAGTATGGGGGAAATGGCAACCTTTCTTCGACATTTCCCACCTTCCTTTCCCATAGCATCTTTACACTGGAGGTAGGGTGAGGGCGAGAAGGGCCTGAAGAATGGGCCATGGAAGATTTGACTCCCCACTGGCTAACTCTATTGAAGTAATTCTAATTTAATCAATGATCTCATTTCTAGGTCCCTGGAGTACTCTGAAAAGCCCTGATCTTTTTTCTCTGGCAGGCAGATGCAACATTTGCTGACTTAACTTGCCCTGTTCCTTCTCAGGCAGGCAGGTTTAACTCGTTCTGCCCCTTAAAGGAAGTACTTCCACCTGGCATGGGGGTAAACCCCTGTAAGCATGGCCACTCGGGGACTGAAGCAGGAGGATTCCAAGTTTAAGCACAGAGCTCTGTGCAGTTCTCACCCTCCTTCACCTTCTCCAGTAGGTCCAGCTCCCTCTCCCCAGTGCTTTGCACAAGCAGACCCCCCCCCCCCAGTTCTCTCCTGTACTATTGCCAGCTCTCAGCTCTTTTGTCACTTCCTCCTGATCCAGCCATTCCAGACCTCCAGGAACAGTCAACTCCCCTAACAAGGTCACAGGAAACTAAGGACAGGATCAGGAATCATCCTCTAACTCTCACGACTGCTGCAAACATACACACACCTGGAGGTCCCCATTCCTCTACAAGAGTGACCACCAGTCATGCTGGCCATGACCGTGTGTCCTCATTGCCCAGCCTAACCACTGAATGATGCAGATCTTAGCCAGATTCTTGAGTCTTCCTAAGCTCTGAGCATCTCTTAGTGAGCCCGCTGGGTAGATTAAGGAAGACCAAGATCATACAGGGCCTGAAGACACAAACCTCCCTCACTGCCACATGCTGGAGGGTGAGACCCCCAGTGGCTTCAGACCAGCACTCTGACCATGGACAGACACGGATGAGTCCCTCTTCCCACCCTATATATATTTATTTTTTTTGGTACCAGGGATTGAACTCAGAGGCACTCGACCACTGGGCCACATCCCCAGCCCTTTTTTTTTTTGGTTTTTATTAGAGACAGGGTCTCACTGAGTTGCTAAGTGCCTCGCCATTGCTGAGGCTGGCTTTGAACTCACGATCCTCCTGCCTCAGCCTCCCAAAGTGCTGGGATTACAGGCGTGCGCCACCGCGCCCGGCCCCACCCTATATTTGAAGCCAGGTGGGATCTGGTTATTTCAATGCTCATTGAGGAGCAAGAGCATTGCCTAATAATAAACAGCATGTGTCTTATTTATTTGATTAATTTGGTGCTGGGGATCAAACCCTGGACCTCAAGCATTCTAAACACGTGTTCTACTATGGACTTATACTCCCCAATCTTACTTTTCCCCCGCTGTGGTACTGGGGATGAACCCAGGGAGTCTCTACCTTGAGTCACAAAGACCCCCTCTTTTCATTTTTTATTTTGAGACAGGGTTGGCTAAATTGCCTCAAACTTTCAATGCTCTTGCCGCAGGCATGTGCCACCACATCCAGCTTCTAGCATATGTTTTCAAATAACTAGACCCATGCACGACTATAATCCCAGTGATTCTGGAGGAGTCAGAGGCAGGAGGATGGCAAGTTTGAGGTCAGTTTAGAAAACTTAGCAAGACCCTGTCTCAAAAAGAAAAAATAGGGAAGAATAGAAGTACTTTGGATTAGACAAAGGGGAATGAAGGGAAGGGAAAGGAAATGGGAATAGGAAAGATAGTAGAATGAAGTGGACATTACTACATCACATGCATATGATTACACGACCAGTGTAATTCTATGTGATAAGAGAACTAAAGGGACTCCATCTTGTTCTTCAGCAGCCATCTTAGGAGTTTCGAGAAATAGTTCTGTTTCTCAGAAATAATAGAACACCGAAAGTCCTGCCTGTGTACCCATTAATCGTTACCTAGCATAATACGCTTGACAGCATAAAAACAGCAATTTATATACAATGTAAAATTGCTCTCTTTGGTTTCCATTTTTCCTGGGCAAATACCTTGTCAGAGATTGATTGTCTAGATGTTAGTAACCATTCTCTAACATGTACTCAACTAGGGTCATCATGACCCCATTCCCTTCACTTGATCGTTGCTATATCAACCTGGAAAGTCCTGTGGGAAATATTATTGTACCCATTGCTTTGTCTTGCTAACTGCCTAGATTCAGCTTCTGTACTGTGGCTTGCTTGCATTGGCTAAAACCCTGCAATTGAATATTCCGCCCTCTGTGATTTTGCTCTTTATAAACCCTTCAAAAATCACTGCCTGCGCGCCATCTTGTCACACTGTGTGATGTGTGAGGATGGTGGCCGCTGATCAGCTTAATAAAGGCTTTTTATTGGCTCAAGTGTGACGTGGCTTGGAGTTTTAATTGGCATTATGCTGGATACAACATTTTTGGTACAACATCTACATCATGTACAAACAGAAGAATGAGAATTTATATTCCATGTATGTATAATATGTCAAAATACATTGTACTATCATAACTAATAAGAATAAAAATATATTTAAAATTAAAAAAAAATTGGAAATGTAGCTCAGTGGTAAAGTGTCCCTGGGTTCAATCCCCACTATCAAAAAATAAAAACAAAGCCGGGCGCAGTGGCACATGCCTGTAATCCCAGCACTTGGGAGGCTGAGGCAGGAGGATCGTGAGTTCAAAGCCAGCCTCAGCAATGGCGAGGCACTTAGCAACTCAGTGAGACCGTGTCTCTAATAAAATACAAAAAAGGTATGGGGATGTGGCCCAGTAGTCAAGTGCCCCTGAGTTCAATCCCCAGTACCAAAAAAATTAAAAACTAAAAAATAAATAAATAAAAACAAGCCAGGGACAGTAGTGCATGCCTGTAATCCCAATAGCCCGTGAGGCTAAAGCAGGAGGATCAGGAGTTTAAAGCCAGCCTCAGCAATGGCAAGTCACTTAGCAACTCAGTGAGACCCCGTCTCTAAATAAAATACAAAATAGGGCTGGGGATGTGGCTCAGTGGTTGAGTGCCCCTGAGTTCAATCTCTGGTACCATAAATAAATAAATAAATATTAAAAAAATAAAAATAAAAGCAGGCCAGGTGTGGTGGCCCATGCCGGTAATCCCAGTGGCTCAGAAAGCTTAGGATGGAGGATCATGATTTCAAAGGCAGCCTCAACTATTTAAGCAGGCCTTAAGCAACTTAGCAAGATCCTGTCTAAATAAAATATAAAAAGGGCTGGGGATGGATGCACACTCCCAACCGTGGCGCCAGCTCCTAACTTTGCTGAGGTCGTCCTGCCTGCGTAGGTGGCACGGCTGGGCCACAGGGGCGCATCTCCCGGGCCTTGCCTCCATTAGTGGTGGCTGTGAACAAGGAGAATCAGGTAGGGTCTGGCCCGTGTGGGTCGAGGCTTGAGACTCCTTCACTTTGTTCTAAGTTCTGTTGGCTGTAGTAGATTTTGCCCCAGTGTACCCCGAGTTAAGGCTGGAGAGGTGGAGGTACTCGAATTGTAGGTACTGTTTTGTTCCTGTATGAAGTCTATTTTGGCTCTGTGTGCCTCCATTTGGGTAGCTGGCAGTGGAATTAAGTTTTTAAAATATCAGTTTTGAGAAAACACATGAGAGGGAAAGCGAAGTGTTCCTACAGGGTTTCCTTTCCAACCTCAAGAAGTTATCATTTCTAGATTGTGTCAGTAGAGAAGGTTCTTGGGATTCCTGACCTACAACATACACCAAACGTTGTCTTGTTTTTCTAAATATTATGTGAGTAAAATGTTCCAAAATAAAAATGAAAAGTTAGAACGAGGACTTAAATGAGTTTATTACAAAGGCAAACTTACTATTGCAAATACTGTTGCCCAAAGCTTAGCCCTTGTGAAACCAGATTTAAAGATAGGTAGTGAGTGTAGTTAAGTAAATTGGGTCTAATATCGAGTCTAATAAAGAAAATTGAGTCCAAAAAAAGGGGGGGGGAGCCTGGGGATGTGGCTCAGTGGTTAAGCTCCCTGGGTTTAATCGCCAGTACCAAAAAATTAAAAAATAAATAAAAATAAAAACCAAAATAACAGGACCCTGAATTTGGATTCCCTTGCTAGCTTTCCCTGGCACAGGGGGCACTCAGGAGCCTCCAGGCCTTCCCACACCCATCCTCACACACCACAGGGGCCCATCTTTCCACTTACCTCCAAAGGGCAGCTCTGGGAGGGTCCTGGAGGCAGGTCTTCCAGACAGGTCTGTGAAGCCAGTCTTGTCCCACGCTGAGTGGCCAGTGGTGGGAGCATGGCCTATATACACCACTAGGAGGGTGGGTATCAGGTCTCCACCCACTGAAGACTGGTGGCTCCTCCCTGAGGAGGAAGGGCAGGACCAGGCAGCTGGAGAGAGAATTCAAAGGCCCTGTTGGGTGGGGAGGGAAACTCCTGTGATCCAGTCAGGCCGAGTGGGCCTGCCACTGGGTTGATCTGTTTTATAACTTCATGAACCTGCATTGCCGGGTGCGGTGGCGCACACCTGTGATCCCAGCACTTGGGAGGCTGAGGCAGGAGGATCACGAGTTCAAAGCTAACCTCAGCAATGGCGAGGCACTTAGCAACTCAGTGAGACCCTGTCTCTAATAAAATACAAAAAAGGCTGGGGATGTGGCCCAGTGGTGGAGTGCCCCTGAGTTCAATCCCTGGTACAAAAAAAAAAAAAAAAAAAAAAACGGCAGTAATCCTCTCAAAACACTTGCGTCCCAGCCTGACTTGGTGGTTCATACCTGTAATCCCAGCTACTTGTGAGACTGAGATAAGATGGCAGATCAGGGTAGCCTTGGCAATTTATTGAGACCCTGCCTCAAAATAAAAAAAAATACAGGGCTGGGGATATAGCTCAGTTGGTAGAGTGCTTTCCTTGCATGCACAGGCCCCTGGGTTCAATCCCCAGCACCACAGGGGGAAAAAAATGCAGAGGGTTGGAGATGTACCTCAATGGTAGAGTGCTCACCTAGCACATGTGCACCACCACAAAACAAACAAACAAAAGGTAATAGGGCAGTGCGATTGCATTTTCAGGTATGATATTGGGATGAGGTGGGAAGGGTATAGAAAACAATTGATCCTACACATCTTTGTACTGTTTGAAATTTTCCCCTAGTACTAGCGCTTGAACATACAGGCTCCAATGTGCTAGGCAAGCACTCTACCACTGAGTTATACACTCAGCCTTATTTTTTTTTTTTTTTTTTTTTTTTGTGGTACCAGGGATTGAACTCAGGGGCACTCGACCACTGGGTCACATCCCCAGACCTTTTTTGTATTTTATTAGAGACAGGGTCTCACTGAGTTGCTAAGTGCCTCGCCATTGCTGAGGCTGGCTTTGAACTCGCGATCCTCCTGCCTCAGCCTCCCAAAGTACTGGGATTACAGGCGTGCGCCACCGCGCCCGGCTAGCCTTATTTTATTTTATTTTTTTTGTGTGTGTGTGTTACTTTGGACTAAACTCAGTAGTGCTGTGCCATTGAGTCACATCCTCGGCCCTTTGTATTTTAGTTTTAGACAGGGTCTTGCTAAATTGCCCCAGGCTAGCCTTGAACTTGCAATCCTTCTGCCTCAGCCTTCTGAGTAGCTAGGATGAAAGGCATTGCCACTATGTCGAGCTCAGTTTTTCTAAAAGATACCCATTTTCTACACTGATAGGTTTTGCAGAAATTAAATCATAAATGGAAAACAAATAATTTTAGGTAGCATAAAAATCAAGTTGTTTCTTGTCATTGAAACACAAATCTAAACATAAACACACAGAAAAAAGAGGCATTGCATATTTTTTTCAAATATTACATCTAGCAAAAAAAAAAAAAAAAAAAAAGAAAGAAAGAAAGAAAGAAAATGCCATCTAGCAAAGTACATATTAAAAATTGCATAATGAGCCAGGCGCGGTGGCGCACGCCTGTAATCCCAGCACTTTGGGAGGCTGAGGCAGGAGGATCGTGAGTTCAAAGCCAGCCTCAGCAATGGTGAGGCACTTAGCAACTCAGTGAGAGACCCTGTCTCTAAATAAAATACAAAAAAAGGCTGGGGATGTGACCCAGGGGTCGAGTGCCCCTGAGTTCAATTCCCTGGTACCAAAAAAAAAAAAAAAAAAAATTGCATAATGAGCCGGGCGCAGTGGCGCACGCCTGTAATCCCAGCACTTTGGGAGGCTGAGTCAGGAGGATCGCGAGTTCAAAGCCAGCCTCAGCAATGGCGAGGCACTTAGCAACTCAGTGAGACCCTGTCTCTAATAAAATACAAAAAAGGACTGGAGATGTGGCCCAGTGGTCAAGTGTCCCTGAGTTCAATCCCCTGCAAAAAAAAAAAAAAATTGCATAATGTTGTTAGGCATGGTGGGAAGATGCCTATAATCTCAGCAATTGGGATGCTGAGGCAGGAGAATGGACAATTTAGTAAGACACTATCTCAAAACTAAATAAAATTAAGAGGGCTAAAAATGTAGCTCAGCCAGGCACAGTAGCGCACACCTGTAATCCCAGTGGCTCTGGAGGCTGAGACAGGAGGATCGCAAGCTCAAAGCCAGCCTCAGAAAAAGCGAGGTGCTAAGCAACTCTGTGAGACTCTGTCTCTAAATAAAATACTGGGGATGTGGCTCAGTAGTTGAGTGCCCCTGAGTTCAATCTCTAGTATCCCCCAACCTCCCCACAAAAAGAAGAATGTAGCTCAGTGGTGGACCACTCCCGAATTCAATCCCCAGTACTCCAATAATAACAATGATAAATAAATGGCATAATGCTAATTCCTAATATCCTATCTTCCCTAAGCAAATGTCTTTGAAGCTAGTATCGTCCTCATTTTATTGTTGTTGTTGTTGTTGTTGTTGCTGTTGTTTTGGTACTGGGGATTTAACCCAGAGGTGCTTTACCAGCTTTTTTTTATTGTTTATTTTTTTGAGACAAGATTTCATTAAGTGACTTAGGACCTCGATAAATTGTTGAGGATGGACTTGTGATCCTCCTGTCTCAACCTCCCAAATTGTTGGGATTATACACAATTGCAACTGATTCAACTGGATAAACTCTTCCCCATCTTAAAGGAAAAATTGAGATTAGTTTTACTTTTTTTTTTTTTTTTTTTTTGGTACAAAGGATTGTGTTTAACTACTAAGCCACATCCCTACTCCTCCCCACTCCTCCTCCACCTTTTTCTTTAAGACAGGGTGTCAGTTGCTTAGGGCCTCACTAAAATACTGAGGCTGGCCTCAAACTTGCAATCCTCCTACTTCAGGACCTCCTGAATCACAGGGATTAAAGGCCTGTGCCACCATGCCTGGCTCAAACCCTTTACTCCTTTGCTTATCTCTCCCCTAAAACTAACTGCCAGACTGAAGAGACTGTGCTGTCATCCTTGTATTTCAGGCTGCTAATCAGTGTCCAGAGAATGAGCACTCCATCTTGTTGAATATATAAATTGTTTGTAGTGCTCCTGATCTATAATCCTAGCTGCTCAGGAGGAAAAGATTCCAATTTAGCCAGGGCAATTTAGAGGCATCCTGTCTCAAAAGTCTTTAAAATACGAAGGGCTAGCTGGGCATGGTGGCACATACCTCTAATCTCAGCAACTCAGGGGGCTGAGGCAGGAGGATCACCCAATTGAGGCCAAACTTGGAAATTCAGTGAGACCCTCCCCTAAGAAGAAAAGCTCTATCTTTCTTTCTCTCTCTCTAAGCTAAGAAGAAAAAAGAAAGAAGAAAGCTCTCTCTAATCTTTCTCTCTAAGCTCTTTCTAAGAAGAAGAAAAATCTTTCTTTCTCTCTAATAAAAAATAAGCCAGGTGCAGTGGTGTGCACCTGTAATCTCAGCAGCTCCAGAGGCTGAGGCAGGAGGATCACAAGTTCAAAGCCAGCCCCAGCAACTTAGTGAGGCCCCAAGCAACTCAACAAGACCCTATATATATATATATATATATATATATATATATATATATATATATACACACACACACATATGTAAAAAGGGTTGCGGATGCAGCTTGTGTTTAAACACCCCTGGATTCAATCCCCAGCACCAAAAAGAAAACAACAACAACGAGAGAGAGAGAGAGAGAGAGAGAGAGAGAGAGAGAGAGAGAGAGAGAAGAGCTGGGGATGTAGGTGTAGATGAGTGGTAGAGTACTCCTGGGTTCAAACTCCAGTATTGCATAAAAAAAAGCAAATAAATAATAAAATGCAAATTTCACATAGTATTTATTGCAACTTCACTACACTACATAGTCAACAATTTTTTTTGGTGTGCATGTGGTACTTGGGATGGAACACAGAAGCACTTTACCATTGAGCACTATCTCAGGACTTTTTTTTTTATTGTACCAGGGATTGAACCTAGGGGTACTTAACCACATAGTCACATCCCCAGCCCATTCCTTTTTTAATAAGAATATAACATTTTTTTAATATCTTCATTTATTTTTATTTTTATGTGGTGCTAGGATCGAATCCAGTGTCTGACGCATGCGAGACAAGCACTCTACCACTGAGCTACAACCCCAGCCCCAATTTTTTATAATTTATTTTGAGCAGAGTCTTGCTAAATTGCTTAGGGCCTCACTAAATTGCTGAGGCTGGCTTTGAACTCACTATCCTCCCTTAGCCTCCCAAATCTTGGGATTATAGGCGTGTGCCACTGCACCTGGTTCTTTCTTTTTTGGGTACCAGGCATTGCACTCAGGGCACTCAACCAATGAGCCACATCCTCAGCCCTATTTTGTATCTTATTAGAGACAGGGTCTCACTGAGTTGCTAAGTGCCTTGCCATTGCTAAGGCTGTCTCTGAACTCCTGCTCCTCCTGTCTCAGCCTCCCAAACCTCTGGGATTACAGGCATGCACCACCCCGCGAGGCTTCTCCCTGTGCTTTTGAACTACCAACCATAAATTAGGGATTCCTAGGTTGCGTAATAGGCTAGAACAGTTCACAGTACTGAGGGAATTGTTTTACTCACATTTACTAGTTTGTTATAGAGAATAGAATTGAGGGCCGGGCACAGTGGCGAACGCCTGTGATCCCAGCACTTGGGAGGCTGAGGCAGGAGGATCGGGAGTTCAAAGCCAGCCTCAGCAATGGCGAGGAACTTAGCAACTCAGTGAGACCCTGTCTCTAATGAAATACAAAAAAGGGCTGGGGATGTGGCCTAGTGGTGGAGTGCCGCTGAGTTCAATCCCCAGTACCAAAAAAAAAAAAAAAAAAAAAAAAAAAAAAAGAGAGTTTTTAGGGGCAGTGTGGTGGGTGGCCTGTATTCCCAGCAACTCAGGAAGCTGAGGCAGGAGGATCCGAAGTTCAAAGCGAGCCTCAGCAATTTATGGAGGCCCTAAGCAATTTAATGAGACCCAGTCTCAAAATAAAATATAAAAAGGGCTGGGGATGTAGCTCTGTTGCTATGTGCCCCTGGGTTCAATCCCCAGTGGAACAAAAAAAAAAAAAAAAAAAAAAAAAAGATTTTACAGAGTTGAGCATGGTGGCTCATGCCTGTAATCCCAGAGACTCATGAGGTTGAGGCAGAAGGATCACAAGTTCAGACACGTCCTCAGCAACTTAGAGTGACCCTAAGCAACTTAGTGAGACCCTGTCTCCAAAAAAAAAAAAAAAAAAAAAAAAAAAGTCTGGAGATAAAAAATATATCAAGAAAAAGGGGGTTGGGGTATAGCTCAGTTGGTAGAGTGCTTATGGCATGCATAAGGCCCTGGGTTCAATCCCCACTAACACACACACACAAATGGGAGAAAAAAAAGTACTGGGGATGTGGCTCACTGCCAGGTATCAAAAAGAAAAAAGGTTTTAGAAAACTTATCCACAGCCCCCCCAATCCTTCCTGGAAGTTGGTTTCTGGTATTCTAATCACTAGGTATTTCTTTTGGGCAGGCCTAACCAGAGGCTGTGGAGGCTCAACCCACCTCATTAGCATAAACTGAGCTGTGATCAAAAGGGCTCATTAAGCCGGGAGTGGTGGCACACGCCTGTAATCCCAGCACTAGGGAGGCTGAGGCAGGAGGATCGGGAGTTCAAAGCCAGCCTCAGCAATGGCGAGGCACTTAGCAACTCAGTGAGACCCTGTCTCTAATAAAATACAAAAAAGGGCTGGGGATGTGGCCCAGTGGTCGAGTGCCCCTGAGTTCAATCCCTGGTACAAAAAAAAAAAAAAAAAGGGGGCTCATTACATTTTACCATCTTTTTTTTTTCTTCACCCTTTTGCCCCCTCCCTTCCCCTCCCTCCCCATTGGCCATTCTAGTGTTCAGAATGTATTACATTTCATATTATACTTCTAGAGCACATTTTTATATATCTCTGGTTGTATACAAAGTATATTCACACCCTTCCTGACTTCATACATGCACTTAGGGTAATGATATCCATCTCATTAAAAAAGGGCTCATCACAAATAACTAAAGACAGTCTCCTAGTCTCCTACCAATCAGAAAATGTCCAGGGATTTTACCAATCCCTTGTCCGTGACCCAGGAAATACATAATTTTTTTCTTGTTTTTGTTTATTTGTTTGTTTGTTTCTTTCTTGGTTGTGGTTCTGAGCATTGAGCCGATGGTGCTCTACCACTGAGCTACATCCCCAACCTTTTATTTATTTATATATTTGTTTTTTGGTACTGAAGATTGAACCCAGTGGCTTAACCACTGAGCCACATCCCCTGCCCTTTTTTATATTTAATTTAGAGACAGGATCTCACTAAGTTGCTTAGTGCTTCATTAAATTGCTGAGGCTAGCTTTGAACTCACAACCCTCCTGCCTCAGCTCCTGAGCTGCTGGAATTACAAATGTGTGCCACCATGCCTGGCCCACCCTTTTATTTTTTTGAGAGAAAGTCTCAATAAATTGCTTAGGCTAGCCTTGAACTAGAGATCTCCTGCCTCGGCCTCCCCAGGCAAGATCAAATATTTCTTAGACTACACCAAGGGACTTACAAAGAATCAGATTTATGATAGTTAACTTAAACTACATGCCCAGATTCTCCAAAAGCGAAATTCTGAACAGGCAAGTTTGCCAGGATAGGTGTTTTGAAATTCTCAGTTGACAGTGTTGGTGTAATCCCAACGAGCAATTTAGGAGTCTAAAGCAGGATGATCCCAAATTTGAGGCCAGCCTTAAAATTAGGAAGACCCTGTATCTCTCTCTTTTTTTTTTTTTAGTTGTCAACCGACCTTTATTTTTTTATTTATTTATTTATTTATTTATATGTGGTGCTGAGAATCAAACCCATTGCCTGGCACATGCTAGGCAAATGCTCTACCACTGAGCTATGACCCCAACCCAAGTCCCTGTCCCTTAAAAAAAAAAAAAAAAAAACAAGCTGGGCATGGTGGCACATGCCTGTAAATGCAGCAGTTTGGGAGGTTGAGACAGGAGGATCATAGGTTCAAAGCCAGCCTCAGCAATAGCAAGGCACTAAGCAACTAAGAGAGACCCTGTCTCTAAATAAAATACAAAATAGGGCTGGGGATGTGGCTCAGTGGTTGAGTGCCCCTGAGTTCAATCCCCAGTACTCCCCACCTCCCCCCCCCCCCCAAAAAAAAAAAAGAAAGAAAGAAAGAAAAGAAAAGGCCTAGGGATGTAGCTAGATGTTTCACCTCCTAGTTTCAATCCCTAAAGGAAAAAGAAATTGTGATCAGACTTGGTGGCCCACACTTATAATCCCAGTGACTGAGGAGGCTGAGAGAAAACAGCTTTAAATTTGAGGACAGCCTCAGCAACTACACAAGACTCTTATCAATTTAGTGAGACCCTGTCTTAATATAAAGGAAATAAAAGCCAGGCATGGTGGGGCATGCCAGTAGTCCCAGAAACTGAAGAGACTGAGGTAGGAGGATCACAAGTTCAAGGCCAGCCTCAGCAACCCAATAAGGCTCTAAGCAACTGAGTGAGATCCTATCTCAAAACAAAGAATAAAAAAATAAAAAAAAATAAAAATAAAAAGGGCTGCGAATGTAGCTCACTAGTAAAGCACTCCTGGATATAATGAAAGAAGGAAAAGAAGAGAAAAAAATGAAGGAAGGAAGGAAAAGAAAGAAAGATTGCTCAGTTGTAGTCTTTCCTCCTCTACCACTCTTACAGAACCAGGCATATTTCCAACGGTGAGATTGCTGCATGTGTGGTGAGTTTGAGATCCAGAAAACAGAATCACTGACCAACTGCAGAAACAAGCCTCAAGAGGGAAATGGTGGTCGGGTGGGGAGATGTGGTATAGCTCAGCCACAAAGCATTTGCCTCGTATTCAGAAAGCTGTGTTAGATCCCCAGTTTAAAAAAAAAAAAAAAAAAAAAGAGGCAAACAGTATTAAAACAACCCCCCCGAAGGGCCAACCTCTTAAGATCAGTTAGTAAGCCAGCCGCTGTTGTGCAGCCATTGGTACCTGTATTGGGGAGACAGCATAGGAGCCAGGAGCTTACAGCCTCAGCGGCAAAAATTTTTCCATGTCAGAGGCCAAGAACTCTTACAGTGGTTTATGATACCCAATCTTCTCCAGAGAGAAGATACCAAAAAGTTGCAATCATGATCTCTTCACCTTGCTGGGCATGGTGGCGCACGCCTGTAATCCCAGCGGCTGGGGAGACTGAGACAGGAGGATCATGAGTTCAAAGCCAGCCTCAGCAAAAGCAAGGCACTAAGCAACTCAGTGAGACCCTGTCTCTAAATAAAATACAAAAAAAAAAAAAAAAAAAAAAGAGCTGGGGATGTGTCTCAATGATCGATTGCCCCTGAGTTATATCTACGGTGTAAAAAAAAAAAAAAAAAAAAAAAAAAATTTAGTGACCACGCAAAAGTTCTAACACTCAGTGATGATTTGGAAAGAACTGCAGAAGAATATGTCAATATCCTGTTAGATTTTGTTAAACAAGAAAGAAGAGGGTTATCGTTGACTCATCAAAGAAACTGTTGCAGAAACAGAAAGGCTGGATGTATTTGTTCTAACTGAAGTTCTTTTTAATGAGAAAATTAGAGAACAAGTTAAGAAATACAGGGGCCATTTCTTAAGATTTTGTCACAATAACAAAAAAACACAGCAACACTTCTTCATGGTTTGGAGTGTGGGGTGGCAATGCATCAAATTCAGCTTCTCTCCAAGATTCCACATATCTTGAAGGAGATGTATGACACAGACCTTTTAGAAGAGAAGGGCATCACCAGCTGGTTGGAAAAGACCTCTAAGAAATATGTCTCAAAAGAACTTGCTTGGGAGGGAGGCTGAGGCAGGAGGATCACAAGTTCAAAGCCAGCCTCAGCAATGGGGAGGCACTTAGCAACTCAGTGAGACCCTGTCTCTAAATAAAATACAAAAAAGGGCTGGGGGTGTGGCCCAGTGGTTGAGTGCCCTGAGGCAGGAGGATGAGTTCAATCCCCTGGTACCAAAAAATAAAAGACAAAAAAGGGCTGGGGGTGTGGCCCAAAAAAAAAAAATAAAAAAAAACTTGCCAAAGAGATTTGTATCAAAGCAGAACCATTCATAAAGTGGCTGAAGGAGGCAGAGGAAGAATCTTCCAGTGGTGAAGAAGATGAGAACATTGAGGTGGTGTACTCAAAGACTGCCAGTGTATGGAAGTTGAAACTGTGAAGTCTGATAACAAGAATGATGGCAATGATGTTGACGCCTTTTAAAAGAATGGATACAACCTAGCTTAACAGTGTAATGCTACAATTTTTTCTCCATTATCAGCTAGAAGTACAACATGTATGTGTAAAAGCTAAAGTGGCTTAGCATCATTTTTTTTTTTTTTTTTTTTTTTTTTTTGGTACCAGGGATTGAACTCAGGGGCACTCGACCACTGGGTCACATCCCCAGACCTTTTTTGTATTTTATTTAGAGACAGGGTCTCACTGAGTTGCTAAGTGCCTCGCCGTTGCTGAGGCTGGCTTTGAACTCGCGATCCTCCTGCCTCAGCCTCCCAAAGTGCTGGGATTACAGGCGTGCGCCACCGCGCCCGGCTGCTTAGCATCATTTTTATACTAAAAATCTATTACTGTGAGTGGTCTGTAATTAAGCCCGAGACATCTAGGAAGTCCATACACACATCAGTGAGCAGATGTACTTTATTTATAGCATGTTTCTTTTGGAAAAACTAGTGGTGGACACATTTGGATCACATTTATATAAACATTTGATTTTGGTCATTCTTCAGATTTGGGGCTCTAAATGACTTAGCTGAAGTAATTGGCTCCTTTTAAAGTTGTGCCATCACGGGCTGGGGTTGTGGCTCAGGGGTACAGCGCTTGCCTAGCATGCATGAAAATAAAATAAAGATATTGTGTCCACCTAGAACTAAAAAAAAAAATAAAAAAAAAAAAAAGTTGTGCCATCATTTAACCTGACATGGTCCTGGGAGCCTGGTAGATTTTGTTAGGTGCTGAGACCATTCAGGGGTTTTCCGCAGAACGTAAACAAACTCGTTTTTAATGACCTTATTAAACTGTTAAATCTAGTACTTTTGAAGTTTTAGTCCCTCAAATTGGCATCTAGTAATTTTTTTGTGCTGAGGTAGACTGATAATCAAATATGAAAGTGCAACATTTTGCTGAGAAATAAAAATGAACTGAGTAGCCTATAAATAATTTTTAAGAACTAGTTTTGAAGCTTGGAGTTGTGGTGTTTCAGTTCATGTACACTAGTCCCAAATTGTAGTCTTTGGAGTCATGTGCATTGCATGTTGGATGAGCCAGGGAAAAATTATTACATTATTAAATAAGTATGTTAATGTGTATGTAGTGGTTACTTTGTACCCAGAGAAAACTTTTAACGTTGAGGTGTGATTAGTTGAGGTGTGGTTAAATAATAAACTCTTGATTTTATTTGGGAGAAAACAGGAAAAGGTGCATTTAATTTCTAGCATTTTAATTTAATTTCAGCAAGAACCCCACCCCCATCAGTTTTTCAATTTTTACCCTTAAGGCTTAAAGTATAATTTCAAAGTGTTCAGACATTCTATCTTGTGTTCAGTATGCCCCCACCCCCATCCCCAATATTGTGGTTCTTTTTTTTTTTTTTTGAGTTTTGCTACTGGGGGCTTGAACTCAGGGGCACTCGACCACTGAGCCATATTCCTGGCTCTTTTTTGTATTTTATTTAAAGACAGGGTCTCACTGAGTTGATCACCTCACCTTGCTGAGGCTGGCTTTGAACTCGCAACCCTACTGCCTCAGCCTCCCAAACTGCTGGGATTACAGGCATGCACCATCACACCTGGCTTCGTGGTTTATTCTTCAGTGCCTTTTATATTTGGACACTCAGCTTATTCTGTTTTTTTTTTTTTTTTTTTTTTTTTTTTTTTGGTACCAGGGATTGAACTCAGGGGCACTCGTCCTCTGGGTCACATCCCCAGCCATTTTTTGTATTTTATTTAGAGACAGGGTCTCACTGAGTTGCTAAGTGCCTCCCCATTGCTGAGGCTGGCTTTGAACTCGTGATCCTCCTGCCTCAGCCTCCCAAGCAAGTTCTTTTGAGACATATTTCTTAGAGGTCTTTTCCAACCAGCTGGTGATGCCCTTCTCTTCTAAAAGGTCTGTGTCATACATCTCCTTCAAGATATGTGGAATCTTGGAGAGAAGCCCTTTTTTGTATTTTATTAGAGACAGGGTCTCACTGAGTTGCTAAGTGCCTTGCCATTGCTGAGGCTGGCTTTGAACTCGCGATCCTCCTGCCTCAGCCTCCCAAAGTGCTGGGATTACAGGCGTGCGCCACCGCGCCCGGCTTTTCAGCTTATTCTGCTTTATGTTGGATAAGATTCAGGCTGGCAGGCCATACCCCCAGGCGCCTTCCTGGAAGGGCCCATCTCTCGCGAGAATTCACCTTTGGCGGGCTCCGAGTCCCACCCTTCCAGATCCTGGGAATACTCGCCTCTCGCGGGAATTCAACCCAGGGCGGGCTCTCCCTTTCTGAGCCAATCCGGACCATACAAGTCACGCTCCCACCCCTCTGTACTTAAGCCCCGGCTTATCCAGAACTCACTTTTTTCGCGGTCATCTTCTCACCAGCTCTCTCCATTCCCTCTTTCCCCCTTTTCTCCCCTTCCCTTAATAAACCCCCCTTTTCTACAAGGCGGTCACGGTGTGGTTTTTTGCCCTTCATTTTAGATTTTGGTTACTGATTTGCCAAAACAAGTGTTGCTATGTTTCAAGCTGTATACCATTCCCCACACCCACAAAAAGTCTTATTAACAGGCAAAAGGAGCCAGGCGCGGCGGTGCACACCTGTAATCCCAGCACTTGGGAGGCTGAGGCAGGAGGATCGCGAGTTCAAAGCCAGCCTCAGCAATGGCGAGACACTTAGCAACTCAGTGAGACCCTGTCACTAATAAAATACAAAAAGGGCTGGGGATGTGGCCCAGTGGTCAAGTGCCCCTGAGTTCAATCCCCAGTACCAAAAAAAAAAAAAACCACAGGCAAAAGGCATGTTTCTAAGTCAGAGCCTATATTTTGGTGTAAGACTTGGGAGGGATATTTTTTTACTTCACATTGAATATTAGCTGGGCTCCCAAGAAGTTTGGCTGATGGCCATTGGGTGCAGCTGATGAGTGTGACAGCCCAACGGGGCCTTGGATTTGGACTGACACAAGTAAACCTCTTATGCAGTTAGTTGATGGAAACTCACTTGATTGGGTTTCTGACTTTGAGTGATCTTCAAAGTAAAAACTTTTTATTCCTTTCTACCAAAAGGGCACTCCAGGCTGGGCACAGTGGCTCGGGAGGCTGAGGCAGGAGGATTGCAAGTTCAAAGCCAGCCTTAGCTACGGCAAGGCAATAAACAATTCAGTAAGACCCTGTCTCTAAATAAAATACAAAATAGGATGTGGCTGAGAGGTTGAGTGCCCCTGTATCAAATCCCCAGTACCAAAAAAGAAAAAAAAAAAAAAGTGCACTACAGGCATCGCAAAGTCCATGTTTTTTTGGTATTGGGGATTGAACTCAAGGGCACTCGACCACTGAGCCACATCCCCAGCCCTATTTTGTATTTTATTTAGAGACAAGGTCTCACTGAGTTGCTTAGTCCTCACTGTTGCTAAGGTTGGCTTTGAATTCAGGATCCTCCTGCCTCAGCCTCCCCAGCTGCTAGGATTATAGGCGTGCGCCACCACACCTGGCTCCATGTGGTAAATTTTGTGTAGATGGCTCACATCATTCAACTCTTACTTGTGACCCTTCTCAGATTGAGACTTTAATGACATGTATATAAAAGTTTTTCACATTGTAAGTATACAAATATTTGATGGATGGGAGGCTGAGGCACTTAGCAACTCAGTGAGATCCTGTCACTAATAAAAATACAAAAAAGGGCTGGGGCTGTGGATGTGGCCCAGTGGTAGAGTGCCCCTGAGCTCAATCTCAGGTACTAAAAAAAAAAAAAAAAAAAAGTAGGAGGTAAGCATGACAGTTAATAATAAGTCATACAACTTTAATGATTATTTACTTCATTAAAAAAAAAAAAAAAGCCAGGCATGGTGGCGCATGCCTGTAATCCCAGCACTTGGGAGGCCGAGGCAGGAGAATCTTGAGTTCAAAGCCAGCCTTAGTAATGGTGAGGCACTCACGCAGTGAGACCCTGTCTCTAATAAAATACAAAAAAAAAGGCTGAGGATGTGGCCCGTGGTCAAGTGCCCCTGAGTTCAATGACCAGTACCAAAAAACAAACAAACAAAAAAAAAAATCCACTCCACTCTTGCCGGGCACGGTGGCACACGCCTGTAATCCCAGCACTTTGGGAGGCTGAGGCAGGAGGATCGCGATTTCAAAGCCAGCCTCAGCAATGGCGAGGCACTTAGCAACTCAGGGAGACCCTGTCTCTAATAAAAACACAAAAAAGGGCTGGGGATGTGGCCCAGTGGTCGAGTGCCCCCGAGTTCAACCCCCAGTGCCCCCCCCCCAAAAATGTACAGGCAATTTTCAAACAAAATATTTTATTGTACATGTTAATTCTCAAATATTTGAAATTAGAATTCAAGGAACTTGACAACTGCTCTTCAGAATATCTAGGGAATTGCATTACTATCCTTTTTTATAGTTGCTGAAAATAAGGGAGAAAAATCTATTCTGGTTTTCAGTAGTAAAGCTCAAAAAAGATTCTAGAAATGAGATTAAATTTACTAAGTTAGGCCTAAAAACTAAAAAAGTAATTTACCAGTTTCTTTATCTTTCATCATCCACTGATAAGATTTTAAGAGGTTCAGAATCTGTTCCCACATAGAAATAAGGCCACATGGCTTTGGTAAAAGAATCACTGAAACTATACAGGAGAGATCTCTCATCCACATTGTAAAAGGAAACCTCACCCAATTCAAAATCCAAAAAAATGCCAACTTTACTGGGTTTTGGTACTGGCAGAAGCTGGGTTCTCTTAGGACCAAACACGACATAACCACTCTCAACATAGCGCCCAATTGCCCAGAAGCCACTTAGGACTGATGGCCGATTCCTCCAGTTCCTAGGAAGATAGTCTTGACACACACCTAACGTCCACTGAGGTTTGTTTCCCACGTCTACCTCCCAGTAATGCCTACCAGAATTAAATATCTCAGAACCCAGGACAGCAGGGCAAAGATAAAATCTCCTTGAGTTATAATAAGCCATTTTTTTTTGTTCTTCCATATATTACACTTTTTCTATCCTCAGAGACAATAAGCTGAGGATATGCTGTGTCCCGGTCTAAACTCACATCTGTCTGAAATTGCTGTATAATTCTCTCCAAGCCAGAATATAGTGGAGGAAGACTGAGCCCGTATTTATTTAACACGAATGAAAAAAGTTCCGGGTCTTTTAGGTTATGATACCTCTGGCGTATGCTCTTAACATGCTTCAGTAATACCAGGTCTGACTGCCTACAATTGACCTCTATTTCCTTCAACAAGTGTTTCAATGTGGAAACATGACCTGAAAAAGCTACAAGGTTTTCATTAAGTTTTGACAAAATGTCCACCTTTTCATCTTGTATCTGCTTAAGCGCCTCCTCTTGCTCATTCTGTAAAAATAGTTTAATTTGCTCAAATTCAGAATTTATTTCTTCTCGCCTATATTCTACCTTCTTTTTCAGCTCACGGGATTTCCTGCCTTGCAGAATTAGCACTTTTTCAACTAGTTCCACATTATCCTGCCAGGGCTCGATGCTAGATTCTAGAATTTTTCTGTGATAGGTGGCAGCTTTCTTAATTGGACAAATGTAGTGCCCCTGATGTTCAGCAGAGAAACTGCACTGGGTACACAAAATCTGCAGATCCTTCACACAGAAAAGGGTCATAAACTGATTGTGTTTCTCACAAACAGCATTTTCTTCTTGCCTCTTCCTCTTGCTCGTTCTGATCTGGAGTTGTTTAGCAATTTCAGTCAAATTACAGAGCTGGGGGTTCTTCCTGAACTTCCTTTGTCTAAAGGAAAATCGGCAGACAGGGCAGGGAAAGGTATCAGTTAGATCCTTCCAGCACAGATTGAGGCAGTCAAGACAGAAGTTGTGCCCACAGTTAATGGTCACTGGGTCGTTCAAGTAATCCAGACAGATGGGACATCGGCACTCCCCTTTGAGTTCTGCCAGGGCAGTCATAAACTCCATTGAGCTGTGAGTAAAGGCGTTGTTGCACCAGGTAACATTCCCTTGGGAAAACTGCTTCCCTAGAGCTCAGGTCTAAATGTGAAGTATGAAGTCGATAGCCTTCCAAGTCCATGCATACAGACTAGATGTAGGTTTTATTGGCCTGGCATGTTGGTGGATGTCACTAAAGTCTTGTTTAGTTCTCTGCACCTTAGCTCAGAGGATAAGAAGAATCACAGATTAGACCATCAGCACTTAAGTTTAATGACTTTCTTCAAGAAAGCAGCCACAGACCTAATGGACCAATCATTCCTGTGGGTGAGAAAAGATTTTTAATTTCAAAATGTCCTGGATTTGAAACCACAATACAATAGTTGATTGAAACAAGAATCATCAATAACTGTTACCTTTACAATGCAGAGATCTTAAAGAATGCCACCATAACCAATGATGGGAAAAAAACTGATGACCTGAAATAAGAAAAACATTATCACCAATAAAGAATTTAAAAAAAAATTTTACCTGTATCTAATCATAGGGAAACAATCACAAAAATCCAAATCACAATGATTCAGTAAGACAATGATGTTAGATTGCATAAGTGACAATGGTGCCTAAAAAATGAGGGCAGGGAGGAACTGGGGATGTAGTTGAGAGGGAGAGTGCCTACACAGTATGCACAAGGACCTAGATTCCATACCCAATACTGCAAAACAAACAAAAGCCAGGTATACTGGACTCCACTTATAATCCCTGCCACTCAACAGACTGAGGCAACAGCATCCCAAATTTGAGGCCAGTCTGAGCAACTCAGGGAGACTCTGTCTCAAAACAAAAATGGATGGGGAGCACCCCTGAGTTCAATCCCCAATACCAAGAAAAAGAAGAGGGGCTAGGGTTTTTGCTCAGTGGTAAGAGCACTGCCTAGCATGTATGAGGCCCTGGATTCGATTCTCAGCAACACATGTAAATAAATGAATAAAATAAAGTCCATCAACACCTAAAAAAAAAAAAAAAAAAAAAGTGTTGGTACAGTACCCATGACTTCAATCCCCAGTACTGAGAAGGATAAAAGAAAAATATATATATGGTGGAAAGTATCAATGAATATACTCATTATTTATTTATTTATTTTTAGTATCGAAGATCAAACCTGAGTTACATCCACAGCCCTTTTTTTTTTTTTTTTTTTTTTTTTTTTTTTGTGGTACCGGGGATTGAACTCAGGGGCACTTGACCACTGGGCCACATCCCCAGCCCTTTTTTGTATTTTATTAGAGACAGGGTCTCACTGAGTTGCTAAGTGCCTCGCTATTGCTGAGGCTGGCTTTGAACTCGCGATCCTCCTGCCTCAGCCTCCCAAAGTGCTGGGATTACAGGCATGCGCCACCGCGCCCGGCCACAGCCCTTTTTATTTTGATATAGGGTCTCATTAAATAGCTAAGGCTGGCCTTGAACCCGTGATCCTCGTGCCTTAGGCTCCCAAGTAGCTGGAATTACAAGTATATGCCAACATGCCCAGCTTGAGTATATTTCTAACATAATATATATAAAATTTACCTTTCTAGCAAGGCGCGGTGGTACACACCTGTAATCCCAGCATTTGGGAGGCTGAGGCAAGAGGATCGCAAGTTCAAAGCCAGCCTCAGCAATGGCGAGGCACTTAGCAACTCAGGGAGACCCTGTCTCTAATAAAATACAAAAAAGGGCTGGGGATGTGGCCCAGTGGTCAAGTGCCCCTGAGTTCAATCCCGGGTACCAAAAAAAAAAAAAAAAAATAATTTACTTTTCTAAAAAAAAGAAAAAAGTTTTAACTTTCTAGATGGGTTTGGGGGTGTATGCCCATAATCCCAGCAGTCAAAAGGCTGAGTCAGAAGGTCTACAAATCAAGGTAAGCCCCACTGACTTACAGAGGACCTAAATAACTTTGTGAGACCCTGGGAGGTGGGGGGGGGGGGCACCTTCTCTGGTAAGGTTTACTATTTGTCAAACATGGTGCTAAATGCCTCTCACAGAGTTACTGATTTCCTAAGGAAACCCTCACTACAACTTCACAAATTAGTAGGGACGGACAATCCCCATAGGCCCCAAGTATTCCTGCTGTGTGGTCCCGTTTATGCCAAGAATACAGACCCTGGTACAACACTTTACCCAGGACACTTCTTAGGCTTCTGCTCATAGCAGGCATCCTTGGAAAATGAATCACTGGCTGTGACAAAAACCCTTGTTCACAGAACTGACTATGGTTTTCCCTCCACATCACCTCTGGGACTTGGGAGGCACCGGGGATTGACATAAAGATGACGCTCATGATGCTGGCTGTGCCAGGAGTAATAATGTTTTTTGTCTCTGACCTAAGATGATTGTCTTCTAGTAGCGTCCATGAAATATTAATAGGCTATATTTATTAGCTTGCAAGTAGAGTAAATGCCAACTTCTACTTGGAATTATTATCTTCAATTATAAGTGTGGAATTTTAATTTAATCCCAGCTGCTCCAGAGGCTGAGGCAAGAGGATCACAAGTTCAAGGCCAGTCTCAGCAATGTAGAGGCACTAAGTAGCTCAGGGAGACCCTGTCTCTAATACAAAATAGAGCTGGGAAGGTGACTCAGTGGTTGAGTGTCCCTGAGTTCAATCCACAGTACCCCTACCCCCCCACTACCAAAATCAAACTACAATTGGTGCTATTAGTATGCTACTAAATCATTAAGCCCACTATCTTTATTGGGATTCATAACAATGTACAGCCTTCAAACCCTATTTCAAAATGCTTCATATTCTGTTCACGTCCTTGGTTGGACTTTCCATAACTGTCAATGTATCCAAACAAGAAAAATATTAACATTTTTTTATATCATATATGATATAAACAGACATCACCACACAAAAATGAAATAATCTTTCTCTTTTTTATCTTTTTGGTACTGGGGATTAAAACCAGGGGGCTGTACAACACAGCCACCATCTCCAGCCCTTATTTTTAGCCAGGGTCTTGCTAAGTTGCTGAGGCTGGCTTTGAACTTACAATTCTTTTGCCTCAGCCTCCCAAGTAGCTGGAATTTTAGGTGTGTCCCACCATGCTCAGCTCATTACATTTAAAAAATTAGGATATTTTTAGGTTGGGAATGTAGCTCAGTGGTAGAGCACTTACCCAGCACATAAGAGGTCACAGGTTTGATGCCAGCACACACACACATACACACACACACACACACACACACACACAAAAAAAAACAAAAAAAACGCACACCTGTAATCCCAGTAACTGGGGAGTATAAGGCAGGATGATCACAGGTTCAATTCCAGCCTCAGCAACAGTGAAGAACTAAGCAACCAGTGAGACCGTTTCTGAATAAAATACAAAAAAGGGTTGAGGACGTGGCTCAGTGGTCAAGTGCCCCCAAGTTCAATCCCCAGTACTCAAACTAATAATAATAATAATAATAATATGCCGGGCGTGGTGGAGCATGCCTGTAATCCCAGCACTTGGGAGGCTGAGGCAGGAGGAGTTTAAAGCCAGCCTCAGCAATGGTGAGGGTCACTTAGCAACTGAGACCCTGTCTTTAAAAAAAAAAAAAAAAAAAAAATACAAAAAAAAAGGTTTGGGGATGTGGCCCAGTGGTCGAGTGCCCCTGAGTTCAATCCCCAGCACCAAATAATAATAATAATAATAATAATAATAATAATAATAATAATAATAATAATAATAAACAAACCACATGTCACCTCAGGAGTCTGAGGCAGGATGATCACAAGTTGGAGATCAGTCTCTGCAACTTAGTGACATCTTGTACAAAAAAAAAAAAAAAAAAAAAAAAAATCAGACTGGGCGCAGTGACTCACACCTGTAATCCCAGAACTTGGGAGGCTGAGGCAGGAAGATTGCAAATTCAAAGCCAGCCTCAGCAATGGCAAGGCATTTAACAACTCAGTGAAACCCTGTCTTTAATAATATACAAAAAAGGGTTGGGGAATGTGGCCCAGTGGTGGAGTGCCCTTAAATTCAATCCCTGGTATAAAAAAAAAAAAAAAAAAAAAAATCACCTTTTAAAAAACAAAAGACCCCTTATAAACTTAAAGGAGCATCCCCCCTCCAAGACTAGACACAGCAGCATGCTAACCCTGTCACCGGGTCACTCATCAAGAGCCTTTCCCAGGAAAAACCACAGCACTGAACCTCAGAATCTTTGTCCTCTCGCACGCCTGTAATCCCAGCACTTGGGAGGCTGAGGCAGGAGGATCAGGAGTTCAAAGCCAGCCTCAGCAATGGGGAGGCACTTAGCAACTCAATGAGACCTTATTTCTAATAAAATACAAAAAAGGCTGGGGATGTGTCCCAGTGGTTGAAAAAAAAGAATCTTTCCTCAGACTTTAGAGAGCAGCTTCTCCTGCCTGTAATGACCATACAGGGCCGCCAACTCCAAGCTGACATTAAGTTGACACTGTAAAAGTGATGTTAGTCCAGGATGCCCCTGGGTTCTTGTGCTGACAGCTCTGTTGCTGAACAATTCTTTGGCTGGTTCTTAATCTTTTTTTTTTTTTTTGTCAGGTACCGGGGTACAGGGGATTGAACTCAGGGGCACTCGACCACTGGGTCAAATCCCCAGCCCTTTTTTGTATTTTATTTAGAGACAGGGTCTCACTAAGTTGCTAAGTGCCTCGCCATTACTGAGGCTGGCTTTGAACTGGTGATCCTCCTGCCTCAACCTCCCAAAGTGCTGGGATTACAGGCATGCGCCACCGCGCATGACTGCTGGTTCTTTTTTTTTTTTTAATGTTTATTTATTTGCTTTAGTTGTACACAAAGCATGTATTTTTACGTGGTGCTGAGGATTGAACCAGGGTCGCGCACGTGCTAGGCGAGCGCCCTACCACTGAGCCACATCCCAGCCCCTGCTGGTTCTTAATCTTATCTGACCATCTAAAGTGACTCTTTGCATTCATATCTTTTTTTTTTTTTTTTTTTTTTTTTTTGGTACCAGGGATTGAACTCATTCGAACTTGCCATCCACATGCCTCAGCTCCCAAGTGCTTGGATTACAGGCGTGGGCCACCACGCCCGGCTGTATTCATATCTTAATCTCTGACTTAGCTCTCAGCTCAGCCTCTAGAACCCCTGCAGCTGTCTTCATCCTTTCTTACCCTTTCTATAACCTATATATATATATGTTTGTGTGATGTGTGACTTGAGTGTTATAGATACTAGAAATTAAAGCTGGAATAAAAGAACCTGCATTTGCCCCACTTATAACTACCAAGTGACCGACCAACTATCCAGTGAACTGCCTCTGATGAAAGTGGTACAGCCTCTGAATTTATTGTTATTCAATAAATTTCTGACATTGTGGAAAGACACAAACATGTTTGGCCTAGGTTTCAGCAATTTAGAGAGACCTTGTAGCTCATTGGTAGATTGCCCCTGGATTCAATTCCCAGTACCTACAAAAATAGATAAAAGAATAAAAAAACATGCCGGGCGCGGTGGCGCACGCCTGTAATCCCAGCACTTGGGAGGCTGAGGCAGGAGGATCGCGAGTTCAAAGCCAGCCTCAGCAATGGCGAGGCACTTAGCAACTCAGTGAGACCCTGTCTCTAATAAAATACAAAAAAGGGCTGGGGATGTGGCCCAGTGGTCGAGTGCCCCTGAGTTCAATCCCCGGTACCAAAAAAAAAGAATAAAAAAACACCGCGTCAGGCTGGGGCTGTGGCTCAGTGGTAGCTCACTGCCTGCCATGTGTGAGGCACTGGATTCGATTCTCAGCACCACGTAAAAATAAATAAAATAAATGTATTGTGTCCAACTAAAAGAAAAACAAAAACACCCCATCAGCCAAGCATGGTGGTGCATACCTGTAATCCCAGCAACCTGAAAATAAAATAAGTAAAAAGATCTGGGATATAATACAGTGGCTAAGTGCTTCTGGATTAAATCTCCAGGACCCCCCCAAAAAAAAATAAAAAAAAAAAAAATTTGAAAATTAAAAAAATCCCCCTGCCGGGCTCGGTGGTGCCCGCCTGTAATCCCAACACTTGGGAGGCTGAGGCAGGAGGATGGCGAGTTCAAAGCCAGCCTCAGCAATGGCGAGGCACTTAGCAACTCAGTGAGACCCTGTCTCTAATAAAATAAAAATTTCAAAAAGGGCTGTGGATGTGGCTCAGTGGTAAAGGACCCCTGGATTCAATTATCGGTGCCCAAAACAAACAAACTAAAAATTTAAAAAGAGCTGGGGATGGGCTCAGTGTGGTGGCGAACACCTGTAATCCCAGCAGTTGGGGAGGCCGAGACAGGAGGGTCACAAGTTCAAAGCCATCCTCAGCTATGGTAAGGTGCTAAGCAACTCAGTGAGACCCTGTCTCTAAATAAAATACAAAAAAAAAGGGTTGGGGATGTGGCCCAGTGCCCCGAGTTCAATACCTAGTACCAATAAATAAATAAATAAAAAGATTCTACATTTATTTCTTTCAACCTTTAATTAAGGACACTATTGAGTGTGGTTCCTGATCTGAATTCATCCCTATTTCCCTTAAAACTGTATTATTTGCTCTGATTCTTGCAACTACATACCTTGGGCTAGTGGGAGTTCGGAGCTCATTAAACATTAGGCTAATAAATTAAACCTGTTGTAAATGCCCTGCTCCCAGGATTCAACCTTTAATACTTTAGATGATACTTAACGCAACTGAAGCTAAACTTTCTCACCTGTAAAACAACTACTGCTTCCTACCTATAAGATCCTCCTAAAGAGCCAAGGATCCGCGAGGGCAGTGCTGGCATTGTAAGGCAACAGATCCTTCCCTAACACCTCAAATAATTCCTTGAGGATCATGTGGCCACTTCCCAAATTGGTGTTCCTCAAAACCTACCCTCCGGCCGGGAGCGGTGGCACACACCTGTAATCCCAGCACTTGGGAGGCTGAGACAGGAGGATCACGAGTTCAAAGCCAGCCTCAGCAATGGTGTCAGCAACTCAGTGAGACCCTATCTCTAAAAAAATAGAAAAAAAGGGCTGGGAATGTGGCCCAGTGGTCGAGTGCCCGAGTTCAATCTCCGGTACCAAATAAATAAATAAATAAAATTTAAAAAACCTCCCCTCCAGGCCTTTTTGAGGATCAAACCCAGGGCCTCACACACAGAGGGCAAGCGTTCTACCACTGAGCTTCCCCTCCTGTCCTTCACCACTTTTCTAAAGTTTTGCAACAGATTCTCGCTAAACTGTCCAGGCTGGCCTCAAACTAAATTCCTCCCGCCTCAGCCTCCGGGGGGGCACCTGATATTCCAGGCGTGTGCCACCTGGAATCCTGAACTTCCCAAGAGAAGGTCTAGCACAGCTGGAGGAGACCCAGTCGGGAACCAGCCGCGACCCCACGGTCTGAGCATTTTGTTAAGCTTCCCCCCAAGTTCTACGGGCCTTCCTACAGTTCCCCCAGCTTACCTGGAGCAGGTAGAACAGCGGCCTCCTACACTACGTACTTCTCAACAGAACGCCCGCCGGCGCTCAACAGACTCAGACAGGAACCTGACGGAGCAGCTCCCGCCTCGCAAGTACGGAATATGATTGGCTGGTCCCTGGAAGTGGGCGGGCAAAGAGCTCGCGCATGCCCAATGAGCCTGACTGGAGTAGGGCGTGCGAAGGTCATCAGGAGGTTTAGCTGTACCTCCTTCAGTGATGAGGACCCGGTGGGTCTCCACTGAGCATCTCAGCCCCATTGTCAGGGAGGGGTTGTAGCTCTTTAGTAGAGGCTGTGCTTACCATGCGTGAGGCCCTGGATTCCATCCCCAGCCGCCCCCTCCATGATACTGTCAACTTTCTCAGAATCTTATTACTGTTTTTTTTTTTTTTGGGGGGGGCGTGGGGGTGGATTGAACTCAGGGGCACTCGACCACTGAGCCACATCCCCAGTCATGTTTAGTATTTTTATATATAGACAGGGTCTCACTGAGTAGCTTTAGTCCCTCACCGTTGCTGAGTCTGCCTTTGAACTCGTAATCTTCCTGCCACAGCCTCCAGAGCCGCTAGGATTACAAGAATGCAACACGGCCCGGCTTGTATTTTTATTTCTATGACCAGCTAGAGGGTCAAAGTAAGACCAGGCCATACTCATTGCAGGCTAGTTTGAAAAGCCTTCCCTCTACAGCGCCATCTTCCCATATGGAAAGAAAATCGGAGAGTTCTATAAGGCAGCTGCTTCTCTGGTCTGTGGTCACAGGGTGGGGTAGATGGGGGAGTGGTTGGTTTTGAAAAGCAAGAGGAACAATCAGCTCTTTGTAATGCAAGAGAACTGATCATCTTTTAGGCTGTGGGAATGGGGGACAAAGAATAAAATCTTCCAACCCTTTGGTGGAGAAGAGGCAGAGAGGATGATGGATATCATAGCCAGAAGATGAGTGGATCTGTACTGTACAATTATGTGTCATCCTTGGAATTTAGGCTTCCAAGGTCTTTCTGGAAGTAGTGACACTTAAGGTGGATTTTAGGGATCAAACTTGAAGGCAAAATTTTCAAGGCTGCTGTATGAGAACTTGGGGAGTGCTGGGCACGGTGGTGCACAGTAATTCGAGAGGTTCTGGAGGCTCAGGACAGAAGGAGTGCAAGTTCAAATCCAGCCTCAGCAATTTAGTGTGGCCCTAAAACAAACTGAATGAGACCTTGTTTTGAAATATAAAATAAAAAAGGGCTGCATACGTGGCTTAGTGATCAAAGGCTCCTGGCTTCAAATCCCTGCTACCAAAAAAGAAAGAAAGAAAACAAAAAAGAACTTGGGGGGGGGGTCTTCTTAACCCCCCAACCCCCCCCCCCATACTGGGGATTGAGCACAGGAGAGCTTCCCTGCTGAGCTACATCCCCAGCCCTTTTTCCTATTTTTATTTTGAGGCAGGGTCTGGCTAAATAGCCCAGGCCTTCCATGAACTTGCGATCCTCTTGCCTCAACCTCCTGAGTCACTGGGACTACAGATGTGTGCCATCACACTTAACTAGGAGTGTCTTCATTCTTATTAAATTCGTACATGAACCCGGAGCAGTGACTCAGGCCTGTAATCCCAGTGGCTCAGGAGGCTGAGGCAGAAGGATTGCAATTTCAAGGCCAGCCTCAGCAACTTAGTGAGGCCCTAAGCAATTTATTGAGACCCTGTCTCAAAATTTAAAAAATAAAAATAAAAAGGGCTGGGGGCATGGATCAGTGGTAAAGTGTCTGGGGGTTCTATCTCAGTACCACAAAATGAAATACATGTACCAGCAAGCTGCTTTTCTATGTGGCTACCCCTAGCTTAGGTCAAGCCAAAGGCTCCAGCCTGTAACACTCACTGGTTCTTCCCCTTTGCCTGTGGCCCCTGGTGTCTCCTCACTCAGATGCTCTGCTCCCAGTAGAAGCTCCACGATATAGGAGCTGCCCTATATCCACATCAGAGGGACAACTGGAGACTTTCTGTTCCTCCTGTCCCTGTAGGCAAAACTGTCTTTCTTCATGAAGATCAGAATACAATCCAATTTCTCAGTTTTTACTCTTAGGGCCATTTGGCCACATTGGGTTAAAATCTTTATTTATTTAGTATTTTTCTGTGTGTGGTACTGAGGATTGAACCCAGGAGCCTTCCACCATTGAGCTATAACCTCAGTCCTTTTTATTTTATTTTGAGACGGTGTCTCATTAAGTTGCTAAGGCTGACCTTGAACTTTCCATCCTCCTGCCTCAGACTCCCTGGAATTACAGGTGTGTCCCTACACCTGGCCCGACTAAAACATTTAGAGAATTTTCTTTGTCCTGTTAAACAGACTCCAGATAGAATCAGCATGTGGTGTTAGACTTCTGACCCTAGTATTTATCATTGCCTGTGACAGGACCTCCTGCACCAAGGGTGCCCCTTACCACCACTTGCTACTCAGACCTCACCCAAATAGGCAGTTCTGGGAAGTCAGTTCTAAATTTTCAGTAGAAGAGGGACATACTAACTATTATTTCCTTTTTTATATAAAATATACATTTTAATTAATTAATTAATTGATTTTGTAGTATCAGAGATTAAACCCAGGGCATTCAACATTCATTGCCAGCCTCAGCAATGGTGTGAGCAACTCAGTGAGACCCTGTCTCTAATAAAATACAAAAAAAGGGCTGGGAATGTGGCCCAGTGGTCGAGTGCCCGAGTTCAATCTCCGGTACCAAATAAATAAATAAATAAAATTTAAAAAACCCTCCCCTCCAGGCCTTTTTGAGGATCAAACCCAGGGCCTCACACACAGAGGGCAAGCGTTCTACCACAGAGCTTCCCCTCCTGTCCTTCACCACTTTTCTAAAGTTTTGCAACAGATTCTCGCTAAACTGTCCAGGCTGGCCTCAAACTAAATTCCTCCCGCCTCAGCCTCGGGGGCACCTGATATTCCAGGCGTGTGCCACCTGGAATCCTGAACTTCCCAAGAGAAGGTCTAGCACAGTTGGAGGAGACCCAGTCGGGAACCAGCCGCGACCCCACGGTCTGAGCATTTTGTTAAGCTTCCCCCCAAGTTCTACGGACCTTCCTACAGCTCCCCCAGCTTACCTGGAGCAGGTAGAACAGCGGCCTCCTACACTACGTACTTCAGAACAGAACGCCCGCCGGCGCTCAACAGACTCAGACAGGAACCTGACGGAGCAGCTCCCGCCTCGCAAGTACGGAATATGATTGCTGGTCCCTGGAAGTGGGCGGGCAAAGAGCTCGCGCATGCCCAATGAGCCTGACTGGAGTAGGGCGTGCGAAGGTCATCAGGAGGTTTAGCTGTACCTCCTTCAGGATGAGGACCCGGTGGGTCTCCACTGAGCATCTCAGCCCCATTGTCAGGGAGGGGTTGTAGCTCATTAGTAGAGGCTGTGCTTACCATGCGTGAGGCCCTGGATTCAATCCCCAGCCGCCCCCTCCATGATACTGTCAACTTTCTCAGAATCTTATTACTGTTTTTTTTTTTTTGGGGGGGGGGGGTGGATTGAACTCAGGGGCACTCGACCACTGAGCCACATCCCCAGTCATGTTTAGTATTTTTATATATAGACAGGGTCTCACTGAGTAGCTTTAGTCCCTCACCGTTGCTGAGTCTGCCTTTGAACTCGTAATCTTCCTGCCACAGCCTCCAGAGCCGCTAGGATTACAAGAATGCAACACGGCCCGGCTTGTATTTTTATTTCTATGACCAGCTAGAGGGTCAAAGTAAGACCAGGCCATACTCATTGCAGGCTAGTTTGAAAAGCCTTCCCTCTACAGCGCCATCTTCCCATATGGAAAGAAAATCGGAGAGTTCTGTAAGGCAGCTGCTTCTCTGGTCTGTGGTCACAGGGTGGGGTAGATGGGGGAGTGGTTGGTTTTGAAAAGCAAGAGGAACAATCAGCTCTTTGTAATGCAAGAGAACTGATCATCTTTTAGGCTGTGGGAATGGGGGACAAAGAATAAAATCTTCCAACCCTTTGGTGGAGAAGAGGCAGAGAGGATGATGGATATCATAGCCAGAAGATGAGTGGATCTGTACTGTACAATTATGTGTCATCCTTGGAATTTAGGCTGCCCAAGATCTCTCTGGAAGTAGTGACACTTAAGGTGGATTTTAGGGATCAAACTTGAAGGCAAAATTTTCAAGGCTGCTGTATGAGAACTTGGGGAGTGCTGGGCACGGTGGTGCACAGTAATTCGAGAGGTTCTGGAGGCTCAGACAGAAGGAGTGCAAGTTCAAATCCAGCCTCAGCAATTTAGTGTGGCCCTAAAACAACTGAATGAGACCTTGTTTTGAAATAGAAAATAAAAAAGGGCTGCATACGTGGCTTAGTGATCAAAGGCTCCTGGCTTCAAATCCCTGCCACCAAAAAAGAAAGAAAGAAAACAAAAAAGAACTTGGGGGGGGGGTCTTCTTAACCCCCCCCCCCCCATACTGGGGATTGAGCACAGGAGAGCTTCCCTGCTGAGCTACATCCCCAGCCCTTTTTCCTATTTTTATTTTGAGACAGGGTCTGGCTAAATAGCCCAGGCCTTCCATGAACTTGCGATCCTCTTGCCTCAACCTCCTGAGTCACTGGGACTACAGATGTGTGCCATCACACTTAACTAGGAGTGTCTTCATTCTTATAAATTTGTACATGAACCCGGAGCAGTGACTCAGGCCTGTAATCCCAGTGGCTCAGGAGGCTGAGGCAGAAGGATTGCAATTTCAAGGCCAGCCTCAGCAACTTAGTGAGGCCCTAAGCAATTTATTGAGACCCTGTCTCAAAATTTAAAAAATAAAAATAAAAAGGGCTGGGGGCATGGCTCAGTGGTAAAGTGTCTGGGGGTTCTATCTCAGTACCACAAAATGAAATACATGTACCAGCAAGCTGCTTTTCTATGTGGCTACCCCTAGCTTAGGTCAAGCCAAAGGCTCCAGCCTGTAACACTCACTGGTTCTTCCTTGCCTGTGGCCCCTGGTGTCTCCTCACTCAGATGCTCTGCTCCCAGTAGAAGCTCCATGATATAGGAGCTGCCCTATATCCACATCAGAGGGACAACTGGAGACTTTCTGTTCCTCCTGTCCCTGTAGGCAAAACTGTCTTTCTTCATGAAGATCAGAATACAATCCAATTTCTCAGTTTACTCTTAGGGCCATTTGGCCACATTCGGGTTAAGATCTTTATTTATTTAGTATTTTTCTGTGTGTGGGTACTGAGGATTGAACCCAGGAGCCTTCCACCATTGAGCTATAACCTCAGTCCTTTTTATTTTATTTTGAGACGGTGTCTCATTAAGTTGCTAAGGCTGACCTTGAACTTTCCATCCTCCTGCCTCAGACTCCCTGGAATTACAGGTGTGTCCCTACACCTGGCCCGACTAAAACATTTAGAGAATTTTCTTTGTCCTGTTAAACAGACTCCAGATAGAATCAGCATGTGGTGTTAGACTTCTGACCCTAGTATTTATCATTGCCTGTGACAGGACCTCCGGCACCAAAGGTGCCCCTTACCACCACTTGCTACTCAGACCTCACCCAATAGGCAGTTCTGGGAAGTCAGTTCTAAATTTTCAGTAGAAGAGGGACATACTAACTATTATTTCCTTTTTTATAAAATATACATTTTAATTAATTAATTAATTGATTTTGTAGTATCAGAGATTAAACCCAGGGCATTCAACATTCATTGTACATGCTATGCAAGCACCATGCTATGCAAGGTGGAGACCTTTTTTTTTTTTTTTTTTTTTTTGTATTTTGAGACAGGGTGTCTCTAAGTTATCCAGTCTGTCCTGGAATTTACCATCCTCTAGCCTATGCCTCCCAAGTAACTGAGATTACAGGCCTGGGCCACAGTGTCCTCCTAACAGTTTTTTTTTAAATAATGATAACTAAAATACAGGACTGTTATTTTATAGAAACCAATGCATAACATAATGAGCTCCATTTGCCAGAAATCACTTACTTTGTTTGTTTACAATATGCCAGTATTTACAAACAGCAGTGTACTTTCATTTTAGGAGTGTAATTTTTATCTTTTTCCCTGCTGGGACTGAAATACTTTGCTTTATGGACTTGGCAATACTTATGAAAAATGCCAGGCGCGGTGGCACACGCCTGTAATCCCAGCACTTGGGGCCAGCCTCAGCAATGGTGAGGCACTTAGCAACTCAGTGAGACCCTGTCTCTAATAAAATACAAAAAAGGGCTGGGAATGTGGCCCAGTGGTAGAGTGCCCCTGAGTTCAATCCCTGCTGCCAAAAACAAACAAACAAACAAAAATACTTATGAAAAGAGCGAATTCAGCAACTTGAGCTTCCATCATATAGGCTCAGCCATGTGAGGGCTTATGTAGGAAGCAGGAGAATGGAAATCTGCCAGAATGTTCCAGGTAACTCCTGGAGTGTCAGCACAAGGAAATCAGTTGAGGCTCCGTTGAGCTTGTTTGTTTGTTTTTAACAAAAAATGACTTTTGTTGTTGTTGATACCAAAGATTGAACCCAGATGAACTTAACCACTGAACCACATGCCCACCCCTTTTTGTGGGGCCTCGCTAAGTTGCTGAACAGCTGGCTTTGAACTCAACTGATCCTCTTCAGCTTCAGCCTCCCAAATCAATGGAATTACCTCTTGCTTCATGCATGGAATTACATGCAAACCATGCCTGGCTTGGCCTCCAATTTTTGGCTTTAAGTGATACTTCTGCTCAGACCCTTAGGTAGCTGAAACTATAAACCTGCACCACCACACCTAGCTTTACCTGTTTGTTTATTTTGTGGGGCCTACTGAGGATTTAATCTCAGGGCCTCCGACCACTACATACCAGGCTAAGCTGGCTTTGACTCGTGATCACCACTAAATTTACAGTCTCAGTCCTTTTTTAATTTAATTTTGTAACATTCTTCCTAAATTGTCCAGGTTGAATTTAAACCTGAAATCTTGTGCCTCAGCCTCTCAAACCTGGAATTACAGGTATGCCCCACCTCCCTGGTTTTGTCTGTTTTATTGATTGATTGATTGATTGATCTGGTGCTGGGGATTGAACTCATGGTATCATGCATGCTAGGAAAGCACTCTACCACTTAACTACATTCATAGATAATCTGAACCACGTTGCACTTACTAGGCAAAGTATAAAGCAGAAAAGAGCTGAGAAGCCTTGTACAAATGCTGAGACACGGGGTTGTCAAATAAACACATGTCTATTCTGTCAAGCCTCATCACCACCCCAATTTATGTATGTGTGTGCACCTCCACACCTGGCCTGAATTTATATATTATAAAGATAATCTGTTTTATAAATTGGTAGTAAGCCGGGCGCGGTGGCTCGCGCCTGTAATCCCAGCACTTTGGGAGGCTGAGGCAGGAGGATCGCGAGTTCAAAGCCAGCCTCAGCAGTGGCGAGGCACTTAACAACTCAGTGAGACCCTGTCTCTAAATAAAAAATACAAAAAAGGGCTGGGGATGTGACCCAGTGGACAAGTGCCCCTGAGTTCAATCCCTGGTACCACAAAAAAAAAAAAAAAAAAAAAAAAAAAAATAAATAAATAAATAAATTGGTAGTATACAATAAATTATGTAGTTATGGGGAAAGGGTGAATTTTTACCCATTTATGAATTCTTTCTTTTTTTTTTTTGTGGTACCGGGGATTGAACTCAGGGCCACTCGACCACTGGGTCACATCCCCAGACTTTTTTTTTTTTTTTTTTTTTTTGTGGTACCAGGGATTGAACTCAGGGGCACTCGGCCACTGGGCCACATCCCCAGCCCTTTTTTGAATTTTTTTATTTAGAGACAGGGTCTCGCTGAGTTGCTATGTGCCTCCCCATTGCTGAGGCTGGCTTTGAACTCGCGATCCTCCTGCCTCAGCCTCCCAAGTGCTGGGATTACAGGCGTGCACCACCACGCCCGGCTTTTTTTTTTTTTTTATTAGAGACAGGGTCTCACTAAGTTGCTAAGTGCCTCGCCATTGCTGAGGCTGGCTTTGAACTCGCGATCCTCCTGCCTCAGCCTCCCAAAGTGCTGGGATTACAGGCGTGCGCCACCGCGCCCGGCTCCCATTTATGAATTCTAATTCACCTAATTATCAATCTTCAAAAATAAATTGTGAGGCTGGGATGATGGAGCATACCTGTAACCCCAGGGACTCAGGAGGCTAAGACAGGAAGATCATGAGTTCAAAGCCAGTCTCAACAACTTAGCAAGGCCCTAAGCTATTTAGGGAGACGCTGTCTCTAAGTAAAATACAAAAAGGGCTGGGGATGCAGCTAAATGGTGGAGAGTCCTGAGTTCAATCCCTGGTAGCCCCCCACCGCCCCCCACACAAAAAAAGCACCTCTTGGTTCAATTCATGTTACTAAAAAATATAAAATAAACAAATTGTGAGCTAGGCACAGTAGTTCATGCCTGTAATCCAGCTACTCAGGAGGCTGAGGTCGGAGGACCTCATGTTCAAGGACAGCCTGAGAAATTTAGGGAGATCCTGTTCTTTTGTTTTGTACCAGGGATTGAACTCAGGGGCACTCAACCACTGAGCCACACCCCCAGCCCAATTTTGTATTTTATTTAAAGACAGGGTCTCACTGATTTCCTTAGTGCCTCACCTTTGCTGAGGCTGGCTTTGAACTTATGATCCTCCAGTCTCAGCCTCCTGAGCCACCCAAATTACAGGCTTATGCCACTGTGCGCGGTGAGATCCTGCCTTAAAGTTAAAAAATAAAAATAAAATAAAAGGGCTGTGGATGTAGTTCAGTGGTAGAGTGTTACTGGGTTCCCCAGTATTGCAAAATTAATTAATTAATTAAATTGTGTGCTAGAATTTAAGAGCTCAAGGGATGCTTTCCAGGAACAAAAAAGACCATTAACCTAAAATCCAAAATAAATGGGTATAAATAAAAACACTGGCTAGGCACGGTGGTGCACACCTGTAATCACAGCAACTCAAAGAGGCTGAGGCAGGATAGTCTTAAGTTAAAGGCCAGCTTCTCAGCAACTTAGTAAAGGTCTAGGCAATTTAGCAAGACCCTGTCTCAAAATAAAAAATATAAAGGGACAGAGATGTAGCTCAATGGTAAAGCACTCCTGGGTTAAATCCCCAGGACCATCCCCATCAAAAAGGAAGTAAGTATTGTGTTTTTTTTTTTGTTGCTGAAAGCTTGGTGCTCACCCTGATGCCAGTCCATTAGAGAGGATATGGCTTTGAGAAAAAGGAAAAAGAAGGTTTATTGGTTTGCTAGCAAAGGAGAAACATGGGGGACTTCTGTCCCAAAGGCTGTGATTCTGCCCATTCACAGCAACAGGAGGCTGTTACAAAGGTGATTCAGAGAAAATGAGCTTAGGGAGGAGAGATCAGGGAAAAGACGCTCAGGAAGTAGAAGTTTAGGGAAAAGAGGATCAGGGAGGAGAAGTTTAGGGAAAGGAAGATCAGGGAGGAGAAATTTAGGTAAAAGATTGGGGAAGCCGGGCGCGGTGGCGCACGCCTGTAATCCCAGCACTTTGGGAGGCTGAGGCAGAAGGATCGCGAGTTCAAAGCCAGCCTCAGCAATGGCGAGGCACTTAGCAACTCAGTGAGACCCTGTCTCTAAATAAAAATACAAAAAAAGGGCTGGGGATGTGACCCAGTGGTCGAGTGCCCCTGAGTTCAATCCCTGGTACCACAAAAAAAAAAAAAAAATAAAAAGATTGGGGAAAAGAAAAAAATATATAAGTTTCAAAGCCACAAGGGATATAGTCAAAGCATCAAGTGAACCCCTGTTACATATTGGGCATGAAAATTCCCCAAGGTGAAACTGCCTTTGCAAAAACCTTACAGGAGAATGCTGGGTGCTGATTATGGAGAGGGTGGAGGGAGAAGACAATGTGGCAAACGTGGCGACTGAGAATGGATGGGGACCAGACTCTCGAGTGCCTTATGGGACATGATTAAGATTTTGTCCCTTTCCAAAAGCCATGGAAGTTGCTCCAATGTCTTAAGGAGCATGATTGAAATTGTAGTTTGAAAAAAACATAAACAGAGCTGGGGATGTATCTCAGTGGTAGAGTGCTTGCCTAATATGCACAAGACCCTAGGTTTGACCTCCCATCACTGCTAACAAAGAAATAATAAAATAGGAGACTGGCATGGTGGCACATACCTGTAACCTCAACTACTCTGGAGGCTTGAGCAGGTGGTTTCCAAGTTGGAGCCAGCCTGGACAATTTAGCAAAACCCATGTAAAATTTTAAAAAAGGGCTGATGATGTGGCCCAGTTATAAAGTGCCCTTGAGCCAGGCATGGTGGCACACACCTGTGATCCCACCACTTGGGAGGCTGAGGCAGGAGGATCGAAAGTTCAAAGCCAGCCTCAGCAATGATGAGGCACTTAGCAACTCAGTGAGACCCTGTCTCTAAATAAAATACAAAAAAGGGCTGGAGATGTGGCCCAGTGGTCGAGTGCCCCTGAGTTCAATCCCCGGTACCAAAAAAAAAAAAAAAAAAAAAAAAAAGTGCCCCTGAGTTTAATTTCTAGTTTACTGCCAAGAGTGGATGGTACAGCAGGCGTGGTGGCAACCTAGATGGGGAGGGGTGGAAATGGTGTGTGGGGGGCAGTGTGTATCTGCTGCACCAATCCTGGGTCATTCTGCATCACTGGAAGGGCTACAGTAGGTCGTGGGGGGCGGGGGGGGGCCAGGGACACACTCAACCTCAGGGTGAAGTGTCCACTGCTTGTCTGAGCCATGCTGGAAAATGTACACTGAGATGGGGGTTAAGCCAGTGGCTTCACAGATGCGGACACCCGGGTAAGGACACAGAAAGGTGAACTTAGCCTTTCAGAGCTTCAGGTTTCTCAAAAAAAAAAAAGTGTGGAGGAGATGCAAGCATTTTGAGGGATTAATGGATTAATGCAGGTTTATGAAGATGTAAAAGAGATCAACCCAGTGGAGGGCCCACCCGGCCTGACTGGATCACAGGAGTTTCCCTCCCTGCCCAAGTGGACCTCTGAACGTCTCTCTCCAGCTGCCTGGTCCTGCCCTTCCTCCTCAGGGAGGAGCCACCAGTCTTCAGTGGGTGGAGACCTGATACCCACCCTCCTAGTGGTGTATATAGGCCATGCTCCCACCACTGGCCACTCAGCGTGGGACAAGACTGGCTTCACAGACCTGTCAGGGAGACCTGCCTCCAAGACCCTCCCAGAGCTGCCCTTTGGAGGTAAGTAGAAAGATGGGCCCCTGTGGTGTGTGAGGCTGGGTGTGGGAAGGCCTGGATGCTCCTGAGTGCCCCCTGTGCCAGGGAAAACTTGCAAGGGAATCCAAATTCAGGGTCCTGTTATTTTGGTTTTTATTTTTTGTTCGTTTATTTTTTGGTACCAGTGATTGAACACAGGGAGCTTAACCACTGAGCCACATCCCCAGCCCTTTTTATATTTTATTTAGAGAGGACTTGCTAAGTTGCTTACGGTCTTCCTAAATCACTGAGGCTGGCTTCGAAATCATGATCCTCTTTTCTCAGCCTTCTAAACTGCAGAGATTACAGGCATGGGATACTGCACCTGGCCTATTTGATTTTTTGTGTGTGTGTGGTACCGGGGATTGAACTCAGGGACACTCGACCACTGGGCCACATCCCCAGCCCTTTTTTGTAATGTATTAGAGACAGGGTCTCACTGAGTTGCTAAGTGCCTCGCCATTGCTGAGGCTGGCTTTGAACTCGCGATCCTCCTGCCTCAGCCTCCCAAAGTGCTGGGATTACAGGCGTGTGCCACCACGCCCAGCTGCTTTTTTTTTTTTTTTTTTTTTGGTACCAGGGATTGAACTCAGGGGCACTGGACCACTGAGCTAAACCCCCAGCCCTTTTTTGTGTTTTATTAGAGAAAGGATCTCACTAAATTGCTAAGTGCCTCACCATTGCTGAGCCTGGCTTTGAACTTGCGATCCTCCTGCCCCAGCTTCCCAAGTGCTGGGATTACAGGCGTGCGCTGCAGAGCCTGGCTGAGAAATGGTAATCTTTTTTAAATGAAGGAATATTTTCTCACCCCCAGGAGCAGCCAGGCACTTTAGAGTCCTGTCATCTTACTGACCAGAAGAATTATTAAGCTTGGTTTCATATTCTCTGCCCTTAACGGCTAGTTCCTGAATCAATCTCTGACCAATCTCTGACAAGTGGCTCCCTGCCTTTGTCACCGAGGCCAGTGGCCTCTTAGAACATCAAGACTACCCTTAAGGGACAAGGAGACCTTCAGAACAGGAAGGACGGTGAGATCCGAGGGTGTATCTGCTTCTCACTGCGGAGTACCCCAGAAGCCAGCCTCCTGAAGAAAGTACGCCTCAGTCCAGACCATCAGTGACAGTATGATGGTGGTGGCAGCAGCCCTTGCAGATCTCCAGGCAGAAGCCAAGTGCCCCATCTGCCTGGATGACCTGAGAGACCCAGTCACCATCAAATGTGGGCACAACTTCTGTCACTCCTGCATCCAGCAGTACTGGGAGGATCTGCAAGACAGTTTCCCTTGTCCTGTCTGTCGTCATCAGTGTGAAGAGGGGCACTTTAGGAGCAACTTCCCAGCTGGGCAGGATGATTGAAATTGCCAAGCTACTCCACGTCAGCATGAGCAAGAAGAGGGAGAACAAGAGAAGCTTATGTCAGAAGCACGATGAGGCCCTGACCCTTTTTTGTGAGGAGGACCTGGAGCTGTTGTGTGCCCTGTGTGCTGGGCCCCCAGACCACCAGGGCCACTATGTGAGGCCCATCCAGGAGGCTGCCTCTTACCACAGGGAAATGCTTGAAAGTTACATGGAGACCCTGAAGAAGCAAGTGGTAGACTTTCAAAAATTACTAGTCACCCAGGACCAAAAACAATTAGAACTGAAAGAGAAGATGGAACACCAGAGACAGAAGTTAGCCTCTGAATCTATGTTTCTGAAGCAGTTTGTAGAACATGAGAACAGGCACTTCTATTAAGGTTTGCAAAAGAAGAGAGGGATCTTGAAAAGAGACTCAATGCAAACACGAGAGCATTTTCAGACCACATTTACAAGATCAAAGGTCTAATAATGGAGTTGGCAGAGAAGAGCTTGATGTCGGAAGTGAACTTGCTGACGGATATTAAGAGCATCTTCCACAGGTGCGAAAGTCTCAGATCCCCAGCTCTCTTCTCCTTGCAGTTGAGGAAAAACGAATGCTGTCTTCCTTTGCAGTTTTCCGCTCTCAAGAAAATAAAGCAGAAGTTTAGAGAAGAGGTTACTCTGGATCCTGAAACAGCACATCCTAATCTGCTTGTCTCTGAGGATAAAAAGCGCGTGACATTCGTGCAGAGAGAGGAACTTGTTCATCTGAATCCAGTGAGATTCATGGCTCATCCAGTGGTTCTGGGTTCGCAGAGATTTAATTCTGGCCGACATTACTGGGAAGTCCAAGTGGATGACAAGCCTGAATGGACTGTGGGGGTTTGTCAAGACTCCACTTCCGGGAATGAGAAATGGCCACTGTCATGTCTGAGCAGACTCTGGACGATTCAGCTGCACAATGGTGTTTACGTGGCTCAGTGCACTGTCCCAGTCACTCTCTGGCTAATGGAAAAACCGGGATGGATTGGCATCTATCTGGACTATGAGTTGGGTGAGATTTCCTTTTACAGTTTGAATGACAGGTCTCACATCCATTCTTTTAGAGATACATTTTCTGAAGCATTGAAGCCTTATTTCAGTATTGGCTATGATTCAAAACCTCTTACCGTCTATGAAGCAGCAGACTATGAAGGGTGAGAGGCAGCATGGCTTCATCTGGAAGTGTTTCTCAAATTTTAAGATGCAAGAATAAAATTGTAATTTTGCAACTCAAGTAAATTTGGTATAGATTCATGTCTTTACACACCTGTACATGTATGTATTTCATCATTACCTTGGAAATTCCAGGTAGCTGAGAAGACTTCACTGTGGGAGACAATTCTTCTAGGGCCTCCTGTTCCTCATGTATTAGGAGCAAGGCAACCATTTTATTTATTTTATATTTCTAACAATTAAGCTCCTCTTATTTTATTTTTATTTTTTGTTCAAATTAGTTATACGTGACAACAGAATGCATTTCGACTCATTGTACACGAATGGAGCACCACTTTTCATTTCTCTGGTTATACACGATGCAGAGGCACACCGCTGGTGCAGTCATACGTGTACCTAGGGTAATGATGTCTGTCTCATTCCACCATCCTTCCCATCCCCATGCCCCCTCCCTCCCCTCCCCTCCCCTCCCCTCCCCTCCCTCCCCCCTCCCCTCATTCCCCTCTGCCCAATCCAAAATTCCTCCTCTACACACCCCATCCCTGGCATTATGGATTAGCATCCACATATCAGAAAAAACATTTGGCCTTTGGTTTTTTGGGGATTGGCTTATTTTCCAGACCATTTTATTTAGTGGTGCTGGGGATTGAACCCAGGGCCTTGTGCATGTGAGGCAAGCACTCTACCAACTGAGCTACATCCCCAGCCCCTTTTAAAGGATATTTTAAGAGGAGCAGCCTTGGAAAGGTAAAGATGTTACCACCATCCAGAGAAAAGTTCAGGTTTGTTTTCCAGAACAATAAAGGTTGGGCTGGTAAAGTTCTTGTCTAGCATGGATGAGACCCTGGATTCCATCCCAAGCTGCACATGCACAAATATATAATAACAAACAGAATAAAGAAGATAATGTCTCATTCCAGTGCGAGGTTCAGTCTATTAAGAATCTGAGTCTGGCACATGATGGCTCACACCTGTCATCCCAGTGACCTGGGAGACTGAGGCTGGGAAATCTCAAGGTTGAGGCCATCCTCAGCAACTTAGTGAACCCCTGTCTCAAAAAATAAAAAAAAAGGACTGGAGATGTGGCTGAGTGGTAAAGCACTCCTGGGTTCAGTTTCCAGCACTACAAAAATAAATAAAAATATAAAGAATTTTAGTTGCTATTTATAAAGCAAGACATCCTAAATTAAGCTTTTACCTTTAATATATATGGCAAATAACTGTGAAGTTCAGAGAGATGATTTATCTACACACAGCTTCTGTATCCATGGGTTCTACATTCACAAATTCAATCAACCTAGATAGAAAATATTTTTTTCAAAAGTTACATCAAGGTATGTGTACTTTGTAGTTAGCCCTACAATGGCTCCAGACTGTAGTAAGCACTATACCAGGAATCTGCAGCCTGGGCAAAATGGTGAGACCCTGTCTCTCTTTTTTTTTTTTTGGTGGGGGGTGGTACCAGGGATTGAACTCAGGAGCACTCAACCACTGGGCAACATCCCCAGCCCTTTTTTGTATTTTATGTAGAGACAGGGTCTCACTGAGTTGCTAAGTGCCTCACTATTGCTGAGGCTGGCTTTGAACTCACCATCCTCCTGCTTCAGCCTCCCAAGTGCTGGGATTACATACAGGCGTGCACCACCACGCCTGACTGAGACCATGTCTCTTAAAAAGACAAACAGCAGGGTGCAATGGCACACGCCTGTAATCCCAGCGGCTACGAAGGCTAAGGCAGGAGGATTGCTACTTCTAAGCCAGCCTCAGCAACAATGAGGTGCTAAGCAACTCAGTGAGACCCTATCTCTAAATAAAATACAAAATAGTGCTGGCGATGTGGCTTAGGGGTTGAGTGCCCCTGAGTTCAATCTCCAGTACAAAAAAAAAAAAAAAAAAGACAGCTGGGCATGGTGGTGCATGCTCATAATCTAGTGATTCAAGAGTTTGAGGCAAGAGGATCTCAAATTCAAGGCCAGTCTCAGAAACTTGGTCAGACCTATGCAATTTATTGAAACCCTGTCTCAAAATAAAACAAAAAGGATTGGGGATATAGTTCAGTGGTTGAATCCCCACAAAAAAACCCATAGGGTACAGTGGTACTTTCCTGTAATTCTAGCCTATAATCCCAACTATGCAGAAAAGGCTGAGGCAGGATGATGGCAAATTCAATGACAGCCTGGGAAATTTAATCTGGAATGCAGTTCAATGGTTCAGCACCCTTGAGTTCAGTCCCCAGCACTGAAAACAAAAACGAACTTCTTTTTTTTTTTTTTTTTTTTTTTTTTTTTGTACCGGGGATTGAACTCAGGGGCACTGGACCACTGGGCCACATCCCCAGCCCTTTCTTGTAATGTATTAGAGACAGGGTCTCACTGAGTTGCTAAATGCCTCACCATTGCTGAGGCTGGCTTTGAACTCGCGATCCTCCTGCCTCAGCCTCCCAAGTGCTGGGATTACAGGCATGCACCACCGCTCCTGGCTCCAAAAACGAAGTTCTAATCAGATAAAAGCCAGCAAAATGAAATGCTCAGCCTTATCAATAATATAAAATGTGATTTTAATTTTAACAAGTGAGATTGTCTTTGATTGCTTTGAGGTTTTGACATCATACAGTTTCAGAAAATGGGTTATATAGGAAAAATAGATCAGGTGTGTGGTGCCTGCAGCCAATTCCAGGTACTCTGGAGGCTGAGGTAGGAGGATTGAAAGTTCAAGGACTGCCTGAGCAATTTACAAACACCCTGTCTCAGAAAACAAATAATTAAAAGGGCTAGGGACATATTTCAGTGGTGGTGCTTATACAGTGTGTGTGATGCCCTCAGTTCAATGCTCATTATTTTTTGGGGGGGATGGGCAATCCCACAATGTTTTTTTTTTTGGTACCGGGGATTGAACTCAGGAGCACTTGACCACTGGGCCACATCCCCAGCCCTTTTTTTGTATTTTATTAGAGACAGAGTCTCACTGAGTTGCTAAGTGCCTCACCATTGCTGAGGCTGGCTTTGAACTCGCGATCCTCCTGCCTCAGCCTCCCAAGTGCTGGGATTACAGGCATGCGCCACCACGCCCGGCAATCCCACAATGTTTAGGGGAATGTGAATAAATTGAAATTGGTACTATTTTGGGGGAAAGAAGATCCTATTTTATGTAAATTATTTGTTTATTTTAGTGCTGGGGATTGTTGAAGCCAAGGCTTCACGCATGCTAGGCAAGTGCTCCACCACAGAGCTATATCCCAGCCATATTGATTCGAATTTTAAAAAAATTTTGATTATCATTCAGTATGTCTTTATCTAGAAACTTGAGTACTAAATGTAATTCCTAGAAAAAAGCTTATAGTAGTCTTTTTTTTTTGGTACTGGGGATTGAACTCAAGGGCACTTGACCACTGGGCCACATCCCCCATCCCCAGCCCTTTTTTTTTTTTTTTTTAATTTTATTAGAGACAGGGTCTCACTGAGTTTCTAAGTGCCTCGCCATTGCTGAGTCTAGCTTTGAACTCAAGATCCTCCTGCCTCAGCCTCCCAAGGGCTGGGATTACAGACTTGCGCCACCGCGCCCGGCTAGTATTCTTTTTAATATACTGAGTGTAATATGGAATAAGGAATAGAAAAACAGTCACAAATTGGGCAACCTAAATAAAATTTGCACTTAATAGTATACAATAGTGGTGGCGCACACCTGTATTCCCAGCAGCTCGAAACGCTGAGGCAGGAGGATCATGAGTTCAAAGCCAGCCTCAGCAACAGCGAGGCACTAAGCAACTCAGTGAGACCCTGTCTCTAAATAAAATACAAAATAGGGCTGAGGAGTGGCTCAGTGGTGAAGTGCCTCTGAGTTCAATCTCCAGTTCCAAAAAAAATTACAATTAAATAAATAAAGGGAAAATTAAGGAGTTAGGAGGAGGAATGAGCTGGAGCTTGGGCAGAGTCAGGGAAGTGAAAATATTATACAAGTTTGGTCAATATAAAAAAAATTAGAGCCATGTGTACTGGTGTATGGATATAATCCCAGTGATTTGGAAGATTGAGGCAAGAGGACTGCAAGTTTGAGGTTAGCCTCAGCAATTTAGCCAGGCTCTAAGTAACTTTATGTAACCCTGTCTCAAAATAAAAAATTTAAAAAGAGGGGTGGGTAGCAAACCAAGGCATTGATGAGAGCAAATTGTGCCTCACTTTGCAGTGTTTATCAGAGCACTTAATAAAATATAAGGCTGATATGTATTTGAAGTTATACAGTACGACGTTACATCTGTTGGAATAGAAAATAGATTCTGTTGAGTATTTAAGAGGCTATACATTTTTTTGTGTGAGTTTGAATTCTTTGCACTTTTTTTTGGGGGGGGTACTGGGGATTGAACTCAGGGGCACTCAACCACTGAGACACATCCCCAGCTCTTTTTTGTATTTTATTAGAGACAGGGTCTCACTTGAGTTGCTTAGTGCCTCGCCATTGCTGAGGCTGGCTTTGAACTCTGCCTCAGCCTCCCAAGTGCTGGGATTAGAGGCATGCCCCACCAGGCCCAGCCCAATTTTGCGTTTTATTAGAGACAGGGTCTCACTGAGTTGCTCAGCGCATCACTTTTGCTAAACTTGGGATCCTTCTGCCTCAGCCTCCTGAGCCACTGGGATTATAGTTGTGCACCACCACACCCCAGGAAATTCTTTACACTTCCTCATGTTCAGTACAACAAAGTTGAAGGGGAAAAAAGAAAAAAAAAAGAGGGGCTGGGGATGTGGGTCAGTGGTTAGACATTCCTTGTTCAATTCCAGGTACCAAAAAAAAAAAAAAAAAAGAAGAAAAAAAGAAAGAAAAAATTAGATCAACCATTTCTACTAGCTAGTAATTATCGAAGTTAGGATTCTCTCCTTCTACAGAGTAGAGGACAGAAAACCTGTCCTCCTGATGATTACACTTTAAAAGAATGGCTTTCAGGGTTTTGTTGTTGGCTGTTTTTGCTGTACTGGGAATTGAAACCCAGGACCTCCTGCAGGATAGGCAAAAATTAGCCCTGAGCTGTATCCCCAACCCTTTTTTCATTTCTTCTTTTGAGACAGGGTCTTCCTACATCTTTTTATTTTAAAATTTGGGACAGAGTCTCCATGAATTTTTTAGAATCTTGTTAAATTGCTGAGGCTGGCCTTGAATTTACAAGCCTTCTGCTTCAGCTTCCCCAGCTGCTGAGATAACAGGGGTGTGTCACAATGCCCAGCCCACCTAGATTTTTATAGCTCAGAGAAATGAAAACACTTTCCCTCTTTTTGCTTGTTTTTGTTTGTTTGTTTGTTTGTTACCAGGAATTGAACCCAAGGACACTTAACCACAGAGCCATATCTCCAGTCCTTTTTTATATTTTATTTAGAGACAGGGTCTCACTGAGTTGCTTTGGCCCTGGCTAAATTGCTGAGACCGATTTTGAACTCAGGAGTCCCGAATCACTGGGATTAAAGGCATGAGTCACCCACTGGGCTCACTTTGACTCTTAAGATTGGAAACATTAAAACCCCTTAAGGGAAAAATTTCTGTAGTTCCGTTCATTCTGTTTATCCATAAGGTGGGGACTGAAACTAAATAAAGTGTATTAGTTAATAGGTGAGAGGCTGTAAAATTGAGACAGGATTGCCTATCCTCAGAGGTGCAAATTAACTACCAAAATCCATTCTTCTCCTTTGATTTCATGCCCTCGGCTAATTACCTTGAAGAATTATAATTAGGTCATGTAAGATCCCTAATTAAGGAGATAGCTAAGATGGCGGCTAGCTGAGAGCCCTTAAGGTGTTCAAGTGTTTTCACCTGATATTCATGCATTTATCTAAGAATCCTTTTATGCTCGTGAACACTGTGTGACGCACCTGTAAGCTCGAGCTGTTAGCACGTGTCCTTGTTAAGGCAAAAAGTATTTAACCGGGTGAGGGTTAGTTAGTGGGTGGTTGGAGTTGGAGAGGTTGTTGGAGCCAGAGAGAGAAGTTAGAAGAGAGAAGAACAAAAGAACTTTCATTTCCATCCTGCCTCCAAAGCGGCAACAAGGTCAGGCATGGTGGTGCATGACTGTAACCCCAGAGACTCCAGAGGCTGAAGCTGGAGGATCGTGAGTTCAAAGCCAGCCTCAGTAATTTAGCGGGCCTTTAGGAACTTAGGGAGATCCTATCTCAAAATAATAATAATAATAAAAAAACAAAAACTTGGGATGTAAGTCAGTGGTAAAGCTCTCCTGGGTTCAAAACCAAGTACCAAAAAAAAGTTATCATGGATCTTGGAGGTGTGGCTTGGTGGGAGAGCACTTATCTAGCATGTAAGACCCAGGGTTTATTCCTAGTCCCCTGGGGTTGGGGGCAGGGGGAGGGGGAGAAAGAAAAAAGGTAAATAACCACTGAATTTACCTTCATTGATGATTAGCGGGAAGACTCCAAAATTCTTAGGTCAAGACCAGGGACACTTACGCTGGGTGGTGACAAGGTCCTAGATTCCATCCCTAGTACCACCCCCACCAAAAAAAAAAAAAAAAAAAAAAAAGGACATTTAAGAATTTAACAAGGGAGAACCTCCCTCCAGCTTCTCTCCCCTGCCCCTCCCACTCCCTGGAGGAATCTCTTCAGGTCTACCCTGGGTGGACTCCTCCCAATGGCTCCTTCCACATAAATGGGTGTGTCAGATCCAGTGAGCAGCTGCTTATGGACTGACAACTGACCTACTGGAGCCTTCTTCTCCAGGTAAGCAGTGAGCTGGGACAATGTGGGTGCTGGAGGCCCCCTGCTCTGTGCAATGAGGGAGACTCACCTTTGTTAAGGTTCAAGATACTTAGATTACCTAGATAGATGCATGCCACAGATAAGTAAGCCCACATTCTTTTTTTTTTTTTTTTTTTGTACCAGGAATTCAACTCAGGGGCACTCGACCACCGGGCCACATTCCCAGACCTTTTTTGTATTTTATTAGAGGCAGAGTCTCACTGAGTTGCTAAGTGCCTTGCCATTGCTGAGGCTGGCTTTGAACTTGCGATCCTCCTGCCTCAGTCCCCCAAGTGCTGGGATTATCGGCGTGCACCGCCGCGCCCTGCAGTAAGCCCACATTCTACTCTATTGTATGAAGGCAGAAAAGGAGATGACTGACATCTGTGTGAAAATAGCCCCCAGAGGTGCTGGTCTATAGGCATGTGTTAGAATCCTCTTCCAGGATGTAGCAGCCAGGGATGGTTTGTATTTAGAGGTAAAGGGAATGGAAGGATTGGGACCATTTGGGACCCTGATATTGTTACAGAGCTTGGGGTCTGCTGGGTTGAGCCAGTGCAGCCACCACAGCCATTGGGTGCTGATCCCTGTGACTTCATCAGAAAGAATTCCAGCCAAATAAAGTAGTAAGCAAAAGTTTAATAGAAAGTGAAAGGAAAGAGTTGCATACAGCATAGGAACTGCATGAAGAGAGCAGTGTGTGGTGCTCACAGGGCTGGAATTTTCAGGGAAACTGAGGCCTTTGTAATTGCTTTGATTTTTTTTTTTTTTTTTTTTTTTTTTTTTTTTTTTTTTTTTCCCCATCTCCCTGACCTTCGCTTCTTACCCTTTGGATGGCCCTCAAAAACTTCCTATGTGAAAGCCTGGATATTCTGGTTCCCCAGGTGGTTGTGACATGGTTGCAAAAGAGATGATGTTGGCATTTATCTGAAAACCACAGTGCCCTTTGAGGAGTTAAAATTAGCTGCAGCTGGGGGTCTTGATGTACCAGACCCCACTTTTCTGATACTTTTTTTTTTTTTTTTTTTTTGGTACCGGGAATTGAACTCAGTGGCACTCAACCACTGGGCCAAATCCCCAGCCCTTTTTTGTATTTTATTTAGAGACAGGGTCTCACTGAGTTGCTAAGTGCCTCACCATTGCTGAGGCAGGCTGGCTTTGAACTGGCGATCCTCCTGCCTCAACCTCCCAAGTGCTGGGATTACAGCTGTGTGCCACTGCACCCAGCTTCTGATACATTTTTTTTTTTTTTTTTTTTTTTTTTTTTTTTGTGGTACCGGGGATTGAACTCAGGGGCACTCGACCACTGGGTCACATCCCCAGACCTTTTTTGTATTTTATTTGGAGACAGGGTCTCACTGAGTTACTAAGTGCCTCGCCATTGCTGAGGCTGGCTTTGAACTCGCGATCCTCCTGCCTCAGCCTCCCAAAGTGCTGGGATTACAGGCGTGAGCCACCGCGCCCAGCTCTGATACATTTTTAAGGTCCTCAGGATTTTAAGTAATAATTCCCTCAAGGGATTATAGTTCTTTGCAGCCTGGGGAAGGTTAGGCATTCCAGATCACATTTCCCAATGCTTACCTGTTTAGATAAGGTTCTCCAGAGTTTCAGTTTTATGGCTCCTGGGTTCTTCTTGGAGCATAGGCCTATCTGTCCTTCAGTGTCCTTGCTTTACCCGACCTGTTCATGGCTAACTAACCTGCCTAACAATATTCCTGGTGCTTGCACTTTTAGGGTTTTTTTTTTTTTTTTTGTTTTTTTTTTTTTTTTTTTTTTTGTACCTGGGATTGAACCCAGGCTCACTTAACCACTAAGCCACATCCCCAGTCCTTGCGATTTTTTGAGACAAGGATTTGCTAAATTGTTGAGGCTGGCTTTGAACTTGTGATCCTCCTGCCTGGGCCTATTGAGCAGCTGGGAGTACAGTCATCTGCCACCACTCCTGGCAAATTTAATACATTTTACAAAGGGAACAAGTCTGATACTGAGACTAGAAATTGGATTATGAGCCAGACATTATGGCACATGTCTGTAATCCAAGTGACTCAGGAGACTGAGGCAGGAGGATCACAAGGTCAAGGCCAGCCTCAGCAACTTAGCAAGACCCTGTCTCAAAATAAAAAAGGCTGGGAATGGGGCTCAATGGTTGAGTGCCATGTTCTATCCCCAATACATCCCCCCCCTCCAAAAAATATTGGATTCTGAGGCCCCGGGTAACTGTGAGACCTAAAGTAAGAGGAGGTAAGAAAGGAAACTGATAGGTCCAGCTGTATGCAGAATTCCTGGGTTCAGAGGGTATATGTGCACTCTTGCTCTGATAATGTTACTGTGTTCCAGTAGAAAGTGCTTCTCTAGACCCTTCTGGAGCAGTTAAGATAATAGACAATCAACTCTGCATGGTGGTGCATGGCTGTAATTCCAGCAGCTCAGGAGACTGAGGCAGGAGGATTGCAAGTTCAAGGCCAGCCTCAGCAACTTATCGAGGCCCTAAGCAATTTAGTTAGACCCTCTTGTGTGTGTGTGTGTGTGTGTGTGTGTGTGTGTGTGTGTGTGTTTGGTGCTGGGGATTGAACCCAGGGCCTTGTGCATACAAGGCAAGCACTCTTACCAACTGAGCTATATCCTCAGCCCCATTCTTTTTTTTTTTTTTTTTTTTTTTTTGAGTGGGTGAGACCCTGTCTCAAAAGAAAATATAAAACAGGCTGAGGATGTAGCCTAGTGGTAAAAGTGCCCAGTACAAAAAAATAAATAAATAAAGGCACCCTATGCACCACTTTTTTTTTTTTTTTCCCCTTGTGCTGGGGATCAAACCCAGGACCACAGACATGCTAATCAAGCACTCAGCCATGGAGTTACAACCCCAGCCTTGCCTGCTGTTTCCAGGCCAGTGTATTGTATACATCTTTCTATATCAGTACGTTTGTCACTATCTTAAAATTTTGCTTGCTATTGCCTTGTAGAGAATGTGTGTTCTGTGCATAGAATGGAATTTATTTAACCAATGCTGACAAAAGACATTTCTTTCTTTTCTTTATTTTTTATTTTATTTTTTTGTGGTGGTGCTAGGGATTGAACCCAGGGCTCTGTGCATGTGAGGCAAGCACTCTGCCAACAGAGCTATATCCCCAGCCCCAAGACATTTCTTATGTTTCTTTTTGGTTATGGGAATTGAACTCAAGGGGTGATCTACCACTGAGCTACATTCTCATCCTTATTTTGAGACTTACTAAGTTGCAAAGGCTTGCCTCAAACTTGTAAATTCTCCTGCCTTGGCCTCCAGATTTGCAGGGATTACAGGAGTGTGCCATCTGGCCTAGAATACTGAAAATAAATTTGCCCAGGATTTATTTGTATTTGTGGATTTTTATCTATTTATTTAATCTATTTATTTATTGGTACTGGGGATTGAACTCAGGGGCACTCTACCACTGAGCCACATCCCCAGCCCTATTTTGTATTCTATTTAGAGACAGGGTCTCACTGAGTTGCTCAGCTCAGTGTCTCACTGTTAACTGAGGCTGGCTTTGAACTCATGATCCTCCTGCTTCAGTCTCCTGAGCCACTGGGATTACAGGCATGTGCCACTGCACCCGGCTTTCTATTTTTAAAATGTATTTATTATTTTTTGGTACCAGGGATTGAACCCAGGGGAGCTTATCCACTGAACCACTTCCCAGCCTTTAAAAAAAAAAAAAAAACTATTTTGAGACAGGGTCTTGCTAAAGTTGCTTAGGGTCTTATTGAATGGCTGAGGCTGGCTTTGAACTTGTGAGCCTCCTGCCTCATTTTCCCAAGCTGCTGGGATTACAGGTATGCACCACTGTGCCTGGCTAATTTGTATGTTTTATTTTGGGGGGTATCAGGGACTGATCTCAGGGGCACTCAACCACTGAGACACATTCCTAGCCCTATATTTTTGTATTTTATTTAGAGAAGGGTCTCACTGAATTGTTTAGTGCTTCGCCTTGCTGAGGCTGGCTTTGAATTGTAATCCTCCTGTCTCAGCCTCCGGAACCGCTGAGATTACAAGCATGCACCACTGTGCCTGGCAATTTATATGTTTTAAACACTATCCGCCTTCTGGGTTTCACTTCATAAGTAAATAAGTCTTCTGTGAATACATTCAACTGTAGAGAAGCAAAGATGAAAAATGTAAACAAACTGTAGTAGATGTGAATTTCCAGCCATCAGAAAAGCTTATTTTTTTTTTTTTTTTTTTTTTTTTTTTTTTTTTTTTGGTACTGGGGATTGAACTCAGCGGCACTAGACCACTGGGCCACATCCCCAGCCCTTTTTTTTGTATTTTATTAGAGACAGGGTCTCACTGAGTTGCTAAGTGCCTCGCCATTGCTGAGGCTGGCTTTGAACTCGCAATCCTCCTGACTCAGCCTCCCAAAGTGCTGGGATTACAGGCGTGCGCCACCGCACCCGGCTAGAAAAGCTTATTTTAAAATCCAAAATTGCCAGGTGCAATAATACATGCCTGTGATCCTAGCGGCTCGGAAGACTGAGGAAGGAGCATCATGAGTTAAAGCCAGCCTCAGCAATTTAGTGAAGCTCTAAGTAACTCAGTGAGACCCTGTCTCTAAATAAAATATAAAAAAGGGCTGGGGATGTGGCTTAGTAGTTAAGTGCCCCTGAGTTCTATCCCCAGTACAAAAAAGAGAAAAAAAGAAAAAAAACAAACTGATAGGGTCTTTCTATAAAATTACTTATATATATATATATATATGGGGCTGGGGTTGTGGCTCAGCGGTAGAGCGCTCACCTAGCAGGTACGCGACCCGGGTTTGATCCTCAGCACCACGTAAAGACCAATGCATTTTGTACAACTAAAGGAAATAAATATTTTTTTTAAAATTACTTATATAGATAGTGGGGGTTGAACTCAGGGCACTTTACCACCGAACTACATCCCAGCTCTTTATTTGTTTATTTTTAGCTGAGACAGGGTCTTGCTAAGTTGCTGAGGGTCTCCCTGAATTGCTGAGGCTGGCCTTGCACTTGCTTTCCCTCAGTCTCCCAAGTAGCTGGAATTGCAGGCATGTACCACATAGCCCTCTGTAGTTTTGGAAGGCCAAAGTTTGTATAGTGAGATTATTGTCCTTACTTACTTGATTCCCAGAGTGTGGGCTACTTTATGGTAGAGTATCGGCTTAGGAAGTATGAAGCAGGAGGCCTTAGGTTCAATTCCCAGCACCCACTATGCCCCCCCAAAAAAAAACCAACAAAACAAAACACAAAAAACAAACAACCTCCAATTTGGGCTATAAAGTTCTCCAAGTTACAGAGCTAGGTATCCAAGCCTGTGTTCTAGCTCAGGTATGGTCCATCTGGGGCCTGTGTCCTTGCCACAACTTCAGCTGGGGTGACTGAGTACAGGAGCCATGGAGATTGGTTTCAAGTGCGAGAAGCCAGGGCACAAAAATAGGCATGGAGATGAAGGACTAGGGATTTGTGACGGATTATCTGTGTTTTGTCAGAACATGGTAGTGGGTGAAACCACCCAAGGAAACAGGTTTCTGTTGTGGCTGTTGTTCTTTTGCATAAGAGAAATTTCTTCTCCTGTACAGCAACTCTTGAGCTGCCAAAGGCTGGAAGAGCAGCTGTGACTGGCTACAGGCCACTGGAAGAGACTTCTAGATGCAGCTGGACTTAAAGAAAGGGTCTAGGACTTCAAGGTTGTGAGAACCTGGAGCTGAAGTGAGACCATCTGGCTGGAGAGTACGCACAAAGCCAAACTCCTGAAGAAAGCCCACCTCAGTCCAGACTTTCAGTCAGTCCAATGGAGATGTCAACAGCCCTAACAAGACTTCAGGTAGAAGCCAAGTGCCCCATCTGCCTGGATAACCTGACAGACCCAGTCACCATCGAATGTGGGCACAACTTCTGTCGCTCTTGCATCCAGCACTCCTGGGCAGATCTGCAAGAAAATTTCCCTTGTCCTGTCTGTCGTTATCAGTGTGAAGAGGGGCACTTTAGGAGCAACACCCAGCTGGGAAGGATGATTGAAATTGCCAAGCTACTCCACGACAGCATGAGGAAGAGGAACAGGCAGAACAAGATGGACATGTGTGAGAAGCACGAGGAGGCCCTGACCCTTTTTTGTGAGGAGGACCTGGAGCTGTTGTGTGCCCTGTGTGCTGGGCCCCCAGACCACCAGGGCCACTACGTGAGGCCCATTGAGGAGGCTGTCCCTTACCACAGGGAAGTGCTTCAAAGTTACATCGAGCCCCTGAAGAGGCAAGTGGCCAATGTTCAAAACTTAATAAGCATTCAAAGCAAAAAACCCCTTGAGCTGAGAGAGAAGGTAGAACAACAGAGACAGAAATTATCCTCTGAGTTTGAACAATTGAACCAATTTTTAGATCACGAACAACAGGCAGCTCTAGCAAGGTTAGCTGAAGAAGAGAAGGACATTGAACAGAAACTCAAAGAAAACATAACAGCATTTTCAAACTATGGTTCCACCCTCAAAGATTTACTAAGCAAGGTTGCACAGCACAGTGTGTCGTCTGAGGTGGAATTGCTGTCACAAATTAAGTATTTCTACCAGAAGTCTGACAGTAAGGTCAGCCCACCAATCTTTTCAATTAATTTAAGGAGGGAAGCTTGCAATTTTCCTCCCCAGTATTCTGCCCTGCAGAAAATAATTAAAGAATTTAAAGTAGATGTATTTCTAGACCCTGAAACAGCCCACCCTAACCTGATTGTCTCTAAGGATAAAAAACATGTCCAATATACAACGAGAAAACAAAACGTCCCTGATATTCCAACCAGGTTTACAGCCAGACAGGTTGTTCTGGGTTTTCCAGATTTCCGCTCTGGGAGGCATTTTTGGGAGGTGGAAGTGGGAGACAGATCTGAGTGGGCTATTGGCGTCTGCAGAGCCTCTCTGTCCACCAAGGCAAGGCGATCATCAGTCCAGCAGGGATGCTGGAAGATTCAGCAGCTGAATGATGGCTATGAAGCTCCAGGAGCTGTTCCAGCCCCTCTGCTATTGGATGTAAGAGCCAGAGGCATTGGCATTTTCCTGGACTATGAGCTGGGTGAGATCTCCTTCTACAACATGCCTGAGAAATCTCACATCTGTACTTTCACAGACACTTTTACTGGACCTCTGCGCCCTTATTTCTTTGTAGGACCTGGTTCAAAACCTCTCAGAATCTGTACAGAAACAGATTGTGAATGAAAAAGCCCCCCCCCCCCCCGTCCAATAGGCTGAACTATTTTAACAAAATTATGGAGTTTATTTGGTGCTAGAGATTGCCTTTTCTGCACATGAATTATCTTGGGATGAACTTCTCAGAATTACACTTCACATTTCTTTTGTTTTCCATTGACTTCTTTTCTTCCCCCCCTGTGGGAATCTAACCCAGGGCCTTACACATTAGGCAAGTGCTCTAGCTTGCCATAGAGCTACATCTCCAGCCCAATATTTTTATCTAAATGTTTTGTTGGAAACCTCAGAACTGTAAGAGCTATAATAAGAGTGAGCATTCTGTTTTTTTTTGTTTGTTTGTTTGTTTGTTTTGGTACTGGGGATTGAACTCTGAACTTAGGGGCACTCCACCACTGGGCCACATCCCCAGCCCTTTTTTTTGTATTTTATTAGAGACAGGGTCTCACTGAATTCCTAAGTGCCTCGCCATTGCTGAGGCTGGCTTTGAACTTGCAATCCTCCTGCCTCAGCCTCCCGTGTGCTGGGATTACATGCACCTGGCTAAGAGCGAGCATTCTTGTCCTTTATTATGCTAATAGGAATAGGTCTGGAGTTTAAAAAAAAAATTTTTTTTCTAATGTATTTTTAGTCTTTTTCATTTAAATTTCAAGGTAAAGGCAGTTATATTTTATGTGGAAGGCAGGCACTATATATATATTTTTTCCTGGTGGTATTAGGGTTTGAACCCAAGCATTCTTTACCACTGAGTCACATCCCCACCCCTTTTTTTGGTGGTACCGGGGATTGAACTCAGGGGCACTCGACCACTGGGCCACATCCCCAGCCCTTTTTTGTATTTTATTTAGAGACAGGGTCTCACTGAGTTGCTAAGTGCCTCGCCATTGCTGAGGCTGGCTTTGAACTCGCGATCCTCCTGTCTCAGCCTCCCAAAGTGCTGGGATTACAGGCATGCGCCACCGCGCCCGGCTCACATCCCCACCCCTTTTCATTTTTCATTTGAGATAGGGTCTCACTAAGTTGCTGAGGCTGGCCTATAACTTGTGATTCTCCTGCTTCAGCCTCTCAAGTTGCTGAGATTATAGGAATGCACCACCATGCATGGCTTTTAATCAACTGAAACTTTTCCATTTTATGAATTATCAAACTCCTTAAATTAAGATTTATTCCCATTCCCCATTTTTTTTTTTTAAATTATTACAGCCATGATTTTTTTACCAAAATTGCTGAGGTGGCTTTGAATTTGGGAATCTTCCTACCTCAGTTTATGAGTCACTGGGATTATAGGCGTGTGCCATTATACCTGGCTCCCAGGCCTTTCCTTTTTTTAGACACAGGGTCTTGCTAAATTGCTATAAACTTGTGATCCTCCTTTCTCAGTTTCCTGAGTAGCTGATATTACTTCCCACTGTATGTGAAAACTGGTTCTTAAATTGGATGGAGGTGGGCTGGGGATATAGCTCAGTTGGCAGAGTGCTGGCCTCACAAGCACAAGGCCCTGGGTTTTATCCCCAGCATGACAAAAAAAAAAAAAAAAAAAAAAAAAATATTGAGGGGAGGGAGGGAAAGGAAGAGATTATCACTGGGTACTAAGAGTTAGGAGTCAGAAATTCTAGGGTGCTACTGCAGAACAGAATGGTTACAGATGATGATAATGTGTAGTATATTTCAAAAAGCTAGAACAGAATTTTTCACCATAAAGAAATGATAAATGAGCCAACCCCAAAAAGCCAAATGCCAAATGTTTTCTCTGATATAAGGAGGCCAATTCACAGGTTGGGATGGGGAGCATAGGAGGATTAGAGGAACACTAGAATGGCCAATGGGGAGGGAGGGGAAGGGAGGGGGCAAAAGGGTGAAGAAAAAAAAAAAAAAAAAGATGGTAGAATGAGATGGATATCATTACCCTAAATACATGTATGAAGTCACGAATGGTGTGAATATACTTTGCATACAACCAGAGATTTGTAAAAATGTGCTCTATATGTATAATATGAAATGTAATGCATTCTGCTGTCATTTATAACAACTTAGAATAAAAAATAAATTAAAAAGATAAATGAGGAAATGGATATGTTTAATTTGATTTAAATCTTATACAGTGTGTAGCTATGTAACTGAAGCATCATAACATTGTACCCCATTGATATGTATAATTTTTTTGCCTTTATGTATCAGTTAAATAAATTTAATGGTTTTTTTTTTTTTTTTTTTTTTTTTTTTTGGTACCAGAGATTGAACTCAGGGGCACTTGACCACTGGGCCACATCCCCAGCCCTTTTTTGGATTTTATTAGAGACAGGGTCTCACTGAGTTGCTAAGTGCCTCGCCATTGCTGAGGCTGGCTTTGAATTCTCGATCCTCCTGCCTCAGCCTCCCAAAGTGCTGGGATTACAGGCGTGCGCCACCACGCCCGGCAAGTGGCATAAGTTTTATTTCTTTGTGGGTGAATAAAATTCCATTGTGTATAAACCACACTTTCTTTATCCATTCATCTGTTGACACCTAGGCTGGTTCTATAACTTGGCTATTGTAGCCTCACACTCTTGAGGCTATTGAGGGCCTTGAGGGCTGCAGCCATTCTCCAAGTTCCCACAATGCTCTGCCTGCCTGGTCCAACCTCAGAGATCCTGTGGGTCTCCAATCCCTGGATAGTCCTTGGCTGAGCCAGCGGCCTCCTCACAGTATTCTTCCATTCCTGTCCATGGCTGGGTCTTTTTGGGTGACCAGCAGGACCCAGCAACAGGTGCTACTGATCTTACGCTTGTTGCTGCTTCCTCTGAAGTTACTGTCCTCTTGTGTGCACTTCTTTCCTTCTTTACCAAATGACAGAACGTGGGGCATTTTGGGGACCATGTCCATTTTCATAACAGCTCATTTTTCTGCAAGGTCTGCATTTTTCTTCTTGGAAGACTTTCTTCATTCTTCACTTGTACTTTCCAACTCATTTGTGACAAGATACTAGTGCAATTATGATTCCTTTTACAGATTGCCATTCCCAATAATGTGAAGCTAAAACATTGGTTTTAGAGGACTCAGTCCAGAGATGGCCAGCTTCATTGCTCTGGGCTCAAGGTAAGGCAGAACATCATGGCCGAAGAGTGTGGTGAAGGAAAGCAGCTCAGAACATGACCACAGGGCTTCAGTTAACTTTTTTGTGGGGACGGGTACTGGGGATTGAACCCAGGAATGCTTAAGCACTGAGCCACATCCTTCCCCCCCTTTTTAAATATTTATTTGCTTTAGTTGTACACAATGCTTTTATTTGTACATGGTGCTGAGGATCGAACCTGGGCGAGCGCTCTATCGCTGAGCCACAACCCCAGCTCCCCCACCCCCCCTCTTATATTTTATTTAGAGACAGGGTCTCACTGAGTTGCTTAGTACCTCCCTAAGTTGCTGAGGCTGGCTTTGAACTTCCAATCTTCCTACCTCAGCCTCCTGAGCCTCTGGGATTACAGTTGTGTGGCACCATGCCTGGCTGCTTCAGTTAATTCTTTTTTTTTTTTTTTTTTTTGGAACCGGGGATTGAACTTAGGGACACTTGACCACTGGGCCACCTCTCCAGTCCTTTTTTGTATTTTATTAGAGACAGGGTCTCACTGAGTTGCTAAGTGCCTCGCCATTGCTGAGGCTGGCTTTGAACTCGCGATCCTCCTGCCTCAGCCTCCCAAGTGCTGGGATTACAGTTAATAAATTACAGTTAATTAAGTCTGGTATGCTTCAGTTAATTCTTAAGAAAATTTCCAGTTATACTGCCATTCATGCATATGATATTTATCTTGTACCTTCATTTAATTCAATTGAATTGCTAAGCACTTTAGTAGTAAATAACAATGATCATAAAAATTTGTCTTATCCCTTTTCTTATAAAAAGTATAATTTCCACCTTTTATCACTGCTGGGGATCAAACCTGGGTCTTTGTGCATGCTAGGCAAGCACTGTTCCACTTTTTTTTTTTTTTTTTTTTTGAGACAGGGTCTTGCTAAGTTGCCCAAGATGGGCTTGAACTTGGAATCTTCCTGCCTCAGCTCAAGTAGCTGGGAACAGTATGTGCCACCATATCTGGCTTTATGTTATCTTTTTATTGGGGGGGGGCGGGGAATACTGGGGATTGAACTCAGGGACACTAGACCACTGAGCCACATCCCCAGCCCTATTTTGTATTTTATTTATTTATTTATTTTTTTTTTTTTGGGGGGTACTGGGGATTGAACTCAGGGACACTGGACCACTGGGCCACATTCCCAGCCCTTTTTTGTATTTTATTAGAGACCAGGTCTCACTGAGTTGCTAAGTGTCTCACCATTGCTGAGGCTGGCTTTGAACTCGCGATCCTCCTGCCTCAGCCTCCCAAGTGCTGGGATTACAGGCATGCACCACCACACCCGGCCCTATTTTGTATTTTATTTATAGACAGGGTCTCACTGAGTTGCTTAGTGCCTCGCTTTTGCTGAGGCTGGCTTTGAACTCACAATCCTCCTGCCTCAGCCTTCTGAGTGGCTGGAATTACAGGTGTGCGCCACCATACCCTGCCCTCTCATTTATTGGAAATCAAACCCAGGGGTGCTCTACCCCTGAACTACATCCCCAGCAAACTCCCCCCCCCTTTTTTTTTCATTTTGAGATAGGATCTAGCAAGTGTTTCAGGCTGGCCTCAAAATTGGGATCCTTTTACCTCACTCAGGATCCAGAGGATGCTGGGATTACAGGCGGGGACCAATGTGTTGGCTATTTTTTGTCATATAGTTGTACTTCTAAAAATGACCTTAAAAGTAATCCCTCAGCCGGGCGCGGTGGCGCACGCCTGTAATCCCAGCACTTTGGGAGGCTGAGGCAGGAGGATCGCGAGTTCAAAGCCAGCCTCAGCAATGGCGAGGCACTTAGCAACTCAGTGAGACCCTGTCTCTAAATAAAATACAAAAAAGGGCTGGGGATGTAACCCAGAGGACGAGTGCCCCTGAGTTCAATCCCTGGTACCACAAAAAAAAAAAAAAAAAAAAAAAAAAGTAATCCCTCAATTTAGGGCTTCATAAACAAAGTCCTAGGCTGAATTTTATAGATATATGCTTTAAGTTTGTGTGAAAAGTCATTTTCTACTGTAGTTTCAGTAGCAAAAACGAATGAAGTTAGTAACATTAAGCAGATAATTGAGGGCTTATTTTGTGCCAGACACTGTTCTAGGTTTGAGGGATACAGTAATGAGCCCAAGATGGAGCTTACACTGTGGTCAGGGGACAAAGTACCTTACACAGTATGGTAGGTGGAACATAAAATGGAAAACAGAGGCAAGGGAAAGGGAATGGGTCCATGTGCGGCAGGACGCTGTTTTAAATGATCAGAGGTGAGCTCCCTGAGAAGGTGGTATTGGAACAGAGACTTGAAAGAGAGAAGAGATACATGGGAGTTGGCCATTTCAGGCCCAGAGAACAAGTGCAAAGGTCCTGAGGTGTTAATGTGTGTGGCAATGAACTAAGTAACAAATCCAGAGAAAGCAGAGGGGGAAGCAGAAAAAAGGGAGCAACTGTCAAACATTCTACAATGTACAGGTAGAACAGACTTCCCTGAGTCCTGTCATTGTCATGGCTTTGGTTTTCACTGAGAGACAGGAACTCTTAAAGTAACATGACTTAATGGATCATTTAGAAGAATCTCTCCAGGCTGGGTATGGCACCTGCTTGTAATTCTAGCAACTTGGAAGGTGGAGGCAGGAGGATTGCAGATTTGAAGCCAGTTTCAGCCATTCAGCAAGGCCCTTAGCAATTCGATGAGACCCTGTCTCCAAAAAAAAACAAAACAAAAAAAAAACCTGAAGATGTAGCTCAGCGGTAACCGCCACATCAAATAATTTAGCTGCTGTGTTAAAACAAATGTTTGTATGTTTGTGGTTGGCCAGGAGAGTGATTAGAATCAGATAAAAACCTTAAAAAACTTAATCCAGCCAGGCGTGGTGGTGCAAACCTATAATCTTAGCAACTGCAGAGGCTATGGTAGGAGGATTGCAGATTTGAAGCTGGCCTCACCAACTTAGCAAGACCTCGCCTCAAAATAATAAAAAAGGGGGGGGGGCTGGTGTTGTGGCTTAGCCGTAGAGCGCTCACCTAGCATGTGCGTGGCCCAGGTTCGATCCTCAGCACCACGCAAAAACGCATTGTGTACAACTAAAAGCAAATAAATATTTTAAAAAATAATAAAAAGGGATGGGGATATATCCTCAATGGTAAAGTACTCTTGAGTTCACTGGGGCAGTGGGGGGCGGAATTCAATATCTGGTGCATAATGTGTAGCTCAGTGGCACAGTGCTTAGTGCTGGCTGTGCAAGGACCCAGGATCACACACACACATAATTTCAAAGAACTTACAAGATTAGAGCTTTGTCTTCATGATTTATAAAAGCATCTCTGACCAGATTGAGATCATGAAAATACCAACTAGATAGTGCTGTTAAAAGTACAGGCCTTTCCTGTAAAGTGTGGGGAAGGAGGACAGGCAATTCGGTTCATTTGCCATTTGATCTTCCGAATTGCTCCAAAGCATAGTTCTCCCATAAGTCATATCAACACGAGTGCTCCAAATGGTTTGAACCTACCCAAACCAAAAGTTGATCTGTCTACTGTCTTCAATTCCATTCCCCCTCTACCATCCTGCACCAGTAAAATGCAGATACAAGATAGGACCATTTTCTGTCTCGCCCTGGTTTTACCAGCACCTATTAACACTGAACATCGAACTGAATATTAAGTTACTAAGGGTTAATGGAGACATTTTCGGTTGTGACAACTAGCGGGATGCTATGGGAATCCTCATAACTAGGATGCGGTCAAACATTCTACAATGTACAGCCTCCTAAAACAAACAACGATCCGACTCAAACACCAGTAGTGCTATGGTTGAGACAGCCTGTCTTCGGGGAAATTAGGGGAAGACAAGAGCATTGATTCAGACAAGACTTTGGGATTTATTTATTGGAGGAGGATATTGAATCTAGGGGTGCTTTACCACTATCCATTCCCCCCACTTTTTTAAAGGTAGCTTATTTTACATAAAAGTACGAACCCTGGAGCTCTGACCTAGGTAGGTTGGATCCCATCCATGAAAGGGTTTGCAAATCTGTCCATCTGTCTGGATTTGCCTAATAGACCTCTGTCAGGAGCTATGAGTGGTCAGAAGTCACCATAAAGATCAATGCCAGCCACCCCCGATCAAGACACTCTGGGAAGAGATAACTGAGCTGGTGGGATCATGTTTTCTAGGTAAGGCATAAATTTTCACGAGTTGTTCTATGCTGTAGGGAACGGAGGCCCAAGGAGGATCTGAATCGCCCAGACATCTCTGTTGTAAGGCTGAGGCTCCCCTTCATACACACAACACAGGGGCACCAGTTGCTCCAGGTTCAACATCAGAAGGCTCGTGCAGATCATGGTGCTGGTCATCTGCACTTCCTGAACTTGGAAGTCTCTTCCTCCTTCATGCTCCAGACCTCAATTTGAGACAGTCTCACGAAGCTGCAGACTGGCCTTGAACTTGTAAGCCCCCTTACTCAGCTTCCCCATAGCTGGGATTACAGGTGAACACCACCGTGCCCACATCAGGAAATGTTTTGGTTTAAGTGCTTGAAAGAAGAAAAAGAGCCTGTGGTGGCTCTCACACAACATCACATCCCATGTGGCTTTAGGAAGTCTTGTGTGTGAACTTTATCACCAGTGCAGGGGAAGAATAAATTAGGCTTCAGTATCTGAAGAGCAAATGGCAACAGAATTCCAACAAATTAGAACACATTTTCAACAAATATATACCTATCTATAGTTCCAACCCTCAGGAGGCTGAGGCAGGAGGATCTCAAGTTCAAGGTCAGTCTGGGCAACTTAGCAAGAGCTTGTCTCAGAACAAAATAAAGGACTGAGGATATACCTCAGTGGTACAGTGCTTGCCTAGCATTTATGAGGCCAAAGGTTCAATCCTTAGGGCTGCCAAAATAGTAACTATAACATTATAATCATTATATATTAGTATCTCCCAGGATAATATTGTATGATAATTATGTGAGAATTATATATTATGTATACATATATTATATAGAATTATTATTATCCTGGGAGAATAGTAAGCAGAGGACTTGAATACACATCATAGAAGATTTATAAAAGGCCAAAGAATCTGGCAAAAATTATCAGTTTCATTAGTATTCAAAGAAATGCAATTTGAAACATTCCATCCAATGGGCAGGGATTACAGATTGACAACATCCACAATTGATTAGGGTAGGGAAAACCAGCAGTCCAAATAGGTACAAATCTTTAGAATTTCAAATCTTTATATTTCTAAATGTCTCCATTAAAAAATAACGAGCTTTTACCTTTACAATATGTCATGATGCTATTGTCATTTGGATCATACATGTACATCTAAGTCTATATTTACATATACACATATACACTCATAATTAAATGTTCTTATACCTGCCCTTGTTCAGGGCCATATCTTTTTGCTACCATCTTTCCTCCATTTCAAACTACAACCAGATCCCCCTAAAAGTGACATCATTTCCTTGATCGAAATCTTTCAGTGGATCCCATTATCAATACAATAAAGTGTAAGCTCCTCAAGCATATGGTCAAGGCCTCCAAGATCTGAAGACCTTCTGTTTCAAGTTCTATACAATGTGCTTGTGGTATTTTGTAGCTATCTGCTTTGCTTCTTTACTGATTAATTTGCCAAAAATTCCTAAAACCTACCACCTAAATGTATCCTCTGACTTGGTGCTCCTATAGTTATCTTTTCTTCAATACCAGACACTGAATCTAGGAGTGTTCTGCCACTGAGCTACATTCCCCAGCCTGTTTTGAGACAAGGTGTCATGAAGTTACTGAGGCTGGCCTCCAACTTGTGATCTTCCTGCCTCAGTCTGCCCAGTAGCTGGGATTACAAGCCTGTGCCACTGTATCCAGCCGTGCACCTATATCCTAAGGCTTACTGCAATACATGCATTTAGTTGAGCTTAGAAATCATTTCCTTCCTTAGAATATAAACTGCAAGCCAGGTCATTCATTTTTGTATCCATAATGCTAGCACAGAACTGGTCCGATGAATAGAATCCCTGACATTTAAATTGTTTTGTCCATTTTTCCATTCTGCTAGAACGAGATTTACTTTTATTTACTGTTTGAAATGTTCCTGAGTTTAGAAAAGTGTTGGTGATTATACAGATGTCACATCAGACCCAAGCAACCAAATTTTATTATACCTTTTCCTGTAAACTCATAAAAGTTTATTTCAGAAACTAAATATATCCAAACTGCATTTTAAAATAAACATTTCCTTAAAAATTACTGGTGGGAGTTAGGCATAGTGACAGGCATCTGTAATCCCAGCAATTTAGGAGACTGAATAGAAGGATCACAGGCTTGAGGCTTGCCTGGGTGACGGTGAGACCCTGCCTCAAAATAATAAATAAAAAAGGCTGGGAATGTGTTCAGTGGGGAACACCATTGCTTCCCATACTGATGATTGAACCTGAGGTGTTTTACCACTGAGCTACATACCTAGTCCTTTTTATTTAGGGTCTCACTAAGATGTCTGGCCTTTAGCTTGTGATCCTCGTGTTTCAGGTGTCCGAGTCTCTTGGATTATGGGTGTGTGTCACCAAGCCTGGCTCAAAAACTCTGGTGTTTTAAGGAAAACAATTGAATACAACGGTTATAGGCTCTTCCAAAATGTAGAAACAATTTTCCAGAGAAGGCAATAGCTTTGAGACACCTATTAAAAAGAAAGAAAAGGAAGAAGGGAGGGAACTTACAGCCTAAATTTTTTTTGTATTGGGGATTGGACCCAGGGGTGCTTAACCATTGAGTTATATCCCCAGCTCTTTTTTTTTTTTTTTTTTTTTTGGTACCAGGGATTGAACTCAGGGGCGCTAGACCACTGGGCCACATCCCCAGCCCTTTTTTTGTATTTTATTAAGAGACAGGGTCTCACTGAGTTGCTAAGTGCCTCGCCATTGCTGAGGCTGGCTTTGAACTGGCAATCCTCTTGCCTTAGCCTCCCAAAGTGCTGGGATTACAGGCGTGCTCCACCGCGCCCGGCGCTCCCCAGCTCTTTTTATATTTTATTTTGGGGCAAGGTCTCACCGAGTTGTTCAGGACTCTGCTAAGTTGCTGAGGGTGACTTTGAATTCACGATTCTCCTATCTCAGCTTCCTGAGCCGCTATTTATAATCTAAATTTTAAAAATCCAATTTGGTCTCAGTTTGTGAATGTCATTATTTTGAGGATTCAACTGTATTTACCTGCAGGTGACACATAATCATGCTTATCTTAGTAGAAAAAAGTTTTAGATGCCCTAGCAATGGCTGTATCTAAAGGAAACTGGTATTTGCTCTCCATAAGTAACAGATCACATGAACACATTCCTTGTCAATCTGGTGCATCCAATACATTCCTGTAAAGCTATGGATAGCTTTCAAGTCACAGTATTCATCTACTGACTACACATAATCACCTCATAATCACAAGTATCTCCTCCCCTCATACTGAGCCTTCAACAACAACAAAAAATCTTTCTAAGGCAGCATGTAGAGGTACTGAGAGCAAATTGATAAATGAAAGGGGTGCACTTGGAAGAATGGAGAAATGATGCTATTTACTCATAAAAGTACTTTTTATCTCAAGAACTAGGTATGTTTAGTATCTGTATATAATCCAATGACATTTTATTTCCATCACAATTTTTACATATAATCAAGTCTAAATAAAGTGCTTTTTTTTTTTTTTTTTTTTTTTTTGGTACTGGGGATTGAACTCAGGGGCACTCGACCACTGGGCCACATCCCCAGCCCTTTTTTGTATTTTATTAGAGACAGGGTCTCACTGAGTTACTAAGTGCCTCGCCATTGCTGAGGCTGGCTTTGAACTCGCGATCCTCCTGCCTCAGCCTCCCAAAGTGCTGGGATTACAGGCGTGCGCCACCACGCCTGGCTAAGTGCTTTTTTTCTATTTAGAAAGATTTAAAACCATAGAAGGTTCCATTCTATACTGAAATTAATGATCCAATGGGATAATTAGTATAGAAATATATGGCAGCTTCTCAAAGAAAAGCAAAAATAAAAAGACAAATTTAAAAAATTTTTCAGCTTTTGCCAATGGAAGGTACTGCCAAGGTAATAGGTGCTGCTAGTTGGGCTCACACTGGTCCAAGTAATTTTCCTATCTTGTTTTGGAAGAACAGAACAATACAGAATTTATATTGTTGGTCACCCAGTGAGACCTTGGTCCTATAGTGAAGAAATTTTCTATAAAAGCTGCACGGGGGCTGGGGGTGAAGCTCAGTATAGAGTTTTTGCCTGGCGGGATGAAAAAGACTGTGTGACCTCAGTTGTTACTCAATATCACATGAGCATATAAAATACATGGTAAGGTTCTGCAGGGAAAAAACATTAACCACAAGAAATAATGACTTCTTTCATCAGCTTAAGAGTTGGAAGAACTTGTGGGATGTAGTGATGCACACTTGTAATACCAGTGCTTTAGGAAGCTAAGGCAGGAGGATTGCATGTTCGAGGCCAGCCTCATCAACTTCATGAGACCCGTCTCAAAATTTAAAATAAAAAAAGACTGGGGACATAGTTCATTGGTAAAGTACTAGAGTTCAACCCACAGTACTTCCCCACCCCACCAAAAGGAAGAACTTATTTAAAACCCCTAAAAAATCATGTCAGTCTTCCTTTACAAATACCCATATTATTGGGGGATGGGGTTGCTGTGGATTGAACCAAGGGCTTGTGCATGCTAAGCACATGTCCTAGTGCTGAGCTACCTCCCCAGCTATTAGAGGGATCTAATATTATGTAGAAAAACTGTTGATGGGATGATTGAACTATACCTTTGATCCTAGGAAAAACCAAGAAGTTAAATTATTTAAAAATGTACAAAATAGACATTTTTCTTAAGTTAGCAAGGCTTCTACAAAGTACCTTTCAAATGATCCACAAGCCCCATCTACTAAATGCAGGTGAGAACCAAGTTCAAGTTTCTAACATGTGCTACACAATGTTATTCAGCAAGGGCTTTGGTTTCCCCATGGCAGCACAGTCTGTCAGTCTGAGGTTGCTCTGAACTCTTCAGCAATGGTGAAGCCCGTGAGCCTGTCATGTTCTACTTGACTGAGAGGCTAGGTCTGAGCAAGTGAGTGCCAACAGCCGCTTACTCAACAGGGCATTGTGTCGCTTCAGGTACACTATTATGTCTCCTTGTTTTTCAACAATTTCTTCTAGGCTTGAAATAGTCCTGCAAAAATCAAGATATAAAGGGGTTACATGTATTCACCAATATGCATCTGTTTATCATAAATGTGTCCTCACCAATTTTCAGTACAGTGTATTATACTAGGCATGTTTTCTACAATGTTATAAGCCAGAGCAATATTCCAAAGTAAGATTCTTTCATAAGCAATTCCTTTTTTTGTGGGCGGGGGGATACTGGGAATTGAACCCAGATGCCCTCTACCCCCGAGTCCTCAACCCCCAGCCCTCTTCTGTGTTTGTGTGTGTGGTGCTGGGGATTGAACCCAGGGCCCTGTGCATGTGAGGCAAGCACCAAGCACTCTATCAACTGAGCTATACCCCGAGGCCAGCCCTTTCTTTTTTCATTTGATGCAAATTAAAATGTCATAGAAGCCAGGCGTGGTGGTGCACACCTGTAATTCCAGCTATTCGGGAGGCTGAGGCAGGAGGATCAGGAGTTCAAGCCCAGTCTCAGCAACTTAGCAAGTCCCTAAGCAACTCAGTGAGATCTTGTCTCTAATAAAAAAAATAAGGGCTGCGGATGTGGTTAGTGGTTAGTACCAAGGATTGAATCCAGGGGTGCTTAACATTAATAAATAAATAAAATGGCATCTAGAGTATTAAAAAAAAAAAAAAAAAAAAAAAAAAAAGCAGGGGATGTAGCTCAGTTGTCGAGTGCTTGCGTAGCATGCCCGAAGCCCCAGGTCCAATCAACAGTACTGCAAGGGACAGGGTTAAAAAAAAAAAACCAACTCCTTCCCACCACTCCTCTAGCCCATTTTGGTCCCATTGCTTAGAAGTAATAAAGTAATCTGAATTTCCTTTATCTAATTTTAGACATTAATACTAGGAATAATGATGGTGAGAATAATTATAACAATGGAAAAATGTGCCAGGTGAATTTTAATGCTAAAAATTGCCTACGCAAGAAATTAAATATTAATGGATATGTTTTGTTCATATTTTTACATGTGTTAAAATGAAAACATTTCCAGGGATATAAGTGCAATATTAAGGTGACAACTACTATGCATAGAATAATCCCCTGTGAAAAAACAAATTTATGCTTATAAATAATTGTGCTTATAAATAACATGAGAACAGGCATAAGTGGTTTATTTTTTTGTGGTGCTGGGGATTCAATTCAGGGTCTTGAGCATGCTAGACAAGCACTCCACCACTGAGCTATATTCCCAGAGTCTGAATCCCAATTTTGATTAGCCACTCATAGGCTGTGTGACCTTAGTAAGTTACCTGAAGTCTCTGGTCTTAGACATTAACACAAAAACAAACATTTAAAACTTAATCTTTCTCTACTCCCTTTTTTGCCGGTGGGGTGGGGATGGTGGGTAATAGGACTTCAACCCAGAGCCTCATGCATGCTAGGCAAGCCCTCAACCACAGAGCTACATCCCCCGTCCTTTTAATTTGTATTACGGTCTTGCTAAGTGGCCTAGGATTAAAGGCATGCATCATTACAGCTGGCCCTTTATACAAATTAAAAAAAAACCAAATGTTTTAGTTGTACACAATGCCTTTATTCTTGCGTGGTGCTGAGGATTGAACCCTGGCTGCGCACGTGCTAGGCGAGCGCTCCTGCTGAGCTACAACCCCAGCCCTACAATTTTAAATGACTTTTTTATACCTTTATGTGGTGCTGAGCAATAAACTCAGTGCCTCACATGTGCTAGGTGACTGCTCTACCCCTGAGCTACAACCCCATTTGTAATAAAATTATTACAAATTTTCTTCTGAGAGAGGATCTCCCCAAGTGGCCCAGGATGGGCTCGAATTTGCCATCCTTCCGCCTCAGACTCTAGAGTGGCTGGGATGACAGGAATGTCCTACCATGCCCAGCTATCCATCTTATTTTTCCTTTTGTGCCACTGGGGATTGAACCCAGGTTCTACACATGCTAGACAAATGCTCCTCCACCGAGTTGGCCTCAGAAGCCCCCGCCCTTTAAAAAAAAATTCGTATATCAGTATTAGTATCAAGTCAGTTTCTCAATCCCCTAAAGAACATACTTGCTTTCTTTATTGGAATTGGGGACTGAACTAAAGGGTGCTCTATAATTGAGCTACATTCCAAGCCCCCTTTTTTCCTTTTATTTATTTTTACGTGGTGCTGAGGATCAAACCCAGGCTGTGCACATGTTAGGCGAGCACTCTACTGCTAAGCCACAACCCCAGCCCCTTTGTGTTTTGAGACAGGGTCTCACTAATTTGCTGCGGCTGGCCTCAGCCTGTCAAATCACTGAGATTACAGCCATGCACCACTGTGCCCAGCCATGCTTCCTTTGTTTCAGTACTGGGGCTAGAACCAGGGGAGCTTTCCTACTGAAACTTACAACCCCAGTCCCTTTAAAAACAAAACAAACCAAACAAAACCCACATTTTTTTAGTTGTAGACGGACACAGTACCTTTATTTTATTTGTTTATGTGGTGCCAGGGATGGAACCCAATGCGCTCTACCACTGAGCCACAACCCGCCCCCTCCCCCAGTCCTTATTTATTTTGTACTGGGGATTGAACTCAGGGGCACTCGACCACTGGGCCACATCCCCAGCCCTTTTTTGTATTTTATTGGAGACAGGGTCTCACTGAGTTGCTAAGTGCCATTGCTGAGGCTGGCTTTGAGCTCACAATCCTTATGCCTCAGACTCCCAAGTGCTGGGATTACAGGCATGCGCCACTGTGCTGGTTCCCAGTCCTTTATTTTTAGCTCAAATAAAAAGAAAAAGCCGTGGCTAACTATGCTGAGAGAATAAATATCAGGACCAAGGGAATGACAGTCAGTTCACTCTAGATTTGGCAGAGTCCACTGGCACACCTACTGCTAAGTGGGGGCAGGAACGGAAGACAATCAAGGAGTACATCCAGGAAAGAGACTGTGGCAGTGGAGTTAGGGAGCAGCAGCTGCATTTGCAATGTTTTGGATACAAACCTTATAGAGTTTGCTGATGGGATTACCTGGGTAAGGTGTCTTAAATGAACCGGGAGTCAAAAATGGGTCTCTTTCTGGCCTAAGCAACCCGGTGAAAGGCAGTGCCGCTTATGAAGACAGGGGAGTAGAGGACTGGGTGGGGATAAGACTGTGTAGGACATGTGAAGTTTGAGATTCCTGTTGATTTTTTAGATTGATAGTGGGGATTAAACACAGGGTGTTCTGCCCTTGAGTTACATTTCCAACCTCCCCCTATTTATTTACTTTTGGAGACAGGGTCTTGTAAGGTTGCTAAGGCTGGCCTCCATCTTGCCATTCTCCTGCTTCAGCCTCCTGATAATTGCTGGTATAATGAGAGTACACTACCATGACCAGCTTGTTTCTAGCCCCAAGCTCCCCAACAGCTGTATATGATATATATATTTTTGGGTACCGGGGATTGAACTCAGGGGCACTCAACCACTGGGCCACACCCCCCGCCCCTTTTTTTTTTTTTTTTTGTGGTACCGGGGATTGAAATCAGGGGCACTCGACCACTGGGTCACATCCCCAGACCTTTTTTTGTATTTTATTTAGAGACAGGGTCTCACTGAGTTGCTAAGTGCCTCACCATTGCTGAAGCTGGCTTTGAACTTGCAATCCTCCTGCCTGAGGCACCTAAGTGCTGGGATGACAGGCGTGCACCACGCCCAGCTGCATATATTTTTAAAAAATTTTAAATTTGTTTTAATTAGTTTAACATGACAGTAGAATGTGTTTATGCACTGTGATAGATCATACATAGATGGAATATAATTTCTCATTTTTCAAAATGTACATGTTGCAGAATCATATTGGTCATGTAGTCACATATATACGTACAGTAATTATGTCTGTTTTATTCTACTGTCTTTCCCATCCCCACATCTCCTCCCTCCCCTCCCTTCACTTTCCTCTACCTAATCTAAAGTAACACTATTTTTCCCTCATGCCCCTTGCCTTATTGTGAATTAGCATCCACATATTGGAGAAAACATTCGGCCTTTGGTTTTGTGGGATTGGCTTATTTCGCTTAGCATGATATTCTCCAACTCTAACCATTTACTGGCAAATGCCATAATTTCACTCTTCTTTAAAGCTGAGTAATACTCCATTGAGCATATATACCACATTTTCTTTATCCATTCATCTACTGAGGGACACCTAGGTTGGTTCCATAGTCTAGCTAACACCAGGAGAAGGTTGTAGTATTAGAAAAGTCTACAAAAACAAAACAAAACAAAAAACACCCATGAAAATGTATTTCAATTAAGGAAGGAGTAACCCACAGCATCAAAAGCTTTGAATGGGAGCTGGGCATGATGGCGTACGCCTGTAATTCCAGCCGCTCAGGAGGCTGAGGCAGAAAGATCACGAGTTCAAAGCCAGCCTCAGTAACAGCAAGGCGCTGATCAACTCAGTGAAACCCTGTCTCTAAATAAAATACAAAAGAGAGCTGGAGATATGGTTCAGTGGTTGAATGCCCCCGAGTTCAATCCCCAGTACCAAAAACAAAATAAAACAACAACAACGAAAAAAAGAACTGAGATGTACTCAGTGAATAAGTACCCCTAGGTTAAATCTCTGGTACAAAAAACAAACTTTGAGTGGGCCAGGCATGGTGTCACACACTTGTAACCCAACTACTCAGGAGGCTGAGGCAGGAGGATCACAAGCTTGAGATCTGCCTGGATGGTTCAGCAAAACCCTCTCAAAAGAAAAAAAAAATTTTTAGATAAAAAAAGGAAAAGAAAAGATCTCTGAGAGGGTGATACATAGTTAATCTCACTATTTTTCCTTTTTTTTTTTTTTTTTAAAGTATGTGAGAATGCCCAATTTCTCCTATTCTTTTTTTTTTTATATTTATTTGTTTTTAGTTGTACACAATGCCTTTGTTTTTACGTGGTGCTGAGGATCGAACATGGGCTGCACACGTGCTGGGCGAGTGCTCTACCGCCGTGAGCCACAACCCCAGCCCCCAATCTCACTTTTGTATCAAACAAATTTGGTAAATTTATGTATGTTGATTTAGACTTGGCTTAACCACAACTGAACACAAACATAATTAAAAAGGTATAAATGCCTAGTCAATCATTCAAATGGTTTCTAGGAAAAGCGACTTAATTCTCACCTAAACCTTACCTGAATCCGGTTTCCGAGGTAACATTGCTGTGGTAAGCATAGATTTTTTCTTCTTCAAGTACATCAGGCAGTGGTTTGGCTCTATTAAATTTTCTAATTTTTACTAAAAGAATAAAGTCATTATTAGTCAAAAATTGCTGTTTTCATTTATTCAAATTATACGAATTGGCTATTTTTTTCAAATAAGTTAATATGCTTCATATATAATAAGTTAAATTGCTTCATAAAGTGAATAAGCTGGTTTATTCACTAATGTACTCAGACATTTCAAATTCTACCAATCTGATACTAAGCACCGGAGATAGAGGAGATTATTACTGACACTGGCATTAAAAAACAGACGTTTATTGTGTACTCACAATGCATGAGACACAGTTTAAGTGTTTTACAGGATGACCTCGTTTTGTTCAGACAACCACCTGGTGAAGTGGCTGCTGTTTTACTCCCATTTATATTTATACAAATAAAGTGAAGCCCTTTAGCCAGGCTGCTAAACTAGGAGTCCTGATACAGTCTTTACACTACTTTATATGTGCCTCTCTGCACCTTTCACAGACACAGAATCATGTAATTAGGTAGCTTTAAAAATAATTGGCTTTCACTGGGGACATTTTCAAGGTTCATCCACATTGTAGTGTACACATTCTGTTTAACCATTCATCAATTTACCCTAAAAATATTTGGGTTGTGTCCACTTTTTGGCCATTATGAATGTTGCTTTGAACCTTCAGGTATGTGTTTTTGTGTGGACACACAATTCCAGTTTTCCTGGATATACACACCTAGGAATTAAGTGCTGAGCCACAGAGTAATCAATGTTTAATCCTTCCTTTGAGGAACTGCCAGATCCACATCTGATTCTGAAGTACATTCTCAGCTGAGAACTAAGTTGAAGAAGTTCACGTGAATTGTTAACACGAGAAGATGTTATTTGCAGACAGTTTCCAGAAAGGACCAATAAGGAAGTGAGGAGTGCCTTGTCAGAGGCACAAAGTATGGGAACAGTCGCCCCTAAATTTTATTTAATGGCCAAGGAAATCAGAAATGAAGAATGTTTGACTTCAAATAGAACTGGGCACAGAACAGGAAGTACTGCACCTGCCACGCTGGAGAAGACAGAGAGGAAGTCCTGAGGCCCCACTCATGACAGGTCTGGAGAACATTCAACAAAGGAGAAAAGTATAGAAAGGCAGCCAGAAAACCTCCAGGATAGTGAAAGTCTCAGCAAAAGAACACACTGAAAGGAGGAGTGATCAACTGTCCAGGGTCACCAGAAGATCCAATAGATGAGGGCTGCTGGTATATCTGACACCACTTGTTTATATTCATCTCTCTCTAAAATGGTTTCTTCCACATAATTTCTAAACTAAAACTGGAACATGTTCATCTTTTAGACACAGAAGTTTCTTGAATTGGGGATCAGGGGATAACACTTACATAGGAAAATTTCGGAGTGGGAAACAAAACCTGTACCCATAGTCTGATGACATAAAAATATTCATTTTGCTAACTGCAGTGGCCCACACCTGTAATCTCAGAGACTTGGGAGGCTGAGGCAGGAAGATCACAAGTTCAAGTTCAGCCTCAGCAACTCAGCAAGACCCTGTCTCAAATATATTGAAAGAAAGACTGAGGATGTAGTTCAGTGGTAGAGTACTCCTGGGTTCAATCCCTAGTACCTAAATAAATAAAATTAAAATGTCCATCTTTCAGAGTCATCTTGGCAGTTTGAAAAATAAGTTCCATTGCCAAGCATGGTCTCACTCCCTGTAATCCCCGAGGGAGGAGGATTGCAAGTTCAAGCAATTTAGTGAGTGCAAAAGCAACTTAGTGAGACCCTGTCTCAAAATAAAAAGGGCTCATTGGTAGAACAATTGCTTAGCATGTGCAAGGCCCTGGGTTCAATTCCTAGTACCACCACCAAAAAAAAGAAGAAAAAGAAAAGTTGAATTGGATGCATTCAGCAATTTTCAGATCACAGGTTAGATAAAACACCAAGGCAAACCACACAGAGTATGAATCTTCCAGTCATTCTTCCTGTCATGAGCCAGAAAAAGCATATATGTCAGAACATCAGAGTACAACTCCGGGCGTGGTGGCGCAAGCCTATAATCCCAGCACTTGGGAGGCTCATGAGTTCAAAGCCAGCCTCAGCAATGGTGAGGCATTTAGCAACTCAGTGAGACCCTATCTCTAATTAAAATCCAAATAAAGGGCTGGGGATGTGGCCCAGTGTTTGAGTGCCTGGTACAAAAAAAAAAAAAAAAAAAAAAAAAAAAACCACCACCACCAGAATACAAAAGACAGGTGGCTTGTACACTATTCATATGTTCTTTGATCCTGTATTGGAACTCTTACTTCAGGGCTGCTTGAAGGCTGAGAACTGTGGCTTGCATTGATTCCTCTTGCTTATGTTTAAAAGAATGGAGAGTTAATCAAATTTAATATTGGGAAAAAAAAAAAACGATTTAAACTTTATTTTCCTAGTTTTTCCCTACAGAGGCAGTAAGTCAAATTAATGCTCAATGAGAAGAGTCCCCTTTGGTTTCTGGAGATTACTTACAATACAAATAAGTTAGTCAAATTTAGAGCAGAATTAGTACCTCAAACAATTAATGTCCTAAAGAGTTTCAACCAATATCACCACAACAGAGCTATCTTTTAAAATCCTTTTAGTATAGAGAAACAAGAAAAATGCATTTACCAGAGAACCAACCTCAAATTTTCTGTGACATGCCAAACAAAGCAACATTTGTCTCTAGCAGCTACTCCCTAAATTCTCACCTGTGAGAACCTATAGCAAATTGAAAGGCACACTATAATACAAATAGCATGCCTTGCAGGAGGATGGGAATGGGGAGGCACTTAGCAACTCAGTGAGACCCTGTCTCTAAATACAATACAAAAAAAGGGCTGGGGATGTGGATCAGTGGTTGAGTGCACCTGAGTTGAATAAAAAAAAAAAAAAAAAAAGTAAGCCTTTGGGGCTGGGGATGTAGCTTGATGGTGAGCACTTGCCTACCCAGGATCCATCCCTAGCACTATAAAATAAACTCATTAAGATGCTTATCAACTCCTATGCTCAAATCTAACTCCCATTACAACACTGAATACACACAATATATCACAGAACGGAACTGATCTCAGTCGATAGATAATTTAATGTTCACTTATAACACATGCATCATTTTATTGATGTACTGAGCCACTAACAATGTACTGAGCCACTAACAATGTCTTGAAAATGAAAGTCTCATTCTACTCTATATAGTTAATTGGGTGGTCCCCCCATTTTTTTTTTCTTTCTTTGCAGTATTGGGGAATTGAACCCGGAACACTCTACCACTGACCTACATCCCTACTCATCACCCCCCACCCCAGGGTCTTGCTAAATTGATGAGGCTGGCCTCAAACTTGTGATCCTCCTGCCTCAGCCTCCCGAGTTGCTGGGATTACAGGCGTGTGCCACTGTGCCCAGCCAATATACACACCTTGTTTTAAGAGTGAGGTGCAAATGTAATCCTATACCCAACTGGACTAACTGCTAACCACTAAATACAGATAAACTTATGAACTGATTTTAAATGTAACATTTAACAGACTCCTTGCATTTGCCTGTAGATATATGATAGATGGCTAAAGCAGGATTACAAACATCACATCTCTGCCTCCATTTTGCACCAGCCTCCTTTGAGTCATGTTGAAGCCAGATTTAAAGATAGGTAGTTAGTGTAGTTAAGTAAATTGGGTTTAAAAAAGAAAATGGAGTCTAATAAAAATGGAGTTCTAGCTGAGTCTGGGAAATCAGAGACCACCACCTGAGAAACTGAAATGCTAATGTCCTCAAGGTCCCCAACCATCCTAAAGAAATGTTAATGAAGCAGCTCTGAGCAAAACAGAGATATGCTTATCAAATTACCCTAGGCCCTTCCTGCCCAGATCACTCCTCCCCCGCCCCATGGGCCCACCTGTCTTCCACCTTTTGGCTTTCCCATCACTGGCAGGATCGAAGGAGATAAACAAAATCAAGGACAGGAATGTGAGAAGACAAAAGACCTTAGACCTAAAAGGGAGAAGACCTCCCCCCTCATGGGTCCCCTTCTCCCTACTGGAGGGGGGGGTGTCTTTTCTGCTGTCCTTTAATTTTCCACTCTGCACTTGCTTATACTTCAACATTCGGGGAAGCAAGGACTCCTCACAGTAAACGGCTGTAACAATGTCGGATTAATAAATATATATTTATATTTTTTGGTACTGAGGATTGAATCCAGGGGCGTTTTACCACTGAACTATATCCCCAGCCCTTTTATTTTTTGACACAGGGTCTCAATCCCTACGACTGGCCTCAAACTCTTGATTATCCTGTATCAGCCTCCCCAGGTCAACAGGAATGCACACCCTCCACCCCACCAGCTCAGGACAAGATTAGGGGAAAGCTACCTCCAGGCAACAGCAACTTTCTCAGGCAGACAGGGCCTGGCCAGACCCATCCAGATAAAGCTGGACCAGATCACATCTGCCCAAGGTCACTTGCTCTAGAAGCTATGCAAACCCTTACCACACCCTTCATTTCCCTTTGTATACAACCTCAAAGTCATTGTCAGCTCCTCCTCAGAGACAGGGCTAAGGACTCAGGTCCCCTTGTCTTCCTAGTGTAACTACATTTCCTTTCATGCTTTTCACCACCTTTTTCTCTCTGAGTTTCTGAGTGGAGGGACCCAATTTGTGGAGTCCCCAGAGTCAGGTATCTGGCCTTGGACCCTATAGCAATATCACTCACATTTACAAACTAATCACTCCTGGTATTATAAACCTCCTTTTGTTGGCCTCAAGGACACACACACAAAATCAGTAAAGTGAAACTCCACCACAACCAGAGAAATGATTTCAAATGGATATATTCATAGTAACAAAACAACCATTAGCTCAGTGCCACCAAGTTAGCTGCTATTATGGACAGTATGCACGGCCTGAAGCAGAACTGAAATCTAGATTTCCCCAGCCCTGAATTTGTTGTTAAAGTATCCTTGTAACCCCGTGCAATGGCACAAGCCTGTAATACTAAACCCAGTGATTTGGGAGGTTAAGGAGTGGGATGGGAGGTGTTTTCAAACTTGGAGGCCAGACTGGGCAATTTAGCAAGACCCTTTCTCAAACAAAAAGGGCGGGGAATGTAGCTCAGTGAGACTGTGCTGCTACTGGGTTCAATCCCTAGTACTGCTAAAAAAAAAAAAAAAAAAAAAAAAACTCTTCCATACTATTTTTTCATTCAACATATCTAAAGTCTATTCAATTTTACCACTAACGGTTTTCAGAGAACAAAAAACAGTTTTAAACTCAGAAAGAAGTGGGTTTCTAAATGGCTTACCCCAAAACAAGTTAGGGCTAAATGCAGTTTTGCATCTATAATTTTCTCATATATTTATCTGTATTGCTTTTATTTTATTTTTGGGTGCCATGGATTGAACCCAGAGCTTAACCACTGAGCTACATCCCCAGCCTTTATATTTTTTATTCTGAGACAGGGTCTCAGTTGCTTAGGGCCTCGCTGTGTTGCTGAGGTTGGCTCTGAACACCTAACACTCCTGCTGTAACAGTGGTCCATTTTATGCTCTTGCTGATCTGCCACTGCGACTTTTCTTTTTTTGTGTGTGTGTGTGTGTGTGTGTGTGTGTGTTGGGGGATACCAGGGATTGAACTGTAAAATTGCTCTCTTTGGTTTCCATTTTTCCTGGGCAACATACCTTGTCAGAGATTGATTGTCTAGACATTAGTAACCATTCTCTAATATGTACTCAAATAGGGTCATCATGACCCCATTCCCTTCACTTGATCGTTGCTATATCAACCTGGAAAGTCTCATGGGAAATATTATTGTACCTATTGCTTTGTCTTGCTAACTGCCTAGATTCAGCTTCTGTACAGTGGCTTGCTTGCATTGGCTGAAACCCTACAATTGAATATTCCGCCCTCTGTGATTTTGCTCTTTATAAACCCTTGAAAAATCACTGCCTGTGCGCCATCTTGTCACACTATGTGATGTGTGAGGATGGTGGCCGCTGATAAGCTTAATAAAGGCTTTTTATTGGCTCAAGTGTGATGTGGCTTGGAGTTTTGATTGGCATTATGCTGGATACAACATTTTTGGTACAACAGAACTCAGGGACACTCAACCACTGAGCCACATCCCTAGCACTTTTTTTGTATTTTATTAGAGACAGGGTCTCACTGAGTTGCTAAGTGCCTACTGCAACTTATTTTTAAAAACAGAAGTGTTTCCTTCTCTTCCTCGCCCTCCCCCTCTTAATGTCTACCCCTCTTTAACTCTGGGAAAACAGGATTACCTTTCTTCCCTATCAGAGGTAGAGTTATCTGTCCTTGAGCACACACCCATCACAGGAACTAGGTAATTCAGATTTGGGGAATGGCACCAGAAGATCTCAGAAATGACTATCTTCCAAATAGACAAGTGAATTACAAACTCCAACAGGGAATATGTAGAATGTAGCCTTCGAATGATCTCTTTAAAAACCCCATGCTCCTGCTGATGGGCAAAACCAGCCTCTGGGATAGGAGTCCCCTGTGTCTCTCCTTTGCTAGCAAAGCAATAAAACTTCTTTTTCCTTTTTCTCAAAACCATGTCCTTGTTATTGGGTTGGCATCAGGGACAAGGACAGAGCTTTCAGTTAACACTGCCTCAGCCTCCCAAGTCACTAAGATTATAGGCACACACCATCACACCAGACTGTTGCTTTTATTTTTAAATGTCAGAGTTATACTTTGATTGACTTTAATGGAGGCAAAAAGTTTATCAGTTTGTTTGTCTTCAAATGAAAAGGCTTCACTTTAGTTGACAAAAACTTATTGAAGACACAAACTTAGAAAAGTGACTCGCTAGTGGGGGCTGCAGGTGTATATTCTTCCTATTGGTTTGAAAGGAGAGGAGTCTGGATGTGACCAGCAATGAAAGATATAGACGCTAACAGGTTCTCAGCTACACAGGAAAACTTCCTTGTCACTAACACAATGATCTATGCGTCAAACTAGGAGGGGAAAAAAAAGGTCTTACAATATAGAATAATGGTCATTCTCACCTGCATAAATGAGCAGACAGGTCAGGGAACAGAGCAGTTCCAGGGCCAGGATGGCCAGAATGAGGTCAAGGTACAACCTGCTGGGCTCAGGAAAAGAATGCTGCATGCACAGGATGAGGAGAAGCATCGTGTTGCCTGAGGAGAAAAACACAGCATGAAGTGAGAAAAGTGTAGTCAGTCTTCATCCATATATAACTGGTCTTTGGTTCTTGGCATAGAGCTTTGGAAAAAACCCTTGTAATTTCCTAAGTGACATGAGCAACACCTTTTGTTATAATTGGTTTCTGCACAGTTCCTAAAAACCCTTGCAATGTCCTAATGTAACAGTGGTTCACTTTATGCTTTGAACATAGCCCTTGGTGCTCTGCCACTCCAACTTATTTTTAAAACAAACGTGTTTCTTGCTCTTCCTCTCGCCCTGCCCTGCTCCTCCCTAATCACAGGAGAAACAGGATTGATTACCTTTCTTCCATCAGAGGCAGAAGCAGAGTCCAAGGCAGAGTTATCTGTCCTTGAGCACACACCCATCACAGGAACTAAGTAATTCAGATTTTGGGAATGCAGAGAATCTCAGAAATGATTCTCTCTCAAATTAACAAATGAATGTAGCCTTTGAATTATCTCTTTAAAAAAAAAAAAAAAAAAATCATCCCACAGATGGGTGGAATCACAACCTCTAGGACAGGGATTTCAGTTTTGCTAGCAAAGCAATAAAACTTCTTTTTCTGCTGGGCACAGTGGCTCACACCTGTAATCCCAGCACTTGGGAGGCTGAGGCAGGAGGAGGATGAGTTCAAAGTCAGCCTCAGCAAAGTTGAGGCACTAAGGAACTCAGCGAGACCCCGTCTTTAAATAAAATACAAAACTGGGCTGGGGATGTGGCCCAGTGGTCGAGTACCCCTGGTTCAATCCCCGGTATTTAAAAAAAAAAAAAAAAAAATTTTTTTTTTTTCCTTTTTCTTTTTCTCAAAACCATGTCCTCCTTATTGGATTGGCATCAGGGACAAGGACTAAACTTTTGGGAACAATATTACCAATTTCTACTAAACCACCCATTCAGCCTATTTCCTTTTTTTTCCCTTTAATTCTAGCTGGGCATGGTGGCATATGCCTGTAATCCCAGCATTTTGAGAGGCTGAGCAGGAGGATCACAAGTTTGAGGTCAGCCTTAGCAATCTAGGGAGGCCTTAAGCAATTTGGTGAGACCCTATCTCAAAATAAAAAGCAAAAAGGGCTGCTGGTATAGTTCCGTGGTAAAGCAACCCTGAGTTCCATCTCCAGTACCTAAAAACAAAACAAAAATTCTTTTTAATTAATGAATTATTGTGGTGCTGAGGATTGAACTCAGGTGTCAAGCATTCTAGCAAGCGTTCTACCACTAAGCTACATCCCAGCCCTACTTGTTTTTTTTTCTTTTGGTACCAGGGATTGAACCTAGGGGCACTTACTTAACCTCTGAACCACATCCCCACCCCTTTTTATATTTTATTTAAAGAGCGGGCCACACTCAATTGCTGAGGCTGGCTTGGAACTTGCAGTCCTCCTGCCTCAGCCTTCTGAGCTGCTAAACTTATAGGTGTGCACCACTGCTCCTGGCTATTATTATTTATGTGGTAGTGGGGATTGAACCCAGGGCCTTGTACATGTGAGGGAAGCACTCTACCAAGTGAGCTATATCCCCAGTCCTCCCTTGTAGCTTTGAAACATATTTTTTTCCCAGTCTTCTTTTCCCTAAACTTCTTCCTGATCTCCTCCCTGATCTTTTCCTTCTTGATCTCTCTTCCCTAATCTCACTTTCTCTGAATCACTTCTATGAAAGCCCCATTCCTGAGGATGGGCAGAATCACAGCCTTTGGGACAGGAGTCCCCTGTGTTTCTCCTTTGCTAGCAAAACAATAAAATTTCTTTTTCCTTTTTCTCAAAACTAAGCTTTTGGCAATCATTTGCCCTTTTACTCTGAAGAATGTCAAAGAAAACTTTAGGGGCAAAAGTGATTCTTTCCTAAACTTATTTAGCATATTTATCTAAATCTGATGTAGGGGAAAAAACGTGGTTCATTTAGTTTTCTCCTATTTACACAAAAGGAATGACTCTCAGCCAAAGAGACTTTTTTTTTTTTTTTTTTTTTTTTTTTTGGTGGTGCTGGGGATTGAACCCAGGGCCTTTTACTTTCTAGGTAAGCACTCTACCAACTGAGCTATATCCCCAGTCCCCCAAAGAGGCATTTTTAAAGGACCTATCAAAACTAATTACTTAGCCAGGTGCAGTGGTACAAGTCTGTAATCCCAGCACCTGGGGAGGCTGAGGTAGGAGGATAGTGAGTTCAAAGCCAGCCCTCAGCAAGTGAGGTGCTAAGCAACTCAGTGAGACCCGGTCTCTAAATAAAATACAAAATAAGGCTAGGGATGTGGCTTAGTGGTCGAGTGCCCCTGAGTTCAATCCCTGATAACCCCCCCCCCCAAAAAAAAAAAAAAAAAAAAAACTAATTACACAAAGCCCTATTCCTTCCCCTTACACTCTTTGTAACTTAGTTTTTTGTGAATGGGACAAATAGTTTTACACATTAAGATAAACAGACAAACACAGTACTAAGAAAACCTCTGCACAGAAATGGAACAGCATGCAGAGGATTTAAGGTACTGAGCAATGCCACATGCCAGCACCCTGGTGGGTCCGGCTGTGACTGGGAGTTTATGGGGCATGAAATCTGCAGCCTGGAGGGAGACAGGCATGCTAAAGCAAAACATTCCCTAAAATGGTAAATGCTGTGGATGGCACACAAGACCTCTCAGCGAGGAAGTAAGTACTGCCCAGCACAATATCTTAGTTCAGACCCAGATCCTTGCCCTGGGGTAGTATAGCAGCCTGCTTAACTGCCCTCTCCAGCCATGGCCAGACTGACCTTTCCAACTCTCAATACTCTCAGCAAAGTGCTCCCTTCCATGGCTGCCTCTCTCTAAACTTGTGGCAACCCTCATGATCTGGCCATGGATGACTTCTTCAGGTCATTCTTCATGGCTTAAACTCCTGAGCCCACTCCCTCAGAGCTCAACAGAAGTAGGGCAGTGCACAAGCCTGTAATCCTGGCAACCCAGGAGGCTGAGGTTGGAGGATCTCAAGTTCAAATCAGCCTCAACAATTCAGTGAGTTAAGCATCTTAGTGAGACCCAATCTCAAAATAAAAAAAGGCTGGGAATGTGGTTCAGTGGTAAAGTACTCCTGGGTTCAATCCCTGGTGCCCCCCCCCCCCCAAAAAAAAGCTCATCAGTTCCTCAGAAACTTTCTACATGACAATATACAACCAGTTTTGTTTGCTTTGTAATTGCTTTTATAACCACAGACATAGCCTGTTTCTTGTTTCATTTGCCTTTAAATGAGAAAAAAAAATATTAGAACTGGTCATGGTGTTATATGCCTGAAATCCCAGACTCAGGAGGCTGAGAAGGGAGGATCTCAAGTTCAAGACCAGCCTGGGTAACTTAGTGAGATCCTGTCTCAATATAAAATAAAAAGGCCTAGGGATGCTGCTCAGTGGCAGATCAGTTACCTAGCATGTGCAAGGCCCTGTTCAAATGCCAGAACAGCAAAAAAATGAAATAAAAGTACTTGGAAAAAATGAGCTCCTATGGGCTGATATATAGCTCAGTGGTGGAACTATCATGTGCAAGGCCCTGAAGTTCAATTCCTAAAACTGAAAATAACAAGAAAAAATATCACAGAAAGCCCTGGACTCTTCTACTATGAAACTAGAGAAATAATACTGAGCACACAGGGTTTTTGGAGGAAATGACCTGACAATGCCTAAGTATTCAGCAAGTGATATATATCATTAGTATAACAATAATTCTGGGAGTTAAGGGTGTGGCTTAGTGGTAGAGGTTTTTCTGTAAGACAGCCCTGGGCTCTCCTGAGGAATGTGAGGCCCAAGAGAGGGAAGAGTGTACAGGACACAGTCACCATGTCCTTGGGCATGCCTTCCTTCTTTTTCCAAAATAAGAAAAAAAAATTAAAGAAAGTAGTTTGGCACCTATAATTCTAGCTACTAGGAAGGCTGAGGGAGGAGAATCTTAAGTTCAAGGATAGTTCAAGGATCCTGTCTGAAAATAAAAAGCATTAGAGATATAGTTCAATGGTAGAGCACTTGCTTGTATGTGCAAGATCCTGGGTTCAATCCCCAGTACTGCCAAAAAAAAAAAAAAAAAAATCTACTCGTTAAAAACAGATCATAATTAAGAGTCACATACCCAGCAACTCAAGAAGCTGAGGCAAGGGGATTACAGGTTCAAGGCCAGTTTGGCAACTTAGGGAGACCCTGTCTCAAAAAAAAACAAATGGACTAGGGATGTAGCTCCATGATAAAATGCTCCATGTTCAATCCCCAGTACCGCCCCACCCCCCCCAAAATCACATGTCTAACAAGAATGTGAAAGTCAGATTTTAGAGAGGTAAAGATCAGGTGATCTCTTTGTGGGCCTCAAAAATACTATTTCAAAGACCATCATTTGAGAAATAGTATTATTTGGTGACAGAGATAAGATCTGTCTTATCTTAAAAGCAAAGGCCTTTGCTTTTATCTTTATGTTATAGTGACATCTTCTGGCCAAAAAAAGTGTTACACATTAACAGTTGAACAGCTGAACATGGAAACCAAGCTCATCTTCAAAAGAGGCAGGAAGCAATAAGAACCTCCTCCCAGTGGAAGATCAACCAAGATCACCATCTCCATGAATATTTCTCTCTCCTGGACTGGGGGGCAGGGATGAGCTTGTAGCTTGCCCTTTAAGATAGTGCACTCACAAAACACACAAGAAAAATAAAAGTTGGATTCCGTAGGATTGTTTTTCTGGGGAAAAATGAATTTTTCTCTTCTTTGTTCATTTTTTGTGATACTGAGGACTGAACTTGGGGCCTGTACATGATAAGCACTGAGCTACATCGCAAATTTTTTTTGTACCAGGTATTGAACCCAGGGACACTCGGCCTCTGAGCCACATCCCCAGCCCTATTTTGTATTTTATTTAGAGACAGGGTCTAACTGAGTTGCTTAGTGCCTCACTTTTGCTGAGGCTGGCTTTGAATTCATGATCCTCCTGCCTCAGCCTCCTGAGTCACTGGGATTACAGGCGTGCACCATCATGCAGGGCTCCATTTGTTTTTTGTACTGGGACTCAAACCCAGGGGTGCTTTGTCACTAAGCTTATCTACAGTCCTTTTTATTTTTTATATTGAGACCCTGTCTTAAATTGCCCAGGCTAGAGGCTGGGATGTGGCTCAGCAGTAGGGCGCTGGCCTAGCACGTGTGCGGCCCGGGTTCGATCCTCAGCACCATATAAAAGTGCATTGTGTACAACTAAAAGAAAATATTAAAAAAAAAAAAATCTTAAAAAAATTGCCCAGGCTAACCTCAAATTTATAATCCTCCTGCTTCAGTTTCCCAAATCACTGTGATTACAGGTATGCAGCACTGCACCCAACTGCCAGCCTATATTTTTATGTTTAGGCAGGGTTTTGCTAAATTGCCCAGGCTGGCCTCGAATATGAAATTCTCCTGCCTCAGCCTCTCAGGTAGCTGGGATTATAGGCTCAGCCAGACCCAGCTAGAAAATGATTAATCTGGATTCAGAATATTTAAATGTTTACTCTGGACTCCAACTGAGGTTCTTCTAAAAAGGTAAGTGAAGGGCTGGAGTTTTGGCTCAGTGGCAGAGTGTCTGCCTCGCACAAGTGATGCACTGGGTTTGATCCTCAGCACCACATAAAAAATATAATAAAGATATTGTGTCCACGTATACTAAGAAAATATTTAAAAGGTTAAAAGTGCCTAAAAAGTTCAGTTTTCTTTCATAAGCCTTTAAAATGTCTGCAACAATCAAGAAAAGCAAGCATTGTTGTATTCTAAGTCCTAAATGAAGCTTCTGATCATACCTTCATAAATTAGGACCTGTGTGTTTTATAAGTTTTATTTTGGATACTAGGATTATTGTTGTTTGGACCAGGGATCGAATCCAGGGGCACTTAACCACTGAGCCACATCCCCAGTCCTTTTTAATTTTCATTTTTGAGACAGGGTGTCTCTGAGTTACTGAGGCTGGCCTTGAACTTGTGATCCTCCTGGCTTAGCTTCCCAAGTTGCTGGGATTACAGGTAAGCAGCAATGCACCCGGCTACTGGATACTGTATTTTTATATGACAATCTCTCTTTCCTAAGAACTTATTATCTCCTACTGCAGGAAAATTGCTTTCATTAAACAACAACAACAAAACCCTCTTTTTAGTTTCAGAAGTATCAAACAGCAATAGCATTTATATCTTCTTGAGCTGAATAAATCTGATACCAAAAAGGGGGGAAATTCTACATTGTACACAGGGATACAGATACCATGTCCACAACAAATGCAAATTTCAAGTGAAAACCAAGTGTGTAAGAAAACCAGACAGTGGCCATGACACACATCACTCTCACTACAATGAAAGAATATAGTGGGTCATAAATCCAACTTCCTATGTCCTTTCTGCTGTCATTTGGCCACTCAAGGCACAGAGATGCCAAGAGAGCGGGCTTACCGGTGGAGTGTGTCACCAGGGCGAGGCTCTTCAGATGCCTTGTGGCGCGGTAGATCTGGTTATAGCCGCGGCTTCTCACTTTGCTGTGGTGATACTGAATGTAGCGTTCGAGAAGTAAGTGCAGAATCCACAAAATGACTTTTCCTAGGATTATGACTGTCTGAACTTTCAGGGGGTTGGTGTAGTTTCCAGGGCACTTGTCCTCGTTTGGGTCAGGGTAAGAACAAAGCACACCTGTCAAGAATGCTAAAACAACAAACACAACCTGACGGAAAGGAAAGCAGCAGGATGAATACTCAATGTATGGAATTTGGAAACAATAATTGCCACCCCAGGAAACACTCTTGCACCCATGATTCCTACTATCCTATTTTTAAAAATGAGTGAAGGCTGAGCGCAGTGGCGCACGCCTGTAATCCCAGCACTTGGGAGGCTGAGGCAGGAGGATCACAAGTTCAAAGCCAGCCTCAGCAATGGTAAGGCACTTAGCAACTCAGTGAGACCCTGTCTCTAATAAAATACAAAAAAGGGCTGGGGATGTGGCCCAGTGGTCAAGTGCCCCCGAGTTCAATCCCCAGTACCATTTTTACAAACTTGGAAAAATAAAGTCACAAATAAAACAAAAATCACCCCAAATCCAACTAAAAGAGATGCGCATGTAATATTAGCTCAACAGTCTCTCTCTCGCTATCTCTTTTATTAAAGAGTTTTAAAAAAGTGGGCTGGGGTTGTGACTCAGCGTCAGAGAGCTCGCCTGGCACATGCGCGGCCTGGGTTCGATCCTCAGCACCACATATAAATAAACCCATTGTGTACAGCTAAAGCAAATAAATATTTTTAAAAAAAGTTTAAAAACTAAATTATCTCAAAGGTAACTAATAATCATGGTTTAAAAGAGTTCAGCTGAGTGTGGTGGTGCACACATTTAATCTCAGTGACTTGGGAGGTTGAGGCAGGAGGATTGAAAGTTTGAGGCCAGCTTCAGCAACTTAGTAAGACCCTATTTCAAAGTAAAAAATAAAAAGGTCTGGGAATGTGGCTCAGTGGTAAAGTGCCTCTGGATTCAATCCCTGGTACAAAAGAAAAAAAGTTTAAATGACTGGTGCTAGAATACAGACACACAGACTTACTTCAAAACTGCTAACTAGGGCTGGGGTTGTGGCTCAGTGGTAAAGCATTTGCCTAGCACATTATGAGGCACTGGATTCAATCCTTAGCCTCCATAAAAATAAAGAAAATAAAGGTATTGTATCCATAAAAAAATTGCTAACTAAACTGTGAATTGTTTTTGGAGAATAATTTGGAAATGTCTTGACCCAGAAAACTTACTTGAAGGTCTCTATTGCTCCAAAGTAAAAGTTCAAGTACCTAGAATACAGGGATACAAATATAGTACTTCCTATATTTGCAAAAACCTGGAATTGTCCATATATATGCCCATCTACTGTGAAAAATGCTTAAATATCCACCCATGTTACAGAATATTATGCACCTGCACAAGAATTAACTAAGCACTGGGCACAGTGATGCATGCCAGCGATCTCAGACTCAGGAGGCTGACACAGGAGGATTGTAAATTTGAGGCCAGCCTTGGCAGCTTAGTGAGGCCCTAAGCAACTTAGATCCTGTCTCAAAAATAAAAAAGACTGGGCTGGGGTTGTGGCTCAGCGGTAGATCGCTCGCCTAGCATGTGCGCGGCCCGGGTTCGATCCTCAGCACCACGTAAACATAAATGCATTGCATTGTGTACAACTAAAGGAAATAAATATTAAAAATAAATAAAAAAGACTGGGGAATGGAGCTCAGTGGCAAAGCACCGCAAGGTTCAGTCCCCAGTACAATAAAACAAAAAGAACTATGTATTGGTTTGCCTATCTATAACATGTTAAGATTAAGGAAGCTTGATAGAAATGCACATACTGGAGCCTGCCCTAATCCTCTTTAAACCAGAATCTCTTGGGATGCAGACCAGAAATCTGTCTTTTCACAAGCCTGTCAGCAGAGTCTGATGTGTGGTGAATCTGAGAAACACTGTCAGATAGAAACAAATACCGGGGCTGGGGATGTAGTTTCATGGTAGAGCACTTGTCTAGCACACATGAGGCCCTAAATTCAATCCTGAACACAGCACAAGGGGTGGGTGGGGAGAGCAAAAAATACAGTATAATCCAATTTTTTTTGGTACCCTGGATTGAACTCAGAGGCACTAAGCGACCTCCCCAGCCCTATTTTGTATTTTATTTAGACACAGGGTCTCACCGAGTTGTTTGGTGCTTCAGCAATGGTGAGGCACTGGCTTTGAACTCATGATCCTCCTATTGCAGCCTCCTGAGCTGCTGGGATTACAGGCATGTGCCATTGTGCCCAGCGATCCAATTAAAAACAAAAGAAGTGGGGTAAATCCCTTTGTATAGGTGCTAATATCTTTGTATATATTTGCATGGTTTTTATTTATTAATTTTTGTACTGAAGATTGAACTCAGGGGCACGTAACCACTGAGCCACATCCTCAGCACCACCCCCCCTTTTTTGGTATTTTATTTAGAGAGAGGGGCTCAGTGAGTTGCTTAGTGCTGAGGCTGGCTTTGAAATCAATCCTCTGGCCTCAGCCTCTTGAACTGCTGGGATTAAAGTTGTACAACATCATGCCTGGCTTTATTTTTGTAGTACTGGGGATTGAACTCAGAGATACTCCACCACTGAGCTACACTCCTAGTCCTATTTTAAATTTTGAGACAGGGTCTAAGTTGCCAACACTGTCCTTGAATCTGAAATCCTCCTGCATTAGCCTCCAGTTCCTGAATTACAGGTGTGCACCACTGCATCCAGCGATATTTACATGAATTTAACAAAAGGCAGTGAAGGATATCAAGAAACTGAATCCATATCAAGGACAAGATTATGACTTTACCTTTTTACTTTAGTGATGCTTACTTGTTACAACAAGGATATATGATTTTGTGATTTTTAAAAAATCAAATTTAGGGCTGGGGTTGTGGCTCAGCGGCAGAGCGCTCGCCTAGCACATGCACGGCCTGGGTTCGATCCTCAGCACCACATAAACATAAATGCATTGCATTGTGTACAACTAAAGCAAATAAATAAATATTAAAAAAATGTATGCATTAAAAAAAAAATCAAATTTAACAGTGGACATAGTAGTGTACGCTTGTAAACCCAGAGATTCAGGAGCCTGAGGCCTGGGGATCAAAAGCTTGAGGCCAGCCTCAACAGTTTAATGAGGTCTTAAAGCAACATATCGAGAACTTATCTCAAAATTAAAAGGGCTGGGGATGTAGGTAAAAGGTAAAGCACCCCTAGGTTCAATCCCCAGCACTAAAATGAAAATAAACTTAAAAACATGGGGAGCATAGGAGGATTAGAGGAACACTAGAATGGCCAATAGGGAGGGAGGGGAAGGGAGAGGGCAAAAGGGTCAAGGAAAAAAAAAAAAAGATGGTAGAATGAGATGGATGTCATTACCCTAAGTGCATGTATGAAGTCACGAATGGTGTGAATATACTTTGTATACCAGAGATATGTAAAAATGTGCTCTACAAGTATAATATGAAATGTAATACATTCTGCTGTCATTTCTAACAACTTAGAATAAAAAATAAATTTGGAAAAAAAAAAATCATTAACCTGGACGCCATGACAATGGCACATACCTGTAATCTCTGCTACTTGGGTGGCTGATGCAGGAGGATCACACACTGAAGGCCAGCCTCTGCAACATAGCAAGACTGTCTCAAAATAATCCGCCCCTCCCCACCCATCCCTTGATAATGGTGATTGAAATCCAGGGGTGCTTTACCACGGAGCTACATCCCCAGCCTTTTTTTTTTTTTTTTAAGACAGGGTCTTGCTAAATTGCCATATACCTATAATCCCAGGAATTCAGAAGGCTAAGGCAGGAGGATCGAAAGTTTGAGGCCAGTCTCAGCAATTTGGTGAGACCCTAAGCAACTTAAGGAGATCCTAACTCAATGCTGGTCTCCTGTGTCAAAAAATGATTTGGGATGTAGCTCAGCAGTAGAGTACATTCAATCCCTGGTACTGCAAAGAGGAAAAAAAAAAAAAGCTATCATCAGCAATCACTGCTAAGCATCTAAAAGCCAGCAACATGAGCACAAAATAAATTTATTAAAATGCATAACACAAGCCGGGCGCAGTGGCGCACGCCTGTAATCCCAGCACTTTGGGAGGCTGAGGCAGGAGGATCGCGAGTTCAAAGCCAGCCTCAGCAATGGCGGGGCACTTGACACTGTCTCTAATAAAATACAAAAAAGGGCTGGGGATGTGGCCCAGTGGTCGAGTGCCCCCGAGTTCAATCCCCGGTACCAAAAAAAAAAAAAGCATAATACATGGCTGGGGTTGTAGCTCAGTGACAGAATGCTCAAGTGTAAGGCACAGGGTTCAATTCTTGGCACCACATAATAAGTAAAATAAAGATCCATTGACAACTAAGAAAGTATTTTTAAAAATGCATAAAACAGCCAGGTGTACCAACACATACCTGTAATCCCACCTACTTGGGAAGCTAAAGCAAGAGGATAGTAAAATGGAAGCTAGCCTAGACAACTCCATGAAAACATGTCTTTAAAAAAAAGAGGGGCAGGGCTGGGGATATTAAGTAGATCAGTAGTAGAGTGCTCCTGGCTTCAATCCCTAGTACCACAAAAAAGTAAAAACAAAAAAACACAATATTTGTCAAAGTGATTTGTCAATAGTAATATCCAGAGGTAAGTATTACAATTCAAAAGATTACCACCACAAATCAAAATGTTGAAAAGTTAATATATTCCCTATATACAGTGTACACTGAACCCAAGAACCATAAAATACATTAACTTTTCTATTTTTTGATGGTCCCAGAGATTGAAACCAGGGTCTTACGCATACTAGGCAAGTACTCTACCACTGAGATACATCCCTAGCCCTTTTTATTATTTGTTCTTTCTTTTTATTAGTTTGTTACTCAATCTTCCTGCCTCAGCCTTATGAGTAGCTGGGATTACAGGGGTGTGCCACCACACCTTGCACCCCCATTTTTTTTTTTTTTTTTTTTTGAGACACAGTCTTGCTGTTGCCCAGACTGCTCTGGAACTCCTGGGCTCAAATAATCCTCTCACTTTAGCCTCCCAAATAGAACTACATGCACAAGCCACTACACCTGGCAAATTTTCTTGCCTTTAAAAAACAAACAAAAAAAAAAAAACCCAAAACCCCACTTTTGTTAGTCTCAAAATAAAGGCAACCAATCAATCCCACAGCATCAAAGACATTTAATATGAAAAGCCTTTAAAAAGTGATGTGTTTATGTTTCTTATGTAACTGAAGACTGCACTATTCAGTAAAAGAAAGAAGCTGATACACCCCTGCACGTGGCAGTGATCAGGCAGGTGGTGTTTCAGCTGAGATCGGGTGTTCAGGAAGTCGTGGCAGAGTCATTTCACACCCAGAGAGCCCTGCAAGGAAAACAGATGCAATCTCTCTCAGTGGTTCAGTTCTAAGTACAAGTCTCTGACCATGTGCCTCGCTGGAGGGGCATTCCAGTTGCAGGGGAACCTGAGAAACTTGTTGGGGCTTGCAGCTTCTGCAGACAGGCAGGCACTTTGGATGGGGGCTGGACCATCAGCTGGGCCCCATCAATCCCTATTACCCTCAAAACCCAAAGAACAGGGAAAATTGGCCTTTTTTTTTTAATATTTATTTGCTTTTAGTTGTACACAATGCATGTATTTTTACGTGGTGCTGAGGATCGAACCCAGGTCGCGCATGTGCTAGGTCGCGCATGTGCTAGGCGAGCGACCTACCGCTGAGCCACATCCCAGCCCCGGCCTTTTCTTTTAACTTGGTGGGGCAGCGGGAATTGGGGATAGAACTCAGGGGCACTTTACTCCGGAGTTACATCCTCTTTCTGGCTTTTTAAAAAAAATTTTGAGATGGGATCTTATTAAATTGTGAAGGCTGGCCCCAAACTTACTTGCGATCCTCCTCCCTCAGCCTCCCAAGTCACTGGGATTATAGGTGTATGCCACCATACTTGGCCAAGGAAATGGCTTCATGGACAGAGCAGAGCCATCACCAGCAAGGCCTACTTTCACATTTGTTATTTTATCTTCATACAAACATGGAGCAGTGTTGTTCACAGTGTTCTGCTGCAACTTGATTTTTCTGCTTCACATTATTTCCTAGGTGTAGGTAAACTGATAAATTCCTGTGTGTGTATACTTATTTGCATTTTTGTTTTTTGTAACTAAAAAAGTAATGCATGTACATGGTAAAAAAAAAAATCTAATGGTAATACAAAAAGTAAACAATAAAATGTTAGTGTCATTTCCACCAACATCTTCAGCCTCCAATTCAGTGGCAACCTACATCAACAAGGTCTATGACTACTCTAAAAATATCCTGATATTTAGGAATACGTATACACATCAGCCCTTTCTTCTCCGCACACCCTCCCCACTTTTTTTTCTTTTTGGTACCAGGGATTGAATTCAGAAGCACTCAACCACTGGGACACTGGATCCTCTTGCCTCAGCCTCCCAAGTGCTGGGATTACAGGCATGTGCCACTGTGCCCGGCTTGCAGTCTTAATATGATAGTCAACATTGCTACTAACAATATCCTTGCACTTGTTCAAATATATCTATTATAAATTCTCTCAAGTACAGGTATGATCAAAAAAGTATGTAGATTCTAAATATTGACAAATAACTCCAAGTGCCCTCTAAAGAGTTTATATATATTTTTTAAGGACCTCACCCTGGAGAGATCCCCCTCTGCCAACTTACATGGATAAACAGAAGAAGATTTGCTATGATGACTGTAGGAAGAGGGTGGAATCTGGGTCTAAAATGAGCTTGTAATGAGTGATGTGGGAGAAGCTGGGCATCCAGAAGAGGGTCATCGTCAATACTTTGGATAATGTCCAAGGAACCCTGCAGTGCAAAAAATCAAGTTATAGTTACTACTTTCTGGATAATGTTTCCAAGACAAATCCACTCAACTATAATGCCTTTTGTGGTACCAGGGATTGAACTCGGAGGCACTCGTCCACTGGGTCACATCCCCAGCCCTTTTTCTATTTTATTTAGAGACAGGGTCTCACTGAGTTGCTAAGTGCCTCGCCATTGCTGAGGCTGGCTTTGAACTCGCGATCCTCCTGCCTCAGCCTCCCAAAGTGCTGGGATTACAGGCACTGGCTCAACTATAATGCTTTTAAAACTATGATAGAAGTTAGATGCAAAAGCACATACCCCTCCTACAGTCAAAATTAAAAAAATACTTTCTTCTAAATAACGATTATAAACAAGAATATTAAAATGTGTAGGGGAAATTTTAAAAATTTTTATTTTATTGGTACCGGGATTGAACTTGGGGGCACTCGACCACTGGGCCACATCCCCAGCCCTTTTTTTTGTATTTTATTAGAGAAAGGGTCTCACCGAGTTGCTAAGTGCCTCACCATTGCTGTGGCTGGCTTTGAACTCATAATCGTCCTGCCTCAGCCTCCCAAGTGCTGGGATTATAGACGTGTGCCACTGCACCCGGCAATTTTAAAATTTTTTTACTTTTTTTTTTTTTTTTTTAAACAGTATTGGGAATTGGACCCAGGGGCGCTTTACCACTGAGCTACATTCCCAGCTGTTTTAGTTAGCTTTTTTTGCCACTGTGGCTTAAAGGACCTGACCAGAACAACTGTAGAGGAGGAAAAGTTTACTTAGGGCTCACGGTTTCAGAGGTCTCAGTCCACAGCCGGCCAGCTCCCTTCCTCGTGGGCTCCAGGTGAGGCAGGACATCATGGCGGAAGAGTGTGGCAAAGGGAAGCAGTTCACAGGGCGATCAGAAAGCAGAAAGACTCTGCTCTCCAGATACAAAATATATACCCCATAGCCACGCCCCCCATCGAACTACTTCCTATGCCACACCCCACCTGCCTCCAGTTACCAGTTAATCCCACCAGGGATTAATTAACTGATTAGGTTAAGGCTAGTACCCAATCATTTCTCCTCCAAATTTTCTTGCAATGTCTCACACATGAGCTTTTTGGGGACACTTCACATCTAAACCATAATACTAGCCCATTATTTTTTGAGATGTGGTCTTTCTGAGTTGCTGAGACTAGCCTCAAACTTGTCATCCTACTGAATCAGTTTCCCAAAGATTGGGATGACAGGAGGGTGCCACAACTGGTGGGCACAGAAGGTCTGTTTTTTTTTTTGTGGTACCGGGGATTGAACTGAGGGGCACTCGACCACTGGGTCACATCCCCAGCCCTTTTTTGTATTTTATTTAGAGACAGGGTCTCACTGAGTTGCTAAGTGCCTCGCCATTGCTGAGGCTGGCTTTGAACTCGCGATCCTCCTGCCTCAGCCTCCCAAAGTGCTGGGATTACAGGCGTGCGCCACCGCGCCCGGCCAGAAGGTCTTTTTTTAAAAAAAAAATTTTTTTTTTTTTTTTGAAATTGGGAATTGAACCCAGGAGTGTTACCTCTGAACTTCATTGCCAAGACACAGTTTTGCTAAATTGCTTAAGATCTCACTGAGTTGCTGAGGCTGGACTTGAACTTGCAATTCTTCTGCCTTAGCCTCCTAAGCAGCTGGAAATACAGGCATGTGCCACCATGCCCACCCAGCTAGAGAAAATCTTAACTCAGTTATTTCTACAACTTACAAACAAGGTAACACATAGTGAGACTTAAATAAACCACTTCCTCATACCCTCAAAACTTAGATACTGATCAACTTTATTTATTTGGTATTAGGTGGGGACTGAATCCAAGGAAGCTTTACCACTGAGCTACTTGCCCTTTTTAATTTTTTATTTCAAAACAGGGCTTTGCTAAATTACCCAGGATGGCCTTGAATTTGCAATCCTCCTGCCTGCCTCAGCCTTCAGAGTGACTGGGATTACAGGTGTGCACCATCACGCCCCACTAGATAGCCTTTTGTTTTCTTGTGGCAAAAGCAGCTGAAATCTACTCATCTCAAATACAATTTTATTACCTGCAGTCTTCATGCTGTGCTTTATATTTCTAGAATTTTCATCCTACATATCTGCTACTTTCTTCCGACTTACATCTCCCCATTTCCAACCCACTATGGTGGCTTTTTTCTGAGTACTGAAGATTGAACTGAGTCACTCTATAACTGCCCTACATACATCCCAAGCCCTTTTTTTTTTTTTTTTTTTTTTTTTTTGTGGTACTGGGGATTGAACTCAGGGGCACTTGACCACTGGGTCACATCCCCAGCCCTTTTTTGTATTTTATTTAGAGACAGGGTCTCACTGAGTTGCTAAGTGCCTCGCCATTGCTGAGGCTGGCTTTGAACTCGCGATCCTCCTGCCTCAGCCTCCCAAAGTGCTGGGATTACAGGCGTGCGCCACCACGCCCGGCCCCTTTTTATTTTGAGACAGGGTTTTACTAAATTACTGAGGCTGACCTCAAACTTTTAATCCTCCTGCCTCAGCCTCCTGAGTCACTGGGATTATGAGCGTGTACCACCACATCTGGCTATGGTAGCAATTCTTTAAAGTGTCTCTCTGGTATTCCATAAAACTGAAAAACTGATGGAGACTTTTAAGAATGCTTAAAACAGGGAGGGGGTGTAGCTTAGTGGTAGAGAGCTTTCCTAGTATGTGTGAGGCTCCAAGTCCCATCCTCAGCAATACACACACACCTAAAAAAATAAACTTTCAGTCTTGTTAAGAATATTTTAGAGTACCAATGGAGGCAGATCATCCTGATGGACCTTCAAGGAGTCTTCAGTTTGTAGAAACCAGATTCTCAATTAAAAACAACTAGTTTTTTTAAAAACATATTTTTAGTTGTGGATGGACATAACTTTATTTATTTATTTATTTATTTGTGTGTGTGTGTGTGTGTGTGTGTGTGTGTGGTGATGAGGATCGAATCCAGTGCCTCACATGTGCTAGGCAAGTACTCTACCACTGAGCCACAACCCCAGCCCAGAAACAACTAGTTGGTTTTTTTTTTTTTTTCTTCCCTCTTCTTCTTTTGAGATGGGGGTCTCTCTGTGTTTTCCAGGCTGGTCTTGAACTCCTGGATTCAAAGGATACTGCTGCCTGAGCCTGACAAACGCTGACATTAAGGCCATGAGCTCAGAGGCCTAGCTTAAAAACAGCTAGTTGTAATGTCACTGAAGCAGCTGACAAAGATTGAGTTTGTGTGGGCTGTAACATAAAATTTTCAGTTAGTTATGTTTAAAGGTACTATCTTGACAGGTACAGTACTTCCAGGTCTCTCTTGCATACAAATGAGCCATAACAACTTCTCAAACTCAGACCCTTACTGAAAATTGTAATCTATAGGTGCTGTGCCTGAGGTAAAAGCATAGAAGATTACATTTTCACTGGGGTTACGGATAAAGACATGATAAACTAGGCAAGACAAGGACATGTAATGGAATATATTGCATGGAACACTACAGGGAAGCAGCTAATAAACAGGCAAATGAAAAAAGAGATGTTGCAACAGGGTTAGATCAGGTAACTGCATTAGAATGAGATGAAAATGAACTTTAGTGGGCAACCGAGGAGCCTGAAAACAGGATCCAGACACAGAATAAGGGAAAGATGGTGGAGGGGAGAGCTATTGGGCATTAAGACGACAAAAATGAATAACCAATCTGAAGCACAACCCAGATCTGGAGTGGGTTCCCCAATTTCCAGTCTCAGGCATCCAATGCTGCCCTGCAATTCTTCCTACTCTATGCCTACACAGCTTCCTGCTTCGGTAAAATTCTGATTATTTCTCCTCGTGACTCTTCTGCTTGGAGTTGTCATTTAGCCAATAATAGAGTCGTGAAAGCTCTGAGCATCCTTCCTTGACCAGATGGGGCAATTCTCAGCAGGGAGCCTTCCTGAATACCCCAAACCTGGATCACTCTAGCCCTCTATGCCTTCTAAAGCATTCTGTGCTCACCTGTACCATACTATTCAATAATGACCTTTGTATTTATCTGTCTTCCTCATTAGGCCTCATTTGACCATACTCCCCACCTTTTGTCATTGAACTCAATGGGCCACATCCCCAGCCTTTTTTGTATTTTATTGAGACAGGGTTCTCTCTGAGTTGCTAAGGGCCTCGCGATTCCTGAGCCTCCCAAAGTGCGATTACAGGCGTGCGCCACCGCGCCCGGCTTTTTGTCTTGTAGAATGCTAGCATCCAACAGTGTCTCATGGCCCCGCTCAGCAAACATTTGATGGTTGGATGAATGTCCCAAACCTGTCTTTGCAGTGTCTTCCATCTCAGCTATGGGTATCATGAGACTTGTGTGCTAATTGGGAGAGATAATCTGGGCAAGGGAAAGAGAATCAACTCTGACCCAAACTACTTTTCAGGATTTGTTTATTGCCATCTCTCCCTCCTGATGCTGATTACTGATTGTTCCCATCTCTCATGAAATGTTTGCAATCTCTATAGTGTCTCTACTTGTTCTTCCCCACCTGTCAAATACTTGTCACAGCAAATGCTGCCTTCTCTGTGACACTTTCCCAGCTTTTCACCTGACACTGTAGTTCTCACCTCTACAAAGTTCAAACTGGCTCTACTTTATATCTTTACTTCTGCGTAAGCTTTTGAACATATAGAAAAGAGTTATATTTTGTCTTTGCTTCTTATCTCTGTGTTGTTTCTGAATCAGTTTCAAATGACCCATTATAGGTCATATTTTCCTGTCTTTTGGCAAGCACCCCCACCCCCGTGGTACTGGGGATCAAACCCAGGGCCTGGCCCATGTGAGGCAAGCATTCTATTATTATCTATTGTTTCTGCCTATATACTGTCTCTTCCCTCTTCTTTTGTGACAGTGATGGTTTCCTTTGGTAACCCACTGCCATGTCTGCATTGTCTTATTAGGGACATCCTTCATATTTCCTTCACTCTCCTCAGGCCTAAGGGTAGTCACAGAACAGAGGATGGTTGGGCCAATCCACTCTGTGGGCAGGGAAGGAAAACCAGACCATGGCTGGGGTAGAATCATTCCAGAGTACACTGGAAAAGACTTCATTACTTAGATCTTTTGAGCTACTCTTGTTTGAGTCCTTTCAGAGGCCTTGGTGTTCCTGCACTATATCCTTTCAAATAAATCCTTGTCTTTGTAAATTAGCCATTAGTTTACTGCAAACAATGAATCTTAACTAATAACACAGTCTGACTCTTATGTCATTCAAGTTTCTGGTCCATAATTTTTAGCTATTTACTGAATACTAGAAATCATACATTAAGCCGGGTGCAGTGGCGCATGCCTGTAATTCCAGCACTTGGGAGGCTGAGGCAGGAGGATCACAAATTCAAAGCCAGCCTCAACAATGGCAAGGCACTTAGCAACTCAGTGAGACCCTGTCTCTAATAAAATACAAAAAAGGGTTGAGATGTGGCCCAGTGGTCGAGTGCCCCTGAGTTCAATCCCTGGTACAAAAAAAAAAAAAAAGCAAAAATAACATACATTAAAAATACCCAAAGCAGCAACTCACTCAGATCTACAGTAATTTAGCTATAAATTGTTGGTGAAACACTGCTCTTCAATTGTCCATTGAAAGTTTTCTACAATTGTACTACTAAGACTGAAAGATTAAAGATACAGATCTAAGAACTCTGGGGGCAGCTTAGCACCAACTAAGAAACACTGCATGTGCTTTTTTCTAAATCTCATTTTCCTTTTAGATATTTTCCCATAAAAAATTCAGAAACGAAGGACTTATTTTAAATATATATGAGTCTCAAATATACTTCCAGGTATTACAGTTAATTTTTCATTTTCTCAATTGAAAAAAATTAGAAATGTTTAGCTTATGATTAGAATTGCTATTTGTTTCATCAAAATTATTTAACTAATCACCAAGCTCTTATAGGGCTGGGTCATTGCTTTTCCTGATGCACTCATTCAGTAATAAAATCAGAGTTAATATTGCCATTAGTTTATTAACAGCAACTTGGGAGTGTGTGGCAATCTCAGCAATTTAGCCAGGCCCTATGCACCTTAGAGATACCCTGTCTCAAAAAAAGAGGGGGAAAGAGAAAAAAAAAAAGTGCCAATGGGCACCTAACTTAATTCTGGGTAATACATGTTTCCTTTAAAACTGTCATACACCGTACACCGGATGCAGTGGCACACACCTGTAATTCCAACAACTCAACAGAAGGATTGCAAATTCGAGGGTAGCCTCAGCAAATTACTGAGGCCCTAAGCAATCTAGTGAGACCCTATCTCAAAATAAAATAATTAAATAAAAAGGGCTGGGGAGAGAGCTTAGAGGTACAGCACCCTTGGGTTCAATCCTCAGTACCTAATAATAATAATAAATAAAATTGTCTTAATAAAGATAAAAGATTTTTGCAATTATGGTAACATTCTGTACCGTACACACTGTAAACTGGGGTACTGGATAATCTAGTTTGGATCTAAGATTTTAAAATCTTTTTATTTCTAGAACGCCTAAATTCAAAACAGCACATGACACTGTTTTTCTCCAACGGGGGTTTCCGGGAGGTGATAGCGACAGGTCTGCCCGCGGGACGCTGGCGTTCAGCCGCGGCACCGCTGTTACTCCAGGTCCAGTAACCTCCGGAGCCCACCCTGGAGAGCCCACAAGGGCGATTCGCCCCCTGTGGCCCTGGGCGTTCAAGTCGAGCGCAGCTGGAGAATCTCCGGGAGGAAGGCTGTCAGGCCAGACGCGCATCACGTGAAGCTCCTAGTTCCGGGACCACAGACGCGCGCCACACGTGGGCTGGCGTCGGCCTGGGACCCCCAACCAGCACGCCCATCCTGCAGGACCCCACCCCGACCTCCACCCGAGGAAAACAGGCCCGGAGCAGGCGTGTCGCGAACGCCCCGGTGTACCCGCGCCTTCTCCCATAACCCCGCGCCCCGGGCAGGCCCTGCGCAGGCGGCGCCCCCTCCGGCCGCGGTCGCACTGAGGCTTCCCCAGTCCCGAGAGTCTCCGCCCTGTGCACCCCAGCACAGGAAGAAGGAGATTCCGGGGACAGTGGCCCAACACCTCCGTGCACTCACGTCCTCTATTCTGACCCCCGCCGCCATTTCCCGACGCCGGAGGTCGAAGCCCCCTCCAGCCTGACCACTCCACCTGCGCCGAAGCGTCGCTGGCCCGGGAAAGTCGCCACCTTCTGGGACCTGCGCCCCCGCCCCGGACACACCCACTTCGTGTTCGCCCCGCCCCCACGGTCCCGGGCCCCGCCTCCTCGCTGCCAATTGGTCGATGTGGAGGGAGGGGCGTGCCGCGCTCTGAAGTCCCGGCCCCTGGGCCGCTGCTGCCTCTGGGACATATCAGTTGGCAATGGCCTCTCGATCTGCTGTTGGTCCGAGGCTTGAGCATTAAAGGGTGTGTTTCTAGTCCAAAACTGAAGTATTCTAGGCTTCCGTTTTCCTCTGTTTAAGACGTTTTTAAAGACTTTTTCCTCTCTTGTGTAGTATTTGTTTGAAGGCACAGCTCTGTATTTAAGTATAACCAGCGGTAAAATCCTTCTCCACCAGTAGAGGGGACAGGAACAAAAAGGACCAAAAAAAAAAAAAAAAAAGGCTTTCAATTTCCATTATCATACTTTTCTTTTTTTTTTTTTTTTTTTTTTTGTGGTACCGGGGATTGAACTCAGGGGCACTCGACCACTGGGCCACATCCCAGCCCTTTTTTGTATTTTATTAGAGACAGGGTCTCACTGAGTTGCTAAGTGCCTCGCCATTGCTGAGGCTGGCTTTGAACTCGCGATCCTCCTGCCTCAGCCTCCCAAAGTGCTGGGATTACAGGCGTGCGCCACCGCGCCCGGCTTATCATACTTTTCAATAAGAAAGGAAAACAGTTCGGATGGGGTCGGGGGATATTGGGGACTAAGCCCAGGGGCACTCTACCATTGAGCTACATCCTCAACCATTTTTATTTTTATTTTTATTTTTTGGTACCGGGGATTGAACTCAGGGGCACTTGACCACTGGGCCACATCCCCAGCCCTTTTTTTTTTTTTTTTTTTTTTTTTTTTTTTTGTATTTTATTAGAGACAGGGTCTCACTGAGTTACTAAGTGCCTCGCCATTGCTGAGGCTGGCTTTGAACTCGCGATCCTCCTGCCTCAGCCTCCCAAAGTGCTGGGATTACAGGCGTGCGCCACCGTGCCCGGCCTCAACCATTTTTAAAAGTCACTATTCTTTTCTTTTCTTTTCTTTCTTTCTTTTTTTTTTTTTTTTTTTTTTGAGACAGGGTCGCTAAATTGCCTTGAGCTTGAGATCCTCCTGCCTCAGACTTCTGAGTAGCTGGGATTACAGGTGTGTTCTACTGCAGCTGCCGGCAGTATGGAATTTTTAGTACTTTTTAAATGGAATTTTAGAAGCTTTAATGAAATTTTCTGAAAATACATAATTGCAAAAATGTATGCAAACAAGGAAAGTGAAATTTTATGGTAATACCAGCTCGCAGAGAAAACCTTGATACCAGAGCATTTACACTTTCATAGTTTAAAATGTTATCATAATATACACTGAGTATATTATGATCTTGCTAATGGTGTTGGTGAAACACTCAAATGACAGCAAAGAGAAAGATTGTGTAAGACTATGTGATGTAAAAATCTCATAATCCTGAGATTTTATGAATTATTTCTCAAGAGCTCTTCTCCCTCAACATTCTATTTTGAAATTGTCACACCTACAGAAATGTTGAAAGACTATTACAACAAAATCCGTGTCTCTCTCACATTAGTTGTTAATATTATGCCACAATTGACCTGTGTGCCTGTGTGCTCATACAATTTTTTTTTTTCAGACTTGTGGTCTCCCTATGTTGCCCAAGCTGGTCTTTAACTTCTGGACTGAAGGAATCCTACTGCCTCAGTCTCCTGAGTAGTTGGGACTACAGATGTGTGACTACAGGCATGCTCCTCCCCTGGGGCCTTGCCACCTTTTATTTATTTTTCACCAACCAGGGTCTAATCAAGGTTCACACATTGCATTTAGTTGTTTTATCAAGACATGCTTTTTAATAGATACAGTACAGAACTTAACAACAATGTCCTAAAGTTAGTTATGAAAGTTTGAGTTCTGTATCTTACTAAACATGTGATATTAGGCAGTTCATTTACATTCTTTAGGACTCAGTTTCTCATCAGTAAAAAATGGAAATCTCCCATTTCAGAGACAATTGTGTGTGTGGTACCAGAGATTGAACCTAGGGGCACTTATCCACTGAACAACATCTCCAGCCCTTTTTTTTTTTTTTTTTTTTTTTTTTTTTGGGTACTGGGGATTGAACTCAGGGGCACTTGACCACTGGGCCACATCCCCAGCCCTTTTTTTGTATTTTATTAGAGACAGGGTCTCACTGAGTTACTAAGGGCCTCGCCATTGCTGAGGCTGGCTTTGAACTTGTGATCCTCCTGCCTCAGCCTCCCAAAGTGCTGGGATTACAGGCGTGCACCACCGCGCCCGGCTCTCCAGCCCTTTTTAAAAATATTTTATTTAGAGACAGGGTCTCACTAAGTTGCTAAATTGCTGAGGTTGGCTTTGAACTTGCAATCCTCCTGCCTCAGCCTCCTGAGCCACTGGGATTATAGGCGTCTACCACTGTACATGGCCAGAGAGATTTTTGATTAAACAATATACTGCATGTAATGCTCTTCATTCATAGTCATTATTTTAATAATACAATAAATAGTATGTTATTCAAATAGTTCAGCAAGTATTCTTGGATGTAGACATATTTCAAAATAAGAAAGTTTGGCTGGACACAGCTGTAATCCCAGCTACTCAAGAGACTGAGGCAGGAGAATCTCAAGTTCTAGGCCAGAGTGGGCAACTTAGCAAGACCCTGTCTCAAAAAACATTTTTTAAAAAGAGCTGGGAGAGGGTGGTAGCTCAGAGGTAGAGTTTCCTTTGGTTTAATCCCCAGTACCACAAAAATTATTAAAGTTTAGGGGCAGGGAAAGATAATGGTATATTTGGTAGGTTAAAGGGCGTGCTTACACTTTTGAATAGGAATAACCTGTAATTACCCAGTATAAATCAGAAGGGACAGTGGATTTTGGAAACAGAATCCTGACCTTTGCTATATTTTATGAGGGGGAGTTGGTGGGGAGGAGTGAGATTGTCAGGCTAGGAGGTATGCTTCATCAGGAAACTTGGACCTCCAAGAAAGAAGCTGATTGGGAGAAAAGGATGCCGTCTGGAAATCAAGGGTGGTCCTTTAAAAGGAAGAGAGGGGACATGGTCCATCTTATTTGTTTGGGACAGCTATGAAAAAATAGGCAGTAAAAAAAAAAAAAATAGGTGCAGTTCCATGTTTACTATGTCCAGGTCAAAAGTTAGAAGGGTAATTGTTACTAATAGTTTTTGAGACTAATTCTCAGGAAATATAAGCAGAAGCAACAGGTTAGGGGCTGGGGATATAGCTCTGTGATAAAGCATGTGCTTAAGCATTGAACAAAAAAACACAAACACCACAACAGGTCAAGTGAGACACCCCTTCCCAAATGCATTTTTATGGCACTTTAGGCACGGGTGGTATATATATTGAATTAAGATTTAGCCATCAACAGGTAATATTATGCCAAAATCTCAGCCATATAATGCTGTAGTGATTATTAAAGCAATTTATTTCCTTATTCATTAGTGGTGCTAGAGATCAAATCCAGGACCTTGCACATGCTAAGCACACATTCTACCACTAAGGTACGTTCCCGGCTCTGTTAAAGCAATTTGTTTATTCATTTATTTATTTGTTAAAGCAATTTAAATAAGGAAACTATATTTACAAAAGTGTCAGTTACTTCATTTTTGCACGATTGAAGATCTTTTGGTGGAGATTCTTAGCCCTGTTTTTTTGTTGTTGTTGATTTTTAAATTTTGAAAGAAGGTCTTGCTAAATTGCTGAGGCTATCCTCAAACTTGCGCTCCTCCAGCCTCAGCCTCCTAACTAATTGAGGTTACAAGCACAAGCCATTGCACCACACTTGCTTGCATACTTATTTTTTGATTTAACTTGTCTTTTAAGTCAAATTTAGATTTGGGGACAGATAGAAGATGTGCTTAGCATGTACAGATGCTCAGTTTGATTCCTAGCATCAAAATGAATGAATGAATAAATAAATAAGCAAACAAATAAACAAATTAATAAATAAAAATTTAAAGTGAATAGGCCCTAATTAGATTTTCCTATTGTTCTCCAAGCTTCACTATACCTCCTTCAGTAATAAATACATTCTGGCTCTGGATAATGTTTTGTGGCTAAGTCTCTCAGAATACACAGAGATTCCCCTGACCCCCACCCTTGAAAACAGTTTTTCTAGATAAAAATTTAATGACATTGAGGACAATTGGAAATAGTCCACAGTTTCCATTTATTTATTCCATAAAGGTTTGTGCCTTTCATAGCACTATGCACCATAAACAGAATTGAGTTGTAACCAAACATTTCAAGTTTACATGACAAGGGACTCTTGTTAATGGTTCTTGGGACCTAAAATTTTAGACTTTATCCAGCCCTTTCTCCCTGATTAGTGATTTGTTTTCTTCTAAAGTTCATGTAATCTCAAATCCTGACATTTACAAACGCATTTGTTTCTGAAGGCAATTTTTATTTTTGCTTCACTGACTAATTTGGGAGTGAAAGTACAAATTTGCTAAAATTCTCCAAAATAATTTATCTTCCGATAAATATCAAATATGTGAAGTATCAGGCCCAAACAAAAATGTTCTTAAAAGTTTTCAGAAAAAAAAAAACACAGAAACTCAGGATGAAAATCAAAGTTGTAACCGTCATGAAAATCAAGGCTATTGTTTAGTAATTATAGAGCTGTGTTAGTCAGTTTTCCATCACTGTGTCAAAATACCTAAGAAAGTCAATGTAAAAGGGAGGAAAGGTTTATTTTTGGTTCACCTTTTTAGAGGTTTCAGTCTATGGTTGCTTGGCTTTGTTGTTTCTAGGCCTGTGGTAAGGCAGAACATCCTGGCAGAAGGGCATGGTGAAGGAAAGCTACTCCCTCATGGCAGCCAGAAAGGGGCTGGGGAGAGGAGCCATGGTCCCAAGGGCATATATTCAGTGACCTAGGTCCTGCCTCCTGAAGTTTCTACCAACTCCCAGTAGTGCCGCCAGCTGGAAACCAAGTCTTTTTGTTTTGTTTTTTGGTACCGGGGATTGAACTCAGGGGCACTTGACCACTGGGCCACATCCCCAGCCCTTTTTTTTGTGTTTTATTAGAGACAGCGTCTCAGTTGCTAAGTGCCTCGCATTGCTGAGGCTGGCTTTGAACTTACGATCCTCCTGCTTTAGCCTCCCAAGTGCTGGTATTTAACACATGAGAATTTTTTTTTTTTTTTTTTTTTTTTTTGGTGCTCAGAGGCACTCACCCACTGGGCCACATGCCCTTTTTTTGGTTTTTATTAGAGACAGGGTCTCACTGAGTTGCTTGCCTCACCATGGCTGAGGCTGGCTTTGAACTCATCCTCCTGCCTCAGCCTAAAGTTTAAGGCACAACACATGAGAATTTGAAAGACATTTCCAGATTGAAGTTTAGACAAGGTCTGACCTTATTTGATCTCTGCTCACTCCTGGTTCTACTTTAATGCTAAATACCAGGCTTTAACATCCAGCTGGATCAGTCTATGACATTTTCATGGGAGGATTTCCCTATGTCAGAAATAATCAGAAGATGGGCTTTAAACTTTTTGTAGTGGTATCTCCTTTAATTATGTTCTAGATGTGGAGCATAATTTTATTTTTGTCTCACTGACTAATTTGGGAGTGAAAGAACAAATTTGCTAAGATTTCCAAAGATAACTTATTTTCAGATAGATGCCAAACATGTGAAGTATCAGGCCCCAAACAAAATGTCTTTAAAAGCTTTAAGAAAAACACAGAAATTTAGGATTGAATCTAGGAGATGAGCTTCAGCAGGAAACTTGGACCTCCAAGAAAGAGGCTGAGTGGGAGAAAAGGATGCTCTCTGGAAATAAGGGTGGTCCTTTAAAAGGAAGAGGGAGAACATGATTCATCTATCTTATCATTTGTTTGGGATAGCCATGAAAGAATAGGTGCTACTAAAAAAAAAAAAAAAGGTGCAGTTCCATGTTTACTATGTCCAGGTCAAAGTTAGAAGGGAAATATATAATTAATATAGAAACCCAATTGTTACTAAAAGTTATTGAGACTAATTCTCAGGGAATATAAGCAGAAGCAACAGGTTAGGGGCTGGGGATATAGCTTTGTGATAAAGCATGTGCTTAAGCACTATACAAACAAACACAAACACCACAACAGGTCAAGTGCAGACACCCCTTCCAAAATGTATTTTTATGGCACTGCAGGCACAGGTGGTATATATATGGAATTAAGATTTAGCCACCAACAGGTAATATTTATTAAAATCACAGCCATATAATGCTTTAGTGATTGTTAAAGCAATTTATTCATTTAGTGGTGCTAGAGATCAAATCCAGGACCTTGCACATGCTAAGCAAACTTTCTACCACTAAGCTACATTTCCAACTCTGTTCAAGCAATGTATTCATTTATTTTTATTTTTTAAAGCAATTTAAATAAGCGTAGCCCTGTAAGGAAATTATATTTATAAAAGTGTCAGTCGCTTAGCCGGGTGCGGTGGCGCATGCCTGTAATCCCAGCACTTGGGAGGCTGAGGCAGGAGGATCGCAAGTTCAAAGCCAGCCTCAGCAATGTGATGAACTTAGCAACTCAGTGAGACCCTGTCTCTAATAAAATACAAAAAAAGGTCTGGGGATGTGGCCCAGTGGTCAAGTGCCCCTGACTTCAATCCCTGGTACCAAAAAAAAAAAAAAAAAAAAAAAAAAAAAAGTGTCAGTCGCTTCATATTTTCATGATTGAAGACGCATATGCCCTAATCTATATGTACTGCAGGAAGATATAACTTAAAAAAATAGTTTACAATATTGTGTGTGTAGTGTAAAAACTATTCTTATATTTGCTTTTGAATATTTGTGGAAATTTCTTGTAAGACTATAGAAAAACCATTAAAGGTTACCTCTACTCTGTAGGTCTGGAAATGAAGAATGTTTTCATTTCACTTTAACTTTTTGTGTATTCTAATTTTTTTTTTTAACTACATGTGGGTTTTTTAAACTTACTTAAAAATATATATTTTTTCATACTGGGGATTAAACCCAGGACACCCTATTACAAGCTACATTCTCAGCCCTTTTTAATTTTTATTTATTATATTTAATTATATATGTATGTATGTATGTATGTATTGGTACTGGGGATTGAATCCAGGAGTGCTTAACCACTCAGCCAAATTCCCAGCCCTTTTTATTTTATTTTGAAAGAAGCTGTCACTGAGTTGCTTAGGGCCTTGCTAAGTTGCTGAGGCTGGCCTTGAACTTGCAATCTTCCTGCCTCAGCTTTCCAAGTTGCTGGGATTACAGGGATGTGCCACCATGCCCAGCTTTAATTTTAAATTATGCAAATAGCTGGGTACAATGGTGCATGCCTTTAATTCCAGCAGCTTGGAAGGCTGAGTTAGAAAAAGTTTGAGGCCAGCCCTAAACAACTCAGTGAGACTCTGTCTCAAAAACTAAAAAAAGGCTGGGGATGTAGCTCAGGGACAAAATGCCCCAGGGTTCAATCCCCAGTACAAAAAAAAAAAAAAAAATCATAAATCTCAGGATTACACATTAAGCAGTTTGCTGTGTCTCTCCAGGATTTTTTCTGTATATTATAATATATGCTTACATGTTAAAATATTTGCTTTTCTAATGCATATAAAATTATATCATAACTATTTTGCTATATTATGGAGCTGGGGCTATTTCCTTTTCATTTTTTTTCTATCTTCTTTTTTAAAAATATATATGTGTGTGTATACATATATACATATGTATCTATATATATAGATGTATATATATATATACACTTCATTTTAAAAAATTGCCAGTTATGTACTTTTTTCCCCCTTTCCTTTTTCTTTTTTTGGTCCTGGGGATCAAACCCAAGGCCTCACACATGCTAAGCAAGTGAATTACCACTGATCTATATCCCAGCCTAGTGTTCTTAATACAAGAATATAAGTTTAATCAGTCCTCAAATATTGAATATTTAGGTTGCTTTCAGTTACTTGATTTTTTTTTTTTTTTTTTTTTTTTTTTTGGTACCAGGGATTGAACACAGGGGTACCTGACCACTGAGCCACATCCCCAACCCTATTTTGTATTTTATTTAGAGACAGGGTCTCACTGAGTTGCTTAGTGCCTGACTTTTGTTGAGGCTGTCTTTGAACTTGTGATCCTCCTCTCTCAGCCTTCCAAGGCTCTGGATTCACAAGCGTGCACCAATGCACCCAGTGTTACTTGATATTTCTAACAGTGCTATAAACAAACATTTTTCTAATTTCTTATTCATGCACACTTAATACCTCTTGGAAAATATGCGGAGGTGTTGTTCTAGAACAGGTATATTATTTTAAAATTAAAAATCATTTTAAAGAAATTGTGCTTTGGAAAGTTTGTGGAAAAATGTCTTTGAAACATAACTATGCAACAACAAAAATAGAACATATATTTGAAAGAGTAAGTTCTCTTTCTATAAGCCATTGGAAAGGAGCCAAAGCAAATAAAATGGGAAAAAATGACTTAAACACCTGCATACATCTTTTTTTTTTTTAAATTTGTTCTAATCAGTTATACATGATAGCAGAATGCTGTTCAATTCATTGTATGCAAATGGAGCTCAACTTTTCACTTCTTTGTACACGAAGTAGGGTCACACCATTTGTGCAATCACACATATACCTAGGGTAACTGATATCCGTCTCATTCCACCATCTTCGGCATACCTCTTAGTGCACTTGGCTGACACATGGTCAATGTTTGAATTACATAGGTTAAATCAAATTTTGGAACTATGACTGAAAAAATAAATAAAACTGATGAAATAGATAGAAATATGGAGATGAATCCTTAGGGACTGTGGACAAAAAGGAATTGGTGAGGAAAGATTTCCTCAGCACAGGGCAGGCTGTGACTTGAGAGTCACCCAACCTGTTTATCAGAAAAAAAATGCCCATCCACATGTTCCCAGAAGCTAGTTGCAACACACCAGCTCGCTCTTCTTTCCCTAACAGCAGCCTGTCTCTAGGCATTCAAAACCAACAACCAAGAAAATTTTTAAGTGTTTTTTTTTCCTTGTATTTTATACATTTTAACTGACCTTTTATCCTTTAACATGTAAGAAATTAAGTTAAATTCAGAGATTCTGAGTTTAGAAGGGCAAAAAGAAAACAAAAGCCTTTCTCATTGCTTTAGATCCTAGTTCACAACATGCTTCCGTCAGACTCCCCAATAATAATTATTTCCTAATCATTAAGAGTTTCGTGGTTGGGGCTGGGGATATAGCTCAGTTGGTAGAGTGCTTGCCTCACATGCACAAGGGCCTGGGTTCAATCCCCAGCACCACAAAAAAAAAAAAAAAAAAAAAAAAAAAAAACGTTTTGTGGTTATGTCTTATTCTCCCAACTAAACAGTAGGCCCTGTACAGTGTATCCATCATAGAGCTCAGCACTGGAGCACTGGACACACAACCAACAGCGGTTGAATTGGACTGGAAGAAAAATGAAGGCAAAGGTATGAAAATAAGATACTGAGGGAAGGTAAGGAGTGGGATAAATGAGCCAGATGAACAGAATAGAAAGAGAAGGAGAAGGAGGAGGAAGAGAGATGAAAGAAATGGTAGAAGAACAGAAGAAAGCCCTCGTAAGAGATGAGAACAGTGTGGAAAGAAAGGTTCGAGAGGTTTTGAACACAGTGGCCTATGTCCTCCATTAATTAGATCAAGCTGTGCATCCTAAGAGTCATGTGAAAGGCACTGGTAAGGGACACAGGAAAATAAATTCTCTAGTGTGCCCAAGGCCATGTAGGACAGGTGCCAAACACAAACTCAGTCATGACATGCTGACGGTGAGTGGCACATTGATGCCAGGCAGAGTGACAGTGTCCTCCTGGCACCTTACGGGCCCCCAACAACAGCGGAGGTGCAGTTTGGGCAGGGTTACTGGAAGTTTTGCTGTAGTTTCACTGCCTTACTTCTCTTATCCCCCTGGATTTGTGGAGGATTTACCACTGGAAACTTCAGTGGCCATCTCAGAATTTCATAAGCAGCCTTAGGGGTGAGGGGACAAGTGCTTCTTAGGCCACCAGTTTAGGCTCACCTCAGGCCTGATATCTTTTGAGCAGAACAAATTCAGCTGCAATTTTAGGGATGGAATAAAAAGTCCTTTTCAGAATGTCCACAGGGTCTACTTTCCTTTGATCTCAAATTATATTATATACATACCTACATATCTCTGCCTTCTCTCTCTCAATACTTAGAAATTGTCTTATTGTTTTAAGATTTTTTTTTTTTAAACCAGGGATTGAACCCAGGGGTGCTTAACCACTGAGCAACCTCCCCAGCCCTTTTTATTTTTTGTTTTGAGGTAGGGTCTCACTTAGTCACTTGGAGCCTTGCTACATTGCTGAGGCTAGACTCGAACTTGAGATCCTCCTGTCTTAGCCTCCCGAGCCACTAGGATTATAGGAGTGTGCCACCATGCACGGCTTAAGGAGTCCTTTTATCCTGACTCTCACTGTGTCGGCCTGTTCTCCTTTCCAAGACAATGTGGTGTTGAGGGAAGAGCCTTGGAGCCATAAAACTCAACTTGATTCCAATTCTATAATTATCCATGAGCCTCACTTTCCTTATCCATAAAGTGGACAAAATGATACTTATAAGGGGATGGTAAGGATTGAATCTCTTACCCTAAGTGGGATTGGCACACAAAGGAACTAATGAAATTCTGGCTTCCTTCCTGTCTCCCCCTCCAGGCCTCGCACTTCTCTCTATTGTAAACCGCTAGAGAGGAGGGGCTTGGCACACACAGTTCTCTCTGTGGGCATCTAGCACTGACTGCATGTAATTAAGTATTTAATAAATGCTTTTTGATTAAGTTCGGCATCATCATAGCAGGAGAGAAGCACTCTGCTCAATCACTCTGATTAGATGTTTTTCCCTGGCAGAAGTTCAGATGGCACCAGTGCTAAATTCAGAGCCTTGTTTTGGCAAATCACATAATGATGCTTCAATTCATTTCTCCCTAAGATGGGATGATAATTCTCACACCTGTCTCACAATTTTGTTTCTATGCTTTTGGACAGTCAGTTGTCTAAAAGTGGAGGACTGCTCTTCGGTTAATAGTATAGTGATGATAGCCGGGCGTGGTGGCGCACGCCTGTAATCCCAGCACTTGGGAGGCTGAGGCAGGAGGATCGCGAGTTCAAAGCCAGCCTCAGCAATGGCGAGGCACTTAGCAACTCAGTGAGACCCTGTCTCTAAATAAAATACAGAAAAGGCCTGGGGATGTGGCCCAGTAGTCGAGTGCCCCTGAGTTCAACCCCCGGTACCACAAAAAAAAAAAAAAAAAAAATAGTATAGTGATGGAACTTAGAGGCAAAGAGGTTGAGAGGCCGAAAGCTAGTCAGACAAACTGATGAAGTTTACCATCATCTGTCACTTCACAGGGTGGAAAGAGAGGGCAGCTGGGCCAGGCATGGTGGCACACACCTGTAATCCCAGCAATTCAGGAGGCTGAGGAAGGAGGATTGCAAGTTCAAGGCCAGCCTGGGCAACTTATCAAGACCCTGTCACTCAGTGGTAGAGCACCCCTAGCTTCAAACACACACACACACACACACACACACACACACACACACACACACAAAGATAGTACAGCGGCTGGGTCCCTTGCTGTTCTCCTTTTACTCTTTCTCAAGAAACCAATTTATACCAGGTGTCTGTGGATTCCACAGAATTTTCTGAGGACCTGAAGAAAATAGAACCTTCTTTCATCCTATAGGCTTAAACTTTTTCCTCTCCTCCACATTTCCCTCCTTCTCAAAAGTAAAAGTGTCTTCCCTGCTTCTTGCAAAACCATTTAGCTCATATATTTTGCTGTTTGAGCAGGCCCTTGAGGCCCTGACTTCTCCCCAAGTAACTTATCAAAATATGTCTTCCCTCAATATTCAGAACTCCCTAGGAGAAATTATTCTGTGGTGTCACGGTTTTTCAACCTCATTGCCCCTTCCTCTTCCTCTTCCGCTTTGCACCTTGTCCCCAAACTACTCTAGTGGCTGCTCCCTGGGAACGATAAAGGAGGTTAGGGCAGTGTGCAACTCTCGTTCCAATGCTTTAGGGGACTGCAAGCTATTAGAGCTTTAAGGAACTGATTTGCCTCCTACCATCTAAACCAATTGTGAATTTGACGGCAGCACTACCTGCATGTAGAGGTGAAGTTCTCATGTGTCCCACTAGGTAGCGCTAGTCCTCTGTTAGTAAAATGGAGCATGCATTCAAAAGTGTCCTCTTTTCTCATCAAATAGAACAAATGTTTAGTGTTTCTGCTACGTAGTTATAGATGATCAAGTTTCTTTTTAGTGATGTGTTTGAAAAGGCTTTTTAGTGAATAATAAGGAAGTGAAGTGAGGTATTTTTGAACAGTACTCAAAAAATACCAGTATGTGCCAGGCATTGTGTTGGGAGGTTGATAAACCTAAATACCCAAATACAGAATTGCAAAATGTAGAACTTCGTTCAGATACGGTGGTGGATGCCTGTGGTCCCAGCTGAGGCAGATGGACCACTTGAGCCAGGAACTGAAAGTCAGCCTGGGCAACATAGTGAAACCTTGTCTCAAAAAGAAAGACAGGCCAGGTGTGGTCCAGCACTCCTGTAATCCCAGGGACATAGGAGGCTGAGGCAAGAGGATCACAAGTTCAAAGCCAACCCAGCAAGTTAGCAAGGCCCTAAGCGACTAGTGAGATCCTGTCTCAAAAAATAAAAAGGGCTGGGGATGTAGCTCAGTGGTTAAGATCTTCTGGGTTCCATCCATGGTTCAAAAAAAAAGTGAAACTTCAACTATTGTGCCCAAGCCACCATCATCATCATCACTAGAGCTGGACTTTACACTACTGGGTCAAGCTGTTGCCTTACCTCAGGAGGCTTTCCTCTTTGGGGGGGGGGGGGGATGGGGGGGCGGGGATAGAAGCATGAAGCCAGATGGAATAACAGACATTCCTTAACTGTGAGTTTAAGAGACATTCTAGGGGCCTTTATTTTCCATTTATCAAGAAAAGCAGGGAAAGAAGATTAGTATTCATTAAATATCCACTATACATCAGGTCTTATGGTGCTGCTTTATGAATATTATCTTATTAAGTGATTCCCCATACTAGGGATGAAACCTCTGGGGGTGCTCTGCCACTGAGCTACACCTGCATCCCTTTTAAATTTTATTTTGAGAAAGGGTCTGGCTAAGTTGCCAATGCTCACCTTGAATTTGTAATCCTCCTACTGCAGTCTCCTGGGTTTACAAGCCATGTGCCACCACACCCAGCATTTTATTAAGCCCCTTAGTCTTATGAGTTAAGTGATATTGCACTCATAAAAAGAAAAGAAAATCAAGACTCAAAGAGATGATCTGACCAAAGTCACACAACTGCACCATCGGGTAAACTCAAGTTTATAAGACACCAAAATCCATGTTTTTTTACACCCCCCGCCTCCAAAAAAATACCCCCACCATCATACAACCAACAATGCAAAGGTGGAGGCTTCTGATGGAAGAAAATGTTTTCAGTTTTTTTTTAAACATTTATTTTTATTTATTTAGTTGTACACAATGCCTTCATTTTTATGTGGTGCTGAGGATCGAACCTGGGCCACACACATGCTAGACGAGCGCTTTACCGCTGAGCCACAATCCCAGCCCCCACGTTTTCAGTTTTTTGAAATTATTTTAACATTCCAAGATTGGGAAACTAAGTTTTCAGTGTTGTCTAGAAATTGATTCTACACATACATTCTTTTTTAAAACCATTTTCTTCAATATTGCCTTCATAGAAATCTTAGATGATTGAGAATTTTAAACTGAATGGGAAGCAATATAAAACTGTTTCATTGACGATTTTGAGTTTCAACTCATTCTAATTTTCAGCAGATATTTCATTCAAATGAATGTGCACATTTTAGGAAGTTTCTTTTTTTTTTTTTTTTTTTTTCTTTTTTTTCTCTAGAGCGAGTAAATGAGTTTTACATGTGAACATGCCAGTATAATAAAAATAGAGGAATAATTTTATGTAGTTTTCTGTTTCAGGTTGTCTTCAGTCTATCAAGAGAAGGTTAAAGAGAATGAAAGTTGTTTCCTCAAGAGAGTTTGGTGAGGCTGGAAGTGGTGGCACACGCTTGTAATCCCAGCTACTCAGGAGGCTGAGGCAAGAGGATCACAGTTCAAGGCCAGCCTCAGCAATTTAGTGAGAACTTGTCTCAAAATAAAAAAGAAAAAGGACTGGGGATGTAGCTCAGTGGTTGAATGTCCCTGGGTTCAATCCCCAGTATTGTCAAAAAAAAAAAAAAAAAAAAAAAAAAGTGGAGGTGGGGAGAGAATCTGTTTTTAGAATATTTCCTTTTCCTCCATTATTTTCATTTTAAATTTGGTTGCTTGACAGACTTGGACATATCTAATGCCTGGTTACAGATATTCTTAGCAATTTTGATGACTTTTCCAAGTACTGCTTCTGTTAACAAAATAAAATAACAGTAGTGAAATCAATCAGGAGCAAATTTGTTTGTATAAATATTATAAATGTTCCCTTTTGCTGGGAGCAGTGGTGCACACCTGTGATGCCAAGGGCTTGGGAGGCTGAGGCAGGAAGGCCACCAGTTCAAAGCTGGCCTCAGCAACTTAGCAAGGCCCTTAAGCAACTCAGTGAGACCTTGTCTCTAAATGAAATACAAAAAAAGGGCTGGGGATGTGGCTTAGTGGTTAAGTGTCCCTGAATTCGATCCCTGGTACCAAAGGGGGAAAAGAAATTCCCTTTTTTGCTTTGTCTATTTTATGAAACAACTTTTAAGATTTCCTGCCATCTGTTTCTAAAAGAAGGAAAGGGAAATGATTTGCAAGTATTGGAAACATGCTATTTCTATTTAGAATTTAGAATTTGGTTGAATCACATTTCTGCAGTATCTTTGGCCTGAGAAGGCTTGGCTAGTTACTATTGCTTCAATTGATTGGAACATTTCCTTGTAGGATCGGAGGAACATGGTATGATTCATTTTCAGGAAACAAATATCTTTAAGCTTCTATTGTTTGCAGGGCATCATGCTAATTCCCCCCTACCACCCCCAGTACTAGGTCTTGAACCCAGGAATACTCTACCACTGAGCTACACCTTCAGTCCTTTTTTTATTTTAAATTTTGAGACAGGGTCTCACTAAGTTTCTCAGGTTGGCCTTGAACTTGTGACCCTCCTGCTTCAGTCTCTTGAGTAGTTGTGATTACAGGCATGCATTACTGTGCTAGAAACATTTTAGTGTATTGTTAGTTTGGTAGGGCTGCCAGACAAAGAACCACAGGCTGGATGGCTTAATCAATGGAAACTTATTTCCCCACCATCCTGGAGGTTTGATGTCTGAGATCAGGTGATGGCAGGATTAATTTCTTCTCCATAGCTTGTACATGGCCATCTTCTTCTCCTGTCTTTCTTCCGTGTCCAAATTTTCTCTTCTTATAATGACACCAATTACATTGGGCCCACCCTAAAGTCCTAATTTAAATTTAAACAAGACCTTGTCACCAAGTATAGTTACATTCTGTTAGGAGTTCAGCATAGGAATTTTAGAGATACTTGATTTAGCCTATAGCATGGGAAGAATGAGTGAGTCAGAAAGCTATGATCCATATTCTCACAGAACTTGTAATCTAGTGGAGGTGCAAAGAAATAAACAGGAGATGATGATTTAGTGTGATAAATACCATAACAGATGGAATATGGAGGTATAGAAGGGAGTCTCCCAAGAGGAAGTAGAATCTAAACCAAGGCCTGAAGTATGAGCAGAGGCTTGCCAGGTAAAGGGCAGAGGTTGGCAGGGGACAGGGTTGGGAGCAGAAGAATGTTGTAGGCTATGGAAACAACCTTACCAAAGTCTCAGAAAGAAGGGAAAGAACACATTGAAGAACTAGAAATAGCAACATGACTGGAGAATAATAATAAAAGCATGAAAGTATAGTAGGTGCAATGGTACACACCTATAATCCTAGCAATTTAGGAGGCTGAGGCAGGAGGATGGCAAGTTCCAGGCCAGCCTGAACAACTCAGTGAGACCTTGTCTCGAAAATAAAAAATAAAAAGGAATGAAGATGTAGCTCAGCCAGGCACAGTGGCGCACGGCTGTAATCCCAGCACTTGGGAGGCTGGGGCAGGAGGATCAAAAGTTCAAAGCCAGCCTCAGCAATGGCAAGGCACTTAGCAATGCAGTGAGACCCTGTCTCTATTAAATACAAAAAAGGGCTGGGGATGTGGCCCTGTGGTCGAGTGCCCCTGAGTTCAATCCTGGTACCAAAAATAAATAAATAAAAATAAAAGATGTGGTACAGGGCCCCTGGGTTTCATTCTCAGTATCAAAATAAACAAACAAAAAAGTAAAACAAATGACTATCTCAATTGACGCAGAGAAAGCATTTGACAAGATACAGCACCCCTTCATGTTCAAAATGCTAGAAAAAATAGGGACAAAAGGAACATACCTCAACATCATAAAGGCCATCTATGCTAAGCCTCAGGCCAACATCATCCTAAATGGAGAAAAGCTGAAAGCATTCCCTCTAAAAACTGGTACAAGACAGGGATGCCCTCTTTTGCCACTATTATTTAACATAGTTCTTGAAACCCTAGCTAGTGCAATTAGACAGACGAAAAAAATAAAAGGGATACGGATAGGAAAAGAAGAACTCAAATTATCACTATTTGCAGACGATATGATTCTATACATAGAAGATCCAAAATATTCCACCAGAAATCTCCTAGATCCAATAAATGAATTTAGCAAAGTAGCTGGATATAAAATCAATACCCATAAATCTAAGGCATTTCTGTACATCAGCAACAAATCTCAGAAAGAGAAACTAGGAAATCTACCCCATTTACTATAATCTCAAAAAAAAAAAAAAAAAAAAAAACTTGGGAATCAACCTAATAAAAGAAGTGAAAGACCTGTACAATGAAAACGACAGCACACTAAAGAAAGTAATCAAGGAAGATCTTAGAAGATGGAAAGATCTACCTTGTTCATGGATAGGTAGAACTAATATTGTCAAAAATATTGACTATTCTACCAAAAGCACTATACAATTTCAATGCAATCCCAATCAAAATCCCAATATCATTCTTCATAGAAATAGAAAAAGAAATCATGAAATTCACTGGAAAAATAAGAGACCCAGAATAGCCAAAGCTATTTTTTTTTGAAGGTGAAACAAGTTTATTTCACAGTCGTCTGTAAAACCCCAAAGACACTATTTTCTTTATATAAAAACACTGGTATGCCTATACTTTCTAGAAAATGATTATATGGACCATCTCAAAGAAAAATGTACCCCATTATATGGTTTGGGGAAGTTATTTGGAAAAAAAACACATTTGGACTGATTCCTAAAATCAGTATTTGGACTGATACCATTCCAGCACTGCATCTTTTGGTTCAAAGTATAGATTACTGTCATCAGTATGTATTTTTGCAGTCTCAAATATTCAGGAATACACATATAAGTAAGTTTCTCACTTAATGTTCCATTGGTTCATCAGCCTTTTCTGCAGGTTCATCAGCAGGTTGTGCAGGCTGTGCCTTTCTCTGAGGTCTTTCTTCCAGACCTTCCATGAATGGAGATACATCATCATAGATTGTAAACTCCAAGTCTTTACCAAGAATTCCAATGGAAACATTCCTTGTAGTTAGGTCCTGCTCTGCAGGAAGTGTCTCTCTCTTCAGGCCCGAAGACCATGGTTAACCAGCTCATTTAAGTTGCACTCCATAAACTCAGACATATGTCTCTCCAAGTAAATACGAGCTGATTGAAAACGGGCTCCAATGGACATAGCTCTGAAGTCAAAATAATTAGCAGATGGACAGGTTTGCAAAATGTGAGGGCCCATATCATCATAACCAGCAATAAGTAGCCCGACACCGTAGGGTCTCCGGCCATACCGCTGTGTTGGTATCTGGGTCTTGCTTCCAATTAGAGATATAAGCAGAGACACAAGAAGTGGTCTGTCAAATACAAATCTAGAATCCAGACACTCCTGGCCCATAAAATTACATAACAGTCTAGCATCAGCAGTAAGCCCCGCACTTGAGATACCAATATGGTTGTCAACATGGAGAACTTTTTTCTGATGAGCTGCAAGCTCTGACTGTGCCCTCTTCAGTGCAACCAACACTGCATGGGTTTTTGATTTCAGACCAACTGTGGCTGAACCCTGTTTAACAGCTTCCATTGCTGTTAGACAATGGTGAATCCTCCCCCGAGGGCTTCAAACAGTGACATCATTGCTGCAAAACATAGTTCTGGTGCGAACTGGGCTGTGAGCTCTGGCAAAGCTTGCGAATCAAGTAGTGCTGCCGAAACCACCGCTAGGTGACCGCCAAAGCAATTCTTAGCAAGAAGAGTGAAGCTGGTGGCATTACTATTCCAGACCTTAAATTGTATTACAAAGCAATAGTAACTAAAACAGCATGGTACTGGCACCAAAATAGACCAGTAGACCAATGGTACAGAATAGAAGACACAGAGACTAACCCACACATCTGCAGTTATCTTATATTAGACAAAGGTGCCAAAAACATACATTGGAGAAAAGACAGCCTCTTCAACAAATGGTGTTGGAAAAACTGGAAATTCTTATGTAATAAAATAAAATTAAACCTCTATCTTTCTCCATGCACAAAACTCAACTCAAAGTGGATCAAGGACCTAGGAATTAAACCAGAGACATTGCACCTAATAGAGGAAAAAGTAGGCCCAAATCTCCAACATGTTGGATTAGGCCCCAACTTCCTCAATAAGACACACAAGAACTAAAACCAATCATTAACAAATGGGATGGATTTAAACTAAAAAGCTTCTTCTCAACAAAAGAAACAATCAGTGAGGTGAACAGAGAACCTTCAGAATGGGAGCAAATCTTTACCACATGCACATCAGACAGAACATTAACTTTGAGGATATATAAAGTGCTCAAAAACCTTTACACCAAAAAAACAAACAACCCAATCAATAAATGGGCTAAGGAACTAAACAGACACTTCTCAGAAGATGATATACAATCAATCAACAAGTATATGAAAAAATGTTCAACATCTTTAGCAATTAGAGAATTGCAAATCAAAACTACTCTAAGATTTCATCTCACGCCAGTCAGAATGGCAGCTATAAAAAACACGAACAACAATAAGTGCTGGCGAGGTTGTGGGGAAAAGGGCACACTCATACATTCCTAGGAAAACTTGGAATGGAACCACCATTTGACCCAGCTATCCCACTCCTTGGTCTATACCCAAAGGATTTAGAAACAGCTTACTATAGGGACACAGCCACATCAATGTTTATAGCTGCACAATTCATAATAGCTAGATTGTGGAAACAACACCGATGCCCATCAATAGATGAATGGATAGGTAAACTTTGGTATATATACACAATGGAACACTATTCAGCACTAAAAGAGAATAAAATCATGGCATTTGCAGGTAAATGGATGGAGTTGGAGAAAATAATACTAAGTGAAGTCAGCCAATCCCAGAAAACCAAAGGTCGGTTGATTCCTTTGCTATGATGATACTGAATTATAGTGGCAAGGGAGGGGGGGATGAGAGGAATGAAGGAATGTTAAATAAAACAAAGGGGAGGGAGGGGAAGGGAGGGGGCAAGGGGATAGAAATAACGGCAGAAGGAGTTGGACATCAATATACTAAGTGCATGTATAAAGCTCAAATGGTATGAAAATACTTTGTGTAAAACCAATAACTTGGAAAACTGTGCTCTTTATATGTAAAATGAAAGGAATTGCACTCTAAAAGCATGTATAACAAATTAAATTAAATTAAAAAAACCAAAAAAGTATAACAATAAATCCTCATTGAGGCTTTATGGTGTGCTAGGCACAATGTGTATGTTATCCCAGCTTATTTGCACAAAAATTTTATTTTATTCAATACCATTACTATTCTGATTTTACAGTTAAGAAACTGAAGCGCACAGAGGTTATATAAACTGTTCAAGGTCACACATTTGAGTGGCAGAAACAGCTGGGCAGTTTAACTTCAGAGATAACATATTCAATTTCCATGTCGGGGTGAGTGAGATTGTGCATAATTGAGAAGGCAGCAGTGAGCAGAAGAGTGAAGGGTTAGGTGAGGAGCAGGGTTGAGGAGAGCAGGAAAGGAGGTTTGATAAGTAGGTTCCGGATCAGTAAGGTCCTTTTCGCCCAAGTTAAGAGCTGAGATTTTATCCTACAGGTGATGGATACTCATTGAAAGTGAATACATTCAATATAGAAAGATCATTCTGGACTTACCGCGATGAATAGATTTTGTATGTATGTGCATGCGGAGTGGAATATGGGTTGGGTATGGCAGGAAAAGCAGCAGTGTTCAGGGAAATCTGATAGGAGTGGATGGCAATGGGGCATGGAAGACATTGGTCAGATGGGGATGGAAGTGGATAAAAGGAAGGGAAAAATACACCCAGGTGTCTGATGAAGGCCATTGATGATGTTGGTCATGAAGATCACAAGAAGAGTAGTTTTGAGGAGGGTGGGAATGACTTCAATTTTGGATCTGCTGGATTGAGTATTCCTGTGAGATGATCAAGAGACGTGGAGTATGATATGGAATGTATGTAATTTTCCTGGAGCTAGGGAAGAGTTTTCTGGGCTAGAAACTTAGGTTTGAGAGGCACAGAATATAGATGGCAACTAAAGCATTGGAAAGGTTGAGACAACAAGAGAGAATATTTAAAGCAAAAATTGAAGAGGGCTCATTATAAAACCTCAGGAATGACAACACTTTTTAAAATTGATGTGGAATAAAAAGAGTGGAAAGTAACTGTGCTCTCAATGAGAAAAGTAAATTGAGTCCAGATAACAGAGAATCGTTCTCCATGTTCAATGCTGCTAAAATTTAATTAGAAGTGTGGAGCCATATCTGTTGTATTTTGCAATAAGAAATGTGAATGACTTGACAAAGAGCAGTCCTGTGTGGTGGTGTGAATGAAAGCCATAGCACTGGTGGAACCAAATAATCACAAGATGGAGAGCTGGAGACAGCTGAGTTGGCAGAACCAGTGTAAGAAGTTCGTTGGGAGCAGGGTGCAGTGGCGCATGCCAGTGATCCCAGCAACTCCGGAAGCTGAGGCAGGATGATTGAGAATTCAAAGCTAGCCTGGGCAACTTAGTGAGACTCTGTCTCAAAATAAAAAATGAAAAGTTCTAGAGCATCCTGGGTTCAATCCCTAGTATGGCAGCAGCAGCAACAGCAGGAGGAGGAGGAGGAGTCACTCACAGTGTGACTCTTTTGACATGTGGTTTTGGCCAATGGCATATTAGCAGGTGTGACGCAAGCAGAGGCTAAGTATTTGTACTTTGGGGCATGTGCTCTTGGAATACTTCTTTTGAAGCATCAGCCCCATGTAAAGACACCCAGCTAACCTTCTGGAAAGATCAAGTAAAAAGAGCCATCTTATCGGCTCCAAACTGTTCCCACCAGTCCAACAGAGGCATCAGGCACATAGGTGTAGCCATTTGGGGTTTTCAGACCCATTGGAACTTTCAGGTGGCAGCATCTGATACTGTAGCGTGCAGGTGGGAGATGGTCATGAGCTCTCCGTGGGCTGTGTGTGGACTATTGCACATAGTAGCCTCGTGAGGGGATAAATCTGGCATTGGGAACTTCCTGTGGCACCCCCCTGCCCAGGGATTGATTGTGTGATGAAGGTGAACCTCCCCCTCAAGCTCTGACAAAGATCCCACACTGCACCTGAGATAGGTGTGACCTGCCAAGATGTCCATCAACCTGCTGACTGCAAGACATCAGGAAGTAAGACTGCCCTTGAAACCTTATCCTTGCCTTTGATGTACCCCCTTCAATAAACCACCAGAGCCATTTTGCCTTTTTCTAGTTCCAGAACCCATGTGGACTAGAGGCTTCAGTTTTTGTAAATATATTTCTGAGTATTTGTGTTTTGTTATTCATTTTAAGTTTTAGGGTGGCTTACACCCTTCCGGGCAGGAAGAAGAACCCCCAATAAGACACTGGCCATTGACCCTCCTATAGGAGATGGTATGGAATCTTTAAGAGGAGGGGACTTAGTGGGGGTCCTAGAGTCATTGGAGGCACTGCTCTCAGAAGGGATTAAAGTAGAATGAATTATTATTATTAGCAGTAGTAGTATTATATGAATGTTATCATATTATTAATATTAATACTAATGTTATATTAACTATAATGTTATTATATTATTATTAAATTATTGTTATTACTCTACTTAAAGGATTAAGTAGAATGAATAGTTAGAAGAGCCTGCCCCTGACCTCTGAATCTCTTTTATTTTTTTTTGCTTCCTGCCTGGTGATATGACCACTTCTTTCCATATGCTCTCCTGCCAGCTACCTTGAATTGAATTCCTTATCAGAGCCAAACTGATGCCAGCATCATGCCCTTGAATCTCCAAAATTACAAACTGAATAACCTCCTTTTACTTTTCTTTTCTTTTTCCTTTTTATTTTCACAAAGTTAGACTGCCTCAGGCATTTCATTATAGTAACAACAACAACAGAAGACTTAAAACGGGAGCAAGAATTTTATGTATAAACTTTGCCCAAGATTTTGGCTGATTCCTGAACTATGCATGGTGTTAGGTTGCAGCAATGCAGTTAAAGATGAAAGAACATAATCAAGATTAGAGCTACTACCACCATGGGTGAGATAAGGTTTGCAATTGCAATTTAACCAAATTAACTGTTTGCTAAATTATCAGAACTCTCAACATTCTTCAGAGAAACAGAGTAGATCCAGAAACTACAACATTATATCCCCAAGGTTTAGCATACAATCCAAAATTACTTGATACAAAGGATCAGGAAAATGTGTTCCATTGATTCTTAAGGGAAAGACAATCAGGAGAGATCAACTGTGAGATGACCCAGATGTTAGAATCAAAATGACTTTAGCCGGGCGCGGTGGCGCACGCCTGTAATCCCAGCACTTTGGGAGGCTGAGTCAGGAGGATCGCGAGTTCAAAGCCAGCCTCAGCAATGGCGAGGCACTTAGCAACTCAGTGAGACCCTGTCTCTAATAAAATACAAAAAAGGGCTGGGGATGTGGCCCAGTGGTCTAGTGCCGCTGAGTTCAATCCCCAGTACCAAAAAAAAAAAAAAAAAAAAAAAAAAAAAAATGACTTTAAAGCACCTATCGTAACTATGTACAATGAGATAAGGAAACTATGTTCATGATAGAGATCTGAATGCAATTTGTAGTAGAAGATGGAAATAGGGGAGACAGAGGTGCTTGGTAGTAGCTAGTAATGAGCAGTGAAATGCATAGCAAGGTCACAGGTGTTCTTTAAATTACTTTTAGATGAATGAGAAGTTATACTCCATTTACGTATGATGTGTCAAAATGCATTCTTCTGTCAGGTATAACTAATTAGAACAAATAAAAAATTACTTTTAGAGTCTTTAAACTACTTTCAAAGTGGATGTTAAAGCAAAGGGTAGCAGTTAATTTGTAGAAAACAGAAGAAAAATGAGCTAACTGGGGAAATATGTCAAGAAAGAAGGATCAATGGGACTCTTGATAGGATCTATGGAGGTCCATGTAAAGCTAAGAGTTATGGCAATGGGTGTTTCCAGATGTCTTGGAAGGAAGATTTCTTTGGTAGCACAGGCTACTGACCCCAAAATCCACATTAACATGGGATCGACTTGTAGATGATGACCACCGTTGGCAGTTCTGGAAAGGACCGATTAGGGTAAAAAAAAACAAACAAAAAAAAACTCCTCTGCCTGATGTGAAGGAGAAATTGAACACCTGACCGGCAAAGAGTGCAGAAGGTGATCCCCAGTTCTCCAGGCAAACCTCACACAGTAATAAATTCAGGAGGAGCGTTATTTCCTTTGTAATTCTCTGCTTGGAGATGACCCATTTGTTCTCTTGAGCGTGTTCTCTGCTTAAGCCTTACTTTGCTTTTACTTTACTTTCACTTTTAATAAAGTTTTCTTGCATGACTTTTGGTGTCTGACTTTAAATTTTCTTTCGCTGGAACACAGAACTGAAGACGTTTCAGTTCCCCACTCTCCTGTGACAGAGGCACAAATGACATACAGGGATGAGTTCTTCTCTTTCTTCTGTCAGGCTGGTAGCATGTGATTGTTCTTTCCCTGTTGTCAAAGGTAAATATCTCGACGAGGGCAATGTATGTTATCTTAAAAAAGCCTCTGTAGGTACAAAGTTACTAAAACTGATCAAATATGAGTGGACATTATGGATGAGAAGAAGGGAAAAAAGCAAAGCAGCACTATGATGTGGAATCTAAAGAACTAGACTAAAGCCTTGTTTAAGGCTGGCATGGTGGCACGTGCCTGTAATCCCAGAGGCTGGGAGGCTGAGGCAGGAGGATCATGAGTTCAAAGCCAGCCTCAGCAAAAGCGAGGCACTAAGCAACTCAGCGAGACCCCCATCTCTAAATAAAATATAAAATAGGGCTGGGGATGTGACTCAGTGGTCAAGTGCCTCTGAGTTCAATCCCCTGTACAAAAAAAAAAAAAAAAAAAAAAAAATGCCTAGTTTAAAACCATCACTTGATTATACAGTCTTAGGCATATCATTTAACTTTTTTGAGCAAATTTTTTCATTTGCAAAAATTTTTTTTCTGCTTTCTTTTTAATTTATTTTTTATTTTAAGTTGTTATAAATGACAGCAGAATGCATTACATTTCATATTACACATATAAAGCACATTTTTGCAAAATTTTTTTTCACTTCCAAAAGGTTACTATAGAGAACAATTAGTTGTATATATTATTTTATAAAAATATTATGTCTTCAAAATGTTAAACACTCTATTCTAAATTTAATGCCAGATATTTAAGTGCACTTTACAAAGAAAATATGTGGCTTTTTTTTTTTGCACATAAAAATAGATGACTTTAAAACATTTTCGTATACTGTGTTTTTCTCACACATTCTGATATGCTGTTCTGATTTTTACATTGTTGTATATTTCCTGATAAAGTTTCAGCCTGTGAAAATATTACCTACATTTCTCTTTCCATTTATACTAAAAACTAATGTAATTTGTGGAGCGTAAAGAAGTGAGTTAGAGACGAGTCTTATCAACTATGTTCAATTGAAGAACATATTTAATGTAAGACATTTCTTTTGCAAAGTGGTAATATGTCAAGACACTCACTGACATTTCTATGAAGATGTCTTCTTCTTTGACACTGACATTCTCATGAGGATTAACCATACAGGCACCAGAAATAGCTATTTATTTTGTTCAGCCCGAGCAGCATTTCTATTTCTTTGCAAATGGAGTGATGTGAATACCAGAAATTTTGCCTTCAGAAAATGGCACATCGCTTTGTCCCTTACTGAAATTAAAATATTTCTAAGGGGAAAATGTATCAAATTCTCCCCACAACTTGTAGCTTGATGTGAGTTAGTTCATTAAATCTTCGCCTGAGAGTGTGGTGGGGGGAAGGAAACAAAAAAAACCAAGATTCTTCTTCCCTAAATTATAGACTCACATATTTAAATACCTACTTTATGTTGCCACCTGGATGTCTTACAAGCATCTCAAATTTAAAATATCCAAAAAAGCTGGGCATGGTGGTTGCTCACCTGTGGTCTTAATTACTCAGGAGACTGCGGAGAGAGGATCACGTGAGTTTAGGTGTTCAAGGTAAGCCTGTGCAACACAGCAAGACTCTGCCTCAAACATTAACTAATTAATAAAATAACATATTATAATTAATTAATAAAATAACATATTAAAAAAACTCTTGATTTTCTACCCTCTGTACCATAGACTTCTCCATATAATGAGACAGAAAACCTGCCTTTCAACCAGTTTCTAAGGCCAACGAATTTGAAAGTAGGCCAACAGCAAACCCTATTGGTTCAAGCTGTAAAATATATTTGAAAATCTACTTCCCACTGCCTCTACTTTCCTTATCTAGACCATCGTTACTTCTTGCCTGTACTATTTCAATGACTTTTTAATTAGTTTCTCTGATTTAGTCCTTACCCTCACCCCAGCCCATTTTCTTACACATCAATCATTGTGATCTATGAAAAGCAAAAGTCATGTCATGATGTTTCTCTGTTCAGAATGTTCAGATGGCTTGTCATCGCACTCTGAATACAATCAGTTTCCTTACTGGGGCTTTTAGGTCATGAGAATAGAACACTAGAGCTTGCTTTAGTCTTAAGAGATTCTAGATCTAAACCCAAGAATTCACACAGAGTCATGATTCAGACAAGCATTTAAGGTAACATACCTTAGAGTTGACATAAGGAGAAAAATCCCAGAAATTCCAAGTTCTAACATGGAATGAAACGAGAATCTCTAGGGAGAGGAAAGCAACTCAACAAGCTCATTTGCCTTATGTAATTTTACTTTAAATTTGAAATATTCTAGCATATTTTTCTTTTTACTTATGAAACCCTACCAGGCTAAGCATCTTATTTTTCTAATTTTGTAGATGGGTACTAATCATATCTATCTCTGAGGATTTTGGTAAAACTTTGAGTTAGTACAAATAAAATGCATAGAACTAATCTTGGAACACAGTAAGCATTCAGTAAATTTTAGCTAGTATTCTTATAACACTGATATCTTAGCACCTAACATAGCCATTGCATTTGTCAATATAGCTGGCTTTATCTCAAGCAGTAGCTAATTCTGTTTACCTATCATCACTCATAGGCAGTTATTTACGTAGGCTATGACAATGGGTTCCAACAAATTTATGACAAACCTTTTTTTTTTTTTTTTTTATACTGGATTTTGAATCCAGGGGCACTAAACTATTGAGCTACATCCCCAGCCTTTTTCAGTTTTCTAGTTGGAGACAGGGCCTCGCTAAGTTGCTGAGGCTAGCCTTGAACTTGTAATCCTCCTGTCTCAGACTCCTGAGCTGCTGGAATTATAGGCATGCACCACCACGCCTGGCCCAAAATCTTTTAATGAGGAAGTAATAGGTTATCTAAACTGTCTATGCAATTTACTAATCCTACATCTGCTAGGATATATTCACTTTAATTTTGTATGGGAACATTCAATTTAATTATCTTTTAAAGATTAGTAAACACAATTTCTGAAGAATTTATCTTTACTGTGGTTTCTTAAAAGATTCCTTGTCTGGAAAAGGGGCTGACTGAGTGATACTTTATTGCTTGGCTGCCTATGCAATGTAAGGAAGGCTTACAACATCCATCACACTGCATTTAGGAAACCCCGTCCTCTCATTTTTTAATATGGCAAGAATTAAAAAAGTTCTTCATGTACCTCTTGGAGAACAAAGAGAAATGTAAGCTACATGATTCACAGTTAACGAGCAAAGGAGAACAAGTGCGTTGTCAGAGAGATAAAAGGTCCATTTTGTTTTCAGGACCATTAATAATTTAGCTTTGTTCTAAAATTCGTCTTTGACATTAATTTTCATGGAAAACACAGATTCTAAGAAGGAGGAGAACAGGCTGGATCCAATATGGGGACACTGCAAAGGGTGGGAGGGGAGTGTGGTAGAGGCTCTCCCACCCCACAGAGGACTTGTCCTTTCTTGACAGTGTTCTTCCTCTCCCCTTTCTTTTCCCTACTCCATAATCCCACCCCATGACGATCCCATTGTGAGCCCCCAACACTAGTGCTAACCTCTCTCTGTGCTGGACCGTTGCTCACCTTTGTTGCCACCTTAGGCAACAATACGCGGGAAAGAAATCGGAGGCAGACTGGGAATGAGTAGTTCCTTTATTCTTGCTTCTTCTTCTTCTCTATCTTCCCCCTCTGACGCCCCCAGTCTGCTTAAATACTCTATACCCTTCACAGGTACATTAGTTCTCTTAACCAGCATACACGTGTCACAAGCTCAACTTACAGGTGCGGCACGCAATGCCCACGGGCACAGAAAGATTCTTAGTCAATTACATTAAGGTCAGGTGTTAAACAAGTAAAGGCCTCCTCTTGACTCTCAGGCAGCCGCCATCTTAGCTACTTCCTCATTAAAGGCTCTTACACATCTTCTGACCATGATCCCTTCCATCAATTGTCCACACAAAAAAAAACAACATAACAATCTTCCATCATATTTTCTCTCACAGCCCTAAAAGGTGATTGTTGCTCAACAGACAAGTTAACCAAAGGAGTGAATAGCCAATACTTTTAAAAAAAATATCTACTTGTTTTAGTTGTACACAATGCCTTTATTTTTATGTGGTGCTAAGGATCAAACCGGGCTGCTCACGTGCTAGGCGAGCGCTCTGTTGCTGAGTCACAGGCCCAGCCCAATACTTTTTTTTTTAAATATATAACCCTGCAAAAATATCTTTTGTGTGTGTGTGTGTGTGGTATCGGGGATTGAACTCAGGGGCACTCAACCACTGGGCCACATCCCCAGCCCCTTTTTGTATTTTATTTAGAGACAGGGTCTCACTGAGTTGCTAAGTGCCTCGCCATTGCTGAGGCTGGCTTTGAACTCGCAATCCTCCTGCCTCAGCCTCCCAAAGTGCTGGGATTACAGGCGTGCGCCACCGTGCCCGGTTGTAAAAATATCTTTGCTTATTAGTAGGAGTTTTGGGGAGTAACAATGCCTTAATTAAAGAACCAAATTCTTCAATAATAGAATTAGAGATGTTTTAATATGCCAGTTTGGGTGACTTTTTTCCCTTTTCTATATTATATAATCAACAAATCTAGTTTATTACATTAATTTTATTATTATTATCTTTTGTGGTGCTAGGGATTGAACCCAGGGCCTTGTGCATGCTAGGGAGTGCTCTACCCACTGAGCTATATTCCTAACCCTAATTTTATTATATATAAGGTAAACATGTGGCCATGTTTTTAGTATTTGTTTTTGTTTTTATTATTTGTTACAGGGATTTAATTCACATGGCATGAAATTCACCATTTAAAAGGGTACCTTTTAGTGGATTTGGGGTATGTTTACAAAACTGTATGACTGTTACACTCATTCCGGAACATTTTCATCATCCTAAATGGGGAGAGATTTTTAATAGGAAAATCTTTCAAAGCTTTCTGAAAGAAGTACAAATGAACCCTTGCCAGCACTAAGGTGGGGGAGGGGGGGGAGAGGGAAGGAAGGAGGGAGGGAGGGAGGGAGAAGAGAAAGGAAGGATGGAGAATAGAAGAAAGGAAGGGAGGGTCAGGGACAACTGTCAGCAGTAGATTGGAACTAGTGCCTATAACATCATAATTAATCAAGGAAATATTTTGCACCATTTCTTAACTGCCACCTTCTCTCTGCTTGCTGAGCAACTTTCTCTGTTTCTCAAGCCATATGGCAAAAAACCTGACTGTCTGAATAACTTTTCCTTTTTCTTGTGGTACAAGGAATCAAAGCCAGGACATTGTGCATGCTGACCAAGCTTCCAAATTTCTATTAGCTGGTAAGTTCAGCTACCTAGTGGTAGAACTTTTCATTTCCTAAGGATTGGGATTGACCCTCTTAGAGACAGTTGTCCATACCATAATCAATCCATTGCTGATCACTGAAGTACAATTCAGGGGAAAGAAGTGTGGGGAAGAGTTCTCAGAAGAAGAGAAATTTGGGCAATCAAAGGTTTTCAGTACAGTGATCTCTGAGTTCTCATCCAGCTAAATAAAAATGTTACTGTTTGAAGTTCCTGCAGTTCCCTACTGTTACAACCAGCCAGGAAGAAAGAAATGTACCAGTCTGTTGGGGACATTAAGAACATGTCAGCCGAAAGAACAGAAGTCGAGGAAATGAAAGCCTAACTCTCTGGCTGTCTCCCACTTCCTGATATGTGGACTTGGCCTAGCCAAGGGGTGTTGCCCTGACATATGATGAGAAATCAGACCACCACAAGGATAGGCTAGTGGCTGTTCTGCAAATGTGATCTTCTCGTGCTCCCTATACTTGTGCACGTGAACTGTTCATGTCCCGCTGACCTTTCTGCTGATTGGCCCATGTCTTCTATAAAGGCCGTCCAACTTCCTCAATAAACGAGAGCTCCTGCCTTGACCGGTCTCCCTGATGCGTCTGATTGTCCTCCGAAAGGAGGGCTGGGTGTGGGCAGTCAGTCGGCTCTTACCTTTCCCTATCCGTCCTTGTTGGGGCATGCTCCCCCTTCTCTTGCAGGTCGAGAGGAGTCGGGGGCTAAAAACCCCAACACCAGTCGCCTTGTTTGAAAATTAATTCCAGTAGACACTTCGAATGTCTTCTTTCAAACTTGATGAAAGTGATGGAGCTTACTTAGAGCTGATAGAAAAATACATAATACATGGTCTGGCCACCGAAGCCTCTGGAAGAAGCATGATGAAGGACGACTAGGAGTACTCAGGGAAGATAGCAAAGGCTCTGTTACAGCATCTCAGATATCTACTCAGGGTTTCCATCCCACCATTTAAATAATGAAGAACTATCCAGAGTTGAAGCCAAATGCTTTCATTACCCAAATGTTAGCTTCAAAGGAAATAGAACCAAGCATTCTCTTGTAGAAATTTCTGGATACTCGAACATAGGCTTCTGTGTATGTCATATTTTGCCCTAATAATTCTCTGAAAAACAAATGGTGAGTAAGAAATTAAAACTGTGCATCTTCATTTGTTATCAAATAAATAAAAAATAAAGCAAAACCCATTGTTGTAGTCAGCAATTTGGCAACTGTATAAGAAACTGATCATTATTTGTTAATGATGCAGAAGTGTTGAAATGGGCACTTGGGCTCTGCTAGTGGGGAAGAAAATTGACACAAAGGTAAAAATAAGAGGTAAATCAGATGGTTGTTCATATGAAGTGTTATTTTTTTTAAGGAACTTATCCCAGTAAAGCACACACATACAAATATGTATAAAGATGTTTATTATAACATTGTTTTAACAAGAGTCAAAGAGAAAGAAAAAAATATAAAAATGCCAAATATGAGATGATTAAATGGCTGAGTAAAAATGTCTTAGCAACACAATAGAAGGCTATCAAATGTTTTAAATTATGTAGATATTAATGTCACTTCAGTATTTATATTAAGGAAAATTGAAAACACTCAAATTTTTAACAGTAAAAATTTGATAAAGTAGGGCTGGGACTGTGGCTCAGCGGTAGAGCGCTCGCCTAGCACGTGCGTGGCCCGGGTTCGATTCTCAGCACCACGTAAAACTAAAAACACATTGTATACAACTAAAGCAAATAAATAAATATTAAAAAAAAACTTTTAAAAATTTTGATAAAGTATAGTATATCCATGTGATGGAATATGGAGAAAAGCTATGATGTAATGTTAAATGAAAAAAAAAAAAGTGGCCAAGTGCACCCCTGTAATCCCAGCTACTCAGGAGGCTGAGGCAAGAGGATTGCCAGTCCAAGACCAGCCTCAGTAACTTAAGACCCTATTTTAAAAAGGGGACTAGGGATACAGCTCAGTGGTCAGGTGCTTGCTTAGCATTTGTAAGGCACTGGATTCCATCTCCTGTACTGCAAAAACAAAAACAAAAACAAAAACAGTAGGATTCAATTTGTTACTTCATACACAGACGCATATACAAAGCAAAGCTAGGGAATTACCCCATAATTTTAACAGCGGTTCTCTCTCCCATATGGAACTGCATAAATGGTTTAGTTCATTCTTTATGTTTTCTGTGTTAGTCAGCTTTTCATCGTTGTGACCAAAATACTGACAAGAACAATTTAGAGGAGGAAATATTTATTTTGGCTCATAGAGGAGTCAGTTCATGGTCTGCTGGCTCTAAGGTAGAAACATGGCAGAAGGACAAGATAGAGGGAACTTGTTAGCTCATGGCAGCCAGGAAGTAGAGAGGTAGGCAGGAAGCGGGCAGAGAAAAAATAAACCCTTCCAGGACCTCAAGTGACCTATGTCCTCCAACTAGGTCCCACTGCCAAGTAGTCCATTCAGCTATCGATGGATTAATTCCTCAAATGGATTTATCCACTGATGAGGTCAGAGTCCTCCTGATGCAATCATTACCTAAAAGCCCCAGTTCTGAACCTTGCTGCATTGGGGACCATGCTTTCAACATGTGAGTTATAGAACATTCCAGATCCAAACCATAACATGGATCATATGTATTCATTTTGTAATAAACATGGTATTCAAATTGAAATGATATTCAGTAGCTGAGGATAAATTTATCCTCTTTGGTAGGGCTGTTGATAGTATCTTCTAGAGGTATGAAAGTCTATTTCTCCAGCCCTCGTCTGCCTGAATGTTGATTTCTGCTGTTTTTACCTTCTTGCTTACCATAGCCTATTCCCTCAGAACTACAGTGCCTTGGAGGCCTAAAGTAATCCAGTCCTATATCCCCCCCATACAAGTTTCTGCACTTCATACTAACAACATTGGCAGCAATGTTCTGAGATCGTTGTCTGGAATGAGACTGGATTATGAGGCTACTGATTTTTATCACTGGATTGATCCATTGATGAGTTTATAATTAAATGAACTATTGGGAACTGTTGGAAACTGTAGGAGGTGGGCCTAACTGGAGGAAGTAGGTCCTTAGGGTTCTGCCTTTGGGGACCATGTGTGTGTGTGTGTGTGTGTGTGTGTGTGTGTGTGTGTATTTTTTTTTTTTTTTTGGTACCAGGGATTGAACTCAGGGGCACTCGACCACTGGGCCACATCCCCAGCCCTTTTTTGTATTTTATTAGAGACAGGGTCTCACTGAGTTGCTAAGTGCCTCACCATTGCTGAGGCTGGCTTTGAACTCATGATCCTCCTGCCTCAGCCTCCCAAGGGCTGGGATTACAGGCGTGCACCATCGCGCCCAGCTTGGGGACCATATCTTATCCCATTTCTTAATATCTTATCCCTAGCTTCTTTCTTGCAACCCTCCCCCTTGCCTCCCCACCCCCACCCCCCACTTGCTAACTGCCATGAGATCAGCAACTCTGCTCTGCTCCACTCTTTTTTTTGGGGGGGGGTACCAGAGATTGAACTAAGGGGCACTCGACCACTGAGCCATATCCCAGCCCTATTTTGTATTTTATTTGGAGACAGGGTCTCACTGAGTTGCTTAGTGCCTCACTTTTGCTGATGTTGGCTTTGAACTCCTGATCCTCCTGTCTCAGCCTCCTGAACCACTGGGATTCTACTACACTCTTTTACCATGAGTCTCACCACTGGCTCAGAAAACAATGGAGCCGCTGACTGTGGACTAAAAACTTCTGAAACCATATACCCAAGTCAACCATTCTTCTTCTAAATCGATCTTCTCAGGTATTTTGTTATAGTAATGGAAAGCTGACTACCACAGAAAAATACTATGAGATGATTATTTGTCAAGGGTGAAATTGAGCTCCAAAACATTCAGTACCTTCTCCAATATCACACAACTAGAAAATGTCAGGACCAAATTTCAAATCCAGATCTGTATTGACTTCAAAACCAGTGTGCTACTCTAAGTGACCTGATCTGTCCCTAACACTTGACCGCTTCTGTTGTGTGGATCCCCCAAAGGATACTACCTCTTCCTCTTCACATGTTTACCTTTAATTTGGCCAGAGTTGCCCATTTTATACTTGACTAGTAATTAGCAGTCCCTTTTAGAATGCATTTCTACCCTGAATTTTATCTCCGTTCCTGCTCCTCATTTATACCCTGGCTTGCCCTCACCTTGCCTCCACCATACCTGAGCAGCTAGCTGACAGTTTTTTTCACCCCATCTGGGCTCATTCTGTCAGATTTGTAGGGACCACCTTGCTTGTGCCCATCTTTTCTACCCTTTCTTACTTTATTTTGTTTATTTTCTTCTTCTTCCCTGTTTTTTTTTTTTTTTTTTTTTTTTTTTTTTTTTTTCCTTCTTCCAGTACTGAGGATTGAACCAGTGCCTCACACATGCTGGGCAGAGTGCTCTACCACTGAACTACATCCCCAGTCCTTCTTATTTATTTATTTTAATTTTGAGACAGAGTCTGGTTAAGTTGCCCAGGCTGGCCTTGAACTTGTGATCCTCCTGCCTCAGCTTCCTGAGGAACTGGGATTACAGACATGCACCATGATGCTTCCCTACCACCATTTTCTTACTCTTGATTATTGATACTTGAAACTTTACATCTTAGTAATTGGTTGGGTCATCTTTACCTACCGTGTCAACACTTCCATTAGTTACCAGCCTCTCTCTGTTGTCCTTGATATAAAACCTTGCATACATCCTTTATTCATTCTTCATTCTGCATTCCCCTTCTGCTTGATACCTCTAATCTCATCATCGGTGGATGAATGGCTCCAGTTTTCTTGTTTCTAATACACCGTTTTTATGTTTCTTCTTATGCCGAATTCTTCAAATAATTTCCCTAAAACACAGTTTCTTCGTGGCATTTCCCTTTTCAGAGTTCTGCAGTCGCATTTGGTATGCCTGATCACAACAGATACAAAACCCTCTGATTAAATCAAGACTGCTCATTCACTTCCTCCTTTACTTGCTTCCCCAAGCTTCTTTCCACATTATGTTCTATCCCGGGTCTTCTGCTCCATCCCAAGCTACTTGCTTTCTCTTGCACTGATACACAAATGCTGTTCAGGGAAAGATCAAACACATTACCTGTCACTGCCTTGGCAGTCATTTATAGCAGAGAACACATGAGTCAGCAGACACAGGTCTGCAGCCCAGCCACACCACTCACCCTGGAGCCTGTGGTACTACTCATTGAGCTCAGTTTCTTCTCTCAGAAGATCAATAGCACCAGGCTTAGGTTTGTTGTGAGAACCACCTGAGTTAATGTGTGAGAGAGTGTTTTATAAGCTGCTAAGCAACATGAGAGAACAAGACAGCTCAGTGAAATGGACAGTTGAACATTCAGAAAGCTGCTGGGTGTGATCTGATTTTGTCTAGAACAGCATGTATCCCCCCCCCATTTCTTAAATTTAAAACTATGAAAAATTAAAAAAAAATAGACTCGAATAAAAACATCTGACTTGCAGATATCACTCTGCTAGCTCCCTGCCTTTCTCTTGAGAATTCGTTCTTCTCTCAGGATCTTGGTTCATCATGACAAGTAAATTCTGGCTCCTTAAAAGTTGGCAAGGAAAACTCTCGTCTCTGAGGATATTTAAATCTTTCTTGGCTCATGATTGTTTCCTCTTGGGTGTTAAAATGAAAACGATGCCTTCCAGCCTCTCTGAAATAGAGCTGGAAGAAAGATTCGTGACACTCTGATTTTGACAAAATGATCTTCATAAATCACAGATGTAATGGACTGTGCTCACACTTACAGCTCCTCAAGGTCTCTGCGATCTCCTACTTTTGTTTTAGATTCTAATTATTTAAATTGTTTTTCTACCTCTCTCTTGCTTTTCTTTTTTAGTTTTAATTAATCAAGGAGATTGACCTGATATTTTTTTTCTCTGTTATTTTCCCAATGCTTGCTTCTCCCCAACACCCCCCCCATAGTTCTGACAGACCATCTGTCAAAATTTTGCTGGTATCACAGCAATTCCATGCTATTTTTTTTTCCGTGCTCTGCTTTTAAAACGACACCAATGATACACAAATAAATGATCGTTAAAAATGGTTTAAATGACACAGAAATGTTTGGGCAGGGGGTTCCAGGTCACCTCATTCCCATTCCTAATTCCCTCCCCAGAGATGACCACCACTGATACAATTTGATTTATAACCTTCACTTCTTTTTCCATTCCTCTCTATCATGGCCATACACATCTGTTACCCAATGGCTCTGTGATATGTGTGTGTGTTTAAATTGATTCATCTTCAGCAACTTATGTCAAAATACATGTGTTGCTCTCATTCTTTTAGGAGTTGGACAGTCTTCTACATACAAATATGCCATCATTCTTTCTCACTCACCTGTTGGATGATCTTCAACATATAAAATAGCTCTAGTAATACTTTGATGCCTGTGTACATTTTAAGCATGCATCTGTAGAATACATCCCTTGAAGCAGAAGTGCTGAGTTGGGTCCATTAGAATGTACACTTAACAAAGGAAGGACTTTAACAAAATGTTATACTTACCCAATACCTTGTCTAAATTAGGGCCTGGCACATGGGAAACACTGAAAAAAATCTTTGTTGAATTGCACAAAATATCACTGACATTTTAAATATAATAATATCTATAATATTAAGAGATTAAGAAACATGTTTACTTTAATAAACGATGAAAAGCATTTGATAAACCATAACACATTCCTGATTTCTTTTTGTTTTTGTACTGGGAACTGAACCTAGGGGTGTCTTACCACTGGCTACATCCCCAGTCCTTTTCATTTCTTAATTTTGAGACAGGGTCTTGCTAAGGTGGTTAGGGCTTCATTAAGTTGCTGAGGCTGGCCTCAAAGTTATGATTATCCTGTCTCAGACTCCCGAGTTGCTGAGATTATAGGCATTCGCCACCATGCCTGGCCACATTTCTGATTTCAAAACAAAGCCTTAATACTTTGAAAATCAGAGGAAGCTTCTTAATTTGATAAAAAGAATATAGCAGAAAACATAGCTAATGGCATATTTAGTGGTAAAATAGTAGAAGTGCTCTAGGTCCAAAATGGACCTGAGTAATCACTATTTCTATTCAACATTTTACTGGATGTTCTACACAAGAAGAACAAGTGAGGCTGAATTATCGAAAAAAGGAAACACCTCATCACCAAATCTCAGATAATATGATTATTTCCCTAGACGATCCAAGAGAAATCAACTTTAAAATCATTAGCATCAATTAGATGCAGTAAGTTCATCAGATACAAGATACAAAAATAAAAATCATTCCTACACATCATTAATAGCATACTGAAAATGTAAGGCTAAAAAAGGATCTGAGACATGTCTAATGACTTTTTTCCTCTACTTAATCCCTAGCAACCACTTCGAGGGTCACAACCAGGATATGAAAATTTTCCAAAAATATTTCCACTTCTGAAATTTTGTTTTCAATAATTATTTTTCCAACCACCACTTCCTATTCTTTTAGCTTACTCTTGCTCAAATAACCCTGCCTCCTCCGCTTCCTGGTGCATCCCATCTCTTGCCCATGACACAGAGTCTCAGACCTCTCTCTCTCTCTCTCTCTCTCTCTCTCTCTCTCTCTCTCTCTCTCTCTCTCTCTCGCTGGGCATTGAACTCAGGTCCTCAAACATGCTAGGCAAATGCTCTACTACTGACCTTGCCCCACCCTGGTCTCTCTCATCTCATTGCCTTATGGCTGGTTTGGATTCCATGAGCTACTATTTTTAATAACTCCCTCTTACCTCCTTTCTTTCCCTCCTTCTCTCCCTTTGTACTCATAAAAAGTGGTGAGGAGAGGGACGCTGGGAGAACCATTGTGGTTGAAAGTTTTCTTTTACCATCTGAGCAGATGGACATTTTTTTTGGACAAGACACCTCAGGTAAACACTTTCACTTTAAATTCATGGTCACAAGCTGGGCGCGGTGGCGCACGCCTGTAATCCCAGCACTTTGGGAGGCTGAGGCAGGAGGATCGCGAGTTCAAAGCCAGCCTCAGCAATAGCGAGGCACTTAGCAACTCAGTGAGACCCTGTCTTTAAATAAAATACAAAAAAGGTCTGGGGATGTGACCCAGTGGTCGAGTGCCCCTGAGTTCAATCCCTGGTACCACAAAAAAAAAAAAAAAAAAAAAAAAAAAAAAAAAAAAAAAAATTCATGGTCACAGACTTCTTACATTTTGTGCTGCCTCTTAATCCCGCTGTATTTCCGGTCAGCCAGTTTCATTTCATACCACCCACTCTCTCTGCGAAGTCCCAGCCCTCTCCTGTGCTCTCATTCTCCAGATGATGCTCGAACCTCATCATTCATTGAGAAAACAGAAACTATCAGCCTGCAATTTCCTCATCTTCCTACACAAAACTACACACCTGCCTGTAGAAACCCTCATTTTTTCCTTCTTCCATCTGGTTACAATAGAGCAAACCTCTCTCCCTCATTTCAAAAAGATGACTGACATCTATGATATGATACAACTGAAGAGGTTGATATTTCCTAGCTGAGAGAGATCCCTATTTGAGCTTCTAATTAAAGAGAAACCATCCTTTTCTTTATTATTTTGTTCTTTTTCTTTTAAAAAGTATTTTAGAGTAATTGGCTCTTTTTTGGTGGGAAGGGATCTTTGTGGGGAAGTCTGTGTTTTATCTCTGTAGTCACTGAACAATTATCATAAATTCCAGTATTGGGGTGTAGTGATAGGGTGTTTGAGTCCATCAAGAATCTTGATATGAGGGGTTGGGGATATAGCTCAGTTGGTAGAGTGCTTGTCTCACATGCACAAGGCCCTGGTTCAATCCCTGGCACCACACACACACACACACACACACACACACACACACACACTTGATATGAGTTGATATGAGCCAGGCATGGTGGCTCAAGCCTATAATCCTAGCCTCTCAGGAGGCTGAGGCAGAAGAATTTCTTGAGCCCATTAGACTGAAGCCAGCCTGGGAAACAGGGTGTGGGGAGAATCTGGATATGCCTCAGTAAAATTTTCTGTAGCTATAATGTGTTAAGTTAAAAGAAACCTTGGATGAAAAAAAAAAAAAAAACCTAATCAATAAATGGGCAAAGAATAGAACAGACACATCACAGAAGATATTCAGTCAACAAACGTATGAAAATATGTTCAACATCTGTAGCAATTAGAGAAATGCACAGTAAAACTACACTGAGATTTCATATTCTCCAGTTAGAATGGCAATTATCAAGAATACAGTAAATATCATATACAAGTAACAATAAATGTTGGCAAGGATGTGGGGAAAAAGGTATACTCATACATTGCTGGTGGGACTATAAATTGGTGCAGTCACTCTGGAAAGCAGTATGAAGATTCCTCAGAAAACTTAAAAAGGAACCACCATTTGACCCAGTTATCCCACTCCTCAGTTTATATCCAAAGGACTTAAAAGATAGTGACACAGCCACATCAATGTTTATAGCAGCTCAATTCACAATAACTAAGCTATGCCTTCAACAGATAAATGGATAAAGAAAATGTGGTATATACACAATGGAATATTACTCAGCCATAAAGAAGAATGAAATTGTGGAATTTGCCAGCAAATGGATGTAACTGAACACTATCATGCTAAGTGAAATAAACCAGTACCAAAAACCAAAGGCCAAATGTTCTCTCTAGTATACAGATGCTAATTCACAATAAGGGAGGGAAGAATAGAAGTCCATTGGATTAGACAAAGGGGAATAAAGGGAAGGGAAGGGATGGGGGGGGGGTGGGAATGGGAAAGACAGTAGAATGAATTGGACCTAAGTTTCCTATGTTCATATATTAATACATAACCAGTGTAACTCCACATCACATACAACCACAAGAATGGAAAGTTATACTCATGTATATATGATGTGTCAAAATACATTCTATTGTCATGTATAACTAAAAATAAAAATTAAAAAAATAAAAAACTATCAAGTTGTACACCTTAAGTATGTATGATTTATTTTTTGTAAATTGTTGCCTCAATAAAACTATTGCTAAACATTAAAAAACTAAACAAAAAAATTCTTGGATGAGAATTCTCTGTAGATGGGCCAAGGTGTCCAAGAATTGCATGTGATATTGTTAGGGAATCTGTAAAAGTAATTTGAATATGGAAATAATATATAGTCCAATTGAGCTTTTGTCTTATGAAATGGTTTTAAGGAGTACAGCAGAAACAACAATAAATAAAGTAAAGCTTGTTCAAAATCAGCTTTCTAAGAAAAGAATCCTCTAGCTATTCTATTTAATATATTTTTATAATGATTCTGGCTATAACTTAGTTTTTTTTTTTAGAAGTATAATTTAGTTTTATTTTCAGATTATTTTTTGTCTGGTTTGGGTAAATGGGGTTGTGCAACACTGTGATAATAATTCTGTATCCAAGGACTTCTGAAATTGGAATTCAGTCCTAGGACAGTCTCAAAATAAATGAATGTGCAAACAAACACGCATATTGGTTGTTTGGCACAAACAAGGAAAAATACATAAAGCAAAAATCAGCTCAGAAGAAGGCTTGAGAAGCTTTGTTAAAACACAAACTAGGAGAACCAATAGTTTGCTCATCAGATATCACTGTAGTCCGTTAAGTGTTCATCCATGCTCCTCGCCAGGCTGGGTTGCATTTGTGGTTGTATTTCTGACTGGGGGTGGGCTTTGTCTTTTTAAGGTAGTTGGAGTTTCTGGTGGTACTGACAAAGGCAGGGAGATCTCTCTGGACTTGCATACGTTGGAGGCAATTCCAGAATACCTAGACTGAGGATAAGAGGGAGAAGAAGAAGGCTGGGGTTGTGGCTCAGCGGTAGAGCGCTTGCCCTAGCAGGTGCACGGCCGGGGTTCAATCCTCAGCACCATGTAAAAATAAACGCATTGTGTACAACTAAAGCAAATAAATAAATATTTTTTTTAAAAAAGAAGAAGGAGAAGAAGAAAAAGAATGACACAAAAATTAAGAGACATGGTTCAGTATGACAAATGAATGGAAATTAGAAGAACTCCATGAACCAAAATGGAAAAATAAGCTCCCTTAACAGAATGAGACGAAAAAAAACTTAAGTAGAGGTAAACTGAAAACATTGACATGAATTCGTGCTCTTTTTAGGAGACTATTGCTGTGGTCACAGTCATGTGAGTGGTGTCCTCTGTGATGTCATTCTGCCTCCTTCTAAACAGTCGAGTAAAACAATCTCATCTTCTCCAGGGCTTAGTTTTGTTTTTTCTTTTTTCTCTGGTATTTTTCTCAGTTAAAAAGAACTAGGGCTTTTCAAAATATCTGATCCTAAATCTTGGGGCACGAAAAGTCAGATAAGCCTTGAACCCTACTCCTGGCCCCCCTCAAGAAAAGATGCCTTCAGAGGCACTTGGCATGGAATGGGTAAAGAGGCCAGCCTGAACACAGGGGTCTTAACAACAGCTTGAGGAGAAACAAGGGAAGCAACCATTACCATCAGTTAGTACTTGTCTTTTTTTTTTTTTTTTTTTCAGTTGTGGATGGACATGGTACTTTTATTTATTTATTTTTCTGTGGTGCTGAGGTTTGAACATGTGCCAGGCAAGTGCTGTACACTGAGCCACCACCCCAGCCCAGTATGTGTCTTAATCACCATGGGGTCCCTTAAGATTTTGAATTCTTACAATTCCTTTAAGTTATTATTATTATTGCTTTTTGATCTTCAGCCCAAGCATTCTGGAATTTCTTCCAACATATGCAGGCCCAGATGATCCTCCCTCAGGAACAAAACTACAAATCCAACGTGGGCAGCCAGCATACACAGCATTATTAATATATAACTAAAGATGCTAACATCAGATAAGCAAATTCTTGTTTTCCTTTAAAAAACAATGATTTTTCCCTTATGCTTTTCTTTATATTTGTAGCATAAATTGTTTGTTTGTTTGTTTGTTTGTTTGTTTGGTACTGGGGATTGAACTCAGGGGCACTTGACCACTGGGCCACATCCCCAGCCCTTTTTTGTATTTTATTAGAGACAGGGTCTCACTGAGTTACTAAGTGCCTCGCCATTGCTGAGGCTGGCTTTGAACTTGCAATCCTCCTGCCTCAGCCTCCCAAAGTGCTGGGATTACAGGCGTGCGCCACCGCGCCCAGCTATGTTGTTGTTGTTTTTGCATATTTATTTTACTTTAAGGAAGTTTTAGAGCTTAATTTCAGTTCCATAAATCAAGTTTGGTAGAACCTTAGTCTGTTAGTAGTTAAAAAAAATTTACAAAAAATTTCAGGGTTGAACTATCCAAATTATGCGTTTTTTAATAAAATCTCTATGTTAAGACTTCAAATGTGACTTTCTTCCCTCAACAGGATACAAATATATAAAACATACATGAAAAGTGAGAATATTATATTTAATTTAATTTTTTTTTGTGATACTCGGGATTGAACCCAGGACTTTGCGCCCGCTAGGCAAGTGCTCTGCCACTGAATTACAGTTCAAGAATATCCTATACAGTAAGAAGGATGATGTTGAATGAAAGAACTGAACTGAAAACTGTAGCTAGGATACTTCTGAACTGAGAAAAATATATTGGTGAGTGGGAAAACCACAGATGGGCCCTAGTGTGGAGAGCTTTAAGGAAAGCTAACATTGTAACTATCAGAGTTAAAAACTGAAGAAAGAGAGATAATTTCTAGTCTTGTCAAGGATGTGGGGTGAATTATCTCCATTCTAGTTTAATCCACCAAAAACTGCATCTGTGTGAACATGACAAAAATCAGAAACACAGAAAAGTTTGTTTTTCAAGTTTGTTTGCTTGATCTCCATATTACTTAGTAGTCATATGAAATAGTAAGTAATCTGCCCCCGCAACAATTGTACAAATATTAAGACCCAGTTTGATTTGATTCAAATTTCCATATGGTTGTAGTCATTGTTTTACTTCTATACCTAGTAGCACACACACATATTATCACATGATAATACCTAAGACAAATACTGAGCAATTGTTCATCTAGTAAACAAAAATACACGTTTAAAATCAACCAGTATAAATTAGTAATCATATCGTATTTTAGAAAATGTGCTTTCACCTTATGCCTTCACATTATGTTTGGGGCTTGGTTTACCAAAACAATGCCCTAATGCCTCCATTCTGCCTATATAGATGGCCGGAGGCAGGTTATCGAAAGCGCAGGTGCAGTAAGACATCAAATGAGGGGTGAACTTCACTGCAGTCAGGAGGATCTGTTCCATGCGAAGGAATGGAAGCCAAATTGCAATTGCCTTGATTCATTGGTCTCTGGCTGAATTTCTTGCTTAAAAAAAAATAACAGAAGGCAATTAACCACATGAACAGACTGAGTAAAACTGTAGTGCATTTGCCCTGAAAGAGAACACACCTAAAATGCCATTTTCATGTTTACCGTATTTCATAACCTCTCTGCTTTCAAAAGGTGCTGCAGATGTGTGTCCACAGGAAAAATGGTTTCATTTCATAAATATGCCTAAATCATATACATAATATAAATATAGACATATGGATGTATAGCAACAAGGCATTGAAGACATTGAAGCACTGTTTTACCCTTCTCCTTCTCCTGATGAGGGTATTTTTCCTATTGTATTGTTCTTGGTTGCTGTTCACTGAGGAGACTTGATGGAGATCTTGTTGTTTTTAATTGTTACATAAACAATTCTCATGACTTTAAAAGTCGGGAAATCAGGAGTTATAGATCTGAGTCACATGGCCATGCATGTTCTAACGGTGAAGTACCTGAATTCTAGTTTGTTGTATGAAAGTTAAGAGGCTCAGGACCTCCAAAGCTCAGGAGAGGCGGAGAGAAGCCAGCCAGGACCATGCTTGCCAAATGTGTCCACAAGCCTATTTCTGGGTACCTCAGCCTCGTTGGCTCTATGTACATGCATTTCGAGACCCGCTTAGACCCTCTTTAAACTTATCTCTCTTAAAGCATATGCTTGGTGACTAAATTTCTTACTTTTCCTCTATATATCTCTAAAATGGGGCTAAAGGCAAATGTAATGAAAGGAACCTATTTTCAATCTTCCAACTCCTATAATGAAGGTTAACTGTGTAATACTTCAATTTAAAATGTTATGCACAGCCAAATCTATTATTTTAATCTTCAAACTAAAATTTTTAGTTACTTGGGAATGAATGCAGGTCTCTCTTGAACATGATAAGCAAATGCTCTACACTGAGCTACATCCCCAGCTCTTTTCTAAAATTTTATTTTGAGATGGTCTCACTAAATTGCTCAGACTGGGACTAGGGTTGTAGCTTCATGGTAGAGCGTTTGTCTAGCATGTGTGAGGCACTGGGTTCGATTCTCAGAACCACATATAAATAAATAAATTAAATAAAGGTCCATTGACAACCAAAAAAAATATTAAAAAAAAAAATTGCCCAGGCTGGCCTCCAACCTGTGATCCTCTTTGTCAGCCTCCCAAGTAGCTGGGATTACAGGAGTGCATCACTGCTCGTGATTTATTGTTTTAATTCTTGATACACACTAAAATACACTTGCCCACTAATTGGTCTACTTTATTTAGGCATCTTTTTATAAATCTTTTTGTTGAACGTATGTATTGTCAACACACCAGTGAAGGCTGTAAAACATATTTCAATTTGACTATGAAGACTGAAGTAAATCTAGCCTTAAAAAACAAGAGTAATCAGTGTGATTTTATTTCTTTTTCCAGTACTTTCTACTTCTGAACAACATATAGAGAAACCAAGAGGTAATGATAATAAGTTATTCAACATTAGGAAATATGTTTTTCCCCCTTTTAAAATAGGAATGTTTTATCCCAGAAGCTTGGGAGGCTGAGGCAGGAGGATTGTGAGTTGGAAGCCAGCCTCAGCAACTTAGTGAGGACCTAAGCAACTCAGAGAGACCCTGTCTCTAAATAAAGTATAAAAAAGGACTGGGGATGTGGCTCAGTGGTTAAGCACCCTGGGTTCAACCCCCAGTACCAAAAAATGAAATAAAATAGTAGTTTTGGAAGTGAGTACTGTCTCAGAGAGACACAGAGATCACCTGAAATTTCAAGAGCTGCTATGAATAGATTATTCAGAGATACTTCATTTGCCAAGTTGATGTGATTTGATTTTTTCCTGTGAGCTAGTTTCATCCCAATTCCTTACTGTTTCTTCTTTTCTTTTTTCTTTTTGAGACAGGATCTCACTATGTTGCCCTGGCTGATCTTGAACTCCTGAGCTCAAGTGATCCTCCAACTTGTGCCTCCCAAGTAGCTGGGACTACAGGTGTGTACTCCCCCACCCCCACTTTACTGTTCCTTTATGAGTAACAATAGAGTTTCTTCTTTAGGCACCAAACCACTCTGTTTGTTATTTTGAGTTATCGAATATTTTGTTTAAAGGAAATAATAATGCAGATTTTCTTGTTAAAAATTTATGATGGGGAATTTTTTTTCTGTTTGTTTTCAGGTACTGGGGATTTAATCCAGGGGTGTTCTACTACTAGGCCACATCCCTAGCCTTTTTATTTTTTGACAAGTTCTCCATAAATTGCTGAGGCTGGTCTTGAACTTGGGATCTTCTCGCCTCAGCCTCTCAAACCTCTGGGATTACAGGGATTACGGGCATGTGCCACTAACCCCAGCAACTAGGGATCATTTGATGGAAGAATATTGTCCCAACACATAATAAAGACACATATATCTTCAATGTGCAAATATATATATATATATACACATATATATGTGTGTGTATATACATATACATATATTTATATATATTTAAATATGAGAGCACTTGACATTTTCATTCTTCTGGATTCTGAACAAGTAAAAACATACAGAGAATGCCTAAATTTAAACATTTATAGCTAGCAACAATTAACACATTAATGGGAACCTTCATTCCTTTTACAAAAATCAGGATTTACCAACCATTTCCATCACTATGCAAAACCATAAGCTTTAGTTCTCAGGTCCAAGACAGACTTGGAACCAATGGAACATCTAATTTGACCATTCTAAGATTCTTTAAAAAGTAGTAGATTCTAGCCGGGCGCGGTGGCGCACGCCCGTAATCCCAGCACTTGGGAGGCTGAGGCAGGAGGATCGCAAGTTCAAAGCCAGCCTCAGCAATGTGATGAACTTAGCAACTCAGTGAGACCCTGTCTCTAATAAAATACAAAAAAGGGCTGGGGATGTGGCCCAGTGGTCAAGTGCCCCTGAGTTCAATCCCCGGTACCAAAAAAAAAAAAAAAAAAAGTAGTGGATTCTGAGCCAGGCGTGGTAGCGCACGCCTGTAATCCCAGCACTTGGCAGGCTGAGGCAGGAGGATCATGAATTCAAAGCCAGCCTCAGCAATGGCAAGGCACTTAGCAACTCAGTGAGACCCTGTCTCTAAATAAAATACAAAAAAGGGCTGGGGATGTGGCCCAGTGGTTGAGTGCCCCTGAGTTCAATCCCTGGTATCAAAAAAAAAAAAAAAAAAAGTTAGTGAATTTCATTTTTTCTAAGAGATCTAAACCGAGGTGTTTTGATTTTCTTAATGACTTTTTTTTTTTTTTTTTTGCAGAGTATTACAGTTATACACAGTAGTTGGGTTCATCCTGAAGAAATCCTACATGCATGGAATTTGATTTCAGTTCATGTTCCCCCTACTTTCCCCTTTCCTTCTCTTCCTCTGTGCTCCTTCCTTTACTCTACCAATCTTCCTGTCACTCATCTATTTTAGCTTCCATTGGTTCTTTCTACTTATACATAAAGGTGAAATTCCTTGTGGTGTGTGTGTGTGTGTGTGTGTGTGTGTGTGTGTGTCTGTGTCTGTGTTTTTAATATATATATTTTTTAAAAAGTTGCTAAGTGCCTTTTTAAATATATATATTTTAATATATATATATATATTATATTTATTTATTTATTTATTTGGTGCTGGGGATTGAACTCAGTGGCACTCGACCTCTGAGCCACATCCCCAGCCCTTTATTTAGTTTTTTGTACTTTATTTAGAGACAGGGTCTCACTGAGTTGCTAAGTGCCTTGTCATTGCTGAGGCTGGTTTTGAACTCGTGATCCTCCTGCCTCAGCCTCCCAAGTGCTGGGATTACAGGCGTGCGCCACCACGCCCAGCTCCTTGTGGTATATTTACATATGTACATAAACATGATTTTAAAAAAGTCCATTCTACACCAGGCCTGGTGGCGCACACCTGTAATCCTGGCTGCGAGGCTGAGGCAGGAGGATCAAAAGTTCAAATCCAGCTTCAGCAAAAGTGAGGTGCTAAGCAAACTCAGTGAGACCTGTCTCTAAATAAAATACAAATAGGGCTGGGGATGTGGCTCAGTGATCGAGTGCCCCTGAGTTCAATCCCAGGTACCCAGACCCCCCAAAAAACCCATTCTATATTTCTTATTCTCTTTTGATCATTAAAACACATGCCTTTTTTTTTAAATATGACATATTTTAGAGCTATTTTTACATGTGATTGTAATTTTTTTTGAGGATCTAAAATCAGATTAACTAACTCTGATTCCTTTAACACCGCTATTTTCTCCCCCTTTTCCCCAAGATCACCACCAATATCATATTTACTGAACATTTATTATATGTCAAGAGCTATATCAAAGACAAAATTTTCACTTAAGATATCAATTTAAAATATCTCATTATTTTGATTATATATGTGTGTGTGTGTATATATATACATATATATATATATATTAGTTGTAGATGGACACAATACCTTTATTTTGTTTATTTATTTTTATGTGGTGATGAGGATCAAACCCAGTGCCTCATACATGCTAGGCAAATGCTTTATTACTGAGCCACAACCCCAGTCTCATTATTTGATTTTTATTGTGGGTAGTTGGGGAGCATTTTCCTCTGTCCTATGTATAACTGTGTATTATCAGTTAACACAGGGGTCGGTATCCTTTGAGAATGGGATATTTTCACGTACTAGATGAGCCAACTGTGAAAGGAATGGTGAGAAGGGCTGTTCCTCCCAGTTCCTGCATTGCTGGACTTGAAATTGGCCTGATGTTGGCAAAAATGGGAACAGGAGAGGTGACAGGACCATGGAAAAAGGAGGAAAAGGACAAGTGAGAAAGAGAAAAGCATCCCTGAACAGATGGGAGCCAACCTGTACCAACACCTGGGCCTTAGGGTTGATGGAATTTAAGATAGTCCATAATATTCTCCTGTTGAACATAAATAATCTTAGAGCACCAGTATTGGATAAGGTCACTCTGTGTCCCTGACGAAGTGAGACAGAACCAAAACCACTCTATAATTGTGTCTGAACTCAACAAAAAGCTTTATGGCCACTGGAAAATCATAAAAATGATCAAATGTCCTCTCTCCTAGCAGAGTAACTGCTGGATCTTTACCAATTGCAACTTTAGTCCTTCTTCATTTCTCCTACCTTCTAGATAAAAATTATTAAATACACTCAATCATACAATGCTCTACTTCTTATAGTACTCAATCAGCACCAAACACCTATTTTCTGGAAGCCTCCCCCAAATGCCTAAAACAAACTGAATTCCTTGAGAAATTTCCTTCCAGCTGTTTATTAATGAGATTTCCCCATAGTGCTCTGTGATGTGTGGTATCCCTGTTTGCAATGAACTGAGCCAATAAAGCCAGATCTGTTTGACTACTGATGTGTCTTCAACTGGAGTGTATCAAGCAGATTGCAGAAATTCCATATATTTATTTTTATGTATTTATATTATTTTATATATTTACTATATATATTTATATTTCTAAATTTCTAGGTATTTTCGTTTCAAATTGCATCACAATTACCTGAGATTGCTTTTTAAAAATGAAGATTACTTAGCTCAACCCTAGATCACTTGAACCTGAACCCCCACTGAGGCCCAGGACCTGCACTGTAGCAAGGTCCCCAAGTAATTTTTATATGCATGGAATGTGAAATACTGCTTAATACATTTTTCCACATACATCCAAGCAAAGCCAGCATAACACTATGCACCTTACCCAAATCTGTGACCATCTTGTTGGAAGAGCACTTCCAAAACCTGCCAAGTTTAAAATACAATGTAGTAAATATACAGGTGATTGTCATTATTCACAGATTGCATATTTATGATTTTACCTACTTGCTAGAATTTATTTGTAACCCCAAAATTAACCTCTCTGGGTCTCAGCTTTCTTATCTGTAAACGGAAATGCATTAGATTAGATCCTCTAAGAAGCAGACACTAATATGACTTTAAATACACAAAAGGTTTGTTGAGGGAACACCTGTGAGGGAAAAAGAGGATGACTTGCATTGTCCATTGTGGCATAACAAATTACCCCAGTAGTGACTTAACACATATACATTCATTTTACCAGAACCTCAGGTGAAGAAACAATCAATAACATGATGAGAGAGCCTACAGAATGGGAAAAATCTTTTCCACACGCACCTCAGGCAGAGCACTAATCTCCAGGATATATAAAGAACTCAAAAAAACTTAACACCAAAACAAATAAATAGCCCAATAAATAAATGGGCTAAAGAACTGAACATACACTTTGCAGAAGAAGAACTACAATTGATCCACAAACGTGAAAAATGTTCATCATCTCTAGTATTTAGTAATAGAGAAATGCAAATCAAAGCTACTCTATGATATCCTCTCACTACAGTCAGAATGGCAATTATTCAGAATACAAGCAATAATAAGTGTTGGCAAGCATGTAGGGGAAAAGGTACACTCATACATTGTTGGTGGGACTGCCAGTTGTGCAATCACTATGGAAAGCAATATGGAGATATTTCAGAAGAGTTGGGACGGATCCACCATTTGACCCAGCTATCTCACTACTTGGTTTATACCCAAAGGACTTAAAATGAACATACTACAGTGACATAGCCACATCCATGTTTTATAGCAGCTCAATTCACAATAGCTAAACTATGGAACCAACCTAGATGCCCTTCAACAGAGGAATGGATAAAGAAAATGTGGTACATATACACAATGGAATATTGCTCAACCTTAAAGAAGAATGAAATTATGGCATTTGCAGGTAAATGGATGGAACTAAAGAATTTCACGCTAAGTGAAATAAGCCAATTCCAAAAAAACCCCAAAGCCAAATGTTTTCTCTGATAAGCAGATGCTGATCCACAGTGGGGTGGGGGGATAGGGAAGAATGAAGGAACTTTGGTTTGTGTAGAGGAGAGTCAGGGGAGGGGTGGGGTTGTGGGGATGGGAAGGACAGTAGAAAGAGAGAGACATTATTACCCTATATACATGTATGATTACACTAGTGGAGTGACTCTGAACCATGTACAGGCAGAGAAACAAGAAGTTGTGCTCCGTTTGTGTACAATGTGTCTAAATGCATTCTACTGTAAAATAAATAAATAAATAATACAAATACAAGAAGAAGAAGAAGAAAAAAAAGAACCCCATGTGAAGAAAATGAGATTGACTTAGCTGGGTTACTCTGCTTCAGATTTCTCAAAAAGCTGAAATTAACATGTCACCCAGGGCTGTGGTCTCATCTGAAGTCTTTGACTTTGGGATCCAATTTCAGTGACATGATTGCTGACAGAACTCAGCACCTCATGGACGGTTGACTGAGGAGGGCCTTGGACATTACCAGCTATTGTCCAAAGTCCTTCCTCAGTTCCTTTCCACATGGTTCTCTTCAAAAAGTAATTTGAAACATGGCAGCTGGCTTTCCTTAAAGCAAAGGAGAAAGGTAGAGTGTTTAAGATGGAAGTTGTAGTTTTTTTGTAATTTACTCTCAGAAGTAAAACCCCATCTCTTTGTTGCTTTGTTATATCTATTCACTAGAAGCAGGTCCCTAGGTCTAGTCAACACTCAAGAGAAGAGATTACATGAAGATATGAGTCCCAGGAGGTGGTGGATCCTTGGAGAGCAGCATAGAGGCTGCCAACCACAGAGCTAGAAGACTGGGGAAGAGGTGTCAGTCTGTGGAATTGTTCTGAACATCTGAAGCAAGAGAGGAGGAGGAAGAATTGGAGAACCACAGTTTCAGACTGCAGCAGTTTTAAGGATGTTCTAGCTGGGCAAAGTCACCCATCAGCGTAGTCCCCTTGTCACAGGAGAGTCCTGCCTTTAGATCCCTGTCACACTCATACACCAGCTGAGAACAGCATGTGGGAAGTGTGACTTCAGCGTAAACGAGGTGCTGGATTCTGAGCACAACAGCTGGGTTGATCAGTCAACCAGACACCCAGCACCAGATATGAGTGGTATATTCTCATATTTGCTACAGGGAACAAAAATAGTGCCTTTCTCAGAAGGTAGGCGAATTAATGAATGACCTTATGAAGAGCATGCAGAATAATTCATTCTATATAATGAGCCCCAGACAAGCTCTAATTATCATTATTCCCTCAAAAATACAGCATTCCTTTACTTCTAAAAAATTTACATTAATAATATATTATTGTCAGTAATGTGCTGCAATTTGCTTTTATAATTCAGCATTGTGTTTCACAGATCTAAGATTGTCTTCTCATTCTGCATATTGTTTTTTGGAAAGCAGAAGTTCTTAATGTTAACAAAAGCTAGCTTATGGATGGGTGATTTCTTTAATGGATTGTGCCTTGGGTTTTTTTTTTTTTTTTTTTTTTTTTTTAACCTAAAGTGCCATCATCTGTTTTCTCCTAGTTATCTTCTAAGAGTTTTATAATTTTGCATGTTACATTTGGATCTGTGGCCCATTTTGAGTTAACTTTTGTGAAGGGTGTCAGATCTGTGTCTAGATTCATTTTTTTTTTTTTTTTTTTTGCATGTAGATGTTCAGGGGCTAAAGTGCCATTTGTTGAAAAGACTTACCCCAACTCCATGTATTAGTTTTCTCTAGAGGAACACAATCAACAGGAAGTATAATTATAAAAAGGGGATTTATTAGGTTGGCTCACGTGACCAGAAGCTGGATAGTCCACAATGGCTTTCTGCAAGCTGGAGAGCTGGAAGAACCAGTAGCTGTGCAGTCCAAGAGGCTGAAGCCCCAGAGCAGGAGGGATCAATGGTGCTACCCTAGTCTGAGACCAAAGGCTTCTGAGAATCACTGGCAGAGTCCACTTTGGAAGAGTGAAGAAATGAGAGTCCTCACATTAAAACAGCCTCAATCAAGAACCCATTCAAGGAAAATCAAGCTTGCATCTGCTGCTGTGTCCTTATTCTTCCAACTTTTATTCCATCCAACCCATCATCCTGTTGATCAGTGCTACCCATGCTAAGGGAGGGTCTCCATTTCAGTTGGCTATCCCACATGCCAATCATTCCTAGACACGAACAGACTCACTAATCCTCTTAATCCTTGGCATTCAAGTTGTCAATTCAAATTAACCATTACACTCCATCATATTGCTTTTGCTCCTTTGTCAAGGATCAGTTGACTATATTTATATGGGTCTATTTCTGGGATTTTATTGTATTTCTGTTACATATTGTTCCAATTCATTGCTGCTAAAAAATATTACGTAATATGAATAGGCAAGTCGGAGATCCTCCCCACCAACTGGAAGTCCAACCATTTAATTCCATTCTGACTCCACCTGGAATTCTCATCAAGTTCCACAAGTTCAAGGTCTCAGTACTACAAGACTCCTTCACTTCAGATACCAGTAGCAAGATCTGGATCATTTATATTTCTGACTAACCAGCCATAAATAAGGGATTGCCACAACACCATCCTTGGGTTTGACAGTGTGCTAGAATAGCTCAGAGAACCCAGGAAAACACTTTACTGATGTCTACTGGCTTATTATAAAGAATACAATTCAGAACAACCAAATGGAAGAGACACATAGGGCAAGATGTGTGGAGGAGGGATACGGAGCGTCCGTGTCACCTTGGGACCCTCTATACTCCCAGTACTTTAATATGTCCACAAACCTGGAAGCTCTCCAAATCTCCTTATTCAAGAATTTTTATACAGTTTATTCTCTGGCATCCCTTCCCTTTCCAGGAAGTCAGTAGGTGGGACTGAAAGAAAGTTCCAGTTCTCTACTCACTTGGTCTTTCTGGTGAACAGCCAACCTAGGGTTCCCACGCTACCTCTTATCATTAGCATGAACTATCACTACCATTAGATTCAAGTGTGGTCTGAAGGGGTTTGTTATTAACAAATTCAAACAGCTCTTTATATATTTGTTAGCCTCTCAGGTTTCTGTGTTGTAAACTGGCTATTAAAGAAAAAAAAAATTTTTTTTTCGTACTGGGGATTGAACTCAGGGGCACTCGATCACTGGGCCACATACCCAGCCCTTTTTTGTATTTTATTAGAGACAGGGTCTCACTGAGTTGCTAAGTGCCTCACCATTGCTGAGGCTGGCTTTAAACTCACAATCCTCCTGCCTCAGTCTCCCAAGAGCTGGGATTACAGGCATGCGCCACTGCGCCCGGCTGGCTATTCAAATTTTTTGCCCTTGATTCTACTAGGATTTCTTTCTTCCTTCTGTTGTTAGAGACAGGGTCTGGCCATGCTGCCTAAATTGGCCTTAAACTCCTGGGCCCCAGCGATCATTAGTTTCCCAAGTAGCTGGGACTCCACGCCTGTTGGGATTTCTTCATCCTCCTCTTTATTTGAAGATGCTCCTTGAAGACTCCAGGCTAGTTCTTTGTTGGATTTAGCATTGCAATTGTCTTCTCCTCATCTGTTTTGTGTCCGTTAATGGTTTCCATTGTGTTCTTTTTTTAAAGTAGAAATCCTTATTATTTTCAACCAATTTATCAATACTTTGCCTCATTAGTGCTTTTAAAGTTTGAATAAATCTTTCCCCACTTTAGATTTTCTTCTACTAACCATATGTTTTTTATCTTTCCCATTTAGGTCTTCAGTCCACCTGAAGGCCACATTGGCCTGTGATGCTAGCATCAGTTTTATAGTTCTCCATTTGGGGGTAGCATTTCTTCACTATTTATAAGCAGTCTCTCTCCTCCCTTAATTTTATTTTTTATTATTTTTTAAATTTAATTTTTTTATTCTAATTTGTTATACATGTTTGTAGAGTACATTTCATTTCATATTACATATAAAGAGCACAATTTTTCAAGTTGCTGGGTTTTTAAAAAATATTTATTTATTTGCTTTAGTTGTACACAATGCATTTATTTGTGCTGCTGAGGATCGAACCTGGGCCGCACACGTGCTAGGTGAGCGCTCAACCGCTAAGCCACAACCCCAGCCCCCATGTTGCTGGTTTTATATAAAGTATTTTTACAACAATTGTGTCTTCATGCATGTATTTAGGGTAATCATGAATAACTCAGTCTACCATTATTCCTATCCTCTTGTCCCCTCCCCTTCCTCCCCCCTCTTTGTTCTATTTAAAGCTCTTTCATTTCTCTCATACCCACTCCCTTGCCTTTATAAGTTAGTATCTTCATATCAAAGAGATCATTCCACCTTTGGTTTTTTGGGATTGGCTAACTTCACTTAGCGTTATTTTCTCCAACTCCATCCATTTTCCTGCAAATGCCATGATTTTATTCTCTTTTAGTGCTGAGTAGTGTTCCATTGTGTATATATACCAAAGTTTCCCTATCCATTCATCTGCTGATGGGCATCGGGGTTGGTTCCACAATCTAGCTATTGTGAATTGTGCTGCTATAAACATTGATGTGGCTGTGTCCCTGTAGTAAGCTGTTTTTAAGTCCTTTGGGAATAGGCCAAGGAGTGGGATAACTGGGTCAAATGGTGGTTCCATTCCAAGTTTTCCTAGGAATCTCCATACTGCTTTCCAGATTGGCTTCACCAATTTGCAGTTCCACCAGCAATGTAAGAGTGTGCCTTTTTCCCCACATCCTCGCCAGCATTTATTGTTTTTTTTTTTTTTTTTTTTTTTTTTTTTTTTTTTTTTTTGATAGCTGCCATTCTGACTGGAGTCCTCCCTTAATTTTAAAAACTACTATAGCGAGGCTGGGGCTATAGCTCAGTGGTAGAGCGCTTGTCTCGCATGTGTGAGGCCCCGGGTTCGATCCTCACCACCACATAAATAAAATAAAGGAAAAAAAACCTACTATAGCTCTGTACTATATCTTATCTGTTGTGGAGATATGGTCCTTTTTATTCTCTTTTACCAAAATTAAATCTTAACTTAAAAAATGGATTTATTGGGAAATTGCCAAAATATGAAATTGCATTTTAAGATGTAATATACACACAAAACAAAAATACAGTTTCACAAATTATTGTAAAGAAAGCAACTGTATATATTATTGGTACTACAGCATTATTTCCCAAATATAATCTCCTCTTAGCCCCACAAAGGGCGAAGGTTATTAGTTTGGTTCAGTTCGGTTACTATTTTAAACTTCATATAGATGGAATTATACCATTATGTGAATGTACTCAACACAATTTATTTTTTGTTTATTTGTGTTGCTAGGGATCAAGTCCAGAACCTCACATGTGCCAGGTAAGTGCTCTACTAATGAGTTACATCCCCAGCCCTCAATATTTTATTTTTGAAGTGATGATTTTGTTTTAATGTCTGTAATTTTTCATTGCTATGTTAGTCAGTTTTTCCTCTCTGTGACCAAAATCCTTAACAAGAATAACTTAGTGGAGGAGAGTTTAATTTGGGGCTCACAGTTTCATAGGTTCAGTTCATGGTTGAGGGATTGCACAGCTCGGGGGCTGGAAGGGAGGCAGAACATCATGGCAGAAGAGTACTGGGGAGGAAAGCTCATCAGCCCATGGCTGCAAGTGAGGAGCCAGGGATAGAATATAATCCTCAAGGGCACGCCCCTATCGCCATGCCTCACCTGCCTGTCATTAACACCCAATAATATGTCCAAACCATTAATCTATCAAGTGGCATGATTAGATAGATAATCCTCTCTCATAATCTGATCATTTTAGCTCTGAACATTCCTGCACTACTACATGAGATTTTTGGAGAACATCTCATATCCAAACCATAATAACTGCAGTATGGTATTCCATTGTTTATTGGATATTTATGCTTTCATGTGAATATTTGCATAAACTTTCTAAGTTTCTAAAAAAAAAAAAAGTCCAACTATTATTTTAGTTGAAGTTGCCTTAAACATAGGTTTATTTTGGGAAAATTTTCATTTATTTAAAATTACAGGGCTGGGATTGTGCCTCAGAGGTAAAACGCTAACCTAGCATGTGTGAGGCACTGGGTTTACTCCTCAGCACTACATAAAAAAAAATAATAATAAAGGTATTGTGTCTACCTACAACTAAAAAATAAATATTAAAAAAAGAAGCATAAAATGACATTGTCCCATGGAGCTGTGGTTATAGCTCATTGGTAGAGTGCTTTCCTAGCATGTGTGAAGCACTGGGTTTGATCTTCAGCACCACAAGAAAATAAGTAAATAAAATAAAATAAAGGTATTGTGTCCATCTACAACCAAAAACAAAAACAAACAAAAAACAAACAAAAAAAACCCCAAAAAACAACAATAACAAAAAAAAATTGTCTTATCCAAGCACATAAAATTTATCTTCATTTATTCCAATTATCCTCTGTCCTCAATATTAGAACCTAAAAGTAAGCTGGGCGTGGTGGCACATGCCTTTAATCCCAGTACTTGGGAGGCTGAGGCAGGAGGATCGCAAGTTCAAAGCCAGCCTCAGCAATGGCGAGTCACTTAGCAACTCAGTGAGACCCTGTCTCTAATAAATTACAAAAAAAGGCTGGGGATGTGGCCCAGTGGTCGAGTGCCCCTGAGTTCAATCCCTGGTACCAAAAAATAAAAATAAAATTGAACCTAAAAGTATACTACATGGAAGACCTGTGTGCTCATTGTTAAATTAATTCTCAAACACCTTATGTATTTGTTATAGTTGCAAGTAATATTTTAAGCTTTGTAATATTTTCTGATTTTTTTTTGATATGGAGAAATAATTTTGATTTTTAAAATTAATCATATATCCAGTAACCATGCTAAATCAATTTTACTCATTCTAATAATTTTTACATTGATTTTATTATTTTTTTCCAAGTAGAAATTCACGCTATCTGCAATAATGACAGTTTTGTCTCTTCCAACTCTTACACATCTTACTCTTTTTTGTTTCTGTTAGCTTTGTCCTGGCCTGCCAGTGAAGCCAGATTGAGACAGGCAGTCAATACAGATAGGTAAATCAAGTCAAGTCAGATCAAGGAGGCCAATTGGAGTGAGTCCTGGAAGTTGGAGACTGCCCACTGAGGGACTGAAATGCCTTCAGAGCCCTTCCTCCATCCTTATCAAGATAACCAGCCCCTAGCCCGGTGGCGCACGCCTGTAATCCCAGCACTTTGGGAGGCTGAGGCAGGAGGATCGAGAGTTCAAAGCCAGCCTCAGCAATGGCAAGGCACTTCGCAACTCAGTGAGACCCTGTCTCTAAATAAAATACAAAAAAGGGCTAGGGATGTGACCCAGTGGTCGAGTGCCCCTGAGTTCAATCCCCGGTACCACAAAAAAAAAAAAAAAAAAAAAAAAAAAAAAAATGACCAGCCCCTGCTCCAACCTGTTGCTATGGTAACCTGTCCCAGGGATTGTCCCTCCCTACAGGGAGTTGTTAATCACACCCCCTTCTTGCCCAAATCTCCACCTTGGCCCCTCCAGCCCATCCGCTTTTCACCTTTTGGCCATCCCACCCAGCATCTCATGGGCTTAGTCACTTACACATGAAGGAGAGAGATAAGGGGAAGAGAGCAGGAGAACACAGGAAGCCTAGGACATGTAAAAAAGACAGTACACCCTCATTTCTTAGGATACCAGCTATGGCACCCTTCTCCCTTGTCTATGTTACCCCTTTTAAAATAAACCCTGCTGGACTGGGGTTGTGGCTCAGTGGTAGAGCGCTCGCCTAGCATGTGCACAACCCGGGTTCGATCCTCAGCACCACGTAAAGACAAATGCAAGCTGGGCGCGGTGGCGCATGCCTGTAATCCCAGCACTTTGGGAGGCTGAGTCAGGAGGATCGTGAGTTCAAAGCCAGCCTCAGCAATGGCGAGGCACTTAGCAACTCATCGAGACTCTGTCTCTAATAAAATACAAAAAAGGGCTGGGGATGTGGCCCAGTGGTCTAGTGCCGCTGAGTTCAATCCCCGGTACCAAAAAAAAAAAAAAGACAAATGCATTGTGTACAACTAAAGCAAATAAATAAATAAAATAAAATAAACCCTGCTTTATATGCTTACGTCGGCGTGCTTCTCTAATGTTATACTTCAACATGTGAGGAAGCAGGACTCATCACCAGTAACTGGTGGTATCACCAGGACTATGTTAAATGGAAACAGAAGGCATTCTTTTCTAGCTCTTGAGCTTAAAGGTAATGCATCCATCAAGTGTTGCTGTAAGTGAGTATATAATCTTTGAGGAAGTTGTCAGCCCTTCTTTCTTCCTTTTTTTTTTTTTTTTTTTGTTTTTTAATGATACTTGAGACTGAACCCAAGGCCTCACACATGCTAGGCAAATGCTCTACCACTAAGCTACATCCCCAACCTGCCAGCCTTCTTAGTTACTAATTATATAAAACATAAACAGATGTCGAATACATTATCAAATGTATTTCTGTGCATTGATTTAGATAATTGAATTGCATAATATTTTCTCCTTTGATCTATGAATGTGGCAAATTGCTCGATTTTTTTTCTGATGTTAAATTATTCCTGCATTCACAAGATAACTCAGCTTGATCATGACATATTAATTATTAAATATGTACTTGGATTTAGATAGTGTATATTTTATTTAGGTTCATAAGTAAAATGGCCTATAATTTTTTGCTCCTTGACTTATCATTATTTGGTTTTGAAATCAAGATTAACTGAGCCTCATAAAATGAGCCATGCATATTCCTTTCTTCATGCCAGTCAATTGCCTGTTCACTTTCAGCTTTCTTTGTTCTGTGCACATTATATGCCTGGTCATAGAAGGGATTTCATAACTATTTTTGTGGTTGAATAGGAATACCACCAAGGCATCAAAAATAGGTCAAGCTTGAGGTGGTCTAAGCAGTTGGCTATAATTTCACTGATACCTCTTTTCACCCTTGTCTATCATCTGCCATGATGTCCTCATATCACCATCAAGAAAGGAAAGTCAGGGGGCTGGGGTTGTTGCTCAGTGGTAGAGCACTTGCCTAGAATGTGTAGGGCACTAGGGTACAATTCTCAGCACTGCCTATAAATAAATGAATAAAATAAATGTCCATCAACAACTAAAAAATTATTTTAAAAAAGAAAGGAAATTCAGAGTTTCTGTTTTTCCCTTTTTATTTTCTCAAAGATCAAGAATTTTAAGTTATGATGGAGTCTAATTTAATAATTTTTTTAATTGTTTGTTGTTTGTGTGTACTCTAAGAAATCCTTGCCTAATCCAAGATCACGAAGGTATTCTCTATTTTCTTCCAAAGTTTCAGTTTTCAAATTAAGCTAAAATTTGTATATGGTGTGTATGGTTGTGTTAGTCAGTTTTTGTTCACTATAAAAACACCTGAGATAATCAACTTTTAAAAATAAAAAAATTGCTGGGCGCAGTGAGTGGCGCATGCCTGTAATCCCAGCACTTGGAGGCTAAAGCAGGAGGATTGCAAGTTCAAAGCCAGCCTCAGCAATGACAAGGCACTTAGCAACTCAGTGAGACCCTGCCTCTAATAAAATACAAAAAAAAAAGGGCTGGGGATGTGGCCCAGTGGTCGAGTGCCCCTGAGTTCAATCCCTGGTACCAAAGATAAATAAATAAATAAATAAAATAAAAATTTATTTTGGTTCACAGTTTTAGAGGTTTCAGTCTAGTGATTAGTTGGCTCTGTTGCCTTGGGCCTGTGGTGGGAGCCTGTGGTACGAGCATGTTGTGGAACAAAACCATTCACCTCATGATCAGGATGTGAAAAAGAAGAAGGAAAAGGGGCTGGGCTTCCACTGTTCTCTTCAAGGGCATGCCTCCCAGTGACTAGAAGTTTCTACCACTCTTAGTAATGCTTTGCTTGGGACAAGCCTTTAATACATGGGGCTTTGGGGGACTTTTAAGATCCAAACCACAGTAAGAGTTCATTTTTTTCCCTATGGAAATCCAACTACTCTGGTACCATTTGTTGAAAAAGACCATCTTTCCTCAATTAAATGGTCTTGGCATCTTGATAATCACTAGATCATATATACATACATATATATGTGTGTGTGTGTGTGTGCATATGTACATGATTATATGTGTGTGCATGTATATATGATTATATATGTATATATATGAATCTATTTTATACTTTCTATTCTGTTTCATTAATCTATATCTATGTTTCTCTCCTCATTAATAGCATTATTTTTTATTACTCTAGCATTTTACTACGTCTTAAAATCAAGTAGTGTAAATTATTTCACTTTGTTTTTCAAACTCTCAAGCTTTCATAAGTACAATCTGATTATTAGGTTGTTAGTAAAATAAGCTCCTTTCCTTTCATATATGCCACAAACCATGTCTGTTCTTCTCCCTGTCACGGAACATCACCAAGTTCGAGACTAGGAAAGCATGAGGGAAGGGATGGGGGAGCTGACATTGTTTTGGTGGCTGACCCAACCGAAACACAGCCCTGACCTTCGTAGACAATACCCTCCATGTAGAGGAGCCCCGGTGACCCACTTGTGGTTAATGAGAGATAAATTCCAGATGCCTCATCTGTCACACAAATATTTCCCTGATGAGAAAATCTTGGCAAGACAGGGATATAGGTCAGCGCAGATTTATCACCAATGTAGAAAAGCATTTTGAAGTTTATGTCTATTGGGGCTGGGATTGTGGCTCAGCGGTAGAGCGCTCGCCTAGCACGTGGGCGACCCGGGTTCGATCCTCAGCACCACGTACAAATAAAATGCATTGAATAAAACGCATTGTGTACAACTAAAGCAAATAAATATAAATATTAAAAAAAAGCAAAGTTTATGTCTATTAATAGTGAATGGGGCTGGAGGTGTAGCTCTGTGGTGGAGCACTTACCTAGCATGAGTGAAGCCCTGGGTTGGATCTCCAACCCTGCAAAACAAAATGTAAAAATATAAATAAAAATAAATAAGTGTGGGCTGGGGTTGTGGCTCAGCAGCAGAGCGCTCGCCTCGCACGTCCGCGGCCCGGGTTAGATCCTCAGCACCATGTAAACATAAATGCATTGCATTGTGTACAACTAAAGTAAATAAATAAATATTTAAAAATAAATAAATAATGACATCTTTATTCTTTTTTTTTTTTTTTTTTTGTACCAGGGATTGACTGGGCCACATCCTCAGCCCTTTTTTGTATTTTATTAGAGACAGGGTCTCACTGAGTGGTTAAGTGCCTTGCCATTGCTGAGACTGGCTTTGAACTTGTGATCCTCCTGCCTTAGCCTCCCAAGTGCTGGGATTACAGGTGTGTGCCACCGTGCCTGGCATGATATCTTTATTCTTGAAAACACATTTCATAACATTTCCCCCGCCCCATGATACTTGACATAACAATAAATGATCCGGCTATCTTCATTTGATGGATTACTAGAAACCCTGAGCCTCTTTTATGTTTAAATAATAGAGTTAAAAAATATTGTACAAGATTATGTCTAGCCCTATGTAATTATAATTCTACTGCCACTCTGAATAGTAGTAGTGAAAGTAGTGGTAGTACTGTGCTGTGCTGTTTATAAAACAATTTTTTTTTTTTTTTTTTTTTTTTTTTTTTGGTACAAGGGATTGAACTCAGGGGCACTCGACCATTGGGCCACAACCCAGCCTTTTTTTGTCTTTTATTAGAGACAAGCTCTCACTGAGTTGCTAAGTGCCTCGCCATTGTTGAGGCTGGCTTTGAACTTGCGATCTTCCTGCCTCAGCCTTCCAAGTGCTGGAATTACAGGCATGCGCCACCATGCCTGGATTATAAAACAATTTTATGTGTTAATTGTTTATCAAAGCAGACCTCTAAGGCACATACCCTGTCATAACAACTCTTATATAAGAAATCCTCTTAAGCCGGGCGCGGTGGCGCACGCCTGTAATCCCAGCACTTTGGGAGGCTGAGGCAGGAGGATCGCGAGTTCAAAGCCAGCCTCAGCAATGGCGAGGCACTTAGTAACTCAGTGAGACCCTGCTTCTAATAAAAATACAAAAAAGGGCTGGGATGAGGCCCAGTGGTCAAGTGCCCCTGAGTTCAATCCCCAGTACCAAAAAAAAAAAAAAAAAAAAAAAAAAAATCCTCTTAAAATGGTATTTCAAAAATCCAGGTTTCTCAAAGACACATGGCTTCTACACAGGGATTGCAGGTAAGGGTAAACACAGTGGTAGAATTTTTCCTGTGTGAGAATTGAAATCAGTGTTACTGCACCCTACAGTACTGTAATTTCCAAATTAGTCAGTGTTCGTTAACATACCTTACTGAATTGGGAATTAAGTATTAAACACAGACTTGATTACTTTTTCTTAAAAGATCCCTGGACTAGACTCTAACTGATTGCCCCAAGCAGCATGATCTTTTAGACAATAGCAGCAGTGAAAAGATAACTTGGGTTATGATTGATGACTTACATGAGTTGATATGGTCTTTTAGAGATTTCGGTGAAGACTGGCTAGCTCAGGATGGTGCTAGGTCTGAAAAGAGAAGTTGTAGCCTTCCCAAGAATAGTCTAAAACCTGCAGAAAACTTCATGTATTAGAGTATCTTTCTCTGACACACATGTGACTGTCCCTTTTGCCCTTTATAGGTCTTTCCCACCCACCCACCCCTTAACCTTTACAGCAAGAACAAAAGACACAGAAAAACGACTGGATTTGTGCACATGTGTTTTAAGTTTATGTCTTATAAAATGCAAAGGCTTTTGATGGCAAAGCTTTATAGAAAAGAATTATCCTATTTTTATCTACTGCTGGTCCATGGATAGTATTGGAGAAAACCCATACATTTCTCTGCCTGCATTAGTCAAGAGATTTAGACTTTAAAAATTCTTCTTGCAGCAAAACTTCAGTTTTCAACAGAGAGTTTCACAGTTCCTAGCCTTTGGAAATTGGGACCAAAAAAGGAGTAAATAATTATTTCCCATCTGTGACTCAATACGGACATAATTATGTAATTGTTCTAAAATAACAATTTTTTACTGAAATGTAACTTACATGTAATAAAATCCATTTTTTTTTCAGTACTGAGGATGGGATCTAGGGTCTTACAAATGTGAGACAAGCTCTTTACCACCGTACTACATCCCCAGCCTGAAATTTGCTTTTCCTTAAAGTATGTATTTCAATGACATTGAGTATGGCCACAGAGATGTGCAACCATTAGTAGAACATTACCTAATTTCAGAATATTTTGTCACCACCCACAAAAAAACCTTATACCCATTAGTAGTCGCTTCTCACTGCCCACTTCCCCTTTGTCCCCAGCAACCACTAATTTACTTTCTGTCTCTATGGATTTGCCTATTATGGGCTGTTATGGCGTGGATCTGAAATGTCCCCCCTCCCCCAACCTCTTTTTGTTAAAGACTTGTTCCCAATGCAGCAATGTCCAGAGGTAGGGCTTTTGGGAAGTAATTGGATCAAGAACACTCTAACCTCATCAGTGGATTAATCCATTTGGTGGATTAATATCTTGAAAGGACTACTGGGAGAAGGTGGAAACTGTAGGTAGGTAGGGCATGGTGGGAAGAAGTAGGTCACTGGGGACATCCTCTCGGGGAATATATCTTATCCCTGGCCTCTTTCTTTCTCTTGCTCTCCTTCCCAGTTGCCATGAGCTGAGCAGCTTTCCTCCACCACCCTTCCCCTATGATGTTCTGCTTCAGCTCAATGGAGCCAGCTGAACCATGGATGGAAATCTCTGAAACTGTGAGCCAAAATAAATCTTTCTTCCTTTAAGTTGTTCATGTCAGGTATTTTGGTCACAGCAATGAAAATCTGACACATGAACATTTCATATAAATGGAACCATACAATATATTCTCTTTTGTTGCTGTCTTTATTCATTTAGTAGAATATTTTCAAGATTTTTATTCATGTTGTAGCATGTACCAGGACTTCAGTCCTTTTTATTTCTGAATAATATTATGTTGTATGGATATACCATATTTTGTTTATCCAATTATCAACTGATGAACATTTGGGTTGTTTCTAGTTTTGGGTTATGATGAGTAATTTTATGAACATTTGTGTATACATTTTCACATGGATATCTATTTTCAATTCACTTTAAAGTTTTAGGATGACTAAATTATTGTTTAAGCAAATTCACGTAGACTGTTTCATTCTTTAGGGTTGAATTTACATGTGATAGTAGTTTCATTTTATAACACATATATTAGACAAACTCTTTACCACTGTACTACATCCTCAGCCTGAAATTTGTTTTTCCTTAAAGTATGTATTTCAATGACATTGAGTATAGCCACAGAGTTGTGCAATATTAGCAGAACATTATCTAATTTCAGAATATTTTCTCACCCCCCACAAAAAAACCTTATACCTATTAGTAGTCACTTCTCACTGCCCACTTCCCCTTTGTCTCCAGCAACCACTAATTTACTTTCTGTCTCTATGGATTTGCTTATTATGGACTGGTGCTGAGGTGGTGCTGAGGATTGAATCCAGGGCCTCAAGTATACTAGGCAAGTATTCTACCACTCAACTGTACCCACAGTGCCCATACAATTTTTTTTGGGGGGGTACTGGGGACTGAACTCAAGGGCACTTGACCACTGAGCTACATCCCCAGCCCTATTTTGTATTTTATTTAGAGACAGGGTCTCACTGAGTTGCTTAATGCCTTATTGTTGCTGAAGCTGGCTTTGAACTTGCGATCCGCCTGTCTCAGCCTCCCAAGTGGCTGGGGTTACAGGCAGGCACCACCATGCTTGGCCATATAATTATTTTAAGTGACTATGAATTTATCACTTGAAGTCAAACAAAAATGATAGGACTAAAAAAATGTGATGTTAAGACACATTGTTTACAATCAAATTATAAATGCAGAAATAATCTTTAATCTTGAAAAAGATCCAGAAGCACATTAAAAAAGTGATACTTTTTTAAAGCGGGATTTATTCCAGAAATGCAAAGGTGGCTTAGAGCTTTATAAACTATTAACAAATTCACTATATAAATAAGTCAAAGGGAGAAACCATATGATCATCTTGATAAATGGCATAATGCATTTAATAAAATTTAGCATTCGTTTCTAATAAAAACAACTCAGGAATGTAGAATTAGATGAATGTTTTCTTCACTCATTAAAATCTGATGTAAAATAAAGGTGCCACTAATATGTTAATTTAAGGAATCAAGAGCTGGAGCGGAAGTTAAAAATGACCATTTTTTCAGGTGATTTTAAACTATATACTCAAAATTAATAATCTGATTATATGTTTCTAAAAATACCTAGAGAACAGATCAGAAGAAAAACATTGATTTCAGTACTAAAACATTAACAGGAAGGGCCATAGGAAGAGAATGATAGAATTTTAATGAGGTTTGTCTGACTCCATATATAATGCTTTGATCACAATGCTGAATATAGTAGCACATATTCATTTATATGATAAAGTTTGCATTACAAATAAGTAGTAAACTACTATGATTATTCAATAAGTGTTTGGGACAAAAAATGTTATTTGGAAAAAAAATTAAAACAATCAAGATTTCAACTCCTAAGCATAGTGGGAATTGGAAACAAAAGCTGGGAATTAGAGAAATGTTAATAAAAGGGTCCAGAATTTTAGCTAGACAGAAGAAAGAAGTTCAAGAGTTCTATTGTTGAGCCGGATATGGTGGCACATGCCTGTAATCCCAATGGCTTGGGAGGCTGAGGCAGGAAGATCTCAAGTTCAAAGCCAGTCTCAGCAATTTAGCAAGACCCTGTCTCAAAATAAAAAAATAAAAAGGGCTGGGGATGTGGCTCAATGGTTAAGTGCCTGGATTTAATCCCTGGTATAAAAAAAAAAAAAAAAAAAAGAAGAAGAAAAAGAAAAAAGTTTTATTGTGCAATGTGGTGACTATGGTTATTAACAAGGTGTTATACACTTCAAAATTGCTGAGAGTAGATTTTAAATGTTCTTACCACAAAAAATGATAAGTGTGTGAGGTAATGCATGTTAATCAGCTTGATTTAGCCATTGAAATACATATATTTCAAAAAGCATATTGAACACCATAAATATATACAATTTTTTTTTGTCAACCTCAATAAGCAGACATCAACTCCTTACACATAAAGACTTCTAGATGGTTAACAGATGTGTGACAAATAAAAAAAGGGAAAAAACGTTTTTCCCTTTGGAGTATGGCAGGCCTTTTAAAACTGTGTTACAAAAATTTGGAAATCTAAAGGATCAGATCAATAACTTTAACTCTTTAAACTTCAGTGTTATAAACAAAAAAGAAACAAACCCGAACTCATGCTCTGAAAAAGAAGGATATGACAAATTGGCAAAATGTTTTGCAACATGTTACAAAACAAAGGGCTAAAATCTAAAAAAAAAAATTTTACACATAAGGGTTAAAAAAATGAAAGATGGCAAAAGAATATAAATTGGAAGTTTACAAAAAGAAGTTAACCAAATGACCCATAAACATATGATATATTCAACCTTATTAGTAATTAGAGACTAGCCAAATAGTATTAAAAATATCATCAAAATGTCATTTTTTTTGTCAAATTAACAAATCCTAAAAAAGGTTAATAACATTTAGAGTTGGAAATGGTTTCAAGAAATGGATACTTTCATATCTTATTGGTGGAAATGTAAATTGGTTCAATATTCCTAGAGAATTTGTTGGCAGTACACATAAAAATGATTTTTTTAAAAAAAATTTTCACATGTGGGAATTGATTCAATAAGTGAGAATAGATTGAAACCATAAAGGTACTCATTGTGGCTTTTTTTCCTTCTTTTTTCTTTTCTTTTTTATTGTGGCTTTGAGAACCACTGATAGAAATTAAAAAACAGTCTGGATAATCAATTAATGGGTGGTGCATGCATTCAGTAGATACTTCAGTCTATAAAACATCAATGTAGCTCTATATTGATGGGAATGGAAAGAACAAATGGTTGATTGATAAGAAGTACATTTGAGAAGTGTGTGAGCTCATCTATGTAAAATTTTTTGTTAACAAATGTGTTAACATTTGCAGATAGAAATGTCTGGAGGAAATTCACCACACTGATATTAGAAGTTTTCTTTATGGTCATGGGATTTTAGGTATGTGTTTTTATTTTCTTCTTTTGTTTACCTATAAGCATACATCATATTTTAAGAACAGCAAACTAGTTTTAATAAATTGACCCACATGTGGCTCCTTTCAGTGTGGCACTGCACATTTCAGAAGTCTGGCACAGACACGGGAGCAAAGATGAAATCAAGGGAACATCTCTGGCAAAGCACACTCAGTCCTAAATAAATGTACAACAGCTCAGTAGCTAAAGAAGTATTGGGAAGTATTTAATGCGCTTGAAATAAGGTGGTTCAGACAGAGTCACATATCTCCATACCCAAAAATGCTGCCCTAAAGAGTTCACATGTCACTTTAAAATGTTCTACCCTCCAAAATATCATATTTATATTCAAAAGAGGCAGTGTTCAGAAACGTAAATCTTTTGCCTTTGCACATAGTCTCATAGTGAAAAATATTTTAAATGGTGACATATCAAAGGCCCAGAAAAAAGCGTCATTGTAAAGCATCATTCACTCCCATGAAGGAGACTTATATTTGCACTCAGAGGCCAAAAAAATAATATCATGCAAAGCCTAGTACATTACCCATCATTGTCAGAAGTATATTTCTGGCAAAGAAACAAGGATTGGTAATTGAAATATCAAGTATATTTCAAGAGGGTATTATATTCCAGAGGGAATGGAATAGTTTTAGAAACAGATATAATCTTTCCTTCCCTGACCTGAAGCGATTCTGCACACCAGCAACTATTAGGCAGGAGCTCCATAATTTTGAAAGCAATGACTATATATGCTTTATAGTTCTTAAATTTTCACATGTACTTACTTAGGAGTTATTTTTTCTGGTGTAATAATGCTAACAAGCATTCCCTAAAGAAAGTTTTGTCTTAAATAAATTTCCTGGAAATGACATATATTCAGTCAAATTTTATATTCTTCTTCAAAGTGATTGCTAAATGTTAGAACATGCTGTAATTTTATTTCCAGTTGTGGCAGTGTTACACTGCATGGACAGTCCTTTTTATTTTTATATTTGGTCTGCTCAAGTAGAGAGAGAGAGAAAGAGAGAGAGAGAAAGAGAGAGAGAGAGAACGAACGCGAGGGAGGGAGAGGTGGTGATAAACGTGGCCATATTCCACAGGGGTTCAGTGAGGTTAATGAGATAATATTGATAAACTATTGTTAGCAAAATGAAAAAATGCTATGGATGTGATTATTGCAAATTGATAATGTAAAGGCAAAATATAGTCCCACAAATAAAAAGCATGCATAAGCCAATATTTTCAGTATTATACATTCATAGACAAATACCTTGCCAAGGAAGGTAAAAAAAAAAAAAAAAAGAAAAAGAAAAGAAAAAACCTTCAGCTTTAAAAAGACCCAAGTTTCCAAGGTTGGAGCAAGGCTAACAGAGGCAAGCTTACCACATTGCTCCAATTTGTTCAGCCTTATCCATTAGTCAATCACTAACTTCTGGATCTCATTTTTTTCCAGGAATGTGCACAATCCAATTTTGTATAAAAACTACATTGCCGAATTACATATTTTTGAAAAGGGATTGTGGATAGAAAACTGGTCTAGACAACTCAAACAGCTCTCTAAATTCTCTTTAGCACACTTGGGAGCACAAGGACTATCGTGGGCCACTAGTTTTTATTGGTTGCAAAATATAAAGTCATTTTTGTAAGTTTCAGGACCAACTATAGAACATTTCAAACTTGAACATTTCCCTAGGGACTAGCTAAGTCCTTGTTTATAGTCCAAACTCTTAGTTTAGTGCAATTTGGATTATCTGCAACAATAATGGCATGCTCTTTGGAATTTTTTTTTTCCTTTGGGCAGATTTACTGACAAGCAGTACAGTTGGAACAGTTGGTGATTCTCAAAGACAGCTGTGTAGGAGAATGGAAGATCAAACCTAGTCCTTTATACTCCTCATTGCATGATGGATGAGAATCTCTAGGTGTGTGACAGCAGAAGAATTCACATTATAATTGTATATTTTGGAGGAAACATTTTGATTTTTGTAATAAATCTACAGAAAGTAAATTTTTTTAAAAAAGTTTATTTATTTATTTTAGTTGTACACAATGTCTTTATTTTTTTTATGTGGTGCTGAAGATCGAACCCGGATTGCACGTGTGCTAGGTGAGCACTCCACCAATGAGCCACAACCCCCGGCCCCAGAAAATAAAGTATTTGGGGGAAAAATACAAGGCATATAGGATGAAACCGATTTAAAAGGCACTAATAAATAGTGAAAATTACTGTAAAAGAGGAGAAGAATTAAAAAGAACTGGTCATTGAGCTGAGAGCTTAAGAAAATTTTCTTGGTTGAAGAGGTGACAGAGGGACGAGAAGGATCATGCAGTACCCAGAGTGTTCCGTTCCAGTTTCCTCCCCCTTCCCATACTTGTCTGGTTCCTGAGCAAGCTGTGAATTTGGATGGCTTAATCTGTGACTTGATTAGCTTGACTAAAGGCCGAGTTAAGTTGAAATATTTGGCACTGCCTTCAGAACTGAAACAGATAAACATCATCCTTGCCAAGCGGCAACTGCAAAAGTTTAAGGGTTTTGATCAGGACTAGAGGAGATTGGGAAAGTGAAGGAATGAGAATTTGGTAATAATGAACAAAGAGACAGAAAGAGGAGCAGAAGGAGGAAGAAGAAAAAAAGAGAAGGGAGGGAGAGAAAGAGAACAAGTAAACACTTGTGGGGGAGAGAGACAATTAAGAACATTTATTTGGTTTTAAAGTTTATAAAGAAACAAAGAACTGGGCATGGTAGAGTGCCAGCAATTCCAGCTATTCAGGGGATTGCGACAGGAGGATCACAAGTTTGAGGCCAGCCTGGACAATTTAGTGAGAACCTGACTCAAAAAAAAAAAAAAAAAGGGCTGGGGATATATAGCACAGTGGCAGAGCACTGGCCTAACATCTGTGTTCAATCCCTAGTACCCCCCCCACCAAAAAAAAGAAAGAAAGAAAGAAAGAAAACTTAGGCATATAAACAATAAGTCATCATAAAGTTAAATATGTGGCAATAAGTAAAGAATGCTGTTCACTACAATGCATAGGGAATTAACACTGCAGGGTAACAAGTCCATCATTGCCAGAATCTGGTATTACAAAATGGTAATCAAAAGCACGTATTACTTGGCATAGCAGGCACACGCGTTTTCACAGTCATATCCATTTGCTTCGCAAGAATTACACTGAACTGTCAGAGAAGAAATGCATTCCAGAATAGTAAACAGGAACATTCCACCTATATCCCATAGAAGATATAGATATATCAAGATACAAGTAAATGGGGCTGGAGTTGTGGCTCAGTGGTGGAGAGCGCTTGCCTAGCATGTTTGAGGCACTGGGTTCGATCCTCAGCACCACATAAAAAATAAATACAATAAAGATATTGTGTTCACCTACAACTAAAAAAAATTTTTTTTTGAAAAGATATGTTAAAGCCACTTCTGAAAGGCTAATTCTTTTTTTGTTTGTTTGTTTTTTTGGTGTTGGTAATCAAACCCAGAGCCTTTATACATGGTAGACAAGTGCTCTACCACTGAGCTACATCCCCAGAACTTTTTAAAAACTTTTTTTTTTTTTTTTTTTTTTTTTTGAGACAGGGTCTTGCTAAATTACCAAGGCTGGCCTTGAATTTGTGATTCTCAGCCTTGAGTAGTTGGGATTACAGTGGTCCACCACTGGGCCTGGCTGCTCCTATCTTTTTGTTTTTCAAAATCCTTCTTTTCAGGCAGGGTGGTTCAGTTGGGTACCAACATATGTAGCCAAAATTGTCTGGGCTGACTTATCTGGGTTAAAATATCCAAAGTAATTCTCCATTTGTTATCCTTCTTAAAACACTTTGTTAAAAGTCATCAGTAGGTGGGTAAAATTGCTTAACATGGTGAAAACTCTAATTCAGAATAATTATCTGAGAGACTCAAGTGAATTAAAGTTTGACTTATGAAGTTCTTTTTGAGATCTACGAGTTTGTATTTTAAAGCTCTCCTGGAATATGAGCTGATTCTCATGCATTTCCAAGGAGAGTTCCTTTTGAACCTATTTTAACAAACAGATGAAGATCATTTTTAATTAGTTCATCATTCATATGCAAATAAATGCTGTTATGGAATTTCAAGAGTGCTTGAAAGTGCCTCCCAAGGAAGCTAATAGTTCCCTCTGGATTTTATGTTTTCATTAATAATTTATTTAGCAAACATTTTCTTCCCCAAAAGTACAGAGGTCGTGATCTTGCCATGCTATAATTAGCCCAACATTTTAGATACTAAATTTATTTAATGAGGTATTACTAGAATCCTTATCATGACTTTTATCACGGAAGAATCATAACTGTGTCATGTATCTAAACCTTGTGGAAAAAAGTCCAGACGGCAGTTCCTTATGGGTTGATTTTAGCTATTTCTAGGACATTCATTTTTAACATAAAACAGAATTCTGGAAAATGTGGGTTTTGTGTTGATTTGTCTAATGAATATTTATCTGTGTCTTCTTCCTCATAAGCAACATTTTGGGAAACGGTGCAGACAAAGGTAAGAATCCAAAACATTACGTAAAAGTGATAACAAGAACAAACCTACAGCCAATGAACAAAGATTGAAGGAGGAAGTGACGCCCCCCCCCCCCCCCAGCACAGTCCAGGCTGGGTTAGTTCCCCAGAAATCCCTGCATGTGAGAAGGATTGTGGTACACATTTATATACAGCAGACCCACGGCAGTGGCTGACATACCCTTCAACAAGCTGTAGTAGCTTCCTTGTTAACTTACGGAGGATAAAGGAGAGGAAGTAGAAAAAGACAAAAAGGAGTGCCCTAAAGATAAGAAGGGTGGGAAATATCTTGGTCAAAATCCAGGCAAATAGCTAAAGTTCAACTGAAGTCCACATCGCATGCTAGAAGGGTGATGAGTTGGGGGTGGGGCTTAAGAACCATCCAGATCCTCAAATCCTCCTTTTATAGAAGGAGATATTGAATCTCAAGAGAGATGGAGTTCTAAGTCCCAAAGAAGCAGGTCATTATTCCCTTCATCCATCACTCTGCTGTGGACGTCCTGTTCGTCCTTAGAGGCTCAAGTCAAAAGCAACCTCCTTTGTTCCCCGGCCCTGCTTTTCCTAAAAGCATCTCTTTCACCTCTGAATTTCAAGTGTTCCTACAACTTTCGACTTAGGTTTTGGTCATTTGTATGTGTTTTATTTAGCTTTCAGTCTTCAGTCTGTCCAACAGGGTGTAGAGTATGTGACAATAATAACCCTTTGAATAAAAGAATGATTCCCAAGACCGCTTTTTAAAAATGGACATTTTCCTTAACTTTGTCCCAATTTAAAAAGAGAAACACTTTTGGTTTGCTTTTCCAGGTTTACTAGTCTTTACCTGTTCTAGGCACCTTGCTCAGCAAATCCTGGCTACAGCTGGAGAGAGAAGTTCTGCCTGGAAGGCAGAGCTGAGGAGCTCACAGGTGGGGAAGTGTCGTCTATATACAGTGTCCTCGTGCTGGAGGGAAAAGAACAGGAAAGAAGGAGAAATAAAGGAAGAAAGGAAGGAAAGAAGGAAGAATGGTAGGTAACCAGACCTCATTCCTTCTTTCTTCCTTTCAATAAATGACTTTCACAAATTCTACCTATTTTGTTTCTCTCTGTTCCTATAAATCCAGGTGATGGATTATTCAAAGCCTCCCCCTCACAGCATTCCACTATCCCTAAACTATGGTTTGGAAAAAAAAAAAAATTCTAGGGACTTTTAGCATACTAGAGGCCAGAGGATCTCAGTTTCTCCTTCGAGTGACAAGTTAGCTAGTAAGGGATGCAACTCCAACCTATTTGAGTGATATTGCTCATTGTCACAGAGCCAGACAAACTAGTCATATGGAGATTATCTAATCATTTCAAAGTAAAAAAAGAATAGATTTAAAACTTTTGCTAGTGTTATTATGCTAAAATAGAAATCATTATGGAATTATGTTAAAGGAAGGAAGATGGGTTAGACCTAGACAAGGACTTTACAGCTCACAGAAAGAGATGTTTTCTTTTTCCATATTTGTATTGGTACATTATAGTTGTACATAATGGTGAGATTTGTTGTTACATATTCATACGTGCAAACAAAAGAGATGTTTTCTCCGGTCAGTGAGCTCTTGTGAGTCAACAATATTGTCCCAACAGATAACGTTATTGCTAATCTGTTGTTTCTTCTCTTGGGAAATCAGGTGTCAGGGGCTAGAAGTGAAAAACAGAGTCTACCACTCATCAAATATTGGCAGCAACTTGTGGCAGAACAGCGATGGGACCAAAACAAAATAAAGCAAATCAACTGATCTAGTTCCAAGAAATAGGAGTGTGCTTTAATTACTACAAAGCCCTGGAAAGCAAAGCAGAGGGTTAAATGTTCACCTCCTGGGCGCTGAAGCTATGTTTTATTTTCCACGGATTCTGTGTACCCCTCAGAAGCATGGAGTAGGCACTCAACAGATGTTTGCTGTATTAAAATGGAGGCAAACGTGTAGAAAAGGCAACCATGTGCCTGTGTTATCTTTTGTATTGAGCATTTCTGAGTCTCTGCCAATCTCTTCTGTTCTTTGCACTTCACAAATTGGTGACAGAAAAGCAGATGCCCTCATTCTTTTGTACTATCTGTTCTAAGCCTGCCTGGATGTCAGAGTAACTTTTTTCTTTCTTTCTTTTTCCCTCCAAGTGAAGAAGTGATGATGTTTCTGGTAAAAAATGCACGTGTCCATTGCCACTAAAGATGACAGATCAAATTCGGCACAGTGGCACACACCTTTAATCCCAGCAATTCAAGAGGCTTAGGCAGGAGGATCATAAACCTGAGGCCAGCCTCAGCAACTTAGAGAGGTCCTATTTCAAACTAAAAAAATAAAAGAGCTGGAGATGTAGCTCAGTAGTAGAGTGCCTGAGTTTAATGATTTCATTCTCCAAATCTTTGGGGTGTGGGGATCTGGGGAGTCCCTCTCTGAATGAGGTACCTCTACATCCTGTTCCCCAGTTCCTTCTCTTAGTCTTGTTTGTTTCATACTACAGCCATATAACTCTGTCTAGAGAGCCTGTTACTCTTTTTTTAAAATAAAATTTTCTTCCTGGGTACATTGGCATGCATATGTAATTTCAGTGACTCAGGAGGATCACAAGTTCAAGGACAGCCTCAGCAGCTCAGCAAGGCCCTAAGCAACTTAGCGAGACCTGGTCTCAAAGAATAATAGGGGCTGGAGATGTAGCTCAGTGATTAAGCGGCCCTGGGTTCAATCTATGGTTCCAAATATAAATAAATAAACTTTTCTTGATCACTACATCTATATTTTTTGTTTGCTTTGTTTTTTGGTACTGGGATTGAACTCAGGGGCACTTATCCACTGAGCCACATCCCCAGTCCTTTTATGTATTTTATTTAGAGATAGGGTCTCTTTGAGTTGCTCAGGGCCTCGGTAAGTTGCTGAACATGGTTTGAACTTGCTATCCTCCTGCCTCAGCCTCTTGAGCTACTGGGATTTCAGGCATGCGCCACAGCACCAGGCCAGCTATATGTTTTATTGCAAAAACGTGGTAGGGGAGGGGCTGGTGTTGTGGCTCAGCGGTAGAGCACTTGCCTAGCACGTTCATGGCCCAGGTTTGATCCTCAGCACCATGTAAATAAACACATTGTGTACAACTAAAGCAAATAAATAAACATTAAAAAAAAAAAAAACATGGTAGGGGAGATCTGTATGGAGTGAAAAGGAAAGAGTTCCAACCCATTGCCATCCTGTCATCAATACATTCTCTAGAGGTCCCAGCTGATACCATCTTGACTTTGAGAGACTGAGACAGATTACCTCGGAGCAAGTGGTTGAAAACAGAAAAAAAAAAAAAATCTTACATATGAAATGATTCTGCCTGTGTGCCTTCCAATATAATTCACTTCACAGTTTTTCTAAAACACTGGTCAGGTACTATAAAGGATTTTTAAGTGATTACACCCAGCACATCCTGTTTGCTGCGCAGACTGCCAAACGTACACCTTGTATTATTCTTCATACATCCTGGATTCCTGGGGAGAGGGTGTATGATGTGGGTGTATTTCGTGTGCTTGGTATCTATAAATACACTCCGAGGCTGCTCAAAGCTGCTCACTGTTATTTCAGCACATTCACTCTTCCTGGTTTTTACATACACCCGCACTCTCACAAAAAAGGAGTAAAACTGAATTTTATTTCTGCTATGATGACCACGATTCCAGATAAATTGCTACAAAAGTAGGTATCATTGTTTAGATGCACCGCACCCCAAAGAGGCAACATTAACCTCTAGCCTTTGAGCAGCCATGTGTGGGACAGCTGTGGTTCTCCATTCTGTGGGCCCCCTTTGGGGCTGGCTTCCAAGATGCTGACTTCTATTTTTGCCTGCATCTGCCTTCTGCAGTTTAATTCGGGGTTCCTTTTTCCCCCTGCCCAGGACTCTGATTCCACTTCTTGGCTGAAGCCTTCTCTCTTCTTTTTCTAGGAATCCCTACCCACAGGCCCTCCACCTACCGCTGCCTGCACCCTGCCCTTGCAGTCTGCCCTCACATGGAGGGTAGGACCTTGACAGTGTTCAAGGCCCTTCACCATTTCGTGGCCCTCCTGTGGCTTTTCCCCAGGTACAGTATAGTACTTAAGAGCACACTCTCTGAAGCCAGAGTGTCAGGGTCCAAATCTTGACTTTGACTCTTACAAGTTATGGGTTCCTTAACATCCTGTTGGGCTTCATTTCTCATTGGAAAAATCAGGACCATCCCCCAACCTCAATCAGGAGATAGTGTCTTGCTGTGTTGCACAGACTGGCTTTGAACTCCTGGTCTCAAGTGATTCTCTTACCTCAGCCTCCTGAATAGCCAGGACTGCAGGCATGCATTGCCATGCCTGGCCCAAAGTGGAGATGTTAGTAATGCCTACTTTACAGGGATTTTATGAAGATCATGATGGATTGCTGAGATAACGGCAGACTTAATGAATTAAGCCACCCTGAACCCATGCTCTTGCAAAGTTCCTTTCCATGTTGGTTTGGGGCTCGGCCATGGGTCCTGCTTTGGCCAATGGCACAAACAGAGATTTGGTATGAATACGCACATTGGGTTTTGTATTCACTGCTTTTTGGAACCCAGCCACTATCTGGAGAAATCTGGGTTAGCCTGCTGGATTTGGAGATACCTGTTCCAGTTGACCCTACATCGTCAAACTAGACTTTTGATACTAGTCGGCCCTAGCTAATGGCCAAGTGATTGTAAACACACTGGTGATCCCAGTAGATACTATGTGGAGCAGAGGCAAATTGTTCCAGCCCAAATTGCCAACCCACAGAATCTTGAGCAAATCAAGTGGTATTCAAGTTGTTTAATTTGGGGAGGGCTTGTTATATAGCAATAGTTAACTGATAGATAAACAAAACAGATTTTCAGTCAGGCACAGTGGTGCATGCCTATAATCCCAGTGACTCTAGAGGGTTGCAGGCTCAAGATCAATCTGGGCGACTGTCTCAAAATAAAAAAATTAAAAGGGCAGCTGGGGTTGTAGCTCAGTTGTAGAGCACCCCTGGGTTCATTTAAGTTTATATATGGTTCATGGAAGGTATTTAGAGAAGTGTCTAGATGCTTCCACCTGAATATCAGACATCTTCCTCTCCAGAAACAGTCTTTCAATTTAGCAGCATACAAAATTCATTTTATCAGCATTTATTAAGCATCAGGTATATTGAGACATTGTGTAAAGTACTGAGCCCACAGAGATAGAAGTCAAAATTACTGCCTTCAGGGAGGGTTTGTGGATCAGTGGTAGAGCACTTGCCTAGCATGTGTGAGGCACTGGGTTCAATCCTCCACCAAATATAAATAAATGAAATAAAGGTCTATCAACAACTAGAAAAAAATAATTTAAAAAATTATTGCCTTCAAATTGCTTATAGTCTTGTGTAGAATCAAGAAGTGGTTTCCTGGGGACTGAATATAGCCTTTATGATTATTAGTTCAGCTCACATAGTGTTGGTCTATGTGGCGCTTAATATTTAAATCAGTTGTCAACATTGGAAAATTAGGAGATTTTACAATAAAAACCAGAATCTTTGCTTTCCCTTGAAAGATCAGACCTAGCAACATGGTCTGAATTTCAACATGGCATAGGTGGCTCAGATTGGAGGACTAGCTGCTCCTTCTCACTTGGCACCAGTTCTTTACCTTCAATTCACCATATTCACTACCACTATGTATTGCCTCTCAAATATTCAAGTTGGATACCAGTTGCTATTTATCATCTTATGACTGCCCAGATTTAATCATTTAGGTTACTTCTCCAGTTTCCAGCAGGCATTTGGTTGTTGGATCACTAGTCTAGTGGACTTTATTTGATAATATTTTACTAAAACACAACTTCTGCTTCTACAGTATAACTTGATGTTCACAGTAAGTCTAAGATGCAGGTAGGTCAAGTAATATTAGCTCCATTTTTCACAGAAGGTAATGAAAAATCAGAGTGGATAATTTAGTGATCTTAGGATAGAGGTGGTACTCGAATTCAAATTTCCTTTTTAACCATCCTATGTCTAAAATGTATTTGCAGAAGAAACTTACTTCTTTCCCCACTGTTAGACTTACATGGGGTCCAGATTGGGGAGGGTAAGAAAAGTTAACAGAAAGTTAAGTTTGGAATTTTGATTATTACTGAGATTGAATTGTGGCATTTTAGAACTATAATTGGATGGAGAACTTCGTATTATCTGAGAGTCATGAACGTGTTCAATGGAAAAGATCACACCAATAAATAAATGCATAAAGAGAAGGTAGGAGACAAAATTGCATTTTCTATGCAATCAAAATATATCATCTTGGCCTGGCGTGGTGGCGCACGCCTGTCATCCCAGCACATGGGAGGCTGAGGCAGGAGGATCACGAGTTCAAAGCCAGCCTCAGCAATGGCGAGGCACTTAGCAACTAAGTGAGACCCTGTCTCTAATAAAATACAAAAAAGGGCTGGGGATGTGGCCCAATGGTCAAGTGCCCTTGAGTTGAATCCCCAGTACCAAAAAAAAAAAAAAAAAAAATCATCTTTATTCAATTTATCAGTCACACAGGCATATAAACACACATACAATTTTTCTCTTTTACATACATAGGATCACATTATTACAGTACTTAGTAACTTGCTTTTCCCTTTTGACAATATGTCATCTTTTTATGATATTAAGTATTCTTCCACTATATCATTTTAATGGTTCCATAGTAAACCACTATGTAGTGGTATTATATATAATATTTGGCCAGTCACCTATTGGTCTATTTGGGTTTCCAATTTATTATTATATAAATATGCTGCTTTAATATTCTGGTAGCTGACTAGTGTGCAACTATAATTACTTCCTTAGGATAAATTCCTAAAAGTGGAATCACTGTGTCACAGAGAACATCTATTTTTTAATATGTTTGATGTGCATGTAATGACAGGTAAATCAATGTACTGCCATTAAAATTTCCCAAATCCCAACTTGGTCTGTCCACTTCAGCCAGATCAATCTCAGTAAGGTAATGTTTGAATATTTTACTCCTTTATAAAAATGCTTCAGTGGTTTCTACCTTATTAGATCAATTTCAGACCACCCCTACTTACATTTTTGAGGACCCCTGGGAAAGCGTAACCCCTAACCTAACCTATTATCTTTAACTCCAGGTAAAGCAGACCCATCATTTCTGTCCATTCTGCATTTGTTGTTTTCTTTCTCTACATAAAAATCCTGTTCCCTTTTTTCCCTACTAATCTAAATCTTATACATCCCCTGAAGTCCAGATCAAATTATACCTCTTACAAAAAGTGTTGCTGGGATAATCCCACCCCCAAATTATCTTTTCACACATGAATCATACTCTCTATAATTTTAGATATATACCTAAAATTTCTTTGGGGTGGGAAAGCTGTTCCTGGCAGGTTATTTTTTATTTTATTTTTTTAAAAAATCTGACTCCTACAGCAAACAAAGTGCTAAGTACTGAATCTTGAAAGGGATTGTAAAATTGTGCAATATGTTCCTGGAGAAAGTTCTAGAATATTCCTTGAATGTGTTTAAAATTAGTCATAGTTCCCTTTGAAATTAGGTGAATGGACTAGATGAGTTTGAAAAGTGCTGTCAGCCATACTTTTCTAAGAGTGTGATCATAATTGTTATGGATGAAATATAAATACTTTTTGCTGGTTCCATGTAAAACACCTCTACTTATGTAGTATGGAATTCCATAAAAGACAAAAATCTCTGAAAGATTACTGAGTCATCACAATGACCAAAATATTTAGTGGTGATCATATGATGTGGATTTTGAAAATCACATTAGTGAGGTTCCATTGTATAAAGATAATTTTGTTCATGGCTTATAATATAAAAAAAAAAAACCAATGAAATTTAAAATTATCCTAGACACTGAACATTAAAAAAAACTTAGTTCATATAAAAATATACAAATTATTTTCATCCCACCCCCCCAAAGTATGGTACTTCACTGTTCCAAAAATACTACACATTCAAATAAACTGTAATTAGGAACACATATAGCTTCCCACAGTTAGAACTTTAAAAATGGATTGTGCTTTAAAAAATGCATGTTGTGCAATATTTAAACATGCTTTAAAGTAAAGCACTATTCTGATGCACTGGTACATGCCCCTAATCTCAGCTACTCAGGAGGATGAGGCAGGAGAATTGTAAGTTCCAGGCCGGTCTCAGCAACTTAGTGAGACCTATCTCAAAATAAAAAATAAGAAGAGCTGGAAATGTGGCTCAGTGGTGGAGTTCCCTGGGTTCAATACCCAGCACCGAAAAACAAGTAAATCATTATTTTAGGTAAGCATGTAATTACTACAGCTTTAGGAAAGTTTAAACAGGAACTAAAACCCAAAAAGAATAAAATTTCTGCACCTTTTGACTAATATTCAATGAATAGATATTGATCATAACTCAGGTCTCCTAACCTTTATTTAAGGTTGTCTCAGACAAGGTTATTGGCATGAAAAATTATGGAAAGAATAAGTGCAGACTAAATGAGAAGTTCTGAAAAAATAGAGAATCTAGAAATAACTAAGGCTTTTGGCAATGTAGAATCGAATTAAAAAAAAAAAAAAACAACTGTCTTTATTGGGAAAGTGGTGGCTTTGAATCTTATTCCCTATGGTTTAGAGTCAATATTAGATTTTCAAAAGAGTGGGTGTGTTTTGGTGAGAGTGGTGGGAGAAGTTGTCTGTGGAACCAAGGTGCAATGGAGTCTCTACCTGGCAGTGTACTAGTTAACTGACACATTCATCAACCTTCTTATGTTCATAATTTCCCTTGAAATTTTTATCCATTTAAATCCTGGATGCATTGGCACCTGGCAGCTGAGCTATGTCTGCCTGGGTTCCCTGCAGCTACAGCAAATTGGCAGTAAGGCTTCCTTAACTGCTGCTAATGGCTGAAGGTACCATCCAACATGATCCCACTTACCTGAAACAAATACAAATCCATCTATTTCTTTGTGTACCACTTCTATATGCAATTGCATATGTTGGAAGGGCCACACATAAAATGGTTAACATGTTACTTCTGGTGAGAAGACTGGGGGAGAGGTCAATGGGAGTTTTCATGTTATGGTTTGAATTTTTACTATAAGAATGTTAACATGTATTTTTGGCCTGATTTTAAAAATTAACAACCAAGAAGGCAACAGGGATGCCAACCTATGCAGAGAAATGTAAAGAACTCATAGGAAAGTTGGACATATCCTCTTTTTTCATTACAAACTTTTCTTAAGTGTAGAAGTCAGCATTTATTTTGTGAAGAGTTTGCTGTTTGTATATTTAAAACTAGTTTCATTTAATATGTTGGATTTATTTATTTATTTATTTTTTTTGTGTGTGCACGTTTTCTGTGGACTATACTGTCTTCAAGTCAGAATTCTTGCTTTAAGCTTTATATAATTCCTAGCCCCCAACCTCATCCCACCAACTCAACTATCACAATGTATTCATTAAAGAAGGCATTCAATAAATATTGGATGATTGACTAAAATGAAATTTTTCTGTGCCTTCCTTATTTCTGGGCAGTATTTATAAGGAAGTTTATATGCTTCCAAGTAAAAGTTAATATACAGATATAGTTAAAATGCAAATTGTATGACTTTGAGTTGGAATATATGTCATGGGAAGTTGATGTTTGTGAGTGCCAGTTTATTCATTCAACAGCATTTGTTGAGTGCATAATGTGCCAGCTACTTTCTTAGACTCTGGTGCTATGATAGTGACCAGACAGACTAAAATCCACACTTTCATGGAGCTTATATTCCAAAGAAAAAACAGATAGCACATGAAATAAGTGAAACATAGTTTGTCAAATTTAATAAATTAAAATGGGCATTTAGGGTGTGTAGGTAGTGTATTTGTGTGTGGGGTTAATAATTGCAATTTAAAATATGATGGTCAGTATTTTCCCCATTTGGCATAAAAAAGAGTTGATATATCTAATTATAGTACAATCAAGATTGGCTTGAATCAGTTTGCTTCAGAAAATATGACTGGAAATATTTTTCTCATGATTTAATTTTAGTTGGTTTTTAACAAAGACTTCAAAATGGCAGCTCAGGTTCATTTTTAGTTCAATGAAGAATAGCTCTCATACATATGCAGCCTGGAGTCAATTCTATTTCTTGGGTTGGATTATTACCAAGATCTTAACAAGGAAAAGGAAGAATTATGGATGCCTCAGGAATTGACTAACCACTTACATCCTGCATTAAACACATTGCTCTGAATCCAGAAGCTCACTAGTACCAGATTAAGAACTAGAAAGGATTTCTTGGCAAAGGATCCTTACTTGCAAAAATAATTCCAAGATTTGGGCTGAGCTCAAATTTTAGGATTTATGAGAAAATTCAAGACTTATCTTTTTTATATTACCATGTGAACAATTTGAACAAGTAATATAAACTCCTAGAGGTTTGGTCTCAAAAGGCCTAGAGTTTAAGAAGTATATATTTTTTTCACCTCTTATACTTAGCATTGTCCTTTTGCAGAGTAAAGCACCTTTTTCACAATGTTATACAGTAATACCACTAGCAAGGAAAATAACATTTGAACATCATAATTCATCATTAACAATTTTGTGATTACAATAATAGAGAAGGCATTGGAATGCATTCTGAGGGTAAAGAGATTAGGCAATGGAGTATAATATTATTTAGCTAAAATAATATCAATATGAAGTTACCTCATGTCTAAAAGCCATTTATAGTAAGCGTAATGCACTAATTATTTTGTTAGCTGATAACAGATAATTTCTAAGTTTTAGTAGGGATGGAAAGAGGACGCTGAGACCTGCAGACTCTTAGGGTTAGAGGTGAGAAATGTGTTGATGCTCACAGGAATAAAAGAGAGCAGGGAAAATGAGAATGCTAAACAAAACAAAACAAAAAACAAACAAACAAAAACAAAACAAAACAAAACAAAAAACAAAAAAACAAAACCCTTACTTCACAATTCTGCTTAGGGTTGGTGCTATTAGCAGTCTGCTGTGATGGACAATTGGAAGCTATGGGTAGAAGAGTGTGTGTGTGTGTGTGTGTGTGTGTGTGTGTGCGCACATAATTTGAAATGAATGACAACAAGCTAATAATGCTTCTCATAATTTATTCTGAATTTTTTTCTTGCTCTTTGTCTCCTCACCCCCCAAGTATTGTTGACTGGGTAGGAAGATGTTTAGTCCTCAATAATTCTATAATGAAGTATTACATCACTGGACTACATAAATAGATGCCATATAATTATATAAAAGTAAAAATAGATTAAGTAAATTTCCTTTTCTTAAAAAAGCACAGAGGAACTGTTTACCTGATATACATTAGTGTGAAACCTATTTTTGGATACTTCCTTTACCAATTCAAACTGATGTTTCAATTAAACTTTGCAGCAGACAATTTGCTTTCATTTCTCTGAAAACCTCAGCTAAGGATAATGGGCAAGTGTGTTGTGCTAAAAGTAAAGCTGACATCTTAAAGACTAAGAAAACAAGAAAGCAAGCCTTTGTAGGGTAACCTGAGCTCATAGACACAAAGAACTCCTTTAGCTAAAGATTTTCTTTTTTTTTTTTTTTTTTTTTGTGGTACCAGGGATTGAACTCAGGGGCACTCGACCACTGGGTCACATCCCCAGCCCTTTTGTTGTATTTTATTAGAGACAGGGTCTCACTGAGTTGCTAAGTGCCTCGCCATTGCTGAGGCTGGCTTTGAACTCGCGATCCTCCTGCCTCGGCCTCCCAAAGTGCTGGGATTACAGGCGTGTGCCACCGCGCCCGGCTAGCTAAAGATTTTCTATTGGTCTGGAGCAGACTCATATTGCCCTATTTGACACCATAAAGCTTGTAATAAATACCTTAATGTATTGAGAAATCCATGTGATAAATAGCCAAGTCTCATAAAAATATTTAGAAATGCTTCATAACATATTATGTAAGTAAGATGTTTCCAAATCAAGAGTATAGAAGCAAAACCCTAAAGTTAGTAAGGCAACTGAAGTAACACATTTTAGGCTTACTCTGTAAAATAGAAAATAGATTTTCTTTTCTATCTATTTTTTTTTTTCCTTTAGAAATGGGTTTTGCTGTGTCACCCAACAAAATCCTCCAACCTCAGCCTCCCAAATAGCTGGGACTATAGTTGTATGCCATTGTACCTGGCTTATCTATTTTTATTTATTTGCTTTAGTTGTATACAATGCCTTTATTTTTATGTGGTGCTGAGGATTGAACTCGGGACGCGCATGTGGTAGACGAGCGCTCTATCGCTGAGCCATAACCCCAGCCCTACTTTTATTTTTATTTTTTTGTATTGGGGATTGAACTCAGGGACACTTGATCACTGAGCCACATCCCCAGCCCTATTTTGTATTTTATTTGGAGACAGGATCTCACCAAGTTGCTTAGCGCCTCGCTTTTGCTGATGCTAGCTTTGAATTTGCGATCCTCCTGTCTCAGCCTCTTGAGCTGCTGGGATTACAGGTGTGCACCACAGCATGCAGCCAATTTTTGAATGAGCAATTCTTTTCAAATTTGCCATCTTTATACTGGAAGCAATTTCAAATGCAGGATCTAATAGTTATATATTATTTGGTGAGGCAACATGTTTTCTTTATAGGAGCAATTCTCAGTCCCAATTCCTACCACAGGATGTATTTGTGTCCGCCATGTCATATTATGAGTTCTGGTGCAACATTTTTCAACTGAGTACAGGTAATTTTTTTTTTTTTTTTTTTTTGTACCAGGGATTGAACTCAGGGGCACTTGACCACTGGGCCATATCCCTAGCCCTTTTGTGTATTTTATTAGAGACTGGGTCTCACTGAGTTGCTAAGTGCCTCACCATTGGTGAGGCTGGCTTTGAACTCTTGATTCTCCTGCCTCAGCTTCCCAAGTGCTGGGATTACAGGCGTGAGCTACTGCGCCTGGCAAAGTCCAGGTAATTTTTGCCAACAGTTACTGTCATGGATATATTCATCTGTATGTCTCATCTTCTTTACAAGTGATATATTCTGGTCATTTAAATTAGCTTTAGATTACAGGTACTAATATGTATAAGGAATAGTTCTATTTCAACAATATAACAAATGGATGTACTTTTATAACCTCTCATTCCTTTGCTAAGGGTGAAACATTCAACTAAAGAAAGCCAAGGGCTGGAGGTGTTGTTCAGTGTTGCTTGTGTAGCATGCACAAGGTCCTGGGTTCAATCCCTAGCACTGCAAAAACACCAAAACCAGAAAAAATGAATAAAAACCCAGGAGGTAGGTAGATGGAGCTAAAATCTCGAGCAGAGAGAGGTCAAACACCTTTGAATATCTAGTCAGTTCTTATGCCAAGGGAAATAGAAAAGAGAATTTCTTAGTGGTCCTGAATAACTACTCCTCAGAATATGGTAAACTGACAATCAAGGAAAGGAGTTACAGACCCTCTCATTCTACCCCCAGTATTGATGGGTTTGTTAATCCTGTCAAGTATTTTTGTTTACTTTTTCTTGCAAATGGTGAATTAGGGTTAAGTGTGGAGGCTGCATTTGGCCAAGGCCCACATAAAGATGAAAATGGAAACTTTGGCCTCATAAATTGCTACTGCTCTTAGGCGGGTCTGCTTATGCCTGAAAAGCCAAGGAGGGTTCAGTCACTGCCTTTTCAGAAAACAACAAAAGCTATGCGGATTTCTTAATATTTTCAAATTGTTTCAAGATCTGTAGATGAGATACTTGATTAGATCCAAGCGTGATCTCAATTCCAGGGTCTAAATCGAGAGTCCAGCTCTTCCTCTAGACTGGAGGAAATGGAATCTGGTGCAAAGATATGGAACAAGAATGTGTACTGTCTTTAAATCTACATGGTGAAACACACTAGGATACTAGAGCTTGCAGGCTGACACTTAACCTGAAGTAAAAGTGAACTGCATTTGGGTAAAGTCCTCTTTCCCAGTTCACTTGTGAAGCCTATGAATGGGGGTGGTGGTAAAAAGAAAACAAAAAAAAATTGGGTAGATATTAAGCATGCTAGATGAGTTGGACTCCTTGAGAAGCAGAAAACTGTGACAGACAAAACTAACCCAGAGGAGAAGATGAAAGGGGGTATGGTTTGAAGGATGTGCATACTTGTCTGACTGAAACATCTTCATTTAAAAAAAAAATAGCTATTTGTACATATAACATTATTTCAAGTAAAAGATACAAAAGCAGTAGGAGATAAAAAAGAGCTCCTTAAATGGTTGCTCATCCAGCCCTGCAGCTTGTGTGCCAAAGGAAGTCGGCCCAAACGTTTGGTCATAAGTTAGTGTTATGTTCTGCTCTAGTACTTAACTCCAATTTTTGGTGGAATCAGGCATAACTGATGACACAGAAATGGGTAGAAATAATAATAGCAATGAACATTTATTAAATGTTTCTATGGCGCACTTAGGTGCTATATGCTTTACATGGATTATTTCATTTAATTTTGCAACTTTTTTTTGGGGGGGGTACCGTGGATCGAACTTGGGCATATTCAACCACTGAGCCACATCTCCAGCCCTCCTTTGTATTTTATTTAGAGACAGGATCTCACTGAGTTGCTTTTAGTGCATTGCTGTTGCTGAGGTTGGCTTTGAACTCAGGATCCTCCTGTCTCAGCCTCCCAAGCTGCTGGGATTACAGGCATGCATCACCGCGCCCAGCTTAATTTTACAACTTTATAAGGTAGGAAGTTTTATTTTGGCCCTGAACAAAACCATCATTAACACTAGAGAAACCACATCAGGATACAGAAGTTAGCTTACACTGAGGCATGCCAAAGTATTGGCCTTTTCCTGGAACACTTTGCTAGGCTACCAAGTCACCACCCCAGACCTCTTCCTACCCCTCTGGCTGTCCTTCCATTTCCTTTGCTGGCTCTTCCTCATTTTCTTAAAGTTGGAGTTTTCCCAGAGCTCACTTCTGGTTCCTTTGCTCTGGCTACATTATCCAGTTGATCTCAACCAACATACCAACTACATACCCACAACCTTCAAATTTATGTCTACCCCAGACATACATTTTAACTCTCTACACTTGTCTTCATTTGAATATTTAATAGGTCTCAAGTTTACCATATCCAAATCAGAGTTCAAATACTCCTCCCCATAATTTGTTCTTCCCAGTCTTTCCACCCTCAGTAAACAGATTCCACTCTCCCTAGAGGTCAAATCAAAATCTTTAGATCAGGGAAGGTTCAATCCTCATCACCAGAAACAAACAAATAAAACAAACCAACCCCCAAACCCTTAGGATCATGTTCAACTCCATTCTTTCACTAATGCTCATATGGAATCTTACCAGCAATTCTTGATGCTTTTTCCAAAAAATAGATCATAATCGAACTACTTCTTTCAATCTTTCTGACTGTAGTTCATACCATCCTTATTTTTCATCCCAACCAGGCTAATCTTGCTTCTTTCTTGCCTCCTTTTGTACATTGCCCACACAGCAGTCATCTTTAAAACAAAAACTTTTGGACATTTTAAAACATGTACATAAATACACACAAATGATAATCGTCTCCACACATCCACCACTTAGCCCCCCTAATGAACATTTTGTCAATCTTCTTTCATCTATGCACCTGCCCCCCAACCCTTTTAAATATTTTTTTGGCAGAGTATTTTTAAACAAATCTCGGTAAAGTAATCCTTTTAATGATCTGATCAAGCTGCTCACAACTTTCCAATTGCTTCTCATCTTAGTAAGCCACAGCTTTTCATCATGGCTTACAAAGCCTTTGTGGTCCCAGACTACTCCCGTTGCCCCCACATACACTCCTAACTCTGTTTCCTGCCCTTGCTCTGCCTCAGTTGTATACTAGAGGGACTTTAGTGGGCACCAGCACCATCGGGAGGGCCTTGTCTAAGCAGGGATTGCTGGATCCCACCTCCAGGGATCCTGATTCAGTAGGTTTTAAGTGGGACTTGAGAATTCCCATTTCTAAGAAGTTTCCAGGTGTTCTGCTTCCAGTGAGCATATCTGAACAACCAGCCACATCGTTCTCCTTCCCATTTAACAAGGCAGGCAGGACTTTCCTTGGAAGTCTCTGCATTGCTCTTTCCTCTGCCCTGGAGCATTCTTTGCATAACTGAAGGTTTATGTTATTTCATCTCTGTTTAGCTGATACCTTTTGAGAGGCCTTCCCTGACCACTCCTTCTAAAACAGCACCTCCTCTTGCTCACCCGGATTTATTTTCTTCACAGTAGGCATCCTTGGTTCATAGGTTTTTCTTACCACGTCTAGATGGACAGCTCCACAAGCTCAGAGACTTAGGTTTGCTCTCTACCACGTTCCCAGTACCCGAACCCTGCCTAGTAGGTGCTCACTTCACTCATCCAAGGCATAAATAATACACTGAGGAGGAAGACCTAGCTTCCTGCTTGGGACACACTGGACAGGCATATGCATTTCTTCTTGCCTCGGTTTCACCGTTTGGAAAAGCAGGGGATGGTTATGCCTACTCTTTCCATCTTCCTGGGCAGATGCTTAAATTAAAATAATAAATGTGAACATGCCCATGAAGCAGAGCAGCAAGTGAATGCCAAGCGTCGTTACACGGTGCTTTCTGTCGCCTTTTTCTGCACAGAGACACCCCTCCCCCCATCTTTCAGCTCCCCCGTCCGGGTGACCCACAGGCGCGCTGCGGGCGGCAGCCGCCCGCGCCCCAGCCCCGCGTCTGGGCCCGCCCGCCCCGCTCCGGCTCGCGCCCGCCCGCCTCCACAAGCAGCACAGCAGAAGCCGCCTGGGCTGCAGCGGCAGCAACAGCAGCACAACAGGAGGAAGGGGAGGCGCCGAGGGAGGGGTCCCCGGCCGCCGCGGGAGGCCGCATCGCCGTCCCGTCACGGCGTCGGCGCCAGCCGGGCCAAACCCGGAAGTGGCCGAGCCCGCGCGCCCGCCCGTCCCGCCGCCGCCGCTGCCGCCCCGCAGTCGGGCGAGCGCGGGAGCCGCGCAGGCACACGGAGCGCGCCCGGCCGAGCGGGCCATGGCCGCGGGGGCCGCCGCCGCAGGTGGTGGCGCGCGGTGAGGAGAGCGCGGCGCCCCCTCCGGGGCGGATGGAACGCGGCTCGGCGGGCGGGCAGTGCCGGCGTCCGCGGCTGGAATGGTGCTGGCGGCGGCGGTCGGTGCCTGCGTTCTGAAGCCCGAGAGGAGCCACAATGGAGACGCCGCCGCTGCCTCCCGCGTGAGTGAGCGGGCGGGCGGGCTGCGCCGCTGCGGATAAGCGCGCCCGCGCTGCGGCGCGTGTCGCCGGCCACGGCGCTGCTCGGGGACGGCCGCCTGGTGCCGGCCGGCGGAGGACGCCCGGAGGCGCTGGGGGGTGGCGGGAGGTGGGAGATGCGGGACGTGACGAGGCGCGGTGGCCGCAGTCCGGAGACGAAGGCGGCGGAACTCAGCCTGGCCAGGCAGTGACTTCTAACGCTGCCCGGGATTTCCAGGGCAGTCTTGCCAGTCCCAGGCGAATCGAAGATTCGGGATGGGGCTTTGTGCATGGGGGGGCGGGGGGCGGGACCCTGCCCATTCTGTGTATTCCTCCCTGAAATGCACCGGCTGCCGGTGCCCAGCTTACCCACCCCTTTCTAATAGGTACAGACAGGATGCACGGACTCCGGTGAAAAAGGGAAACTGCAAAGTACCAGACACCCGTGTCTAAATGAATTGATCTTAGGCTGCATGTTTCCCCCAATTTCTAACAAAATTAATATCTGAAGAGCTTTTACATCACTCTAAATGAGCTGCGGCCGTTCAGGGCATGTGACCTCCTACCTGGCACTGCAGAAAATTTTATCCAGAAATCAAGAGCATCTTCTGTAAATTAGTAGTCTATCGACCTGCCAGGCACAGGTGTCTTTTTCCTGGGTGTCCAAGTACATTCCAAATCACCTGCAACAAAATTACTTTGTAGAAATAATAAAAGCTGAACAATTATGTGGAGGAGATTGTATTATTCGGTATGAGATTTTTATTTTTATTCTTTTGATTTTTACAATATTTTGGTAAAAGCGGACTGTAAATCTCCACGAGTTTTGAAAAATTTGGTTTTGATCTGCTTTCCTTAGTTAAACCTTTATGAAGGAACAAGAGTCTTTTTGAATTTGACTTTTCAAAGCGCAGACAAACCTCATTCTAAAGAACCGTGTACCTTTTCATGAGAGCTTATTCATGGATCCTCACCGTTTTTCAGTTAGATTTGGCTAGCTTCACTCCATGGCAGTTGTACCACATCAGCCTCTTGTGGCTACTTGGCAGAATTCTAGCCAAAATATGGATAAATTGTTTGGGCTGAAAATGTTTTTGATGTTGAGTCTTTTAGGAGAACGAATGAGATTCTGGAACTACAATTTCTCAAAGTGCATTACAGAATTTTTAGCTTGAGTGGAACAGGTCATGGGGATCTGAGGGACAGATGATAAAGCTCTTGAATTGACCATTCTGGGCTGATAGGAAAAGCATAGCCTCAGCTCCTTCTTGATTGCTGTGGCTTTGAGGCTCTGTGGTCTGATCCTATTCTCCAGCAGGTTTGGGGAAGGCTCCTGAACCTCCTAGGAAACATGATGGTGGATAGTTAGATTCAGCAGCAAGAACATAGCAGAAGCATATGAGGTTTCTGTTCAGGTTCAGAAGCACTTATGGTAGATAAGTTCTCTATATAGACAACACATAATATATACTATACAGTGGGATTGTTATGTTTAGTAAACCTGCCCCCTTTTTATATATCAGTCCTCTGCAGTCCCTTTTACTTTTGGAACAGAGTGAACTAAAGCAAGAACAAGGGGATCTTAGGCTGCAGGTGAAAAGAAAGGTGTGGAAAATCAGGCTCTGGAGGAAGGGAGTAGAGACATAGAAAATGACTTAAATTGAAGTAAAAAAAAATGAGATAGATGTGTGCATTCTAATATTGATAAACTGAATTAGGGCAGATCAACTAATTGTAATTTTGATGTTCAGCAAGATTCTTTGGTTTCAAGACTCCATAAATAGTGCTGGAAGTCAGGCATGGTGGTGGATGACATGTAATTCTGGGGACTTGGAAGATTGAGGCAGGAAGATTGCAAGTTCAAGGCTAGCCCTAGCAACTTAGAGAGACCCTGTCTCAGAAAAAGATAGGGATGTAGCTCAGTGGTAAGTCACCTTTGGGTTCTATTCCTACTACTGAAAAAAAAAAAAAAAATGCTGAAACAATGTGAGGCTGAGATATAAGGGAATACCTGGAATGCCAGCATGGATGAAAGAATTGTTGAAACTCCTTTCAATCATGGGTGACTAAAGTTGCTGAGACTTTTTTTTTTTAATTATTAATTCCATCCATTTAATTAAAAGTGCAAATAGGTTTTATTTTCATTTGGTCTATCTGGAATTAACCCTAATGCCAGCACCTGTTACAGTGTTACTTACCTTTGTGTAGGTCAGAACTAGGTTTTTTTTTTTTTCCCCCTTTCCATGCTTTGGCCTGTTGCCTCCACTCCCATTAACTTCTTTCCACCCTGGATCAAGCTTGCCAGATTTCAGAAATGCAGGTAGGGTCTTTGAGAAGGAACTTTCCTGCTAGCACTGGGATAGGACAGAGACCAGTGGAAGTTATTGGGAACACTTTTTTCATGGGTTCAATTTTTTAGCCTGAGTGTTAAGGCAAAAAAAGATGTTCTCCCTGGGCTTAAAGTGCTATGGTTGATGTGGTTGGAAGCAGACTCAAAATTCTCTTTGTGTGAGTCTTTATTAATTCATTCACTCTGCAACTATTTGAATGCCCGTCTCTGCCTGGCACTGTATGTGGTGCTTTTTGCTGGTGTTTTTTTTTTTTAATATTTATTTATTTGCTTTAGTTGTACACAATGCGTTTTTTTGTACGTGGTGCTGAGGATCGAACCTGGGCCGCACACGTGCTAGGCAAGCGCTCTGCCGCTGAGCCACAATCCCAGCCCTGCTGGTGTTTTTTTTTAACAGCCACATTTATGTTGTTCTCCAAATCCACCTTGCTCTCCTTTGGCCTGTTAGCACTTTGTCTTTGGATGGCAGGCATCTTTGCCCAGATTCCTTTTCTCTTCCTGATGATCTCCTTGACCTTTTGATCTCTGTGCTCATTCATTGCCTCCAAGTTGTCCTCATTGTTTTATGATTCTCATATTGTCAGTGGATTTTGCATTTCTGCTTATTATTTTCTGCAACCTTGATTATATGTGGCATTTAGATTCTGTTGCATTTTAAGGTCTGGGTATACTAAGACCATGTGACATTTGCTTCTGGTCAAACCTGAAAGGTGTGCAGCTATACCCTAAATATAGATTATTAGTAAAGGAATTTCAGGTAGTAAAGTTCCACATGCAGAAGGAAATGTAAAATGATCAGCCCTGCCCTCAGGACTGTTTTACACCTTCTAACTTTCATAGTTATTTGTATAAAGGATTTTCATAGTTGTTAAGTTGCAGGAAGACTGTGAGGCACAGGACTGAGTGCCTCCCTTTTATCTCCCCTCACTGTTTTCTTGGCCTTTGTTTTCTTACTGGCTTCTTTATCTCAAGTGAGGTTACTTTTTATTTTATTTTTTAGAGTACCTGGGAGTGAACCCAGGAGTCTTCTACTGCTGAGTAAAAAGGGCTGAGTAACCCTAACCCTTAAATTTTTTTTTTTTTTTTTTTTTTTTTAAATTTTGAGACAGGGTCTCACCAAGTTGCGGAGGCTGTCCTTCTGCTTAAGCCTCCCAAGTTACCACCATGTCTGGCCCAAGTCAGCTTATGTGCTACAGTCTTTCCTTTTTTTTGCTTTTCCTTAACAAAACCAAGCAAACATGCCTTAGGTAGAATGATATGTTTTTCAGTGGATGATTCTACATCACTGGAGACTCCTATCATCAAAGATGTTCAAATAGGCAAACAACTTGTTGACCATGCTCTAAGGGATTTGGGCAGCAAAAGATTGGTTGGATTAGAGCAGAGGTTCTCAGATTTTTGGTTTCCGTTGAGCTGCTTAAAAAAAAAAAAAAGCGAAGTCCAATGTATAACTACTGTTTCTTGTTTTGCCAAGTAAAATAATTATTGACTACAATAATTACTATTGCCACTTTTTTTTTTTTTTTTAATGAAAGAAAGGGCATTTTACTATCCTCCTCAAATATAAGGAAGGGCGTAATTTCTGAATAAAGGATAGTCCTTAAGTTGAATACATTTAGTTTTATGAAAACTTGTTGCTTTTTCCTCATTTTGTCACAGATAAGTAAAAATTTAATTGAAGCCTGGCATTTGTAATCCATTGAATCAGATAGCTTTAACGTTCTAAGAGTCAGTGACTGTAAATTGGGAACCTTGTTGTGGGTTACCCCAATATGCATTTGTTTTGTCTTTTATAAAATGTATTGGAGTGTATTCTTCTCTTTTAAATGTTAGTCCTAAGTGTATGTTGGGCATCTCTCATAGGTGAATCTCCCCAGTAACAGGCAAACATATTTAAGATAGTTAGGAGCAGTAATGGCCCACAGGATAATAGTGAAAGAAGACTTATAGATCAACATGTGTTAAAGGAAGTGTTGTCCTTCAACAACATGTGAAGATGTTTTTGGGAACTTAAAAAGTGGATTCTGAAAATAAGTAGCATATATGTAATGGTCTTAACATTTTCCTAATGTTTATAAACCTCCTCCCTCCTCCCAAAGCCCCAAACCTCTTGTTTATGATTCTATTTTGTAATGCCTAGTAGCATGCAGTAAATGTTAGTAAGTGTACTTTTGTCAAGGTGCCTGTAAATTTACTCATGTGTAGTTATTTGGGTTTGCACTACGGGTGTTTATGAAACCATTGAACTTCTTAAGATCAGGTAAAAGATTGTTTCACAGTGATGCAGAAAAGGAAAATTGTCTTTCAGGTGCTTTTCTAATGTATTCCACAGAATTCTATATGCATTTACTGCTTATGATGAAGCAGTGCAGGATTTTTATTCATAGTTATTGAGTCTTTAATGAAGACAGGTTGGGGATATCTCAGAAAACAAAAAGTCAATTTCCTCATGGTCAACTTTATTTTGAAAGAAAAAAATTTATAAATTGGAAATAAAAGACAAAAATACTCAATAAAACATAAATAAATGGAATAAAGAAGATCATGGTTGAAATTAATAGTAAGCAAATATATTGATACTGGTAGAGAGTAATGAGGGGCAGAATGATAGTTCAGATAAGGTCAGGACATCTTTGATGAGATGATATTTGAGCAGAGTTCAGAGGTAGAGGGAACAGAAAGTACAGAGGTGCTCTTGCATCTTTCCCCACTGAGGTAATTGCTTTAGTGAGTGGGTCAGTATACTTTCTGTGTATTATACACTGGGCTTTCTTACAGTTTGGACTGTTGGCATTTGCTGAATGATTCCTTTTCTATTTCCTTTCACTGATTCTGTCTTGAAAAATAAGCCCTTGACTTTCTGTGATGCCACTTTTACTTGGTTTTGTCCTCTAGTTTTCTAAATATGTTTTACATACTTTGTCTTACTTAATCTTACCAATTTATAGTGCAGGCCTTTTCTCTCTCTTTTTTTTACTTTTTAAAAAATTTGTTCTAAATAGTTATACATGACAGTAGAATGCATTTTGACACATCATACATAAATGGAGTATAACTTCTCATTGGTCTCTTATCATTATATAAAAAAGAGATTGAGTTACTATCCCAAGCTCGTAAGTATTGGACAAACTGGGATTCTAATCTCTTTCTGTTGATAACTTTCTTTCTTCTCATGTGGCTTATCTTCTATTACTGTTCATGGGCAGCAGCTATTCATAACAGAAGTAGACATTGGCCGGTTCTTCTTTTCAGTCATTCATCTCTTAATCTCTGTGTTATGGCTCCATTTGTATCGTAAGTCTAAGTCTTTGCTCAAATCTATGATTTGTGTAATTTGGAATTTTGAGCTGTACCTTTTTTTTTTTTTTTTTTTTTTTTTTTTTTAAATTAAACTGGGGATTGAACCCAGGGTGGCTCTCTCACTGAGCTACATCCCCAACCCTTTTTATTTTTATTTTGAGATGGGGTCTCTCTAAGCTATCAAGGCCGACCTTGAACTTCAGATCTTCCTACCTCAGTCTTCCAAGATGCTGGGATTACAGGCCTGTGCCACTGCATGTGGCTGAAATTTTGAGCTTCTAATGGAGTATCTGCTCTTATCTCGACCTAAAACTCAGCATCTCTACAATTGAATTCATAACATTTGTTCTCAAACAAACTTCCCTTTGTAACCTTTCCAGTCATCAGTGGGGCAGCCATTCTTCTCGTTCTCAGTACACAAAACATTGGAATAGCCTTTCCTCTGTTCAGCTTCCACATTGTATCAGTCCACAGGAACTGTAGAGTCTTGGTTTCAAGTGTCTGTTCTGACTGCAGCCATTCTCATCAGTGGATTTCATCCCTTGATATCTGAATTTTGTTAGTGGTCTCTTCGTGAGTTCCATGTATTTCTCCTCTCCTTTCTGTCTACCTACCATTTTAACTTCTAACATTTTAGAATCATGCAAAATGACTTATCAAAAACAGTCATATCCCTCCACATTTCTACCTTGTCTTATATATCTGGGGTCATTAAGTACTTTAACCTCCTAGACTAAACTCTAGACTCTAAACTCTGCCCCCAGACCTTTTTTTTAAGCCAGAACTTCTCTTTGATACTCGCGATCCTCCTGCCTCCTATTGTCTCAGGCGTGCGCCATATCCTCCTGTCTCCATCCTCCTGTTCCTAGTAAAAGTGACTTGGAGTTTTTTCAAGGTCCATTTGGAAGCCCACTCATATTTACTACAGCTCTTTCCAGCTCATAGTTGCATTCCTATAACATTTCTAATCAGTAGCCCATAATCTCGCAGCTGTGTGCGGATGCAGGCCATTCCTTGGTGTTTTCTGATATGCCTGCCTAGACAGACGGAAACTTGAGAAGGATCCTGATTTCAGCTTCCCTTAAATCTTTCACCTTGCTTAGTACAAGTTATGTAGTGGGTGTCTAGGCAGCACTTAATACTTGATTTATTAATAGCACTGGTCATTTTGAGTATTCCTAAAAACTTTGATTGAATGTTGCAATTAAAATTGAGGAAGGCCAATAACAATCAATAAAAATATATCTTCATATTCAGTTTATCTTCTAACCTTAACATTTTCTCTCTGAACTTTATGTTTATATCCATATGGTGTTTAATGCTTATATAGCTTCCTGAAATAAGTAGGTAAGGTGTTGTTATCTTTGACTTTGATATTACATTCCACATTAGATATATTTGTGGCCTAAGTTTTAAAAAGTAAACAGTCTTAAGCTCAGAGAAGTTACGTGACTATCTAAGGTCATTTGTTTAATATTTGGCATAGGCAAGGCTACAAATTGGGTCTTTCACCTGTTTCCAGTCCTCTTCAATTGCTAGAAATTTTAGCCCATCAACTGAATTGCCAGGCAGGTCATATTGCTGCCCCTTCTTACCAAGAACTGAGGACAATACTAGAAAAAGTGGCAAAAGAGAGGTAAAAAATGCGAGTGATAAAAGACATGGACGTATTTGAAATGGATCATCATCCTCCCTTTCCCTGTTTTAGTATTTCACAAATATCCTCCTCTGTCAGTGCTTTGTTAATTGTTTATAAAATATTCTTTAAAAGATTGACCTTGCATAAGACATGCTTTTACCCCATCCCCTTCCTGGTTAATAGTCACTGTCAGGGACAAAAAGTGCCTGATTGTGCTCTGTTTGTCATGTAGGTGGGAGGGAAAGAAAGGGAGAGAGTTGAGTTGAACTGAAGCAGAGCTTTTTACAGCGCTATTGTTCTACTATCAGAGAGCAATTATACTCCAACTTCCATCAACCTCTCCACCTCAGACATCCCACCCTCCTCCTCCTGCCAGTGCTTCCGCACACTTAACATAAAGCCATAGTGCTAAATTCACGAGGGACAGGAGGGGAGGGTGTTTTTCCCCTCTGTCCTCCAGGAGGCTCAGGACTTTTTTTTTTTTTTTTTTTTTTTAACTGCTTATCAATTTTTATAAAATGAGGTGTTTCTGGCTTTTCTAGATGTGTTTTTTTCCAGCTGTGGGAAATCAGAAATATAACTTAACAACATATATATTACAATTAATGTGCTCAGTGGTATTGTTATGATATTATCTGTGAGGTATTCTGTGACTTGATGGAGAATAGGAAGTTTTTCTTATGAGATGCTTCATATTTAGTTCAGAGGGTTAAAATTCAATTTTTTTCTCTTTACTGTCCTGGGAATTGAACTCAGGGTCTTATACATGCTAAGTACGTGCTCTATCTCTGAGCTATATTCCCAGCGTAATCCAAGTTTTGTGTCTATGGGGCAGACAACAACAATTTTTTAAAGCCATGTTTATTTGGTAATATGTTCTTAAGTTTGTGGATTATAGTTTGTCTACTGGCTTTTTATTTTATTTTATTTGTGTGTGTGTGTGTGTGTGTGTGTGTGTGTGTGTGGTGCTGGGGATTGAACCCAGGGCCTATGTGCATGTGAGGCAAGCATGCTACCAACTGAGCTATATCCCCTTGTCTACTGGCTTTTTGCCTAATAAAAAAAGTTAAGTTTCATATGCTTGAAAAGATTTTGCAGAGTGTCTCTTTGCCTTTACATGATTGCAAAAACTGAAGCCACAACCCAGCACAAACCAAAACATGGTTTTTCCAATGAAGAAAGCCCTACTTTCAACAGACTCTAAGTAATGTGTGGTTATTTGGTTGAGGAGAAGGATGTGAGAGCATTTTGTTGGGAAACCGTAGAATGACATAGCAAATACTAGTTATGATATTAGCTGTGGTTGAATCTGTACTTCCGATATCCTGGACTTGTGTATGGGAGCAATATTAATAAGATACCAGTTTCTTAATGCAAGCTGAGCTGGGAAGACAACAGAGAAAATAGGAGAAATATTACAAAGTAATTGGGAAACTTCAAAGCAGTACAGCATGGCTGGTGACTTTGAAAACAACAGCTGCTGACGTGAACTTGGCAGAAATTTGTGAGTAATGGTGGGTGACTCATTGCAAGCAGGGGAGTCTTGCAGCTTTTGAGGTGAACAGGCAGAGGGGAGAGCAGAGATGGTGGCTACCCAGGGGCCAAGTATTTATGTCCTGAATGTGAAAATGTCTTTGATCCCCTGTCAAATTTTACAGCTATGTCATTCTTATGAATTGTATCATTGTTTCCACCAGAAAACCCTAAAAAACATAAACAGCTCATATTTTCTAAAGTGTTGCTTCTCAATCTGGGATGATTGTCCTGGGGTGGGAGGGAAGTGGGTGGCAGAGCATATTACATCACCTATTTTTTGGGGAGTGTTGTTTTTAAAAATAATACATAGCTGCCTTTTGCTCCTACCCCTGGAGATGCCATCATTCTGATATACCCAGTCCTAAAAAAGACTTACCTGACCTTTTTTGTGAGGATTGTGTGTACTTTGAAGAAATTGCTTGGGCTAGTCCTATCTTTCTGTTCTCCGTTGAAAGTCACTGTTCCAAAGCAAGTAAGAAATATCTAAAGAAATTATACCTCTTCGAAGGTGTCCTCAAAATTGTTGCAGTAGGTTTAAACTATTGCCTGGTTATGAAATCTTGACTATCTGAGGAAAATAAGCCTGCTAGAGTATTTTCTTCCTCTCTGAGAATTTAGTCATTGCCAGTAGTGTGTTCTTAGGCAGTGACCAAGTCATCTCATCTGAGAAGCCATCCTTGCCCACAGCTGGAATTTAGCTACTTAAAAAGGGTTTTAGGATTATCTCTTAAGAGCATAGCAGTACACCAAAATCCAAATCCTTGGAAACCTCAACTTTTTAAGAATGTTTTGATAACAACAGGCTGTTGGATAATTGCAAGACTAGCTGTGGAGTGCAGAGTTGGGGAAAGACCAAGTTGGGTGAAAGAACCTTGAGAAAGAATCTCTTTTTGATATTTTTAAAGAAGGTGATTCTCAGAATGAGAAGTTTTTCTGGAAGGGATAAAGCTCATTCCCTTTTTTTTTAGAAGGGAAGCAAGGAAAAGGTGTACTCTGGGCTTGCGTGGTGTAACTTAAAGGGTAAACCTTTACCTCCCACTTACCTCGTGTTCCTAGTATATGTATATTTTTCACATCTTTGGTTTTAGACTTGATGTGTCATTTTCTGTTACTCAGTTCTGCTTCTGAATGAGAGACCATCTGACACAAAGCCACATAGGAAATGGAAAATTATGGAAAGGGCATCAGGGTTGAAAATAGACCTGTGCGGTAGGGGTGCTGTGTTTGTAAGTGGCTCTTAGTACAGAGAACACTTAAAAACGAAAATTCAATGTTATTTCTTACTTATTCTTTTAAGCCTTTGAAAAAAGTCTTTTCTTTGCAGAGTTTCTTGAGCATATCAAAAAAAGTAGGAGCCAAGAATAGCTTTTTAAGATAACACTAATATGGGTATTGATTGTTGTATGGCAGCTGCTTTAAAAGTTTATTATATAATGCCAGGAGTTTAAATTTCTAATGTCTTAAGCAAATATAAACACTTTTAACTCTTAATAACAACTTCTTTTTTTTTTAGGGCAGAATTGTTTTTGCTTCTACTATGAGCATTGAAAATTCCTCTGATAGTTTTTGCTAATTTTCAGTATATTTTTGCTAATTTTCAGTATATTTTTCCTTTGTTGCAAGCTCTTAATTATTAAACTAGAAGCAGATATAATTATCTTGTTATAAATGCAGGCATTCAGTGTTTTATGGTCAGAAAGTTTGCATGGGTTTCATATTTCTACACAAATTTCCTCTTTACCTGGTTTCCTACTTTTTTTCTTTTTTAACAGCTAGAATGAGCATCTGCCTTACATACTATAAAGTATCTCCCCAGTCTCTTTCTACAAATGTGAATGTTACTTTACTTTTGCCTTCTAGATTTACCTTTCCTAAGACCTTTACTTAACCCATCTCCACCTTCTCCCCCATTCTCATAGGGATAGTTCTCCCATTCCAGCTGTGAACATTGCTTCTGAGGTGGTGGTCTGTGCTAATTCATTTGTTAGGTTCCTTTAAAACTCTCAAGTGGTGAGGAAGTAGAATTGATGTCTACTTCTAGTAGGCAAGCCCTCACAGAATCAAGTGCCTCAACTATTGTTAAGTCTGGGGTGTAGGGGAATGAGTGAGGATAATTTGTATGGTTAGTTTTAGAGGTCACCTTAATGTTGAATGCCTCATTTTCTTGGCTTCATACACCATCCGTGTAGTCAGTGATTCCCAAATTGCTATCTCCACCTAGATTTTTCTCTCCAACTCTAGACTCCAATCTCTTTTTTTTTCACCCGGTACTGGGGATTGAACTCAGGGGCACTTGACCACTGGGCCACATCCCCAGCCCCTTTTTTGTATTTTATTAGAGATAGGGTCTCATTGAGTTGCTATGTGCCTCGCCATTACTGAGGCTGGCTTTGAACTTTTGATCCTCCTGCCTCAGCCTGCCAAGTGCTGGGATTACAGGCATGCATGCGCCACCGCACCTGGCTTAGACTCCAATCTTTATCTGATGACTTTATATCTTCACTTGGATGTCAGCTGACTTAATACCAACATGTATAAAAACTCAGCTGTTCTATCTTCCTACTCTAAATCTGTAGTCTTCCCCATCTCAATTAATGGAAACTCAGTTCTTCCACTTGCTCAGGCCAAAAAAATTGGGGTCATTCTTTGACATACTTATCCATTCTGTCAACAAATCTTTTTGGCTGTTTCTTGAAAATATTCAGAACCTAGCCACTTCTCATCACCTGTTGCTACTACCCTGCTCCGAGCCACTGTTATCTCTTATGTATCACTGCAAAACCCTCCTAAATACTTGCGCCCTTTTCATCTTTGACCCATATAGACTATCCTCAACCAGTGGTAAAGTGATCTTTTGAAAACATAAGTTGGATTGTGTCTTCCTTTGCAGTGCCTCCCTATTCCACTCAAGGTAAAAGAAGAACTTAAAATGTCCCTCAAGGCCCTACACAGCTGCATTTTCCTCTCCGCAGCCCCAGCTCTTTGCTCCAGCCACCTGGGCCTCAGAGTTCCTGGAGTATGTTGGACACATACTGACCTTTGTTCTAACTATTCCTTCCATCTGGACTTTTCTTTCACCTAGTCTCTTGTTCAAATGTCAGTTCTCATTTTGGCATTGTCTGATCACTGTATTTCATACTGAAAGTTATACCCTCCACTATATTACACCATGCTTTTTACTCTATTTACCTTGCTCTACTTTCCCCCATAGCACTAATTTTCCAACATGCCTTCTGCTTTACTGATTTGTCATGCTTATTGTCTTCTCCATCCCCACAACTAGTCTGCAGGGACAGTGACGACAAGGGTCTTTGTTTTATTCATTTATGCATTCCAAGTGCCTTAAAAATAGTGCTTGGTAGATGGTTGGCACTAAAAAAAATGGAATGAATTAAGAACCACAATACAGTATTTAAAAAAAAGAAATCTTGATTTAAAAAAGGGGGGGGATTAGGAAAGCAAGCAAAGCACAGCAATAAATGAGAACAGTGCAGCTATTCTTTTTTTAAAAAAAATTTTTAATATTTATTTATTTGCTTTAGTTGTACACAATGCGTTTATTTTTACGTGGTGCTGAGGATCGAACCCCGGTCACGCACATGCTAGGCGAGTGCTCTACCGCTGAGCCACAATCTCAGCTATTCTTTATGTTTGATTGTTATTCTTTGTGTGATTTATATATAAGTATTGTCTTTTTTTCAGGATTGATTTGGTATCCTGATTTTTATTGAATAGTTTTATTAAGTAATAATTTATGTACCATAAAAATCTACCCATTATAATTTTAGTAAATTCATGGAGTTGTATAACTATCACTTAAAAAATTTTTCCATGTGTCCATTAGTTTACATTTAATTCTCCACCCCACCCCATATTCTTATTTTGTCAAGTTTTGGCCCCAGCTCTTGAAAGAATAATTCATAAAACAATACTAGCATAGCCTAGCACCCTTAAAAGTAGTTGTAAATTTAAATATGAAATTAAATAACCTTTGTTTAATGTCAGAATGACTCAGATTGGGGGCACTCTTATCCAGGCCTATCATTTATCAAATGACCCAAACATTTTTTGCCTTAATCTCTTCATGTGTTAAATGGGGATAATAATAGTAATTAGCTTACAGAGTTGTGAGGATTATAATGAAAGTGAGCGCAATGGATGCCATATGGTAAGTACTTGATAAATGTTACTTAACATGATTAATCTCTTATTAGTGTAGCTCCAAAATATATCAGGGTAACTATCCTTGTGGGTGGAGAGCAAACTTTAAATTGAATTTGAAGTTTTTGAAGTCTGTGTAAATTATGATCCTGCTGCTGTCTTGGTTTGTAAATAATGCGTAACTATAGCAGATTCTAAAAACAAGTCAGTTTCCAACTGAGGAGATGATTTTTCAGCATCTTTATTGGGAGATATCTCTAAGCCACTCTTACTGATTTTTCTCTGTTTATCTTTGACAGAACTTTGACACCAGGGAGGTAATTAGCCAGGTGTTTTGTTTTCTTAATGTCAAAAAGTGTTATTAATTGTTTATTAATCTTACTTTGGGATGTTCTATCAGTGAGACTCATAAATGAGTAGGGGAGGGAAGCATTCATTTTATCTATTGATAAACTAGAACCAAATTATCTTTAATAAGATCTTCTTGTTTTTTGTTCTTTTCTTTTGTGTACAGATGCACAAAGCAAGGTCATCAGAAGCCTCTAGATTCAAAAGATGATAATACTGAAAAACACTGCCCTGTGACAGTGAATCCTTGGCACATGAAGAAAGCTTTTAAAGTCATGAACGAATTAAGAAGGTATTGTTGCATTAATGTACTTTACTGTCAGTCTTTTCCCTTTATTTTTGAGTTGTTTGTAGTGAGTATAAACCCTCTTCCCTCATTGTTTCTTCGTTTAATACAGGGAACATCAAAAGCCTTTTTTTGTTTTTGCCAATTTTTTAAAGGAAGAAAGAGAGCATATGATTTATCAGAATTATAGATGGTTTAGGACAACTCTGTCTAACATGGTAGCCACTAGCCACTGTGGCTAGTATGAATTAAGATATTCCATAGTGTGAAGCCTATGTTCAGGAATCAACCTAACTCAAATTATAACTGGGGACCTAATTATATAAGATACCTGTAATTTGATCACATAATCTGCTTTTACTAGATGAAGCCAAAATATTTTCCCTTATGTATATTACAGTTCTGTTTAAGAGGCTGGAAGACTTGTGTTAAATTTTAATTGTGAAGAACAAATCTCTGCCGTTAAGTTGTTTTCACATTAAAATTCTCCTTGAGAAAAAAAAAAAAAAAAAGATATTCCATAGTGGAAAATACACAAGACTTAGTGCAAAAAAGAGTGTGAAATATTTTATTAATAAGTCTTTAAAATGTTGATTACATATTAAATTGATAATTTTGGATATTTTGGGTTAAATAGAATAAAATGTAATTCATTTTGGTAGTTGTGGTTTTAGGAGTAGTGACTTGTCTTGCTGAGGTAGTTCTCAGGTATGTTTTATTGCCACTGCAATGACAAGAGTGACATTAAAAGCTGATTGACAAAGGGGAGGGAGGGTAGGGAAGGGGCTTGGGGGCAGGAAAGATGGTGAAATGAGATGGACATCATTATCCTAGGTACATGTATGACTGCACATATGGTGGGATGCTGCTACATCCTGTACAACCAGAGAAATGAAAAGTTGTGCTACAATTGTATACAATGAATCAAAATTCATTCTGCTGTCATATATACCTAATTAGAATATATAAATAAATACATTTTAAAAAAGCTGATTGAATAGTTAAAAGGATAATGTATTTAGTAACAGTCTTGGTTTTTCTTAGCACTTTATGAAGGATTTATTTTTTTCCCTAACTTTGCTTTTGTGAAAGTACTTTGTATGTACCTAAAATGTTGAAAGCTTGGTGAAAAAGGGGCCATCCTTAAATCGCTAGGTTTTCCTAAAGTCCCACTCTTTAGACCCATCATTTGATTGTGTCTTCTTTAAGTAAATTAATGATTCAATAAACATTTATCTTCCAGGTACTAGAGATACAATAGTGGGCAAAACCAGATAGGATTGCTACCTGCATGGGCTTATGGTTGACTGTAGGAAGTAGACATTAAGCAAAGATTAAAAAAATTTTTTTTTATTGTAATTTGTCATGGCAGTAAGGAGGGCTGTTTTGTGCTATGATGGTGGATGACACTGGTTAGGAAAGGATTCCCTGAGAAGACAGAAATGACTGTCCCTGAGAAAATGGGATTCATTAAACTATGAGACGGTAACACCTAGTGTCCTGAGGTGAATGACCTGAGTTTGGGACAGACTTAGACCAATTGTTTCACTTCTTTGAGCCTTGATGATAAAATGTGGGGAATAGAATGGATGGTGTCTAAGGTTCATTGCTGCTCTTATACTTCTCTGAGCCTAGGAGATCTTTTCTTGCTTACCAGCGAGTCCTGTGGTGGCCTTGCCTTGTCCTAGTATTATTTAGCTTTAGCTTTCATGCACCTATTTGCCCTTTTTTTGAGTATGGATTATATGGCTGTAAAATAGTACCTTCTTGTTCTTTGTGTTGTACCATTTCAGGCTAGTTAATGCTGATTTTCAAAACAAAGAGTAATCTTTGAGTAGTCGGAGCTTTTGCTGCCAGGTCTATAACCGGGTTTGTTTTAATGAAGTTACTAATCAACAGTATTTTTTTTAAAAAATGAACTGTCTTTAGGGTTCATCAGAACATTTTTTTCCCTAATGTCCTTCTCTTCTTTTCTTACTCTTTATAGCCAATTTGAATAATTCTTAAAAAGAAAGAAAGAAAGAAATCTCTGAAGAGGCCTATTCCTTGTATAGCTGAAAGTCACTAATATTTCCTGTCCTTGCTTCAACTTCCTGTTGCCAGGAAAGGGAAGCTGAGAGTAGTTTCCTGACTTCTGGGAAGGGAGAACTTCTTGTTCTCACCATTCTGCTCGTAGGCCCTAACCTCACAGTGCAAGATTAACAGCTATGTACTAGAGAATGCTTTTGGGAAACTTTGGCATCTGGAAGCACAGTTTTAGGAGGAAAAGTCACTTTCAGTTACAGTTGGTGTAATGTTTAGTTGTGGGAATAGGGGTGGGAGCACAGGAGTTTTGTAAGATTTAAGTTAGAACTAAAATTGTTTTAAAGAAAAAAGACATTTTCTTTATTACTTTCTCAAACTAATATTAATTTTTTAAAGATAGGAGGCCTAGCTCTATAATTCTGCCCATGAACTTAAATAACTTAAAATTATTGTCATTTCTGAACAATATATCATCAATAACTTAAAATTATTGTCATTTCTGAACAATATATCATCAAATGTTTGAGTTCTTGGTTCTTCTTTGAAATTAACTGACATACCCAAAAGGCTATATGGGATCCAAAAACAGTATCAGACTTTCCCCATCCCTTTTGGGTATCAGGTGAGTTGTGGAGACAACAAAGAGGGTGGGATAGTGGAAGATGTGCAAAATGTGTATTCCAAAAAGGATTTTCACAGAAGAATCCACAATGGCCCACAGAAATAGGCTTTAGCTGGGGCCTGCAGTAGGATTCATATAGGAGCAAGAAGGCCTTTCCAGGTCTGATAAACTGCATGAGCTGGGGAAGGGATAAACCTAACCTTTTGGATGAGTCAAGCATTAGTGCTGGGGAGTCTACAGGAAAGATTAGGAAGCAAGAGGACAGAATTGAGACAGGCTTGAATAATATGGTAAATTTGAATTTAATCCTCTGGGCAATGGCTAAAGGTTTTTGAAACAGACTAGTGTGGTAAGATTAGGGATGTCAAAGGAACAACCCATCAGAGCTGTGAAAGAATGTTCAGCAACACGTATCTGATTGGAAATTCAGTTCCTAACTTCTCAGTTCCTAACTTCTCAGTTCCTAACTTCACATTTCCCAAGCATGGAAGGAGACAAATTTTTCGAAATACCTATGTTGTCCAAATCAAATCAGTGGTCCCTTGCAGACTGCGGATTTGTGTACCATGGTGTATTGGGTCTTTGGAGGGGCCAATAAAGCAGGCTATATTCCAGATATATTTTATTGAGAAAATTAGATTTCCAACTTTTTGAGATGGCCAAAAGAGCAACTGTCAAAGTAGTATTTTATCTATAAAATACATTTAAAAATTAAAAAACTTTTTTATGATGCAAAATAAGATTCTATTTGAGTAGAGGGAAGGAAGCCAATCTATTAGTTTTATTTACAAGAAATATAATTTTGACTCTGAAGTTATATTTGGGAGTTGAAAGTGTTCAGCAAGCATAAATCATGCTTTCTTACATGCAGGTGTTTACTTGTATGTCCTGCACAATCCCTAAACATTTAATTTTTAAATTACAGTAACATTACATATATTTTTAGGAGATGATTAAATAGAAGAACCTGAAGTTTTCTTAAAGAAGTGGTTGGGCAACCCTGTTGGACCCCTTTTGCCAAGGGGGAGTTCTGTCTCTTTTTGTCTTACTTGAATAAATCCTACTATTTTACACTAAAAAAGAAGAAGAAGAAGAAGAAGTCATTATTGTATTTCCCCTGAGGATTTATACATCAGGGGCCTAGATTGCTACTATTTCATCTATGAAAAATTTAAGTTGCGGCTCTTCTTTGGTTTTTCATACTTTGCTACTTAAATGACAAAGAAATTGAACAGAGAACTTGAGTCTGCCTTTCTCTGCATAACTTTATAACATTTTTTAAAAATTTTTATTTTTGTTTATTATTATTATTTTTGATACTGGGAATTAAACCCTGGGGTGCTCAATTACTGAGCTGCATCTCCAGTACTTTTTTATTTTTTATTTTGAGATAGTGTTTTGCTAAATTGCAAGGCTGGCCTTGAATTTGAGATCCTCCTATTTCAGCCTCCCTAGTCACTGGATTATGTATGGGGCACCTTGCCCAGCTAGAACATGGTTTTTAAAAAGGATTTTAGGAAATTACATAGGATGTGAATTTTTTTATTCAAGTACATATTTCTTTCTGTAGTAGAACACGATCAGGTTCTTTTGTTTGCATGTTGTACTAAAGAAATATAAGACATTCCTTGAAGGATAGGGCGTTGAGAAGATCCTTCAAATCAAGCTGACTTATTTATTTAAGAAAGCTTAAGAGACGTTTTGAAGCCTAATGTTTCAACTTAACTGGTAACATTCTACAGTGTTTCCTAAACACTCATGATTGATTTCTTTTTAAGTGGTGTTTATTGAGCATGGAGAGGATCATTAACCACTTTGTGCAACGTGAAGAATGGACAGTAGTAAATGAATTTACTAAACCAACCTCTTTTCCTTCCTCTCTGTGTTGCTGAATATTTACTACATACAAAAGACTGCTGTGCCTCAGTTTGCCTTCACTATTCCCTCTCAATTAGAAAGTCAGAAGCTCTTACTATGGCTATTTTCTCTGAGATTACTATAGTTAAGAGTATCTGCTCATGATTTAGTTCACCAATATTTTTCTTCTTTCTTTTTTTGGCACTGAGGATTGAATCCAGGGGTGCTTTCCCACTGAGCCACATTCCCAGCCCTTTTTTATTTTGAGACAAGGCCTTGATAAGTTGCTGAGGCTCGTTTTGAACTTGTAGTTCTCCTGCCTCAGCCTTCAGAGTCCCTGGAATTATAGTCATGAGCCACTGTGCCTGCCTTAATTCACCAAGTTTGAAAAATAAACTTATAATGAGGAAGTTTCCTTTGCTTAGATTCTACCTTTTCTACCCTGTAGTCACGCTTTTCACCCACATGCTTGGAAGCTCATCCCTTTGTGACTAGTTCCCTTCTGAAAGCCTTTAGCTTTCTCATCTCTCTATTCTGCTCTCTCCCTACTTTCTCCTGTCCCTAATATCTTCTTTTTTATTTTATTTCTGAATAATCATCTTCTCCCTCTCTCAGCTGTAACCCAGTTCTTGCAAGTCCCTAAATCTTGACACGTCCCTTTCCTTCAGATAATTCACTGACATGTTTTCCCCAGTGTCTTCTTGTGCTTGACTTTGTCGTTTTTCACGCTCATTCTGTTATTTTCATTTTATCTGAAAAGAATGATAGAGTCTCTGTCCTGGGTCCCTTTACTCATTTAAAGCAGTTTCTAAATCATTGACTGTAGTTGGTTTTCCTATGACTTTCCAAGTTGACTGTCACTTCTTCCTGCTTTGTGTTTGAAAATCTCACGAGATGTACTTCTCTTGATGGGGAGAGGGTGGTACTGTTTTTCAGGAATCAGTGTGGCAGGAATCTGATTAAACTTAACACCTAGGTTTACTCTGCTCCAAGAATTCACAGATGCCACCTACCATCATGGTTTTTAGGAAAAAAGAAGAAAAAAAAAAAGAAGAAGAAGAAGAAAAGGAAGATAATGGTGATACGTAGTATGGACCTTGGTTGCTCTTTGAGATTATTGACATTTTAGCCAGGATGCATCTGCCTTGTCTATTTAAATGATACTGTCAGCCATAGGAGATTTGGTTAAATATGAGTGATTAAATCAGCAGTCAGGGAACCTGACTCATCATCCTACCCCACCTCCCTAGGTACTCCATAGCCAGCACTGGATCATGGGGCCATGTTCCGAACAGTGGTTTCATATCCGCTTACCCTCTGCTTCCTAACCAGTTTTTTTTTTTTTTTTTTTTTTTTTTTTTTTTGGTGCTGGGGATTGAACCCAGGGCTTTGTGCCTGCGAGGCAAGCACCCTACCAACTGAGCTATATCCCCAGCCCCTAACCAGTTTTTAATTTATTTGGTTCCTAACCTCTTCCCTCTTTTCTTTTTTATTTTTCTGTCTTGCTTTTTTATCCTCACATCTGATGCTGTTCCTCTGGTGCTGACTTTGGGCACATTGCTGGGCTCTTGTGTGTGTGTGTGCTTCATGGACACTGGCTGACAACTCATCTCACCAGGTGCCATTGGTACCTCAGGTGCCATTCTGATTCTTCTCCACTTGGCAAGAAGTGCCTCCAGGTTTTCACTGGCACCTGAGGAAGAAAGCGGGACATAATTTCCTCACCGCCCCCACTTCTAGTTGAAAGTAGATTCTTGTTTCATATGACAACTAATTATTTTTGATATCTCAGAGTCTGCTGACACATTTTATGCACTATGTATTTTAGAATCAGTGATAAGTTTTTCTAGTCTTAGGAATTTCTTCCTTTTATATCAGAAAACCAAAGGAAGTCTTGATATATTCTGACATGTTTCATTCATTTTTGAAGTTTTTTTTTTCCCCCTGAGAAGGACCAATGTTCATGATACTGTTTCAATTAGGAGACGGACTGCCTTTCTTTTTTTCTGAGTCATTTGAGTTTTACATAACGTTTGTTTAATTCCCATTCTCTTTTAAGATTTGAACTTGGAAGCTACCTCCATTCTAAAGTTTTCCCATAAGCTTTGGCTCAGTGTCTTCTATGTGTTCCCAGACACCTCACACTTACCCCATTGTGTCATCATGGACTCATTTGATAATTACCTGTTTCCTTATATGTTTCCCCACTTAGTTGTAAACTCCTTGCTATCATAGACATTCTCTTGTTTGTTGTGGTAAGCTGACATAGTGCTTGGCACCCAGGAAGCACTGTCTGGATGTGAACAAATGAAGAAATGCAAATTTTGCCAAATAACAATTTAATTTACTTCATTATTTTGAAAGTGTTTTAATTCTATAGTCCATCCTCTGATTAGATTCCAAATAATAGGAACAGAAGCTTAGTAATTCATCTTGGTAGACTGTGGGTATGGGCTGCTAAAACAAATCTCTTGTTTTATTGCCAGATTTTAACATTCAAAGTCATTTGACTTCTTGTAAGAATGCACATTTTAAAGAGGTAGGGGCAGACTTGTGTACACATTGGTTTATACTCACTGTACTACACTCAGTAGCATACACTGATAAGATTGGTCAGATCTCTGTCATCTTTGAGTACCGGAAGGAAACAATTAGGAATGTGAAGAGAGAACCCACAGAATGGGAGCAAATCTTTGCTAGCTGTTCTTCTCACAGAAGATTAATATCTAGAATATATGAAGAACTCAAAAAACTTTACACCCAAAACTCAGATAACCCAATGGGCAAATGAATTAAACAGGTACTTCTCAAAAGAAGAAATATGAAATGTATGAAAAATGTTTAACATCATTAGCAATTAGGGAAATGCATATCAAAACTATACTGAGATTTCATCTCGTACCAGTCAGAATGGCAGTCATCAAGAATACAATTAATAATTGCTGGAGAGGATGTGGAGAAAAAGGAATACTTTTACACTGTTGGTGGGATTGTAAATCAGTATACATTATGGAAATTAATATGGAAGTTTCTTAAAAGACTAGGCATGGAGCCACCGTATGACCTAGCTATATTACTCAGTATTTAACCTGAAAAATTAAAATCATTATACTACAGTGATACATGCATACTCATGTGTATAGCAGCACCATCCTCAATGGCCAAACTATGGAACCAGCCTGGGTTTTCATCGGATGAATGGATAAAGAAAATGTGGTAAATATATGCAATGGAGTTTTTACTGAGCCAAAGAAAAATGAAATTATGTCATTTGAGCAAAATAAGTCAAACTCTCATCAAAGGTCATATGTTTTCTCTCATATGTGGAAGCTAGACAGAAGAAAAGAAAGTTGGGGGTGGAGCTTATGAAAATCAAAGTGAGATCAGTAGAAGAAAGGTACTGAGGGCTGGGAGAAGGGCAGGGAAGGGGGAAGCGATGGGGAGTAGCATTGGCCAAATTATATTGTTATATGGTGTGCACATACAAATGTGTAACAACAAATTCCATCATCGTGTACAACTATAATGCACCAATAAAAGTGGAAAAAAATAAAAGTATGAAAAAAAATCTGCAGAGGGGATAAAATATGTTACTGCTGGAGATAAAAAGATGAAAAACTGAACACTAAAATTAAATATGTCCTTGATTTGTAATGTGGCCCTTAGACTCCCTGGGACCTAATTCAGGGTTGACTGGATATAATTTTGGTGATGATTTACCCCTATTAGTTAACTAGTATCAACTAATAAGCCAGTAAGGCCAGGCTAATTATGTACGTGACAGCCAGCAGGTGTTCTGCTAGCAGGATTAGATCAATGAGTAATTGTAATTGAAGCTGAGTAATTAATTGTGTGATTTTTGAGGTATTCAACTGTAATTCCACTTAAGTTCCATCCTGAAAAGGAGAGCAGGAGAAAGGATTATCAACAAAAGGAATGTGCACATAAAGATGCACTTGACTCATGTTTGTGTCCAGATCCCCTGGTCCCCAGAAAAGCCTGGATGGCCCCATTAGAGAGACTGTGTGTAACTCTGCCCACCTTGCCTTCTCTCCCTTCTATGCCTTCACTGCTGCCTTCTCTCTCCCCACTCTTCTTGGTCTGCAATTCCCCTGCTGTGTTTTGCCAATTCTGGTCTTAACAGCACTTAACTGTTCTCTTTTTCTGTGTTTGGAATCTCTTCCTCCTTGATCCAGCTAACTCTTGTTTTTAGAACTCAGCTTAAATAGTAGCTACTGGAAGCTTTTCTGACCCCTAGTCTGATTTAGTTGCTCCCCTTTTCTCAGCATCTTTATTGTATTGCTTTCCACTTTAGCCAGTAATGTTAGTCGTTTTTGCTTGTTGCCTGAAGGGCAGAGATGGTTTGGAGGTGCTTTGTTGAATGAATATATAAATATTTGATTTTTCTAAATATTCTGTAGAGGTGGTACCAAAAGTCCACTAAAATTGAGCCTTTTATCAGTTATATGTAGAACTTAAAAAATAGTTTCTAATATATAGTATGTCAAAAAACAAATTGTGGTTATTTGAAATTTATAATTTCTGTTCCCCATTTTATTCAAGCTTTAATAAATCTTAAAACCACCCAACTCCAGATGGTTTTGTGAAGAGACTCTGAAATGGGTTCTCTGGACTTGAATCCTAAATTTTATACTTATAGGGACATTTTAGGTAGGTTATTCATCTTGCTTTGTTCTGTGGTGTTGTGGATTGAACCCAGGGCCTTATACATGTTAGGCAAGTGCTCTACCACTGAGCTACATCCTTAGCCTTAGGTTATTCTTCTTTAATCTTAGTTTCCCCAGCTACATATTTTGGGGGTCAAAATAATAATGCTTGGGCTGGGGTTGTGGCTCAGCGGTAGAACGCTCGCCTGGCACGTGCGCGGCCCGGGTTCGATCCTCAGCACCACGTAAACATAAATCATTGCATTGTGTACAACTAAAGCAAATAAATAAATATTTAAAAAAAAATAATAATAATGCCTACTTTATAACACTGTGGTGGAAACAACTGAAAAACATATAAGCAGACAAAGGTTTTGCATAGTCCACTCCTGAAAACACTGCTGACATTCTCATTCTCATTATTTGTGAACCCATGGAATTTATAGAATGTAGAGTGGTTTTTTATTCTCTGAGCTGATGGTAGACTTTGTCAGTTCTCCATTTGATCTGGAGGAATTCCAAGTAAATGACATTGTGCCTCCTTTTTTGACTTTGATATGGGACCTGCTTGATGTACAGCATCATGAGCCATTAAACCAGTGCCACCCATGAGCCATGCTTTAATCTAAATGTCAAAGCAGGCTTATAGATGATGAGGCTCTTGAGTGCAGCCATCACTGCTGTTGTGGTACTCCTTTTTCTCCCAGTTTTTCCTGGGCTAGAGGGAGAATAGATGTTACTTTGCTTTCCAGAAAGTTTCACTGTGAGCCCCATGTGTATCGCAAGGTGGCCAGCACCTTGCCAGGGTAATTTTTCTTGGTCAGGAGGGGATAAATCACCTGAGAAAATAATGTCTGAAATAAAATTAGTGAGGAAATAAGACAAAGTCAGAATTATAGTTTTAAGAAGCATGGAGCACCTAATGTGTCCCGTCCACACAGGAACTGGAGCTGAACAACTAAAAAATGGCTCTGGTGGCTTATAAAGGGGGTACATGAAAGGCAGGGATAAGGTTTCAGGGGTGGAATCTTGCTTCATGATGTCTTCATGATGGCAGGCTCCACCCATCTTTGAGAGGCTGCGCGACTGCAGCAGGTCACCCATCTCTGGTGCTGTGTGCTACCTGGCAGAGCTGAATAGGACTCACATGTATCTATGGGCGATCTTACCAGCAGGATTGCCTCTGGAAGTTCCCAAATACCACATTTTCCTATTCAATGGCTTCCATGCCGATTTGGTCCACACACAGTCCATGGATGGCTCTTGACACATGGGAACAAGTTTGTGAGCAGTGTGGTTAGGCGGAAAATTGAAGGACTTGTTTAAGCTCATGTAAAAATGTTGCTTGTAAGGTACTAGGGAGTTACCCAAGGATACTTCTGGAAATAGGCATGATTATTGAAGAGGGGGGCCCAGTGTGAGATGTATATTATATATATGCAGAGAAGTTCAGTTTTTGGATCTTTGGGGTGTGGAAAAGATGTGTTTCATTCATGACATGACTACCAGTAAGGCAGGATTTAGGCTTTGATTAATTCTTGTTCTAGAATGAATGTCAGCAGCATTTTTTGCTAAAAAATATTCTGTGATATTCTTACTTACTTGGCGAGTCTTATCTAGCACCACATATAGCATGTACAAAGTGCTCACCACAAGTTTTTAAGGGATTTAAAGTAGATGTTTTAAAATTGAAGGTGTAATTTGGTGGTTGAATAATGGTTTGTTTTGAGGTATCAAAATACTTTTTAATTTTGTATGTGGTGTGGTATATTGTATTTTGGTTTTGAGGAATGAAATATTTTGCATTGGTAAAATGTTCTAAGCTTAAAATGTCCAAATGCCTTTTAAGCAACATGTGTAATTGAATGTAATTTTATCTTTGTTTGATGAATTCAAATATCTTTTTTATTTTTTGGAGGGGGGGTGATTGAATTTAGTTTTTAAACTTTTTTATTTTAAAAAATTTGCTCATTTATTTATAGAGTGTTTGAATAAACCTTGAATGTGTTTTAAAGAACATGCTAATTATGGAGAATTTCAAATAAAATAAGCAGACAATAGTAAATGAACTCAGAAATTCCATCATGTAGACCAGTGACCATCAACAGCAGTTAGCCTTACTGTCAGACTGCCATCTCCCACTTCAGCTGGTGGTCTGCTATTTAAACTACCTTTCCTTTTACAGTTCATTTTGGTTTGCTGCCAGAATTTCTTTTAGTTTAGAAATTGGTAATCAACTCTGGAAGATTTCTGGGTTAAACAAAAGCAAGATTCTGAGTGAGGGCCCAAGGCTTTTGGGTCTTTATCACAACTATTTTTTGTATTCCTCATGTTTAGGGATCCTGTTCTAAAGGATGGTTAAGTTAGTCTCAACTTCGAAAAGTGAGTTTTATTCCAATAGTTTTTCATAGGATGTTTAATGCACTTATTATTAGAGGCGTTTAAATTTTTTTTCTCTCTGCTTTGTGAACAGTCAAAATTTGCTGTGTGATGTCACAATTGTGGCAGAAGACATGGAAATCTCTGCTCACAGAGTGGTGCTGGCCGCCTGTAGTCCTTATTTTCACGCCATGTTTACAGGTATGACATAGTTTAGTTATGGATTTTTTTTTAATGTGTATAGTCTTGAGCTTTTCTTCCTGTTATTAGCTTTTTACTTTATGAAATGAATTGAATTTAATTGGGAAAAAATGCACTTGCTTCATTCCAAATTCCTGCCCATTTTTGTTTTTCATTGTTGTGATCAGTAAACATGTATATATATACACTTACAGGTCTATGCTTAGCTTTAATATTTGTGCATATTTGTTCATTTTGCTTTCCTAGCACTTATGACAGCTTTTTGCCCTTTGTAAATTGGGCATAAAAAGCAATTTTACTGTTTTACATTTTTTTCAAATTATTTTTACATTTGCTTCATTCATTTAAATGTTTAATGTCTTGTTTGGAAATACAAGAAAACAGGGTGTTTTATCTATAAGGTTACATTTTACTTTGGCAACTGTAAAAATATATAGCATTAATACTTTGGGAAAAGAAGTGACTTACACCTGTCATACCTGAAGCCGTATCTTCTTCTTCTTCTTTTTTTTTTTTTGGTACTGAGGATTTAACCCAGGGGTGCTTTGCAATGAGCTAGCTCTATCCCCAGTCTTTTATTTTTCATTTTGAGACTAGGTCTCACTAAGTTACCATGGGTCTTGCTAAATTGCTGAGCCTGGCCTCAAACTTGTGATCCTCCTGTGTCAGCGTCCTGAGTCACTGGGATTACAGGCATGTGCTATAACTTGTAAATTCATTTTTTAAAAAAGAAATTTAATTATATAGTTGTTTCTTATTCATGTGGAATATCATCCAAGACCCCCAGTTGATGCCTTTAGTTGTGGATAGTTCCAAACCCTACATATTCTTTGTTTTTTCCCTGTACTTACATGTATACTATAAAGTTTAATTTATAAATTAGACATAGTGAGAAATTAACAACAGTAATATTATTAATAGAACAATTATATTAACATAGAACAGTTACATCAATAGAGTATAATGAAATTGTCAGCTTCACTATCTTCATGCTTTGGGTCCATAATTAGGTAAAATAAGGGTTACTCGAACATAAGCACTGAGATACCATGACAATTAATTTGTAATTCAGACAACTACTAGTGACTAATTGATGGATAGCATATATACATGAATATGTTGGACAAAAAGATGATTCATGTCCCAGGTGGGACAGAGCAGGATAGCCCTGGATTTCAGCGTGCTACTCAGAATAGTGCACAGTTTAAAACTCATGAATCCTTAATTTCTGAAATTCTTCATTTAATATTTCTAGGCTATGGTTGACTGTGGATAACTGATACCACAAAAAGTAAAACCTTTGATAGGGGAAGATAACTATAATGTTGTATAAAGCAATGACGTTATTTCTTCCATCAATGAATTTATAATCATTGTATTGGTACACCAAACAGAAAATACAAATTTAAATAAAGTGATGCCAAAAGGCAAAAACAGAAAGCTATTTATATTTTAGAGACTGTTACATATTTCTTGTGCCTAACATATTACTAGATACTTCAAGGAATATGAAAACAATATGAATATGCTTCCTGCCCCAGTAGTAGTTGGGGAGATGAGATGTGCACAGCTAAAGTAGGTAATAGTGTGTACAGACTATCTTCCCACACCAGTGGCACAGGTGGTACAGGCTGTGATGGGCAGCATTGAGAAAAGGGTTCTGATGTTTCACTTACACAGATTAAGGTCAGTGCAGAAGACTGTTAGTCAGCTTTTTGTCTCTGACCAAAGCACCTAACAAGGACAGTTTAAAAGAGGAAACGTTTATTTTGGCTCATGGTTTCAGAGCTCTCAGTTCTTGGTCAGAGGACTTCATTGCCCCGGAACTGAGGTGAGGCAGAACATCCTGGAAGAAGGGAATGATGGAGGAAGGCTGCTTAGCTCATGGCAACTAGGGAAGTAGAGAGGTGGGTGAAAGGGGCCAGGGACAGATATAGTTCCTAAGGCCACACCTCCAGTTTCCTGCTTCTTCGAGCCCTGCACTACCTGCCTGCAGTTACCATGTAGTTGTCTGTTCAACTTATTAATTCATCAAATGGATTAATCCACCAGTGAGGTAACATTCCTCATGATTCAGTCTTTTCATCGGAACACTGCTGTGTTGCCTTGCACATGAGGTTTTGGGGAGACGTTCCAGACCCAAACTGTATGAAGGGCCATGTGAAAAGAATGGACTTAGCGAAAACTTTCCATGTGTTTTGGAAGTAGAGAGGAGGCTGGAGTCCCCTTCACTTTTCAGTCTTCTGCAGTTTTGCTGTTCCTGAACAGAGTTAAATAATCAGGAATGGATGAAAGACAGCAGCAGAAGGGGCTGTGAGCCAAGTTGAGGAAGTAATTTGAGAGGGTTCCTTCCACTGATGCAGATCTCACTACTGCTGAACTGAGACTAGGCAGAGTTTTATGTCCCATGGTTCACTTCAGTCTCTTGGTTTATATCTTATTTATTACTCCTGGACACTTTTCTAGAGTTTGTAGGTTTGTAAGAAGAGGATCCAATCTAGAATGTATTGGCCTAATTTAGGAATTTAAAGTGCCATCCTCGTTATGTGGCTTTCCTTGTGGTTAAACTGCTACTATTGCTTCTAGCTTGTTGGAAGTGAATTGAGTGTCTCAATTGTGTTTTCTCCCCAACTTTAAATTGAGGCATAGTTTATATATTATAAAAATTTACCCATTTTGAGTGTACAATTCAACAATCATTTTTAGAAAACTTTTCTCACATAGCATTTTTCTTCTTTTTTTTTAGTAGTGCATCATTGCAGGAGCCCTGTTTGGGGATTGACTTGAATTGCAGTTGACTATGAGCCGTGGAGATTTGGCCATTGTCGCCACCCGTAGTCTCACGGGATTTGTTGCGGGATCTCGAGTGACTTGGCCGAAATTGCTGATCGGGTCAGCGCCATTTTAGTGGTGTGTTTGGCGTGTGTTAGTTGTTGTTAGAACCAGAGAGAAAAGTTATCAGAATAAAAAGCTGTTTGTCTCCAGTTTGCTTCTGAAGTTCTTCCCGCGGCTCCGTTGCTCCAAGCACTTCAGGCGGCAACACATCATAGTTATACATACTAATGGCTTCATTTTGACAAAATCATATATGCAAGTAATTTTTTTTCAAGCCCCATTGCCCCCTTTGCTTCTCCTCCTCCCTCCCCTATTCTCCCTCTTCTACTTTATTAAACTTCCTTCTGCTACATATACATAAAAATGAAATTCCCTTTGCTATCTTTTTTTTTTTTTTTTTTTTTTTTTGTGTGGTACCGGGGATTGAACTCAGGGGCACTCGTCCACTGGGTCACATCCCCAGCCCTTTTTTATATTTTATTTAGAGACAGGGTCTCACTGAGTTGCTAAGTGCCTCGCCACTGCTGAGGCTGGCTTTGAACTCGCGATCCTCCTGCCTCAGCCTCCCAAAGTGCTGGGATTACAGGCGTGAGCCACCGCGCCCGGCTTCCTTTTGCTATCTTTATGTAAGCATATAACATGACTTTGTTAAATTCATTCCATTTATCTTCCCTTTTCCTTCCATCCTCCCTCTCATTCTCGTATATCTATTCCACTAATCTTCCCTCTATCTTTGATATCCAATCCCTTCTTTTCCTTAATTGCTCTAGCCTCTGCATATGGTAGAAGCATTTGACCTTTGATTTTGCTTATTTCACATAGCATGATTTTCTCCATTTACCAGTACATTATTATTTTATTTTATTCTTCTTTATGGCTGAGTAAAACTCCATTGTGTATGTATACCACATTTCCCTGATTCATTCATCTATTGATGGGTATCTGGGCTGATTCCATAATTTGGCTATTGTGAATTGTGCTGCTGTATCTCTATGGTATGCTGATTTTAGATCTTTTGGATAAACATCGAAGAGTGGGATAGTTGGGTTATGGGGTGATTCCATTACTAGTTTTTTGAGGAATCTCTACACTGCTTTCCAGAGTGGTTGTACTAATTTGCAGTCTCACTAACAACGTAAAAGCATACCATTTCCCCCACATCCTCCTCAGCATTTATTATTATTATATATTCTGGATAATAATCCCCTGTCAGAGGAATAGCTGGCAAAGATTTTCTCCCTTTCTGTAGGCTCTCTCTTCACTCTCGTTTCCTTTGTTGTGCAGAAGCTTTTTAATTTGATGACATTTCACTTATTGATTCTTGGTTTTATTTTTTGAGCATTAGGGGGTCTTGTTGCAGAAGTTGGTGCCTGCACCTATACAGTGGGGCATTGACCCTGTGTTTTCTTCTAGCAGTTGGAAAGCTTATGGTCTAATTTCTAAGTCTTTGATCCATTTTGATTTGACTTTTTTGCAGGGTGGAAGATAAAGGTCTGATTTCATTCTTCTAAGTAAGAACATCCAGTTTCCCCAGCACCATTTATTAAAAAGTCTGTTTTTTCTCCAGCATATATTTTTGGCACCTTTGTCAAGTATCAGATGGCTGTATAAATTTGGGTTGTCTCTGTGTCTTGTATTACATTGGACTTCATGTCTGTTTTGATGCCAGTATCATGCTGTTTTTGCTACAATAGCCCTGTAGTATAATTTGAGATCAGGTATTGTGATGCCTCCTGCATTACTTTTCTTGCTCAGTATTCACATAGCATTTTTGAGGTTCATCCATATGTTTCAAAGGAAAGCTTATTTCTTTTTTATTGCCAAATAATATTCCACTTTATGGATATATCACATTTTGACTGTTCATTTCTCAGTTGATGGACATTGTGTTATTTCAATCTTTGGCTATTAGGAATAATGCTACTGTGAACATTCATGTGCAATTCCTTATGTGGACATAGATTTTCATATTTCTTGGGAGTATATGCCTAGAAGTAGAGTTTCTGAGCTACATGGTAAATTTATATTTAATGTTTTAAAAAACTGATAAGCTGCTGGGTATGGTGGTGCATGCCTGTAATCTCAGTGACTGGGGAGGCTGAGGCAGGAGAATCTCAAGTTCAAAGCCAGCTTTAGCAATTTAGTGAGGTGTTAAGCAACTTGGTGAGACCCAGTCTCAAAGTAAAAAATAAAAAGATCTAGGGATGTGGTTCAGTGGTAGAGTGCCCCAGGTTCAATCCCTGGTATCAAAACAAAACAGAACAACCCTGCTAAGCTGTTTTCCAAAGTAGCTCTCCCATTTTACATTGCTATCAATATTGCATAAAGTTTCCCATTTCTTTACCTTCTTGCCAACATGTGTTTTTAAAAATTTTTTATATTTTATAGCCATTCTAGCGGGTGTGAAATGGCATTTTATTGTAGTTTTAATTTGCATTTTCTTAATGACTAATGATGTTGAGCATCACTTTATGGGCATATTGTTTAGACTAAACTTATGGCTCTTCAGCAGTAGGTGCTATTATACTTTTTGACAATTTTTATACATTTTTCTTCTACTTTTGAATACACTATATAGTCAACAGTTTGAAGAGATTAGTTAAAAATGATACAGAGATTTGGTCTAGGTAGTTTGGAGTACATATGTTCACTTAAATATTTGCCAGAATGTGAATCCGTCTTTTTTTTTCGGGGGGGGGGGGGTGGTACAGGGGATTGAACCCAGGGGTGCTTAACCACTGAGCCACATCCCCAACCCTATTTTGTATTTTATTTAGAGACAGGTTCTCACTGAGTTGCTTAGTGCCTTGCTTTTGCTGAGTCTGACTTTGGACTTGCCATCCTCCTGTCTCAGCCTCCTGAGCTGCTGAGATTACAGGCATGTGCCACTGTACCTGGCCAGCCCCTTTTTATTTTTTATATTGAGACTGAGTCTCACTGAGTTGCTCAGGGCCTTGCTAAGTTGCTGAGGCTGGCCTTTAACTTGCGTTCCTCCTGTCTCAGTCTCCCAAATCACTGGGATTGCAGACATACACTGCTATGCCCGGCCCATTATTTCTTTATCTGTTGTTCATGGTTTCAGCCTTGTTAAACTTTATTGTAAAAGATATGGTAAGGCCAAGAAGCAGACCTTTGGATATTTCCATCCTATTAAACACCATGTATATTTATATTCTCTTATTCATGGCAGGGTTATTTTCTGATGTCAAGCCTATTTGGAAATGAGGATTGGCCCTTATTTTTAATTTACCATAAACCATAGGTGAAATTTTCATTCAAATTAAATACTTAAGAAAGAATTCTGTTACTCATTGTAGTTCCAAGTATTTGAGTAGAGAAGGGAGGTGAAAAATAATTCTATGATGTAGTCACAGGTTTTTACTTTGTGAAGTGTTAGCCTATTTAGAGCAAGGCACGGGGTTTAACCTTTACTTGAGAAAGAACATATGAAATTGGGTTCTTGCATTTTTAGATTACTCGTTTGTTATGAATGTGGCATTTAAAAGGCTGTTTATTTAGTGCCACAGTGCTAACATTTTTGAAATCTAGTGGGAAATAGCAAAAGTTTTATTTCTATCATTTTTGTATGTGCTTTTTGATTACTATTGTCACAGTGAACATGATTCAGCAATGTAAATTAGAATAAGAAAAGACAGATTATTATTTGAATGATTAAGAAATGCAGTTTTTAAAAGTTGTATGTGTAGTCATGTTTGTCTAACATTCCTGCTTTTATTCATTAAGAAGTATTTATTGAGTTTCTTCACCATGTGCTAGACATTTTCCTAGGCTTTGGGGATCATGGAGATTAACAAAGCAGACAAATCCCTGTTCTCACTGTTCTACCCAGGGAGAGTAGGAAAGGTTAGAAAGTCAGTAAACTTGTACAGAAAAGATAACTTCTGATAGCGATGACTGCTGTGAAGAAAATTAAATAGGACGTTGTACATAAAGAGCATAGGTCAGAATGCTTCAGGCTGCAATAGAAAATAACCACCCAAACGGGTTTAGTAAGAAAGTCGCTAGGCACCAGGCCTGACTTGATCTGCAGCTTGAGAATTTCCTTAGGAACCTGCTTCCTTTTGTCTCTCTACCCTGCTCCCCTCAACAAAGATATTATCCTAAAGTTGATTCTCCTTCTGAATGTAAGATGCTTACAAAAGTGAAAAACCAGCATCTTGAAAGAGGAGTACTGTTTTTTCTCTCTCTTTTGAGGATCTAGGAAACCTTTCCAGAAGCTGTCCAAACTAAACAGAATTAGCTGGGGAATGTGGTTACCATGTTGGCTTTAGATCATTTGTAGAGCTTGGGGGTTATGTAGCATGACCCCCATAGAGCATGGTGGGGGCCTTGGGGCCAAATCTTGCCAGACTGAAATTACCTGTGTGCCAGTAACTTCTTTGTAACCCAAGACCACAAAGAACAAAAGGGTAATAATGGTTAGATGACAAGTAGAAAACAATGGAATAAAGTTTATTTATTAAATATAGTTACCAATTTGTCTTTAATTTCTTAGGGATTTAGAATAGTCAAAGCTTCCATGTTATCTTTGTGTTTTTTTCCCCCAGCACTTTTTAAAAAAATATCTTTATTTATTTTTATGTGGTGCTGAGTATCGAACTGAGTGCCTCATGTGTGTGAGGCAAGTGCTCTACCACTGAGCCACAAACCTATCCCCTTTAGTACTTTTTACTGGTAAACAATAATAAAAATTAGAATCAGAACTTATTTATTTATTTATTTATTTTTAGTGAAATAGATCTTAGGGTTTGTCCTGTCAAAACTATTCACTTTCCATTTATCCTGTTCAGAATGGATAAATGAAGTTACCAGTTTGTTTAGGGTTTCAGGAGTCCTGAAGATATGTATCATATATATTATATGTAGTACATGATAATACAATATGTTATATTTTTATTATATATGTTTTTATTTATTTGTACATATTTTATTGCATATATTATATATATTTATATATATGGTATATGATATATTATCTGTCTTTAAGCTTTTACAATTCAGAAAACTTCATTTATTATGTAGAGATGATACGGTATTTGCTTGTGGCAGTGTTTAGTTCAGCTTGAAATGTAGAGTGAATTTTCAATAAATATTTGTTCACTTAAATCCTTCTAGCTGGAGTACCCATGTTCAAGATTAATACTAACATGTGTTATGTTAAGTAACTCTGCTGCTTTCTTCTTTTGTTTGGCCGCACTGGTGACCAAATCCCTTACACATGCTGGGTAAATGCTCCACCACTGTGCTATATCTCCAGAAAGATGCTACATTTTAACTTGGCACTTACTTTACTTTTCATTCATCTATTTACTCATTCATTCAACTAATATTTTTTTTTTTTTTTTTTTTTTTTTTTTTTTTTTTGTGGTACCGGGGATTGAACTCAGGGGCACTCAACCACTGGGCCACATCCCCAGACCTTTTTTGTATTTTTTTTTATTAGAGACAGGGTCTCACTGAGTTGCTAAGTGCCTCGCCATTGCTGAGGCTGGCTTTGAACTCGCGATCCTCCTGCCTCAGCCTCCCAAGTGCTGGGATTACAGGCGTGCGCCACCGCGCCCGGCTTCATTCAACTAATATTTATTTGGTTACTATGTCAAGCACTGTCATAGCAAACTCAAAAACTCAGGTGTGGAGAAGTAGGTAAAGAGTTGATTTTGACAGAGTGGATTTGCATGAGAAACCCAACTGTATCTAGGATACGAGCCTAATTTAGCCATGGGGCACCCCAGATAAAGCTACCTGAAGAGGTTCTGGCTGAATCTTGAATAATGTGTGGGGATTAATCTGAGGGAGTGGGGTGGCGGGAAACCAACAGGAAAAAGCTCAACAAAGGTGAGAAATTGCTTTGTGTGTATAGAAAACTACAAGCAGTTCCTTATTAATGTATTTTAAGTTTAAAGGAGGAGAGAGAGACAGGGTTAGATAATGAATCAAAGGCTGAATATGGAAGGAGTTCTATGCTTGAATTGTGAGAAGTTGAAGATTTTTGAGCACTTTGGTCAGCTTTGTGGAGTTAGCATGAGAGGTAGGAAAAGGAATGGGAGTGATATTGTTGCAAGAGGTGATTAGAACCCCAATGGCACAGTGGCAGAAGGGATGAAGAGAAGGTGGGAGGATTGGTTTGATATCCATCTGAGGCTAAATCTCCAGGTTTTGGTGAATGATAGAGACTGGGAGGTAAGGAAGAGGGGAGAGTCAAGGATGACTCTCACTCAGGTTTTTAGCATAAGTGTCGCTGTGGATATCCCAGTATAGCATCAGAGTTATCTAATAATGGGTTTGGAGGTATGACCAAAACAGGTAAACAAAAGACTAATGTGTTGGGAGACTGCAAGAAGTTACAAATAGTACAGGAAAAACTGTACACTATCATTTGCTTTCTAAAAATGCATTATCAAATATAAATCTCACAAAGATATACTGTTTAAAGATTTTCTCTATAAATATAGCAAAGGGCAGTAACTAAGATACTATGTAACGATGAGAATTAGATATAAGTAGCTTTTACAATTCTCTTTAGTATATGCTTTGATTCATAATAATTGTTAGAATTTTAAATTTATTAATGCAGTTGGTGGAAAGCTTTTTGATTTTATTACTATTTTTATAAATTAATATGAAATAATAAAGATTAAGAACTTTAAAAGCACTATATAATTGAGATTGAATTTGTTGAAAACAGATAAATTTTTAGGGGAAGTAATTTTTAAAATGACACACAAGGAAATACGCAAACTAACAAAGTGCATAGAATACCTATATCTTTAAAGTCCATAATATTAAACTGCATGTGGTGGTGCATGCTTGTAATCCCAGTGAGGCAGGAGGATGGCCAGTTTGAGGGTAGCCTCAACAACTTAGTGAAACTTTGTCTCAAAAATGGTTGAGGATGTGGCTCAGTGGTAGAGCACCTTTGGGTTCAATTTCCAGTACCCCCTTCCCTCCAGATTCGTAATATTAAAAGCTGTTTGGCAGGGGACTGGTTTTTCAGTCATGTATGTAAATTAAAGTCAGTTTTCATTTTGTCTAAGCTAAATCATGCCTGCGAACAAGCAGTTCCTTATTAATGTATTTTAAGTCTAAAGGAGGAGAGAGAGAGACAGGGTTAGATAATGATCAAAGGCTGGATATGGAAGGAGTTCTATGCTTGAATTGTGAGAAGTTGAAGCATGTGGCTTTATGCTCAGATGGCCACAGGCCCTGCAAGGCTTTGCACTTCACAGGAGCCCTATAAATGAGGTAGTTAGATACAGCCTACTGTATAAAGTCAAGTGGGACTCACCATAGTGTCCTAACTTCAGATTATGCAAACCCCATCTGTCCACAAAATATAGCATGGGCGCCGCATATGCAGATGGATTATTTTTTCATATTTCTCCATTCTCTTCTTTATCTAAAGAGAAAGAAAAAAAATTGCTGTAGCAACATATAATCCAGTTCTTTTTTTTTTTTTTTTTTTTTTCCTGTTGTATAAGCCATGTGCTGCTTCTATTAACAGCCCCCTTCCCTTGTAGTACAGATGGATGTTTTCCTCCTGGGAAGTAGCAGGGTAGTTTTCAAGATATTTTGGCTCTAAGAAGAACAGCTTCTTTCTGAGATCTTGTCAGATAATCTCCAGGGAAGCATGTAGTTAAATGTACATCACTATTATTATTTCTTTCCTCCCAGGGTTTGTGTTTGCAAAGAAATTTTGTGTAATTGTGAAGTCCCATAGGCTTTTCTCATAGTTTATGGTCACTGATAGCATACCACATCTGAAAAAAAAAAAAAAAAAAAAAAGAATTTTCAAGAAATCTTGAGGTCACTATAATTTTTTAATGGGAGAAAATAGATTCAGGTCAAGGTGATCTAAGGTGGCATCATTTTTTAAAACTTTATTTATTTATTTATTTATTTATTCATTCATTCATTCATACATACCAGGTATTGAATCCAGGGGTGCTTAACCACTGAGCCACATCCCAGGCACTTTTTATTCTTTATTTTGAGACAGGGTCTCACTAAGTTGCTTAGGACCTTGCTAAATTGCTGAGGCTGGCTTTGAATTTGTGGTCCTCCTGCAGAGTGGCTAGGATTATAGGCATGCACCACCATGCCCCGCTTCTTTAACTTTAAAACCTAGTGAATTCTGGAAGCAGATCTTTTTTGCTGAGAGTGTCTCATGGCATTCAGAATTATTCTTGGATTGCCCTTTAAGTTTGTAATTGAGATTTTCTTTCCCCCACATTCAATTGCTTGTGTCTTCTTATATTTTATGCCATTTTATGTTATACACCTTAGGCCCTCAAACCTATTTCTTTTCTTCTCAAGTCCCCTTTGTTTAGGGCTCATCCATTCTCTATTCTGCCTATTGTTCTAATTCCTTATTTCTTTCCACAGTGGGTATTAGGAGGAGGTCTTGTGCCACTTTTTGTTAGGCAGTGTGGCAAAAGGGTACCTGACTATAGTAACAAGTACTGGTATGGGAAATGACCTCAGGATGAGGTTACTGCAGACAACAAACAGGAACTGAATGTGGGCTGGAAGATCTCTGTAACAAGCTTTTGCCATTGACTAATCACAGCATCTTATGTAATTTGTTTTCTCCTTGTTTCCTGCATAAGGCTTCTGATCTCCCACTGAGGGTTGAGTCTCTGTGTCTGGCACAGGCCTCATAGGCTCCTGGCAGGCATCTATGTGCTGAATGAATGAACTAACCAAATGGGTTCTTTTCAGCAAGTGCTTATAGCCATTAGCCAAAGGTAGTGACATTCTTCTTCTAGAAATGACTATATATTCATAAAACATAGTGTTTAAAAGCATGGGTAACATCAGATACTGATCACACAGCAACAGGTGTTGTAGTTCATACAACTGGACACATGGCATGTTCATTGCTGTGGTGTGATTTTTTTCAGGTACAAGTGGGTAGCAGAAGTATGTTTTGTGATTTGCTCAGGTATGCTTTTGGGAGAGTTAAGGGAGTGTTTAAGGGTAGCAAAATTGGCTGATGGTGTTGCTTCCCTAATACAGAGTGTGGCGAGAAGGTGGATCTGTCTGTCTTGGCACTGATATTTCCATAGCAGTGTCTTGCTTTAACATCACTTTACTTCTTTGTGTTTTAGGTGAGATGAGTGAGAGCCGAGCAAAGAGAGTTCGGATAAAAGAGGTGGACGGCTGGACTCTGAGGATGCTAATTGATTATGTTTACACTGCAGAAATTCAGGTTACAGAAGAAAATGTACAGGTAAGAGCGAACACTTTACATCTTTTACTTCTTTATACATGCAGTTTTTTAAATCAAAAAGCATACCCACACAGTATGCATTTTGTACCAAAGTAATAGGAGTCGTCGTTTAGATTATAATTCTAAGGGACATTTGGAACGATTGCATCTTTTTAATAATGTTGTGATTTCAGTATCTTTTGTATTCTTAAAGATCTGAGTTACAAATCCTTTAGTATTTTGAGTGTTGCTTGATCTTTCATGGAAATACTGTTATATTCATTTAGAACTACTGATTGATACTGCCCACAGTTTTTCTTTATTTCTTTGAAGGGTAAAGTCTAGAAAGGATGTTTTTGACTGCCAGCAGTCTTTTTACTCTGTTTTGCCATTCTCTTTAAGTAATTCTGGAACTTAGCTAAAAATTGACACTGTATCTTTCTTTCTTAAAAGTGTTTTACATATACACACACACACATATATATACATATATATACACACAATACATATATATATATATATATATATATATATACGTGTGTGTGTGTGTGTGTGTGTGTGTGTAGTTCAAATAATACAAATTGGTGTGGAATAAAAAGTGAAAGTTTCTCCTCAGATCTGTCCTTCTCTTTTGACCTATCCCAACCTATACATGTTGATCCACTCTTCTTCCCCAGAGTGTAACTTCTATTATCTGTTGGGGTGAATCCTTTCAGACCATTTCCCATGCATTCATTCAAAGGTGTATGTATATGTGTTCACACACACATACACGCGTGCGCGCACACACACACACAGTTTTCTTTACTTGATAATTATGTTTCTTTTTGTACTTTTTCTATAGCTTGCTTTTTTCACTGAACAAAGTATTTTGGTCTTTAATATTATAATACCTGTAGGTTTGGATTATTATTTTGTGTGGTAACCCATATGGTGGTAGCATGTATGATTTTTCACCTTTATAAAAATGCTATAGTGAATGGATGTTTTTATATTTGTATCCAAAAATTTCATAGGCTGGATTCCTTAAGTTGGAATTAGTTGATCAAAGAATGCATGCATATTTTAATTTTAAATAGGGATACCAAATTGCCTTCAAAATATTTGTGTTTATTTATATTCTTTTCAGTTGGAACACTGTGTTTTGAAGACAACAGAAAGAACTTAGAAGTAAATTCTTAAATAATTTCTAAATTCTGCTTGCACAAATAGGACATTAGGGTTTAATCTTTTATCCCTTCTAGCTAATTGAATTGAAATATACTACAAAATATTTGTAGTTTGTGTTTGAACTTGCTAAGACATGCTGTGGTTTGTTAAATGTGAAATATGGGCAGAGATAAGGCCTCCTGGTGATTGTCTCCAGCTTGTCTCAGTAGCCATTGCCTGGAAATCCTGTTTATGAAATAAATCATTTGATAAACCTTGGTATATACCACCTTGGGGTGGTATATTAATCATATGCTCGATGAATATTGGTTAGCATGGAAGAAAGTGTTGGGAAATGCCCTGAAATCATAGTATTGACATGCCAGCTCATTCTGGACTTTTTTTTTTTTTTTTTTGTACCGGGCATTGAACTCAGGGACGCTCAACCACTGGGCCACATCCCCAGCTCTTTTTTTAATTTTATTTGGAGACAGAGTCTCACTGAGTTGCTAAGTGCCTCGCCATTGCTGAGGCTGGCTTTGAACTCGTGATCCTCCTGCCTCAGCCTCCCAAGAGCTGGGATTACAGGCGTGCGCCACTGTGCCTGGCTCATTCTGGACTTTTTGTGTAGTCAAACTATTTGCTGGATTCTGGGGCATCATTTTCAACAAGAACTTACCTTGGTTTCTTTTTGCTGCTTCTTTATTGATTTGAGTGTGTGGGTCTCATCGTGTCCTATATCTACCTTCATCAAATGAATTACTGAGTTCTTTGATTCACATAATGGGCCACATGGGGGAAAATTGCTAAAGATGATTTAGGCCTAAGAGACCAAACTGTGAGTTCAGCTCTGAATGCTATTTGTAGTAGTTCTCACAATGGGGACATTGGTCTACTAGGAATTAGAAAACTCTCATGTTTCTTTTAATAACTATCACATTGCTGTTCTGAAATATTAGTCACAGCCTTTCAGAAAACCTCTTGCCTTGCTAATTTGCCTTTTGTTTACATTGCTTAGCTCTTATAGAAATATATTCTAGGAGTTGCATTTGGCAGACTTGTTAACAATTCTTAACATTTATATAGTTTATTTTTTTAGAGGGGGAGGAATGTCTCTTAGCACAGAGACATCCGTATGTAAAGCCCTATTTTATAGTCCTTTGAAAAGCACTTGTTTTGGAAAAGGCAGTTTAGAAATAAAACTGCTTAAAATAAGCTGCTCATTCCAGAACAAGTATTTTCCAATGAACTAAAAAAATGAAGCTTTGCATATCAAGTTATACCAAATTGCTCTTGCCTCTGTTTTTTATCTGTCTATACTTCGTTAAATATTTCTTGTAAAGTACTATACACTTTAAGTAAAGGAGCAGCATAGAGTTATCTGGTGTTATTAAAATGTTAAAGTGAAGTTTTAAATGACTATGTCTTACACTGGCACTACTCTGAGTGTGTATTTCTTTATATAGAGTGCTGAAAGTGGGGACAGAACTTTCTGTAATTCAAATAATTATTGTTGTTGGTATAGTTTCTCATTAGACCTAGAATCAAATCTTTTGCTAGGTGACCTCCCTTTGTAAGTTTCTATTATAATAATTAAGTGCAATAAATAAGGTAGCAAGTGTGTTTGGGATTTGTATGTTTCTCTGTAGAACTCTGTAGAACTCGTAGCACCACAGCCGCCCTGGAGTTAGCACAGCACCATAACCCTTCTTTCTGTGATTCCTGGTTTTGTTCCCTTCTGTGGCACCATACGGTCTCCTTATTATACAGGTTTGAAACAACATGATAGCTGTTTGAAGTGAAGGCTGTTGACTTTGAGTCAGAATGAGGGAATGAGTAATTTCAAAAATTAACTCCAAAGAAGGAACAATCGTTACTGTGTTATGTAAGCAATAAGGCTATTTCAGGTTTCTCTCTGTGTGTGTGTGTGTGTGTGTGTGTGTGTGTGTGTGTGTGTGTGTGTGTTTCACTGATTCTGTTTTTGGCTAGGTTTTTAGAGTTTGGGTTTTGATTTTATTTATGGCAAAGTTGGATGATAATTTGAGCTAAATGAATTTATAGTAATTTAGTTTTTGTAAAGAGAGAAGAAAAACATTTTTACCACGACTACACTTTTAAAAATATATACATATACATATATATTTTTTTAGTTGTAGTTGGACATTATTTATTTATTTTTATGTGGTACTGAAGACTGAACCCAGTGCCTCATATGTGCTAGACTAGCACTCTACCACTGAGCTACAATCCCAGTGCCCATGACTATTCTTTTAATTTAACTTCGTTGTTGCTGCTGAGTAAATTAAAATTTAACTTAACTCTAGAGTTTCCAAGCAAACTTTATAAACTTTCAAATATATGGGGAACAGAGAAAATAAAGCTAAAGTCTGCCATAAAGTGGGCTTTTGAACTTTTGGGAGTTATGGATGCCTTTGAAAATCTGATGAAAAACTGTTGACCCTTTCCTAAGGAAATGGCATGTAAGCCTATGTACACCAAGCTTTGCATATTTTCAGAGAATTTGTGTACCTTTGTTGCTCCTTCCTCATTGTTAGAATATCTGTCTTTGGCCTGGAATGATGGTGCACACGCTATAATCCCAGTTTTTTAGAGACTGGGGCAGAGGATCACTAGTTCAAGGCCAACCTGGTCACCTTAGTGAGACCCTGTCTTAAAATAAAAATAAATAAATAAGTAAATAAATAAAAGGGGCTGGGGATGTAATTCAGTGGTCTATACCCCTGGGTACCACAAACAAACAAACAAACAAACACAAACCAGAAACAAAAACTTGCCTTTAGATACTAAAAAAAAACATATAAATGTGTGTATGTGTATATATGAATATGTATTAAACAGAATTTTCAAATGTGTATATCTTCAACTATGTGCTTGGCATTATGTGTGTGCATGTGTATCTTATTTGATGTTTTTATGCCATGTAAGTGAGGTATTAACCCAATTTTAAATTGAAGAAATAGACCTAGAAAGGTTGAATAATTTTTTCAACATCATAGCGGCTTTTGTTAACTGATTAATATTGCTTACAAATTTAAGAGATTTTGTGAATTGGAAAATATAAATACCTTTGTAACAGAAAAAATTTTGTTCATTATTCGAAAGTTATTTAGGTATGTGTTGAACATTTTTGGAGTATCTTTAGATCTTGAATTTTTTAAAGCATTTACTTCACTGCTAAATTTGTAGTTTTGTTACATATATTTTGACATCTCAGCTTTTGCATATTTGTTTTGGCTTGCTAAAAATAGGCAAGAGCTTTTTACTTGATGTAAGTGTGAAAAGCAAAGATAAGGATTTTAATAAACAGTGCCAATATAAGAAGTGTTCTGTTTTCCAAGTTAATATTATAAATGTTCATCAAAAGGTACTGTCAATATTAGAACTTTCATCATTTCAGAAGAATTTAAGAAATATCAGATAAATTTTGAATGGATGGCTTTTAAACAGTTCATGAAACTTCTGTTACATAAGTAAGAATTATTTGAGAGAAATATCTCATTTTAGAAATGGGACAGAATTCAAGTGAGTGTTTCAAGAGACATTTAAAATCAGTTATTGGTAATACATGCACTGATCTCAGTAAAGTAGAAAATTCAGCATAGGGTGTCCCATTTTATTGGTGTAAAACAAGTTGTTTTTGAAGTGCTAGAAGTGATGTTGTATAGTGTGTTATCCATATAGTGTTCCTAAAAGGAGTGTATTGCATGGAGGGGCTTACCTGGTACCAGGCCCACTGGCATAGTTGAAAAAAATTAATTAAGCTGACAATCAGTAAAAGACTATTAAAGTGGAAAAATCATTGAAAAAGAATATGTGCATATCCTAGATATTTTATTTTAACCTAAGACATATAAATGTACAACTGTATATCAATCTTTTGTTTTAAAACTAAGCACGGTCAACTGATTGGGTATATAATGTGTTCTTTCTTGCACAAACCAAACCAAAATTTGCATGAACTACAATTTTCCAGTTTTTCAAAAAAATGCAGCAAGAACTGAGACACTTGAAAAGAAATTTCAGTGCAGTGTCATTTTTGAATTAAATATTTTATTTTTCATTCCTCCTATACCTTCTTTGATACACAAATTATTTTTATGCAGTCACAAGTCACTCTAAAGCAATCAGCTTAGTTTTCATAGAAACAACTCTTTTCCATTCACATTTTATTGGATTACATATATTCATTTAAATTATGTAATTTTAATAACAAGTGCAGTTGTCATAAACAGATGTGGGAGCAAATCCAGCATGTGTGTGTTGGTAAAATGCAGCTCACCTGGCAGAGCAAATATGTGCAAGTATCTTACAGGGTATGCTTTTCTGAGGTCATGGGAAGAGTTGGTTAATCAGGCACATGGGTTAAGGGGAGGTTGGTAAAGAGTGCTTTTGCTGTGTGTATTTCTGAATTACATAGGTAAATACTGAAATGAAATTCCCATTAGATTTTTAAAAACAAGACATATTTAAGATAACCTATCAGTTAAACAGATAGATGTTGGTGGAATATTTGCTAAGCGTCCAGTCTTGGTGCTACAAAAATGAGCATGGAACAAAGCATAATAAATATATACTTGAATGAGTTTGGAGCTTAGCTGTGGTATTTCAGTGTCATGTAACCTTGCCCAAATTGGTTAACCTCCTTGAGCATTTTTTTCTCGTCTGTAAAAGAAGGATGATGCTGTTATTCCTTACATAAGAACTTGTGAAACATAATTATGAGATAACTGGTTTGTGTAGAAGTGAGACATGGACCTTACCACAAACCTGGATGAGATTAGATTTTGAGCCAGAAATGAGGGGCTAGAAATAGGAACACTGACCCAAGGGAACAAGCACTGAGGGTAATATACAGTTTGAATTAAAATGTTCAAGAGTGAGTGACAAATTTAATTGCAAATGAAATACTGCAGGGGCATGGCAGTGGGAGTGTCATGGTGGTGTTGGTGGCATGGTACCTACTGTTAGACTGTTCACAGTGTCTTTGATCCAGAAAGAGCTGCCCTGGGTGCACACTGACTCGAGCCTATAGCTCCTATGTTCTTGCTTATCTGCAAAGAGACTTGGTAGGGACTAGATGATTATCATGACCAGAATCAACTGAAGTTAGGATTGTGAAAAGTCTTCCCATAGGCAGTTGGACAGCAAGCCTAGAATCTGGGACTTGTCACTTGGGGTTTTGGGGCTTATGTCATGGCTTAGTAAGCATGAATGTGCTTAGGGGAGCATACCATGTTTAGGACAGCAAATTAATGCCAGACCATAAATACTGATTAGGTGCTGAATAAACTTGGCAGTCTTGGTTAGGATTGTTTTAGGACTAAATTGGACTGAACTTGAAGATCTAAGGTTTATAATATCTGTACCTAGACTAAGCTAGACCAGGTAAGAATTGATAGCCATTTTACTGCTTTTTATACATGACTTGCCTTTTTTCCTTTTCTGCTTCTAAGTTGTTGAATTTGCATGTTTTCTTCCACTGCCAGTATTGATTCTGATGAATTTCAGTTTTTAATCAATAGTTTATTAAACATTTATGGGACATCTGTTATATGCTAGGCAGTGTTTTAGCCACTGACAAATGCAGAGTCAGCAGGGTTGACAAGAAGATCATTGTCTTGAAAACCAGTGGAAGAGAGGTAAGGACAAGACAAATAATAAACCCACAGATAAATTTACATGTCAGCCGGGCGCGGTGGCGCACGCCTGTTATCCCAGCACTTGGGAGGCTGAGGCAGGAGGATTGTGAGTTCAAAGCCAGCCTCAGCCGTGGTGAGGCACTTAGCAACTCAGTGAGACCCTGTCTCTAATAAAATACAAAAAAAGGGGTGGGGATGTGGCCCAGTGGTCGAGTGCCCCTGAGTTCAATCCCCGGTGCCAAAAAAAAAAAAAAAATTTACATGTCATTCTCTGGGGAGGAGTCATTTAAGCAGAACTGAATGAAAGGAAGTAGGGAGCGAGGCAAAGATCAAGGTAGAGAACATTCCACTTTGAAGTACAAAAGACCTGAGAATGAGTTTGGCATATTTAAGAGTCAGGAAAAAAAAAAAGCGTTATTATTTAAGGAGAATAGACTATGGAGAGAGCAGAAAAAAATGAAACTGAAAATCAGATCAGAAAAAGTGGGATTTGTAAATTATGGTAAGGAGGTTGGATTTTGTTCTGTTTGTTGGGGTTTAGAAGGGGGTTTATGCTTTATACAGATTGCTTCTCTGGTTCAGCTGCTATGTGGAGGATGGACTTTAGGAGGTAATAATAAAAGTTGGGAGTTCATTTAGATATCAGTTGGAGTTGCCTAAGTGAGAGAATGTGTGAGTTGGGTCTGGGTTTTGGGTATGAGATGGTGAACAGTGGTCAGATTTGGGAGATATTTGGAGGTAGAGCCAATGAAATTTACTCATGGGTTACCCCTTCCCTTCAGTACTAGGGATTGAATCCAGGGGTGTTCTACTACTGAGCTATATACCCAGCCCTTTATTTATTTATTTATTTGGTACTGGGGATTGAACTCAGGGGCACTCAACCACTGGGCCACATCCCCAGCCCCCCGCCCCCTTTTTTTTTTTTTTTGGTACTGGGGATTGAACTTAGGGGCACCTGACCACTGGGCCACATCCCCAGCCCTTTTTTGTATTTTATTAGAGACAGGGTCTCACTGAGTTGCTAAGTGCCTTGCCATTGCTGAGGCTGGCTTTGAACTCGTGATCCTCCTGCCTCACCCTTTCAAGTGCTGAGATTACAGGCGTGCGCCACCACTCCCGGCCCTTTTTATTTTTATTTTGAGACAGGAGCTTACTAAGTTGCCCAGGCTAACCTGGAACTTTTGATCCTGATTTACTCAGAAATATTCTAGTGGGAATGGTGAATTGTAGGGTCTCACTTGTCTTTAATGACCTTGAAAAAACTATGTAGATGTGATGGTGAAAATGAAAACTGGATTGGAGTGTGCTGAGAAAAAATAGACTGAAGAGAGAACAGAGAACCCCTTTAGAATACTTCACTGTGAAGGTGGATAGCAGTGTGCTGGCTGAAAGGGTCAGTGGGTTTGAGGGAGGGATTTGTGTGTGTGTGTGTGTGTGTATGTGGCAATAATGTTAAAGCACATTTATCTATCAGCTAGAATGACCCAGCAGAAAAGCAGATGATAATGAGAGAAAGTGTGTAATTGGGAAGTCCTTACAAAAGTGAGAAAGGTTGAGATCTAAAATAAATAGAGGGGTTTGCCTTGGGTAGGAGCTGGAAGTGTGCCACATTATTAACCAGAGAAGAGACAAACTATGTTTACGGGTGCAAGCAGATTAGTGGCTTGGCTGATGGAAAGGTTAGGTACCTTCAGCTTGCATCTCTTTATAAAGACTGTGGCAAGTCATCAGCCAAAAGGAAGATGAAGAAAAGGGATGCTGAAGATTTGAAGGGAGACTAAAGATGTTAAATCATAGTCTTGGAAGGGATGCAGGTGAATTTACTAGTGAAGTGTAGGAGAATAATCAGGCCATATTGAAAGCTCACCTGAGATTTGTTAGCCATAAAGATCAGCTAGAGTGGCTATGTGATATTCTTAAGCCATATTTAGCCATTTATAGTGTTATGGAGATGATGAATGTTTTAGTTAGCTATTGTCATAAAAATGCTGTGAAACAAACTGTACCAAAGCTTCATGGCCTTAATTTAAAAAAAAAGTCTATTTATTCTTAGGAATTTACACAATAGCTGAGGATTGACTAGCCAGACTACGCTTGGCTGGGTGATTAGTTATGATATACATTTTCTTCTCCTTCTGTTATAACAAAGTTTAGAACAAAACTGCATGAGTGGTAGTTAAGAAGTGGTAGAGGAAGAGATGGTTGGAATTAAAAAATGAGGTGGTCTCCCTGTTTGGATGTTTGTTATCAGAAATTATCAAATTGTGGTAGAGAAGAGAACTGTGATTTAGGTTTGAAAAAGTGATCGTAAATGAATGGGAGTGACTGAGCTATTGCTAGATAATGCCAGTAATGAGGGTGAAAGAACTTCAGAGAAGCTGGGTTTTGAGAAAAAAAGAAGCAGCAATGGGGAGCAACTTTTCTGGCATTGAAGAAGCATTTTTTTTTGAGGTGTGGTTGGTGATCTATGGACCAAGAAATAAATTTAGTAGGTTATTATAAACACCTAAAAATATTAGAGTAAGAAGTTCTACTCAAGTCTATTTAAGATTCCAGAGTCCGGGTACATAAACGACAGAATTTGTAATCAGAGGATCATTTGGTGAGCACAGAATCACAGGGAAGGCATTTTAGTTCAGGGATAAGAGAGGGCTCTTCTGAACTATCATCCCATGTGGAACCTGTGTTTTAATTGATGTGTACCATGAAATCCAGTATCTCTCCATCTTGCATAATAATTACTCTTCAGATAATCCATTTCTGAATTTTTTGTAATTTAGTAGTTGACTTGAGGATGTGATAAACTCTGCTAGCCATAGTGGCTCAACAGTAATGATTCTCAGCTAGAGAGCAGCGTCCCTAGTATTTTGGACTTTTGTGCATCTTCTTATGGAGACTGAATAATGCAGACCATTTTAAACCTTATATTAAAAATAATTTCTTCTGATAGAAACTATAACCATACACTTGATTGTGTTTTAAGTTTAGTTACAGCCACATTCCAGATCTGCTCCACATTGCCCTTCAGTCATCTTGATTGGATGACCATTCTTCACTCTCAGCCACTCATTTAGAAGTTGCCCAAATGCTAAAGGAGTTAAAAGAAGTTCAGTACGAAACTCATCTTCAAGGAGAACAAAAACATCTACTAAGCAGTTTTGTAAGTATTTTCAGTGGCCTCCTAGGATAAAATTATTTAAATTAATGTATAATGCTGCATATTTAGATTAAATTGAAAAACTCAGTAAATAATAATAAGCCCTTGGAATGATTCTGTGCTGGAAAACTTCACAGGCCAGTGGACTCTGGCTAATTGTCATATTAGAATTCAGAGCTCAACTCTTAAACTTACCATTGACTACAAGAATGGCCTTGAGTAAGACATTAACCTTCCTGTCTATTTCTCAGCAATTAAACGAGGCTAATAATGCTTTGCTGCGTCATAGAAATGCTATAAAATGTACCAGTTAAAGCTTGCAAAAATTTTAAAATGCCCAGTGAATATTAAGTAGAAATAAGAAATGGGCAGCAATAAAAAGACTTGAGGCCATGAAGGAGAAGAAGAAGTCGTTAAGATTGTTTGAGATCACTGGGTAGAAAATAGCTCATCTGACCTTTCCCTCACTCTTTTATGTTCTGAATCAGGACATATAAAAATATTCTTAATTTTCCATAAGGTGCTCTTTACTTACTGAGTCTTGTATATGTGTGAGTTAGTGTGGAGACAACACTCTGGGGTGATTGTAGTACCATGTGCTATCTTTGAGTTATTACAACCTATTCCATTGATTTGACGGGATGGTGCCTGAGAAGGAAAGTGATATTTTCCCCAGCAGTCTATGGAGGGCTTATTGCTTTTCCATTTGTGTTCTACTTGCCTTCTGAGATAGAGTAAGTCCTTTGTGAGCAAAAGGGTTTAGCAGATGGTGTGCATATGTAAAGCACAGGTTAAAACAAAAATATACATAAAAATTCCTTGAGTCAAACCTTCAGGATTAGTGTGGTTTATGGTATATCAATGGGAAATCCTATCACCGGAGTTCATTTATCTAATACTTTAATACCCAGAAATCTTTTAACCTGGTATTTATCACTTTATCAGGATAGTAATAAGTTTCTTACTATCCAGAGGCATAAAGTTTTAAATTTACAATTTTAAATTTACAATTAAGTTTTGATGTTGTGTCATGTTTTAAGTCTGAATTTGGTAATCATATTTTTGATCAAAATATTTGACCATCTAGAACATCTGTTTTCCAGTCATTCCAATTCAATTATGTTTTACTCCATGTAAGAGTATAAAACAAATGAAAAGCTTATAATTTAGTATGTAAAGGCATTGGAGTCAGCTAGTTTGAGAAAACCTTAGAAGCCATATTGTTAGGACATTTCATAAAACTAGATGAGTATCAGATTTGAAGTGTTTAAAGTTCTTGTTTGGGACAAAGGTAGGTACTTCAGAAATATTAGTAAGTAAGTTACTTTTTATGGCTTTATATCATTAAAATATATAATCTATGAAGATGTCCACACAGTTGAGTCATTTTGAGATTCATGTTTTAAGTAACTTTGTGTGGTATGTAAAAAGCATTTATCTTGATGAATCAAAAATGACTTCATCCTGATTATGACTTAGAATCTTATAATAGCATTGTAGTAATTTGAGCAGTAATGAGAAAATACAAGTAAATATCCTTATTAGGTAGACTTTTTTCCTTTTCTTTTTTTTTTTTTTTTAGTTGTTGACAGACCTTTATTTATTTACTTAATGTGTTGCTGAGAATCGAACCTAGAGCCTCACACATGCTAGGCAAGCACTCTACCACTGAGCCACAACCCCAGCCCTGGACTTTTTTTCTTGACCTTTGATACTTGCTTTATGTTGTTTAGGTGTGGAGCTGTGTGTGGGGGACAGCACATTTGGATCAGGCTGCTTGCCACTATTCAGGCAGGGTATGTCTCCAAATCAGTCTAGGTGATGAGAGTCTAGAGTTAAATTATCTGTGGTTCGGGCATGTTTGGCTTGAGGTGAGCCAAAAGCATAAATGCTAGGATTTTTGACATACAATTTTTGAAAATATGATTACCTTTTGAACTTTGATATCCTAATCTCATTGTTAGGTTAGTAAATTTACTGTGCTTTTGATAATCTAGTCTAAATGTACTTGTACTTTTCCTGAGAATATACAATTTACTAACACTTTATTTCTTCTGAAAATAGCATGTAGCTGTATCACTAACGTGTATTCACAAAGTTAATGAACCCTGTTTAAGTTAAGTGTATGAATACTAGTATAGACATAGGGTCAATAAATTAATTTCATTTTATTTTTGGTTACTTTTTATTTTTGATTATTAGATAGGATTATTATATTATTTTCCATTGTAAAATTCTTGTTTATGAGTGCTATCCATTGATGGTTCATTTCTTAGTATGTGTGTGTATTGCTGGGTTTTGATCCAAGGGCTTCCTGCCTGCTAGGCAAGGGCTATACCATTGAGCTGCATCCGTAGCCCTTAGCATGCATTTTAAGTACTTTAGGTGTGATTTACACACCATAGATCATAACTGACAAATATTTTTATGGAAAAGGTGCAGTCATAAGGCATACACTCAGAGTGATGCAAATCAGTTTAGTGAAAGATTATGGAAATGTTTGGATGCAGTCATAGAGGAAAAGGCAATAAGGAGAGAGAGACCCGTGAAAAAAAGAGAGAAAGAATAGCAAGAAAAAAGAAAAGAGGAGGGAGTTGTATGTGATATAGTAATACGGTGCCCAGGGAGATGTTTGGATTACTTCCCCTGGTCTAGGGCATGACTGCCACAAAAAGAAAGTAATGAAGATAAATTATTTTGATAATTGTATTTGGCATGTAATTTGGCAGTTATCATCCACAGTTGTTATATAAAGGTACCCGTGTACCACCTTTGAAAAGCAAGAGATATCTTCTTGTGTTAAGAGTCTTGTGTCTTACCTCTGTTCTTTGAATTAACTGATAATTTTGGTTGCTTAAACTTGCTTTTTTAAAAATTTTTTATTGTTTTGGTACAGAGTTTGAACCTACTGAGCCATATCCCCAGCCCTTTTTTTAATTTTGAGAAAGGGTCTCACTAAGTTGCTTAAGGCCTCACTAAGTTGCTGAGGCTGGCTTTGAACTGCGATACTCCTGCCTCAGTCTCTCTAACCACTGGGCTTATAGGCATGCACTACTATGCCTGGCTATATTTTACTTTTTTAAAAAAAGAGTTTTGATACCTACTGAAGGTACTTTTTTGGTCTTTATTTTTTTCTTTAGACAGTGGGTTGATGCCTCAACTTACTACCATAATTTAAATAGTTTAAATTCTGGTTTTGGAAGGTAGATGTGAATTCATGTTAGTCTTTTCTTTACTTACTCAAGGAATTCTGAGTGGAATCAAGGAATTTTGAAGGATCCAGTGGAGATACAGAAGGAGATTATGATCATTAGGAGAAAAACAATATTTGTTGAGAGACTAGAAGTCATTTTTTAAAAATTTGTAGTGATTTTAAAGAGAAGGAACTAAAGGAGAGGAAACTGAAGTAGATTGGATTCTTATAATAGAACTAGTATACAATATTCATTCAGAAGGAAGGGATTGCCTACCTTGTGTTTCAGTTACTTTGCTAAGTGCTGACCTCATTTAGTTTTTATAACATCCTGGAGAAAGCAGTGTTTTTACAAATGAGAAGATTGTAACTCAGAGAGACCGAGTAATTTTTCTAGGATCACAAAAGCTAGTGTGGAACTATGTAGATTCAAGCCCAGAACTCCCTGATTAAAGCCTGTGGTATGGCTTCCATTCTGCATTCTTTTCATGTTAACTATTCTGCCCCAAGATTTTATAGGAACTCAGTGACAGATTGGGATTAATATCTATAGCTCCTACCTCTCCCAACTTCATTCCCACTGTGCCTGTGGAATATAGACATCTGGATATAAAGACTACTTTGAAGGGCAGGAGTGTTGGGATGAGGGAAACTGTATATGCCCCACTAAATGGAAGCACTACCTGTTAGAATTTGAGCTCTGAGATGGCTGGTATATTTGTATAGTTTGTTCACTGCCATATCTCTGGAACCTAGACTAGAAATTGGTACATATTTAGGTGCCTGACAAATAAATAATGAGTGAATGCTCATTAGGACAGACAGGGCCTGTGGTGAATGAAAGCTAAACCACACACAGGTCCTGGCTGGAATGAGACAAAAGGAGAGTCTGAGAGCAAGCTCTCCATATGCCCTGAACAAGAAACAAGGGACAGGAATTCAGGGTCAGTGTACAGCCAAGTAGGTTGGGGAACTGATGCCTAATAGGACAAAGTCCCTAGTTAGAGGCAAGGAAGGGCAGGTGGGCTGGAATTGGGACTGGGGAGCAATGTATTCTAGCGCCCAAGGTCATGTAAGCATTGGCATAAAGTCAGCTGGGTCAAGCTGCTTAAGTAGACATGGTTGTTCTCTCTGACTAGAGGTAATTGAATCCAGATTTAGTGCCCCAGCTCTAGTAGAACTGAAGGATGTAAGGGCAGGAACCATCATTAAAGAGATCACTAGGTCACTTTCTTTACTTATGTCCACTGTGTGTTAGGAGAAATAAATTGTGTTTGTTCTTTGTGTGACTTGATGTCCATTAAGTTTTTCTAATATAGTTATGTTAAAGTTGTATCTTATTTAACTCTATAATATGGTTGTAATAGCAATTTTATAAATGTTATTTTTGCAGTTAATCTTATAGTTTTCATTATTACTTATCATAACATTTTATCATGTGTATTTGCTGCAGTTTATTCACTTGTTGCCATATTGTTAGATCATTAGTTGTTTCTGTTTAAAGTAAAGTTCATTGGTTGATAAGCATGTTCTGTTTTTGGAATTATTTTCTCTGGGTGAATTTACAGAAGCATATTTCCAAGGTCGATGCTTTAAGCTTTTATGTTTTTTGTAGCTCTTAGTGAATGGCTTATTTGCTTTCTAGGACAGTTAACTAGTTTTACAGTGACAGCAAAAATATGTTAGGGGCCAAGGCTTCCTATACCTTGACTTGAAAAAAGGTATATTATATCTTGACTTGAAAAGGTGTATTACACTGATAAAAATTTTTTAAAATTTGTATTGAAAGTCATCTTTCCTACATTATTCATTTTACAGCTTCTGCTTTCATCATTTTTAACCCAAGGTTTCTCTTAAAACACCAACTTCCTTGACAGTGGCTCAGATGGATAATGAAGACAGCACACCTACCTTGCAGAGTTGTTGAAAAACTTAAATAACCATTTAACACAGCATTCATTATGTGACCATATAGCACACTACCTCTAATTCAGGACTTTTTTCCCTTGGACTTGACGGAGCACTCACAATGGAATACTGAGATTTAACTCCCTCCCTCACAAGATGATGTTCAATCCCAGATCTTTCGCAACAAGGTGGCTTCTGTTTTGATCAAATATTCCAAACATAAAAAATAAAATCATTGGCTGGGGTTGTAGCATAGTGACAGAGCGTTCTAGACATCTTCCTTAATCAGTGGTGGCTTTTTTTTTTTTAAACCCCATTTGTTTGTTCATTACCAAAAACATCTTCTGAGTATAAAATGTATAGCCTTTAATTTGTCTTCATGTATTGGAAATCAATATATCTAAATGAAAAATTTTACCCAATCAGTAGTCATAAACTGCTTTTATTGTTTATATTTGTTTTCTTAGTTTAACATACTCTGTTACTTTGGCAAATTTTGTAAAATAATGATTTTATCTTAAAAAAATTTTTTTTTTTAGTTGTTGATGGACCTTTATTTTATTTATTTTTATGTGGTGCTGAGGATCGAACCCAGTGCCTCACACATGCTAGTGCTTACTCCACCACTGTGCTACAACCCCAGCCCATGATTTTATCTTTTATGTTTGGAATATTTTATCAAAACAGAAAACCACCTTGTTGTGAATGATCTGGGATTGAACATCATCTTGTGAGGGAGGGAGTTAAATCTCAGTATTCCATTGTGAGTGCTCGTCAAGTCCAAGGGGAAAAGTCCTGAATTAGAGGTAGTGTGCTATATGGTCACATAATGAATGCTGTGTTAAATGGTTGAGTAATGTATTTAAGTTTTTCAACAACTCTGCAAGGTAGGTGTGCTGTCTTCATTATTCATTTGAGCCCCTGTCAAGGAAGTTGGAGTTTTAAGAGAAACCTTGGGTTAAGAATGATGGAAGTAGCAGCTGTAAAATGGATAATGTAGGAGAGATGACTTTCAGTCTGCCTGCAGGCCACATTACCCCAAATTTCTTCTTTCCATAATCTCTTTACCTTTCTCCTGCATTGATTATACTATTGGAAATTCTATCAGTTGCAGGTATATTCTGCTTCAGAGTCAGCCTCTCTTAAAACTTTAAATACCTCTGGAAGGAATTTGTTTTGGAAGGCTGTGTATTATTAACCATATGTGAGCCAATAAGAGTTTTTTTTGTTTTGTTTTGTTTTGTTTTGTTTTGTTTTTTAAAAAGCCCTGCTGGCAGCAGTTATCCCAAGAGATGGAGCTGTGTAAGGATGTGCTGGGAGGAGAAATACTTAGAATTCACAAAAGGCAGATCCGATCTGGGTGGAGAGTCATACTTGGGTACAGAGAGCAGAGGGCTGGTTCCTGGTAGATGAAGCTTAGTTTTGAGAGGCAGAAGTGTGGATGAGGAGATGGTAAGATGTAAAGGAATGATACTTCCTATTTCAAAACTAGGCCAGCCCTACATCCCAGAAAGAGGAAGGAACCTCTTCCTCCTTCTTTTGTGCACTGCCCCACCCCCAGCTCAGAGCAGTCAGGTAATACTATTATGTTTGTTGATGTTGTGGCTTATAACCATTTGTTATACTGTTTCTGTTAGTAAATGAGCAACCAATGAGTGGCAAACAGCCAGTTGAAAATAAACTTGTGGTATTTATTTATAAATTGGGTACTGAATACAGGTTTTAGGAGGTATGTACTAATCAAAGTTACTGGTATCTTCCCTCTGCTCATGCCCTTTGGACAACTGTTCCCTTGTTTGTTTTTAGGTCATTTCTGGCACTTTAGGTAAACAGGTACTTGGATATAGATGTAAAATGACTGGCAAATTAATAAAAATCACTTTTTAGCAGTGTACATACGTACAATGAAGTTAATGGAGTCTGAGCTGTGAGTTTCATGTTTGCATGTGTTCTTAGACATCTGCAAGCTTTATATATGGAGCAGTCAGCCACTTGGTAGTCTTTTCTTAATAAACAGATGGCTCATGGCTCAGGATTTAAGTCTTACTACATAAATTATTTCCTTCTATGGAATAAACTACAGATCTTAATAGCCAAGCAGAAGGAATGTACTTGTCTAAGCGAAACATCTTGTGTGTAATTTGGCTTGTCAAACAACGTGAAGGAGGATGAAAGCATCTTACTTTAAAATGTGCAGCTGGTTTGTGTACAAGTGTCACATGGATGCTCATTGTATGGCTTGGGCGTCATCCTTGTCTAGTGTTCTAGTCATCTTCCTTAATCAGTGGTGGCTTTTTTACCCCATTTCTTTGTTCATTACTGAAAGCATTTTCTGAGTATGAAAGGTGTAGCCTTTAATTTGTCTTAATGTGTTGGAAATAACATTAAATGAAAAAAAAACTTTCCCTATTTTACCCAATGATAGCACTTTGTTAGTTTTATTTAATTAGCTGCCACATTCTTCTACTTCATATTTCTTTAAACATTTAAAGGTAACTGCTCTCACAAGAATGAGAATAATAATATGGAGAGCCTATTTAATGTCCTATAAAACATTGTAGGACCACTTGATGATGAAAGACCTGTGAGACTCCTGGTACAGAGGATGGATAGGCCAGTGTGAGGCAGCCTCTGGTGACTGGAGAGCTGCATTTCATAAACAGCTCTCCTTACCCACTGTTACCTTGGCTAGAATTCTACAGATGTAGAAAGTCATTCCTTGCTTCTTTCTGACTTTCTTTTCAATCATATGATCATTTAAATGGTACACATCCATTATAGAACACTTAGAACATTTTGCAAATAAATAAAAATGAGTAAATAGAAAACCTCCATACTATCACTAATCAGAGATCATACCTGCAAACAATGGCAGTGTATCCCTTGGTATTATCCTTGTGCGTATGTATTGTGTGTTTTACAAAAAAAAAAAAAAAAAAGAATCAAACTGAATATTCTTTTTAAGAACTAGCTTTTTATGCTAATTAGTGCCATGCATTGCTTAACAATGGGGGTATAATCCTGAGAAATTTGTCATTAGATGATTTCATCAGTATGCGAACATAAAGTGTACTTACACAAACCTGAATGAAATCACTACTATGCACCTGGCTGTATGGTACAGGTAGCATCTTATAGGCAGCTTATTGTTGACTGAAATGTTATGTGGTACATAACTGTATGTTAGGAACATTTTCCAAGTTATTAAATGTTTGTCTACCAAATCTTTAAAATAATTTTTTTTTGCGGTAGTAGGGATTACCTACTGAGCTACATTCTTAACTCTATTTTGAGACAGGGTCTTGCAAACTTGCTGAGGCTGGCCTTGAACTTGGAGTCCTTCTGCCTCAGCTTCCTGAGTAGCTGGAATTCTATATGTGCACCACTGTGCCTGGCCCAAATTGTTTTTTTTTTTTTTTTTTTGTAATAATGATTTTTTTTCCGAATGTTTTTTAATAGCTGCAAAGTATTCAGTTTCATTGACATTATAGAATTTGCTTCATCTTCTGCCATTATTGGACATTTACGTTCTTTTCAATTTTTGACATTGTAAACAGCACTATAGTTAATATTCTTATAGTTAAAATATCCACATTCACAGTTTAATTTATTGCTCAGTACAATAATTGGGGGTTCCTTTGAAAGCAATTCTTATATGGTTAGTTTACTTGGGAAGATTCCAGGGAGCAGCAATGAGTGAGTTGGGGTTTTAACTGGAAGGGAGGGAATTCAGTTCAGAGGTATGGTATAGATCTAGCCACAGCTAAGGGTGATGTGTTTACTTCCCTTTTGAGGAGCTGAATGAAATGTATCTTTGAACTATCTGCTTAGGGATTAAAGGGAAAAGTGTTTATTTTCCTTCGGACCATTCTTTTTTAAAAATTTTTTAAAAATTTGTTCTAATTAGCTACATATGATAGCAGGATGCATTTTAATTCATTGTACACAAATGGAGCACAACTTTTCATTTCTTTGGTTGTACATGATGTAGAGTTGTATCACATGTGCCTAGGGCAGACCATTCTTTAATGGTGGAGGGTGGTCCTTCAGCATTATTTCCCATGCTTCTGGATGTGCAGGTCTGAGTGCCCAGTGCATCACCAGAGTCCCAGGTAGGAAGCTGGACAGAATATGGCAGAGACTGGGGTAAAGCATTGCATTACATCTTCCCAAAGATGATCAAAGTCTGCTTGAACCTGCTCATGGCAGTAGCAGGTAGGGCACGAGGTAGGGCTGAGAGGATTTGAGATAGGACACAAGAAGTGTCTCACAGGGACGCATTCTTAGAAATAGAGTGTTGGTAATTCTGACACAGAATTCATCCAGAATTGTACCTCTTTCATTTTATCTGTTTTTTTTTTTTTTTTAAATCTGGTACTGAACCCGGAAACTCATGTATGAGGGTGCTCTACCACTGAGCTATATTCCTAGCCTTAAAATTCATCTGTCTTTTAAAAATACAGATAACCCTGAAGTAACAAATGAGTTTACATAAAAATTGATTTATTTATGAAGGATATTTTCCACATAATTAAATATTTGTACACCAAATCTATGTATTGCACTAGACCTGGGGATACAGCAGGGGATAAAATGTGATCCTGCTGTTACATATTCCTTTGCATGGAGATGAACACTAAACCTTAGAACAGAGACAGAAGGTCAGTTCGTTCCAGTTGTGTTAGTGTTGTGAAGCAAATGAAATGAAGCAAAGCTATTAGTAGTGACTTGAAAGGGACTGAGCCCATGGTAAGAACACCAGGGTCTGAGTGGAGAGTCTCAGAGAGTCCCTACTTTCATCTGGATGTCCATATACCCAGAGAGGTGTTCTGGCTTTGGGAATGTGGCTCTCCCTATAAATGTGCTATAGGACTTAATCACTCTGAGATTCTCTGACTCTATCATTAACATTCAAATATATAGAAAATTATAATTGTTCTTTCTTATATGTTTTAGAATATACTTCATTGTCTTAGATTGCCTTAGGGTTATTTTTGTTAATCTCAGAGTCAATATTGGTGAAGCATAAATATATGGAAAATTTCATTGTGCATTTATTGTAACTACAATTCTATTTCATATAAGAAGTATCACTGTTCAGCTGCTCCTTTGCCCTAGAGAACTCAGAAAAATAAGTTTTTAAGATGTAAATTTATTTGTTGGATCTTGAAGTGACAATGTCCAAGATATTTTTGTGACCCAGAGCAAATTAAGAAATCACCTCTTTGCTAGGTGTTTCCATTTTGTTATTAATAGTATGATTTATCCACTTCGGTAGAAAATAAGTCATGGGGTTAGAATATCTGAGGTAAAAGCATGTTCTTATTTGTCAATGATAAGTGAATCATAGGAATCAGCATTATATCAGATATGAAAGATTAGAATGTTAAATCTCATCTCCTAAATAAGCCATTTTCCAAATTTCAATTATTTATGTACATCCTCTAGAATTTTGCTATGTTCTCTACCATGAATACTATTATATAGTTTATGTTTTTCTCTACATTGACTTGATTTTTATTTAAATAAATTTACTTAGGAAAGAATGTTTATATTATTGAAATAAATGAAAGGTAACTTTTAAAATATATTCCTCTTATATTCATAGCCATGAATGTAAGATCTCTGTGCCTTCTGAAGTAGCTGTACCTATCTTGGTTAATACTACTCACATAGCAAGCTTGACCTGTCCCATTCCAAGTACGTGACCTTAGGCAAGTTAACCAGCTTTTCCAAGTCTCCAGATGAGTGTTCAGCTCCATACTTGATACAGTAATTACTCAGTAAATGGAAGCAACTAAGAATGCATTATTGAAGTGGTTGTTGTCTTTATTACTATGATGAAAAGAATATTAGATAGGGCTGGGGTTGTGGCTCAGCGGCAGAGTGTTCGCCTCGCACGTACGTGGCCTGGGTTCGATCCTCAGCACCACGTAAACATAAAAAAAAATGCATTGCATTGTGTACAACTAAAGTAAATAAATAAATATTTTAAAAAAAGAATATTAGATAGTTAAAAATTTATGTAAGTACCTTCCTTTTGCACCTAAATATGGGGTGGAAGGTATTATAACTAACCAAGGAGTTGGCCAATCTGATCATATCCCTAGGTTTCAATGGCCAACTGTTTGACTTGGACAAAACATTTAACTCCTCGTGGGTTTGGTTTCTAAAACAGTTTATTGGGAGACTTGATTTGATTTAATTCTAAGGTATCCAGTTCATAGGTTGCCAGCTGTCTGAGTGGTTTTGATCATGGAGTATGTTTCATCTGAAGTCTGAGCATTCTTTATTTTGTTTGTTTTAACTGGCTGTTTGACTAGTGCACAAAATAATTGAGGTCATTGGTGAGGCCCTGACTACTTTTCTGTTTTCATCTATGAGTGACTGTTGGTGACCAAATGTCATGTTTATCAAGTTGGGCCACTTAGTGATTGTTTTTGAAACTGTATGTAATTAACTATATAAACTAATAGTTTAGCACTAGTAAAATATACATCATAAAACTGACTCATTTTGAAAGGATTTATTGACAAAAACAGGAATAAGCACTTTTTTATACATTTGACCCAGTTTATGTTTAACATATACTTGCCAAGCATGGAACCATTTGACTCATCACTGCCATCAATAAAAATTACATGTTTCTAGCTGCACAGCCCACTGTTGAAATAACTTTTATATTGGACTTATATTGGTCCTTTCCAGATCTGAGATTCTATGATTTTATGAGTTTTGATCTCCTCATAACTGGACTTTGCAGTGATGGAGTTGAAATCAGTAAAGGGAAATAAAAATTTAAAAACCTGTTCTAGCTGCTTTTTTAGATGGCATATATGTAAGTGTGAATATGTACCGTCTGGTCATAATATGACTAATTACTGTTTTTTTTTTTTTTTTTTAACTTAAAAATATATTGTGTCAGAATCCTAGCAACTCAAGACCCTGAGACAGGAGGATTGAAAGTTGGAGACTAGCCTCAGCACCTTAGCAAGACTCTAAGCAACTTAGGGAAACCTTGTCTATAAATAATAAGGGAGGATGTGACTCAGTGGGTAAACCCCTTGGGTTAAATCTCTGATACCAAAACAAAACAAAACAAACAAACAAAAAATATCAACTATCCCATTTGTATGATTTCTTCTTTTGAGTAACTACCAAGTATTCCATTGAATGGATGATTATAATTATTTAACCAGTCTCTTTGTCATTCAGGCTTTTCCCTAGCTTCTCTATTACCCACAGTAATGCTGTAATGAAAATATCTGTACATATGAAATTTTGCATGTTAGTGTACCTGTAGCTTAAATTGCTGAATCAAAGATTGTGTTAATTTGTAATTTGATTGAAGCAGACAAATTGTTCTTCATGGAAGTTGACCCAAGATACACTCCCACCAGCAGTGTGTAAGCAGGCCTGTTTCTGCTCAACCACTTTTTCCTCCCTGTTTCTGCATTACCAAACAAATTTGAATACTACTAAACTGCACTCTTTTGTCCCTGGGAAAGTGCTGGTTAGATGAGTGATCTTTACCATTTATGTAAATATTACACACCGAGTATTACGCCAAAGACCACTTTCCAAACTATATTTATTTGCTGAATTAAATGACTGTGCTGTTAAGCATCTTGGAATGTGCTTTATGTTGCTTTAGAGCACAATTATACCAGCATAGAAAAACCTCCAATTTGAAAATTATCAACAAATTAAAGCCTTCCTTGGAGATTCATTCTCATAACATAATGAAGCACACTCCATATTGTGCAAAAGGTTTAACTATAACTATGTTATTTATACTTTATTTTTCTAAAAAGGAAAAGGCAGTTTCTAGTTACCATTTCCCTTTTTCAGAGAAAACCATTAGTAGTTGATAGAGTTGTGTTAAAATACAAAACATCACCCTCTTGGTCTTTAGTTCTATTCATTACTATTTGGTTGTGTTCAGCAGACACACCCAGGGCTTCTAAATCCCAGAGTGAAAGTGTTGGTACTTCATTTAAGAAAATACAGGTAGTTTGTGATATAGAAAGACAGGAGTACTATCATTCTTTCCAAATTTATGTCTTATTACATAGATTTAGGAAAATCGTAAAAGGTATTCATCAACTACTATTTCCTTTAATTATTTTCTTTTTTTTTCTCTATATTAAGGTAACTCCCGAAGGAAGTTAGAAGGTTTTATTTTTTTTTCTTAATATTTTTTTTTAGTTGTAGGTGGGTACAATACCTTTATTTTATTTAATGGTGCTGAGGATCGAACCCAGGGCCACAATACCTTTATTTTATTTATGTGGTGCTGGGGATCGAACCCAGGGCCTCACACATGCGAGACGAGCATGCTATTGCTGAGCCATAGCCCCAGTCCCAGAAGGTTTTATTTATTTTAATGCTAATATAATCTTTTCTAAAATTGACCATTGTTCAATAGTTGATTTTGGTGGGAGAGTGGCCTTTATGAAAGAATGGTAGGTGTTCAATAACTTACTTACTTTTTTTTTTTAATTCTGGGGATTGAATCCAGGGGTGCTTAACTACCATGCTACATCCCAAAGCCCTTTTTTTATTTTTGAGATAGGATCTTGCTAAGTTGCTTAGGGCTTTACTTAACTACTGAGCCACTGTGCCTGGCATTCAGCAACTTTTTTACTTTGTAATTATTTTTTGTGTGTGTGTGGTGCTGAGGGTTGAACCCAGGGCCTTGTCCATGTGAGGCAAGTACTCTACCAACTGAGCTATATCCCCAGCCCCTCAACAACTTTTTAAATGAAGTTTTCCTCAATTTGGTTTTCAAATATGGTCCTTAAAATAGTGCTTTCCTCATTCACTAATAAGAAAAAAAAAGGCTCATTATTGACCTATTTGAAAAGGAGTTATAAAGTTAGTTGTAGTATTTATAGTGAGGATAGTGCTTAAATTCTACAGAACAACTGATAATTAATATAAAATTGCTTGGAGTTATTGGAATACAAATATAAATTTAAAAGTTATTAGGCAATTACTGTTTATGCCTTTTATTTTAGTACATGTATTACATTCTAGAGAAATTGCTTGTAGCTAGAGATTCATGTTGAATTTTAAATTGTTGTACCCTTGGTAGTTATGATCAAAGTATGCTATATACATGTATGGGTATGCCTCAGTGAAACACATTTTCTGTGTAATTAAAATACACTATTAAAAATGGTTAAAATAGGGCTGGGGTTGTGGCTCAGCGGCAGAGCGCTCGCCTTGCACGTGCGCGGCCCAGGTTCGATCCTCAGCACCACATAAACATAAATGCATTGCATTGTGTATAACTAAAGTAAATAAATAAATTTTTTTAAAAAAATGGTTAAAATAAAGTTGTTCTACCTCCTGAGAAAAGTAGTTTGTTGTTGTATTATTCAGACAGTGGAAGAGCAGGCCTTCTGAGAAATGTGGCTTTGTTGTGGTCTGTATTATTCTGGGCCCACCTCTTCCTCACAAAACTCTGAAGCTCAGGACCCTTGCACTAAGCAAACAAAACCATTTTCATTGAATGCTAGCACCCCCTAGCTTACTAATAATGGGTGTTTTTAAAGTCCAAAGGAACATTTTGCTTATGCTTAACAAACAAACTATGAATAATATGATCTGATATCTTATACTCTTGAGACTGCTGAGAACATCTTATATTCTTGAGACTGCCGAAAACTTTGAATGATTTCTTGGAAATTATAGAGAATAAAGAGTCATTGCCACTTTTTCAAATAATTGTTAAATTTGTTTTCTATGGAATACTTGGGTGTGGATGACTGGACCTCTTGTGCCCTTTGGAGAAGCAGGTAAGTAGCAGTGGCCTAAGCACTTTCCTTTGTGTGTTACAGGTACTTCTCCCAGCAGCTGGTCTGTTACAGTTACAGGATGTGAAGAAGACTTGCTGTGAATTCTTGGAATCCCAGCTTCACCCTGTCAACTGCTTAGGAATCCGGGCTTTCGCGGATATGCACGCATGCACAGATCTCCTGAACAAGGCCAACACCTATGCAGGCAAGTGGAGTGGACCTCAGCTGAGTTTGAGACCAGGAGGAATGTGGAACTCTTATTCTGAGGTGCTTCTGCAGCGATCTCTGTAAAGTCATGTCATGTTTATGGATATGAGTTTTATAAAAAATACATATTAAAATATTACAATGAAACATGAAATTCTCAACTTAAAAGTGAGTATAAATTGGTATTGGGACTGAATAATAGAATAAGTAGTTTTATGGAAGTATTGATCCCTATGTATTTTTCTTTCAGATTGTCAAAGGAATAGGCATATGAGAAAAAGTATTCATGTGAAATTAAGTTATTTTGTCTTTGTGATTTTTTAAATGTCTTTTTCTTGCATACTTAAAAACAGTTTTGTGGCTTAAAAATATCAAGGCAGTGAAATCTAGATGTGTTTGGGTAGAGTAGAAAAGTAGGTCCCAAGTATAGGCAGCCCTCTTCTGAGATAGCAGTTGCCAAGACTTTCTGGCCTTGGTCCCTGGCTGAGGGATGTCTGTCAGCTGCTGTGCAGGCTCTTTTAACACCCCCATCTCTGTAGTTGGGGAGGAGAGATTGTTGTTAGATCGTTTGGATGTATCTAATATTTACAAAAGTAAGCTATATTTTATTTTTCTTTGAGTTTATAAAAATACATAATTAAAAGTGATGATTAGGAAGTTTCTAAGCTTTTGTAAAAAAACCATCTTTCCAGCTAGGCATGGTCTTGCACACCTGTAATCCCAGTGGTTTAGAGGATTGCAAGTTCAAAGCCCCCCTAAGAGACTTAGTGAGGCCTTAAGCAACTTAGTGACACCCTGTCTCTAAATAAAATATTAAAAAGGTGGGGGACACTGGAGATGTCACTCAGTGGTTAAGCACCCCTGGGTTCAGTCCCTGGTAACAGCAAAACAACATGAAAACAAAAAACCATCTTTTCAGGAGATAACCAGTAGAAGTTATAATACACCATTTGCTTGCGAGACTTTTGTCTTGCATCTTCAAGATTCAATAGGAACCATCCCTGTAGAAACTTCCATTGTTCACTGCCTCTTAATAAGCTCTAGCATACTACTTCTCCCAGCCTTTTCTAAGCTCTACTTCCTTCATTGTACTTACATTAATGAGAAAAGGAGCTTTTTGTTTTATAGATATAGGTAAAGTGGTGTGTGTGTTTGTTTTCAGCAGTGGAGAGACATATTCCTAGAATCCCTGTTGTAGTAACCAAATGATTCCGAGTGGTTAGTTGGAAAAAAAAGAAAAACCCACAGTGTTTCATAAAGCAAAATAGGTTCAATGAATTTTAGCTTTATGGATTTCTTATAGATGGCCTTACTATTCTTTATAAAATTGTTTCAGTGGAAAAATGTAATCTGAGTTCCATGAAGCTGATTTATGGATAAGCTTTTATAACAGCCTTTCTATAAGTTGAGGAATGCCTACATTACAATGCGAGGTATAAACCTTTTGCATGGGGTAAGGCATTTTAAGAAAAAACAGAGATATTTTAATTCATTGGTACATTCCAATGCAATCAATTATGTTCTTCAGCTAAGTAGAAAATATTCCTTCTAAATCCAATCTCCATTAACTGCTAGACATAATACACCAGTTGTAATTTGACTTAAATTATCCAGGAGTCTTACATATTTTGGGTAATTTTTCTCCGCATGCAGCAATTGCTATTTATATCTTTTTCAGAATGCTAGTTGACTCTGTAGTTCTTGATAAATAAAATTGACTCTTGATGGGGGGCAAGTCCCTGAGGAGAGAACAAATAAAGTTGGTTTCATGCAAAAGATACCTAAACGTAATTCTTAGGATGTACTAATACTCTTAGTTTTGCTTATATTAGAACCAACTCATTTGCTGTATTATTAGGAGATAATTAGTTTTGATTATTTCCTTCTCATTTAAAATCTTAAATTTTATTGTATTTTACTACAGAAAAGAAGAAAGAAATTTCCCCCAGAGTTAGAACATATCTGTATCGTAGTTTGTAGAGTCCTTCTACAAAAAATTTTTTTGGAAAAATTATTGTCACTTTTAAGAAAATTACACAGAAACATTGATTCCTCATTTTTAGTGTACTATATTTTAAATCAGAATCTACTCTTAAAGGATACACTGCTTTTATACCATGGTTCTGAATTTTTTATATAGATTAAAAAATTCTTAGGGTTATAAAGTACCATTTTAAAACATCTTTTATTATGAAAAATTGCAAATGTACAAAAATAGAATAGTACTCATCAATCCAACTTCAAGCGTAAACTTATGGGTAATCTTGTTTTAACTATAACTCTTTTTACTTCCCCCTCTTCGATCGTTATTTTTTGATATGTAAACTTTTTTTAAAAAAATTTTATTTATTTGCTTTTAGTTGTACACAATGAGTTTATTTTTTACGTGGTGCTGAGGATCGAACCCGGGCCGCACACGTACTAGGCGAGCGCTCTACCGCTGAGCCACATCCCCAGCCCTGATATGTAAACTTTTTAATGAAATCTTAAGATATGTACAGAAAAGTACACAAATCACTAGTCTATATGTATAGCTGGACAAATTTTATGCATCCTCCTATATTATTCTGAAGCAGTTGTCAGCTTTCATCTGTATACTGTCACCATTATATTTTTATTAGTACAAATATAATTATAAAATCTAACCTCATATAATGAAGCCATTTTCATATCTTTGGTGTATTGATATCTATGGCAACAAACTTTCTAAAATAAAAAATTCAGAATAATGCTAAAAAGCAGTTCTTGATAGTTAAGTTATTTGTTTTTATATCTTAAGTAATAGGAAGATGGGGAGGTAAGGGGCCCACATGGGAAGTTGTCTGTAGCACTATTTTACTGCCAAAGAATTGATTTTTAGTTTATCTTCAAGTACTTTATGTGTCCAGAAAATATACTCAAACTCCTAAATTACTTCCAAGTCAAACAAACCATATACCATGTGAAAAGATCAGAGAATGAAGGTAGGGAGAGGCAATAGAAAAAGTCAACATCTTTTTCTTTATCATAAGCTGTGGGCAGAGTAGAGCCTGTGATGAGCTATCTGAGCTGGAAAGTAAAAAAGGAAAGGAAGGAAATAGCAATAGAAGTGTTGATACTTATATACATACATAAATACTAGAAAGAAGGGAGGAGAAAGAGGATCTGAGGGAGAGAAAGGATAGGTAAGAAAAGAAAGTTTTCATACCCTTGGGGTGCTTTCTGATCCAAGATGGCTGGGCTTAGAACTGTCTGGAACCTAGAGTATGGGTACTCCTTAAAACCCACCAGAGAGTCTGGACTCAGATATTCCTTATTTCTTTCACATGGAGATTAAAAGTAAGCTTCCTAGTGTTCACAATATTGGACCTCTTTAGAGAAGGTAAAAAGATGAGACAGCAAGTGGGGAGGGTGGAGAGTGCCATCAGGAGAGGGTGTGGAGTCCACAGGGCTCCTTTGCTGTGCATGTGCTGGCATGGCTTCAGCAATGGGGAGCTGCCAGTCACAGCCTGTCTCCCTGGCCCATGTGTTTCTCCAAGGCAAGTGGTAAACTGCTTCAAACCAGTGACAACAGAAGTGATCGGACCAGCCAGGCTAGTGACCTGCCTTTGAGGCATGGTTGTGCTGAACTGAAGTCAGCCTTTGTTATTTTTTAAAAATGAAAAATTTTAGTTAAGTCCAGGTGTACTGACTTCTTAGGAGACTGCTTGTTTGTGGACTCTTTTTTACTTCTCATAGAGAAGTTTTTTAGGTGGTATTCATACTTTAGTGATTTCTCAAATCATGAAAACCTTTGCTTTTAGCATTTTGGGCAGCCCAGAACTATAACAGAGATAAAAATTGAACTTGCCAGTTTAGACATATTTTAATAGTTCTAGCAAATGACTCTTTTAAGGAAATTAGGTCTTTTTTTGTGTGTGTGTGTGTGCTGGGGATTGAACCCAGGGCCTTGCTGCATGCGAGGCAAACACTCTACCAGATTTTAATTATATTAGATTTTAATTACAATATGAATTTTATTTGGCCTTTCTTGTTGATAACCAAGGGTCGGAAGTGGTTGGATTTCAAGAATGTCAAGATAAGTTAAGGGAAAAATAGTAGTTTCTTAGTCATCCTATACCTCATTACTCCCTGTACTGAAAATCAGAGAAACTCCTTAGTTCCAGTTTTAACTACCTTCAGGAAAATTCACATCATCATTTTTGGGCTAGTGCTCTAGCTGAAATTCTGGGTTGGTGAGCACTGCATTTCTCATCAACAGGACTCCCTGGGGAGAAGCATTCTTTTCCAGACACTTTCCTTTCGTTTCCTGTTCCTGTCTTACTGTTAACCCTGTTCTTTCTCTGTTAAGACTTCCCCGGCCCCTGTGGTAGTACCTTATCCTTATCCAGCACCCACACTGCTTTTCTCATGATTCCTCTAGATCTGTCAAGTGATCCAACTTTTTAAAATGCCTGTTTATTTTCATGTGCATTCCCTTTCCCTTTCTCTTAAATGAAACTTTGCTCCCCTCACCCCAGCTTTGTATTGGAGGGGAATGTCTTTGAGGCCATAGTCTCAACTCACTGGGAACATGAGTAGAAGGGTACTACTTCCAGACTATTGTTCTCTTGCTGTCATGTCTTGGTTCTGCACAGATAGGTATGGTCCACAGCATTCTCTCTGTAGCCCATTTTCTCTTTTGGCTTCTAGGCATACTTTTCTTTTTTTCTTTCTTTTCTCTCTCTCTCTCTTTTTTTTAAATAATATTTTTAGTTGTAGATGGACACAATACCTTCATTTTATTTATTTATTTTTATGTAGTACTGAGGATCGAACCCAGTGCCTCACATGTGCTAGGCAAGTGCTCTACCACTAAGCCACAACCCAAGCCCATGTACTTTGTCTTTAACATCCAGATTGTCTTTTCATTCTATACTTCATTTCTCCTGCTACCAGCCACTTTGAAATCTTTACTGTTGGCTCACTTGAGACCTCTCTTCATATTTCCTTATGGCCCTCATCTTCCGTGAATCCACTTGTTATCTCAGACCATAATTCCAGAGCATATTGGACTGTCATATTTGGAACTCTATGGTTTCAACCTTTGTGCTGACTATATTTCTACCTTCTCATTCTCTTATATTTCTTCATAAATCTGTACTCCCTGACAGTTCTTGTATTTCCAGACAGTTCTTGACTGTTCGACTTAGATCCAGTGGTCAGTCTCTTCAAAGCTGCTTTCTTTGTGTGCCTAGCATTGCCCAAACTGCTGTGGGGGATAGATAACAGGCTCAATAACAGGCTTTAGCCTGTGTTTGTAAGAAGTTTATATTCCAGTTATACTAAACCCACACCCAAATCCACTCTGTTTGGATTGTGACTTATTCTCTATAAAAGCAGTTCTTACAACATTTTCTTGTGTATATATATTTTTTAATTTTCATTATTTGTCTACCCCTTTACAGTTTAGGCTAGCAATCACTGCTTGGGGTAACCATCTGTCAGAATAAGACCATGATTTGAATGCTGCCCTCTTGAAAGAAACTTGTGCTGAGTGATTTTAATAGTATTATTAGCCTTGTCTATGTGATATGCATACTCAGGAATACATGCTGATTGTTTTGAGTCTATTACAGTGTTAATTTACTGACACAGAAGATTCCTCCTTTGGAGAACTATGAAAGCACTTGATGTGCAATGCTTCTTAACTAAATTTATGCTGACTTAAATGACATGTCTTTAAAAAAGTAATCATTTTTATATTGTACTCATTGTGGTCCTTATTTATGCCCTAGTAAACTGCTCTGCTTTTTTGTTAGTTTTTCTACTGAAATTAGCTGTTTTTTGGTTTCACCAAAACTGTCTGAGTTAATGAAACTGGTGGAGATACATATATGAATTATTTTCCCTGAGATATTAACCGTGTTGAGAATCAAAGAACACAGAATGTCAGCACTTGTCAGAACCTTAGCAGTTATCAAACCTAACACTTTCATTTATTAATTAGAAAAATGAAGATCAGGTTTATTTTTATATATCTTTACAAAAACACTTTGTTTGGATTGAGATACTATTGATAGTCATGCACTTGCCATCACTTTTCAGATGGGATTCTGCCTCCAGGTGCAGTATAGAGGAATTACGGAGACACCTCTTGGCATTTAGTTGTGAAGAAAAAGGTCCTTGGTCTTTAGAATTCACATACAAATGGTACTTTACACATTATTACAGGATACAAAATGGAACAGGAATATTTTTTACTTATATTGTAGATTTCACTGTACTTGATTTGGAATGAGAGCCCTGATCTGATGAGCTCTATTGGCCTGGTGTGACAAATCCTAGGGATTGTTCGTTGTTTATTGACAAGATTAATTTATTTGCTGGAGAGAAGCAAACAGGAAAGTTAAACTGCTTTAGAGAGTGAGAGACTCCTACATACATGCTCTCTCTCTGTGGAAGAAAGCATATGTATGTTGCATGTGTGCAGCGTATGTGTTTAATGTCTATTGCATATTGATGGCATAGTCTTTGTGCTATATTGCTGTTAAGCTATTTGTTCAGGGAAAAGAAAATGATTTTTAAATACCAGTATAATGAGGTTGAATTTTACTGAGTGGCCAGCAGTAAACTACTGAAGACAAGTTAATATCACAGTGAAGCTGCATGTTATAAGCGGGATGATCTGACAATATTGGGTGAAAGGATTAGAAGCAATAGTCAAGATAGGTAACTAGGTGAGAAGTAGGGTAAAGAAAATAGGGAGTTGAATGAAACAAGATTATAAATACAGGAAGTAACTATAGCTGAGAGTAGAGGAGACAGACTGTACTCTTGAGATGACCTATTCTTTGGCTTCACATTTTAGGTAAATGCTTTGCTATGTATGTTTTTTATTAGTTGCTTTTATATCTTTTCAATGTCTCTCTTCCTCTTATATAACAAATAACCAACATGTTATATTTACTGGTCTATGTTTTGTTTTTACTTATTTGGCAATATTTTCTAAAGCTTTTTTTGTATCATGAGCTTCCTTGTTTTTTTTTTTTTAATATATTTTTATTTGTAGATGGACACAATACCTTTGTTTTATTTATTTATTTTTTATGTGGTGCTGAGGATCAAACCCAGTACCTCACACTTGCTAGGCAAGCTCTTTACCACTGAGCCACAACGGAACATTGTATTGTATGGATATATTATATTTTTAACTGATTCCTACTGATTAGCTCTCTTATGTAATTATAAAAACAGTGCTCCTAGCATAAACAAGGCTCTGGGTTTGATTCTCAGCCCTGCAAAAACAGAAAAACAGTGTAGGAGAGAATAACATAATGACATAAGTGTCATTTCGTAAGTGGCCAAGTATATTTGTAGGATGAGATTTCAAAAATGCTTTCTGTAGAGCTTGTGCTAATTTATTCTCCTACCAGCAGTATGAAGTAGCACAATGTTTCATAGTAGGGTATTTTTTTTTCAGTTTTTAAAAATCTTTTGCCTTATGGTTTTGTGGCTTGAGGCTAAGCAAGAAATGTTCAGTCATATCATTTTTATTAGTAGTAGTGGTAATATAAAAGCATTTAATGTCATGATAGATGATGGATCAAGAACATAAAATAACAGATGGACACCTTCTTGCCTTCTTCCCACAGAGTTCCTGTGACCCAGTTTCTATCCAAACAGGTTTTCAGTTGCTTTTTGATACGTGAAAATTTAAATATGTATTTCTTTATAATTTTTTGGAAACCATACCCAAGGCCTTACTGACTGGCTTTGGTAGGCAGCTCTGCTTTTTTGTTACTTAGCTGATAATATGTATTTGGGAAATGACATGCCTTATGTGTGTGTCTCACATAAATGGGCTAAATTTGTGGTCTTATCCAAAGCTTTTTTTTTCTGAGATTACCAAGAGATTCCCTTTAGAGATGTATTTTGGATTTTATACGTTTCGGTAACAGTTTTGTATAGCATCTTTTGCCCCTAAAATTTTGACATCAGCTGCTTTTTTCCCAGCAAATAGAGGTAATCTTTTATGCCGCCTCCCAAATAACAAGATTGTTTCATTTTAATTGAAGAGAATTAGATGTAGATACTTTAACAAGAAGCACTTTCCAGTTTTCTCCTCAGAGAGGCCTAAACCTAAATTGTGTAAAACATGGCAGAAAGATCCATGTAAATACATGTGTATCTGTATGTGGGGGGTATGTGATTGTACTCAACTGTATGATGATTCTTTTTTTTTTTTTTTTTTTTTTTTTGTGGTACTGGGGATTAAACTCAGGGGCACTCGACCACTGGGCCACATCCCCAGCTCTTTTTTGTATTTTATTAGAGACAGGGTCTCACTGAGTTGCTAAGTGCCTCACCATTGCTGAGGCTGGCTTTGAACTGGCGATCCTCTTGCCTCAGCCTTCCAAGTGCTGGGATTACAGGCTTTCGCCACTGCGCCCAGCGATGATGATTCTTGATAATGAGATAATGAGTTTTATTCATTTTGTAGAACACTGGTTTTCTCATAGTAGTATCATTCTAATCCAGGCTCAAAAAGTAGGATGGTTTGATGGCAAAAATGGAAAAGTCACATTTAACATAAAGTTTGAGAATCACCATTGTGGAGGTGGTGAAGTATAACCAGTTCTCATTCAAAGAAAAGTTGTTAGTATATTATTTAGTTATGCTTTAATTAGTATGTTATTCAGATATGTATTATCTTGGTCACTCATTAGAAATAGTTCATTAACTGAGTAATAATCAGTTTACTTTTTTATTCCCAGTTTTTCATAGTGCTTGTTCGAAGCTTAAGTCAACAAGCTTTTTTTTTTTCATGAAATCTCTTAATTTTGTTATGTTACAAGGGTGATAAAAAAAGAAAGGAAAAATGATAGATGCTTTTAAAAATACTGTAATTAGTTTGGATGTAATTTTTAATGTTTTCAGTTTAATGCTAAGTGAATTGGTAAGTTTTAGGTTGATAGGATAATGCAGAGCAGTCATGGGTTACTAAGAAGCAAGAAGCAAGCAGAACTGCAATCTAGGCATCAGAAATGTGGTTGGCAGTGTCTGAGCATACAATCATTGTGAAGACAAAGAGGGTTGGGCCAGTGATATGCTGGTTTGTGGGATAGACTCATGCCATATAAATTGTGTGAATTGTTTTAAGTAAGTGTGTGGCGTCTTGTTTTAGTGGGAAAGATCAATAAATATTCCTATTAGATTATTCAAAGGACAAACTTGAATAGCCAGAGCTTAAAATATCAACAGTGCATTTCTAAACATATGCCTTAGAATGATTTAGCTAGTCATCTGGGGGTCCTGATTGCCTGGGGTGCTGGGTCCTGGGTTCTGAGGAAATATGTTAAAGGCAACAATCCTGTTAAATTGCCTACCAGTTAATGCAGCAGAATATTTAAAGAAATATATAATTAATCTAAATAGAGGAAAAGAAGACCCTAAAGTAAACTGATTTCCACCAGATATTGCCAAATAATGCCCTGCATCTTTAGGGATGTGCCACATATTTACCACACTCTTTCCAAAGAAGACTTAATATAGGAGCATAAACATCAAATATCAACACAGAAAGATTTTCTAAGGAGAGATTGTTTCAGTAGAAAGTTGACAGGAGTTGAAAATAAAATTTATGTATGTCTACAATCAAAGTTACTTTAAACCTGAACATTTCTTGTTTCTAAATTTTTCCTTTAGAGTAATTTGTGTAATTGGTGAAGGACAGTGTTCATTTGTTTGAGTAGCAGCTGTTATAGTTTTGTCAATGAAGTAACAGTTGATTATTGACCATGCAATCTTTTTTTTTTTTTTTTTTAAGTAAAAGGGGGGGTTATTAAGGGAAGGGGAGAAAGGAGGAAGGGGAAAAAGGAAGAAAGAAGAGGGGAACTGGAAAAGGGGGAAGATGGCAGCGCAAGGGGGAGAGAAGGGAAAAAGGGGACGCGTTCTGGACTGGCAGGGGCTTAAGTACAGAGGGGTAGGAGCGTGACTTGTATGGTCTGGATTGGCTCAGAAAGGGAGAGCCTGCACTGGGGCAAATTCCCAAGAGAGGCGAGTATTCCCAGGATCAGGGGGAGTGGCTAGTCTTCAGGTACCCAGGGGGTGTGGCCTGGTTAGACTACCTGGGAGGCGTAGCCTGTCGCCCAGGATTTTCTAACATTCCCCCCTTTTTGTTCTCTTAGGAAGTGGGGCGTCCTGTTTCAATCTAGCTGCTTTGGAGCTGAAAGGGGGAGATGTGGGGTGTTATTGGTTGGGGGGATGTGGGCATACAAAATAGGCAAATCATGAAATAATTCCCAGGAGGTAGGCGTGGAAAAGATGAATCTCTGCAGGTATGAGATGGATGAAGTTTCCTTGAAGCCAGAGATCGGTGGGAGTGTCAAACCAAGCTTATGCAGAAAGTCACTGAGGGAGTCAGCCAGCTATCCTCTTGAAGAGCAGACCATGCAATCTTGACCTCCTTTGATATACTAGTAAGGAGTACGTAATGAATTTAGATCCCAGACTTGATTTTGGATAGGGTGTACTCATGTCCTAATTACTGATTTTAAAACAAATTACCCACGTTGAAAACTTCATCTAACTTTTCTGAACCATGTACTTTGGGAAAGACATTTGTGAAACACAAATTAGTGTAATAATCTCTAATTAATTGGTTCATAGTAAGGCTGCCATCGCCATCATGCTTCTAAGTAAATACTATTGTTAAATAATTCCACAAAAAAAAAAATCACCAAGTTTATTTTTTTCATGTTAGGTTAAAACAATTTATGTAAATTTATATGCAATTTATATAGATTGTTCTTTTAATTCAATTTTATTTTTATTTATTTTTTTCTTTCCACATTTTCAAATTGGTATGTTACAGTTGTACATAATGATGGGATTTATTGTTACATATTCATGTATGGACACAATATAACAATATCATTTAGCCAATATCACTCCCCAAGTTTGTGTTTTAACAAATCCATTTTTTTCTGATCCATGAAGCAGAGGCTAAGATAATGTATATAGTCACGGTATAGAAAAGTTGAGTTTCCTCTTATCTTCACCATCCTTGGAGAATTTCTTCCCACATGAAAATTATAAGGAGGCCAACAATCCCCTTACTTTCATTCAGATTTATAATTTATAGAAGAAACTTAGTCCAGAACAATTATAGGCATATATTTGGAGGTGAAAAATTGTTACAACTAGGGGGAGAGTGATTTATATTAGTGTCTCTTTTATTCAATAGCTACTGTGTATTTCCATCTGAATGTCCAAATTGTTATACATAAATATTTTAAAATTATATGCTATTTTCCCTTAAAATTGATTTATTTCTCAGTATTGTAGAACTCTTAAGTCTAAAGAATCTTACTATGCTTTTCTTATATTCATTTTTCAGTAAACAGATTCAACTATTGACCACTTTTCTCTTTTGTTTTTGTTAGTGTACCAAAAAAACTTTTGAAATGATTTTTTGCATGAACTTCTGGTAAGGTCAGAAAATAGTAGAATTTTTTAGATGTAGAAGAACCTGTGCAATTAATTGTGATAGCATTTTGAAATCTGTAACCCTATTAAAATTCGTTCACATTAGGTTTTGAAGTACTATAATACTGTAAAGACTGCATCTCTTAAAAGTAGGTATTTAGGTTTAATCCTTAGTTTGTATTATTGACTTTCTTTGCAATTTGACTTTTGACCATGTTAAGCTTTAATCACAAATTTATCACAATGTTGTTCTTTTTTAAAAAAAATACTTATTTTTTAGTTATAGATGGATGCAATATCTTTATTTCATTTTTAATGTGGTGCTGAGTATCAAACCCAGTATTTCACACGTGGTAGGTGAGCACTCTACCTCTGAGCCACAACCTCATCCCCACAATGTTGTTCTTTATTAGTGCATTATTTTTAAACTAATATACTATATTTTTAAACTAATATACTGTATTTTTAGAGTAGGTTTAGATTCATGGAAAATTTGAGGGGAAAGTCCTGTTTTCATGTACTCCCTCAGTCCACCACTCCACCGGTTTTCCCTATTATTAACATCTTGCATACTATAGTACATTTGTTAACAGCCAATATCAATGTCTTGTTATTAACTATAGTTTATAGTAGGGCTTAATCTTTGTGTGGTATATTCTGTAAGTTTTGTTAAATGTTTAATGATATGTGTCCACTATAGAATAGTTTTCACTGCCCTAAAAATCCTCTTTTCATCTCTTTCCTGTGACATATGCTGGCAACCACTGATCTTTCTATCATCTCTGTAGTTTTGCCTTTTTCATAATGTCTTATTGTTGGAATTGTACAGTTTTTGTAGCCTTTTCAGATTAGCTTCTTCCACTTAGTAATATTCGTTTAAAAGATTTCTCCATATTTTTTCATGGCTTGATAACTCATTCCTTTTTACTGCTGAATAATATTCTATTGTATGGTTTTACCACAGCTTATCTATCCATTCATCTATTGAAGAACATCTTGGTTGCTTCAAAGCTTTGGCAATTATAAATAAAGCTGTGTCAACATGAAATAATATTTATAGAGAAAGATGAATGTCCAAGACAAAGGTCTGTTTGGGGATATGCAAAGAATATAGTTGTAATTTAGGACATACATATAGACCAGTATGTATGCAAAGCAAAGGAACATGTTGAATTTGGTGGGGGGAGAATGTTATATAATTTTTTTTTTTTTTTTTTTGAAAGAGAGTTCCTTGGTGCTGGTAGTGTCCTGATTGACAAATGACCATAATTACTAGATAAGACCTGTAATATTGGAGTTAGGCCCATAGGGTTGTGGTTTGGCTTGCAAGACAGTTTTGAAACAGACAGTTTTGAAATATGTTTCTCTTGACTCCATTTCAGTTGGATATGATATAACCGACCCTATTTTGTATACTTAACTTTCATAAATGCTATAAACATTCATGTACAGGTTTTGTTTGACTATGGTTTTTCAACTCATTCCAGTAAATGACAAGGGGTGAAATTGCTGGATTGTATAGTAAGGGTATTTTGGTTTGGGAAGAAACTGCCAAAGTATCTTTTTACTAGCAATGAATGAGAATTTCTGTTGTTCCACATCTTTACCAGTTGTTGCTATTGTCTGTTTTGAATTTTAGTTTTCAGTAAATGTATAAATCTAATTAATGTTAATGTTTTAACGTGTAACTCTATGAGGACATAAAATGCTGAACATCTTTTTCTTTTTTTGTGGTACTGGGAATTGAACTCAGGGGCACTCGTCCACTGGGTCACAACCCCAGCCCTTTTTTTTTTTTTTTTTTTTGTATTTTATTTAGAGACAGGGTCTCACTGAGTTGCTAAGTGCCTCACCATTGCTGAGGCAGGCTGGCTTTGAACTTGCGATCCTCCTGCCTCAGCCTCCCAAAGTGCTGGGATTACAGGCGTGTGCCACCGCGCCCGGCACTGAACATCTTTTAATATGCTTATTTACTATCTTTATATCGTTGATGAAATGTCTGTTCAGATCTGTTTGGTGCTCATTTTAAAGTTAGGTTGCTCATTTTCTTTTGAGTTTTAAGTGTTCTTAATATATTTTGGATAGCAGTCCTTTATCAGATATGTGTTTTGCAGATGTTTTCCCCCAGACTGTGGCTTATCTTTTTATATCTTTAGTATCAGGGAGCAGAAGTTTATAATTTTGATGAAGTTCAACTTATTAAATATTTTTTTCACGAATCATGCTTTCAGAATTGCATCTAAAAAGTCATTACCAGACAGACCAAAAGATCTGTTAGGTTTTCTCTTCTGTTAACTTACAGGAGTTTTAAAGTTTGTGTTTTCTGTTTAGGTCTATAGACCATTTTGAGTTAATTTTTGTGAAAAAAATAAGGTCTTTATTTAGATTCATTGTTTTGCACGTGGATGACTGGTTGTTTGGACATTGTTAAAAAGACTACCCTTTCTGTGTTGAATTACTTCAGCTTCTTTGTCAAAAGATCAGTTTGTGTAGTGCTACTTCTGGACTTTCTATTTCGTTCTATTGATTTGTTGTTTTCTTTTTTGTCTCATTTTCATATTTATTTCAGTGTGATACCTTGCTTAACCAAGACTGGTTTAAAAAAAAGTGTCTCTTGGATTTTTGTAAAGCCAATCATTTTGTAATCACTCCAGAATTTCTTATTATATTATTATATTTAAAGTCAACTTGTGATGAACCTTTTATAAAGTGAATAGTTATTCATGAGGTTTTTCAAAGCAGATATTTTTCAAATGTTCTAAAGGGGAAGCTAACTAGTCCTTCTTATGATTTTTTATGGTGTTTATATTCATTTCATATTTGAAGCAAATCTTTTAAAAATCTTTTTTAAATGTAGTATTAGAACATGGTTAATTGTGAGGACCTCAAAGATAACTTGAATTTTTTTGTTGTTTTTTTTTTTTTTTCAAAGTTGTTGTATTTATAATAGTAGTATGCATTATAATTCATAATAAACATATAGAACATCTTTTTACAAAACACTGTTTGTATACAATGTATATTCGTACCATTCAAATCTTCAATCATGCATTTAGGATAATGACATCCATCTTATTCAACCACCCTTTTCTTTTGTCCCCTCCATCCCCCCCTTGCTCCCTTCCTTCCCCTCCCTCCCTTTGACCTTTATAACTTGATTTTTTTTTTTTTTTTTTTTTTTTTTGTGGTACCAGGGATTGAACTCAGGGGCACTCGACCACTGGGTCACATCCCCAGCCCTTTTTTTGTATTTTATTTAGAGACAGGTTCTCACTGAGTTGCTAAGTGCCTCGCCATTGCTGAGGCTGGCTTTGAACTCGCGATCCTCCTGCCTCAGCCTCCCAAAGTGCTGGGATTACAGGCATGCGCCACCGCGCCCGGCAATAACTTGAATTTTTAAAGCAAGTTTTTGCTTTAGAACTTAGCCATAACAATACTAATAAGCACTTTTTTTAGTTGTATATGAACACAATACCTTTATTTTATTTATTTTTATGTGGTGCTGAGGATCAAACCCAGTGTGTCACATGTGCTTGGCAAGCACTCTACCACTGTGCCACTACCCCAGCCCCAAGCGCTAAATTATTGAAACCTTATTTTCTATCAGATACAACTCTAATATCAAAAGATTTTGCAAATATAAATACTCATTGGGCCATCACCATGTAAGGAATACATGTTTAACTCAAAAGTGCACCATACAGAACAGAACTGATACAGCTAAGTGACTGTCCATTAAGGCAGTGCTGTTGCTTTGCTGTATCATGAACTGAGTTTGTGAGATTAGTTCTTGCCTGGAGGAAGTGCAGTTATTTTTCTCATTTGCAGAATAGGCAAAGTTAAGAAACCGTGATAATGGGATATTGGTGTAAATGCATTAATTTTTATTTTAATTCCCAAATAGAGCAACATTTTGCAGATGTCGTACTTAGTGAGGAATTTCTCAACCTGGGCATTGAACAAGTGTGCAGCTTAATCTCAAGTGACAAACTTACCATTTCCTCAGAAGAGAAGGTAAGTTTGTTTTTCTTTTCCCAGTGTATGTTGACAGAGTATGTTTCCTTCCTTTCTTTCATTTCATAAATTTGTGATCTTATGTTTGTAGTGACAGCCAGTCATATTTGATCTAGAAGTTAAGAAACTCATCTAGTTGACTTGTTGATTGTCTCTGTATATTCACTTCTTGGAAGGTTTCCCAAATTGTTAGACAATCTGAAACAAATACCCTTTGGAAAATGGGTTTCTTCCTGTAGTTAGATTCCTATAAGAATTGTGACCTAAGTCTTTAAAATGAGTTTGAGTTTGCCAGAAAAATACGGATGGGTGAGAATACGAAGAGCATTCCAGGGACAGGGAACAGATTATACAAATATAAAGGAACATAAAAGAATAATTGCATTCAGTTTGTTTAAGTATGATTGGATTTGGGACAGTGGTAAGAGGTGAAATGGGAAGATGCCATCATAAAACAACTTCTCGGCATGTTAAAGAAAATTAACTTCATTATAAAGTGATGATTAGTCTTTCATGGGTTTTTAGCAAGAAGAAGATATCATGATGATGCATGCATTAGAGAAATATCATGAGGGCTGTTCTGTTTTCCTGTTGCTTCCTCATAAGACACCCTAGGATGTAGTGGCACAAGCAATAACCATTTTATCATGGCCAAAATTTTATGGTCAGAATTCCTGTAGGGCATAATAGAGCAGCTTATTTCTGCTCCGCAGGGTCTGAGGCTTCAGCTAAGGTGGCCCAAATGGTTTAAGATATCTGGCATGGTTATACTTGAGCAGAGATCTGTGGCTTCAGTTCTTCAGCACATGGCATCTTGTGGTTCTGGAATGTCCTAGGTGGTTCCTTCACTGACTTTGTTTACTGGGCTGAGGGTCTGCTGTTTTCTGTTTTTCTCTATGTCCTTATCTCTTTCCTCCCTTCTTCTCTGTATCTTGATTGGGTTTCTCATAGCATGGTGGTTTCAAGTAATCAGACTTCTCACATGATACCTGGCTTGCCCAAACAAACATTACAAGACACCACTTAAAAGCCACATGGCTTCTGGTGACCTTCAGAAATCACACATTCTGCTTCTACCACTCTCTGGTGGTTGCACAGGGCCATCTTAGATTCAGTGTGGAATGTTACTACCTGAAGGTTTGGGTCCTGGGAGTTGTGTGTTGTTTTTTGTTGTTTGTTTGTTTGTTGTTGTTTTTAGGAGACTAGCTTTCTTGGTGATGGTAAGCAGAATGAGCCAAGGTGAGGCAAGGGCCAGATAGGAGGATGTTGAAGTCATGCTGGTGAGCAGTAGGGTCTGATGGAGGATGGTGGAAGCAGGAGAGAAGACAGAACTGAGAAATAATAGAATTGACAGACTGTACAGACTATCTTGCTCACTTATTTGTCTCTAACACCTGGCACACAGAAGTACTTAATAAGTACTTGTTGACAGAATGAATTAAAGAGGGAAATTAATTATAATGTGCACTATTTTTAGTTTCTTTCTCTATTACTGTATTTTAAAAAAACATTTTTGCCTCCACTGATTCATTTGCTTGTTATTTTACATTTTTCACAACATTTTAAAGATTATCAGGTAATATATTCATCAGTCTGGGAGGAAATTATGTGAAAAACACTGTCTTCATATTAGTTTATTAGCTTTCTCATAGAAATATGTTGTAAGTAATAATGCCCTTCTTATTTAAGTTGTTAAAAAGTTCAAACTATTATTTTATTTTAATATCCTACTATTGTGAGAGTACAGAATTAACCTATTGTGCAGATCCTCACTTTATAAGCATATGGTCCAACATTTTTTTGTAAACCTAAAGAAAAATTCAAAAATGAGTTTTGTGTATGTCTACATGGTTTTCATTTCAAATATCACTTTATTATTTGGGTGCTTTATTCCAGTGGAATTTGAGATTTCAATCTGTGTGAGTAGAACAAAATTCAGTTCGAAAAGGTTATCAACAGTGAAATAAATCATGTATCATCATATTATCATGATTACCATTCAAGTTCAATAAGCCTAGATAATGTACTTGGTAAAATGCTTGATAAATACCAGCCGGGCATGGTGGTGCACGCCTGTAATCCCAGTGACTCCGGGAGATTGAGGCAGGAAGATGAGTGTTCAAAGCAAACCTCAGCAAAAGCAAGGCGCTAAGCAAACACTGTGAGATCCTGTCTCTAAATAAAATACAAAATAGGGCTAGGGATGTGGCTCAGTGGCTGAGTGCCCCTGAGTTCAATCCCCCATACCTGCCTCCCGCCAAAAATGCTTGGTAAATACCAAATGAAAAGAATTTACCAAGTATACAGCAATACTTATTAAAGTACTTACTAATCCCACATTTTAAAAAGAAAGAAATGAGTGAATGGCTTTGTAAGTATATTGCAGATCAGGATTTTGAAAAAATTTAAGCTATGGATTAAACTTGGGTGTCTTAGCAAGGGTTGTATATAACATGTAGTATATTTTGTCCAGATGCTTGGGTATATAATTCATTACTTATTTTTTCTTTCTCCATATTTTCTGCAAGGTATTTGAAGCAGTAATAGCATGGGTGAACCAGGACAAGGATGTGAGGCAAGAGTTTATGGCTCGACTGATGGAACACGTACGGTTACCTTTGCTTCCTCGGGAGTATTTGGTTCAGGTAAAAACATATGTAAAACGTATGAATATGCATAATGCCCTATCACTGACCTGACAGTGTGGAGATCCCCACCACACGCTGATAAGATCTGCAGGATACAGATCCATGGAGTGCAGGAAGGAGGACAATTAAGGCACCTACAGTCTTTGGGAGCTGCTTCCTTTATACATTCCCCATTCTTAGAAATTTGTTTTAGCCCCCTTTACTGATTTGGGTAAGCAGGTACTACAGCCTTAAAAGGTAGTATTTGTGGTCTTTTAAGTACATATGATAAATGGGCCATGAATCTGTTACTGTTCTGCATCTTCTTTGGTTTGTTCTTTTAAGATTCCCCAGCAGGTCTGGGATTGTGGCTCAGCGGTAGAGCGCTCGCCTACCATGTGTGCGGCCCGGGTTCAATTCTCAGCACCACATAAAAATAAAGGCATTGTGTACAACTAAAGCAAATAAATAAATATTTAAAAGAAAAAAAAAAAAAAAAACAGATTCCCCAGCAGGAATGGAATTTTAAGATTTGACCCAAATACTATTAAATTCTACTTAACAGAATAATTTCACAGTGAGATGTGTTTAGTTTTTTTTTTTTACTTTTTTTATTTCTAAGCTGAAGAGAAAAGGTTATTTAAAATAAAATAGGAATAATGATTCCTTAATCCATGAACAGTTTTAAATTTACTTTTTTATTGACAATCTTCCAGGAATATTTCATCATTATTTTGTAATTGAAACCACCAAAAAAAATATTTCTTTATTAAAGGTTAGATCTGAACCTCTTTGAATTTCTAGAAACCACATTATTGAAATTGATCTATGTAATGATTGGTCCTCTGGTGTTAAAGAAATGAATTAAAAAAAAAAAAAAAAAAAACTGTCCTGCATTTGAGGTCAGGCATAGTGAGGACAAGATTTATTTGTGATGTAGACACATTATTTTAAAGTATTTTGAGTTTTTTTTCCAGATGTCTTACTTGCCCTCTTAGATTTGGAAAAAGTATCATTAATTTATTAGTTTTGCCTACCCTATTTGAAGGACTCATTATCTGAATTTTGTTTCTTGGGTTTTTTGTTTTGCTTATTTTTTTTTTTTTTTTTTACTGTGTGATGTGATGTTTAAAGGTAAGAAATGGATCAATATATTATTATCCTAGAGTTCATCATATTGTCTAGCTGACCTTGAAACTTATAATTTTCGTTGCAGTTCTTCCCTTTATTACGTACACGTTTTTCTCTGCAAGCAGATACATAAGCGGAAGAATGATATAGAGAAGATGGTTACTGCTATTTCCTCTTCTTTAATTCTGTTTCTTTAGTAGTTTTATTGTGAAATAGCTGTTTGCTTATAGAGTTTATCACCTTTATTCTTACAGAGAGTTGAAGAGGAGGCATTGGTCAAGAATAGCAGTGCTTGCAAAGATTACCTCATTGAAGCTATGAAGTATCATTTGCTGCCAACAGAGCAGCGGATATTAATGAAGAGTGTCCGGACCCGGCTGAGGACACCCATGAACCTTCCCAAAGTAGGATCTATTGTTCGTACTTGTTTTTACTTCATCTGAAGCCCTAAAGTGAACCATTAATGTTTTTGATCATCTGAATTTACATGCTTATTTTAGTTACCTTGCAATTCTTAAGTATGCTTAAGAATGCATTGTAGACTATATGATTTAATCCCCTTATTAATTTTATATGTTAAGGGTAGGGCTTCTTTATTTAGTCTTCATAAACTTCATGATATTACTCCTATGGAATGGAAAGCAACTGGGTCTTGTCCCTTTTGAGTTTTACTAGCTCTTGTTATAGTAGAAATCACTAGCTGTGGTTGAAATAAGAAAATCATACTAGGCAGAAAGATTTCTCTGTAAGAAATTATAGGATATATAACTAAAAATCTGATAGTTTCATGGAATTACATATTAGAACTAAGAATAATAAAGTAGCTTATTCAGTTTTTCTTTCTACTCTTTATTGTATACTGTTTGACAGTTTCCCATACTTCATATGTAGCCATTTCAACTTAGATTTCCCATATATCTTCCCATCTCACTGATATCCATATTTTCCCGTGCACAAGCTTATATTCTACCTTCATTTTTTTTAGTTTTGGCCACTCACAATTTTACTGCTTTGATTTTCCTTACAGAATGACCCCTCATTTCTTTCTCTATTTGCAATTCTTTATCGTCTATTTGCCTTTTTACAGTACTACAAGACCAACACTTTTAAGCAGCATTTTGTGTATGGTTTAATCAGAATGATCCATCGTATAATCTTTTATTTATGTTTTAGGGTTTACCTCTTGGGGCTATGCTGGATTAAGAAACAAGAATTAACCTGTTTTCCCATATCATCTTTAGTTATACTTCTGTCCTTTCCATTGAATTAGATCTTTAAAATTCTTCTACTTTAATGCTTTTATTTATTGTTTTTCCAAGTTTTATTTCTGTAGTCTACATTTTTAATTGGTTTATATCTTAATTGGTGTTTTTTGTTTTGCTCAATGTTAACATCAGTTCCTAATTTAGAGCTCACTGCAATTTTGCCATTGTACCATTGTAGTTAATTTTCTAGATCTTTAGTAAATCCATTAATTTAAAATGGACCTCAGCACTTTCCCTTGTAATACCTCATTAGAAATACCCACCCACTGACATAATCCACTTGTAGAAAATTTCAGTTCATATGATGTTTATTATCTTAGCCAAAAATGAGAAATTTAGCATATAACATTTGGTGAGATTGAGAATCAAATGGATTCAGATTTTTTTTTAACATCCTTCTGCGTGTTACTCATCATTTTATTGTTACCTAGAAGTTTGAATGCTTCTCTCAAAATATTCTAAATTTTTACTGAGAATTATTACTACTTTAAAAAGGTATTTTCAAGGCACTCACTCCTACCATGTTTTGAAAATTGGTATTTGCCTTTTTAAAATTTTCTGATCTCTCCTCAGTTCTCCAAGATTTTTCAAAAATAATTGTAAGTGGCTCAGTAAGTACACTAGCTAGTTCCCTAACACTTCAGTTTGCATGCCATCTGAGTCTGCTGGTTTTATGAGTGTTTGTATTTTACAAATACCCCTTTACCTGCTTTTATAAGTAGCCATTTTCTAATTCTCTGTTACTTCATATTTGTCCATATTATTTGGTGTTTTTATTCTTATAAAAAAGCAGTTTATAAAAAAGTGTTCAGAGACTTAGCCATACATTTAAAATTACTTTTCTTTTATACTAGTCTTTCTAACTTCTTTCTAGTTTAATACTTTTTAAGCATTTCTTATTTATAAAAAAGGAAAAAACTGTCTTCTTAAATTGTATATTCCCTCTTTGGGCAGCTTTAATTGTACTGCTGATAATTTTTGAGTGAAAGTGAATTTACAGTTTCTGGAATAAACATGTCACTTTTGTAAACCTCCTAAAGAATTCTTGGCAAAATCCTATCAAGCATTTTATTTTCTCTTTAATGAAGTTGTGCCCTCTATTCAGTTTCATTTTTTTTGGACTTTACTGGTACGACTTTGCCTTTCCAACTGTGTTATACTTTTCAACTTGGCAATCCTGTTGCTTATATTTTGTGGTGGGTAGACAGATGCATGGAGGTTCTCTTGTATTCTGCTTTGCCAGTTTGCTGGCAAGGTGGGCAACAGACATGGTGGATAGTAGTGAGCAACATTGTTGTTTCAGCTTTGCATGTCTCACCTACGTGATCCCTTCTCACTGTTTATTTATCCACACATATTTTTGAAAAGGTGCTTGTGTTGGAAGCTTTTCAGCAGCACTGTTGATCCTTCTACAGTGGCTGTATTCAGGACTAATTTTAATCAAGTAAGAATGAAGCAAAGATTAATTTCTTATGCATCTATATTTCATAGAAATGATACATTTTATCATCATACGGATGAGTCAAAGGGAACAAGATGTGGTGATAGTGCTCAGGAAATTATTATAAGGTTTGGTAAGTTTTCTACCACAACAATGACTTAGTCCTTTTTATATTAGGTTCTCATTTTATGAACTCATACTTATTCTTTTTTATATGTTAAACATTAGTTTTGCATTCTCAGTAAACAATATTAGGATTGTGTAAGGCATCGTTGGATTTGAACCTCATAATGAGAAAACAGTGTTTTGTAGTGTCCTTCATTAACTCCTTTTTCTCTTTAGAATCTGTACATTTTACAAATACTGTCTTATTTTTAGGTATATATTTTTACCCCTTGTGTCTATGGAAATTTCAAATGAAAAAATTATATAACTTGTTTTTTCAGGAAACATTTAAAATAAATATTGAATAGGTAGAGAAAACAAAAAGAACAAAATTTAGTTGACCCACCTTTCAGGATGATCACTTGAATTTGCTTAACTCCATAGCTCTTACCCTTCTCAAATATTACATTTAACTTTTTCCTATGTAAGATTTTCCCTGTTTTCATGTTCTTTTATAGCATAATTAGTGTGCTGCTTCTCAAATGGGGTCAGGTGTCTTTTACAAGTAAGTGGGGTATCAGCGTTATAAACAACTCTTTTGCAGTTAGCAGCATTGGTTTCTAGCACAGTGCCTTGATCTCTGTTGCTGCTCTCTTGTCTTCCCATTGTACATTCTCCCTTCTCTGATTGCTGAACTCCCAATCCCCACCTTATTTTGCCTCTCGGTTCAGTAAAGGACACGTTACTACTGTTCTCTGTAGTAACACATTTCCCCTTTCACCATCATTTTGATGTGCAAAACTGAACTATAATATGGAAATTATGAGATTCAGAATTTGGTAATCATGAAATCTATAAATCAGTGTTGTTTTATAAATGTTCTCTTCTGAATTTTTTAAATTGATCTTTATCAGATACCATATTTAAGACTTTTCAGTATAAACCACCAGTCAGTTTTGAACATAGATCTCTAAATGCAATGTTGATCTTGATGTCATTATAATGCTATTAATAACCTTGCCCCTCCTTTTTTTCTTTTCGGGGTAGAAGGGGAGGGCATTGTGGGTTTTCTTTACTAATTCTTCCTTCTCTTATTTGAATTCAGCACTGGAAGAATGGTAGACTTGAAATAAATTGTGTGGTTGGTTGATCTATGTTCAATCTTATTTTAAGACTTTTAAAGATTCTTTCTGCCCTCCAGCTATTAACTAACTAACATAGGCTTCTTTTTGGAAACTTGGGATTTGCTCTGATTTAGGAATCATTATTTGCTATGTATCCATCGTTATATAGTTCTAAGAATAGGTAGACCATTGCTCAAAGTTGCAGATCTCCCTGATTTGCATGTGTAAGTTATTCTATCATTCTGTTTTGATTTTTTTTGTTGTTGTTGTTTTTTGTTTTGAACATCTGTTTTTCCTATAATCATCTCATCTTTTTTCCCCCAAAGTGCTGGTCATTCATTACAGTTTTCCATATAAGACATCATTAACAGTGACACCTCCCTGATTTGACAGCTGTATTTTCATTGATGCCAGAAAGTACCTGTGTGTACTTAGTAAAAGACATACATCAGTTTCTAAGTCCCATCCATCTCTCAAGGCCCTGGTTTCTCTCCCTGACTGAATCTTTCACTAAATCATGGCAGCTTTTCATTTTCTGATTAGCAGGAACAATTGCCTTCTGTACTAATTACATACTTTTTGATCATGTATAATTGTATTTTGTTCTTTAGTGAGATATCTAAGCTCTTGACTGGCAAAGACCATGTCTTACATTTCTTATGTATAATACCTAGCACAGTTTTGGACAGATAAACAGATGGTAGGTACTTAGAAAGGAGTTGTTGAATTGAACTGAGGACATTTATAGACTTCATTATTCTCAGTAGGAGTGTATTGTGTATTTGTTTGTTATGATTTCTAGCATCTCCATTATTTGTCCTATTGGTCATTTCATTTGTGGGGCACCAAGGGAGGTCTCTTTCTCTGAAATTCAGGAATCTATGCTCTTTTGTCAACAGCAATTCAATTGCTCCTCCTTTTTTTTTTTTTTAAATATTTTATTTATTTGCTTTAGTTGTACACAATGTGTTTATTTGTACATGGTACTGAGGATCGAACCCGGGCCGCGCGCATGCTAGGCGAGCGCTCTATCGCTGAGCCACAACCCCAGTCCCGCTCCTCCTTTTTGATAATATTTTTCCATCTCTCTTTTAATACCTTACTGTCCTTTTCACTTCACCTACCCAGTAACATATATTTATTTCTCTCTGTTCTCCTTGATTGTGGAAATCTAATCCCTGGTTATTGTAAAACCAGGATCAGGTTTATAGCAAGCCCTGTGATTTTACGCAGCTTTGCCAGTGCTGACTGCCTGCTGGTTTTTGGCTTAAATACTGCTTTTGCTTGAAGTATCAGAAACTTATTTTAGTTTCTGAAATCCTTATTTTTGACCAAATGTGCTAGATAATGGAATTGTAGTTGTAACATGTTCCCTGTTGTTGATGTTTACTAAGTGTTGTTAGGGTATTGTTTTCCCTCAGCTCACTCTGCCATCTCATTCTAACACTCCTCACCCCAGTCTTTGTAGGACATATTAAATCTCAGAACATGCAAGAGTCATTTGTTCAAGTGCTTATATTTCTGCCCTTCCAGTTGATGGTGGTGGTTGGGGGCCAAGCACCAAAGGCTATTCGAAGTGTGGAATGCTATGACTTTAAGGAAGAACGATGGCACCAAGTGGCAGAATTGCCCTCCAGGAGATGCCGGGCAGGTAGGTGTGATGCATTATACGAAGCTCTCTATTATTGGGTCTTTGAGAGCTTCTCTCTCACGTCTTATTTTATTAATTAGAAGACTGACTATTAGAGCTGGGTGTGGTAACGTACGCCTGTAATCCCAGCATTTGGGAGGCTGAGGCAGGAGGATCACAAGTTCAAAGCCAGCCATAGCAATGGTGAGGCACTTAGCAACTCAGTGAGACCCTTAATCTAAATAAAATACAAAAAAGAGCTGGGGATGCAGCCCAGTGGTCGAGTGCCCCTGATTTTAATCCCCGGTACTAAAAGAAAAAAAATAAAAGAAGACTGACTATTGGAAAATGTTTGATTCAGGCAGCTCTATGGTTAAATAGTGATTCAGGCCTCATGCAGTCCACCTGAGACATTGATAGGGCTAGCTACTCTGTCTTCATTTTTAGATGTCTTTCTGGTTCTCTAGAATAAGCTGGAGGAGCTGGCATTTTTAAAAAATACATATTTTTAGTTTTTTAAAATTTATTAAAAAATTTTTTTTAATTTGTAGGAGCTGGCAATTTGCTGGATATTTTTCTTATTACTTTTACAGAAATGTAGAGAAAGGGAATTCTTGAGCTTGGGACCCTTAGTTCTAGGAGATGTCTGACTCAGCTGTAAGTCACAGTTGCTTTCATACAGGCATCTGTTTCATGAACATTTATTGAAATATATCTTATTTAGTAAAAAATGTGATCAGAAGAGGCATTTGCAAATGTTGGGAATCTTTCCCAGGACTTAGTCTTGGATCCATAATTCCTCTCTCCCTTAGCAAAATCAGTTTTAAATGCAATGGAACATTTCTATGATGGTTGCACTTCAACAGTATATATTGGAGATTGTTACATATTAGCATATCTAGAGTTACTTCATTCTTCTAAGACTTGTCTTGGACTGGGGTGTAACTCAGTGGCATGGTGCTTACCTAGCATGTGTGAGGCTCTGGGTTTGATCCCCAGTACCACAAAAGAAAAGAAAGAATAAAGTTAGCTAGTACTTTATTTTGGTCTAGATGTGGTATAATTTTATTAGGTTTTGTTTTTGTTTTTCTGTGCTGGGCCTGTAACCCATGGCCTCCCACATGCTGGGTAAGTGTTTTGCTACTGAGCTATACATACCCCAGCCCATTCATTTTTAATCAAATATTAAAACTTTTTAGTCTATATTACTATAAGTAGTGCTACAATGAGTTACATACATCATTGTGCACTTGTAATTATATATTCTTACAAACAAATGGTATTTTTTAGGACTTACGAGTAGCATTTTCTAACAATCACTGTAGACTTACTAGAAAGCAGTAGTTGGGTCACATATTCATCATCAAATGCTGTGTTCTTTTTGTAGGGATGGTCTACATGGCTGGGCTTGTTTTTGCTGTTGGTGGCTTTAATGGCTCATTAAGAGTTCGCACTGTAGATTCCTATGACCCCGTGAAGGACCAGTGGACCAGTGTTGCTAACATGAGAGACCGGAGAAGCACTTTGGGAGCAGCTGTGTTAAATGGATTGTTATATGCAGTGGGGGGCTTTGATGGGAGTACAGGTAATTTCCTTTTCATCTTTTCTATATTGCTGTTACAGTTAACATAGTAACCACATTTATGGAAGAAATCATAGCAAAATTAGGACACATTTGAGTGTTTTAATGGGCATTGTATTTAGAGGTTTTAAAATTGCATCAAGAATTTCTTTAAACTATGTATGTCAGAGTGCTGAGTATATAAATTTCCTTTATTATGCATTAGTATCAGTTATCTTACCATGTTTAAAAAGCTTGTAAATGACAGTAGCTTGAGTAGGAGCTCCTTGAAAAGAAGCTGTTCCTATTTATCATATACTTAACATGATTCTATTCCACCATTTCCCCCTTTTAATTTTAGCCCAATGTAAAATGCCTGAAGTATTTTTCCCTAATGATATCTATAATAGAGAACAACTAAGTTTTTGAGAGGAGGAAATGAAGAGTATTATACTTTATTATAGGTTTATCATCTGTGGAAGCATATAACATAAAGTCTAATGAGTGGTTTCATGTAGCACCAATGAACACGAGGAGGAGCAGTGTTGGTGTGGGCGTTGTTGGAGGTAGGTGCTGGCAGTTTTTTCAGGTGAACACTTTCAGGTACATATTGTTTCTTGATTCTGGAGAGTTCTAGTAATATAACCCCCCATCTTATAAATGGGCAAGCAAATTATCACGTAAAAAGAAAAATAGTAATTACTGTAAAACTGTATTTATTTTCTTTAAAATTAGCTTGTCTGTATAAACTAACCTGTATAAGGCCCTTTCTGTATTCTACCCCCTCCTCTCTTTCTGTTTGTGAATGCATGTGTGAATAATCTATATAAGACTGTCAACTAATCTTAATACTTTTGTTTGGGAAAAAACCAGGTGACATATACACAAAATTTTAAAGCTAGAGAAGAAGGGCTGTTTAACATTTTAGGGATGGATTGCCAAGTTACTTATTTATATCCTACCTTGTTCCCCGGTAGAATTTAAAGAAGCCTACAAATACTAAACATTGGTGTGACTGTTTTTTTCTTTTTAAAATACTGTCTTACGCAAATTTATGGATTCTCATTCCCTCCTCACTACAGGTATAATTCTTTGCGCTTAAAAAGAATTTTACTAAAATATAATTCACATACCATACAGTTCATTCATTTAATATATACAATTCTGTGTACATCTATCACAACATTTCATTTTAGAACATTTTTATTACCCAATAAAGGCAGCCCTACTTCCCTTAGCTGTTATCCCTTTCTCTCTTTGGCCCTCAACTGTCACTAATCTACTTCCTGCTGCAATGTAGATTTGTCTCTTCTGGACATCATATAAATGAAATCATTCAGTATGTGGTGCATCATGACTTGCTTTTCTTACTTACCATGATGTTTTCAACATCATTTGTATTAGAGTATTCACTATTTCATGAGTTTTTTTATTTTTTGTTTTTATTCTTTTTGCAGTTCTGAGGATTAAACCCAGGACCTTATACATGCTAGGGGAATGCTGTACATCTGAGCTATATACCAGCCCACACATTTTTTTTTTTAATTTGCCAAGTATTTTATGGCATTCTGGTATTAACTCTTGATTTAACGTTTTTCCAATTTATTTAAGATAACTTTAATATTCTGTTTTCTTCTTTTTTTTTTGATTTTTTTAAAATTATTATTCTGTTTTCTAGGATGATGTCCACTTTTAACTAGTGTTATTTAAAGATAAATGAGTGTACTTTCTGTTCTGTTAAGTTATTGATGAAAATATGAAATTAGCCTCATATATACTCTGCAGATCTTCATAATTTGGTCATTTATTACCATTAGGGAATGGCTTAATATATTTTATAAAAAATGAGTAACACTCTAGGGCTGGGGCTGTAGCTCAGCGGCAGAACACTTGCATACTATATGAGGCACTGGGTTTGATTCTCAGCACCACACAAAAATAAACAAATAAAATAAAGGTATTCTGTTCATCTACAATTACAAAAAAAAATTCTTAAAAAATCAGTAACACTCTAAAGGGAACCTCTGCTACCATGGAGGAAACTAATCTACTTGTATGATTTTGAAAAATAGCTTTTTGGTAAATTTGGCTTTCTTTGTGATTCCATACTTAGGTTTGCTCTATGCTGTAGGGGGTTATGATGGAGCTTCACGTCAGTGTCTTAGCACAGTAGAATGCTATAATGCTACAACAAATGAGTGGACCTATATAGCAGAAATGAGCACCAGACGGAGTGGAGCCGGTAAATATGAACCCTATATAGCAATTGAAGCACAAAATGAAAATAATTAAATAGATGAAGTGATTCATTGATATCTCTTTATGTTATCTGCAAATATATGCTAATTTTAATGGTACTACAAAATGTCTTCTGAATTATGCAAGTAGTGGTAGGTAGCACTTTTGTGAACTTTTTTAAAGTAAAATTTAATTTCTATGTGCTTTATTAAATGGTTCCTTTGCTGGGTACAGTGGTTCATACCTCTAATCCCAACTTCTCAGTTGGCTGAAACAGGATGATTGCAAGTTCAAGGCCAACCTAGGCAACGTGGCAAGACCCTGTCTCAAAATGAAAATAAAAAGGAATGAGGATGTAACTCAGTGGTAGAGCACTCCTGGGTTCAATCCCTAGTACCACCAAAAAAAGGCTTCTTTGTTTCAATTATATAATGTTTATTTTATTCCTTTTATTATTTTGTTTTTAGTATTTATTTGGGAACTTCCTAATAAGCCCTCACATACCCATTTCTTAGAAATTGGGTGCTTTAATATCATACTGGATTACTTTTATTATGGAAGTTGTTTTCAAGAGGATTCTATTAAAGGATTTTCCCCTGTATTTCACCTGTTTGTTATTTTTACTCTGTTTGATAATGTCTCTTTTTTCAGAGTAATAGTTCTTATTGAGAATCCTAGTTTATTCAGTTCTATTCATTTTCATTTCTTAAATTGTATGCTTTAATGTTGACTTCTAGTATGATTTATAATTTCAAAAATTTTAGTTATAAGACATTTACATAAACTGTTATACATTTCTTGTTATTTTTTTCTACTATAGTTGGTTGGTTGTGTTTTGTAGGTGTTGGTGTGTTAAACAACCTATTATATGCTGTAGGAGGTCATGATGGCCCTTTAGTACGAAAAAGTGTTGAAGTATATGATCCCGCCACAAATGCCTGGAGACAGGTTGCAGATATGAACATGTGCAGAAGAAATGCAGGTATTGTCTAGCTTAAGATTATAAAAATTTTAAAGTTTCCTAGTATTGCTGTGTATTTCCATTTTTCTTTTTCTGATCTGGGTTTCCTGATAGACTTCGAGTTCTTTAAAGGCAGAATATACATAATAATTCTATAAAGTCATAGGATTATTATATATATTATTAAAGCCTGTTATCTGGAATATAACATGTTATCATCACATTTTAGTTAACTTATAATTTCTACTAGCAAATAACTTTTGGTGATGAATGTGGATAATAATTGGTTAAGGGCATAGAACTCTCTTTATTTGCTATATGAATTCATTCATATTTACCACAAGGCATTTTTGAGTACCTACCATGTATCATATACTGGAGATCCCAGCTCTCAGGTAATTTGTCTAGTTGATTAAATATTTATTCCAGGTTAAAAAGCTAGTTGATCATCTGAATCTGGAGACAAAACTTGAAGAGATAATCCTAATTTGGTAAAGTTTAGGATCTCCAGAAAATGGAAAAAACTAAACCAACAACAGTGTGTTAGCCTTTTTTCATTGTGACAAAATACCTGAGAAAATCACCTTAAAGGAGGACAGATGTATTTTGGCTCACAGTTTCAGAGTTTTCAGTCCACACTCAGCTGGCTGCATTGTTTCTGGGCCTGTGGTGAGGCAGCACATCATGGTGGAAGGAATGACAAAGGAAAGCTGCCCACCTCATGGCAGCCAGGAAGCAGAGAGAAAAGAAGGGTCTGGGTACAAGAAATACGCTTCCAGCACAGTGACCCGCTTTCTCCAACTAGGTCCTACCTTGTGCAATTTCTACCACCTCCCAGTAATGTCATCAGCTATATACCCATCAATGATAATCCATTAGATTAGAGTCAAAGTGCTCATGATTCAGTCACTTCCCAAGAGCCTCAGCTCTGAATGTTGCTGCACTGGAGACCACACCTTTAACACACGAGTCTGTAGGATACATTACAGGTCCAAACCATAATAAATAACAGAAGATAATTTTAAGAACAGAAAAGCGTTCAAGATTAGAAAAGTAACTGTAGTCACTTTCACTTATTGACAGAAACAAATTTTGAGAGATGCTTGTTAGATGATTTTCTCATTGTGCAAACATCATAGAGTGTGATTAGACAAACATAGAATATTATGGGTCAGTCATTTCATATGTCCTCTTGATGCCATCAAGAGCCACAGTAAACACAAAATGTTTGAGGCTGCTGCTGGCCTAACATGACATATTGACAGTAACCTGTTTTTATATAAGTAAATGGAATATGCTCTAAAAGAGCTGTTTAAAGTATAGTAAATATATAAGCCAGTAACTTGGTTGTTTACTATCAAATATTATGTATTGTATATAATTGTGATAATTGTGCTTTTTTTTATATAATTGGCAGTGCAGTAGGGTTGTTTTTTTTTTTTTTTTTTTTTTTTTTTTTTTCTGATACATCAGTATTGCCATTGACACATGAACAGTGAGTTGGACTACAATGGTAGGATGGCTATAACAGGTTACAGCACCACTAGGTGATAGGAATGTTTTGTAGCTCCATTATAATTTTAGGAGACCACTGCCATGTATGTGGTCCATGATTGACCAAAATAGTTAATGTGGCACATGACTATAAATGAAGCTCCAAGGAAAGGACATACAAATAGAAAAATAGATTCAGGATAGCTAGATGGCCATTTGGGAAATGCTAGTCTTTTTCAAAATGCACTTATCTTTATGCCATTTCCCATAGTCTAAAATAAATTCCCTTTGATTCTCAAATTCATCTGACACCATTGAGTTATGTTTCAAAATGCACCCCCACCAAATGCTTTTGTTAATTTTTCCTTACTTTAAATATGATTACTAAGGGCAATTAAATACATGAGACTTTTAAGAAATGTCAGCACAGGGCAGAATTTATTTAACTCTGTTTGAACTTGTACTTTATCCAGTCGGTTATGTTTGATGAGGCACTAAAAGCCCCTCAGAAGAGAGAATCTAGAACCATGGTAAGAGGCACAGTTCTGGGCCCTTAGTAGAATACGTGCTTTACTCCAGTACATATAGAATTAGAAAAACCACAGTGCACATGACTTTCTGGCTCAGGAAACTAATTTTTAATTTGAACTTTTATAATTTTCTTAAAGTTTGGAATAATATTTTCTGTATACATGTTTTTTTACATCAAAATTAGCTAGAAGAATTAAAAGATAATTTCTACATAGTAGTCATTAACCTGCTTTATAAAATTTTTTAATTTTAAAAAGGTGGAAGTACAGGATTTAAGAAAAGACTTATTCTAAGTCTGTTAAAAAGTTTCATACTTTGATTTGGAGAACAGTTAATCAAACATTATTTGGTAATCATCAGGAAGAGAGGGAAATATAGAAATTTAGTCTTTATTTTCTATCAACCAATTTAAATCTGTTTATTCTCTGCAAACAATGGAATTTGAATAATTTACTTCTGTCATTTGAAAAATACAATATGATTTTACTATAAACACAGATTTTTTAATTTTTTATTTAAGCTCATAAGAAAATGTTTTTTAAAAGTAACCCCCATTTCCTATTTGATCTGAAACACATTTCTGGTAAGACCTATCTAACCCTTCCTTTCTAACATAGATAAGGATATCTAATATCTAATATCCTATATCTAATACCTAATATCTGATATCCTAAGATAAGGATCTCATCCAGCCACCTAAATTGCTGAGCTGGCAAGGAGAGCAGGACATGAGTTCAGTTTTAAGTAAGACAGGTGAGAGCATTGTATAAGTTCAAATTAGCAAGCAACATACAAATCAGATTTCACATGTTTTCATATGTATGGTGAATTGTGACATCAAGAATGGAGGAAAAATTTAATTAGATTATAAATAACCTGCCAATACTTAGCACACCTATAATAGGTTCTCAGTACATGTTTGTGATGAAGTATAGCAAATAGACTGGAACCATTGAAGACTGCAGGAAAGCACATCCTTTGGCAGAGTGATTTGGCTTCCATCTGCCTAAAAGAATTCTGGTGTTGGGGTTGGGATTGTGGCTCAGCGGCAGAGCGCTCGCCTCGCACGTGCGCGGCCCGGGTTCGATCCTCAGCACCATGTAAACATAAATGCATTGCATTGTGTACAACTAAAGTAAATAAATAAATATTTAAAAAAAAAAGAATTCTGGTGTTGTGAATTAGTGGATTAGTAGAATTGATATCTTTTTAATTAATTTATTTTTTATTCTAAGTTGTTATAAATGACAGCAGAATACATTACATTTCATATTATACTTATATAGCACATTTTTACATAACTCTGGTTGTATGCAAAGTTGAATTGACATCTTTTGGATATATAGCTTATATATTTAAATGTGTGTAGAGACTGATTTCCTCTTATATATTTAAATGTGTGTAGAGACTGATTTCCTCTTCTGTGGTGGAGTATTCTTTCATTTATGAGCTCCTTGTTGATGTAATTGGAGAAGCTCTTTAAGAAAGCAGAAGTTGGGCGGACACCTGTAATCCCAGCATCTTGGGAGGTTGAGATAGGAGGATTGAAAGTTTAAAGCCAGCCCCAGCAATGGTGAGGCACTAAGCAATTCAGTGAGACCCTGTCTCTAAATAAATTTACAAAATAGGGCTGGGAATGTGGCTCAGTGGTTGAGTGCCCCAGAGTTTAATCTCAGGTAGGCCCCTTCTCCCCACCCCCGCCCCCCAAAAGAAAAAGACAGCAGAGCCCCTTACTTATCTGTTACAGCCAAGACATTCTAGAGGCCATTTTATCTTTTCATAGTCACGTGTCATCTGTCAGTGAGCTACAATACAGACTTGCATACAGATACAACTTTGGTGAACTTGTATGGCAGCAGTATTTGGCTCTTGGCTTTCAAGTATTTGAACTACTTCAAAATGGTATGAATTTAGCCAGGTACTGTAGTGCATGTCTGTAATCCCAGCTACTTGGGAGATTGAGTCCAAGGAATTGCAGGTTCAAGGCCACCTGGGTAACTTAGCAAGACCCTGTCTCACAATGAAATATAAAAAATGCTGGGGATATAGCTAAGTGGTAGAGTGCTTGCCTCAGATGTGAGGCCTGGGATTAATCCTCAGTACCTAAGGGGGTACAGGGAATAAAAGGTAGGACTTTGCTTCCTGTGACAATAGTAACACAATTGAGTAAAATAGAGACAGTCCACTCCATTCTAGTACACTTTTAAATGGTATGTAGTAATGTGGGCTTGTTATTTTTTGTTAGAAATCTGTATGCATCTATTAATTAGGTTAGTGAAACCATCTTTAAAACTACAGAGACCAGTGTGGAGCACCATTCTTCTGGATTCTTTGATACCCTATAGTACCCGTTCATAATATTTCCAAACATTTATTAGGATAGACAAAATTAAATTGAAATAAAGAGCTTTTAAAAGGCATTTTCTTTTCATTCAGCAATTTTCTTTCTTAAAATGTATATTGAGAAACATTCACACATGCATTCAAAAAACTATGCAGAGGGATCCTTATTTATTGCAACACTGTTGACGACCCTCCCCTCCAAAAAAAAAAATCCATCAATAAAGGAGGAATAAATAAATTATGGTATTGCATATGTGGGATACTCTACAGCCATTGAAATTGAGTGGATTAATATTTGTTAACTTGGGGAAATATCCAAGGTATATTGTTTGTTGGGGTGGGTATTAAGTAGCATGTATAGTGTCAGCTACTTTGGGGTTAAACAAGGAAATATCTTGGTGTATTTGTATATGTATATATATGGGACAGAGAAAAGTCACCCAGAGTTGAGATAAAATTTTAATGATGATTATTCTAGAAGTTTTTGAATTTTTGCAGAAATGAGTTATTCTAGTAATCAGATAATACTGTTCTCTGCTTTTAAAGGAAATAAAATAGGTTATCATTCAGTATAAAAATAAAATTAAGAATAATTTTTACCCTATATTAACATATTTTTTTCCTTAGGACTCCCTAAGAAGTTGATTTTGTGAGAATTACTACTTTGACCTCTAAATTTAAATATTTTTTTAAAAAATGAGGATCAAAATAGTTTCTAATGTATGCAGTAAGGTTGTTGTGAGGATTAAATGAAATAATGCATATATAAAGCAACTGCTGCATAAATGACATGCAGTACTTGCTTAGCAGAATTAGTAGAATTAGACTCTCAAAGACAAAAGGAATTCTTTACATGTTCATCTTCTCTTCCTGCCTCCTTTCAAGGAAGAGGTTTATCTTTATTACCTCACCAAACATGTACAGGGTTGTTCCTGATTATTCAAATACTTTAAATAATTGTTTTCTCTCTGCATAATTTTTTTAAAGGAGTTTGTGCAGTTAATGGTCTGTTATATGTTGTTGGAGGGGATGATGGTTCCTGTAACTTGGCATCGGTAGAATATTATAACCCAACAACAGATAAATGGACAGTTGTGTCATCTTGTATGAGCACAGGGAGAAGTTATGCAGGTAATAATTGTCTCGTTTTCTTAGTCTTCTATTATAAAAAAGATGACATCATTATGATTAACAGGGTTTTCTTTTATAAGAAGAAAGTCTTTTCTCAATGTATATTTTATATCTTATTCTTAAAATAACTTATATTGGATGTGCAATTCTGAAATAATAGAGTACCAATATTCCTTTGTCATTCTATAGTCATTTAGTTAAAATCCCAAGTCTTTGCAGCACAGAACATATATTTTAATATGACCAAAATCTGTATGCAATGGTGACAAATACACTACGTGGCCAGGCCTTAATTTCTCAGATAGCCAATAAGTATGATCCCACAGGCGCACTGGTACACACCTGTAATCCCAGCTGCTTCGCAGGCTGAGGCAGGAGGATCTCAAGATCAAGGCCAGCCTGGGCAACTTAGACCTGACTCAAAATAAACAGGAAAAAGGGTTGGGGATGGAGCTCAGTGGTAAGAGTGTGTCTGGGTATGATTTCTGGTAACCCTCCCCACCAAAGGTCTGATCCCTACAACATCTTCCCATGGCCAGGCTACAAGAGATAGAATAGTTAAGCTGTGGAGTAATTTTTCTTTCTTAAACCATATCATTAATTGCATTATAAAATAAAATTTATCATTCTCTTAGTAAGAGAAATGAATATATATATGTATATATATGTATATATATATATATAAATGAAGTCTTTAAAAACGTATGTTGTATGTTAATTATTCTGATGACAGTGTTTAAATATTTGTATGTTTCTAGAATGTTTCTTTAACAAAATCGATCCAATAGTGGAGAAAAAAAGAAGTCTATACTAATTAATCATCACAGTTGTTTATGCATCGTCCAAAACAACACTTCATAGAAGAACTATTACAGTAGGATCCCAGAATAACATGACTCAATAATAGGTGAATTTTTTCAACAGTTTAATTGAGATATAACTGACATACAATAATGTATATTTAAATTTACAATTTGGTTACTTTCAACATATGTATACACCCATGAAACCATCACCATAATCAAGTTAATGAATGTATCCTCTCCTATTTTCTTTCTGCCTTATTGTGTAGTAGGTAAATTTTGGTATTTTCTAAATAAAGCTCTTTTCTCCAAATTGTATCTATAAATTCTAGTTATGGATTAAGAAGTCAGATGTAGTCCCAGTTCTTAACTAGAATTCACTGTCAATTTAGATTGAAATGATAGTAACACTAAACTGTAAGAAGGAGATTTTGAAGCATCATGTTTGTTCAGTCCCTGTGGCTTTGGTAATGTAGAATTCAGTTTTTTCGTAGAGTTACAGAATGCTGCCTGTGATGTCTGTTTTATTTCTTCATTTCTTTGCTCAGGGGTCACAGTTATTGATAAACCATTATGAGCCTGAAGGACATTTTCGGCATATTTACACACGAGAAACAGGCTTCAACAAGTATTTCTGAAGTGACTGAGAATCTAGCACTTCTCCACTTGTAGCTGCACTTTAAGTCTCAGCAGAAGATAAGATCATCTGCCTTTATAGGCCTCGGATACTGAAGATTATTTTTGGTAGAAGCACCGTGTAGGCTTTTTCTGCAATGAGCAGCAGCTGACTGAATTTTAATAAGAAACCTGGACTGCAGTACTTACTCTGTAGTCTTTAGCTAACAGTTGCTTTCATAAAGACTAGTTCTCATGAGCCTGGAATGACTATGGATTATTTTGTGAAGGAGGATGAAGTTAATGTGTGTTCTTGTAAAATTAAGTTTTATCTTTATTCCTTCTCCTAAAAATCTGTATACCCAGGAACTGAAAAATCTTTGAACAGGTATTAAAATCTGCGTAAGTATACAAAGTGATTGAGGGATAAAACTATTTGCTTTTATAAATATCTTTGATTACATGAATATAATAAATTGTGTGCATATAAATGTGTGTCTATATGCTTTCCTTTAAATGTTTGAAAAGATGTTTGAAACTTGATTATACTATTTATAATTGGCACAGTACTTTGAATTATGCCAGTACTACATTGTAAAACAGAGTTGTATTTTTTGATATTTAACAATGCTTAACACTTTAAAATGCCACTTCTGAGGAATGAACATGGTGTAACACACTTGAATATGTGTGATGCCAAACTTTTTAAAATAAAGTATAAATTATGCTTATTTATTATTTTCTTTAGTTTAATCTTGGTCATGTTTTGGTGTGTATTTTTAAATTTTTTTTTAAAGTAACACTTTGGCATGAACATAACTGCAGGTTTTGATGAATATAATGAATGTATGGAATTCAACTGAATTTGCATGGTCTTAAGACTTTTTCTGTGTGTATAAATTTAGCTGCTATTAACAGAAGAGAGAGCTTTCTGTGAGTAGCCATGTGCTTTGATCAGATACAGTTTTTCTGAGATCTTCAATTAATCTCACTTTAAAGATGACCAAAACATGTCTTTCTTGAATTATCTTTGAATAAAAGTTTGTATATTATTTGTTTTACAATGTCCTTGATTTTTATTTAATTTGATACTAAGAAAGTTGCTTGTTGAAGTTTTTTGTCCTTTTGTGAAATTTGCATTTCCCAACTTCACAAACCTGTATTTTAAAATTTCTTGCCAAAGTAGCCTGTAACGTAATGCTATTAAGTTAGTAAGTGATGGCACTGACAGTGATTCATTGAGAACAAGTATCCATAATCATCACGGAAAGTCTCTGGAGGATCAGTAAAATTTAAGCTTCATAAATTTCTCTGTCCCTCACAGTAAGCAGGACACCAGATAAAGATAAAGCAAGTAGCACTGGATAAAAAGAAGATCAAAATACCTTCTCTGAAGCCGGGCGCGGTGGCGCATGCCTGTAATCCCAGCACTTTGGGAGGCTGAGGCAGGAGGATCACGAGTTCAAAGCCAGCCTCAGCAATGGCGAGGCACTTAGCAACACAGTGAGACCCTGTCTCTAAATAAAATACAAAAAAGGGCTGGGGATGTGACCCAGTGGACGAGTGCCCCTGAGTTCAATCCCTGGTACCACAAAAACAAAACAAAACAAAACAAAAAAAAAAAAACTTCTTTGAAGAAGGTATTATGTAAGAATACTTAAGAAACTAAGAAATATATAAAAAATTATGGAAATGGGAATGGGATCTTGGGGTTAGACAGCTGTGGTACCAGAGTGGGAAGGAAAAGAGGTGAGAGAAGACTGTGAACATTTCTCATGAGAGCTGCTTGAAAAGTTAATATGAATAAAGCATCATACATAAATAGAACAACAACCAGTTGAACAGAGGAAGGAAGGGAATAGTGGAAGGGAGAAGGGGAGAGAAAGAAGATGCACCAGGGACTGAAATGCAGCAAATGTATGATTATGTGAAAATGAACCCAACTATTATATATGAGCAAAATGCACTACTAAAAGCATTTAAAAATAAATTTTATATAACTATATTGCACTAATAAAAGCTTTTTTAAAAAAGGTTAGTATGTGCTGTTGCCAAAACAGTTGGTAATCATGAGGAAAGATAGGATTTTTATTTAGTTAATATATTCTTCAAATCTATTTTTTAATTAAAATTATTTATTCTAATTTGTTATACATGCTTGCAGAATGCAATTCATTTCATATTACATATGTAGAGCACAATTTTTCAAGTCACTGGTTCTACACGAAGTATTTTCACACCATTCGTGTCTTCATATATGTACTTAGGGTAATGATGTCTTACTCATTCCACCGTCATTCCTATCCCCTTGCCTCTCCTTTTCCCTCCCTCCCCTTTAATCTATTTAAAGTTCCTTCATTCCTCTCATTCCCCCTCTCTCACCATTATGAGTCAGTATCCTCATAACAAAGAAATCATTTGGCCTTTGGTTTTTTGGGATTGGCTAACTTCACTTAGGATTATTTTCTCCAACTTCATCCATTTACCTGCAAATGCCATGATTTTATTCTCTTTTAGTTCTGAGTAGTGTTCCATTGTGTTTGTTTCCCTATCCATTCATCTACTGAAGGGCATTGGGGCTGGTTCCACAATTTAGCTGTTGTGGATTGTGCTGCTATAAACATTGATGTGGCTGTGTCCCTGTAGAATACTGTTTTTAAGTCCTTTGGGTAGAGACCAAGGAGTGGGATAACTGGGTCAAATGGTGGTTCCATTCTCAGTTTTCCAAGGAATCTCCATATTGCTTTCCAGATTAGCTGCACCATTTTGCAGTCCCACTAGCAATGTATGAGTGTGCCTTTTTCCCCACATCCTTGCCAACACCTATTGTTGTTTGTAAATACTTGGTTGAACCTTCTATTATAAATGAAAATATAAAGAATTTAACCAGAGAAGGCCTGTGTTCACTTTGAAAACATCAATTTCTGCATTAGTATGGCCTCCTGGCAGGCCTGTTGTCAATAAACATGCTATAGGTCTAATAAATTTGGAGTTCTGTTAGATGTTTCTGACGACAGAACCAAGAAAAGTGTGAGGACATTATCCTTCCTAATCATTTCTTATAAAAATGTAGGAAAAAAACCCAACAACTCAGTTTCTCCTACTGTACTCTCACAATGTAGAACATTTCTGTGACCATGTGGAGTTTTCCCCATACCAATTGATTCTCCGGTGGACATCCTAAAACTTACTTCTTACAGCATCTACCTGGAGACCTACTTGGAGATATTGTCAGATCCCACAGGTTGAGGCTGCAATCCTAGAAGACTGCCCCCACTTCAGATGCTCATCCCAGGTCTGAGCCACTAGTACTTAATAACCAACTGGTTACAAACCAGGATTCCCATGACATCCTCCTTGGTTAGATTAATTTGGTAAAATAGCTCACAGAACTCAGGGAAACACATTTACTTGTTCAAACGTATTATAAAGGATACAGATTAAGAGAAAGGGCAAGATGCAGGGGGAGGGGGGTGCAAAGCTTGGAGCTTTCTTGCCCTCCTTGGGCCCACTGCCCTCTCAGCACCTCTGTGTTTACAACCAGGGAGATTATCAAACCTCGTTCTTGAATTTTAACAGAGCTTGCTCTCCAGCCCTGATCCCTTCCCAAAGGTTGGTGGGTGGGGCTGAAAGTTTCAATCCTTTAATTCTCTAATCAACTGTTCTTTCTGGTGACTGGCACCATTCTGAGGATATCTAGGGATCCCACCTTAAGTCATCTCAGCATAAACTCAGGTGTGATCATTATGCTACTTATTCATTATTCATAATTATTAATAATATTATTCATTGAATAAAAATAGCAAGACATTATCACTCAGGAAATCCCAAGGGCTTTAGGGGTGCTGTGACAGGAACAGGACAAAGACCAAGCATATTTCATATCACACTTCTAAACACTAATGTTCCATGAAACCATGAGTCTGAATTAAAGATTTATTTTAAAAAATTAAAAGTTTTTCTTAAAATATAATCTATGAGGATAATAATGAAGTCTTAGCTACTTATGTCTAACACCTCTGTCTTGATTTTCTCTTTGAAGTATATTAGTTTGCAAAAGTTTGTCAGTAGCTGGTTTGTAACAATGATTTCAAATGCCTTTAAACATACATCCCTTCCCCAGACCAATGTTTGTCTTTCCAGTTTGAAACATCTTGTGGAATTTTTGTTTTGTCTTGTTTGTTTCTCTAATGAACAGAGAAGTGCTCCCAGCTTGTTCTGTTGTATGAAAAAAGAGGTCAGAAGTTAAATCAGAAGTTATCTTAGAAACCTTACCAAGAAAGCAGCCCCAGGTTTGAGCATAGTTCAAGGCTGGCTCAGTGTTCCTAGCCCCAGGTTTGAGCAGAGTTCAAGACTGATTAGTTTACCTGAGCTGTGAAGTAGTGCTGCCACCTACTTGGCTTGATCTGTTTTGTTGGCTGTTGTGATGGCTAGGGTTAAGAATGCTTCCAGAAGACTCAGCTCTCCCTGTACTTGAAGACTTGTAGGTGATTTCTAGTACTTATTACCTCCTCACTGTCCCTTACAGCATGAGGGCCCTAGTATTTGTAATCTCAACCACTGTTGAGTTAGGGGCACAGTGTAGCATAACATTACACAGCAATGTGCGAAGGCTGCCTTATTTCAGCTTGGTCTTAGGCAAGTTGCTTTCTACTGACTTAAATGGCTGCCAGTGCCTTATTTTGGAGAGGAAGCTGTGTGGGAGAGTGGAACCATACTTTTTTTTTTTCTTTTTTGGTACTGGGGATTGAACTCAAAGGCACTTGACCACTGGGCCACATCCCCAGCCCTTTTTTGTATTTTATTTAGAGACAGGGTCTCACTGAGTTGCTAAGTGCCTCGCCATTGCTGAGGCTGGCTTTGAACTCGTGATCCTCCTGCCTCAGCCTCCCAAAGTGCTGGGATTACAGGCGTGCGCCACCGCGCCCGGCTGGAACCATACTTTTGAGTCAAGATTTTGAGATTCTAATTCTGGGCTTCACCACTCTAATGAAAAATGCAGTGTGGTGCATTGGAAAGCTCATGGGCATAGAAATCAGATGGCTCTGGGTTTGCGTTCCCCTGTGTCAGCTGCTGACTTTGAACACATTCTTAACCTCTGATCCTATTTTTGTCATTGCTAAAATGACAACAGTAGTATTATGTCACTTACAAAGTTATTGTGGGATTTGACAAAAATATGCATATTGTACTTGAAGCAGGGCCCTCAGTAAGTTGCAACTGATACTACTGTTCTCTGAGCTTATCTTTTCTTCAATGTAGGGAAATAAGTGAGTTAAGCTACCATATTTGAATTTTCTTTCAACTTTAAATCTTCAGTGTTTAAAATAATTTAACTCTTCTACACATATACATCTCTGCTCTTATTTAGAAAACGTATCTTCTGTGGCAGAATTCTAAATCAGAACTAATAACCAACATTTACTGAGCACTTTTTGTTTTTGGCTTTTTTGGTTCTGGGTAGGGATTGAACCCTACCTTGTACATGCTAGGCAAGTATTCTACCATTCAAATATACTCCCGAGCCCTTGTATGTGATACTGAGCACTTTCTGTATACCAGATACTGCACTTGCTAATAAATGACAAGCCTGGTAAGTCTGACCCCATTGTGTATGTTGTTACTCTTGCTTGACAGGGCAGCAGGTTTGGGCAGAGAGAAAAATTGGACTACAGTGCAATTACACAAATTTGGCCAATAAGTGGGGGAGTTCTGGAGCTGGAATGGCCAAGTAAAGCAGTCTTAAATTTGGGTGAAGGATTGAACTTTTATGCCTCTGCATCAATCAACACTGTACTCAGGCAGCCCACTGTGTGCTCTGGGATGCAGGTGGGGGTGGCTCTGGCAATACTCTGGAGGTGTGCTGCTTAAGTGCTGAAGGAGGGTTCTGGGTGGGGCACCCAGTATGCTCTACAGGACATGACTCACCTTCCCTGGGCATTCTAAAGCCAGGTGGTCTTTGACCACCCAAGGGACAGATCCCATTTCTTTCCCTTTGGTATGACCCCTGCCGATAATTTACAAAGAATGTGTGCACCAAACACATGGAATAGTTAAATCTCAAGGACATGGTACCTAAGTTGATAAGGGAGGGGAAAGGATGCTGATTATTCCAGGAGGAAGACTGGTCTGTTTAAAAGCAAGGAAAGTAATGATAGCAAGAAACTTAAGAAACTACAGAAAGGGCCTTTACACGATATACATGTATATTAAAACATCGCATGCTGTATTTACAATTTTCATGTTTAATTATACCTTACGTTGAAAAAAAAAGGGATTCCACTGGCTCAAATGGTACAGTTATGCAATTTAATTTGTGTATTTTTATTTTAAAAAAATATTTATTTACTTGTGTTAGTTGTACACAATGCCTTTATTCTTACATGGTGCCAAGGATCAAACCCGGGCTGCACACGTGCTAGGCGAGCGCTCCACCGCTGAGCCACAACCCCAGCCCTAATTTGTGTATTTTTAAATGCACCTATTCCTTAAGTAAAAGCTTAGGTTCTATATACATGTATTATCACATCTACACACAGGCTTATTACACAACAGTACACAGTGTGAGAAAATGGTATGAAATATGCCTAGAGCTGAAGACAAAGTATGTTAAGCCCCAATCCACCTCTTCCTCAGGCCATCATAGTTCTGGGAAGGAATTGCAATGTCCACATATGGGCTCTCTCAGCTCACTTTCTGGGTTAGGTCAAGGCTTCAAAAACCCAGGTAATTGCCATCTCCTTTGATGTAGAATTTTTTTTCCCCCCTAAATCTTTCTGAGCCTCTGTTTTCTCATCTGTAACATGGGGATAATGGCGACTACCTATCTGGGTTGTTGCAGGATTTACATTGCATTTGAAATTCTCTAGCTGGTACAGGGATTTATTAAGGGATACCTGGGGCTGGGAAACAAGGTGGAAAAATCAAATCCAGTCACTAGTTGTGACTTACATTACCTAACCTCTGATCCTTATTTTGTCATCACTAAAATGACAACAGCAGTGTTATGTCACTGTTATCGTATCGTTAAGAAAGGATGCACGTTAATGTGCTCGAAACAGAAGACCTTCAATAAGGTAACAGCTATTGTTGCTGGTGACCGAGGAAGGCGACAGCGTTTGTAAACAAGAACAGTCAAAACAATTTAAAAACTCCTTTGTACCGTTTTCTTCCCGGGTTTTGATGATGTAACCTTCCCGGGACAGTGGGCAGCGCTAGCGCAGGATAGGGACCCGCCAAGATTGCAGTTGCCAAGGCGACGCTGGTCGGCGAGCCGGGCAGAGTGCGTTCCCGCCTCCTCACGCTGTCAGGCGCTTCTGCGCTTCCCCGCCTCCAGGCGCGCTGCGGCACAGACCACTGGCTGGACGCCCGGGTCTCACTATCCTCACTCCATCCGCAGAGCCAATGGCTGGAACCGCCAGGGATTCGTTGGCTCGAGTCACACGCTGCCGGCAACAGCATTGACCAATCATCGCGCGGAGGAGGCGGGGCTAGATCTCTTGCAGGCCAATAACGACAGGAGGAACCGGCCTCGCCTTCTAGGCTCCACCCCCGAGCCAGGAGAGTTAGGTTCAGAGGCCGCAGCACCTGGCCAAGCGCGGGTGACGGTGGCCCGCAGTCTCTTCGCGAACCTCCAGGTAAGGTGGCCGGGAGAGTGGCTCGTTCGCAAGGAGCTGGGAGCGGGTCGGCTGCGACCCGGTGATCCCGAGATGGAGAGGAGCGGGGTCAGGTCGTGGATTCGCGCGCTGGGCAGGACGCTTCATCGGTACCGGTCACCGGTACCCACAGTATGTGGGGTTAGGAGCAGAGTGCTATGGAATCGCTGTGAAGGATTGTAAAGTGCATGGGAAAGCGGGTAGGTGCTGTTTGATTGGAAAGGAACAGGTGAAACCAGTTGAGATTCTCAAGTGGTGGAACTGGGCGGAGCATGTTTCTTGCATTTTTGAAGAGTTTACAGTCATCGGGAGACCGGGCACAGTAAAAGGTAGCTGAAGCACTGAGTTATAAGAGTGTTGAAACTTACAAAAACAGCACTACAGGAGAAATAAGATGTGTTGTTTATGCTTTGCGGCTGGTGGGACTGGGAAGGGCGTCTGAGAGGTTACTGATGGATAAGTGAATGCTGTTTCTTTGGGTATGGAAGGAAGAAACTCAAAAACTTGTAGTGCTCAAATATTATATGAAGTGTAGGATCGTGAGAATGGGAGAGATGAAGAGCAGAGAGGTCTGACTGGGCCGCTCTTGTGCTCCTCAAAGGGCTTAGTGTTTATCAGTGGGGAATCTGCCCTCTTGAACCTTGTGTGTTTTAACCCCGTTTAGATAGATCCTGGCATTAGTTTAAAAAGGTCAAGCCCAGAGACAGAGCATCTCCAAAACATGAGGGCGTGGGTACAATCAGGGTTTCATTATAGTAAAGTGCCACAGGACAGACACTGGCTGACAGCTAAACTTGAAGGTTTCTCAGAGAATCAACAATAACTATTTTATTTTTCCCCCTGAGAATCTAATCAGCCTGCTCCAGAGGAGCTTTCAGTTAAGCAGGTTGCCCAAGGATGAAAAAACAGAAAAGTCATTCTTGTAAAACCTTGTTTCCCTTCTCCTCTTTAATTTCTGTTTTTTTGCCTTTGTTCAGCTGAGAGCAAGGTATCTTTTTTCCTCTCTTGTTTATAGAGGGTAAACTCTTGAATGTTAATTGAACCAAGTGTCTCATCACTGTTGAGAGCTGGAAGACTTAGTCCAGGCAGCCCGGTGTGAGAGATTTAGAATCTTCTTTGAGATGATTTAGTAGGTGGAGTTGTGATTCACTCAGGCATTTAAGGAAGTAGAATATTTGGGAGGGGTGGTGAAGTAGTTGCTGAACTTTCCTATGTTGAGTTTAACAGTGCCTCAGAACTGTCTTAGGTGGAGATGGCCAGTAAGTAGTCTTTTGGGTAATCAGAACCTAGAGTTTTGGGGAGAGAATTAGAGCTAGAGATTGCAGTTATCAGTGTATCTTTTTAAACAGAAAATAGTTTGCCCATGGTAAGCTTGAATAGTTGGGAGTAAGGAAGGCATCACTTGGAAACTTACACTGGGCAACTTTTCCAGCTTCATCTCTCAAGTCTTCCTTCCGCAGAAGCTATGCCATACACATGAAGTCAGAAAGCACTCATATCCTGTTGTTGTTTTTAATATTTATTTTTTTAGTTTTAGGTGGACACAACATATTTTATTTTTTATGTGGTGCTGAGGATTAAAACAGTGCATGCTAGGCCAGCACTCTTAACACTGAGTGAGCTACAACCCCAGCCCATCCTGTTGAGTCTTTTGATCTGCTGCTTCCTCTACTTAAAACATCTCCTTTACCCTCTACCCCACCTTTCTGTTTTAATCTGGTCACTTCCTTCTCATGTTCCATATCTCAGTTTAGAGAGCACCTTTCTCCAGAAACTTACTTGCTTCTCTGTGTCCTCATAGCACTCTGTATTCTCCCCTGTATTGTTCTTATCACATCATTTTATGATGGTTTGGTTACTTCTTTGTATTCCTGACTAGATTTTGTGTTTTGCGAAGTCAGGGGTGAGGGCAGTAACTAGCCCAGTGACTGCACATAGTAAGCACAAACTGAGTATCAGGGTGAATACATGTGAATCCCAAGAACTGAGGGAGAATTAAAGAATAGAAATATGAAATCTTCCAGTTTGGTTAAGTACAATAAACTGCAAAGATTGCTTGTTGGATTGGCAGCGAGGAGATCCTATTGATTTTCATTAGAATAACTCAGTGTAGTGATGAGGATAGAAACTAGCTGGGTAAGGTGGCACACACCTGTAATCCCAGCTACTCAGGAGGCTAAAGCAAGAGCATCCTGAGTTTGAGGCCAGTCTGGGCAACTTAGTGAGACCCTGTCTCAAAATTCTAATTAGTTCAGTGGTAGGACACTTGGCTGTCATGCATGAGGCCCTGGGATTGATCCCTAGTGCTGTAAAAAAAGAGAGAGAGAGAGAGAGAGAAAGATTGCAGTTTGCTAGGAACTAAATGGGAAATGAGAAAATGAAGACAGCTCATGTAGAATACTTGGTTCAGGAGGCTATAGTAAACTATAGGAAGGATGTCCATTTTATTTATTGTGTGCTTTATTATTTAACAGTATAGCATAACGGATCAGTGCAAGGTTTCCTCCATTTAATATTTATGTAAGTTCTTTAAGATTTCTAAATCTCATTTTTCATTTACAAAGTGAAGATGACAAAAGTATCTACTTCATGAAGGTGTAGTAAGGATTAAAGTTAAAATGTATAAAGCATGTAGCACTCTTAGAACACAGATTATGGAACATAGAAAGTGCTCATTAATTGTTAGCTTCTTGTAGCCACTGTGTGCCTGGTCCTATGCAAAGCACTTTACATGTATTATTTCTTGGACTTGCTGAAAGAATTATTATTATTTATTTTTGTAGATGATAAAACTTGGGCTCAGAGAGGTTACCTAACTTTTTCAAGGTCACGCTGCTAGTAAGGTATTGTTTCAGCATTGCTGAGTTTGGCAGTGACCTCAAGAAAAATGAAGATTGGGATGATTGTCTTATTTTGCAACTTCAGAGGACATTGAAGAACTTCTTAGTGTGGGTGGATTGCTGAGTGCCAGAAGTCCAGTGCCAGCGTGGGCAACAGACAGTTCAAGCTTGAGGTCCAGCTCTCCTTTTAGAAAGAGGCCATGAATTCAAAAAGAGAAATGCAACAGTGGCCTGGGAGAGGTGAAAGAGGTTGAGAAAGCTTTTCTCAAGAAAGGAAGACTTGAGGGAATAGGCTCAGCAAAGAGGACATACAAAAGATGAGAATAAGGATGGAAAGTGAATTCAGAGATCTGAAGAAGTTAGCTATGCTTTCTCATATCCCCTATGTGGAATGGGATAAAAGATCAGAGTTCAAAACATTTGAAGCACTATTAAGAACTTTTCCATGGCTTTAAAATTATTATTGATATTAATCAGACTGGGGATCAAACCCAGGGATGCTTTACCACTTAGCTACAATCCCAGCTCAATCTTGGGATTCTCCTGCCTGAAACTCCCAAGTCCTTGGGATTTCAGGTGTGTGCCACTGCACTGACAAAATATTTATTTTTTGAGTGGACTGTCACAGTTCATAAATTAGGTACAGCAGTGAACATTTTCCGGAAGGTGACATTCTTAATAAGGTTTGTTGTGTGTGTGATTCTGGGAATTAAACCTAGGGACCTTGGTACTGCTTCAGCCGCCTGCCGCCGCCCCCCCCCCCCCTGAAATTTGATCCTCTTGGCTTTAGCCTCCAGAGTAGCTAGGATTACTGGTGTGTGTGTCACCATTTTCTGGCTGATTCTTTTTCATTGGTAACCTACGAAACTAATATTTGTCATGTATAATACAACATGATTGTTTTAAAGATGTAAATTGTACAGAAGGTAATGGAAAGTAAGATTTTCCTCTCTTTCATAACACTCCACCCCCTAGAAAGACACACACACACTACACTACACTTAATATAATCTCTTTTCATAGATTACCACTCCAAATTGTCCCCTTTGTCTTTTTTATTTTTAATATTTAGTTATTTGCTTTAGTTGTACACAATGCATTTATTTGTACGTGGTGCTGAGGATCGAACCCGGGCCGCGCACGTGCTAGGTGAGCACTCTACCGCTGAGCCACAACCCCAGCCCTCCCTTTGTCTCTGTGTACGTTTTTTTTTATTTGTGTGTTTTTCTGTGCACAAGCATGAGAGTGCTTAGATAAAATACCCTTTTTGCAAAAGTCTAAGTGGTGCTATTGGCTATACATATTCTGCATCTTGCTATTGGGGTTAATGCCTTATTTTAGACATCTTTCCTCATTCCTTTAAATTACTGTATACTTGTTTATGGAAGTAGTTGACAATTTATTTAACTCATCTTTCATTAATTGACATTTCTTTTTCCTCTTTGTTCTTCTTATTGGAAGCAGTGTTTCCTTCCATTTTAGCATATCTGTCTTTTACATTCGATTGAGCAAATTGCTTGGTCAAAGGATAGAGTCATTTTTGGATTGTGATAGATACTGCTGACTTTTCCTCAGATGATTAACTGGTTTACCACCACCACCACCACCAATGTGTGATGATGCCTGCTTCTTTATCAGCGCTGGGCAATGGGCAGTGGACACTATTAAGCTTTTAAAGATTGCTACTTAATCAAAATTTATTTTTATTTGGGGATGCTTTTCTCATTTGAGTCAAGGTAAATTTCTTGTATGTTTAGTGACCATTTGCCTTTATTCTGTAAACTGCCTGTGACAGACCTTTGTCATTTTCTATTGGGTTTTTAGTGTCTCTCTCTCTCTCTTTCTCTCTCTGTCTTTCCCATGATGCTGGAGAGATTTTTAGTCTTGTTCTAAAGTACACTTTGTAGCCCTTTAGCTTGTATTGGAAATAGTTTTCTGAGTTTGTCCTTTGATCTCTGATTTTGGTTATGAGGATCTTTTTATTCCCCAGTCAGAAGTATTTAATTTTTATGTAGTCATATTGCCCTCTCCCCATCTTATTTTGAGACAGGGTCCTGCTAAGTTGCCCGGCCTGGCCTTGAACTTGAGATCCTACTGCCTTAGCTTCCCAAGTAGCTGGGATTACTGGCACAGGAGTGCCACCCTGCTCAACTCAGTCGATTTTTTTTTTTTTTTTTAAATCATATGTTTAGAATCTGAGAAATTGCTATTTGTTTAATAATCATCCTTTGTATAACTCTCAGAAAGTACATTTAAAAAACTTTTTTAGAATTTCATTATTGAGCTTATTTTGTTCACTTGTTACAGAATTATAAGGCTGCAGTGCAGAGATTTGAAAAATGGCAACAAATGAAAGTGTCAGCATCTTTAGTTCAGCATCACTGGCTGTGGAGTATGTAGATTCACTTCTACCTGAGAATCCTCTACAAGAACCATTTAAAAATGCTTGGAACTACATGTTGAATAATTATACAAAGTTCCAGATTGCAACATGGGGATCCCTTATAGTTCATGAAGCCCTTTATTTCTTGTTCTGCTTACCTGGATTTTTATTTCAATTTATACCTTACATGAGAAAGTACAAAATTCAAAAGGTAAGTATGAAGGTCTAAAGTATTATAATTAGTATTGGTGAATATTATTAAAGTAAATATAGTTTTGTTTTGAAAAATTCTATCAAGTAGTACTATCCAGTAGAAATATAGTGAAGCCACGTGTGATTAAAATTTTTTTTTTTTTGGTACCGGGGATTGAACTCAGCGGCACTCGACCACTGGGCCACATCCCCAGCCCTTTTTTGTATTTTATTAGAGACAGGGTCTCACTGAGTTGCTAAGTGCCTTGCCATTGCTGAGGCTGGCTTTGAACTCGCGATCCTCCTGACTCAGCCTCCCAAAGTGCTGGGATTACAGGTGTGCGCCACCGCGCCCGGCTGATTAAAATTTTTAATACAATAAATCTAAATTATCATCTCTCCAAGCAATCAAAATAAAAACATGCTTAATGAAATATGTTCCTACTTCATAAGTTTTGAAATTCAGCATGTACTTTGTACTTATTTTAACCCATCTCAATTTAAAGTGTTCAGTAGTCACATTGTTAGTTGATACTATATTGGCTATCACCACCTTAGATCGTTATTGATAATATTTCAGGGATTGTTTGTTAAATTGGGCTTTAAGTAGATGGGATATTTGTCTAATTTGGGCTTATAACATTTCATTTTTAAACTGGCTGGACAGCTAGTGTAGTAGAGTATGTACTTAGTTTGTGTAAAACACACATACACACACATAGAGCTAGCTAGGTAAGAAAGGTATAGGCATTTGTTGATATTATCTTTCAGTTAACACATGTGTTTGCTAGTTAGAAGAAATATTATGGGAATGAAAAAGTAGGCCTTGTAGAATCTTTCTTTCAGAAAATCATACAGTTTAATAATTCTCCAAAAGTTTTTCTCAAAGATATGTGTGCTAAAACCTTCTGAAGTTTGTGGTCCTAAAAAGGTATTCCTCCTTGTTAGAGTGCAGTGAAGAGATATCTTCTTGACAAAAATAGAAAAAATAGGGCTGGGGCTGGGGCACACTTGCCTGGCATGTGTGAGGCACTGGGTTCGATTCTCAGCACCACATATAAATAAATAAAATAAAGGTCTACCAACAACTAAAAAGAAAATTTAAAAAAATAGAAAAAAATTTTAAAATATAGTAAGCTTTAATATTGCCATAGGCATGAATTTTTTATTGTTAATCATCTTTCTAATTAATATAAACGAAACAGTATAGCATTATGGTTTTATTTACTATAATTGATTAAACATTTTAGTTTTTATAGCTACCTGGGCATCAGCTTCTATCCAGGACAGTAGAAGCGCCATTGCCACCCCAAGCCTGCATCTTCAGTTTATTTTGTCCTTAATCACAGACTGAAGTTTTAGAGCAGTGGAGCCAAATAATGCTCAGAGCAGAAATACAATTGTAAATTATTTTGAATAATTCTCTCATTGTTGAGGAAGTGAGCATCCCAGGTTAGTTAACTGGTTAGTTGCAAACTGGTATTAGAGCCCAGGTCTCTGGATTAAATTGTAGATAAAGATTTTTCCTTTTTTGTTGGAAAGATATCTCTTAGATTTCAAAAACAACTGGATCAAGGGACCTCGATTTCTGCTGCTAATAACTGTGTAGTCCTAGTCAAGATGGTTGACCTCTTTTGGGACTCTGATGAACAGTAGTACCCATATTTTGGATATTGTGGGGAGATGGTGGTTAAGAGTTTTTCATTGGCAGATTTCTTAATTTTTCTATCTATCTGTGTGTGTGCGTGTGTGTGTGGTTCTAGGGATTGAATCCAGGGCCTTGTGCATGCAAGGCAAGCAAGGCAAGCAAGGCAAGCACTCTACTAACTGAGCTATATCCCCAGCCCAGATTTCTTAATTTTTAAGTGTGAATGTTTAAAGCAAAGTGACAACTAATATTTGTAATCACCATCTTTTTATAAAACCAAAAGTACTTTTTCTTATCTACAAGCAGCCCTTTAAATGAATAGATTGTTTTTGATAATAACTTCCTAAGCAAGTTGGCATCCTTATGAGTTTTTCTGAACATCTCATTACATTGATCTCATTTTTCCTCTTTATTTAAATCTGTGAACTTCAACTTCAGGGAACATCTCTGAAGTTCTTCCAACTCAGAGTTGAATATAATTCTGCCATTGTATGTGAACAAAAAGTACTTATTTCCTGGGATAAATACTGGCAGATGCTGGGTGCATCAGTTTGCCTGAGTAATAAAGCTTCTGATGCTGTGTGTACAGATGCATCAGTTGGGATCACCCAGCTGTAATGACTTATTTCTTTGAAACTTCTGGCAAAATAACTGCATAATATCTTGGCAGCAGACTGGACAATTAATTCATTCTACAGTACTTCTTTGGTTTGTTTCACATCAATATGACTATTAACAATTCTTTTTTACCTATTTAAAGTCGTGATAGTAATTGTCAAGAATTTAGAAGGAAGGATGTTGTGATGCCAAAGCCTTAGCTACTATAACATAAAAGTCACATAAACTAGGGCTGGGGTTATGGCTCAGCAGTAGAGCGCTTGCCTAGCATATGTGAGGCCCTGGGATCAATCCTCAGCACCACATAAAAATAAGTAAATAAAATTAAGGTATTAAAAAAATATTCGCATAACTAAGAATTAAGGTCTGTTGAAAATATTAGAGAAATATTAGAAATTATTAGGAATTTTCTTCTATTTGTCAAGGTAAACTAGTGATTGCCGAGACTAATATTAAATATTGTGATTTTTCTGTTTAGGATAAACCAGAAACATTGGAAAACCAATGGAAATGCTTTAAAGTACTTCTTTTCAATCACTTTTGTATCCAGCTGCCTTTGATTTGTGGAACCTATTATTTTACAGAATATTTCAATATTCCTTATGATTGGGAAAGAATGCCAAGATGGTATGTCCATAAAAATTTGATATTTGTATCCATTTCTGGCTTATTATCTAATTAAATTATGCCTAATATTTATCTTTATTTGTTTAATGTTTCTTCTAAATATTGGAAATATATAAGTATTAGAAAAGTAAACAATTGAGCATCATTTTATTGGGTTTGTTGCTCAGTGGTAGAGCACTTGCCTAAGCATGTGTGAGGCACTGGGTTCAATCCTCAGCACCACATAAAAATAAATAAATAGATAAAGGTATTAAAAAAAAAACTTGCAGAAACTTAAGGTGTTCCCATGTTTTCTGTATTTTAATGTAATATTTTATTGAAAGATAAGTGTCAGGCATCAAAAGTTTCTGTAGCAGCCTTAATATAATTGTGTATAGACACACATGCTTATCTTAAGAAATTGCACATACATGTAAGTATAAAAATCAATGTAAGATGGGAGAATAGTTTGTGGTTTCTAAAATTGTGTCCATAGTCTATATGGCCACACACACGTATATAATCTAAATGTATTTGTGCTCAGATAATGTTTAAATTCAGCTATTTGTACCTGATATAACTGAATACAGGTATACCAGTGTATAGCCATACAGTCACCCCTCCAACCCCATGGATTCCTCATCTATGTATTCAACGAGCAGCAGATGCAAAAATAGTTTTAAAAAGAAAAATATTACATCTTTACTGAACATGTACATTCTTTCTTCTCATTCACTAAATGATACAGTATGACAATTATTTACATTATATTAGGTATCATAAGTAATCTAGAGATGATTTAAAAACCGGAGGATATGCATAGGTCATATTTGTAATACTACATCATTTTATGTAAGTGGGTTGAGCATCTGTGGATTGTGGTATCTGTGGGGTATACTGGACCCAGTTCTCCTGCAGACACTGAGAGATGACAGCTTTTTCCTACATTCATGGGTATTCATCATGTAAAAGAGGTCCTAAGTATTGTTCATGTGTATTATAAATTATATTTTTTGCCATTTCATTTCAATTAAGTTCTTTGGTAGGAAAGGTGATTTTACTATTATTAATCTGAGTTTTTAATTTTTTTTTTTTTTTTTTTAAATTTTGAAATGAGGTCCTGTTATGTTGTTCAGGCTGGCCTTGAACTCAGAATTCTCCTGCCTCAGCCTCCTTACTGGAATTACAGGTGCATGCCAACCAGGGGCGTTTTCCTGCTGAACTACATTCCCCCACTCCTTTTAATTTCTTATTTTGAAACAGGGTTTAAGTTTTGTAGGGTCTTGTTAAGTTGCTGTGCTGGCCTTGCACTTGGAGTTCTCCTGTCTCAGCCTCTCTAGTCACTGGGATTATAGGTGTGCACCACTATGCCTGATTAGTGGTCTTGAACTTATATTTCAGGTTATATCATATGGCTGTACCTAGCAGTTTTGAGAATTTATTGATCAATATGTATCCAATTATGTCAAACTGGTAGCTGAGCATTTGGTTTTTTATAATATCTCAAGTAGTGATTCCAAGTAGAAGTCTGGGTTGTTTGAGTTGTTTCATATTCATAATATTACAATATTTTCATCCCAAAGGTGTATGCTTTTGGCAAGATGCTTTGGCTGTGCAGTCATTGAGGATACTTGGCACTATTTCCTGCATAGACTTTTACACCATAAAAGAATATATAAATATATTCATAAAATTCATCATGAGTTTCAGGTATGTTACAATCATATTTAATGCTTTTTTCTATTAAAGGCAAAATATCTACTTTAATTGACTGAACTTTTCAAAAACTTTTTGTTGATGTTTTATTTCCTTTTCTTTTGCTGTGATTATTAAGCACATAACACATATACACACAAGCAATTTTTAAAATTTTCTTCAGTTTCTTAATTTCATGGTAAATTGAGACCTTAAGGAAAAACATTATATGAGAAAGTTTGGATTTTTATTGACACAGATACCTAGAAATTTGATAATGGATGTAGTAATGGTAGGGTCATTTAAATGAGACCCCCAAACGATAAATCTTTAATGTTTAAACTTCTAAAACAATTATTGATTTGGTTTTCACATAATTTTATCACACAGATGATTCCAACAGAAACAATTAAAAAAAATCCAAACTACTTTGCAATAACTTTGTCCGATTGGATTATAGTGGTCTGTCCTCATCCATAGGGTGCATTCCAACAGCCCCAGAGGATGCCATAGATGGGATACTATACTAAGTACCAAAGCAGTTACTAAGTGACTAACCTTCAGGTCAAACACACATGGACAAATGTATGGGATACATTGGACAAAAGAATGATTCAAGTCCTAGAAGGGATGAACCAACATTTCATCACACTACTCAGAATGGTGCACAATTTTAAGGATTTATGAATTGTTTATTTCTGGAATTTTCCATTTCATAATTTTTAAAAATTTTGACCTGGGATAACTGAAACCTCAAAAAACAAAACAGAGGGTAAGGAGGTACTGTTGGACATGGTTTGCTAAATCAGGCATCCCTTTCTTGGCAGAACAAATACAAATTCATAAATAAAAACTTAGAGACCAGGTAGGGTGGCACATACTTGTAATCCCAGCCACTTGGAGACCGAGGTAGAAGTATCATAAGTTTGAGGCCAGTCTCAGCAACTCAGTAAGACCCTGTCCGTGGTAGAGTGCCACTGGGTTCAATCCCTGCTACCAAAAAAAAAAAAAAAGTTTAAAGTCAGTTGTGTAATGCTATTATCTTAAACCATTAAAGGTAGTTTTTCAGATTTTTATATCCCTAGACCATTTGATTGGTAGAAACATAAAGATACTTATTATTTATATTTGTTGATAGATGTCATTAGTACATATAGAAACAATGTAATTTTATAAAACTATGAATAAATAGAATAATGTGTTAGGGTTTTCTAAGGGAGTGAAACCAATTACACACACACATGCATGCACAGAGATTTATTTTAAGGAATTGGCTTGTGGGATTGTTGGTCCCTGGCAAGTGTGAAATCTTGGCAGGGCAGGCTGTAGGCTGGATATTCAGGTAAGAATTGATGTTGCAATTTTGGGTCCAAATTCCACAGAGCAACAAAACTGGAAACTCAAAACAGGGTTTCTGTATTGTACTCCTGAGAATTCCTTCTTCCCCAGGAAACCAACCTTAGCTCCTAAGGCTTTCAACTGATTGGATGGAGCCTGCTTTCATTATAGAGTAATCTCTTACTCAAAGTCTGTTGACTTCAATATTAATCAAATCTAAATAATACCTTCGCAGCAAAATCATCACAGCAAAAACTAAGTGGTATTGGACCACACAATGAGCATTCTAGCCTAGCCAAGTTGACACATGAAGTTGTCCATCACATGTATTAATGAATTCTTGCACTGTTTGTTTAGGCTCCATTTGGAATGGAAGCTGAATATGCACATCCTTTGGAAACTTTAATTCTTGGAACTGGATTTTTCATTGGAATCATGCTTTTGTGTGATCATGTGATTCTACTTTGGGCATGGGTGACCATTCGCTTAATAGAAACTATTGATGTCCATAGGTGAGTTGTGGTTTCTTTGAGCAGAGATGTTGTTAAATATATTTATTTTTCACAATGATAAGATTATCTGTATTTCTAAGCAGACTAATAGAAGTTGATCTGTTGCATATTACTAATTATAAGAACATAATCATGTTCAAGTAATAGGGATGTTTTTATATCCCAATGTTACCTTTTTTTTAGTGGTAGTATGTTATTTAGGCAAAGCAATATTCAAGACCATCAATTTCTATATCCTGTAATAAACCTGAACCTAACTCTTGATTTGAATAAGTATGTTGAAACCTTTACCTTTCGCTGAATAAAGCTATTTCTAGCCTCTGCTCCTCAGCACTGAAAGCACAAGGTGAGAGTCCTGCTTGTAGTATAGACATATTTGGATGCTTCCTTTCTGAGGAAGACGTGATAAATTTTTCACATCGAATGTCATTTTAAATGCTTAATATCCTAATTTTTCACTATTTTAAAATTGTGTTCATTGCATTTTGACTTGGGACTTCAAACTATAACAGGGAATGCAGAATATCAAATTGTGAGAATTGTTTTTGAATGACTCAGGTGGCAAAATTAATGCTTCCAGACCTAGGCAGAGAATAGCTTCCAGTAGAAAAATTATTACCAATATCTCTGTCATTCTTTTTTTATTTTCTTACTCCCGTCTCCTTCCCGCTCTTCAGCCTCCTAAAGGGAGGGAGAATTTGTGGTGAGTCAGACTAGTATGACTGTAGATATCTCATTTTGTATATGTGGTGAGAAATAAAGGAGGGAGGATGCTATAAAGGGGGACTCTTTTTTAAATCATCTGTTCTTCTAACTATAGAAAGGCACATTAGTATCTTAATTAATTGTGGCACATTTAGTTTCAACTGACTCAGAAATCCAAAGAAGGTGCTTTAATACTTGATGTTAAATTTCACATAACTTTTCCTAAAAAATACATAGTAGTATGGGCTTTATTTGCACCAGTTATGAATTGTGGTGGAAAAAGCTCCTCTAAAACAAAGTAAAAATTCTTGGAAATCCCTCTCTAAAGATTCAACACTATAACTCCTCTCTTTCATCCTCTGATGTATAATATAGAATTTTCATAGATTATTTAACTTGTTTTTTTTTTTTTTTTTAATAGTGGTGAGGATAGAATCCAAGGGCCTCATGCTTGCTAGAAAGTGCTTTACCACTGAACTAGATCCCCATCCATTAAGTTTTTTGCTATTTTTGTTTTTTTTTTCCATTCAGTTTTTGCCTTTGCAAACATGTCACAAATTAAGTGATGTAGGCAAAGTGGAATGTTCCTTGAATTAGTTAATAAGCACATGACTTGATGAAAATGTCAGTTATTCGATATATTTTTTTTTCATTAACAATCTTTATCATTTTATTTCAGTGGTTACGATATTCCTCTGAACCCTTTAAACCTCATCCCTTTCTATGCTGGTTCTCGGCACCACGACTTCCACCACATGAACTTTGTTGGAAATTATGCTTCAACATTTACGTGGTGGGATAGGATTTTTGGAACAGACTCTCAATTTCATGCCTATTATGAAAAGAAGAAGATGGGGAAAAAGACTGAATAAATATCTCTTATACATATCCCTGAAGATTCACATTTTCCTGAATTGAAACTGGTAGCTAACATTGCTTCTGGGGAGCAGAAATAAGCATGTGTCTTGGCTGCTAAATGATAAAACAACATTAACAACCTTTAATTATCTTCCTGGTGGGAACTTTTTCTACTTTACATACAAGTTCTGTATATGTAGGAATAAATAAATATATATATATATTTAAGTACAATTTTCATGAGGAAGTTTTAAAGGCCATGTTGTTAACCTTACAAAAAAGTTTTCAGTAATGGAAGAAATGTCCCCGTCCCCCTCCCCCCCCGCCCCTTCCCCTGGTAATTCCAGAGACCTGAAGTTGACATTGGTCTTTGGGTCTTTAGGTCTTTTAGATATGTATTTGTCATTTTAGAAAATTCTTAATAATGGTCCTGGCCTTATATTTAACTTAAAACATTTATTATAGATTTTTGCCTAAAATTGAAATATCATGAATTAAACCACATCAGCTGATAACAGTGAGTGACGTATCCTGCCAAATCAGAAATGGCCAACATCAAGACCTTCTACTCTTATCTGGAACTGACCAGTTTGGGGTGATTCCTTCTTCTCTGAAGAGTCGTTATTTATTGCAGTGCGGTATTAGCATCTATAAATAGTGTTTCTGACTTCAGATATAAGTGGAATATTTTGGTCTAAAATTTTTTCAAAACTTGAATTTTTAAAAAAAATATTAAGGAGCTTTATTTCTGTTATTTACCCTTTCATTTTTGTTTATCAAGTTTTCATTAAGGATGTATCTTGAAATTTTGTGAACTGACTTGCTGTATTTGCACTTTGAGCTATTGAAATAAAAATGTGATTTTTGTCTGATTGGTTTCCAGTTTTTAACAATAACTGTCAACTTTTATTATAAGGAAAAGTACAGAAGTCATTAAATTATTGTTGTATAATAAAAGGACTAGTTCTATTTTCTGAAGTGCTTCACTTACTGTTTCCTGGCAGTTTCAATATGTTGTATCAGGATTATCTATCGTGGGAAATTCCATTGACCTAGCAAAGTGACAGATAATGAACTCTGTTGTGCTTAGAAAATGCACTATTCATGCAGATGGATGAATAAAGCTGAACTTTTGAGGACTAATAAAATCTCAAGATTCTAGATTCTCATGTATCAAATGGAGAGTTGAAAATTCTTCGTATATGTTGGTGGTTATAGTTACTATTTTTTAAACTGTAGTCATTTTCTAGGCCATGTTATATAATTTGTGCATGGTGCACATGCCCCTCTACTTGTATGTGCACATGTGTGCAAATTTGTGAGCTCTTCTCAAATAGCAATTTTGGGTCTGTGTTTAAATTGGTGCTGTTATAAGATTTTTTAAATCTGCCTTTCACCCCCAGTATAAATGCAACACAGACATCTGAATTAACAATAAACAGTGATTCACTTTCATCATTTGGGGAGAGAGTGACCCCTACTGCTAGAAATGGTGCTTAATATTTTTGAACAGCTGTGCTTTCCAGTTCATGGTTTTGTTCTTGCTGGGGATTGAACGAAGGCCTTGTGCAGGGCAAGCGTGCACACTAGCACTGAGCTACACCCCCAGCCCATTCTTCATACTTGTTAGTGCTTCTCAATCCCTTCTGTATACCTTGAACTGTTGTATGGGCTTTTAATGCATGTTCTCATTTAATCTCTTAGGTGCCATTTTCTCCAAAAGGTAGGAGAATTGGCTGAGAGGGCAAGGTCATAGGTCTTTTCTGACTTTAGAAGCTGCACTTGTGGCTATGTTCACACCAGAGTTGGGTAAAAATATCAGGATACTTTTTAAAAAATTTTTTCTTGTAGATGGACAGAATGTCTTTTTTTTTTTTTTTTTTTTTTTTGTACCAGGGAATGAACTCGGCGGCACTCGACCACTGAGCCACAACCCCAGCCCCTTTTTTGTATTTTTATTAGCGACAGGGTCTTACTGAGTTGCTAAGTGCCTTGCCATTGCTGAGGCTGGCTTTGAACTCGCAATCCTCCTGCCTCAGCCTCCCAAGTGCTGGGATCACAGGCGTGCGCCACCACGCCTGGCTTTCTTTATTTTTATGTGGTGCTGAACATCGAACCCAGTACCTCACACTTGCTAGGCAAGTGGTCTGCCACTGAGCTACAGCCCCAGCCCATCAGGATACTTTTTAAGAAGCGTAGTATTCAAAAAAGGAAGACAGTTCCTAGCAGTAGCCAGCCAGGAAGCACCAAGACTCATACAAGCATGTTACTGCAAAATAGACTTCAAGATAATTGAATAGCCAAATCTTTAAATTACCTTAATTCTCTAGTACTTCACATGGGACAAAATATAAATATGAAGACTTGAATGCAAAAACATATATTAGCACTGATTCTACTCGAAACAATGAGGTAAATTTGTTGCTTGGATTGTCTATTTTAGACTTTATTAAAGTAACAGTTTGAAATTTTATCGTTAACGTAATTAAAAACCAAGTAGTAGGCTATGTTTATACATACATGTAGAAGACTAAAATGCTAGCTAATTATTTACACCTTTGGACAAGATGAGGCCTGTGATATTTAAAATAAGGCTGTTAGCTCAACTCCCAAATGATTGAGAGCTGGCCTGGAACTGGGGATCCTCCTTCCTCATTGGGATATCTCTTATTAATAGCACAGACCCAAGAAACCTAGGGCTTTTAAATTCCATATTCACATTTCCTATCTCCACCTGTGTTCTTCACAAAGAATGAACCCCTCATATCTGAAGATTCGGTTCCTAATCTGTTTTTCCAAAAGAGAATTTTCAGCTAATATTCAGAAGAATGACATGCCCTTGGTCTAACGAATGCTGTCTGACAGGTGACTGTCAAATGCTGTCCTTCTTAGGTAACTCCCTAGAGGGACTTCTGGTGTCTTTAGGGTATATGCTTAGAGCACTGCTGAGTTCTGAAAGCTGGAGGGAAGAGAGTGAGAGGCTACAAACTGATATAGGAAATAGAGCCTTCTAACTTTTTTTTTTTTTTTTGTAGAGGAGGAAAAGTTTATTTGGGGCTCATGGTTTCAGAGGTCTTAGTTCATAGAAGGTCAGCTCCATTTTTCAGGGGGCTTGAGGTGAGGCTGAATATCATGGTGGAAGAATGTGTCAGAGAGAAGCAGCTCACATGATGATCAGGAAGCAGAGAAAGAGAGAGGACCTTCTAACTATTAAGATAAGCAATTTGTCTCATGGGCCACATGTGGGTTCACTGCACTCACAGAGGAAAGGGAGCACAACAGAATAAGAGCACGTGATAACCATGCAAGTGCTTGCAGCAGACTGAAGCCTACACACAAGGCTAACGCAGGGGACAAAGCTGCATGTGCTGACAGCAGGCCTCGCTCCTCTGCTGCTGGCAATAGATCCACTTCCCAAAGCCTTTCTCCTCTACCCCCAACCTGTTTCCTCATCTATAGAATGAGAATAGCACTTTCTAGGGAGTCTGAGGAATAAGGAGGACGCTTCGTGTGAGTGTGGGATGTAATAAATGATAGCTGTTACTTTAAATTCCCTTTAAGGAGCTGGTGAAAGACTCACCCCACCACTGCCGCCTTTATTTATTTATTTATTTATTTATTGTTTTGGTACTGGGGATTGAACTCAGGGGCCCTTGACCACTGGGCCACGTCCCCAGACCTTTTTTGTATTTTATTAGAGACAGGGTCTCACTGAGTTGCTAAGTGCCTCGCCATTGCTGAGGCTGGCTTTGAACTCACAATCCTCCTGCCTCAGCCTCCCAAGTGCTGGGATTACAGGAGTGCGCCACCGCGCCCGGCTTTTATTTATTTTTTTAACCAAGGTCTTATTCTTACTTCAGATGACTGAAATCTCCCACTCCCTCACTCAGAATTCAATGACACTTACCTCTACTGCTCCTGGGCACTCACCACCTTGTGTGATCTTTTTTTTTTTTTTTTTTAATATTTTTATTTATATACTTTAGTTGTACACAATGTGTTTTATTCAATGCGTTTTATTTGTATGTGGTGCTGAGAATCGAACCCGGGCCGCCCACATGCTAGGCGAGCGCTCCACCACTGAGCCACAATCCCAGCCCCACCTTGTGTGATCTTTAGCCAAAGATTTCTCTTCTGCACTTTGTACATTCACACTTCTGTACCTTTGCTCAGGCTTATCCCTCAGCCACTGGGGGTTATTTACATGGTCAAAGGTAGCCAGCGGCAAAGCTGGGATTTCCCACTCCGTGTTCTCTCTCTTCTGTCCTCTGTACATTTGGCATAGTGCCTTGTGCATGCATTCAATAATGTCTGTGATTAAATAGCCAACTTAATGTCATGGTGGCAGTTAAGCTGCCAGCTTAATAACCAATTCAGAAAGTTTAAAGTAATAATAGAAAATAGTAGAGGGAGGAAAGGGCACAGAGAGAAAAGTCTACCCCCACTTCCTTCCTTCCTTCCTTCCTTCCTTCCTTCTTTCTTTCTTTTGCTTTTCTTTCTTTCTTTTGTAGTACTGGAGATTGAACCCAGGGGCACTTTACCACTGAGTTATATCCCTAGCCCTCTTGGCCTTGAACTTGGGATCCTCCTGCCTCAGCCTCTCAAGCCACTGGGATTAAAGGCATGTGTCACCATTCCCTATAAAAAAGGGATTTCTGAAGTACATGCCAAGCTAGAACCAGGCATGAAGGCTGCCTGACTCATTAAAGACTGACTCATTCTAATGCTTTGGCATCTTATTGATTTAATTGGTTCAGGTTCTTATGAAATATGCAGTTTGATATATTCTTTGAGGGAACAAATTAATATATTAGAAAGAACTTGTGTCCATTTAGCATAAAAAAGACTGTCCACCCTATAAAGAAAATTTATAACTGTTGAGTCTTTTGGCAAGTTTGAATCAGAGTTCTGTATTCTATGAAGATTCTCTGAGTTTTCTTTTGCTATAAAATAATTCATCTGATAATAATGAAGTACCATGAGGGCTTAAAGGAAGAAAATCAAGGAATATCTACTCAGGAGTAGATGGTGCACTGTTAGTACATTGGAGTGGGATCTGAACAACTTGATTATTACTCTGTTACAGGAAAATAATCTTCAAGTTGGAAAAGGAAAGCAAAGTGGTTCTGTCAGGAGGGAACCGAATTCCAATATGGAGGAAAAAAAATTTAACAAAGTGTTCATTTAACAAATGAGCTTTGAAGTCTCTTGAGTTCAGAAGAATTACAATTTTCATGAGGAAAAGAATTTGCAGATGTGATTGTGAAACCATTTTAGGTGACCAGACAGCAAGTGAATCTTGTCAAGTATTGTAAGTCTTGTTTTTGTAAGTTTTTTTCCCCCTGTAGTTGTAGATGGACAGCATGCCTTTATTTTATTTGTTTTCTTTTATGTGGTGCTGAGGATTGAACCCAGTGCCTCACATGTGCAAGGCAAGCACTCTGCCACTGAGCTACAGCCCCAGCCCCAAGTATTGTAAGTCTTTTTCTGTGTGTTGGTTTCAGTTTCTTCAGAGCACAATCTTCCAATCTCTGCATGGAATAGAAAATGCTCAGAAGCCATTCTGGGCATCACATTTGGGAAGGAAGCTGAGGATCCTGAGGATTCCATAATCACCGGTTCCCTATCACAGAATCTGTGTCCTCAGCCACAGGCTCACCACATCCAAAGGTTCCTTGGTGCCCAGAGAGACCCAAACCTCTTCAGTTTTTCCAAAGAATGCACCTGCTCTCTTGAGAGGGGTGGCTCTCTAGAGTTGGAGAAGGAACGTTGGGCCTAAAGGTTTGTAAGAGTATTGAACAGAGATTGAAATGCTGGTGTTTAATATTTCACAATACCATGGTATTAGATTTTTATTTGATATACCTCAGACAAACAGAATAACATCACACAGCTTGATAGGTGATCATATCTCTGTCATCAGTACTCTGATCAAGGGCTTGACTACCTCCTTTATCAATTTTCTACTTTTGGTCACAAATACAGTAAGCTTCTAAGCTGAATCCAAATTATCTTGACCAGTGAGGGTGTCTGCTGTTGTAACTTGAAGCTTTCCCTATAGTCCTGTCGTGTTAGACATGTTGCTGATTTGGATAAGGCCACTAAGGCACACTTGTCAAATTGATGACTGAGATGGAGGGGAAGGAAGCTCATATTTCATTCTGCCTGACAGAATCTAGACCCGCAATAAATACTTGCCTCGACTTGAAGTTCATCTGCACAGATGGAGGATGAAAGTTATAGACCAGGATCAATAGCAATATAAACCTGAAAGCCTTATGGATTTTAGCAGACTGCAAGTGCTAACTCCATGCTCACCCCAACCTTTTAAGACAATCTTAAACTGAATTGCTAGAGGGAAGTCTAAATTACAGAGAAGGCAACACTCTCTTTGACTCTGCTTTGATTGGCCATACGTGGACATGGATGAGCATCTTATGTTTCGTGCATTCTATCTCAACTAACAATCAAAAGAAGAGTAATCAGAGATTATTTTTGCCACAAAAGATTTGAAGGAAAACATAGAGGGATAGTCCAGAGCAGCTGTCTCAAGTACAGGAATCATTAACCAAGGTGGTCACCAACATATCTGACAGTCAGATTATAGAACATTCCTATTATTGCAGAAAGTTCTATTACACAGAACTGGCTAGAAGAAAAATAGGCCTAATTAGAAATATTAAAAGTGCCTTTATTATGGTTTGGATGTGAGGTGTCCCCAAAAGCTCATGTGTGAGACAATGCAAGAACATTCAGAGGTGAAATGATTGGGTTATGAGAGCCTTAACCCAATCAGTGAATTAATCCCCTGACAGGGATTAAATGAATAGTAAGTAACTGAAGGTGGTAGGGTGTGGTTGAAGGAGTGGGTCCCTG